>CM030007.1:172513299-173915408 GCA_017639485.1 Pluvialis apricaria | reverse complement strand
ATGAGTTTAAACATGTTACGCAGGAAGCCAAAATGGATGTATCGCAAGACAAAAAAACACCAACAAAAAATCACCACAAAACACTAAGTATCACAGTAGCTTAAAGACAACTCTCATACAAAGACTCCTTGAATACTTTCTTTTTCACTGAATGGCACAAAGCTAACAACTGAAAGGCATTTTTCCAAGCCACAGTTTTTCAATATTAGCCTCAATGAAGGGCTACAGATTAAAAATAATATACAATTACCAACCATAGTAACACTTTTGAGTTAGGTTTTTTAGCCAAATATAAATTCAGCAAAAACACGTTCAATTTGTTAGACCAGTCCTGTAGCAGCAATACATAACTGACTTGATTCAATCCATTTGTGACTTATGTTAACAGTCTAAAAACTTACTGGGCTCTGATAGTCTCAAACTCTTTGATTTTCATTAAAGTAATTTGTTTTTGTTTCTCCAAGTCAGATGATGTTTTCTTTAATTTTCCAACAAGTGAAGCAAGAGAATTATCCTGTTCTGCTACAGTTTGTTCCATCTCAGCTAAGCGGAGAAAATGTTTGTTGTCAGAAAGTGATAAAGAAGACTTTTTCATTAACTCCTGTAAAACAGAGCAAATGCATGTGATAAATATTTTAAGCTGTAAACCAAAGGTAAACATTAGTGATGCATTTTAAATTCAATCCTTAGTATAACCAAGCATTAATATCTAACAAGTTTATTTACTGAGATGTGATTCTTAGTCCACCTAGAAAGTAGTCACGCTGGCTTGAAAAGAGCTTTGTGCATCTAATGATCCACAGAACAACCAGTTAAATACAGGTGTCACCTCATCATAAAGTGTCAAGAGAAAATTTGTATTGAAATGGGTTAGTTTCACATAAACACAGACTGAATAAAAAGAACAGAAAACACAATATAAACTCTCTCTCCTAGAAGCCTCCATAAATTAGGATGATATGAAAAATGCTCATATATACTGACATAGTAACTTTGTTTTTTTACACTTGACTTCTAATCCATCTCTTGCAAATTCTCTCAAGAATAATTCAATAATTCTGTACCAACCATCCATTTATTTTTCCTGTCATCGTTTATTACTTACTTTTGACTGCAAAATGTTCTTTTGAGCAACAATTTTAAAAATTTGGGAACAAATTCACTAATCCCACAAATACACATAACTCACCAAAGCAGTCTGTTTGAATTTATTAAGGGAATTGTCGGTATGCAAATTTAACTTCTGGTGTAGAACTCTAAGGTCTTCCTCATGCTTCTTTGCTATTTCCTCTTGTTCCTGTTAGTTCAAAATAAAAATATCACTCTACTGATGCACACTATTCCAGAAAGTCATGAAACTACACTACCTTCATGTTGATTGCTCACTCATTGCTCAGTATTGCTCCCCAAACGTTCCTCTAATTTGAGCCATTTTTAAAATTCTTTTCTTCTTGCTATAATCAATAATTATTTTTTTCCTTTCTAAAACTATTGGGAAAAATCTACTATTGCTATTTTAAGCTTTGTAACAAGTAGTATGGTGCAACAGGACAGGAGCTGGAGAGCAAAACAGTTGGTGTTGGTCTTCACCAACTATTACTATCAATATGCATAGTGATATCCATACTATGTACTTTTCAGGTCTATTTACTTTGGAATATAATGTGATCCTGTGGACTGAATGCCTGCTAGAAGACAGAGTACAGTAGGCTCATTTTTAGACTGCATCTTCTCGTTTAGTTCCGAAACAAAAAACTTAATTTCTCCCAGAAGAAATAGCTACACATGTTAACCAAAGCACACTAAGTGAAGTTGACAGGAAATGTGTTTTGGAAATGTGTTCCTGATCCAAACACACTAAAACTGACACCTGTTCAGTCTTGAAGTAGCTCTTAGACACAAGGTTTATGCGTTAAATTATGCTGTAAGGATATAAAGAATAAAGAACATAAAGTATGCTTAAAAAATATAAAGTATGCTTAGATACAATGTTTATGCTTTAAAATATGCTTTAATTTAAAATATGCTTTAAGAAGCATATGCTTTAAGAAGCATATTTTCCATAAATGCATGTCCTTCCTGTACCTTCCAAATTCACTACAAGATGCAGGCCAGAGATCATTGTTGCAAGTACTGGAAAATCCCATATAAATATTAAATATACCGAGACACCTTCTCACGGCAACATTTTAATTTTTTTCCTGTCACACTAATTTAATTCCTAGACAGACATCATATACATAACCTCTTGACTAAGCAAGCCTCCTATTTTGAGAAGCTAAAAACTTCTACATGAACTTTCTACATAAAAAATTACTAATTGTCTCTGCTCTGTTACCTCTGAGGTCAGAAACTTTTAAAGATTTCACTAGCAATGAGATAAAGAATCAACTATAACAACTTAAAAATGGAAGAAATTCTATGCAAAAAGTTTAACTACCTCTCTTGCTTTAGCAAGCAAATGTTGGTATCTTTTTAACACCTCCTCCTTTTGATTTAATCTTGCTTGCATATTTGCAATGGTTTGACGAGCAACTTTTATGGCATGATGGTACTTTGGATCATCTTCTTGTTTGCCTAATTCAGCCAATATTTTCTCTCTTTCTGATGTTGCAGGTAATTGAAGTCTTAGTTCATTTATAACTTTATCTCTTGACAAAACATTTTGTTCAGCATTCCACACAGCAGTTTCCTTTTCTTTTAATTTCTACAATGAAACACAATTGTTGCATTTCCAGAATTCAAACACTGCAAAAAGATCTTATTTTTTAAAAAATGTACCAGAAAGATTTGTCTAAATGAACTTATAAACACAAAACATTCTGCACTCAGCTCTGACTGTATGGGTTTACTATCAGATGAAAAAAGTCCCAGAATATCACTACCGTGTCTTTATGTGTTATTTGCTTGGTACAAGACACTTATGCAACTCATTTTGTGCTACCAAATTAAGAAGGTGGTAGTTTTCAAATTTCTTAAGAACCACAAAGTATTGTCTGTAAAAGAATTTCAATTTAGCAACCCAAGATAAAAGGATTTTGCTGTGCTACTTGTTAAAATTGATGTACCACTTACTAAATTTAACTAGCTATAGTCAACTGAATTTTGTACATCAAAAGCATCTTACCCTACTAAATGAACATTCTAAAATATTAAAAAAAAATTCTCAATAATTTATTCCAATGGAAAAAATATTCCATTTTAGTCATGGTGTGATTATATGATTTAAATTTTCTCTTTGTTAAATACTTGTAAGGGATTGGCACGTGAGTGACATTTATAAAAAGACATCTATTATATTAAAAAAAAATTAAGGGCATAGAAATACAAACTTTGTCCCCTTATAGATGATAATTTATGGATTTAATTACCTCCTCCAGTGATTTGCAGGTTGCCCTAGTTTCCAAGATTGTTCGAATATGCTCCTGATTCTTTCTCAAAGCCAATTCAAGTTGTTGCGGGAGTGGCAAACTAGGGTCTGGAACTGATCCTGTAGCCTCTTCTAACTGCACAGAGAGATTCATATTCATGTAATCTGACAACTCTGAAAAACATGCTTATAAGTCTATTTTTAGTTAATTCAGTACATGTACCTTTAAAGCTGTACTAAGTATTTCATTTTGTTGATGATCATACAGGTCTAATTGGCGCTGCAGTTCTACTTCCCTCTGGTCCCAAGCCATTTGCCTTTCTTCATGAAACTGTAACAAATGTTTGATAAAGGTATTTTATTTATTGAAGGCAATTGGCATTTTATATCCAACTTAATCAGAAAAAAAGAGGTACCAAAACATAAACTACTTAAATGTGCTATTAAAAAGAATTATGGAACTAAGATATGAACGTCCATGTTTAAAACTTACTAGTAAGAATCTTCCTTTTTAAAATCACTCAGTGAAATAAGGAATAGGCTGTTTTTCTAATAGCATGCAGAAGTACATACCTTGTTCTGCTGTACAATTTCTTCTTCCAGATTATTGATTGTACGTTCATATTCAGAAATAATATTACGCAAATACGTCACCTCTTCCTTTTGCTTGACTAACTCTCGATTGAGTTTAAGTTCCTGCAGATGGAGTTCCTCCATCTTCATATGCCATTCAATTACCTAATAATGAATGATACACAGTATATATTCACTAAGCCCACAGGCCAACTAGATGCAGCTACACTCTTTGACTTTGAGGCACTATGGCACTTATCCAACCAACAGGAAGAAAGAACTTCTGCCTTTTTAAGCTTCTTCTCTTCTGTTGAGTGAGAACGCATGGCAAGAGTATGAAACTGCAAGAGGAATGACTGCAGCGGACAATTAGAGAGGCAACACGTTTCCCCCGCACTGACTGAAGTGAGTTGCAAATAATTTTCAAATGACCTAACTAAGCTATACCCTATGGATCTGTCCAGACCGAACAAAAAAAGCATGCAAAAAGTTTGGTTGACTTTTCCAAAAGTAAAAGATTTTCAAAACCATTAAAAACTGTATGTATTCAAAAATGAAACGTACTAAGAATAACAGACATATTTATGTCAAAATGCTCTAGAAAAATATTTGAAAACTGGCTTAAAACTAAAACAAGCCAAGACCGCTACAACCATTGCTTACATGGAGACATCTTTAGTAATGACAGATATAACCATATTACATAATACACAGTGATCTGGAAGAGAAGTGAGAAAGCCTTATTCAAATTTCAAGGGAACATTGTTTACAATAGCAAAATATGATTAAGTAGAATTACATGAGTATAATAACATTTCTGACCATGTTGCCTAAATTACTGCCCCTGGATTTATTAAAAAGACATGGATTTGTAGTGAAGATTTCAATGCAAGTTCATGGAACAGAACTTCAGAATGCTACCCTGTGTTTAATTTAATTTCATTTGTAATTTAATTGAATTCATAATTTAATTCAATTTAATATAACTGAATTCATAGTTAGCCTCTACTTCTATGCCACTTAATTAGGCACCAAAAAAATTAGTAAATGTGACTGCACTGACTTTTACAGGGCAAATAACTAATGATGTATTACTTTCTTAAATAGAAAACTAAAAACCATAGCTGTCATATTCTAACAAAGTGTATTTTGAAATCATTACATTCTACATTAAAACAGATGCTTGGGGAACAAGCTGAACTGAACTCTAATTTAAATGCAGATCGGATGAACAAAACTATTCAAAGCTGTAAAATAGCAAACCTTTTGAGCTCCTCTTGTATCCTTCAACGCGCTTATTAATTCTTCTAAACTTTTCAGTTTTAACTCCATCTCTAATGCTCTGTTTTCTGCATTTCGACGCTCCTGCTGGGCATGCTGAACTTCTTCCAGAATCTTCAGTTTGTCATTCTGTAGTTGAATCATTGTTTTAGAGAATTTTTCTTGCTGTGCTAAAGGCAGAGCACCACTAAACTGTCGCCGCAAAGACTGAACTGTCTGTTGTAGATGTTTGGCTCTATTTCTTCCTTCCAGTCGGGCAAAATATAAGGCTTGCTCTCTCTCGTCAAGCTTCTGCTCTAAACGTAGATTATGGATCTCCATCTTCTGTAGTTTCAATTTAAGTGTCTCCAGTTTGCCTACAGCAACAGATTCACTACCTTGAAGGGCTATGACATGTTGATGCAGTTTTGCAATAACTGCTTTTTCATCTGACTGTGCCTAAGAACAAAATATATAGAACAAATTTATTTTTCATTTTGAATACGTTAATAAAGTGTATATGTAAATATAAACAAGCTTTTTTTTTTAATATATTGCATGTATTTTATTCCATAGGTAAAAAGCTGTTTTTAGAGGCTAATTCTTGCTCTTACGTTGCCACTGTTGTTCCTACAGTCACATTTTAGATGTACACCTCTTCAGATACTCATCTTAAAAATTGTGTCTTTCCAAAATTCCTAAACTTAGAAAATATGGTAACATAAAAGCTCACAAAAGTGTTGTATTTAGGGACTCAAACCATTCTAGAACATGAAAATTAATCCCAAGAAATTGTTTCAGCTAATTACAAAGCAATACATAATCATACTGCAAAACTTTGCATGTCATTGCTTGTCGTGTAAAAAACAATCCAACCTTCCTGATATTATATTTAAATATTGACCATGAGCTATAAAACACAGAGGAATAAATATTACTTAAATAATGTGGAAAAAAGCTCGGGATCTGTAATAGCTATACAGCTATAAATGGAAAAATCAAAGAAGGAAATAATTATGTAATATAGAACCCTTGAAAGGGTATGGCCACTACAAGGACTAGCTTGCTAAGATCCTTCTGAAATGCTTCTGCAGTTTCCTAATTCACTGCAAAATTACTTCATTTCTTCTCACCCCAGGGGAAAAAAACGCAAACTGCAGTGTTAATAAAGGTTGAATTTTACCTGATAGTCTAAAATTTGCATTCTAAGAGATTCCACTTCTTTATCTCTGTATTGCTGGCGTGCCTCCAGAGCTTCAACCTGCATTTTTGCTACATCAGACAGTTCTCTTAACCTTGCAGGGAAAACAAGAGTATTGTGTCACTTGAAACCACTGAATAACCTATTTTTTCTACATAGAAGATGCTAAGAAAAGAGGCTTAGCATGTTTCTTCATATCAAAACATTTGAAGACATTGTTCATTTCAGCATACTCTTCTCTACTAATCAGTCCTTCTTATGAAAACTCTTCTGTATTGCCTCTCAACTTTTTCACAGGACATTTTCCTGTAAGTTATACAGAAGTTTGCTAGCAGTAACCTACACTGGGAAAACAATGACACAGTTTTTACCTGAACTAACCATCTCTGCCCTCTATTTCTCTCCCACTTCAGGACATAAATGGTCAAAAAGTTTCACCCTCAATGCCATTCTCTGCTTACCCAAGTCTAATCACTCATTGTCAGTGTCAAAAATCGCTGCAAATATGCCCACAGATTTTGCTGGTTTAGGAATATAACAGGTTTACATTATTTACTCAAAGACAAATGTCCATATCAACATAGCTAAAACGGTCAGTTTTTCAATTTATGCATACAAAGTTAATCTGTTTTAAGTAAATGGCAATCCCCCCTGACTGCAGCCGAATCTTTGAGATATCCGGCTCTTTGAAAGCAAGAATTGCTTTCCAATTTCTTTTATGAGATTTTCATACATTTGAGGTAGGTTGTGGCACAGAAACAGAATAAACCTTAATTAGTTTAAAAATACTAGTATTAAGTATCTAAGTGCACACTTACCATGTCTATCCAGGCCAGCACTTAATTCCTTGTTTAAATCAAAATGAAGTGAATTACTTTCTTTATAGTCATGAATTAAATGGTTACTTTTCCGTTCCAAATTTGGCATATATAAATGCCAAAAAATTAGGCATTGAAAATTATCTGTTAGTAACACATAAGTAGTGTATTACATAAGCCCATACAGCCTAAATTTTTGCATGCTTCTGAACATACTGCATTCAAAATTTGTTACTTCAACACTTACTTTGATACTTCAATCTTGAGCTCCATCTCACGCTTCTCTAAGTCCATGATTTGTCGTCTATCTGCATCACTTACTGCCTTACTTACAGTCTTTGACAGTTCATCTCTTAATTCCTGTTCCACTTTCTGTGCCTCAAGGTTGATTTTGGTGAGCTTAAAAAAAAAACAAAACGAGAAACAAAAAATGGTATCCTAAGCACACAACTGCTTCCAACTGTGCAAAGAAAAAGCAGTGCCAAAAGTATCTTTTCTTTTTTAGTCAGTACAAAACAGTATTCAGCTGTGTTCAGAAAACAGTTTCCTTTCCTCTCTGCTTAAACGTCTTTTTGTTTGCAGCATTGCATACACATAGGAACAGATACACAGGCCAGCACAGAACAGGATTCTAAATTAAACACAATTTTTATTAATTTTCTTAAAACCATTACTGCAATAACTCGCTCTTAAATTAAAATAAGAAAAAAAAAAAAAGAATAAGACTGTAAACTCTTTATGAAATGAACAGTCTTACTTATACATTTCTCTACTACCTAGTATATTGGGATTGGTAACACAAACACAGGTTATAAGTGCCAAGACACACAATAGTGTAGTTCTTTTGTTCTTTCTAAAAAGAACTTTCATAATTTATATTCTTTCAAGCACACTCATTTTTCAAATTTATTATTAAATACTGAGTAACCAATGCTTCAATTCAAACCAAAGAGCATTAAGATAGATATTTGAAAACAATTAGGCAACATAAAGAAGCCTTAGGAATTAATTTAGTAAATACAGTTGTGGCAGATTAATCTGATACCACTCCTTAATAAATTAACTGATTTCCTAAACAAACCAAAAAAGTGTAGCATATCTTATTATCTGCACTTCACAGATTTGAGGCAGTACTATCTGGAAAAATAACAGTCATGTTGAAGTAAATTTATGGGTTTAGAAGGAGATGTCTATTAGACGACTTCTAGTTATCGGTTCTTAAGCTGATAACACTTTCAACTTTCATTAATTACCTTAGCACAATCTTGTGCTATCTACCTCTACCTAAAAAAAAAAAAGCAACGATACCAGATTAGGAGGCACTGACAACAGGAGTATATGAAACAGATAATATATGTCCTGGAGCTACAGAAATGAGAAAAAATGGATATGCAGAGGAAGTGATAAGAAAAAAATCGGGGCATTAGGAGTTCATCAACTCAAAATGAAGGAAGACCAGCAGACCTAAATGCATTGCAACACAGATAATAATACAGGCAAAAGAGAAAAGGGGAAATGTGATCCTAGGGTGTATCACCTGAGGTATTTCTTAATGAAATAAAAGAAGTCATGCCATCAGAAAAGGCTTTAACAATACTGCTGCTGAAAAGGTTTATACACTTGCAATGTCCCAAATTAATACAAATCAAAACAGTATAACAAATACTACTAAAACAAAAGAGAAATGGGGAGTCCAGACAAAAGCAATCTAAAATAGCTACGGTAAAGTCTAGCAAAGCACAAGGAGGGGGAATGAATACAATCTATCAACATTCCTGTCAACATAACTGTTCTTTTTCTTCCTTTGTGTTGAAATTGTAGGTCAATACTGGCACAAGAACAAGTGTCTACAACTGCCTATAAATAAATTTAGACTGGAAATTATAATAAAGTTTACTATTAAATAATGAATTTGTGGAACAAACTTCAAATATGAATAGTGGGAACAAAAAAGTCTAACAAGATAAGACTGATATGACAGGAATACTAAGGATCATCAGCTTCCCTGGCACATGACTACCTTTCTATTCCTGTGTTACGGATAACATTTGGCACGTGACAGAGGACACAGCCAGTCTGTAACAGAATCATGACACTATCATTTGGAAAAGGGATGCAAAGGTCTAACATTTTTTGAATCATTGGTAATTAAGGGAAAACTAGCAGAAAAAGGATCATATGAATTAGACACAAGAAAAAACAGGTCAAGAACAGGCTTTCTTTCTAGCAGTCTACTGAAAAACTAGCAAACTGTCAAGATGCTCATCATGTGTTTTACAGAGATTAACTAATGTTTGAAATAAAATACTGACAAATTAATTAGTTCTATTTTTACAAATGTCCTGTGCATGCAAAATTGCAGCTCTTAAAGGCATCTATATTTTGTGTCATAAGCTTATTTCCCAGTCGTGATACAAAATAGATTAATACTTTTTGAAAAGCTCAAAAATATACTTTTAAGGTGTATCAAATTATGTTGTTAAATCCCCACAGATTTACCTCAGCAAATTTTGTTTCCAATTCAAAATTGCGTTCTTCTATTTGTTTTACAGTATTCCTTAAATGTTCATACATCCGTTGCGAATGTTCTGCTCTCTGTCTTTCATTTAGTTCCTTCATTTCCAACATTGTGATTTTCTTCGAAATGGATAAAATCTCACTGTTGGTTATTGCTTTTGTGGCCTTGTCCATGGCATTGTCATCCCCTACATTAAAAAATATTTAAATTAGGGAATACACAAGCTGATTCAACCACGAAAATTATTTGCACCATGAAACAGAACATGAGTTTTGCTTTATCTCTGTCAGATAAACTTTATCAAAACACCTGTTTTAAACTGGAGGCATGGCTATCTTGCCTTATTACACGTTTGAAAAGTATCTAATTTGAATAAAGTATCTAATTGTAGCCTTTCACTTTATCCTTAATTCAGCTGGTAAATCTTCAGGAAATTTAATTAAATTTTGTGAAAGAAACAGATGTTGATGATTTCTTGAATAATGGGAATACAAACTGTACACAAAGAAGCCCCAGCTACCAAGAAAAAATACTTTGTTACAGAGAATGAGCCAGGAAAAAAAAAATCATTTTCCTGACAACCTATGAAGTACTTTGACTGACAATCAATTTAGAAACTATTGCACCTTATTCAAAAAAAATTAAAAGAAAAACAGGTGATGGTGCTCTACAAGTTCCAACTTTTAAACCCTTGACCCAGTAACCCAAGAAAAGTCAATGTGGAACAGTTTCCAGATGACAATATCAAACTCTGTTTTGGTCAAATAGATAAATAAAATGAAACAAAAAAAACCAAAAAGAAATTCACAAAAAAAAAAACAAAACAAAAAAAAGACCATTCATGAATAGTTTTGACTTTTTGGGGGGGTTAGTTTTAAGATACATAAATTTTAAAGCGTTTTAAAATATTATGTTTGCATAGGACATACCATTTGATTTTTAATGTTGTAATATAACATTCATACTTGCCCAGCTTAGTCATCTGTTCCCACGCCTGTTCTACTGTGTGAAGTTTCTCTTTCGTGATCTCCAGTTCCTTATTCAATAAATTTATCTGCGCTTTCAAGGACTCATTCTCATGCTGTATGACAAAGAGTTGCACTATAACAGCAAACTATTTAACTGTAGCAGACTTGATGTTTATTATCTATGAAATCTTTAAATTAACAGATTTTACCTATGCACAACCCATAATCTACATATATGGCAACAGAAGAGCATAAATTTCCTCCTAAATGTAAAAATGCTAGTCTTCGCTCTCTTTGTTGTATCT
Organism: Pluvialis apricaria; assembly: GCA_017639485.1. Taxonomy (NCBI): domain Eukaryota; kingdom Metazoa; phylum Chordata; class Aves; order Charadriiformes; family Charadriidae; genus Pluvialis; species Pluvialis apricaria. The sequence continues at coordinate 173,904,395 of CM030007.1, read as the reverse complement.
TACTCTTAACTGCTATTACCATGAATATTTATCATCAGTGACTGTGATTCCTAGAGAGACTAGAATTCCTAGAATTCAATGAAGAAATCTATGATTGTCATACTAAACACCTCATTAACAATAGGAAAGAAAGAATTACTTCTGGAGGATATTTCACCCCACACAGGATATTTCATCCTGCACATAAATACATGTGTAATACAGATCGTATGTTTCTTTTAGCTCTTTTAGGCATCTAATATGATGCCAAACATAGTTTTTTAAGTGTTCCTTCACTCCTCCAAATAGAAGCAAAAATTACCACATTAAACAGTAAAACAAATTGAAACCTTCATATTAATTTCCAATTTCTAGTTTTCACACATTTTAGTTTGCTGTTGATAAATTATTCTCTAGCTCTGTGAAATTGCTGAAACAGGCAATGCAAGTTTTCATACACACAAAATTTCATAAAATAGAGAAAGAATCATTTATTCTGTAGCTAACACAAACGCACCTACCTGTTCCCAAGCAAATTTAATAGTTCAGTAAACCTACCCACCACATGTACTTAACCCTTGTCAACCACAGAAACTCACCAGACAAGAACATGACATGAGTTTTAACTACTAGTTAGTCTACTACTTTTTTTGACTATTATTTCTGACATGAATGAAAAGTGGGAGGTAGTAATATATCTTTGAAGCCAGCTTCACAGTTCTTGAAAAGAAGCTCCCTCCTGCTTCAACGGAATAGTTACATACTTGCAGTCCCTACGACATTTTGCAAACACATTGTGAACAATCTTTGGCTATTTACTTTTTTTTATGGAAGTAAAATTCCCAAGGTTTACTGCCTTTTGCAACTGAACATTTCATTCTTGCAAATTAGGAATTAGTAAGAGCACTTACTTTGGCAGAAACTTTTGAAAGTGTTTACACTCATTTTACTTTCCCTATGACCTCCAAAACTGAAGATGATAGCAAATATTCCTTCTGCCAGACTTGTTTTGGCAAATCAAAGAATTAAAAATAATTTGTGAGGGAACATACCCAGAGCTTAATTTAAAAAGCAACCAACCAAACCCACCGATACAATTAAACAAAATGCTTCTCTGTATGCCCCTTTAAATAAAATCTAGGACTTTGAGTATGTTTCTTAATCCACTGAAAAATACCAGGTAAGCAAATTAAAATTCGATAACAACACTAAGACTGGCTCCAGCATCTCATACCCACTATGGAACTGTTATAACCAGCAGTTCTAGTGTTGGCACTTCCGTCCTATCTTTCTATTAAGTGAGAACAAAAAACAATGTAGAACAAAACTGCAATGAGTTTTTTTTCTCTTATGGTTCAAACATAACACAAACATTACCTCCATGTGTTCCATGTTCGATGTTCGTTGGACAAGCAAGTTATCTTTTTGTAACATATCTCTGTATTTAACAGTTAATTCATTATACTGCTTATTAGCCAGTTCTAGCTCAGACAATGGCACGCTACCATCCAACGCTTTTTGCAGAGCTGCAATCTTAAAGCTAGCCATTTCCTATGAAAATAATCAACATAATGAGTTACTAAGGCCTGCTAGATCTTTAAATAGAAAAAAAAAAATTACTCCATGGAAAAAGAATACCACTTAATACAATGCTTTAGAACATGATACTGGTTTATTTTACTAAATTACTGTCCATCTTTATAAATTGCTTGCAACAAACATTGCCATAATTTCTCTGGTGTTCCAACCCTCTGGGTAATTTTATCAAGAGTCGCCTCTCAGTCACAAGGCACTGTCAAAAACATATTTTATGAAGATGAGTTAACACAGGCCCTAGGAACGTGTAAGGTGAAAAAGTAAGATTTGGTTTCATATGACACTTCCAATAAACTTGTTGCATGCATTCAAGAAACTAGTACTGCCTCTGTTTAAAAAAAAGTGTATTTATTGCCAAATTGTAAAAATAAAAATGTGTACTATTACTACTATAAACCATACCTTGAATCGTTGCAAGTTTCCAATCTTCCCCAGAACTGCAGTCTCCATATGTGTTATTTCACCCTTTAGTTTCTCATTTTCTTTCCTAAGATGTTGTTCCGTTTCAAGTAAAGTGGTATACTGCCTTGTTAGTGACCTTTCATTAACTCGTAAAATGGTTATTTTTCTATTATTTTCTGCAAGTACTTTTTTTGTTTCATCAGGATCCAGCTGAAGTGCACTGAGTAAATTCTGCAAAAATAATTGTTCAACAAGAATCTTTTACAGGATTATGGTAAAACTTAACTATGCAGACAAGTTTTCTTGTACATTTTTTAACCTAGTGTAAAAATTCTGTTAATCTGTCTGAAATAATTTCTTTTTGCTAATAAAATATATAGACACACTCATCACATGCATAAGCATACAATATTCTATCTTAAGAAAAGAAAAAATTTAAATTTTCAAAATCATTAGTTTCTGAGGAATAGAAGCTAAATACATATGACTGACAAACAGGAATTTTAGTTAATGCTGATATTTTCAAAATTTAAAACAAAAATAATTCTCTGCATACATTGTCATCAGTTTTCCCCCGCTTTTACTAGAATCGAAACAAATGTATTGGAACAATTTTCTAAATCAAATAGAATTCCTGTCGATCCCAACAAACACTAGTAATGTCCTGTTTAGAGGATCAAACCAGGACCCCACCTATGGAAACATGTGTGTGTCGGTGTGTATGTGCACACACACGCGTGTTTGCATGCTTGTATAAATCCGAGGAGGGGTGGGGCAGGGGGGAGAGGGAACTACAGCAACTCAGGTTGCAGAAGGCACGTGAGCTTTAGTTTTGCTGTCACATATATCAGCTTGCCAAGGAGACAAAGTGTAGAAATTGGAGCTGTAAAATCCAAGATTCCTAGAAGCCTAATGAAGAAGAGTGAGCAGGTAGCTAGCAAAAAACTCCAGAGTCCTGGAAGCCTGAAGCCATGAAAAAAATCTAGTTCCAAGACAACTGGCAAAGATTTGGCTTTTCTGATCAAGAAGTCTGTTTCTCTTAAGATTTTAAGAGCAAGCAACACATTTTCATTGATCATTCACAGTGAATTAATTTCAGAGAAATGTTTAATCTGAAAATGTTCACCTAATTCTAACCAAAACTACATACTAACAAAAAATCATACTAAATAATAGCATGTATTTCTTATCTTTGCATAGGATGTGTTTCTGGAAACCAGTAATTTCTTAAAAGATTTCAGCAATACTTCGATAGCACCGCTAACATCATAAAACTCCATTATATTTTAAAGACATTTAAACCCCAGAAATATCTTAACCCTGCTACAATCTACTCCTGTGACTCTGGAAATGCAGAATAAAATACTTGAACAAATTAAGTAAGATGGCACGTGCGCTCCCTCTCTTGTTTTTTTAAACGGTAGAAACATCTGCAAAACAATTTCAATTTCACTTTTCTGGAAATATATTTTGACTTAATTGCCTCAGGATACAATTACTTTGCAAATCAATTACAGTTATAAACATGATTATAAGCAGCACCACATACCACTACAGTTACCCCTCAGCAGAAGAAAAGGGTGAGAACTCAGCAGTCTGAACTTAGGCATCCACAGTAATTTTCAAGACCTTGTGATATCCTTGCTCTGTGTCTGCTTCTCTAAAAGGACATGTGTGTCCCATATGTTTTCTGTCGTATTTGGCAGCTTTGGATATCTGCCCAAAGAAACCCAAAACCATCTAAAATTGCACTATGTCTGTGATTAGGAACCTGCATCAATTCCAGGAACTTTTAAATACCATCATCCTGAAAAGTTATTTTTCTCTTTTCTTAGTAGAATATTGAATTCAGTCTTGGTGGAAGTAAATCAAAATAGAAAGATTAATTTTGTTTCCTGTTTTTGTGAAATACTGATACATATAAATTAACAGGTATATATAAATAAGATGTAATTCAAAGCAATAACCTTAACTCTTAGTATAAATTAATGTGTTTTCCATGGGGGTGCCTGCACTGCTTCTCTCAACAACTGCTGTTAAGAGAGCAGTGTGAGTGTAAATAGTGTGTGTGAACAGAATACCTGAGACTGTCTGAGAGGGCATTTGCTCAAAACTGGTAACATTAAAGAGGAAGATGACCATCAACCAGACTGAATAGTAACGATAAAATTAGAGACTTGAAATAAAGGAGCAGTCAGCTTGAAAATTAGTATAAAAGAAGCTTAGTTTCCCCACTGTCCCTGCAGATGTGGGCGCTTCCACCCTGCTGGACACCATGACCCTCAGCACTTCAGCGAATGAACTGGTGGTACCAAGTGCAATTAAGTAGGGACCCACACCCTGGGTGTGTGTGTGTGACCTCCTGGGGCGATTTCTCACCAGTGCACGGATTAGCGGGCTGCAGGGAGGTGCACGGATAGACAGAACACCAGAGCAACCCCACGGGTAGACAGAACCCCGGAGCACACACAAGAGGTGCGTGTACACAGTGACCCTGCACTCTCAGGAGCGGGTGTGTGCTGGTAACCTGAAGGGGCCAGGAAGAGAATATAACTGTGTGAATGCAGATGTGTGGGATGAGGAATATATGGGATTAATTCCTGAATGGTGCTTAGAGATTTTTAGGTCTATAGTAACATTTGTATGTGTCTTAATATTGGGATTTACCTTTTGTATTGTTGATACTGATTCTGAATGTATAGTTCACTGATCGCCAGTTATTTACATCCCACTAATAAATCAAAAAAACCACTTCCCTTCTGATTTGACTTGAATTGAGCAGTTTTTCCATGCAACATTTTCCCCACCTAACAAATTATAGTATTGTATTAAAACCTCTGTGCTATGTATCAAAACCTTTTTGAAAAATGAAAGCAACAAAACTACTTACAGAATATGCCTTTAATTTTGTAGCATCTTGTTCTTTTTGCTCTTCCAGCTTTTTCTTTTCCTCCTTCATATCTTCTGATTCTTTCTGCCAGCTTTCCTTTTGACTAAAATAGTAATTAAATATTTTCATTTAGAAGGATGAAAGACTTGATTTTTAAAACCGTAACTAAAACAGCAACCCTGAAATACTGCAAATCAAGATACTTATTTTTAGCAGTAACGTAATTCGAAAAAGACATTATAAAAAGTAGCTGGATTGATTACTAAAAAACTATCCCCTCTCTTTAGGCTGCAGCCGGTTTAATGATGAAAATAATTCTTAAGTTAAAGTATCTGTCCTGGTTTGAGCGACACAGGACTAATTTCTCTTCTAATACTTGGGAAGACTGCACTTTTAGAGGACTACTAGTGTCTGAATTTGTGAAAATATTTACTTTCTAGCCAGCTATGGTGTGTGTGTGTTTTAAGGTCTCGGTGTTTTTGAGCTTGCCAGGTGCAGGGATGAGGAGCGAGACCTGGGCACTTGACCCAAGCTGGACAACAGGATTATTTCATACTATAAACATCACATTCACTATACATTAGGAAGTTTGCTACAAAGTACTCTCTCTCCCTTGACGGCTGCCATCCTGAGAACTTCGTGACCCGGTGCCGAACTACTGAGGCCTTCCCTTCCTCCCGAAGCTGTAGCGCTCACAGTGTCCGACATTTGCTGTCCACTGCTGGGAGTGCACAGCTTCCTACTGTACAGTTGGCTGAGTATAATCTTTGCACATTCTGTATTGGTATCGGGATCAATATTGGTTCTTTAGCATTATTAATGTCAATTATCTAATCTTACTCTATTAAATCTGTTTATACTCCAACTCCCGGGTTTCCTTGTTTTTCCCGATTCCCTTTCCCGGGTGGGGAGGGGTCATTGGGTGATAGAATGATTGTCTAAATGACAATAAATTGTTATGGGTGTCTCAAACCATAACAGTATCTTATCTCTTCTTCACATGTGTACTATAGTGCAGAGATAGAGATGCCTTACTCCCACAAAATATACACACATGGGATTTAATCTGCTTTAAATTACACACTTGTATTTCAAATTAATTACTTTCTTGCACATGTCTTCGTAAAAATAGGTAAAGTTTAAAACTTTACAAATAAAAACACTTCCACTTTAAGTACCTCTCTGGAAACTGGAAGGGAGACAAAAATCATACTACTGGCAATTACCACGCTCTAAGCCTGGAAATGGGCCTTTTCTTTTTGAAGTAGACTAGGCCCAGCAGATTTCAGAAGGTATTCACAATTGTGAATTCACAATCACAATCAGAATTTGGCTGATGAGATTTAAAGCTAGACGAAATGGTTCAGGAAAAAATCAATGACTCTTTCCATAACTGTTTCCTTTGCATGAAGCACTTGAACATTCATTAGCTAAGAGGGACAACTTGCAAGTGGAACAAAGCTTCTGCAGATCCCAAGAGACAGAACTCCTAAGTTGATTTTGAAGTATTTTTAATTAATCAGACAGAATGGCACAGTATCATAAGGAAAAGATTGCTCGCTCATGCTCTGAGAATTCCCCATAGCATAGCAGTTGGCTTTTTCTTTAAAAGATGTCGGTTCAAATTCTGCGTTAGAGCTCAGGCTTCTAAGCAAAAGGACAGCCAATGGCTGTACTAGTAACTCAATTTTTTCAATGGTTTTGCAAATCTTTCCTTCCATTATAATCATTTTATTTCAGATGCATAAAGGACACAGTTTCCAACCCTAGTTTTTCTATTTCAGTGAAAAACAAGCAAAACCATAAAAAGTCAGCTTTGATTTGGCCCAAACTACTGTCCTCTACCCACTTTTATTTAGTTAGTTTGAAACAAAAAGGTCTGTGAACTGTTCATACATGTCTAATAAAGAAGCTCCTATAGACTGTATAGAATAGTTTAGGCTAGTTTAAACAAATAATCAAGCATATTTCAGAAGTAGTATCTTCTGTTTAAAGAACTCTTAGTTTCTTCCATAAAGGAAGAAAATGGAGGAAAAGGAAAGAAAAGGCCCTGAAAGGGAGTCTTTATGGGATGAAAAAGAATCAAAGAATCTCCTCCCTTAACGTCAATCGGTAACAGATTTGGAGAAGGAGCCTTGAACCATCATCTTATCCCTATCATTGGAGATACCTAATGTAGTAGTAAATGAGGCAGTATATCATAGCCCTTAATATTTTCAAAAAGTTACAGCTTTTATGCCTCAGAGATAATGTTATCTGGCAAGTCTTAACCGATTCAAAGAACAAATAGAAGGTCCTAAAAGATAAAAGACCCTTATTCCAAAAGCCATCCAGTGACCATTCCAATTCACAGACAGAGAGAACAAAACTAACAGTCTGTTAACTGAAGAACCCAAATCACCAGATTCACCCCTATGCTCCCAACAGACGAAGATCCCCTTTTTTTTTGACCATAAGAACATTAGATTCAATGAAGCACATAAAGGAACTAAGAGTCTGAAAGAAAACCAACTATGAAGTCCTGATGGTATGAAATTTTGAAACAGAGATCTCTGACTGTATTTGGATAACAGTTTTCTTTTTTTTACCCTTCAGAAAAACCGCTAGGACCCATACATGAAAGCAAAAGAAAATGAGACTGAAGAGTCCATAATACCAGGTTCTAATAAAATACAAGATATCGAATGCAGAAAGCACAATGCAATCCTTGTTATAAAGTATGCAATATGAAGAGAGTCCATCAGAAAAGGTTTTTGTAAGTTTTCTGAATCTTTACACGACTAAAGAAAATATATGCAGTCCATATCCAAGAGCAGCAGCATTTATGACATTAACCAAAGAACTACTTCAACACTGCAGCTAATCTTGTATTCAAAATTATTAAACATTTAGATAGTTGAACTTCCATAATTCAGAAAAGAGAACAATACCTTTGATATTCTTTATACAGCAAGCCTTGTTGATGACGAATTACTGCAAATTTCCGCTTGTAGTCCTCTACTGCATCTTCTAATTTTTTAAGTAACTGTTCTTTATTTTCCAGTTCCTAATGATTATTTTCCAAATAAAAATACTGAAGTGATTAATATAGGTTTTAAACATGAAAGGATTAATCAAAATGCCCATTCTCCCTTGTGTTTTTCATGATAGATGCTTCTGTCATTAACTGCGTAAACTGCAGATATGAAGTTCGTCTTTTCTTTAGAAGCAACATAAGAAAAACGTCCAATAGACTTTGGCATTCATATTAATAAGCATGAAATGGTGCATAAATTGCACTGCGGATTACATCCCTCAAAATTCAAAACACCATGACATATCGCTATCCCACAAAGAATACTAATTGAATGTCTAACTGGAAAGCAATGTTTTCTTCTCCTGTTCCCAAATACTCTTCTAATTTATAACCATATACAGTTGAAAAATACTCTCTAATCAACAAAAGTAAAGCAAACAAAGATAGAGCAAAATAACTTAATAATAAACAAAAAGGTAAATTCTTTTTACTCAAATTCTTAAAGAATCAATCCTTCTTTACAATACTCTTGTCTGCATCTGCTATGCTTCCCATGGGAATCACTGGCTTTGGTTTCAATGTATTTATGCCCCTTTTTAAAAATGCTGACATCTTTTTGACAAATACTGGAATGAAAATTCATATGGTAAATAGAGATTTTGCTGTATAGAGAAAAACTGTTCAGAGTAGGATTTGCACATGCAGACCCAGGCGTGGAATCCAGACAGCAGTAAGAGACAATTTCACACAGAAAGAGTGCAACTGTAGAAGTAGAAGGAAGAGTGGGCAAATATTTAGGTCAAAATTCAGATTTAAAATAAAAAAAAAATCTGAATTGTTGTAAAAAATTTAATTAGTATTAGCTCCCAAGTTTACAACACAGCAAAATACTTACAGCTTTTAAAAACGAGAATAGCCCAAAGAGTTTACTGGATGTCAGAACTTCAAAATAATTTTGGAGAGTTCTCTCTCTCAGTACATGGCATGGTACTAGATTTTGGAGAAATTTCCTATATGTTACAAATATTCCCGATACCAAGGAGTAACTGAGTTACCTGTATAAGACGTATTAGATACTCATTCAGAGAATTAATCATATTAACACTTGAAGGAACCATTCCTTCTGGAAGATTCACTGTTTGGAAGACAATATTGGCACCTTCTGACTGACGTAATAGGCAAATTTCATTTTTCAGTTGTGCAATCTAAAAAAAAGAAACATAAAGAAGTAGCTCTTGCTATTCAATTAAAAAAAAATCACTGGTGGAAAAGCTATTGTTTTCTTGTGCTACATCAGTTGTTCTTAACAACCTAATTCACTTCCACTTATATTCTAAGCATTCAAACACTAACCTTTTAAAAAAGCTGCGATTCCCTAAATCATTAAATGCATAATATCTTAAGCCAAATTTATCAAATGACTCCAGCAATCAGGGCAGCTTCACATATCTGAGCATTCACCACAGCTTTATTTCAAATTGTTTAAAACACAATGCATTTCTATTCCTTTTAAAAAGATAAAGTTTTGGATAGAATTATTGCAGTGGTTATTTGATGGTTTAGTCTAAACAAAACTCTGCCTTTTCATTTAACCTCTCAAAAGCTCTCTGGTTCTCTAATAGTACATAAAACACTATTCTAGAATATTAGCTACTGGCAAATCCTTTCACATCACCAAAACTGTTCTAAAAGGCAAATTTAAATTTGGCTTCTTGTAAGATAATAGTCCATTCCTCCTTCCTGCCCTGGAAGAAGCATTCCACAGAATCAATTGTACAACTGAAAACAAGCTACAGGATTTTAGAGAATGACTCATCATTTTAGAACACAATCTCTGTTACCTATTTATAAATAACGAATGCAAGACTACGGGTTTTTTGAAGAAAGAAATCTGTGAGCTTTTTTGGGTACAGCTCTCCCCAAAAGACAGGCTTGCTTGGTGTTCAACATGATAGGATATTCCAAGGATAAAGTAACATTAAGAAGAGTAAGATCTGAATTTAGAATGGACAAACTGGTAGATGCAATATATAAATTTAATGAAGATTTGTGTAGTTACACATAAGCTAAATTCAGTATCTTATACATTGTGTGGTTTTATTCTAAATTATCAGAGCAGCCACTTTTCAAGTACAAAATAAATTCTATTAAATTAATTGTATACCTTTTCATTTGCATTTGCCAGCTGGTTAGAGAAATTCATTGCCTCCTTCTGAGTCTGTTTCAGTTCCTGTCTTAATTCTTCATTTCGTCCTGTAAGCTGGTCAACCTGAGCTTTCAAGTGCACACTAGCATCAAAGACTCCTTCTGAATTTTTTGACTCCATTGCCTAATGCAGTAAACATTTAATTAACAAAACAGAGAAAAGATGCAGAAAAGCTTTGTTTTTTCATAATAAACTAGAGCTGTCAAGTTTAGACTACAAGAAATTAGCAAAAAGCATGAAATTTTAACATTTTTAAATTTGCTTATCAGTTTCCTGATGGTACATTTGCCATAGACTGTGATTTAAACGGTTAAATTTTCCTGTAAAAATACTAATTTTTTGTAAGAATTTGTAAGAATAAAGAATTTTTCTTAAACACTTCCTGCAGGTCCCATAGAGATAAAAGGCATGCAAATTAACTTTTAGCTAAGCTTTATGACTGAGACAATAAATTTCCCAAAGACACTTTTATACTACCCAGCTGAAGATTTTTTTTATTTTTATTGGCAATGTCTTGTTGCTGTCTATTTTTAATTTGCATTTTTAAAGAGGTATCACACTAATTACTCCTACTTGTAACTAAGGAAGCATATGTATACGGAAGCTACTATTTAATTATACAATAACCCAATAATTGAGAAGGAAAAAAAAAAAGCCTATAAATCCTATAAAGCTAAATAATACTTTAAAAATAAAGCTCACATTAACTAAACGATCCAGACTAGGGATTATTAAGGCTGTTTCTCCTCCTTTCACACTAGGATCCTTCTGCATTTCCTTGACAGCTTGCAATATTTCTTTCATTCCTTGTTCAAGTTGTTTATTCTCTTCCGACAATTCTTTTACTGTAATAAAAATTGTAAATGTGTCTAAAAGCACTGAGCAAATGAGTTCAGGTTTCCTAGGACATTTCATCACAATACTTGTTGATTTGATATATAAAAAGAATGTTCACATTATATATAGACATAACTAATCAGGAAGCTAAAAGTAGAGCTGCTAGGAACATCCATAGAGTGTATTTTGCTGAAGAAATATCAACAAAACAATAATTAAATGATACATAGGAACACATTTGACTTTATTGAACCTTCCAGTCTTCAACATTTCTGGCCACGTTTTTCACTTCTTTAGTAGCATGTCTGACTGGCTTTCACAAATCCAGGAATGGGGCTATCTTAGAAGTGTTTGGGTGTAACAATGAAATATATAGGAATTGCCTGAATTCCTGTTGCAGGCTGGGACAAAAGAACATTTAAATTATTTGGCTTTAATAAAGAGTCTCAAGACATACAGTTTTCCTGCCACCATTAATCTCTCAGTGGAATTCCAGGGTTTCCAGCACAGAGCAAGAAGTCTGGAAACTTTAAAAAAAACCAAATCTGTCAGGACATTCTCGGCATCTTAACAATATGGCTAACTGTCCTGAAAACCCAGGAGTGAACTGCAAAATTTGGAGCAGTTTGAGCAATGTTATTTTGAAAAGTCAAAAGGAATTTTTAGCATTCACATTCTCTGGGAAAACAACAAGATTATTGTCTATAGAAATTAGCATTATTTTTATTTCAGAGTTTGCAAGCAGTGCACTTCAGCTAACATACATATACATGTAAGCAGCAAGTGGGTTTAATTCCCCAACAGTTTCTTGGAGCCAGGAAAGCACTACAATTACAAAAGTAAATTGTATAATTATTATCACTGGGATTACTCACAGACTGAAAGCCGTTATTATGTCTGATTCAGGATGGACAAACATGAAAGATCCTGGTTTAGTGTATTTAGTAAGAATAAACTATGTTTCACATGCTGTCACTCATTTAAGTTTTAAATTAGCAAATATATGTATTTATACACATGCACACAAAGATCTACACTAATAGAAACACAAAATTTAAAAAAAGTCATTAATGAGAATTCAGAGAAAATCCAATTCGATAAGTGTCATTTACATTCATTGTTTTGTAATCATTGTGTTCACACCTGGACCAATTCACAACCATAGTTTCCACAGTTGAGAAGTATACCAGAATAATTGTACAATAACCTTCTATGTACACAGCAAATTCAATCATTGTGAAAGACATTGAAGTAAACTGCATTTAAAACAAAACTGTAAACACAGGCATTTGTGGTCACAATCACAAAACCAGAACAACTAAATAAGCAAACTATCTGCAGGTACCTGATAATATCCTCTAGTTTTAAAACAGGTTGCAACTTACATTTGGATTGAAATTTGGCTATTACAGTCCTGTTCTTCTCCAAATCTCTCTCTCTCACACTTAATTCATTTGCAAGATACTCATTCTAAAAAAAAAGAACAAAGAAGACTCAAAACCTGTAATTTAGGAATTTTAGTATTAGAATTTTCATTAAGACCCTGTGGTTAAATGAAAAGAAACACTTGAAAATATTGCTAATCCATACATATTCAACAGTGAAATTACATAGTAGATAAACCAAAATGAGGTGTCATGTAGAAAGCAACAATCAAAGAAATAGTCTCATCTTCACAGCAACAAAATTACCAGGAAAAAAATATTAAACCATGAATAGATTTTATATAAATATCTATCCCATTTGGTTTGGGTTTTTTTAAACCTTGTACTACCTGCGCTGCCTGGCTTCTGCATCTTTCAAGATTTAATTCTGTATAACTATTTAGCATACTCTTGATCAACAAATCTCTGGATATCTGCTCATTCTAAAAAAAACCGAACAGTAAGTTATTAGTATAGGATTCTGTCTTCGTTTATATAAAAATATATATATATATTTCCAAGACTTATGTTCCCAAACATAAAAACCCCCACTTCTTTTCTACTGAAAATGTAATTAGTAGGCATTATTCATCCCACAGCTTGTCTAACACAGTATTTTAGAGAAATGACAACGGCAAAGCACACTCCTGTAGCATGGAAAAAATGTTGTATAAATGAAAAACACCTGATGTATATAGACTTATACTTTTCACTAATCGATTACATAGTTCAACGGAAATGCCATCAGTTCCAAAACATTTCAGTTAAAGACAGGAAAGACCTATTTGCTTATCTTATACATTTTAACCGTGATGTTTCCTCATCACATTCTTAGATGGCTTCTCCCAGACAAAAAATACACAGATTCTAATATTAGCAATCTAATGTTCTAGTCCCTGCCTTTTTTCAAATTTGGAGTATGCCTTCGTGAAAATTTCACAATGCCCTGCTTAAAATGCAACGACAACATAGACGGATTCACTGGAACAGTTACACAAGGTGTATGTATCCCATATAACACCATCTAGGGACACAGGCATTCTTGGGCCATGCAGCAGTTGGAACAATAGTCTGGTACAGACCAAAAGTCTGTTAGACTCTGAGGGACTGGCTTGATCCACACCCGAAATGTATCTCTAGCAACCAAAGCAATGTCCTCTGCTATACAGAACACAGCATATCAAGCTACCAATTTAGGAAGCTACCAGTGAATAATTCTTTCATATGATTTATCATGTGAACAAAAGAAACATCAGCAAGCATCCTGAAATCAACCAATCCTTTCACTGATTATAAAAAGTTTTCAAAAACCCTTTTAGAAATCTAAAAGATTTTATCATTAGAGATCATTTTAATAAACAATGGACTTTTTCATTGGAAATGTTTTATTCTGAAAACAGATATACATTATCTTTGTCAGTTGGCAGGGAAATGGACTCGGGAGCTTCTTATGCGTTTCCCAGAATGAAAGGCCTTTCTCATTCTAAAAGTCTAACTTTACACCATCTGTTCTCTCTGGAGGTAGGAGATGTCCTCTAGTCACATAACATCTGCATCCTTTAACAGAAATCTCATCTTCTGTCTTTCATACCAAAGGACTTAATCAGTCCCTACTTCATTCAACTAACACTTGTAAACTACCATTTGTATTTCTCTGTATTTATTTAGAACAATTTTTAAAAATAATCCTCAAACTATTTTATTTAAAATACAGTTGCAAGAATTGATTTGTATGAGGTACAAGGCTTTATGCACCAATAAGAAAACTGATGAGTACTTCATTTACACAGTCGTGTGCAAGATCTTAAAATAACAACTGCTCTCTCTTCATACACATCTATGTGTGCATGCACAGGTGTTGTGAAAACTTCTTCTAATAGAATGAAAATATATGCCTACATTTTTCAATCCTATGTCAACAAATAAACTTCAAATTAATGACTCGGCACTTCTTTTTATTAAAAGAAAAAATGCCCAATTCTATTAGAACTATCCTATAGCTTGAATCAGTAAAAATGAAAGTAAATGAACGCATCTTTACTATTTGAATTTATCTTCTAAATAACTGCAATAGATATAAACATACACGTATTATAAAGGTGTCTCACCTGAGATCTAAGAAGGGCTAATTCTGTCCTCAATTGCTCTATGAGATTTCCAACAGGATCTACCTGACCTGAGTGTTCTGATTGTCCATTTTCAAGTCCACTTTCCAAATTTTTTACTTGCAACAATTCTTTTAGGCATTTCTTTCCTTCTCTGTCTTCTTGCAAGGCAGTTAAATCAGAAAACTTTATTTGCGAACAGTCTTGCTTATCCTTCAATGTCATTATTCGTGTTTTGTGTGTTACTGGCTTTCCAAGAGCAGATGCGCAAGAAATAAGAGAGTTTTTGCTGAGAGACAGTCCTGGGCAAAAACTTTTCTGACCTGTTAGGTCTGAATTGGAAGTTATGGACACTTGATTCTGAGAAGATGGTTTCTTTCTGTAGTTTTGGTTATTTATCTCTGAGGTCTGACACACTTGCTGATAAGCAGAAAACGAACCTGTGTAGTCTGATTTTACGTCTTTTGACATGTCTCTGCTGTCTGTATAACCTCTTATCCCTGATGTCTCTATAAATTGTAGCTCCGGTGATACGAAAAGCTCTTTTATACTAAGAGTTTCAGAATTACAGCTGTCATTAACTACTTGCCACTCTGTCACATGTTTTGAACCTAAACGAACCAAAGAAGTATTTCTATTTTTTTCCAAGCGATCTAAATTCTGAAGTATGCCAGGAGTTCTTCTAGGTAGATTTCCCACAGCCTTACTGTTTTCAGCTATATCTTTCTCTGACTTCAAAAGTCTAACCGGTGCTTCTCTATCTGCAAGTGTGTTTCTCCCTTCCATGTTACACAAGCTGCTAGCCTATATTCACAAAAAATATAGAACATTCATTAGTCTTCTAAAAAAATTACAAATTATTATTTTCTATATTTTTTAAAGCAATTAATAAAAGCACCTATATAAATATTTGAACAGATATTTACAAAATAACATTAATTTATTTTGAAAGAGAAATACAATAAATGTTTATGAACTTGTTTTATGAACCTACCTTTGCTTTTACGTCAGCAGTATCATGTCTGTTCAAGAAATTAAACTTCCTCTTATTCATTTCCTTCTCTTCAGTAAAGCTATCAGTTATCTGCATATCACCAGCATCCAGTCCTAATTCCAAGTAAATGTACAAGTAATAAATGATTATGAATTTTTAATTGGTCTCCAAGCAAGGGAATATATTCCATTTTAGTATATCTGAGTTCTGGTTTTCTACCTGCAAAGTAAGGAGCTGTAAACCTTTCCATTTGAGCACATTATGCTTCCCTGCATGGCACAGAATGAAATTTTAAGATCTTTGAAACACATACATTATATAGATTTACTGGAAATCATCATGATATCATCCTGCATCTAAGAACTGCAAGCCAATGACACAACTCTCAGTGATGCATTACTAGCCATCACAAGTCTGTAAGACTACAGAAATACAAAACCACTCACCTCTTCCTACAGATTAAATGACATGTATTTAGCCTTGTAATTTAAATAAATGAGTAAATACAAAGCTATACTAATAAGTACAGACAGCGTGTTTTTGAAAGGACAGTATATAACAAAAAATATCCTACCTATTGTTGCAACTCTTCTTCCTTTCTCCTGAGCCAACTTACGAACCTGTTTTTTCAGTTCAATTCTTTCCTCTTCTAGTCTTTCAATCTGCATATTAATATTCACAGATCACTATTTCATTTTGTTCAAATACATTTTTATTATGTAGCTGTCACGCAAAATTAGTATTTATCACTTGCCTCTTGCAAAAGAATCTGGTTTTCAGCTCTACATTGCTGCTGCTTCAGTGTTTTGCTGTTTCTGAATTCATTTAAATCAATCATTGTCTTTGGCTCAAGACCTAAAACACAGTGTATGCTGTATAATTACTCCTTAAGGAGGAATAGTAATGTTAGTAATCATTAGAATGCAGTTCATTTAAATAAGAAAATACCTAGTCAAGCAGAATTAAAAAAAAAACAGTTGATAGTCGAATATCTGTAAGTATTTATATATATGTACAGACATCTTATGCTCCATGTAATAACACCAGAACAAGCATAATTTTACTTCAGTTACTCAAAAATCAAAATGCAATAAAATGCCACCTAAAATTAGCTATATATATATATGTTTATATTCTTCTATGTAAAAATATGCCTGTCCAAAGTTTTCTCGGTGTTTTCCAGTCATTACAACTTCAGTAAGTTATGTTTTCCAAATATCATATTATGAAATTAATTAAGGAGTGTACAGTCAAAGAGGAATGAAAAACAAAAAAGCACTACAAAACCTCTTCTCCCACTTTCAAAGAAACCTGTAAGCCAAGTTTAGTCATGTATATTCAAGTTTAGTCATATGCATTCATGTAGTTTGTCCTAACTAACTGAAATTACTTGCAAATATTAGCAGAATATACAAAACTATTTCCAAGTAGTTACTTGATATAGTAAAAGATTTCCATGACATAATGTTATTTCAATTCTTACACAACAAATAATTGAAAATGTAACGGATATAGCATACCTAAGCGCTCTCTAAGTTCTTCATTTTCATCAAGAAAATCATTTATTTTAAGTTCAAGTTTATTAACTTCCTTAATTAATGTTTCAATCTCATGATCTCGTATTTTGATTTGCTTTTTTAAATCTTTTATTTCAGCAACAGCCTCTTCCAAGCCATATATTCCCTGTAAAAACCCAAATGGGAAGTAAAAACAAAATAACCAACAGAAGATGTAAGTAAATAAATTATGAATCTGTCTTTTATCATTACACGGATAAGAAAAAATATTTTTCAACCTCTTCTGCACTATGCCTAGTGAAAAAAGTTACTGAATAAAAAGCAGATCCTACAAATCTGTCTTTTGACTACAGAGGATTCTCTGCGTATTTGAAAATGGAGTACTCTTACTACACAATCCTTCGAAGAATCATTATCTTAACTGTTCAATTATTGTTCAATGGACTTCATAAGGACTCCATAAGAATATGTTAAAACTGACAACTTGTAAAAATTAAGTATGGCTAACAAATTGCATGCAATCAGTGACCACTAAATGTTATTATGAAAGAAAAGAATAGAAGAAAAACCCCAGCATCAGAAATCATTTATTTAATTTCTAATTAGAACAGTGTCAATAAAAAATGGAAGGAAAAAATGATTGCCTAAAAAGATGATGAAATACCATCCATTCTAACAAATTTTTTACCAGTTCATAGTCTCTCATTCGTTTCAGAGTCTCAACGAGCTCTTTGTCCTTTTCTCTAGCATCTGCTTCTGCTAATTCTGCTGATTTCTCAGCCTCCTTAGTTCTCTCTTCTAGCATTTTTAACTTTTCTTGCATATCCCCAATCCGATTCTGCTGAGCAAGAGATGAGTGACCTGGAAAGAAAAACCTTGATCTGTTTACAATTCAACTAGGAATTTTTGCTATCAGTCATTAAGCAATAAAGAAACACTTCAGATAATGTTATAAAGAAGATCCTAATTTTCTGCTCTTTTTACTTAAAGTAATTAGAAAAGACTACATATGAGAGCTTTTTTTTTCCCTCTGTCAAGCTTTTTTTTTATTTTTTAAATGGTCATATTACCTTTATCTTTTTGGAGATCATTTTTTAATTCCTCAATAACAAATGCATTTTGTTCCATTTCTTTGGTATACTGCTCAACTTGCTCAGTAAGCAATCTTATCTGAGCATCTCGCTCTTGTACTCCCTACACACACCAAAAAAAAGAAACTCCATTAAAGAATTCTTCTTTCATGACAGGCAAGCTACCAATACAGAACACCACACAGTAAAGGAAGAAATTAAAAGTAGCTAATACAAAACAATTACAGAACAAGCAAATATACTGTACTTACAACATAGAGTTCAGATATTATCTAGAAGTTGAGTATATAAAGGCAAAGCAGGAAAAATAAAAGAAAGAGTAAAAATAAAGCATTCAAACAAAGAAAAAAAAAGTAGCATTTTAGTATATAAACTTTAAATGGAACAGTTCTCTAAGAGTTAAGCCTACGTATGATGAAAAGTCTCAGATGGTACAGGTTTCTTACAGCTTCCTCATAAACCAAGAGATACAAGTTCAAGATTGGGAGGACTAACAGTCCATCATAAACGACACCTGTATTGTAGACTGCCTTTCAGCAAGCCATCCAACTTTTAAAAATTCTTATTGCTCCTTGTTTTGCATTCATACAGATCCATAACTACACACAGACTGTGAAAGTGACTTCTATTTATATCATACTATTTCTGTGCTTATACATGAACTTTAGAAATATAACAGAGCACTTAATGTTCTTTTTTCCGTAAGGGATGAAAAAAGGGGGAAAAGAGAAAAAAAGAAACTGGAAAAAAGCTACAGAAGGTAATTATAATGTAAAAATCAAGAGTTCCCAACCTTACTGTATATCAATGTTATGAAAAACAAAAGCTCAGGCCTTCTTTCACCATTTCACATCTAAAGGTAAAGAACTTAGCAAAGTTATAAGGAGCTAACATAACCCTTCAGAATGTAAATATACACTGAACCATAACAAGCTCAGTCCATTTTGAGTTAAAACACAGTGCAGTAATTTGATTTAACAGTCTGCTTTAAAAGTATGCTTATTTCCACATAACTGTTCAAAATGTCATGCTAATGACAGTCATCCAAAAAAGAAACCTCTACAACCATCTAGTCAGCTAAAAACAGACTCTGCAACTGCTTATCAAACTTATTTTCAGCTGTCTTCCCCTTCTGATCATCAGAGGCTGATTTGTACTTCAGGGTTTTTTCCCCTGAGAAGCGATCTGTTCCTAGTTTTGGAAGACTGCATAAATATATCTCACCGTACCACTCAGTCTACAAAGGCCCAACATGTAACACAAATGTCATGACACATTCATTCAAAAAACCTGAAGCAATGCAGGAAATCACGCTGGTATGCTTTCCATAATGTATATTTCAGGGTTCCTAATGGACCACGTTATTTATTCATTCTTTTTATGTTTTTCAAGAAAGTGAGGAAATTCAAAATCATAAAGAACTACGTAATTCTGCATGAATACGAAAATATACTTAAATTCAGCTAACTCTATCACAGACTTCATAGTATGGTATCAGATGAGGCAAAGGAACACAGAAAATTGACCAGTAGGTAAGACTCTTCCATGTATAACAAATTTAGAGGACAGAAACTAAACTATAATTTAAAAAATTATGGGTGCTTAGATGTTAAAGCAGTCACTCTACTAATAGTTAGAAAAGGGAAATATGAAAGTAACAGAACCAGCTACCAAAAGCTCAGTTCACACATACAGCAAGAGAAGTTTTGTTCATTGTCTATTAAGATAATTTTGTAGTGGAATGAATCAACCTATCTCATAATTCTGAAACATAAGTAACACGCTTTGTGGTATTTGCAAACTATGAAAGACTAAATAATTACTTGGTTACTAGCATACTTAGTGAATGGCAATTTCTACAGTTCACATAGACTGTACCTGCTGAAGGGCCAGTATACTGTTTCTGTCTACATCAAGTTGGGCCATTTTCATTTTCTCTTTCAAGTTAAACAACATTTGCTGATACTCTAGGAGTTCATCATCTTTTGAAGCTAAGATTTTCTGAAAAGAAGATAAAATACCATCAGAACATTTGAAATAATTCCTAAAAATAATTCAAAAAATATTAAAAAGTACCTTCCATTCTTCTACTTTTGCATTTACAGCTGCCATCAGTGGATCATCTTCCTCATTCTTTGCTTTCAGCTGGTCTGAAAGCTCCTGAACCTAGAAATGCCACATGGATGAAAACCATATCACAAAAATGTTTTGCTTAACCAATGTGTATGTACAAACACACTACATCAAGCACATACAATTTAACAGATTAGCATTACAGCAGCAAGGGAAGATCATGACTCTTAAGAATATAGTATCATGAACATTTTGTACAAAAAAAGTCTGTGATCCGAAATCAAGTTTTAAAATTGGCATCAATTTTAAACATCACACTACTGTTAGAGACTGTTATTTCAGTAGAGTGTGTTTTTAACTGGATATGTTGAATTTTTTTTAGTTTAAGCTAAAATATGACAATACAGTATAAACCTAAAAAAATACATTTAATAAAATAAGTAATTGCCTACTTGAAATTTGTACTGTTCTTTCTCTTTTCTTAACTGATCCATAATAATATCAGATTGTTGCACAATTCGTTTCATTTTGTTATATTCATCAGTCATTTTCTCCATTTCTTGCACTGATTCCTCAAGGTTCTTCCTCATTTCTTGGTTTTGAATGTCTAACTTCTCATTAGTTTCAGTCAAATTCTGCAAAATTAAAGAAAAAGCTGCTTTTAAAAAGTGCACATCTTAATACCTGAATAACCAGTAATTAATAGCCACCTTAAATGTAAGATTTGAAAGTATAAATTAGCACAGAAGTATTTCACCTCTAGATCACAGATTTCAACAAATCCTAATAGCAAATAAAAGACATATTTCCCATTGCCAGTAACTTCAATATCTCTGCTAGATTCACAGATGCAGGCTATGTACATCACAGAACCCAACTGTGTTATGAAATTCCTTACTCCACATGACTTGATCTGTAAATGAACATAGCTTTGTGAAAAACATTATTTTCAGTAACAGTCTAATAAAGACTCAATACCATGCATAGATTTTACCTGAATTTCATCCAAATACTGGACAAGCTCAAAGTTCTTTCTGGACAACTGTGATCTGTAATCAGAATCCTCTCCTCTTCGTAATAAAATTGTTTCTTTTTGAGAATCTATTTGCTTCTGATAGTCAACTACATCCTGACGCAATTGTTCGTTCTGCACAGAAAGCAATCCAAACGTAAGTCTATTTTGAAAAGCTGAAGACTTGTTGCTTTTCTAGCAAGCTAACACAAAGAGCTAAGACAGTCAAAACCCATCCAAATTCCTACAGTCTGCTTTTAGAAAACTAAGAAGCCTCACCTTTTTCTTTATGCGTTTTTTCTTCGGATTAAAAAGGAGAGAACAAGACCAAGAGAACAAAGCATGAAAAATATTAGAAATTATCTTTGCTTTAGGAAGACTAAATAGGAATCAACATAAAGACAAAATAAAATAGTTTTCTTTATACCTGTGCATGCATGTACATACATACACACACATACATAAAAGGGCATTTTGAGGAACGATTCTCAAGGTTTCTCCCCTATTTTATTCTCTTAGAGGCCAAGATTGCAGGTATAAATACTATAAAACATGCATTTTTTTCTAAAAACAGCTAGAAAAAATATTTTAAGAGAATGATTAAAAAAAATTCTAGTAGCAAAGAATGTTAACTCTATCTTTGCATTTATTGTTATATTAACTTTTGACTTTTTATAACTTTATTTTGAGCAACGAGACAATCTTAGCAAAAGCAGCAAGCATAAACCAAATTCTAACATCCACCAAATCTATTTGCCAATAGTATTTAAGAAAATTACTAAAAATTCAAAACACAAAGTCAAAGACAAAACTAATGCATGGTAGACCTACGTAAATTCAAATGTAGACACCTCCTGACCTCAATTAACTCAGTTTCATTGGAGCACACGTACTGTATATTTGCTAACTGTGAATAAAATTCCATATTCTCTTTGCACCAGTAACCACAAAATGTTCTAAAACAGCGTCATGGTTTCAGTTAAGATACAGTTAACTTTTTACTAGCAGCTCATATAGTGCTATGTCAGCCCTGTGGAAGAGACTCATGCTGGAATAGTTTGTGGAGATCTGCAGCCTGGGGGAACGACTCACGCTGGAGAAGTTCATGGAGAACTGTCTCCCACCGCGGGAGCAGAGGAAGAGCATGAGGAGTCCTCCACCTGAAGAGGAAGGAGCTGCAGAAACAGCATGTGATGAAGTGACCACAATCCCCATTACCCTGCTCAGGGGGAGGAGGTAGAGAAATCAGGAATGAAGTTACACCTGGGATTTGAGTTGTATGTTATGGGAACTACTACAGCAGAAACCCTTTGTTGCTAGCCAGGCTAGGAGAAAGGGGAGGAGTTCATTGCAATGTTAAACCAAATAACCTGGCCCAAAGGGACAAGGGGTGGAGATTGTAATAGATATAACTTTAAATTGTTGCAACCCATTATTTGAGTTGCATGTTATAGGAATTGCTATAGCAGGAACCACCTGAACCAATGGAGAACAAGCCTTACAAGAAGCAGTGCAGGTGTAGCAGTGACCAGACCTGAGGTGTCTTTGGTGCCCAGTAATGCCACACAACACACCACCTCTCCTGTCCTGAGGGATTGCTGTGGCAGATGGACCCCAGGGTCGTGGACTGGATGAACTTAATGGACATTTTATGGACATTTTACAGACATTTCACTGGGGTGGTCAACTGACTAAAGGAATGACATATGTGTATAATACCAAAGGATGGGAAGGGGGTTGGTGGTTATTGAGGATATATGGGATAGTGTGGGACCTGAGCATGATGTAAATGGTATGGAATAAGGGGTGGAGAATGTCATGGTTTCACTTGAGATATAGTTAACTTCCTTACTAGCAGCTGATATAGTCTTGGTAAAAAACTGATGTTTTTAGCTGTTGCTAAGCAATCAAGGTCTTTTCCAAGGCTGGTTCTACCTGCCAGCTGGGGTCAAACCACAACAAACAGAATTAAACATCACGCCACACCAAAGATTTTGAATACAGAAAGCTAACAATGTATTTATAAGTAAAGTTAAAAATGCAGTAAATCAGCAATAATTCTTTACTAACCTCTCTCCTTAATTTGATGTTTTCATTTTCGGCATCTTCATTTCGAAGAGCAAGCTAGAACAAGACAGAAAACCTTTACATGTATCACTAACACCACAAACTATGAAAACAAAGAACTCCAGAAACAAAACAGAAAATTAATGCCCAGGGGTTCTATTTCATCAGTGGTTTTTTAATTTCAGAGGATCTTTTCAGAACATCAACTTTTCAAAAATTGTGCCAGAACAGCTTTTAGAGATGTCAAGCTGAAGTCCTTCTTACCTGTTCGTTCACTTTCTTCTCTTTTTCCAATTCTTTTTCTATATCTGTTAACTGTCTCTCTTTTTGTTCTAATTGTTTTTCCAGTTGGCGGATCTCATCACGCAAAAAACGAGTATCACGACCACCAGCAGATCTTTGTGCCATCTTAAGAGCATTAAAATAACATTATAAATATAGTACAGTTTTTCAAAATAGAAAGAATTAAAAAAAAAAAAAAGCAGATGCTAAGACTAATGTTCTTAATGTTCAGGAAAAGCAACAGAAGGGCTCACTAGCTTCTTTCAACAAAATCCAGAAACCTCTAAAAGTAAATGACATTTATTAAAGTATAAAAAAATCCATTGTACATACAGCTCTTTGCAAACCAGAGGCTGGTGAATATTCAACAGACGATTAAAAGTATTATCATCTAAAATGGACTATTACATCTCTTTACTAGAGTAAAATACAAGTCTAAAAAACCTCATTCAAAAAAAAACACCAAACAGCACTCTATAAACTAACAAATTTTTAAAACATACCTCTAATTCGTTTTGAAGCTTCATCACCTTTGTTTTAAATTGATTTTCTGTTAAAATAGACCAAATACAGCGAATTACCCAACAAAGGTAAAAAGTACATAAAACAACAATCTTAGTCTTTAAGTAGTTGGCTTCACTAAAGCAATTGACTCCAGAGCAGTTAGTATTTTATTCAGTTCCCTAAACTTAAGAAAACCCTCCAAAATAGCATTAAAAGGCTCCCTTACCACATTTGGCTTGCTCTTCCCCAGCTTTTTCAACTTCTTCTAGTGCCAGCTCCACCTCTTGAGCTTTCATCTGGGAAAAAAAGCATGGTAAACAAAGAAATATTTACTACTAATGTAAATGAAAATATTGTTCCATAGACCTTATGCTTAAAATGACAAAAACATTTACAAAAGAACATTGATTTTCTCTCTTTAAACAAATGAAACCACTCCCATGCTGAAATTAAGAAGTTCAGACTGTTGAAATATCTTCTTTAGTAATTTATTCTGCAGGTCTATCTAAACATTCAAAAGCATACTGCTAAGAACTAACAACAGTAGAAAAAGCCCCTCTAAAACCAACGTGCTAACCTACACTGCTGTTATTTCTTGCTTTCAGTACATTCATGAGTAAATACAAGAAAGTATAATAGATTTACAGGATCAGTTTTAGGATGGCAGTGTTTCTTCATTCCTGGTGATGTTTTTATTTACTCTAACCCACCAATCTACCACAAAAACTTTCATTAAAGTTAAAATCATTACCAATAACTTACAACATCTAACCAAATTTTGAGATATTTGTTTGCATTTTTCATCTCCAAAACTAAGGTTCCTTAACTATACAACTATGTTAGTCCTATTCAAATTATTTCCCACTGCTGCATGCCATAATCCCAACAGTTACAAGCAGATGCATATAAATGCTCTTAGGAGTAACCAGTGTGTTCAATGCAGGGGCGGGTAAGAAAGCAATGATGCTTTAATTGAAACAAAAAATTAAAAAATGCATCTGCAGAATTGTAAAAAGTGAGGATTAATACAAACCTTCATTAGCGACTGAGTAATTTTAAAAAGGTGTATCAGTTGTTCTGGAGTTTCAGTTTTTAAGTCTTTCCCATCAACCTAAGGAAAGAGGCAACAGTGTTTTTACACAAATATCAATGAAATCCAATGAAAGGACCAGAGACAGTTCAGAGACAAATGCATAACAAAACCCTCATGTTCTGTTTTCCCCTTGAGCACCTTGGACACAGTCTCCAGCAATCTGTCTGCTAGTTCCTCTTGACGAGGCAGAGCATCTGGATCAACTTTCATAAGCTTCTTCCAATCTAAAATGGGTGCCATATTGAATTTATAATTCTTCCTGGAACAAAAATTAAAATAACCATTATCAGACATTATCAACACCAATCAATTCTATATCAAATGATTTAAAGAGGGCTGACCGCTGAACCACACAAGATGATTCTAATAACTGTATTGATTTTGTAACACTGATTTAACGTTATGTTCTCGTTTGGTCTACTGCAAACAAGGACGCTACAGCAAAACCATTTTTTAAGTTAAAAATTAAACCATGCATAATCAAGGAAGTTGTGACATTAACAGTGAAAATTAGGACAAATGTGAAATGTCTGTTTTAATACTCTTCTTTTCCTCTTCACCTCTCAATGCGTTATTTTTAAGTTAACAAACCAACACAACTGGATGCCCTTTGAACCAGCCCTGTAGGATAAATATCTCTTTATAGTCACAAAATCATTATTTCTAATATTTAAAACACAACCAGCACCTGCTCTAGTTTGATACTATGAGAATCCCTTTCTTGGCATTAATTTCTAAGATATTAAACTCTTGTATTAAATATCCTTTCGATTACAATACTTGAATTGAGAAAGGACAATAAACAACATGGAAACTGAAAAAATCTAATCAGAAAATGGTGCAAAGTTTTGTTCTACTACTTACCTATTGGTTGCTGTGGGTCACAGTGACTTCTCATATACCTGAAAGTCAATGCGGTATCTGAAAAACGCAGAAGAGATTGGAAATCTTGGATCAGTCTATTCTCTGGAGCTGTCTCTAGCCTTTATTATCAAATAAAAAATTAGATTCTGCCAAGTTTAAAACAGACCATTTATTAATCTACTTATTGCCTTAAGTTATGAATATGGCATAAATGGTTAAGAAAATTTAGAAAGAAATACAACTAACTACAATATTAAATTCATTATTATTCAAAAAACTAGTGACACAGCAGGGATATACATTTTATAGAAAAAATATAATCAAGCTTAATCAATAACTGCAACAATGTTCTATGCTGAGCATGATATTTTGAGATCTGTTCCACCACACATCCTGTTCATCATTCAGCAGTTTAAAGAGTCAACAACTGAAACTTCCTTCCTTAATGAAAGGCTGAACTGGTATTACTTTCCGCAAAAATATGCCTAAGCAGTCTGAAAGAAGAGCTATAAGACTTTGAAACCCTTCCTCATCTTTTTTGAATACATAAACTGCTTAAGAGCTCCCCTGTATTCACCATTTTTTCAGTGTTTGCTAAATGTTTTAGAAAAACATGCATTCCATATAATCCATGACTTCATAAGGATGACATCATATATACATTTTTGCTTTTATGCTTTGTCATAGACAGCAAAGGAAACTACGAGAAAATCACATGTAAGCGCATACTGATCTTGGCACTCTTACTTTGGTTAATTGAATACTACTTGACTTCATTAACATACTTGTTTAAGGGTGTTGTTTTTTTAAATGTATCAATTTTTTCTTAAAAAAATGAGATGTAAGAATTATGGGTATGAAAAGCCCGACAAGCAAACCTCTTCTGAAAGCAAGTACACAACCTTACTACTGTCAATCTTTTCCTACCTTCTTTTTTCCAAATCTCTTTTTGTCTTAATTTTTAATGTCTTTGATGTCTAAAGAAAATATCAGTCTTAAAATTTTATCCAAAGGGAGAGATATCTGTACATAGACAAAATAATCCAACTTGTTGGGAGACCATCTATAGTAAGGTGTGAGGAGCACAACCTAAGCATACGGTATGTACATACTTAAGGACAGTAAGAGAGAACTTATTTAACTGAAGAGTTTTTCATTACAAAATTTAGCTCATCCCTTCCCCTCAACTAGAACCTGTACTTTTAGTTGACAGATGATCTGTGGTGAGACACTGAGATCATCGCTCTACAAAAAGTGTGAAATAGATGTGCATTTGACATTAGTTATCATGAGATTTTTTTGACTTACTAATGGAATCAAACATACTGTCCTGGTTTGAGGTAAAACAGGACCAATTTTGTTCAGTAACTTTACTTTTCAGCTGGGCCTCTTCTTACTACTGAAATTAACAGCATATTATGCATAAACTGTTTGCTCTCAAGAGTGATAAGACCTATGTTTATAGTTGATGCCAAGGCATGGTGTGCAGAGAGGCTCTTGCTTATACTTATTGCTATAACATCCAAGGGCAGCTCACTTGGTTATTTGCCCCGTTGGAGGGTCGGAAGAGGAAAAGCACAGTGGGGTCCCACCTGGGGGGAGGAGCAGACAGGACAGGTGACCCAAAACTGACCAACAGGGTATTCCATCCCATCTGCCTCATGCTCAGTATAAAAGCTGAGGGATCAAAGGGCCAGCCCTCTTTCTTCAATGGCCGGTGTCCAAGGAGGACTCTGTCTATTTATTTGCCTTTGATCCCAGTCCTGAATCCAGATCCTGAATCCAGTTCCCATTCATCACTGAGTCCAGTCTGGGACTCCCCCCGTGCCAGCCAGTGACATGACTGTCATCCTGGGAGCTTGATATGGTTTTGTATATATTTCATTATTTCCTTTTTATTTTAATATTTCATTAAAGTAGCTTAGTTCCTTCTAAACTCACAAGTCTCTTTCTCTCCCGCCTCTCTTTCAGGTAGGGGAGAGCATCTGTTGCTCTGCCCCATGGCCAATTCAGCCCAAACTACGACACATACATAAAAAAGCCAGATGTTACAAAGTTCAGCAAGGGCAGATCGAAAAGGTCTGGTGGGCATGTTCAAGCACTACCAGAACAATAATGTCCTGTACTGCCTACAGGAAAAGCATGTAAAGAGGCAGCTAAGCTACCATACAGACATCTTTTATCACCACTGTGAAATTAAGCACCAGTAGGAATAGCTGTTCTTAGGTGTGGACAATGTGAAGCACAAAGTCATGTATACTTAAGCAAGACTGCATACCAAGAAGCAGCACAGTCACGCAGGAGATGTGCTCTGCTAACTCGGTATTTACCCGGACTAAGCCAGCTTAAGCTACTCCTGATTTTTAAATTACATTACCCAGACTAGCTCTCATCTACGAGCTCTACAAACAACTAGATTTTAACCACAGAGCTGCAACCAAAATGGGATCTTGTGCAGGGTTCCTATGTCTTCCAATGCGTACATCCCAGCTCCAGGAACGATGCAGTGACAGGCCGCCATCCCTCCAGGATGCTGCTGAGAGACAATTCTGCCCATTTCCCCTGACTCCGCTGCATTAACAAATTCCCTTATTTCACATCCACCTTCATCGCGGGGCACGGCTGAGGCACCGGTCGAGAGCTGACACAGGGGGCCGAAACCTTCTCCGGGCACTGGCACAGCGACGATGCCTGCGCCCGGCCCCGCACGGCCACCGCCGCCGCCGCCCCGGCCCGGCTGCCCGCTCTTCGGGGGAGCGGGGGCCGCCCCGAGCGCAGCCATCTCCGCCTCCTTCCGCAGAGCATCCCCCCCGCCGCCCCTTGCCCTCACCGCTCCCCGAGGACGGCGGCGGCGGCGGAGGCCGGTGCTAGGCGACGCCATCAAACTCTCCCGCCGGCTCCGCTCCCGGGGACCCGGATACTCGTAAGACGCGGGGAAAAAGCCACGGCTCCCGCGGCACGACAAGCCCCAGGGTGCCAGCCGGGCACTCCCGACCCCGAGGAACAGCACGGCCGCACGGGAGTAGAGGGGCGAGGGAGACGGGCGAGGCGGGGCGCGATCCCGCTCGGCTGAACCGTTTCCCGGGGGCAATGGCCCGGCGGCGGACTGCCCGTCCCAGCGTGCCCCGCGGCTCCCCCGGAACCACAGCTCCCGGCATGCCTCGGGGCCCGCCGTCCCGCGGCGGGGCGGGCGGGCGGTTTCCCGACAGCCTTTGCTGGCCGGCGGGTGGTGGCGCGTGCTGTGCGCCTGCGCGGCGGCGGCGGCACCGGAGCGAGCTGTGGGCGGCGGCGCCGGTAGTCGTGAGGCCGCTTCTCTCCGCCGCTTCAGGTAAGGCGGGTCAGCGGCGGGGGGTTCTCCCACAGAGGGGGCTCGGGGGGCGGGGGCGGTGTAGATGCATACTCGGGGTAGTTTCCCGCGGCGGCGGGTGGGCCTCTCTCCCCTGGCGGGCCCTCATCCGTGAGCCCTCCGCGCCTGCTGAGCGCCGGGCTGCAGGGCGGCCTCGGTCCCTGGCCACGCTTCCGCGCCGCCTGAGCGGGGCACGGGCCTGCTCCCTTCTTCAGACTTGCTGGCGGCCGCCGCTTGCCCGGCGGCCCTCTCTGTGTGTCCGTCCCCTCCCGCTCCCCCGGCCTTACGGTTCCTGCCTCGCCCCATGGCTGCGGGCAGCTCGCTCTTTCCCGCATGGCGGGCCGACTGGAGGGCTGCAGTACTGCCCGGACATGCGTGTGCTTTATGTGTAAGTATTCAGGGCCCAGAAGATAGCTTGCAGAGCGATACGGGAGCAGGTCAGATCTGTAAGCTACTCGGATCCATTGAGTAGTGGTGGCCAGCTGGGAAGCCTGAGCGTTGGTAATAGTCTGATGGCCCAAAAAGTTTGGGATCCTGTGTTTTAGCTAAATGGGTGTGAACGTATCTTTTCAAATAATAAAGGAAAAGCAGCAACCATTTGAGGTGTGGGTATATCCTTGTATTCACTCAACAGCTGTAGAGAGCTGAGGAGGATTTGGTTTTTCTTAATGGAAAGAGAAAGGTGATCATAATGTCATCTTTGGACTTTTGCCTTTTTCTGGATTATTCATTGTTTTCTTTTTCTTTGCTATCTCTTGATTAGTGTTGATATTTAATGAAGGCTGACAAGACGCAAGATGCTTGGCACTCCTTATAGTTATGTAACTTGTTCCAGTCATGGCATAACTCTTAAATCTTGATTGAAAGTAAAGACTTTTATACCTCAGCCAGAGATTAGTTAATTACAGCTCTATATTGGGCAAGAAAAACAAACTGTGTAGTTAGGGAAAGGAAAGAGAAGAGATTATATTTTGTGAATGAGAAATGTTATTAAAAATAAAATTTATTATGGTTAAGTGTAAAACAATGATTTCTTAGCGGGAGGGACTTTTATAGGTGGAACAGGTGGTCCACAGAGAATAATTCTGCCTTGCTACAAGATGAGCTTTCAGGAAATTGATCCCCTCATGATACAGAAAATAGAATAATCCATTGACGTTGGGATGCTTCTGAATAGGATCTCTTTTTTTTTTTTATCCTCTTCCTCAGATTAACAAGCTTTTAAGGCCAGTATAGCTATTTAATGTGCTTCAGCATTTTCTGAGTGTTGTTCTCTTACAGAATCAACAAAAAAATACGCCATTACATATACTGGTAGTGAAACCACATCTATGTTATAATTGTGTAGTGCAGCTAGTAAAGAAGATTGATGCAGAACTGAAAGGGATTTTGATGTGGGCATGAAAACTTCCAAAAGTGAAAAAAGAGTGGTAAGAATGGAAATATTAAACTCACATAAAATGAGAAAAAGTTTAAAATACAGAATGGCTTAGAGCAAGTGAATTAGTTTTTCCTTTGTTCTTTGTCACATCAACAAACTTTGTGTAAATGGATCTTTTAGGAAATACATGCTTGTAGTTCTGGAGCCAAAGAATGTTTTAGCTCCATAGTACGCAGCTTGACCTGCCCTGATAGAAGAGTTAGGCATCTGTGTTAAACTACAGTTTTGATAACAGTATGCCATTTCAAAGTCCTAATACAAAAACTGCAGTATGAAAGACCTAATGGAATGTTATTAAAAATACCACAAGAAGTCAGATACAGACCAAGCATACTAAATAAGGACACGCATAGCAAAGTCTAAAGGCTGTCTTTTCAGCTAATGCCACCCATGTAGCTTTTGTTTGTTTATTCTTTGGAGTTAACAAACATGCAGTTTCTGCTGTTGTATTTCTAGAGCACTGAGAGTGTTGATAAGTATGGTTTTTGAGACACTGTTTTTTGCAGCAGTGTCCTATGAGGAAACAAGTCATGTTTTATGTAGTAATTCTAAATATAAAGGTATTATTTTGTTACTGTTTGAATGTAGCAAAAAAAAAAAAAAACCCAGCCACCCAACAAACCCTTCCCATGAGGTTTGACTTTGAAGTGTGAGATCCCATTAATCATTTTAAGCTATAAAATATAAACCATACCTGTGTGCTTTGTATTTCAACTGACTGTCGCACCAGTTGCATTGAACAAATGGAAGCTAAACCAGTATCTTCATCTGACCCATTTTTAAATTATGTTTTGATTCTTGTTTGTACCAGAGTACCGTAAAATGTCCTGAGTGTTAGTTCAGCTGCTTGGTTGACAGCAAGCTTTTCACGGTCTTCCCCCTGGGAAATCTTTCCGCTGGCCTGCAACACGTGTTCTGACTCCGTGTCAGACCTGCCATTCCTCATCTGGTTGATCCTTCAGAACTGTGTGAAGAGAAGGCTGAGGGCTATTGCCTTGCTGGGGAATGAAGAGTACTTCAGATTAGTCACATTTCTCTTGTTCCTGTACTATTTGCAGAGGAAGGTTGTCACAATAAAACTTTGCTTGTTATATTTCTTTTGCTCTAGGATCTCAGCAAGATGAAAGGGGAATCCAGGCATGTTTTGCATTCTTCTTCCTCCTGTCCTCCCAAATACTGCTTGCCTTCTCCTATATGAGATTCAAGCCGAATCATTTAAATCTCAGCTGTACATCTAAGTTGTTTCATACTGAAGTTGTACCTTGGAGTAACATTTTTAAGAGAAGATAAATTTAAAGGCTGAGTTGGAAAGGGACAATAGAAACAAAATTATGATCTCTTTCTGTCACCAGACACTCATATCAAGTCAACAGAAAGAATGTTCAATTTAGCCAAAAACAAAAATACAGAAAGGGTAGCAATTAGGCAAGACAAATTAGGATATTAGCAGAGCCTCAGGAGCTAAGTTAAAATGCCATTTTTGAGTGACTATACTAATGGGTTTGTCAACCCATTCTGTATATTTCTGCTGATATTCATCAGTTCAGCCACCGGCTTTTAGATAAACTTGTTGCTTACCTGTTTAAAAGTAAAAATAAACCTAGGAGTGGTTTTAACAATTACTTGTTTTCTTCCACCTTTGATAATTTGACAGTTTTCTGTGTGAACTGTAAATATGTTTTAAACAGTTCAGGACCTCAATGGTTGTCAAAGTATATGTCTCTAGAGTAAATGAGGTGCATGACTATTCTTTGGCAGCTCCTTTGTGTATGTCAATCTTTTCGCTGGCTTTAGAACTTCAAACAGAAAGCAGGAAGCCCACATTTTGTGATTAATATGTGTATAAACTCTCATTATTTCGTTTTCAAAGCTTTTCAAGAAACTGACTGATCCGTCTGCAGATTGCCTGTTTTTTGTTTCCAGCAGCCTAATTAATGTAACACAAAATTAAGTTCCTTGAGATTTACATAATACTTATGCTTCACATTGCATACACAAAGCGCTGTTTATCAAAGTGACTCTGTGGAGTTAAAGACTTGCCTCACTGATGCTTACATCGTCATCTCCAGAGAACAGTTGCAGCTGGATTGTTGTTGACAATACTAAGGTCTTGATATGACTGAAAAGTGTCAGGTGTATTTTTAATATCTATGAATATTTAATAAAGTGTGAATGAAAGGATTCTCCAAATATGAGATTTAAAAAAAAAAAAAACAACAATCTTTAGGTTGTAGTAACTGATGTTCTGTTACGGACAGCAAATAAGGTGAAATTTTAAAAAGTTTTCTGACAGCTTGAATTGACCTTCAAAATACTGTATCAAAAACTGCAAATATTAGTAATATGTCAGTTATGCTGGGTATTTTCAGGACTAGTAAGAGCTTTTGTACAAAAGCTGAAACAGGTTGAAACTTTTTAATTGTGGCATCTATTTGAGATGAATTTTAATGATCACATTTGTTCCTGTAAGTTTGTGTGGAAATTCTGAGCAGGATTAGGTGGATCATATAAGCTTTTTCCCATACAGAAGTGCCATGGTTTTCAAATTCTCTGTTGCTGCCACTACCCATGTCTGGCTTCCTAAAGAAGAAAAAAGTGACTTGCATAGAACACTTTCTTTGAAGTAGTATTGATCGGAACAGAAGTTATTAATGCCCTTCAGGCTGTAAAAGTGCCATTACCCAGTAGAAGAAAAATTTTAAATGTATGATTAAGTTTCTAAAGTTAGGTAGTAAGATGTGTCTAATCAACACAAATATATTTGCTCCTGCAAGGATATGTATGTAAGGTGGCAGATAGCATGTTTATTGGTGATAGCTAATTATGGAGTGCTAAATAGCTGTTGCATATTTAGGGTTGCAGCTGTATTCCTGCCTGAATACATACTTCCTAATTTTTCATAAATTCATATGGGCAGAAAATGGCTTTCACACACCTAAATCTCCCAATTGAGGATACTCTTAGAATACAGGTCCTGAGGGAACTGGCGGATGAAGTTACCAAGCTACTATCCATCATACTTGAGAAGTCATGGCAGCCTGAAGTTCCCACTGACTGGAAAAGGGGAAACATAACACCCATTTAAAAAAAGGTAAAAAAGAAGACCTGGAGGATTACAGGCTGGTCAGTCTCACTTCTGTGCCCAGCAGGATCATAGAGCAGACCCTCCTGGAAACTCTGCGAAGGCACATGGAAAATAAGGAGGTGATTGCTGACAGCTAACATGGCTTCATTAAGGGAAAATTGTGCCTAACAAATTTGGTGCCCATCTACGATGGCATTACAGAGTTGGTGGATAAGGGGAGAGCAACTGACGTCATCTACCTGGACTTGTGCAAAGCATTTGACACTGTCCTGCGTTACATCCTTGTCTCTAAACTGGAGAGACATGGATTTGACTGGTGGACCACTTGAAGGATAAGGAACTGGCTGGACTATCACACTCGAGACTTGCAGTCAATGACTTGATGTCCAAGTGGTGAGCAGAGACAAGTGGTGTTCCTCAGCAGTTGATATGGAGCCCAGTGTTGTTTAACTTCTTTATGGTGACATGGGTGTTGGGATTGAGTGCACCCTCAGCAAGTTTGCTGACGGCACTATGCTGTGTGGAGCAGTTGTCACACTGGAAGGAAGGGATGCCATCCAGAGGGACCTGGACAGGCTGGAGAGGTGGGCCTGTGCAAACCTCATGAAGTTCAACAAGGCCAAGTGCAAGGTCTTGCACATGGGTCAGGGCAATCCCAAGCACAAATACAGGCTGGGCAGAGAATGGGTTGAGTGCAGCCCTGAGGAGAAGGACTTGGGTTTGTTGGTGGATGAGAAGCTCAACATAACCTGGCAATGTGCGTTTGCAGCCCAGAAAGCCGGTTGCATCAAAAGAAGCATGGCCAGCAGATGGAGGGAGGTGATTCTTGCCCTCTACTCTGGTGAGACCCCACCGGGAGTACTGCATCCAGCTCTGGAGTCCCCAACATAAGAAGGACATGGACCTGTTGGAGTGAGTCCAGAGGAGGTCCATGAAGATGATCAGAGGACTGGACCACCTCTCTTATGAAGAGAGGCTGAGAGAGTTGGAGTTCTTCAGCCTGGGGAAGAGAGGGCACCAGAGAGACCTTAGCACAGCTTTCCAATATCTGAAGGGGGCCCACAAGAAAGCTGGAGAGGGACTTTTTACAAGGGCATGTAGTGATAGGACGAGGGGTAATGGCTTCAAACTGGAAGAAGGTAGATTTAGAGTAGGTGTTAGGAAGAAATTTTTCACTGAAGGTGGTGAGGCACTGGAACAAATTGCCCAGGGAAGTTGTGGGTGCCCCATCCCTGGAGGTGTTCAAGACCAGGCTGGATGGGTCTTTGAGCAAGCTGATCTAGTGGAAGGTGTCCCTGCCTACGGCAGGGGGCTTGGAATTAGATGATCTTTAAGGTCCTTTCCAATCTAAACCATTCTGTGATTCTATGATCATTATGCATTTTTTATTTGTGTTGAATTTTTTGTGCAGACTACTATATTTTTCAGTATGTGGTGCTAAACCATCTGTAGTGTCATGGATTTGGTAGTGATTGTAGAGAAATATTTTGTTTTCCTACTTTTCTAAAAGTTTTTTGGTGGGTTTTTTTTTGTTTGTTTTGTTATGTCTTCCTCTTGTCTGTAATTCTTGAAGGAGAAGACTGGATGAACTGGTAGAGAATTGTCAAGAAGTTGGAAGTGGGAAACTTCATGCCTTACAAGCCAAGCTTGCTTGAGATCTCTGGTTCTTGTCTGTCCTTTCCACTGAATGTCTCTGTATACTCATGACAACAGTACAGTGGAAAATGCAGATTTCTGTGCCAAACAGCTTGAGAAAATTCAATTAACAATCAGATGTTTTGCACAGCTTGGGCATTCTGTTTTTCCACAATTGTCTCTCATGGTTGTGCAGTTTCTGTCTTACAAGGCTTATCTTGCTGTTTATTGTTTTCAGCTGCATATTCTTCATGACGTGGTCAGATATTGTTGTAAATTAAAACATCCAACAGAAATCTTGGTAATAAAGTATATGCCTGTCCCAGTTTCATCCAGTCAAATGGGGGCTCTGTGGCTGTGCCATGGACCACGAACTGGCAGTCGTGCAGCCCAAGGGTTAGTTAAGGTATCTGATGGGCTGTCTTAAAAGCTGTGAAAGTAGCAAGTAGGTGAGATGAAAAAATAACTTGAGGGACAGTCAATCTGTTGACATGCGTTGGAGCAGTCAGCAGTGTGGTTCTCCATCACAGCAAGTCTCTGTTAACAAACAAGTTGTTAAGCGGCGTTTTACAGGTATTTATCAATACATCCATCACTGGGAGTGGTGAAGTACTGGCACTTGCAAGACCATGATTGATGGTTGATAGCAAGTTTCAAAATGTCTATTGAGCAAGAAGGGGAATATATCCACTCGCTTGAGTAGCCCAGTTATACCAAGGCTTCAGCAGCCTCTTGCACATCTGTGATCTATGAGGTTCTCAGTCTCATATCTATGAGGTTCTCAGTCTCAGCCATATATGGCTGCTTACTTTCCAACAGCAAACTGATAACAGATTAGTTGGTGTGAAAAGAGTGTTGGCTGCCAAATAGCAATTACTGTTCTCCACTGAGATTAATGGGAAACATACTTTTGCTTCGCTTACCAAGTACAGATGAGCTTTTATAAGCCTCCCTCTCTTTTAGTCTTGCGTTCTCAACACGGTGATGATCATTCCAGGTTTAAAGCTTGGAGTCTGGTGATGGACCCAGCTGCAGTAGCAGATAGGAACTAATAGTTCTGATGGTGAGCCTTCCTCAAAATCTGCTGTGTTATGCAATGTAAAGGACTGTAAAAACATCTTTTCCATGTTTGTGCTTTAATTCAGCAAGAACACTAAACTACCTTGTAATCAGACCAGGTGGAAAAAGTAATTTTCCTTACTTTATGTATCTTTACAGTATATTTCAGGAAAATAAGACCTTAGAATGCCAGAATGCAAGTCAGAAGTAGCAAAGTGTCTATGCTACAGTTTTGTGTGATCTACAGATCGTACGTGGCCATGCATTTCCCATTTTTCTCTTTGAGCTTGCCCTGGAAGCAGATTTCTGGAAAATGGGGACTCTTCCAGATTTCCATTATGCCCATCTGTTGCCAAGACCTCCTGGTGCTTTTGTACGCAACAAAAATTTGAGAGGGATATAGTTTGATGCATTTGAGGTTACCAAGCTTGGCAGAGTTCAAGCAGCATATTGTGTGACTTGCTGCTAAAACCAGAACAATGCATTTTGTTGCATATGTTCATTCCTTACAGTAAACTTAGTAAGCTGTTCAGGGTTGCCTGGAGTGTCTGTGGCTCAACTACTTATCTTGAAAGACCAAATTATAGCCATGTATTTGCAATCATATCTGTGATTGAAATGTACATGTAAAGGAGAGTGCGAATTGCAAATTAAAAAATCATGATGTTAAAGGTGATTTTTTTCTGTAGTTCCCAAACAGGTTTCTCTGATGGTGGGCTAACCACTTAAACCTGACTGTGGATGTAACTCTTTATGCCTAAGAGTTCCATTTCATTCAAGTGAAAACAGTGTTTTCTCTATGGTTGGCATGTAGGTAAACGTAGCTCTGTCATGGAACAGCTTAGTCAGTAGTGGTATAAAATTAGAGTTCTGGGTGGAAGAAATGCTAGAAATTCAGAGCAAAAAGAAAGGCTTGTGAAAACATCAGAATTGCCAAGGATTAAGGGATAAGTAAAGAGACTGTCTTGACATATATTCTGTGCAGGACAAAGAAAAGTAAAAGCTAGAAAAAGTAGCTGAGGAGCTAGCAATTAAGGTTGGTTAAGCTATTCCTTTTAATAGGAGTCTATACTCAAGAATCTACCTCTCTTTTCCTAGTTGGGTAGCAGTAGCTGTTTCTCAAATACGGTTGTTAGAGAATTACCTCAGAGTTACTCTTTGATACACAAAGCAGTATCAGCAAGGGCTTGCTGCTTCAACCAATACGTTAAACCTATATTGTTAGTAAAGAAGTCTCAAGTCACCAAAAACCTACTCGTCTTGTGATGCTTTTTCTTAAAGGGCAAATTTAAATAAACCTTACCGTTGGTTCTGCATGGCAATATTATCTTGTCCCATTAATTTTTGGAACACAGTATTTAAAAAAATGTAGGCTTGTATGTTGGAAAATCATTACATGTTTGTAGGTCCTTTTCAGATGTCACTGCTTTTCAGTAGAGCTAGTAAACATCAGTAAGTAGTGTGCTGTTCAGAAGCTGTTGCAAACAAGGAATGTCAAACTCTTTTCTAGCAGGGTGAGAAACAGCAGTTTCTTCTCTGCGTTCTTTGGGGAGGGGGACACTAAAACACTTCGGTGAGTTGAAGTTCAAAAGCAGGCTGTCTTTTCATGTATTCCTGCGGTATGCTTTGTTTTCTGTTTTTTAATAAGATTTCTCTGGCTGTCAAAAAGACCATAAATATGTTCAGACTTGGTCTTGGCTTAGTGTTTTAAAGTACTCTCATCCAGCCTCTCAAAAAGATGTAGCAGTATCCTTTAATGTTTAACATTGGTGGGTTTTTCCTTTTTTTTTTTTTTTTTATTATTACAAAGGTGGTGGCAGCTTTGAAAAAAAGGCTCTTTCCTGGTTGAAGTAACACCAATAGCCAGTGCTCCAAGTACTACAAAAGAAAAAAACAACCTTCACTGCCGTTATGTGAGTAACACTGAGTGGGTTGGTTTGTTTCCTTTTAAATGATCTTTGTCCTGGTTTTTAGTTTAACTGCACCTGCATCTTGTTGCACATGTATTCCTTCCTGTACGACTGCTCCTTCACCACAACTTGTGATAGGTGATTGTCGTGCTCTTACGCCCAGGCTGCAAACCACAACTGAGATTGCCTATCTGGGTGAGATATCAATATAGCATATTTTTAGAGGATAGTATACTTAAACTTGAATACAGTTAAAACAAACAAAAACCAACAACAAAAAAACCTAAACAAACAAAAAACTCACCAGTGTTTCAGGGCCTAGGATAATAAAACACACTATAGCTTCCAAATAACTAATCAGGTGTAATGTGTGAACCCTGATAGACCTGAGGCTGGTGGTTTTACGTATTTATGGATCCACATTATCCAGCTAATATTTGCTGTTCTGTGTCCTTACAGATGTGATTGCCCCCTAGTTTTGGGGGAAATGGTATATATTTTTGTTCAGTCATCTCTCCTTTTTCTCAAAACTAAGTCAGTGTTCAACTGTCTGTAGCTTTTAAATATCTTTGGTCCCGACAATTCGCAGTAATCCATGCTGTGTCAACCCATGGTGAAAAAGAATGCCTTTGAGCCTGTAGTTACCTTCTTATTCTTCCAAAGCAGAACAGTGTTTTCAAATAACCCAACAGATTGTAATTTTACCTTTTGATGAGGTCACCCATATAGAATTTTTTAAATAATCATAAAACTGCTGTTTAATAATTTGCAGGGCTTAGAAAGTTTATGCAAGATGAGAGAAAATAATGTAAGATAAAGTTCATTTGTAGTGTCTTTTTTGCATATATTTTTCTTTAGACAGGACTGTCATGAACATTCAGTGACATTACAGCAATTGGCAGAATTGAGAAAAAAATGACCTTTTCATGAACTCCTATGAAGAATGCAAATGAGCAAAGTGTGAGCTTCAATGGTAAGTTTAGCTTTTATTATACTAATGTCCTTCTTTACCTGTTCTTGAACACTAGTCTTTATGAAGTTCTTAGTTTCCTGTTTGTTCTTCAGAATGTTTGAAATTTGGTTTTTTAATTGCTTTTGAAATATTTTGAGAAACACCTTTAAACCTAAAAAACATGAATAATTAACACACTGTCTGCGTTTTTGATAACTTACTATTCTGTGCCAGTGTGTTAATTTACTCAGGATTCTAGAGAACTTAATTTTCATAGTTCTCCAGTTTGCAGCATTCACTTGAACTGCATAGCTGTCTGCTAAAAACTACATCACAACTTATCATCAAGCTTTTTGTAATGAAACATGAAATGTGGCAGTGTATCCAGCTTGTGTGAGGACTTTAGGGGTGAGACTTTTTAATAAGAGTATTTCTTTTAAATTGTGTAAGATGGATGAGACTTGAGAAAAGCTTTCTATCTTACTGATTTTTAGGTATGTAGTGTCATTAACTTCTAAAATATTGGCTATCTTAATTTTACTTTATTTATCAAGTTTAGTTTTTAATCAGTAAAACTGCTCAAGTTTCTGTCTGTATATTTCAGCTTTTGTCCATGAAAACTCTTAGAGAAGATGGCTGATGTAAGCCTGAAGGAAGCAGCGCTAATCGTTGGTGTGGTGGCAGCCTGCTACTGGAACAGTCTCTTTTGTGGCTTTGTTTTTGATGATGTTTCAGCGATTTTGGACAATAAAGATTTGCATCCTTCTACTCCATTAAAAAATCTGTTTCAGAATGACTTCTGGGGCACTCCAATGTCTGAGGTAAACTGTGAAACACTTTGAGTCGTTTAGAAAATGGAAAAAAACCTTGCAGAGAGTTTTTACACCTTTTTTTTTTTTCCCCCTAATGTGGTTTTAACAGGATAGTTTGTTTCTGACGGAATTTGGTGGTGTTAGTGTTTTGTACTCTCAGATCAGGAACAGAT
The DNA here is from genome assembly GCA_017639485.1 of Pluvialis apricaria. Classification (NCBI taxonomy): domain Eukaryota; kingdom Metazoa; phylum Chordata; class Aves; order Charadriiformes; family Charadriidae; genus Pluvialis; species Pluvialis apricaria. The sequence continues at coordinate 173,864,030 of CM030007.1, read as the reverse complement.
GTCACTTATGTTCTTTCCGTTTGTTCAAGAAAAGAATTTGTAAGAAAGTGAAGTTATATATCACACTTCAAGATGCTATGTGTTATCCAATTCCATTAGTGAAATTGGACAACTGACCATTTTCCATTCTCCTCCTGAAAAATCTAGACGTTGACATACATGGGTATTTATTTCTAATTGCAATCTGAAAGGAAAGATGACACTCTTAAGCAACAAAGCTAGGACTTAGTGAATGGTATTGAATGCATTAAGTTTGTTTGAGTAGGTACGTTTGTGTGAATTCAGAGGTTTTGTTTTGTAGCCTATGTGGAGTGGCTATGTTTTTATCTGAAAAGCTGCGCTGGTCTTAAAGTTGTTGATAAACATCGTTAAATGGCAGTGGATAAGGGATTTACATATAGTTTAGAAAGTTACACATGGTGCCATTGCTGAGCAAATGAAGAAAAATTCTCTGACAGTCATACATGTTTTGCCTATCAAGGCATTCTGCCTTGTAATCTTCTCTTTTCTTATGTCCATAACATACAGGGTTAGTTCATTGTCAGATACTAATTGCTAGCTCTACAAATACACGTTGATACATAATTTTCATACAACCCTGTAATGAAAGCTTGCAGACTCTTTTTCAGATGACATCTAGTGCTGTTGTCATTGAGAGTAAGTGGGTTCCTAAACTCCTCCCAGTAAAATTTCAAATAGTATTTTTCAACATATTTTTACTCCAAAATAACGGTAACGATGTGGAGTGGGAGGAAACCATCTCATTCAGTGTTGATTTTACACTTGAAACCAACTGAAAGTCAGGTTAATTTTAATTAAATGAAGTCATATTAATTTGATTGTTCATGGCTTTTAAAATACTTTTTCCTACCTTGAGTTTTTGTCTGTAGTTATGTGCAATTTGGTTCCCTGCACCTCTTCTCCGCCCCCCAGTTTTTTCTTAGATTTTCTTCCTGTGTTTTATGGATGTATCCCAACAGGCTATGGGTTGACAAATGCATAATGGTACAGGAAGGTAGTGTTAACTATAGTTTTTAAAAGGGTTTACAGATGGAGTAACTGGCAACAGAGACATATCGACTGCTAGACATATTGAAAATATGTGGATAATGAATTTAGCCGAGTGCACCAAATTTTTGTTTTATAAAATGCTGCTCTAAACCATGAAATAGCAGAGTAATTTAAATACTTGAATAATACATTAAAAATGCATAGAAGTAGGAAAAATAGTCATAATTAACTTCTCTGTTTAACAATTTAATTTTAAATTGAGTTTTCATGTAATTCACTAGAATGATTTTTTTATTATTATTATTACTGATTGCCAGGTCTTTATTTTGAAGGTAAATGCCCGAGAATAGAGGGGGGAATCACGCATGCATAGATTATTAGAAAGATACTTCAGACTATAAGTCCTTTTATAAGTTGGTGGTGACCGATTGATTGATTTATTTCCTTTTAGGAGAGGAGTCATAAATCTTATCGTCCCCTCACAGTTCTTACGTTTCGCTTAAACTACTTGTTCAGCGAGTTAAATGCAGTTTCTTACCACTTCCTAAACCTGGTTTTTCATGTGGTGGTTTGTGTAGTCTTCCTCAAGGTCTGTAAGCTTTTTCTGGACAACAGGAGCAGCGTGGTTGCATCCTTGCTCTTTGCAGTGCACCCAATACATACTGAAGCGGTAAGTATAGCTGCGATGTGCTTAATCTGTTCAAGCTGTATTAATTAACCTGAAATTTTGTGGGTTTTGTATGTGTTGATATATTGTAACTCCAAAAAGTGTGTGACTTGGATTCGATAAATGGACCATTTGGTGGATAAAGAACTGGCTGACCGCAACTCTTTGAGTGTGACCGTCCAACGGCTCTGTGTCCAAGTGGAGAGCAGTGACGAGTGGCGTTCCTCAGGGGTCGGTACTGGGGCCTGTACTATTCAACATCTTTGTCAGCGACATGGACAGTGGGGTAGAGTGCACCCTCAGCAAGTTTGCTGATGATACCAAGCTGTTTGGCGAGACCGACACGCTGGAGGGGAGGGATGCCATCCAGAGGGACCTGGACAACCCAGAAGGCCAACCGTATCCTGGGCTGCATCAAAAGAAGTGTGGCCAGTAGGTTGAGGGAGATGATTCTGCCCCTCTACTCCACTCTTGTGAGACCCCACCTGGAGTACTGCATCCAGCTGTGGAGTCCCCAACATAAGAAGGACATGGACTTGCTGGAGCGTGTCCAGAGGAGAGCCACAAGGATGATCCGAGGGATGGAGCACCTCTCCTATGAGGACAGGCTGAGAGAGTTGGGGCTGTTCAGCCTGGAGAAGAGAAGGCTCTGGGGAGATCTTATTGCGGCCTTCCAGTACCTAAAGGGGGCCTACAGGAGAGCTGGGGAAGGACATTCTACTAGGGCATGTAGTGATAGGATGAGGGGGAATGGCTTTAAGCTGGAAGAGGGCAGATTTAGATTAAACATTAGGAAGAAGTTTTTCACTGTGAGGGTGGTAAGGCACTGGAACAGGTTGCCCAGAGAGGTTGTTGAAGCCCCGTCCCTGGAGGTGTTCAAGGCCAGGCTGGACGTGGCCTTGGGCAACCTGGTCTGGTGGGAGGTGTCCCTGCCTATGGCAGGGGGGTTGGAACTCGATGATCTTCAAGGTCCCTTCCAACCTAAACCATTCTGTGATTCTATGACTTTATTTGTACTTACTCTGCCCTTTGCAAAGAGTGTTGGAGGCGACAAATTTGGTGTTTCGTATTCCATGCAGCTACGCATAAGTAAGGAGACATTAATTTAGTTATTTAATAACCTGAATCTCTGCTATGAACATGAGCATTTATCATGATGGCTACTTTAACTTACATAGATACTTATGTTCTGTGATGATTCATCCAGTATATTTTGCAAATACTACGAGTACCTCTTTAATTCATTTCCAGAATCACTAAGCACTCCCATATAGCTAATCATCAAGTCTGTTTTGTCCACTTGCTTTTATGTCCGTACGTCTATCTCAGCAGGGCTTATTGTAGGATTGTTGTTGCTATGCTACATCCATCTTAGGGCCATTCTAACATATCCAATATAAGAAAGAGGAAATATATTTCTCGCCTCTCATATTTACCTTTCCTTTGATTCTGAAGGAGTTTTTCACTGCTAATTTCTGCACAACTTAGATTGGCTTTCCTAGATTTTAGTTCACACGGGTTGCAAAGCCCATCCCCAGTCTCTTTTTTCTTATAGTATTAGTTGATTTTCAGAAAACTGAAAATGTTTAAACCTTTTGCTTCTTTAGAGATGTTACCCCATTCTTATTTTTTGGTTTTAATATGGTTTTTTGGGGGGAGAGGGGGTGTCTTTTGGTATTAAGAAAATGAGAAGGGTTTGCTCTTATGTAATATTTTTTTCGGGCTTGATTTCTTTGGGTAAAGAGTTTGCATCTCTCTGTTGTTCTCTAAAGACACAAACTCCTGTCAGTGGCAATTCAGTGGCCTACGTCTGTGTATTTTGAGAAAATCTTTATAGAAAATAAGTCCATGAAGTTTATAATTGGCTGCTATTTGAACTACTAATATGTCTGTGCGAGAAGTTGTTAGTGGCATGTTTAAAATTGCAAAAGTTAAACACGTAAAAATTTTTGCTTGTTTTTCTGCTTGAAAGCACGCATCCCCATAAAATCTTGGGCAAAATATGGGTTAAAAGATAATTTGTTCATTTCATTTGGTTTTCTGTTTCTTTGAAAAATCTATGCTTTAAATCTAAAAGTTTATCTTTGGCTCTTTGTAATAAATGCAATAGTGTCTTTACAGAAGCATTATTAGCAAGTTGCTAGTGACTTATATTAGTAGTTCATGGCTTAAATCATCCTATGTAATTTTATCACTTTTGTTCCAAATATAATGATTCTTTATCATGCTTGAACTGTCAGATTCCATATGAGATAACAGTAACACAGTTGCTTTTAGTACTATGCAACAGACTTAGCAAAGAGTATCATACAGCTCTTACAAAACATTGTGTAATGAAAGCTTATTGTGTAAGGCAATGTATTACAAAGTTATAAAATACAGTTATAAAGCAGTTTGGTAATAAGTGTGTAATCCCCGATATTAGCCACATGAGGGCACTTTAAGACTGTGATTGGTAGAGCTTGATGCTGTACTTAAAACACTCAAAGACTCTGAGGTTTAAAAGCAATTGTAATTGAATTCCCTTGCTGTTGTACTTGGGTTTTCTTCCGCTTCCCTCTACCTTTTTCAATTTAAGCTTTCTGCTTTTGAGAGATAGTGTATTTTATCCTTTCAAGTGTTTGCATTGAGAATTCTGCTTAACATGTAACCAAGAAAGAATTCTTGGAGTTGGCAGTTGAGACTTGTGCATGTGTATAAAAGGCAAAACAGCTGGAAGTTTCCGTACATGGGAAAGAGGAGGTAATAATGAGCTGTCTTTTAGATCTGGGGACTTGGGTGCCAACTAACTTTTTTGGGCTTTAGTGAAAACTCCAAAACGGCTTCCATTCCAGGTTTTTGTGTCATTTGATGGTAAGCTTTGTATCTTCTAAAATTGAAATGTATCTGGTTTTAAGTCTTTCAAATTAGTCTACTTATTACTCCCCTGCACAAGAGTTTGAAACAGCAGATGCAACACAAATATTTCAAACCTTTAACTATCTTATGATAAATTGATTTTTCCTGAGAAAATTAGCAGAGCGGGGTAAACAGAAAATAATTTTCTACTTGACTTCACAGAGAAGCTGGGCTCTTGCGGTGGTAATATATCATTTTCTGATGAAGAATTTTTGAGGAGATGGGTTGAACAACAGCATCATTTCTTCATTTGTCCTTGTCTTTAGAATTCAGCTTCGGCCTTTCTAGCTACTTTGCTACTGTTCTGGCCAGAGGCATGTTGCCCACCTTTACAGCTACAGGATGCTAACTAACCTTGTGAATGCGGAAATTTCCTCTCATAAGTCACCTTTGTATCCAGAAATAGAATCTCTCTTGTTGGCAAGCGACTGGAGGCACACCAGCACACTTGCTTTACTAATGATCTCTTTCAACTGATTTACAGACAAAGTTGTCTTTAATTTCTGTCTTAATGCTGAACAATTTTGAGATCCAGACCAGGAATCCTTGAAACATCTTAAGACATTTTGGAAATAAACACCCGTGTACTATCCAAAATGTTAACACAAACTCTTATGTCCTATCAGTTGTGAAACATGCTTTGTCTGTGCATGATTCAGTGAGTCCTTTGGTAAATGTACACTACTCCCAAGGGAAGCATGAGAGCATGATTTCAGATTCAGATTTGAATACTTTTCTTTACACCATGACCTTGGATATTGAGTTACTTTCTCTTTTTATGCTGTGCTGGATCAATCATGCTTGACCAAGAATGTACCTAGCAATAAAAACTTCTAGCTGGGTCTGGATGGCTGAAGGTCAATTTTTAGGGTCACCATAATTGAATGGTGACCTATGAGGTTTCCTTAGCTAGATATGACCATCTATCTTGGGATAGTATGCCATTTTTCAGCTAGCTTACTTGCAAAAACTTGGATGCAATCAGAATGGAAGAAAGGCAATCCTAAACGGTGCTGTGGTCAGCATAGTGGCTACTTTGGTAACCATGAACATAGTGACCTGTCATCCATCTTTGGTTGTTGGTTGCACCTTAGTGTTTTTTGAAAACGGCTCCTGAAATGGAAAAATCTCTGTTTCATTGGGGATTCTGAAACAGCCTTCTGCCCTGGATTTTTCATAAAATCCATTCCTCTTTGTCTCATTACCAAAGCGTAATTTTAATATTGCCAACCAAATTATCATTCAGAAAATTGCCAGACGTGTAGTAAAGCCTGAGTCATTCTTTAACTCCATTGCACAGAGCATGCCATGAATTTATTTGTAAGTCTTGACTGCTCACCTAAGTGCTGCCATAGCACCAGTCAAGCAAGTGCTTCTTCCAGATTCAGGTCTGTTCATTCAGTCAGAAAAGGTATTAACAAAAATAACAATCATAGTTTCTATATGCCGCTGTCTGCAGAATGTTTATGTACAACAGTCCTTGTCAGGCTTCACTTAAAGGTCCTATTGATGAAAGCTAGTTTCTTCCAAGTATTATGAAGAAAGCCGTTGTTATTGTGCCCAAATTCTGCCTCAAACGCCATTTGTGGCTGGTGTTACTAAAGATAAAAGAAAATAGCAGTTCTCAGTTGTCTTGTTAATGTTGATAGTTTGGGGCACATCAGCCACGGGTGGCCACCAGCCACCTGTATCATCCTGTTCTCAAATTCAGTACTGATTGAACTGAAAGCAGCCTTACTCTTCTTAGCCTTTTTTGCTTGGTTTACAGATCTTTTTTATGGATATCCTGATAGTATATGAGTCATGCACTACTCTAGTACTAAAATACCCGCTAGAAGAATAATCTTGTTTTTTCTTCTTTTTCTTTTCAGGTAACTGGAGTTGTGGGCAGAGCAGAGCTTTTATCATCTATCTTTTTTCTAGCTGCTTTTTTGTCATATACAAAATCTAAAGGGCCAGATAATACCATAGGTAAATGATTGATGAATATATATGTAACTTAATTTCTGTATCATGGATAATAGAGCTTTTAAAGTGGTGATGTGGGTGTGTTGGTTATTCAGCAAGTGTGTCCAAAAAACCCTTCAGCCCTAAGATAGTCACGTAATAGTACTTTCCATTATAAATTACCTTTTTTTTTTTCTTTCTTCAAAACTTAAGCACTTCAGGTTTTTTGTAACACCTAGAGTAGGGGACTCTTGCACTGACTTCTGTTAATGCAAGTAAGTGGAAGTATGCTGAGATGCTTCAGATGGCTGCAAGTAAGCTGCAAAGTTTTAGTGGAGATGTGGGAGGTTTGTATCTTTTCCAAAGTCAAACTGACCTTGTGAAAATTCATGACTCTCTAAAAAGCATTCAATTTGAAAAAGTTTTGTGTTGAATTAGGAAAGATTGGGTTTTTTGTTTTCTTATCATAGGTTAGTCTTTTGCTTTTCACAGAATCACAGAATGGTCAGGGTTGGAAGGGACCTCTGCAGATCATCTAGTCCAACCCCCCTGCCACAGCAGGGACACCTACAGCAGTTGCACAGGACGGCGTCCAGGCGGGTTTTTAATGTCTCCAGTGTGGGAGACTCCACCACCTCTCCGGGCAGCCTGTGCCAGTGCTCTGCCACCCTCAGAGTAAAGAAGTTTCTCCTCATGTTAAGATGGAACTTCTTATGCTCAAGTTTGTGCCCGTTACCTCTTGTCCTATCACTGGGCACCACTGAAAAAAGACTCTTCTCATCTACCTGGCACCCTCCCTTTAAGTATTAATAAGTTTGATAAGATTTCATTTAGTTCTTTCAATTTAAGGGAGGCAGTTTTAAAACTGATACCTGTATTATTTTCTGTAGAGTGAAACTGGTAATCTTCCCTTTAATAACAAATGGAATACTGAATAAGTTTATAGAAAAAAGCATATTCAAACATGAAGAGCCAAAGTCTTCACTTTTTAAATGAATTTACTTTATTCAATGTTTGTTTTTATTGAAAATGTTCCACCTTACAACAATGTCATCTTTATTTGCAGTGTGGACTCCAATTGCAGTGACTGTATTTCTAGTAGCTGTTGCAACACTGTGTAAAGAACAAGGAATAACGGTGGTGGGGATATGCTGTGTGTATGAAGTATTTATTGCTCAAGGGGTAAGCTGTTGAAAAATAAATTGAATTGCTTCTCAGGAGTTTTGTAATGAGACATTAAGTACTTTGAAGTGTCATATTTCACCACTGATTTTTGTCAGTTCAGGCTAACTCTATTTGTGTTACATTTTTCAGATATTTTTGTTTGACTCAACTAATGTTTAACATACATGGTTCATGGTGAGGGAATTCAATGACTCCTAAGTTGTCCTTTACATGCTATACAGAGATGTTACCAAATACACTCAAAGAATTGACACATCTTAATGGAAACCTAAGGTTTGAGTTGACTGAGGTTTGCGAAGACTAGCATGTAACAGTCTTTATTAATGTCTGAGATGCATAAAGATGGGGGATTATTTGTTTTTAATTCCTGTCGTAAAAATAGAAAATGTATTATATATAAATGCATTTTATCACATTCTAATGAATAACGAGATTTTTTTTGAGTAGTCTTACTTGAATCAGTAATATTCTTAAGAGAACTTGTTGTTCTAAGAATACCTTCAAATTTAATTTCTAACCTGATAGGTTTCATCTCAAGCATTGATAAGTGTTTAAGTTAACAGTAACTTTTCTTTTGTTTAGAGAAACAAGATGTTCCTGCAATGAAATAATTTTTGGCTTTTTAATAGTCAAACCATACATAATTTAAAAATGTATGATTGCATATTCTAAGAAAATTTTGTAGTTTACTATTCCTTAATGACTTGAAGGAATATTTTGCAACAACTGCACCAGTAAAAGCCAAAAGCTTGTCTGTCTTGGGGATATATATTCAAGTCAAAAATACCAAAATCACGATTTTTGTGCTTACAGAAATACGTGTGTTTGTAACTATTGCCTTTGCAAGTCTTGTGAATAAGCACATAATTTTCAAACTGTATTTCTAAGGAAATCACCAGTATGTGACTGCATTTTTCAATCTACTCTTCCTTTCTTTTAGTAACTTTTGGTCTGATCCTCAATTTCATGAAAGTTTAACAAGTTTGTTTAAGTCAACTGAGTAGAAAAGATAAAATCCAAACCGAGGCTTCTTCTGAGGGCACAGTTTTAGCATGAACTAAGAGTTTGAGCAGTTCTCAAAAACATCAAATCTGTAGTTCAGCCAACCAGTACACGTGAAGCAATAAATCATCCCCAGCACAAGGCACGAAGACACAGGGAAAGAGGTACACAGGGAAGAAATTAGGGTACGTGATGGGGAACTGTGCAAAATCGTAATGTTCGTGAAGCAGGAGGAGACGGGTTACTGTAGAGGCTTAAAACAGAAATCCAGGTCTAATCAAGAAGTGAATAGTATTTCTACCATTCCTAAGGAATTTTGTTCATAGGACAAGCTTTCAGAGGGGCTGATAATTCTAAAAACAGTGATTTCTTTTCTTCAAAATTTATTTCATGGTCATACTTGATTTGTTGAAGTCTCTGAAGATGGTACAAATTTTTTAATCTGTCAGTGCAAAATACAGAACTACAGGCATACAAGTTTGACTATGATAGTGTTAGCAAGAATACTCGAATAGTTATTTTTATTAGAATGGTGGACTTCCTTTTTGGGTGTTGTCATGAAAGCTCTAAGAAGCTGAGTTAAATAACTATTGGGGGCAGGATTTAGAGAAAACCAAAGAGGAAAAACATTATTAGGTAGCTCATTTATCTAAGGGATTAATGAGTACACTGTCTGATTATAAGCACTCTTTTCCTTTGCAGTATACCTTGCCAGTGTTGTTGGACACAGCTGTACAGATTCTTCGAGGGAAAGGCAGTATTCCTTTTTCTATGCTCCAAACACTGTTGAAGCTTATAGTCCTGATGTTTAGTACACTGCTGCTTGTAGTTGTCAGAGTCCAGGTTATCCAGTCTCAACTTCCAGTGTTTACAAGGTAATAGTAAAGCGTCTCTTATTTACAGATGCTGATAAATAAGATGTGGCTTAATGAGATCTGAGTGAAATGGCCAAAAATATACCAACTTAAGTGTTTATTAACTTATTTTAGTATTGATAAGCAATGACTACAATATTGCGTTTTTTTGTGGAATTGAGAAATGGTATATTTCAGTATCTGTAGACAAGAATGTCCAAAACATTGAGGTATCTGAGCAGGCATTAATTTTTAGAAACTTAAGGTTGTCAGTTCATCTTAGTAATTCAGAAATTAAATGTTTTATTACTAAAGTATTTTTTATTGGCTATGTGTTTGAACCTTGGCTGAATAGTCCAAACCTCTTAATAAGTTTTCCTCTTCTACATACAAAATATTTTTTTGGGTTTAGGAATGTACTATGCAGAAAGCATGGCTGACTTCAGATACAGTGCTTGAAGATAAGTGTATATGAATAATGTTAGAACTGAAAAACTAACTTATTTGAAAACTGCGTGAGCAATGTAGAAATACAGGAGTCTAGTATTTTCCCTGGGAAATGTGGGAAACTATTAAAAACATGAGCCAGGACCACTGAACCTAACTTAAGGTGTAAATCATTCTGTTTCTTCAAACTTAAGTTGATTATATCCCAAACCAGTTTCTTAAATTTGGAGGAGTCTCTGGTCTGTGCCAAGGTGAATCATCATGCATGAATCCCAAGTTACACACCTGACGAATGTGGGAAGATTAGGATATTGTATATGTTTGTAATTGGTAGTTTTAGCTATGAATCTAAAGTTTGCTGGTTTCTGAGTTCAAAGTGGATCAAGACCACTTTTTTCATTAAAAGCTTCTTTTTCTCCTTTCTTTTGCTTTAGGTTTGATAACCCAGCTGCTGTTAGTCCATCCCCAGCAAGACAGCTGACTTTCAACTACCTCCTCCCTGTAAATGCTTGGCTTCTTCTCAACCCCTCAGAATTATGCTGTGACTGGACAATGGGAACTATTCCTCTCGTGGAGTCTTTATTAGATGTTAGAAATGTTGCCACCCTTACCTTCTTTTGCTTTCTGGGATCTTTGATTGTCTTCAGTCTCCGATATCCTGGGGATTCCTCCAAGACTGTATTGATGGTATGAATGATGCATTGTTTTTTGTCCTTCTTATAAGAGTGTAAGTGGCTCAGGTTGTTTGGTCACATGTCTAATCTGCTGTGACCTGGAGATATTACATGCATCTTCTTTTGGACTGGAATGAACGCATAAGAAAAGAGGAAAAGTGTTGTAGCAGCAAAACTGTTAAATTGCAATGAAGTATGTGATGGTCAGGGATGAGGTGGAGAAGAATAGACAAGAGATGAGAATAAATATGCCCCTTGTTATGTATTTGCAAAACTGTATTGCAGCCTTTCTCAGGAATTCAAAACTCAACTAGCAAATGGGGGTTTTCATTAGAACTTAAATACGTTTTAAGGATCGCAATGCATTTCCATCCAGCAAACTCACTACCTTATTGAAATGTCAGTAGGCATGCTGTGTATATACCAAGTGACTTGATTTTCTTTCTTGTACAAAAGAAAAGGACATATTTTGGCATTTAGGAATATAAATTTTCCTCTTTTGCTGTTGTTCTTTTAACAAAGGCACTCTTTTGTAGTCTTTTCCATATTCTAAGGAAAAACTAATTTTGTCAACCTGTAAGATCAGTTCCTGTTTTTCAGTATTATATGACCTTAAAACTGAAATGGATTAACAGGAAAGAATATTTTGGAGGAAATGGAAAGGAGCAAATGAGCTGGTATTTTTTCATCTAAACCCAATCATCTTTTTGATTGCTTCCACTGCATATTTTCCCAAGATTAATGATTACCTGATACCATGTTTTTTATTAAATCAGTGATGCAATTATGTGTGCAAAAAACCTGCATGCATAGATCTTAGTCTGCTTCAGAAATAATGTACTTTTTCTAATATGTAACTCAGCCAACAAAAGTTTCAGTTGGATGGGAATATTTATGTGCAATTTAAGACTAAGGATTTCTTTGCTAATCAGCTGACAAACTTTGCACTTCAGAGACCTAACGTTATAGTTCTCATATGATTTTTCTTGTCTTGTCACTAAAGCAAGGCAGTTTGTTTCACTAGAAAGTCTGTGAAAATTACCAGTAGTATTGCTGATGAAGCTTCTTGGCCTGAATTTGGAAACTGTGTATGAAGAAAAGAAACTTAACTTATTGATACAACAGATGTACAAGGTGGCATACCCTGAAAAAAATGTTATAGTTTTACAGCACTTAAAAATGTATAGGAGTAGTTTAATCTTCCTTCTTACATGAGCTGGAACAATTTTTCTCCAGTGCGCTGATAGCAGTAGAAATGTGTGTGGGGAACAGTTCACTTTTTTGATAGGACAGCTTTTGAACTTTAAGGCTCTTTATTTCCTTACATTTCTGTTTGCTCCCTACCCAGTAAGGCTCAGAAGAGGAAAGGGTTAATGGAATTGTCAGCATACATTGTTGTAAGTCAGTTAGTTTTTGTTTGAGGGTGGTGTTTTTATTATTCCAAGTGTTTTTTATAGGAAGGGTCTTATGAGATCATTCACTCCAGCATGTGCGCCCCAGTGTTGCTTAACACAGTATAAGCCTTGTTTAATGAAAGTTGTTTTCCTTTAATATATACCTATGTTGTGTATGTAACCTTCAGTCTGATGCTGATTTTTTTCAGACATAATATCTAAGTGCCTGGAAGCTAATTTCTTAGGAAATGAGAATGCAATATTTTATATTAAAATTTAATTGTTATGTACTATAACATGCAACAACACTGTAGGCCAAAGCCTATTTCTGCCTTCCAGTAAGCCATTAATGTCCTGATGTAGACTGGATAGTCTGCCAAGATAGAGAGAGGGAGAGAACAATTTCTTTCTGATGGCTTCTTAATCTGACTTCCTAGAGAAATCACAGTACCATCTTTAAAGTGAAGAAAGTGAATCTTTATTTAGTGATAACAATTTACACAGATTATGGCAATATTCCAGATAACTATGTTGAATTACTAATTTAAAAAAAACCAAAAATGTTTCCACGCTTGGTTCTCAGTTCTGCCAATAAAGGCCTGAATTTATGCAGGTCAAAACAAACTGCTGCCCTGGCAGGTATGAATTCTGTGTGCTATCTATATGGATGCTGCATGCTATTAGTATAATGGTGGCTTTATCACAGTTGATACCATGATTGACTGCACTCTGAGTGTCACTCTAAAGGAGTAATAAAGGGCTTTGTAAAGAGCTTCTGCTGTTACAAATCTCTAGCATGTTCTGGCTCTTCTAATAGCTCAATGAGACCTGAGGTATGATGCTGAAACCTGATCTAAGGGAAAAGTCTCAAGTTACTTTTGTTTATGAGATCAGAAAAGGTATAACTTTAAACCTGCTGCAGAATTGAAGACTTTTATTTGGACTTTGCAAAAAAAAAAAAAAAAAATTGCAAAAGAGAGGCATCCAAAATGCAGAAGTGAAGGGAGGTCACAAGTATGTCTGAACATGTCTTTGCTGATGTGGATATGGATTTGATGCTGTAGTCCTTGAGGGACAAGGCAGAAGAAGGGATTCCTTCCCCAACTCCCTCAAGTGGCAGTGGACATTCCACAGTTCTCCCCAAATAACAGTCTCACAGCATGAACTCATTACTGGGAGATGCAAAAGTTGAAGGACTCATTTTCAGTCAGTTTTCATCTGTTTGATACCAGTCATCTCCAGGAAAAATAACCGGTAAGTGGGTACATTATGTTTCATTTTGTCTTATTTTAATTTTTGCCATAGGTTCTAAAAGTCTTTTAAAAATAATTGAACTAGGAGAGGACAAAACAGATAAGTTGCCTTTTTTTAACCAACTGACTATTAAACTACCAAAAAATGGAATTGTATATTATAAATTGGAACACATGCTTTGGCAGATTGATGTCGTTATGTGCTGCTTGAAGTAATCAGTTATTCTTATATTAGTAAAGGACATGCACTGGAACCAATGTATGAGCAGTTAAATTCTCTTACACTTTCTGTTTACTTTATCCTTATGAACAGTCAGATAACTTGACTGTCAGACTAAGTGACCTTTGTAAATAGGTTACACTATACATATTGAAAATGTTGAGTACTATGAATAGTACTGATCTAGAATTACTTTGTTGGCTTTTCAGAAGGTTTCAGAATCAAGCTGTGATCATGGCCTTTGTTCATAGAATTCTTGGGTATGGACATTCCGTTGTTGGCTGGCGAAATTTAACAAAAGCTTTTTAGTATCTTTTGATATTTGCTAAGCGTCCCAAACAAGGGTGTTTACCTCCCTTCTGATAAGACAGCACTCCGTGCTACTCAGCTGTAAACTTTGGTGGCTTGTTACTGGGCAAATATCAGGAAAAGACAGGTATCCTTAGGCTTCTGGCAGTAAGGTTTTAACACTTTTAAGTGTCATGCCAAGACATCAGTACTTCTAAGTGTAACAATATTTATTTCTCTACTTCCTATGCTTACACCTCACTCGGGCTTTGAAATGTTTCCTTGTGAACTGGGCTGGTTACTTAGCAGTTCAGATACTCTTCATAGCTTATGGTCGTATTTTAGAGTTTTGTCATAAGCTCTTTTTTTCCTGCGTACTTTAATGGTTTCTGTCTCTTTGTTGTTTTTTCAGTTGCCTTGACCAGGATATTTTTTGAATGGAGTGTCTGAACCTGCTGAATGATGAAAAGAAAGAATAAATGAACAGAGGAGAACTCCTTTTTATCTGCGCTAGGGCTTTGAGTTTATTGCCCAAGAAATTGTACTTGAAGGACAGTGTGCTAAGGAGAAGCAAAAGGGTGTAAAGAGAAGTTTGGCAAAACATTGAGTAATGTTTGTCATCAAAGGAATTGCACAGAGCAGAACATGCAAAAACCTTTTTATTAGATGCCTAGATCATAAGTGCTCAGTGGAGACCAAGCATTTGCTGTATCAGCTGCAGAATCCTTTCCACTCAAACCCATTGGAAAGAACTGGCTTTCACTATACATAAGTTGACCTCATGGGGCTGTGGGACCGATATCCTTAGTATACTAAAACCAAAACAAAACGAACTGTGTGTTTTTGAGCAATAATATGAAACAATTTTTTTAAATCTGAAGAGGTGACTTCTTCAAATCAGTTTATCAGAAGATTTCATAAAATAAGTTAATTCATTTAAGCCTACGTACAGGCCTTACATGCATTATAAAGCTAAACACAGTTTGTTCACATTGCAGTAAAAACATTTGCAAAACAGCACATTGTTTGCTAAAGCACACTTGGAATGTGCTTTTGTACATTTTCTTTTGTACTCACAAATGCATTTGGCTGCTCAAAACAGAATGAAATACAGAATGATACCTTCGCTTCCCATAATACACCCCCAAACTTCACAAGTTGTGAAGGCATTTGCTATAACTAAATTAAAAACTGATACAGAGGACTGACTTGGGGATAGTGTGATGAATCCTGCATTTCAAAGTGGATTAAAAAAATCTAGTGCTGTGTTGAGGCTTTTACTTTTACAGATTGGTAGGTGCTCTGTAAGGAGCATGTTCTATAAAAATGTAAAGGAGAAAGGGAGAGGAATGTGAAATGGCATTAAATTAAATTTTGTCCTCAAGTAATCAACATATTCTCTATGTTGTGCTTGTGATTTCTTCAAGGCGCAATTATGTATTTTCATGTAGCTTAATGAATTGCTGTGGATCAGCTGAACTGTGTTAATGATCCATGTGCATATTCTTGGCTTCTTGAAATATGAGCTAAACCTTACCTGAAGTTTTAAATCAGTGTTGCATTTTTAGGTGTGAAATCCTAGATTGACTTTCAAACTGGATGTATTAACTATTTTAGCATGGAAAAGGCAGTTGAAGTTACACTTAAATCTAGATAGAATGTGACAACCAGTTGTATTGAAAACTAATAGAAAATTCCTCCTTCTTTTTTTCTTTAAAGAAACATTCCATTTCTGTAGGGGTTTTATTTTTTGTAACCTGGAGGGCAGACATTTTGAAATCATTATTTAAGTCTTTTCTGGTACCAGAGATGGTAAAGCTGCTATTTAACAATCACTCAGGACTTAAAGCAAATGGTCATGTCCACTTCCTTTGCAGCAGACGGATTTGTGTCTTTTAATAGACACACCTTTTAAGATGTCTGTCACCAACCTAAGAGCTGCAGTTATGCAGTTCTTAAGTTCACTGTCATTATAGATATTTCAGGGTGCCCTTAGTGTACTCTCTAAACACTGCTGTTTCTTCGGTGGCTGATTCTGATTTTTGTTATTTCTTCGCATATTTTCCAGAAAGTAAAAATGGACTTTATTGTGTTGTAAAAATAACTACTTTGTGCATCATGTAAGCTGGTATAAATTCGTGATTGTTATAAACGATAATGTCCAAGGTTCTCAGACTGTCATGTTTTTGTATGTGGAACTCTTATTAAAACGTTGTTTTGAATTTGATCCTTTGATCCTAGTGTTTTGTCATACAAGTACTCTTTTCTGTGGTATGGAAAAACAAACACACTTGTAGGGCCTTAAGTAAGGAGTAGTGTCATTTGCACTTGTTAAAACTTGCTGTGCTCAGAGTGGTCTCAGTTTAAAACAGATCTTAATGTTTAAAATTAAAAAAAAAATACCCAAATATTTCCTATGTATATCTGTTTCTCTGGGATTTTTTTTTTTGTAATTGCTTTGTAATTTGTTTATTGGGTACAATTTGTCACTACATAGTCTTGATTACTAATTCATTCTTTTCTAGGCACTCTGCTTAATAGTGCTGCCATTCATTCCTGCATCAAACCTCTTTTTTCCTGTTGGATTCGTAGTAGCAGAACGGGTGTTGTATGTTCCTAGCATGGGATTCTGCATTTTAGTAGCACATGGATGGAAGAAATTATCAAATAAAAGGTAAGGTAGTGTTACTTATGACTGGTTTAACTCATCTCTCTTAATCTTATAAAAATAACCATACTTACAACTGCAAGCTTTGCCAGTAGAGCTTTTACCAGTATGAATGTATTATGTTATAGTTCTTATTCTGTTTAAAGTTCTTAATGAACTCAGAGTAATGACTAAGAAACCATTTGGCAGTCATGAACAAATGACAAGGAAGTTCTGAGGAGACAAGTGGATTATTCTGAGTATATTATAATGTTTATTTAAAATATGTGCACATATATACACACACAAGTATTCACACATATTTCATATTTTTTTTTTTTTATTTATATAAGCATATATATGTATTTTAAAAATTCCTAGACGGCACCAAACATTTTTAGAATGCGGTGTAACTTAGAATACACATTGCTACAATATGCCGTTCACAAATACGGTCCTCAGTTTATTTGCCTTCTAGCATATGAGATACTTATTCTAGTATAAATTAGAGTTGTTTGTGCGCTTATAACAAATCTCTGTTTGTTTTATTTAATAGTGTGCTAAGAAAAATTTCTTGGGTTTGTTTGGCTGCAGTACTATTCACTCATGCCTTAAAAACACTGCACAGAAACTGGGATTGGGAGTCAGAGTACACATTGTTTATGTCAGCTTTAAAGGTACTGTATTCTATTTGAAAAGGATAATGGAAAGTTTGTGTTGCTGTTTTCAAAAAGCTGCAGTAGAGCATGATAAAAATGGAGAGAAATTATGCTTGTTTTACCACTTTTATTTCTACATTGACAGCATTAGCATCTAATTAGTTGCTTTTGGGAGTGCTTTAAAAGCAGTGTGATGCATACATGCGAATTCATGTGCAAGAAATAAATGATAATTTTTTCTTGTGTTAAAGCAGTTGAATGTATTCTCTTATTTGAATGAAAGCATGATATATTTCGTTGCAAAAATCTGCAAAAAGTTTGATGCATGGAAAATTATTTTCAATGTGCAGATGGCATGATAGGATAGTTTGTACAATGTCCCATAACAATTATAATGAATTTTAAAACATTTGGTATTTCTAGGGGCAAATAACTAAAATAAATGGATGTTGAACAACAAGTTCAATGTAATTATTCTGTATGCAGTGTTTTTTTATTCTTTACACATAGCAGAATGAAATCTGTCATTTGCTGTGCATTTTTACATCTTAAAGATGTAGTTAAAAGAATCAGTTGTTATGTAATTTTGGCTTAATACCTTATGCATCAGTATCTTTTTTTCTGGTTTTAGGTAAATAAGAACAATGCAAAACTGTGGAACAATGTGGGGCATGCGTTAGAAAATGAAAAAAATTTTGAAAGAGCTCTGCAATTCTTCATACAAGCCACGCAAGTGCAACCAGGTAAAAGCTCTGACTAGTTGCCATTGAATGGTATTTCTGGACTCCCAGTATTTCAGTATGCTTAGCTTACTTAACAAAATCTTCTCAATGATCTGTTTTTCTCCAACTGAACATCAAACAATGTCGTACACTAAGTTACTTGGTCCATAGTTTTTGGAGATAAACTCAAAGTCATCTATCTACCAAAGAATGCAAAGACTTTCCATTTAAAACTACCGTTTGGATGACATTCTTTCTGAATAACTTAAATGGTAATTTCTTATGAAACAATTATTATTTTTCTTATTTAAAACTAAGGAGGTGTATCAAAAATTAAAAAATGAGATAGTACCAAAGTGCATATTTACTGTTTCACATATTGTTGCAAAATAAGTTCTGGGTAGTACTGGACATCCTTTACTTTTTCCTTTTAGAAGCCTAATAAATCACCTTCAATTTATGTGCCCGTACTATAGCAAGAGATTAAAGATAGATATGTGGAAGTATGACTTCAAATTTTTTAACATTTTCCGAGTAACTTTATAATCCATATTTGGTTCCTGGTTAAATTATTAGCTTCATAATTACGTCGAAAAATAATATAGAAATGCTTTTTATTGTTGTTGATGGTGGTTTTTATGCAGTAACTGTACTTCATGCTACTCTGAAGGCCTAAGTGTTTTCGTGATACTCAGTGCATGGAAGTATTTAAAATTTCACTTTTTTTTATTAAGATGATATTGGTGCCCACATGAATGTAGGAAGAACTTACAAAAACTTAAACAAAACGAAAGAAGCCGAAGAATCATATATGATTGCTAAATCATTGATGCCTCAGGTAATTAGTAACTTTATTTTATCTACTACCACAGGATGGAACTCTTTCAGACCTACATTCATGATACGTTTTTCATATTTTTCCTGAAGCTCTGTGTTGCTGTATACTTTAAAGTTGCTTGGGTTTTTTTGAGATCTATCTATTAAAAGAGTAGGTTGTATACCACTATGGCTGTTAAAAAAAATGCTAACTTGGAACTTCTTTGTTAAAACTATTTTAAGTTATTTTTTATACTGCTGTGGGCTTGGTTTTTTTTTTTCTGAAATTGAGGCTATAGAAGAAAACAGCAGTTAAAAAAGTACACATACCGTTTCTGGTCACAGTGGGTTTATTTTCACTTACAGCTAATACATTGATGATGACTGAGTTTGAGCCCTCAATGCAGCATTGGAGGTGGGAGAAGGTAGCCACAGCAGCAACTAAAAAATCTTTGCCTGAACATACTTTTAAAAATCAGCAGTCCCTTGAGTAGAAGTATGGCATAAAAAAGTTTGTATTGTAAAACAGTATGGAGATTCTAGATGGATGAAGTGTAAACACTACAGCAGTTGCAATGTCATAGCATTTTCATCTTTCATGACTGCTTTTCATCTGCTATATCAGTGGCTGGTAAAATCTTATTTACACTTGTCTTAGGCTGGAGGGTTAAAAAAGGGAATGAAAATGTCTGATAGAATGTCAGTTTAGGCTTTAGGAAGTATTGTTTGTCTGGATAAGGAAAGTTTTGCCAGGTCTCGTTGGTTTGTAACGGTGTTCTGCATGAGCCCAATTAGGTAGTAGCAGAACTTAACTGATATCTTAAATATGAGATTAAAGTCATCTATGTCTTCATAGAATTAAAGAAGAAAAAATATTCTGTTTATATTTTGGTATGACTTTCTGGGAAAGAAGAATTGTTATTTCTAATCATTAAGAGCCTTCACGCTAATGTCCAGTGATACTCTCAAAGAAATGTGGCAGAATGAAGAGGCGATCTATACTGATTGTCTTCCGTATTTTCACTCATCTGTGTTTGATACCTATATTCTTTTTGGCAGATTATTCCAGGTAAAAAGTATGCAGCAAGAGTTGCTCCTAACCATCTGAATGTCTATATCAATCTTGCAAACTTAATTCGAGCAAATGAATCTCGCCTTGAGGAAGCGGATCAATTATATCGACAAGCAATTAGTATGAGGCCAGATTTCAAGCAGGCTTACATCAGCAGGTATCTTTTCTAATTTTAGAGATGCATATTCTTGAATAAACATTTATGTATTTGCAGTGCTATGAACAGTGTTTACTTCATACAGTTGAATTAGCTGCTGGAATTGATTCCTTTCTAGATGAGAAGATGAAGATTTGGGGCAATAATGTTATTTATTACAAGCCCTGTTCTTTAACATTACTGCTTCAAATGGTGTGTTTCCACACAGGCTATATATTCAAACATTGTATAGCAAGTTGCTATATTTCTTTATGAATCTCAGACTGAAATTTCTAATCTCCTAGTCTAGTTCTGAAAAAAAAGCTTTTGAACTATCTTTATCCTTCTTTGCTAAAGGTGGTGCAGAAAATGCAAGACTTAACTAAAAAGCGTGTAAATGTCAGCTAAATAGATGAGTAATGTGGCTGTGGGTATGGAGGCTTCTGTTCACTATTTTATTAGTTACAATTCCCATTGGAAATTTGCATTGTGTGCAAGGATGCCTAAACTAAGCTGTTGCAGTGTTAGAGAGCCAATGTCACAGAGCCAATATCAGGAACCCTTGATCACTTCTCTTTTTGGTTTTTGTCCGGCATATGTGTGTGTTGTATACAGACTTTTGAGAGCTGAAAGCTTTGGAAATTGTATGTAAAGAAGGTTGTGCACTGGTTTGTGTTTAAAACAAACAAAGAAAAAATGCTGTTATTTCACATCTACTGTCCATAGGAACACAAACTTTTTAAAAAAAAACCTGTGAATTATTTTCATATTAGTATGAGTAAAAGTTAAAGGCTAAATCTGATTCTTCAACAGGGGAGAGCTACTTTTAAAAATGAACAAACCTCTGAAAGCTAAGGAAGCTTACCTTAGAGCTCTAGAACTAGACAGAACCAATGCAGACCTGTGGTACAACTTGGCAATTGTTTACATTGAACTGAAGGATCCAACAGAAGCCCTGAAGAATTTCAACCGAGCGCTAGAACTCAACCCAACACATAAACTGGCATTATTCAACTCAGCGCTGCTAATGCAGGAATCTGGTATGTTAGTTGTCCCTTATATAAAGATTTGCATTTGTAGGATCCATACTATTTTTTTTTAATGAACTGTTTAATTTCTGGAAAACAGAACTTCATAGCATCATCAAAGAAGAAACTTTATTGTAATAGTCAACTTTGTAATGCATTGATAGCGTATGGAATTTGTGCAAAGTGTACATATACCTTAGCTGATCAGCATCTTTAATACAAGTACTATTTTCCAATATAACATCTTATACATATAAAGAAGTGTTACACAAACATGTTCAAAATTGTGCCTATATAATCTTAAAAAGATCATATTTAGTAAAATATGTGTAATATATATGTTTTGCATTTATGTTGATTTATTTCGTTCTGTATTGACTAAAAAAATATAGCTGACTTCTGTGAGCTCTAAATCTAGCCCTAGGAAATATGAATGTTTTCATAGGTTCCTCTGTAATACTGCTAATTAGTATGAATTAAGTCAGATTTACATGAGTTTCTCTTTTTCGTATACATAGCTTCTTGTTGTATGGGTATGCGTAAGCCTTTT
Organism: Pluvialis apricaria; assembly: GCA_017639485.1. Taxonomy (NCBI): domain Eukaryota; kingdom Metazoa; phylum Chordata; class Aves; order Charadriiformes; family Charadriidae; genus Pluvialis; species Pluvialis apricaria. The sequence continues at coordinate 173,842,560 of CM030007.1, read as the reverse complement.
GTGAATTCAGGTGGTTGCAAAGAGTATTTGGCAAGTGACTAGAAAGATTTGTTTCCCTTTTGTTGAGATGGTAAACTACCCCTAAGACAGGCATAATACCGAGTTGATTTGAGCTGATGCAAATAGATTATTCTCCATCTCTTCTCACATTGTAAGTTAGGTAGTACAAGTCTTGTGTGTGTGGAGGCACAAGGGGCTTCAAACAAGCATTAGCTATCTAATATTCAGTTCTTCGTACTGGAAGGTACAGCACTGTTGCAGGAGGTGAAAGAAGGCGATTGTAATCAGCTCCCTGCTCCCTCATCCTTCAGTATGTCTGTGCCTGGAATTGCTTGCTAAAATGTGTTCACAGGAGTATTCAGAAAAATAGCACAGACTACGAGCTAGTCTAGCTAATCATAGTATTGTCAGATAAGATTATTTTACTGTATCTTTTTCAAACTTTGATGCAAGTTAAAATATGGGAGTTAAAGGTTTTATTGTTTTGGTGTTAGAAGATATTTTAGCCTGGCTACATCTAAAATCACCCTATGTGATCTCTGCCTTCCAATCTGTCTTTAACAAAATGAGATCTTCCACCCCAAGTTCACCTGTGTAAGGGCTGGTTTGTCAGAACCAGTGTCTTCTCTGCATTCCGGTTGCTCAACCATACATGAAAATAACTTCTCTTAAACTTGTAGAGACACCTTTTGTAACTGTTATACCAAACCTAAATACAATCAACAAATCATAGACTAATGATGCTGACTTTGGCTACAAGTCAACTGTAAGTAGTTTCATTCTATAAAGGAGGTAGATGCCATTTACTTTTGCTATTGCACAGCAACAATATAAAGTAGCATTTGAAACCCTTTCCCTTTAAATAGTTGTGTTAAAGATGTTACATTTTATTATGTATAAAAATTAGCATTTTACAGGCCTGGTCTAAAAATCCTTCAGAATAAATCTGGAGTTAAATGCGTTTTCTGTCATTTAGGTGATGCTCGGCTTAGACCGGAAGCTAAACAAAGACTGTTACATTATGTGAAAGAAGAACCACAGGATGCAAATGGGTACTTCAATTTGGGTATGCTGGCAATGGATGACAAAAAAGATACGGAAGCAGAGGCATGGATGAAGAAAGCCATAAGGTTACAGCCAAACTTCCGAAGTGCTTTGTTCAATTTGGCACTCCTTTATTCTCAGACAGGAAAAGAACTGATGGCTTTGCCCATCCTGGAAGACCTACTGAGATACTACCCTGATCATACCAAAGGTCTGATTTTGAAAGGAGATATCCTTATGAACCAAAAGAAGGATATTGTTGGAGCAAAGATGTGTTTTGAGAAAATTTTGAAACTGGATCCCAACAATGTACAGGGAAAACACAATCTTTGTGTGGTTTACTTCGAAGAACGAGACTTAATAAAAGCAGAAAAATGTTTGGTTGAAACGCTAGCACTGGCACCTCACGAAGAGTATATTCAGCGTCATCTAAACATAGTTAGAAGTAAAATTGCATCACTCAGTGCTACAGAGCAGTCATCACTTCCAGCAGATGGGACTGCAGCTGCAGAAGAAAAAAAAAAATCATTTCAAAATCTGAAAGAAGTAAAAAATGAGCAGAAAATCACCCAAACAACAGTTGATAACAATAAAGGGCAATCGGAAAATAAGAAACAAACAGAGAAAAACAGTATGGACAAAGAGACTCCCAAAAAATCTACAAAAGAAATCAAAGACATTGAGAAAAAGAGAGTGGCTGCTTTGAAAAGACTAGAAGAGATTGAACGTATATTAAATGGTGAATAGTCTTTTATCATGTCACAATAGAATAAGGGGAGAATACTATTTTTAATTATTGTTTAATATGTGATCCAACTGGAAAGTGGCCTCAGTGCTTTGAAAATAGAAATAATGTTGACTGCATATCACTTAGCAAGCAGCAAAAGGCATTACAATGCTTTATGTGAGAAAACCGCAACTTTTAAATACGATGTGGGGGATGGGTGGGAATCAAAGGACAAAGGGTTGAGAATAATCTTAAATGCAGAATCCTAATAGTGAGAAAATAGCGCTCATAAAAGTCACTGGTAGTTAGGGATATTCAGTAGCACTACTTTAAAGTATCAGTGAAGGAACTGAATGGAGAATTAGTGGGATATACCAGACACTGCTGCTTCCCCCCGTATAAATCTGTTTGTATTAACATCTACATTTCAGTTTACACAAAATCAGTTTAAATCTTTTTAGACCTCTGCTATACGTGAAAAAGAGTTTTTCTTTGCATTGTTTGTTTCCAGAACTTAACATAAAGTCAACAAAATGCCACTGGTTGTAGTATAGGAGGATGCAACAACACACTAAAATTTTCAGTTGTGTTCTAAATATGGAATGATAAAATAACATTTTAATTGTTCTTTACTTACAATGCTAATGGTTTGTACTGGTTTACCTGTTAGAAATCTTATGGTGCTCTTAAGATCTTTAGACTATGCTATTAATTTTAAAAGAAATGTGTGTTTTTTCTTCAACTGTCAATCATCTGGTTGTTTTTAAAAATTATGTAAAAAAGGGTGGTTTTCTCACTTTTTCCCCAGTTCATTGAATGCTGATAAATGCACTTTTGGTACAGTAACCAGTATGCTATGCAGTAGACCTTGTTGACTTTGTATCAATGGCTGTGGATTGACTCCTTGGTGTAGTAAATTCTTCCTTGTTTATAGCAAACTGGCTTTACTATTTCTGTCATTGGAACAGTATTTTTATTCTCATGACTTTTTACAACACTAATACAAGCAATGATTGCTGAAGGCAGTGTGATAATAATTAAGGCACTGAATTTAGCACTGTTTAACACAAGGAGATATAGATAGTATCCTTCCAAATACTAAATTCTGTTGTTTTGATACTTTGTCATGGGTGTGTGGTTTTTATTAAATATTTATTTTGACTACTAAAATATTCCCATTTACACTTTTCCAATAATGCATTATTTTAATTTCTTACATGAAATGAAAATCTTTGCAATTGGTGTTGCTTTTATCCTTGTGCAATGCATATATTTTTGTTGAAAAATACTACCGATTACCTAAACCCAATGTTTTCCTTAATTATGAGAAAGAAGTGTAAGAGCTGGATTCAGTAATAATTTAATTAATCATTAAATCTGACTCTTACTCTTCATGTTTTGTCTTATTTCATGATGTAGAAGTATTCCTTAGCAACTCCAGTGTTTAAACTTAATCCTTTCCGTAACTGCTCAACTTCCTGCCTCGGGCTCTAATCCAGCTGTAAGATGTAATATTTATCTCTGTGGGAGGGATCTTAAATGGTTGAAGGCCTCGCATGGACCTTTTCTTTATTATGTATCATTTGTAATGTTACCACAACAGTTGCTTGCATGGTAATAACTAGAGGGTGGGAAAGCAGGTTTTAAAAAACATGATTTAAAAGCTGCAGACAGGGACAGGTACATGGTGTGCAGCTGTTCCTCATACAAAAGCTTAAAGTGCTGCTTGTAGTGAAGTGCTCCCGGGTATCTATTGACCACACCTTGAAAATTGCTGTTTTATCTTGTCTGTGAATAACTCAGATACTTGTAGCGAAAATAGCTGGTATGTTGACCTTTATAGAAACTTGAACCTGCATATTAAGTCTTCCCTGCAAAGCTTTGTTTTTTACAAAAGAATTGTAACAATGACAAAAGTCATTGTTCTGGGTGATACAAAGGAACGTTTGTTTGAAAATGGAAGGAACAGAGTAGAAAGAAAAGGAACTTTCTGATGGAGCAGGCCAGGATTCTTCTCTCTTTTATATCGAGAGCTCCCAGAATCCCGTTGCCACACCACTTTCATTTGGTCTGTAAATTGAAGAGGGGAGGGAAAGGCACATTCTCGTCCAAGTAACTTTTCTTTAGGGACTAGCAAGAATTGTTAGATTTATTGATGCAAAGATGTGCCATCAGGTTTAACTAACTAAAATTATCAGACTAATGTAAACTGAAGGGTGCTGGAGTTAAGTCTTTCAGTCTGTTATCAGGTACTATGCCCTCTTTGTCTCTTTAAAAGAAATTTTAGTAAAAACAAGTATTTTTGACTAATGTCAGTGTGCTGAGTTGTATTTAGCCCGTTAGGGTGTGTCAGACATTTTAAAATTAAACTCTTGTGAGAAAAATGGTTCAGTAAATTGAAGTGGCATAACTTCTGAAAAATAATCAAAATGGCATTTTCTCATTGGAAAACTATCAAAGAGAATAATTTTGGCTTTGCTTGCGGATAAAACGGAATAATCAACAGGTATTTTTCCCCTTTCAATTCAGCCTATCTTTTTTCTTCTCCCTGCCATCCTCATATGCAAGAACACCGTGAATGTGATCTCTTTTCAGAACTCCCAGTTTCGCTAATACGCAAGAGCCGGGAATTTCCAAGGATGGGACAGGCATACTAAAATAATGTGTAGCCCTTTTCTCATACAATGCAATTGCTGTGGTTGCTGAAGAAACCTGAAGAGGTGTCTTGTGTAATCTTTGCATACATACACAAATTGTTCAAACTTACATGTTCAGCTGCAATAAGCATTTTGTGTTACACAAATTGTGCATATAATTTCAGTGCAGACTTAACACATTTGTCAGATTAATTTTTTGATCTTTTGCAGGTGAGTATATGCATAAAGAGTTAGAGGTAAATACATGTAAGTGTAAGGATTAATTGGATATGCGTGCATATAGTTGGGACAACTGGATGCTTATGGATAGTGCAGTGGCAGAAGGACAACGTGCAATTGTAGGCTAATCTGAGTATAGAAATTTTTTTGTCTGTTTTGCACATGACACATCTTAGGGCTTAATTTTCTAAATATTGCAAGTATTCTTTATTTTCTAAGTATTATTCTTTGCCTTACAACCAGTTAAAAACAATCATTCAGATCTCATTTTTGGGGTTTTTTTAGTCTGTGGGTTTTTATTCTGTCAGGGAAATAGTTGGGTATTGCGAAGAACAGGAAACACTTTCCTACAAACAGGCACGTACAAAGTGCTGGAGATGGAAGTCGCAAAGGATTCAGTGGGACAGAAATACTTTTCAGTGTGCAGTGCAGTTTGCACCTTGATTAGGCAATCGTGGAAGAGGTAAAGTCAAGCTAAGAGTAAACATGCAGGAAGATTGCTGTGGGTGGAGGGTTTCGTGTAAAGGAAAGCAAGAAAACATGCGACCCGTGTGCTGCCAGAGCCTTTAACTGCAGGAAATAGGAAGCTTTAGATTTCTGCTCAGTTGTGGAGACTTACTGAACCGCACCTTATTTTTGGCCCATAACAGCAATTTCGGTATATTTAAAAGGAAAACTACATGCTGACAGGTAAGTGTGTCTTGGCTTCAACCTGTGAAATGATGACTGTGTATCTGCAAAACCTACGGGGACTTCTCATCCAGCTCTCTGGCGTGAAGCAGACAGGCTCAGAAGAGCCTCCTGCTCTGAAGGGGACGCAGGTTTGTTCCGTGCCCATGGGATGCGAGAGATGCGCGTGTTCTTTGTTTTTCCGGTTACTGAGTTCCCCCTAAATGGGTTTAAATTGCCATCAACAATGTCTTGATGTATGTTTTATTACTCAGCCTTCATCCACCACAGCTAGCTGAACCATGGGCCTGTGGGACAGGCGACCGCATGTTTAATGGGACTTCAGAGCGAAGCAGCGATCTGCGAGAAATGTGGATTTTCTGATAGTGGAGTAAGCGCTCTCCTTTTGCCCAAAGCAAAAGCTGCTGGAACATTTTGGTGCCGTACGTGTAGGTTGTCCAGCGCAACATCTCAGCAGCTTTCCCTTCCTCGTGGCTGCCAGGCGTTCCAACACTAAGGGGCACAGGGAGCAGCTCTTCAGGCGCAGTAGTTCAGCCGCCTGCTGCTTCATTGTCGGGTGAGTTTGTTGCATTATCAGCTGCGCCTTGTAGCAGCAAAGCTGCTCGCGTACCCGCTCCCAGCGTACGGGGCTTTGGGCTGAACATGCAGGCGTCTGTTCCTTCCTGAAGGTTGAGGCTCAATGAAGATCAGAACAGCTCTGGGAGGTTAGCCGGCTGCCCCAGGCTTTTGCAAACTTTGCATCCCACAGAAGCACCGGGACGAGTCCCAGTGTGGCTGAGTGAATGTGGCTGGGCTTTTCCTTGCAGGGGCTCTGTAAGCCACCGCTGCCTGGCAAAACGTCTGGAAGTGCAGCAGAACCTGCTACTCCTGTAAAGCCCTGCTTCCGCCGCTGCCGTGTAACCAGAATCACGCTGCTCTGACTTTCAGCCTTAGGAATCCTGCTTTGCTTAGATGGAAAGCTTGAGAATGGAAAGGCTGGAAGGCACCTCTCCCCCCGCCCGTCCCTCACCTCACTTTCTCTCCGTACAAAACTGTAACGCTCTTTGTACCGTGCTTTGACTGGTCAAGAAGAATCTGTCCCCCAAACCTCCAACATAGCTTACAAAAAGGTAAGACATTCCTGCCTAGGATCAAAACAACATAGCTTACTATGGTACATACATTGCTATGCTATTTTATATTTTTTTAAATAATAATCCTAGATAGATATCACGTTACTTTTGTAGCATTCAGGGAGTGGTAATGCAGCTAGTAGTCTTTGAAGGCTTAAAAATTGCTTTCTGCAGTTTGATGTTCAGTGTCTGTCTACAAACCAGTGGTCCCACATGCGGGATATGTGTCTGTCTTGCAAACAGCCAGGAGAAACTTTGTATACCACACATCATTCTCCCTCAAACAAAAAGCAGTGATGGGAAAGAAAAAAAAAAATCAAATCCAAAACAAAACACCCCCAAATCAAAACAAAACAAAACCACCACAGAACCTTCTGCGTAATTATCCTGGGATGGGAATAACATAATAAGCTGAGTAACTTTCTTGGGCTAGGAAACAGTACCAGAAAAACACGTTTAACCTTCCCCAACAGTCATACTTTCAAAGATTGCTAGAAAGAGAATTGGACTTTATAGATACCATATACTCTTAACTAAGGAATTCTGTTTAAAACCAAATATTAATATAAAGTTAACAGACTCCAGTAAAACACAAACAACTGTTAGCTGCTATATCTTTACCAGTATAAAAAAATATGCTTTCCAAAAAAAAAAGTGAGTAAAAAGCCCCTGTTCAGCTGGTGTCTTCACTGCTGCTTACAGAACTGTAAATGTCTTTTGTTAAATGTCCGTACAGCGGCACTAACATTCTTTACAGCGAGTTTAGAGGCTACGTGCTTGTTTGGGTGAGCTCACCCTTTTTCAGATGTGGACAGAAAGAGAAAGAAATGAAATGCTTGGGGTTGTGGGGCTTTGCATGCCAGACCACACCTTGGCATTGTGGAAAAAATATGTATATATACTTGCCAAAATTTTAGTTACTGGTAGGTCAACATAGCAGGCAAACTGGTGTATTTGATACAGTTTTGGGGGGGGTGATATGATGTACAAGCTTTATATGAGGTTATGAATTCTCTGTGTCTTTTCTACACTGCAACTGTTATGAGTGTGAAGCCTGAAAGATTCCAGGTAGAATAGAAGTAAGCACTAAAATAAAGCACGTTGTTCATATTTCCTACACCTATATATGTTTGTTCCTTACATGTAATTATCGGGGCATTGTCTTTTTAAATACACATAGCAAGGTATTTTTAATTATTTGTGTATTCATCCACGCACAATGAGAGTAGGTGGAGGAGGAAAATACAACAATTACAGGATGTCTTACCAAGAGTAGAAGTCATAAATCTTAATTTTTAAAATATCATCTTGAACATGCACTCACCTTTATTTCATTTGCAATTGTTAACCCAGTCCTACGCTTTTGTGGTGCGTGATTGTCGTTAGAGCGCGATGCTGTCACGCTAACTCCCCAGGACTGAGCGCTCAAACGAGATGGTGACAACTGGTGCTTACAGGATGGGGGATTAGCTGTTTATCTCTCCTCAGCCTTAAGCTGAATAATTGTGGCTGGCTTGTTTGTTTGGGCACACAGCTCGTTTCATCTACAGGAGCATCAGACACTATGGATGACTCTCTTGGTTTGCAAGATAAAGTAATTTCTCTGTAAATGTGTGCCTTCTCATTAGCGGACAGAGATAGCACGATGATATTGGGCACACCTGAAAGCCGTGGAGCGTACAAATGAGGGAAGCCAAATGATAAGGAATGTTAAGCGTTATTGAAATCCAGTAAGATAAAAGGTAATGACTGCTGTGCTCTGAAGTTATGCAAAAATATGGTAAGTCTTACTCAGTTAAAAAAAGCAGACAACAATTGATAAAAGAAGTTTAAAAGAAGCTTCCAAACACCTTTTCTACCCTCTCGAACAAGTTTTAAACAGGTTTGGAATGCTGAGTTTTCTTCAGCTCTATACATAAACATTTTTCCCTTTTCCAGTATAAATAGCTCCGAACAAATAGATAGAGACTATGAAAGGTATGTGAAAGCTTAAAACTCATGAAATTCAAATACTGTACAGAAACATAAAAGAAGCTGAATGGGTAGTATTTCTTTAGATGTATTTATATGAGTGGATTTACCTGAAGTTAAAATATGAACTGTATTGATGAGGATTATTTGGATGTGTCACACTATATTTCTGCCCCTTACTTGAGTGACTGTAGTCAAGGTTTTAGCACAAACATTTAGGTTTAAATTTACATTTCCAGGGAAATTCCTTCAGCTGTTTTTACAGACATTGCAAAAGAACTAATTTGCTAGAATATTCATGAAGAGCAATAATAAGAAGCATAATTAAGTTTTGGGAATAATTTCTTTTTGATGAATATACATGAAAAAGTATGTATTTTAAAAAAATATACATGCATTGCACAAGGATAAAAGCAAAACTGTAATTACAAAGATTAAGAAATTACAATGATGCATAAGGATTTTCCAAGGCTTTTCTAATTATTTGCACAGGTTTATCTTGTGATAAAAATAACAAAAGGAAACCCATTTCCATTGACTTTGCTTTTGATTATGTTACTGTCTGTAAGACCTTTTCCCCTAAAAAACAGCTTCTTTTTTTTTTGAAGTTATGACTACAAAATTGGCAGATGATCCTTCATCTTATAAACACAAAACACATTATGACTGTAGAAAAAGAAAAGAACGTAAACCAAAAAGCAACTGAAATGCAAGAAGACATCTAGGGGTTTTTGTTTTAAAAATTAATAACAAAATAACAAACATTTATCTTAGGCCGTCTGGTGTCTGGGTGTCCTAAGAGCCTTCTGGCTGATGAGGAAATACAGCAAACTTTAACTCATCAATTACCGACCATCTCAACTTCAGACTTTAAAAACCATTTCATATGTTTGCTTTTTCTAGTATACTGTTCCTCCTTCAGCTGTAGATGAAATGGTATAAAGGGATTGAAGGTGAGATTGAATTCCAGTAGCACAATCTCTGTATTTCTGGGATACTTTTGGGTTCTCTGTCCTTTGTTCTCTTGTGTTCTTTTGTTTCTGTGGCACTGGTGCTTTCTCACACTGCCTGTGTTCCAGGACAGAAGGCTGTAAAGAGGGAAAAGAAAAAACAGAGGCGCTAACTGAAAGTTTTTAAGTCTTTATATATGTATTACTAATAAGCATCTTCAGTGTTCTGCTTTTTGCTTCTGATTTAAATATATATTTATAACCTATATATGTATATAAATCACATACGTAAGTCTTTGCTAAAGAACTGGAACACAATTATTTCAACATTCGCTAGGAAGAGTGCTCATTTTGCTTTATTATTGAAAACTATTATTATTGCTATTTGGAACAGCAATGCAGAAAAATACCTACAGGCAATGATGACAGAGTTACTGCTTCAGGTTATTACCTAGTATGGAGCAGTTGCATAAATCACACACATAATCAGCTAAGTGCAGAGACTTACATAAATAAATCTATAGAGTTGTATAATACGTAGAGCATAGCACCATGTAACAGCATTTTGCTATTATATCTTGTGGTTGGGTTTATTTACTGCTCGGGATCTGGCAGGGTTTCGAGAAGGTAGTAGTTTCTGCTCCCGGTAACAGCAATTGTTCAGACTGTTGTTCATCTGCTCTCCCTTATCACTTCAGAGGTGAAGGCTGTTATCTTTGTACTTGACCTCTTGGTAAGTATCTTGTTAAAAGAAGGAGCAAAGGGCTAGGGTCAACAAGCTAAACTAGAACAGGACTTCAAGCAGATCATGATTATACCAAAACCGTCTCATCTATGGATAAGGATGAAATCAGCTAGCATTATTCTATATTTCTGTCCTGCGTGTAGCTGTTTGCTGATAGTCTTCCTTGTGGTCCTGGTAGCAACTTTGGTACGGTTTAAGCCAACAATATAAATCTTAAGCAGCAATCCAACCCGTGTCCTCCATGTGACAGGATAAATTTGCAATGCTCTCAACACCACTGGACGATGTGGCCTCTGACCTGAGAAGCTTATCATCATGGAAGTATGTGATGATCTAAACTGGGAAATAAATAAAAATGGTGTTTCCATTATATATTGGGGACTAGCAATAAAGCATCTACAGTCTTGCGAAGTTTCTTAATTTTACTGAAATATGATGATCTTCATGATAGTATCTCTCCAGGCCTGTAGTTTCCTTCTTAATGTATTGCTTTTCTGCAACTGCATAATTAGAGGGAAAATAGTAATTTGCTTTTAAATATTACTGTCAAATCCCATACTTATGAATTTTTAGTTTTAATTCAGGGTGATTATGCATATATCCTGAAGAGCCTGTACGTAGAATTGCACCGAACAATGGAAGTGCTGTGAAGGCCACGTTTGGAATATTGCAGGTACAACTGACTGGAAAGGGTTAATAGAGAAAAAAGAAATTATCCAATATTTTTTTAACACAAAGATACAACCAGTGCGTCAAGACATGTTTACTCCACAGTTTACTGGGTGCTTGAGTACACACTAGAGAAATACTACATCCAACTTGCTTTTCACTTCTCTTTTTCTAAGCGTTCCCTTTCAGAGAGTGAAAGTGGGTTACGCAGACTACGATCTAATTTGGTGTGGCTGCTCTTAGAAGAGATTCTGCTGCGTACCCAAGGTGGTCAGGGGCTGTAGCACATGACGTGTGAAGAGAGGCTGAGGAAGCTGATTTTGTTTTGCCTAAAGGCGACAAGACTATAGGGGCTTCTTACTGCAGTCTTCGACTCTCTGTAGGTATTTGCACGGAAGCTGGAGCCAGATTCTCCTCGGTGACGCATGGCGAAAGGTAATGGACGCAAGTTGCAGCAAGGGAAATTCTAATTAAATGCAAGAAAATAATTCTTCTCAGCATTCCCATTTGCAGATGATCACGCTTTTCAGAGGCGCGTCACCCCTTTGGCATATTTTCTGCTCCAGGCTCTTCAGCAGTCACGTCCCTGTGAGAACAGGACTGTACTGGTGAAGCATTTCAGCAGAGCTGGAGCGAGTAATTTTTCTGTGCCAGATATTGTTTGGGCTAACTCCAGGCATACACAGTAGAATTCAAAAAGGTACAGAGAATGATAGCAGCAACTGAATTGATGCAAAGGCATCACAAATGTCATGCCATTACTTATGCAAGGGGTTTCCAGGGTAGAAGAGATCCAGGGAAGAATCGTGCAAGTTACAGTAAAGGTGAACAGGAAATTACTTTTCTTTATTTCGCATAATACCAGGCTGGGAGACTTAAATGAATGAAAAAGAATGGTAAAAAGAATAGCTTCACAGAATACATAACTAAATTTTATAGTTCATTGCAAGATGTTGTGGTTGCTGAAGTATAAAAGATCCCAAGAACCAAATAGCTACATTGATGAAAGTGAAGATCTACGAAATACCTTTAAACACGAGGAAATAGCTGCAACTTCTGGTTAAGGAAGATCCTTGTGTGCAAACTCCCAAAACCTGGTAGGATATACCAAGGAAAAAAAACCAACCACCATGTACTTGCATTATTCCTAAACTCATTTCTAAACTCTTCCTCTAAGCATTTGGCAGTAGACAGTCAGACTCTTACAGGATCTTCAGCTTTGCAAATACAGACTAGAGAACAAATGCTAAGAATGTGGTAAGGCCTGGATATTTGTGTGCATGCTGGCCAGCAAATTGTTAATTAGATGGGCTGTGAACCTGCTAAAGGTGACATTAATTAAAATGAGTTTTGATAAGTAGTGGAGTATTTGAGAGGACGTGGCTGTAAAAAAAAAAACCAAAAACAAACCAACCAGCTTTGTGGGGAAAAAAGGTAAACTGATTTATTTCAAATTAAATGGAAAAAAATAAGTGGCCTGTTATTCAAGTCTGGTTTTGCAAGGGGTAGATTTTTATACACAGATGTATTAAGACAATTAAAAGGTGTCCTGGTTTCAGCTGGGATGGAGTTAATTTTCTTTCTAATAGCTGATGTGTTTTGATATTAGTATGAGAATAATGCTGATAACACCTATTGTTTTAGTTGTTGCTAAGTGATGTTTACATTAGTCAAGGACTCTTTCAGTTTCCCCAAGAAGCTGAGAGGGGGCAGAGACAGGACAAGCTGGCCAAAGGAGTATTCCATGCCAGACATGTCACGCTCAGTGTATATAAAGGGGGGGCTGGTCGGGGGGGGCAGGGATCTGCGATCGCTGCTTGGGATGGGATGGGCAACTGATCATTGGGCGATGAGAGCGACTTGTGTTGTCTCACTTTATTATGTATATTCTTGTACCATTATTATTATTATTTTCCTCTTCCATTACTGTTCTATTAAACTGTCTTATCTTAACCCATGAGGTTTGGGTGGGTTTTTTTGCCCCTCTCCTTTTCTCCTTCTTCTCCCTACCCTGCTAGGGGGGAGGAGGGGGAGCGAGCAAGTGGCTGCGTGGTCCTAGTTGCTGGCTGGGATTAAACCATGACAAACGGATAAATGAAATATAGAGAAAGGTGGAACTAAAATACCATAAAGATCTCTATGTAGATTGAGACACTTTTTTATGGTTGATTCATCATATGAAGAAAACACTTGATACCATCTTTCTGAAATTCAGCTCTGGAGAAACTAATAGTTAAACTACAAATGACAAGAACTAACCACAAATGACAAGAATTAATGGAGTTATTGGAGGGTGCATAAAAGGTATCCAAAAGGGAAAAAGCAACAGGCAGCCCTGCAATAGCTGGTAGCACAGTAGTTACTAGCAATGTTCCTAAAAGAACTTGGCACTGAACTTTAATATTGTCAGTAATGGCCATGGTATCAATACAGTAAAAATGCTGATTGTGTCTGTTGACAGGATAAATCTGCAAGCATTGTCAATACAGGCTAGGGTATTGTATAAAAATCACTTGTTAGGACTGGTTTAGTAGAAATGGGATGAAACTCTAACAGATAATTTAAGATGATGCACCCTGGTACTGGTAACAAACTTCTGTTGAAAGCTAGAAGTTTGCAAAGAACTGAGGTGAAATGCATTTGGCTGTCCTACGTAACAGCAAGATTATAAATTACTGAAGCCATTTAGGCAGAGAATGAGGTGACTGTGTTGAAAAGGTAACTCAAGTAGAAATAGAGATGTTCCTGCTACAAGACACTGGTGATGCTAATCTGGAATACTTGCTTAGTTTGGATTACCTATGTCCAAGATCAATAAATTCTAACTAAAACAATTACACAAAATCTGTGCTGGGTGAATAAGGAAAGCGGGGGGCTTATCTTCTGCAGCCACAGCGGAGGGGATGGAGCTTGTTATCTGAAGCTAAACAAATCGAAAGGGCATGTAGTTATCAAGATATTCAGTAGGAGGATGAAAACTGGAAGAAAAATTACCATTTAGGCTAAAAGCCAATGTTTGTACAAGAACAAAAAGGGAGAAAACAATTATAAATAAACTTGGGCTGGAAATGAGGCAAAAGGCCCAGTCTACTGGAACAATAAATTTTTGGGACTATCTGTAAAGAAGAACGGTGGGGGGAAGGAAAAAAAAAAAGTTATTTTAAGCTAAGGCTATGAACGGTTTTGAAAGTGAATGCGTTAAATGCTGCCTGCAATAATAAAGAACTAAATTTTGTGATCCAGGAGGTTCATTCTCATTTCGTGCTTCCTTAAAGCACAAAGAGCTAAAAAATTATGGGAATTTCCATCCCATCTTCTGTTTGTTTTAGAGGGTATGTTTAAATTGGAGGTACTCTTGTGAAAATAACAATGCCTATTGCAAACTGATTTATTTTGCATGTGAAATCTCTCTGCACAGAACAACGCAAAATTAGATCATTTTAAAATTGCCTGTTTTCAGTGGTTATAATGTTACTGAAATCTTAACGCAACAGTGAAAATAAGCTGTCTAAACTTGCTTGTTTATTTTCTTCCTGAATTATTTTGCCATCTTATTCCTTTGAATTAAGAAGCTCCCACGATGGGTTAAATGAAGGAACTTTTAAAGAGCCAACTCAATGATGATAAGACAAACCCCTTTACGTGCAAAGTACCAGTGTCACGTGTGCTGAGTTACTGGTGCAGTTTGTGGGGGAGTACATGAAGTAACTGAAAGTTTGCAGTAGAATTCAGTTTTTATGAAGATGCACATATTGCAAAATGAGGTCCTGGAGTTTGAGTTTTCTTTATAGAAATTGTTGAACACATTTTTTGAAAGTGTGGTCTGATCCTCATCCAAACTTTTTATGTCTCCCTTTTGTTTCTGAAAGCATGAGAATGTACTTGCACTATAATAATTGCATAATTCAGAAAGGATCCAGATGTAAACCAAATTATCATAATTTATCATTTTATTTCTCATTGGTTAACAGGTTTTTCCAGCAGAAGTTATATATTTGAAATGCCAGGTGAGGGTCTATCTTGAAATTTTTGATACCCAAGAGGCATAAACACATTTTTATATTTATACTGAATCAGTACTATATCATCTTTATTAAAATTTTAGGGGTGACAATTTGTATTTTGAAGTGTTTCCTGTTGGTATTGCAGTAAAGGTTTGACGCTGCAATGCTAAAGACTTTACTCACAAACATGTCCTGGCACATACACGAGAAGGTAGGTGCAGGCAGCCCTGACCACCTCTACCGCTGCTGGGAGATGGCTGACTACAGTAACCATGATCCCGAAACAGGATAAATCACTGCAGGGTTCTGCCTAATTTAAGACGTTCTTTCTGAGCAGCAGAGGTTTAATCCAAAACTTTAGGAATGTGTCCTAATCCTCATCCTATCAGCACCTTCTCAGTGTTGAAACACTTTTTTTTTCCACAGCTTACTTTCCCCTGGCCACAGGTGGACAGACACCCTGTGCCTCTAGCCCCTGTGCTAGTAGCCCAACCCTTGTGCTGCTGTTTTCAAAAGAAAGGATACAAGCAGTTTGTCATCCACCCCTATTCAACAAACTGTTAAAAGTAGATATAGCTCTATCTCAGATTTACCTCAAATAAACCCCATTTACCAGACAGTTAATTTTAAAATCAGCACAAAAGCTTTTTCTATTTTCTATGATATTATAGCTTTTCCCACTTTTTTCTTCCCCCCCTTAAAGAGCATGAGATTTGTTCTCTCGCCTGTAGTCTTTCCAGAAAGACTTGACTGCCTTCAAAACTTTTACTTCCTAAAAGATGTATGGTTTCACCTATTTCTGAACAGCATATTCTAGACCTGTGAGGTTCTTAAATGTCTGGCTGCCACATGAGGGATGCAAGGCTGAAATGCAAGTCCTCAGTAACCCTGCTCAGCTGTCATCTCATGCTGAGGCTTTCCTCACATACACAGGACTCGCTTCCACAGCACCCTAAGCTTCTGCTTGTCGAGATCTCATGGGGCTTAAGTTTTATCACTATGCACACGTGCCATCCCAAGTCATTAAGGCACTGAAGTGCTCAGTTCTCAGACTTCCAGAGGTGGACATACTTGAGCTTGTGTTCCTATGGAGGCTTGCTCCCTTTCCCAATCTTAAAATGCATTGGTAGGATCCAGCCTTGTGCAAAACATAAATCAAGAAAGAGGTTTAATTTTTTTTTTTGGTGTTTTTGAGTATCTAACGATCTGTTACTACAGGTTTGCTTTATATGCGGAAGTTTTGGATGTAAAGCCAGCCTCTTGATTTGGGACTGCCCTCAAACCACACCAGGGCTACATTTTAAGGCATGCTTCTCATACCTTCTGCTTGAGAATATTCTGTTAAGAGCAACAGTGATTTAGTTTCGGTCTTCATTAGGACACAAGCTATTAGAAGTCAGAGGAATTCTCCTGACACTGGACCCAGTTCTCATTACCGCTGAGAACTTGCATCGTTTTTCACACTGCTTTATCTCATTTTTATTGAAAATGACAGTTTTGTTGTTTTTATTTAATTCTCTTCTGCATTCACAGAGGAGAGCTTGTTCATGTGGAATATCCTTTTTTTTTTTTTTCTGGCAAGACCAATTTTTCTTGTAAAGAAAAAAATAATTTTTATACAATCTAACAGATGACTATAAGGATTTTACTTTTTAAATATCTGAGTTCTGACCTACAACAGCTAAGTGTTTAATTGGGCCGTTTTGAACCCTGAGCCCAGATATGTCTCATACAAGGAAAGGATCTTGATTAGATCTATCCCAAGTGGGGGGAAGATAAGGCTAGATGTGGAAAAAACATTTTCCTTCTCCTCTTGTCACTGGTATTCTAGAGTAGTTATTTTTTGTTTGTTTGTTTCTGTGTTCTGCAACATGAATCTGGCAAAGCAAGCTGTTTTGTTTTAATTTTCTTTTAGGGAAAAATATCTGTTCAAATAAATGCTTATAAGTTATCTCTTAATGTAGAAGTCAGGCACACTCAAACAATTAATCCAGGAAAAGATTTATTAGATTTATGAAAAAGCTCTTACATTCTTCCATAATTATAGCAAAAAAAAGTGTGAAATAGATTGGATATGGGCAGCCACAGCCATGGAAAATATTTTATTAAGATCTTAGCAGCAATGTAACTCAAAGGTAATACAACATACAATGACAAAGATGATGGGGCAAATAAGTAACAGATAAAAGCAACTCTCATAAATCCATTGAGTCATTTTCACTTCCCAAATACCATTGGAGTGAAATTAAAAATTAAGATGGTGAAAAAGCCCATGTGGGGGATAAGGGGGAGGAGAATTATACATATATATTGTATATATACATGAAATATTTATATGCACACATATATATTACTATATATTAATATATAATGTTGTCTAGTAGATATAACATATATGTTATATAATGTTTATGTATATAAAAGTTCTCTGGCTGGTTTACCACACTGTTACTCATACTTTTTAATGAGTTTCTTAGAGTCTGTGCTTTTGTGTTTTATTTTTTTTCATAGCACTGTTAAATTATCTTTTTCTCCCTTTTCTGCATTCTTTTCTTTTAAGGCAAAAAGCACATTGGACCAGATCCTGTATGAGGAGGTTTTTGACACTTTCAGAAAGATTTCTAGTGGCAACAGGGATAAGATGGTGTATGACTAATGTAGGAAATTAAGTGTGAAGAAAGTTATGAATTTTTTTTTTGCAATGTACGAGGTGCGTCCCAATAATTGCTTGTCCCTATGTCTTTATTCCACTGTAAATGAAAGAAATCTGACACTGTGCTGAAGGTGGCAGTTTCCAATCAAATAATGCCTTGCAGATTCATAACCTGCCTTTTTCTCACAATGAGAGAATGAGTACCATGTAACCTGTCCTAAGTTTTGTTATAGTATTTCTCAACCTGCCATGTTACTCAAATTAGTAATAAAATAAACTACAAAAAAATCATCATAATATTTGAGTAGAGTAAGATAAGTATTGTGTAAGAGAAGACATTGATTAAGTGGATTTTTGTACAGCTAACATAGATTTTTCACTCTATTCCCTATTCAAATAACATTTCCAACAAAGAATTCTTAAGCCATAATCACAGCTATTCTCACAGATAACTCGTTTTTCACTACGTAAACAAATTGAAAACATTCAAAAGGGAAATTGTGTTTCTACTTACACATTGGTTGCTCTTTTCTTCTTCTTGAGTAAAAGAAGTTGGAAATAATACTATCCAAATAGAAGCACTCCTTTATGACAGGAATTTTCACATATATTTTCAGGTAACTTGTATAAGCATATCACACAGAAAGATAAGTGAAATCAGATGAGGAAACAAACTGTGTGGGATCTGGAGCAAGAGGACTTGAAAGAAGAGGAGGTCCTGGGGTTAAATCTCCTCTTTCATAACTCTCAAATGCATATAAACTGTTCTGCTGTTAAATCACAGTGTTTGTTTGGATTTTTTAATCTCTTATGAGTTATACAGATGAAAAGGTGTTGTTCCCAGAGAAGCTCATGTGGGTTTATAACAATCTGACAGTGCTAACTTGTAAGTTAGTCAGCAATGAATTCATTTAACTTTGAAATAAAATCCTGCTCAAGATTAAATTTGACATGAGATATTTAAAATGTTTGCATTTTTAATATATTTGGAAGATAAGGTGATGGAGGGAATATAATTGTGACAAGCCTAATCACAAATTCTGGAGACCTAAGCTTCAGCAGCTGGGATCTTTGATGACAGCAATATATAAAAAAGAGAATATTTGTAAAACCTTTAATACTATTATACATAGTTTTCTGTGTATGTAGAAGTACATCTCAGAAATCAATCCTTCTAATAGACTGATCTGATAAATACTTTCCAAAGAGACCTGAAAGATGACTCCTGAAAATATGTTGATTCATAGTTTGTTACAGTTAGCCTGTTAATAATTAATGCTGGCAATACTACATAGTTCAGAACAGTATGCAAAAAGTTAAACTCTTCAGAGTATCTTTATAATCCCTTTGGTTTTTTGACCTTACTGGAGATTCAACTTTTATTCTGCGTTTGTAGAAGTCAGCACTTCTGATTGTATAACAGACCATTTTTATAGTAGGTCTGTAAGATGTCAAGTCATCAGAATAAAAACTAGACTTCTTTTGGATGATCAGAGCAAACATTGAAGATGTGACCTTTGATTTTCTTCCTTATTGCACTTTTACATGACCAAAGTAAAAAATGTTGGCTTTTAAGGTCAATTATTTTAAAAAGTTAGTATGAAATACTGCACTCCATGAAAATTTTTGGTGGAATCTTTTCCAGTAGACTTATCCTTGATATGCTAGGCAGTGAACTCAATGAAGCTCAAATTATGTTTTCATGCCGAGCAAAACTGAATTCCGTCTACATAGCGTGTATGCAAATTGCATTGAAGACTTTAATACTTATACAAAAAAAATGAAGTTGTTACGACTTTTGCCTTCAATGACTTTTAGGAGACAGAATTTTTCTACTCTCATTGGACCTAGAATTCTCTCCTTTCTCTCTATTGGTGTCAGTATCCATGGGTCAAAGGTTAGCTTGTGACACTTCTAAGCCTTCAAATATTTTGGCTACCTCCATGTTTTATTTTTTCTTTAATTTCACCATATTGCATAATTCTTTTATGTTAAGTTTAGAAAAGGTTATGTATTCTTGTCTACTTATTGACAAGAGTTCTGATATAGTATCTTACTGCCTGCTAGTATTGCTTTAAGCAATCTGAGAAACAATAGTTATGTCATTTGTCCTTTCCTTTTCAGGACAAGCACTGCAATCAAGAAGGTTGCTATGGAAGTACTGCTCTTCATTTTTAAGGTCAAACAACATGATATTTAAAAAAAAAAAAAAAGAAAAAGAATTGTGACTGTACAAGTAAGTCTTGTCTTCATATCTGCTGCTACCTCCTAGACAAATTTACCCCAGGATTTCAGGTCAGCTGACAAGTATATTCTCTTATTTGAGTAGACTGAGACCCTATCTTACCCTATGACAATTCTCTTGTGCCATAGGAGCAGAGTTACTTGCCCTGGATGATAGGCAGTTTTAGGTGTTCTGCCCCTAGAGGCTATAGAAAAAGAATGAGGAACCCCTGCATGTTGCTGATGGGGTTTTTAAATGGGAAACTGGTGTGGGAGGTAGATGGTAGATCTGATCTATGTTGAACCTATGAAGAAATGTGCTGGTGACGTGTCTATGCAATGAACTTTTTTAGTCTAACTGTATCAGACAGGTGTCATTTGAGAATTGATCAAAGTCTACAGTCCACCTGAATGAGGCAAAATTTGGTGGCTAAATATTACTGCCCATGACTCTGAGATTTAGTGCCAAGAGTTTTCTAAACTTTTCTTTAAGAAAGGTCTTTTTCCTCAACCTTCTGTACAAAGAAAGGTCATAGACCTACTTGCGCAGCTGCCATACTTGTAACCTGTCCAGTCGTGTTGTGAGATATCGAAGAGCTGGACATGCTCAGACACAAGTCCCTTCATGTATTCAGGGCATGCTCAAGTCTGAGCTTACATACGCATTTTGCTGTTTTTATGGACCTGTCTGATTTGTGAGAATGCGACTGCACTGTTAACGAAAGCATATTAAAATGGCAGTGGGAGCCTTTCAAAATTATTTTCTTTGCTAACTATGTTGCTTCTTTACTGTTGAGTTCAGTTTTAGACTAAAGTTTTTCACTTCTTCACTGGCCGTATCAGGTCAGCACATTTTCTTTCTTGGTGGTGGTGATGTAGTTGTGTATCTCGGAGAACAGGAGCTATGCATGTACTCTAAAGGAAGATTGTAAAATATTCGGTTTGAAACCAAAGCCAATGACATTCTTACTGGACGACTGTTGTCATGCAACAAGTGGTAGATGATACACTTAGGAAAATCAATTAATAAAGGTAAGTCATCCCAATTGTAACAAATACTCCCATTGAACAAGACAAAGTTGTATGTAGATTGCTTAAAAATTACTCCCATGCTTCAGAAAATGTATGTTTAAAATGAGTTAATTATATCAAGGGACATAGGAAAATTATTTATGATATTCCTAAGAGTTATGTTTGGAGTGATTTGACAGTAGAATCGGTAATAAATTTTCTTAAGTAAAGCATTGTTGAAAAAGCCAGTTTATAGAGCTTTATTGTGTTTTGTTCAAGTGAACTTTTGATGGTTCAATTAATTTGGGGGGATGTCAACACAGGAATTTCACTGGGATAGGGACAATGTGCCAGGATTTTTGGTGGATGTGCACCATGTTCAGAAAAGCTGCATTGCTGGAAGCAGTGTGGCCACCAAGCTTGTAATGACCTAGTAACTGACCTTGTGAATAACCTTGTAAATGAGATCTTCTTAGGAGATTTGCTAATTCTCTTAGCAGTGAAGTAGCCAAGAACATACAATGAGGATAGTCAAGGCCAAAATCTTCCAATTTACTGGAAAGTACTTCCAAAAAGTAAACAAATCCTGTCAAAGCAGAATCCTGATTTTCAGGGGTTTATATCTCTATTATTCACGCATGATGTTTCTATCTCTTACCTTCACTGAAAGACAGAATTTATTCATAAATCTGAATTCTAAAGGTGCTTTAACTGAAGCATAGTTGGAAGGCACACATGCTAGGTTCTCAGTGCTATTCAGTAAAACACTTATGATTGCAGTATTTCGTATGATATCCTGGCAATGTCAAGCCCGTCTTCTGCTTGCGGATGAAAATACTTGTCTTTGTAACAGGTTCACCATTTTGGGTGACATTCTTCTTCTAAAGCCTGTTTGTCCTGAAGAAACCCAAAATCAGAAAGTCAGAGTTTTGACGTTGTACTGATTTGGGCTTTTGGCAAGATTTACTTACTAATAAATTTTAAATATGCTATGAAAAAATATATGCATTAAAATACAGCGATGTATTATGATACAAATCTGAAAAAAAAAAGTCAATTGTGTAACCGGTAAGAGTTAAGAAATACTTGGAAAAAAAATCCATTTCAGCAACTGGGGTTAAACAGATAATCAAGTTCTTATCTGTGAATCTGGGTAACAGACTGATGCATCACTTCTCTTTTTGTTCTGTTCTGTGCTTATGCTGTTTTGGTTTTAGTAGTCACATGAAATCGTGGCTTAGCTGCTTCTGAGGTAAACCCATGACATCCTGCAATACTTTCTAAGTAGTGAATCAGAGAGAAAACTAGTGGCATTTACCAGTATTTAATTAGCCCTTCTTCCTTCTCTGAAAACCAATGTTATTATTATGTTTATTTACAGCTATTGAAATATAAGCCTTTGTGTAATACATGCCTGCTACCTCTTTTATGTGAAAATTAGTGTCTTATGTGAAATATAGCAAGGTACTAAGGTACTATAATGACCACCAAAAAAAAAAAATCAAAGAAAGACGTTCTAACTTTTTACATTAAAAATATATTTATTATTTGGTTTAATTACTATTACAGACTAACAGAATTGAATGAATACCCCAGAAAAACTGCTGAATGAAACAAAAAATAGCTAAAACATTAAGGATGATTTATTAGTTCCCACTACAAAAAGTAAAACAATATTTTCTGCAGTAGAGGATTTTGTATTAAGTCAGGAATACAGTAAAGCTTATTCCCATTACAGTCTTGAAAACTGAAAAATATTGGAGGCTATTATCTGTGTATAACTAAGTCCCAGAAAGACCTTCCGTCTTTGAGACCATGGAAAAAGAAGAATGGATCTTTGTTTTAGCTTTCTGACTTCTAATTTACTGTACTGTGCAATCTTAGCTCATGCACTTTCAGCACTGAGATCAGTTTTCATTAGCAAACTATACGCACAACTGAAAGGAAGAAAGAAGCCATGATCCAGTACCAAAAATCAACCTTTAGGTTAATGGAGCATCTGGAACACGCTAATGTTACTGAATCATACTTATTAGTAATACAGAGTTTAAGTAAGTGCTGTTAAGGATGTATACCTTTAATTTTTCTATTATTAATTTTTAAACAAGACTGATCTTAGCTTTTAATGCTACAAGCTGGACTTAGGCCTGACCTGCTATAGGTTACAGAGAAATAAACTTTGGTCTTTTATTTGCAGGAGATGGGATTAATTCTTGTTCTGATGTCCTGAAACTGAAACCTGTGTTGGAAGATCTCTGTGAATTGGACATTCATAAAATGTCATAGAAGTAATAACTAGGACTTTGGGTTGTGGTTTGTGTTTTTTGGGGTTTTTTTGGGGTGGTTTTTGTGTGTGTCTGTGTTCAAATTCATTTGGGTTTAGAGTTTTTCCTTTTCTTTAATAGTAGAGTAGCTGTTCTTACGAGGTGTGTCTGTAGCGTACTTGTTTTTGTGTTGCATCCCTTAAACTGTGTAGGTGAGGAGTGAACACTCCCCACCCTGCTCCCAGTAGTCCCAACTCCTAAACTATTTTCAGGAAATATTTTTAGCAAAGGAGCTGGCACTGCCTTTTTTGGCATGGCCTGCCTTTTTTTTTTTCCTCTCTTTTTTTCTTTCGGCCATGTATTTGTACCAGTTTGGGGAACAAAATTACCTAGTGCATACCATCAAAATGGCTCTTTCTATGCCACTGCCTAGTAACAGTCTAGCAGACCCTGAGAGCAGGGTATAGCCATACGTAGTGCGTATAGATGACATTTGTAAGAGAGAACCTGGCTCATACTGCACTTTTACAGGAAACACTCATTGCATGACAGGATTTGTTTTGATTCAGCTCCCAACAGATGTGAAATGCCAAGTTTTGCGGATGAGGCTCTTTCCTTTTTTGATAAATATTTATCTTCTGAGTCACTATGGACCATGTACATCTACCCTCTTTGAGTAGAAATTCAGAAATGATAGAACATTAGTTTCATTCTTCAAAAGGTTTTGCTATATGAATTTGAAAAATGTCCATTTCTTTGGCTGTTCTCGTCCTGTTTCAACTTTTGGATAGAGCACCCTTTCCTTGTAACTAACTGTAATTTCATTACATTTTTTGTAAGTGGATCCAAGTCTTACTTGAGCAAATACACCACTTTATTTTCAGATCTTGTTTTTTTCTACAAATTCTGCATGTGGTATCCTTCATTTAATTCTGCATCTGTCTTAAATATTCTGGTCTGATTTTTCTTCCAGAAGTACTTTTCAGAATTTTTGAACTCTTATTTTTTATAACGTATTTGGTTGTGAGACACTGAAGAAATTAAGTATATCACACAGCAAAAGTAATCCAGATGGATTTCTACTGTTCTCTGTATTCTGTACAGCTTTAAAACTTTTGCATCAGGTTTAAAGCCTATTGATTATTATTGACTCAAGCTAATAATTTCCACTTAAAATAGACGGTGAATTTGGTAGACTTTTGAGATAAGGTGAACTTCCTGCACAGGCCATTAAATCAAACTATGTACTTGATATTGATGTTAAACAGAATTAGATATGTTCTAGTATTTACATTTATTATAAAGCATTTCCCAACGTTCTGCTAACAGAAGCTGTGCACTGACTGAAATATCGGTCAGAAGTTTTAAGTGAAAAGCAACCCTGAAATTAATACCAGCAGCAGTAACTATGCATTTCATCTGCTTAGTTTTTGTGGTATGTACATATGTCAAGTCTGACATACTGATCTAAAAAATGCAGAGAGAGTCTATACGACTTTCTCAGTGCCATCCACAGCATACCTAGTGTTGCCTGATTGTTTGTGGCATTGTTCCACAGTGCTTTTAACAATGACAGGTATTCTATACAAGGTAATTATTTTTCTTAGGGAAACAAAATACATTCTTTATAAAATAATAATCAATGATGAGAGGCCAGCAGGCATAATTTGCTGACATTAGAAGATAACATTAAAAAAAAATAACGTTGAAATGAGTTGATGAATTCAGTGTTCCACATTCATCTGGAGTGAAGCATGCAAGCACAAATCCTCAGTCAAGTACCAAATGATGTTAAATATTGTTCAGATACTAGTTTGAGACACTAACTTTGAGGTCATGTTCCAAGGATTGTGTCTGTCTACAAGGTACAAAGAGGAGCAAATCTCTCATTTCCTTCAATCTCAGCTGGGTACAGAGCCAGGCTCTTTCGATGACTTGCTCTGCTCTAAGTGCCATGGCCAACATGTGGACATCCTCACTCAAGCTATTCTCTAACCTGTCATGACCTTTTTCCTTTTCACCAACAAACTTAAATTTCAGCCCTGCAAGTTTTAAAACATTAGGACGTGCAAACAGAGGGAGCAGAGGGGATAGGAAAAAAGCGTCTACCTTTCTTGCCAGCGTTGTTCTATTTGTCCTGCAAGAAAGTATTAGTTGAATCATGGTGAGTTGGTTGGCTACTGCATTCACTTACCACAAAGCAGACCAATGTTTGTTTCCAAGGAATGCTTTGGTGTTTCATATTAAGCAATTATTGGTGCAGGGTTTAGAAATCACAGCTGACCCATACCTCTCAATGAAGAATCCATTAACTCAATGCATTAATACCAAATTATGTTAACACTGTTAGGATAAATTAGTTTCTAAAAAATTTCAAGGGGAAATGGTGTTACAAATACTGCTCGATTTCTCTAAACTTTATATTCTAAAGGACTCAGGAATTTATCTGATTCTTAGAATGGTCATCGGGAGTGTGTATTTTAGTAAATGAAGAATTAGGCTCGCAATAAACACAAAAATAGTAGTCTGCAAATAGTTCTAATGAGAACTACTTCTTGTAGGACACAATTTAAGAAGGTATGTAGGAACCCTCATTAACTAAGCATGTAAACAGTTACATTAACTTCAGGAAGTTTACAGATATGCTCAATACAGGGAACATACTGAACTCTGGACATCCAAGAAATACGATACAAAATTGCAAACAGGCTGAAAATTATAATTTCAAGTTCTTGTTTCTAAGATTCCAATTTGCTTTCTACGTTTTTCTTGACATTTTAAAGTGAAGTTCCAGAACATTTACTGGAACTGTAGAAGGAAGTTTCAGATGACGTTCACTTCAGTTTGATATTTTGAATTCAATTAATTTTGTTTTGTTTGTCAAAGGCTTTTTGATAGTCTCAAAATAACATCTAGTACTCTGCAAGCATAATCTACAGATTGCCAACAAGAATGTAAATTCCAATTATATCACTACATCAGTGTTACCTTTTATTTTTTCTGAACACAGTTGATCATCTCTATGAATTTAATGATTAAAATCACTGAAAAACAGATGTCCACATATTTTCATATATTTGATTATGTCTTTTTGCATATCTTAGGTATATCTATTTTACAGTAAGTACTGTAATTTAAAAAAAAAGAAAAAAATTTGGTTGGAACTCTTTATTCAGTGTGACTTCTCAAATGAACAGGTTTTTTTCAGGAATACTTAAATAGCCATGTTTGAAATCATTAAGGATATGTGTGTTACACAGAGTTATAGAAAATATAGGACTTCTGAGATAGTAACTAGTGTAGTCCTTTTTCCTAAGGCAGAACCAATAATATCTCAACTGTTGACATCAGATTTTCCAATACGTGCATAAAAATGCACAGTATTTGGGTTACACAGCCTCCCTTGGTTATCTATTGTGGTGCTTAATTGTCTTTGCAGACAGGCCAATCATAAGGAAAGCTGCCTGTTGTTCTTGCAGCTGTTTAACTTATTGCTCCACTTCAGAGCAGTTTGGAGTGGACATAGGGAGCAGTTGAGTCTCCTCCACTTCCTTGGTGTCTGAAGCACAGGCGGAAAGTGCCTCCAGATGGGAAGCGGGTGGCTGCTACGGGCATGCCTACGCGGGGCTGGAGGTGAGGAGCTGAGCCCTGGGTTCCCTGGCTGTGCCACACAGCTGAGACTTGAGCCCTGTGAGGTCTGAAATGGCAGCCGGTGGTGTCCATACAGGTGGGTCCCAGCTTGTCTGGGGGTGTAGCTACAACTACAGCGCAAGTCCTCTAGGCCAGAAACTGGCACTGTGGTGCGTAATGATACTTCAGGTTAATAATTTCCTTTACGAAGAGAATGTGTGGACTGTAGTTCCAGTAAGTTGAGTCTCTAAATTCTTACAGGAGACTGTATTATGCTTGCAAATAATGACCTTCCAGAGATGAACAGGTTGACAACAGAACTGAGACTTTTTTGCATTGCATTTGAATTATGCGGTAGATGGTGGTTTCTTTTTATTTTTAGCGAATGAATGACAAATTTTGCTTTTCAGAGTTTTGAAATAGAAATGGGTTTCAAATTTCGGGTCTTAAAAACTGTACTTTACTAAATACAGCTACAAAAATTATTATTGTGGGGTGCTGGGGTTTTATTTTTCCTTTTATTTTCTACATATTTCATCGCCTTCTTACCTGCTGCTCCTCTTTTTAAATGTTGATGACTTGACTTGTTGGGAAAAGTAATCACATTAAATACGAGGGATTTCATCAGAATTGTATCTGATGATCTTGTTCAAAAAAATCCTATGCTGTAAATTATTAATACTTTTTAAAAGCTGAGAATACAGTTTTTTCTGAACAGTATTTTAATTTAATATAATTTAAAATGCTAGAACTGCTTATTGCATGGACTCCATTCTCTTGGACATAGAAAAGATACATGATGTTTATCAGCATTACACTCTGACATAATCTTTTTTAGTTAACAAAATGACACAAAAGGAATCATAGATACCAGCACAGATGAGAGGAAGAGAAAGACTCTAAATCATCTTTTCACGTTGGCTGGCTTACTGAACATTGTGGGAACAGAATAAAATGAAGTGGGATGGAAGTATGAAGGAAAAGATATGAAGAAAATTCTTTTCAGGATTTTGACTAATTATTTCCAAAAACAAAACACTTTAAAAGAATTTTAAAAACAGAACCCACTTTACTTATTATTGGTTCATTTTGAAAGGAAAGACATTAATTATGATTCTTGACATTGCTAAATTCTTATCTCTTGCACTCACTGGCCTTTATTAAACTTTTTGGCTAAACGTGACATTTCCTTTATAATAATAAATGTTCCAGAATGAAGAAATATTACAGTTCTTTTTTTTGTTTGTTTGTGTTTCAGGAGAAGGAAATTTAATTAAGATTTATTTTTTTTTAAAAGCACTTAAGAATTATTGAAGACCAAAGGCAATATAATTATAATTATAGGAAATGAAGAACTTGTAAGCTTAAAGATTCTTCTTTGGTTTTTTTTCATTTAGGTGTTGCTGTGACAGATTATACAGAGGAGTAAATGTATGAAGTCACCTAGCCAAGGCTGAGTCAAAGGTAGATTGCAAAGCCCTGTTTCCGTGCTAACCAATGCTTTATCTTTTCTCCTTTAAAAATATTTCATCTTTTAATGACCATTACCTAAGCATTACAATTTGAACCTCTTCTTACAAAACCTTAATTAAATTGAATTAATATTTAATTAAATATTGAACACTAATATTTTTTATTAACCTATAGTTAGTTGCTATACTGGTTTATAATTTGGTTATTGGGTCTGGCTGTAAATGAAACTGAGGCTTTCATTCACTCAGAAAAAATAAAAGACTTAACAGCAAAGCCATGTTTTAGTACAATATTAGTAGTGAGTAGTAATACTATTATTTCAAATATAAGGGTAACTTTCAGGACATTCTCTAGAAGCTGTGTTAGCACGGTGCCATTACTTTCAATGTGAAAGGATAGATATTTTTAGAGAGCGGAGAATAGAGTCATTGAAGAAATTGAAGAATGTCTAATGGTTTCCCCTTTAAAGCACACATTTCTTCATATGGGACAACTGAAAATATAGCTTTCATGTGGAAGTTAATCCAAATCATTTAGATGGTATGACTTATATTTTGAAAATACATGCAGACATGCACAGCTACATTGCTTTTGCACAAGCAGGTTACATAGACAAGTGTATGAATGTGAATATATTTGTTAGGTGTAATAGCATGGCAACAGGCAAACTAAAAATGCCTAATTGAAATACAGGTTTCATTATTTGCAGAAGTTAATTAAAATCTTGGCAAGATTTTTTTCTTTGATGTTTGATACCTAATTGTTTTTAAAAATAGATACTTTTGATAAACTTCCTAGAATTGTGTCTGGCACCCTTAAAGATGCAGTTAGTTCAGTCAGTACCTTGTTCTCTGTTCTAAAAGCTAACATTGCCTTTGTTGTTTAAACACAAAGCATGTCCCTATTGTCACTTCCAATTTCAATTTTAGCTGGTCTGAGAATTAAAACGTTTTGAATTCTAGGACAACTAGGACTTTCATGTCTGGCTCCACTGAAGACGATCATCTTTACCTTATATTTTATCCACCTATATGCACCTCTGTTGACGTATCATTATTAGGTTGCAAAGGAATGTTCTTAAAATTTAGGAAATATCAGAAATAAACTTGTCTCTGCAATATTCTGCCAACCCCCCCTTGCCTACTTTTCAGTTTTTAGTTATATTTTTAACCTTTAATCCAAAGATATGCTTACAATTAACTTTACAAATATTTCTTTACAGTCTCCATAATCATTCACTCAGGCATAAAAAGATGGAGCTGAAACAAAAGGTGTAATAGAAAGTGTAATTGACTGAGTTAGAATTTGTCTGGGATGTTCAGGTTAACTCACACACTTATTTCATACATTAACATATACTTTAACTTTTCCCCTAGAACATTATTCCATTTCTAAAGACCTTGAGGCAAACAAGGATGAATTAAAGAAATAAAACCCATATAATTCTCTTGAATACATATAATTCTCTTGAGTAAAAGCTTTTCTCCTAGTGAAGCATAATCCAGTCATAATATATATGTGTGCATATAATATATATGTGTGTATGTGTGTGTCTGTGAACTACAAAAATAGATATAGAAACTTTTTTAAGAACAAAGAGGGGAGGAGTTTATATGAATCATGGCACACTAAGACATATTAAACATCAGCCCTGGTTTTATTGAAAGTTACAAGAGATGGCCAACAAATCATGGCTGACCAATTGAAAGGAAGAAGGCAGCTTTATTTTTGACTGTCATATAATTTGAAACACTGAGTTCACAAAGTTTTGGTTAACTCAGACAGAAGAGTAATGTGTTTCAATATGATAAATTTGGCAAACACAAGGAGTAATGACCAAGGCAAGACAAGAAAAAATTATGACTTGGATCTGACCATACGGACATTTTCAAAGAAAAACCCTCTATTTGTGAACTAACAGGGCATATGCTAGCTGAAGTCTGAAGTGACTATCTAGACATGTAGGTGCTGGATTGTGCCCAAACCTATTGGGTTTACATGGCAATGTTTTGGTAGCCAGGAGGATGCAAGTGTGGCTTCTGTGAGAAGACACAAGGAGCTGCCCCCTTGTCAGATGAAGCCTGTGCCAGCTGGCTCCAAGATGGACCCTTCGCTGGCCAAAGCTGAGCCCATCAGTGGTGGTGGTAGCGTCTCTGTGATAATATATTTATGAAAGGGTAAAAAATGCTGCACAACAGTGGCCAGGAGAGAGGAGTGAGAACATGAGAGACACAACTCTGCAAAGACCAAGGTCAGTGAAGAAGGAGGGGGAGGAGATGTCCAGGCACTGCAGAAGAGATTCCCCTGCAGCCTGTGCAGAAGACCATGGTGAGGCAGGCCATCCCCCTGCACCCCATGGAGGTCCACAGTGGAACAGATATCAATCCACCACAACTTTATATACACAGTCTCTCTCAGAGAGGCTTCGTTTCTCCTGGTTTTGTTATTCTTGACACCTGGTTCTGTAGAAAAGTCTAGAGAGGGATGGATTACTGGAAGATTCAGAATTAATCCCTAAAATAATAAAAAAATTAGATGTTCTCAAACCATGGAAAGCATAACGAATGAATACAGGAGAGACAGCAGCTTGACCTATTGATAAAATAAAAAATTAAAACAAAAGAAGCTGGAGGATACACATTCCTCCTAAAGGAGATGTGAAATATGTACATTGGTGAATAAAAAATTTAAAGTGATATTATGATGCAAAGGAAAAGAGCTGTTGTTACTGGACTGGCCATGCACCAAGGTTTCTGCTATTGTCAGGAGGATATCCTCATTGAGGGTTCAGAGGTCTAGAACAATTAAGCAGTTTAAAAATGTCTCCCAGAGAACAGAGAAATCCTTTAATAGAGAACAAAAGAGAAGAAACTAACACAGGACGTGTATATGTAGATCACAGCACAGCTGAGATCACCACTAACGTGTCTGTCCTAACTGGTGAGGAGAATGTCTATGGGAATGATGGGTTATACTTGGAAATTTTCATTGTTTTGTTGCTTAACCCAGCATTTTGTGAATGCTGTTGACCAGTGTTTCTCTATGGATGTGCAATGCAGATAAAAACTGAGAAAATTAAAACTTAGGAAAGTTAAATTCTTAATCAGACTGAACTACAAAATTTAATTCTCCACAGGTATTTCCTGGGAAGAATCACAGAATGGTAGGGGTTGGAAGGGACCTCTGGAGATCATCTAGTCCAACTGCCCTGCTAAAGCAGGTTCACCTAGAGCAGGTTGGACAGGAACACGCCCAGGCAGGTTTTGAATATCTCTAGAGAAGAAGACTCCACAACCTCTCTGGGCAGCCTGTTCCATACAGGATACAGTCCTATTCTAAAGTAGTAAGATCAAATTTAGATTTAGGTATTTCGAGCACTAATGAAAATTGAAAGTATAATTCATCCCAAGATACTTATTATTGTACTTTGAAAACTGCACTGAAAATGGCTGTATCTATGTTGGACAACCAGACCTGTGAGAAAATGGAGAACAGGCCTGATTCATCTGCTTTTCTTTTTGCTTGTTAGGGATATGTCTATTTGATTTAGTCATATTATTCCTATGTACTGTTCAGTACCTCCAAATGCATCAAGATGTGTATAATCAGTTTGAACAGATAACTTGATGCATATAAGAAAATTTCATGTCTTTGACTAAGACTGGATGAAACTGGTTATAAATCACTTGCTGTTGTTGTTTAAAATGGTCTAGAAACCTCTCCATCTACTTTATGAGAGTTGGGATTTTTGTCTGTTATGAATGTAGGTTGCAGACACAATCTTTAGAAAATTTACAAAAAGTGTAATAAAGCAAAATACAAAGTTAGTTTTTACAGCAGCATGTTTTAGCCCCCAAAAAATCAGAGAACATAGCAATATCGGATGAAATAGAACATTAACTGCCCAATCTACTGCTCAATTTAAGATACTCTGCAGAGTGACTGAAACTAACAGAACAAGTTGAATAGGATGGCATGCTTCCAGCCCCTAACACCAAATAACCACAAAATAACAGAATGGTTGAGGTTGGAAAGGACCTCTTGAGATCATCTAGTATACGCATGCTGTTTCAAAGAAAGGTCAGCTAAAGCAGGTTGTTCAGGTCTGCGTCCAGTTGGGTTTTGAACATCTCCAAGGATGGAGACTCCACAACCTTCCTGGGCAATCTGGTCCAGAGTTTGACCACCCTTGCAGTGGAAAAATATCTCCTTCTGTTGAAGTGGAAATTCCAGTATCTCACTTTGTGCCCTTTAACTGAGCACCATGGCTAAAAGCGTGACTTCATCGTCCCCTTCCTCATCATCAGATATTTGTACACACTGGTAAGATCCACCTGAGCCTTCTCTTCACCAGGCTGAACAGTTGCAGCTCTCTCTTTGTAGGTCAGATGCTCCAGTCCCTTAGCTACCTTCATGGCCCTGCACACAGCTCACTCCAAGAAGTCCATGTCTCTTGTACTGGGGAACCCAGAACTGGACACAACACTCCAGGTATGGCCTCACCAGTGCTGAGTAGAGGGGAAGGATCCCCTCCCTTGGCCTGCTGGCGATACTTTGCCTAATGCAGCCCAGGAGGCTTTTGGCATCTTTTCCTGCAAGGGTGCGTTTCTGGGTCATGTTCAATTTCTTGTCCAACAGGACTCCTCAGCTTTCTCTGGAAAGCTACTTTCTATCTATTTGGCCCCCAGCTTGTACTGCTGTCTGAGATTATTCCTCCCCAGGTGCAGGATTTGGCATTTTCTTTTGTTGAACTTCATGAGGTTCCCATTGGCCCGTTTCTCCAGCCTGTCCAGGTCCCTCTGAATGGCAGTACAGTATCCTGGTGTATCAGCGACCGCTCCCAGTTTTGTATAATCAGCAAACTTGCTGAGAGTACATTCTGCCCCATTGTCCAGGTCATTAATGAAGAGGTTAAACAGAATTTGTCCCAGTATTGGCCCCTGGGGTGAACCAGTAGTGACTTGCCTCCAACTGTACTTCCTGCTGCTGATCCCAAAGCTTTGAGCCCAGCAGCTCAGCTAGTTTTCAGTACATTTGCCTAGCCCATACTTAATCAGTTTATCACTAATGATACTGATATACGTGATAAATGGCATCCACTGCTCTCTCCACGTGTACCAAGTCAGTCATCTCATTTAGAAGGCTACCACATAGGTAAGGTATGATTTGCACTTCATAAATCTGTACTGAATACTCACCATCTTCTTCCTGTCCTTCATGTGCCTGGAAATTGTTTCCAGGAGGATTTACCTCCATCGTGCTCCTAGGCAGGGATTGAGGTGAGGCTGATCAGCCTACAGTTCTGTGAGTCTACCTTCTTGCCCTTCCAGAAGTAACATTTGCTTTCTTCCAGCCTTACGGAACCTCTCCCAGTTGCCATGACTTTTCAAAGATAATCAAGAGTGGTATCTGCCTGCTCCCATAGGACTCATGGGTGCACCTCATCAGGCCCCATTGACTTAAGTATGTGAAGTTTGTTTAAGTGCTCCCTAAACTGTTGTTCCTCCACCAAGGGTAAGTCTTCTTTGCTCCTGACTTTCTCACTTGTCTCAGGGAGCTGCAAGTATTGAAGGCTGGTCTAAGCAGTAAAGACTACGCCGAGGAAGATACTGCATACCTCAGCCTTTTCTATGTCCTTTGCCACTGGGTCTCATGCTACTTTCAGCCGTGGGCCTGTCTTTTCCCTTGTCTTTTGCTGCTTAGCTATCTGTAGAAGACTTTTGTGTTGCCCTTCATGTCCCTTATCAGATTCAAGTCCTCGTGGGCATTTCCTAACACCATCCATGCACTGTTGGACAGAGTCTTTATAGTCCTTATGTGTGACCTGACCTTGTTTCCTTTTTAAGTCTGGATTTTTTCAGGAGCTCCTTGCTTATCTATGAAGGCTTCCTGCCACCCTCCCTTGATTTCTCACTCATGAGGATGGACCATTCTTGCACTTGTAGGAGGTGATCCTTGAAAATCACTTAGCTCTTCTGGAACCCTCTTCTCTGCAAGACCATATCTCATAGGAGTATTCCAAACAAATAGATACCTGTGCAGGCCAGAAGAATGCAAAAGTTCTCAGGTTCTCTGGAGTGGTTCGCTTGACAGTGTCCAGATAGCAATCCCTAAATTATTTGAGAAAAACTGGCCTTCCCTGCACCCCAGTTAATACCATACAGCGCTAAGCATTCTTTGGTGGTGGTGGAGAGAGGTTGCAAGCTTGTATAGTCTCTCTGCATGTTCCTACTTCTAAACACACACACACACCCCCCACCAGTACTATATTCATCCCTAGAAACAGCAATGTTGAGGAAACTTTGTGCTTTATATATACACCAAACTGTAAGTAAATAAAGCAAATATGTATAAACAGGTTTGCAATTCACCAGACAAATTGTTCATTTGCATGAGATTATTTTCCTTCTATTGGGTAAACAGCAGATAATGTGTATCAGTTCTGGTTTTTTTTTCAGCTACAGTATATTCACAGGGGTCTATTTGTTGAGAGATGTAGGCATGATTTAGGCAGTTTACAGTGAAATATGGATTTAGATATGTAACTGTTAGTCCTTATAACCCAGTGACATAGGCTGGTGGGAAAAAAAGTAATCAGCCTAATAAAATGCATACTGAAAAAGAATGCAGTCAGACACCGATCCTTATTTAGCATGGTTGCTATGGAATAGCACAGACTAGCGTGATATCAACCGGTGCCATGTTATTCAAGAAGAACTGGGAATTCAAAAAAACCAGAAATGGACAGCTAAGACTTCAAAAAAGCTATGTAAGTATTGCATTTCAGAAGAATGGCGCAGGTGATATACATGGTAGGCGTCAATGATTGCTAGACACTGTGAAACATTAAGGGAGTTGTTATACATCCACCCTAGTTGGACACATAATGGAAAGGAGTCACTGACATGTTTTGTATGTTCAGTTGGTAAGGATAAGGATCATTTATTCTGTGCTTTTTCCTGGGAAGAAACATCGATTTAAGACATGTAAGCCCCAGGATGTAGTACTGTTGGAACAAATGACCTCGCCGTCGCTCAGCAATACTTATAACCAAAGCAGTTTTTCAAGTCCAAATGGCAGAATAAAGTATCTCAGAGGCTAACTGACCAATTCTAGAAGTTTCTAAAGCTCTGTATTACATAAGTACTCGCTGTTGTGGGTGCTATGGAAGCCTGGCAAGCAAAGATGTACTATTCGAAACTATCTTTAAAGCAGGTTAGCTTTGGAGATGGGATGTCTGGGACAGGGTTGCAGACATTGGTGTTTTGCTAAAAAGTTGCTATTTTCAGAGAGTAAATGAAGCAGAACTTTGTCAAATTTAACTAAGCCAGACAGCTCCTCCTTCCCATGTGATAGATTTTTGGGCTTGATTGCAGGTATTTTACAGTGGGCCAGCCCTGCCATTCAGACAATCAGTACAAGCACTATGAGACCTCAGCAATGTGTTTTTGTGGATAAATATGTGCTTCCATATTGTCTGTGTTAAAATCGAATTCCCGCTATGAAAAATTAATGGTGTGTGTTGTATTATTCATTAGGAAAAAGATTTGCCTGACAATTGTTTCTTTTTAAGTAGGTGATCCATAATGGAAAGAAAATGTCATAAGAATATGGTGACTGCACAATCTGAGCATACATTGTTTGCTGTCTTGGTCATATGCTGCTTTTTGGTCATATATTGCCTATTACTTGCAAAATCCAAATATGCTGTATTTTACATGGTTACTTGGAGGGAAGAGGCCAACTTTTATACTGTTAAATCTTTATATGATGTTCTTTTATCTTTTGGCTTAAATTATGTATGTACATCATGCATAAACGGGAAACATTTAAACTCCTTGGACATCTCTAGGGCTTACATATTAGAAGGATCATGTCGCCCCGCTAAAACTGCTTACACAGTCACCTGAATATGTCTCTCATTAATCTGTAGAAAAAAAATGATAGGAAAAAGTCTGTAATTATGTTATTTTGCAAAGGAGAGCAGAGAGGAATGCTTTAATAAACGTTCATTGCAAACTGGTTTTGGTATGATGCTGCTTCTCTTATCTCTTCACTTACACAGAAGCAGGAAAAGCCTTCTGGTGCATTCACATCAGGAAACAATGGTTAAAGGAAGTGTTCATTAACAGGTTTATTTTAGGTCAGAAAAGTCAGCCATAACAGTAAGATATGCATGCGTATGACACTCCCGAAAATATTTCTAACTACATGATACTTTTCTTTCAGTGTATGCCCTCAGGGATCATCTGTCAGAGTGACTACTTGCTCTGGCTTACTTTTTAGGCAGAACTATTTTCATTTCCCCTAATAATATTTTCTGTCCACATGAGCTCTTCTCCTGCTGTGTTAGAGGTCTTATGGATAACCTGTAGACTGGGAACCTGAAATGTCAAAATGACTGAGTAGCTACTTTGAAATAATGGATGCTAAAATTTAGTTAGCAAAACTTGTGACAAACATTTTTAAGTAGTATATAGAAAAAACATTCCAAAGATAGAGGATATATTAATTCTGATAGTGGAATATTATTTCATTGTTTCTGTTTTAATCTTATACTTTTAGTATTCACTTAGAATTTGTTTGCATTTCTTTGAAATATTTGTAAATTTTGTTAAATAAACACTTTTGTTTGACAGGGCATGTAAGTGCAAATGTTATATTGAAAACAGTTTTCAGTCAATCATCTAGATTGTCTACATGTACTTAGGTAACCTCTTGTCAAACTTGACATTAGAAGTGGTTTCAAAAGACTTTTCTAGTGTGTGTTTTAGAAAACATTAGCAGTAATGAGCTTTTCCATATTAATTCTAGCTCATGAAAGGAGTTCACAATTCCCCCACCTCCCCAAGTTATTTTGGAATTAAACTAATAAATCGGAAAGTTATAACCTTTTATTTCTGACAGGAAAACAAGTCGGTGGTAAATAAGTGCTACTAGTTTTTATTTGGCTTAGAAGTTTGCAGACTAGCTAGTCCTTCAGCTAGAAATTCTAGTACTTTTCAATAAATCAAGGGAACCTCATGGCAGAAAAAGTAGATGATTTTATTTGCAAGATTCTTGGCAAAGTGAAAAAGAAAAAAGTCGATGCATTATAGACTCTACATGTTTATATATACTAAAAAATATATAAAAATTGTATATATGTATATATTATGTATATATGTGTATTTATAGTATTACTACATACACAAAAACTATATATGCAACACCCATAGTACATTGACTGTATATTGACTATATAGATATATATGCATACATACATATATATAAATAAATATATATAAAATAAATTCTTTTGAAATAAATCCAACAACATTTCTGCTTTTGGCTAAATATGAAGATGTTATTTGGAACCAATTGGATGTGTGCAGAGCCACAGAAGCTCAGTAAGTTGTAGTTCACTTGGGAGGTGTGGAGGGGAAGGGAAATGAAAGCAACAGGGTACTTCCCCAGTACAGCAGTTCCACGAGCAACACCAGGTTGTGGAATTCCTTCCTCTCCATATCTCAGGACATTTATTTCTGCTCCTGTAGCACAGTTCAATTCTCCTTCCACCTCCTAACCCTCTAATCTGCTTTGTACTTAACTGAGGAAGAGCCATTGTCCAAGAAATGAGGTAAATCATGAATATCAATGTGCTACTCATACCTGCCTGCCTTTTCATACTGTCTTCAAAAATCCCAGGATTTCATATCACCATAGATTCTTGACCATATAAACAAGAATAAAGACTAATAAAACCACAGCTATTGCCCATGTTTCAGACTCCTGGAAAAATCCACTGATATTCATGGTAAACTCTCTTGTAGACTGCAGTTCCGTACTTTGTATTTCAGCATATCTCACTGACTGTAAATGATAGGAGCTGGGTGCCTTATGCAGCCTGTGGCAGTGTGTTGGGTTCTATACTGTGTCAGCATTTTACCTGACAGTATACTCTGCTCAGTTTTTCTGTAAATTTTTTCTGTCCTGTCCATACTCTGTGTTTTTATCTCTGGAAAGTAATAACTGAGTCATGCCTGACTGTGGCCAACATACTGAATGCCTCTTTAGTCTAGAGAGCACACATAATAGAAAAGCAAGAGAACGCATTTAGAAGGTTACCAGATTAGCTAATAGACCTTACCAAATAGTAGACAAAACAGACTGACAAACTGTTTTAGCTGCCAGGATTTACAAACACAGTAAGTCAGCTGCAGGCATTTAAATGCATGGGCATTTAAACCTTGCCTGAAAAATGCAAGAGTCACAGGCTACATTTACAACAACAGCTATATGTGCCTGAGAGCTGCTTTAGTTCATAACATATGATTGTAGCAATTCTGTTCTGGGTCCAAGAATCAGAAGAATGTAACATTTATATGTCATGGTTACTTTAAGCTGGGACAAATATATTCATCAATTTGCATAGGAAAAGAGCAGGGAAAAAGGGGAAAGGACAGAAGCCATAAAAAGTGTTCTCATTTCCCTCAGATTTGTTGCACCTTTACTTCTCAACCCAAGGGGGCAGGATGTATTTTGAGATTCCCAGTTCCAAGGAAATGAGCAGCTCACACCCATCTGCACATACTCTCAACTTATATTTCTCAATTGTGTCATTCTTTGGCTTATGATCATCTGTGTTTAACCCATACATCCAGTTCGCTGTCCTCCTCTGCCACCTCCAATTTTTCATCAGCTCCTAAATCAATGTGTGTTTGCACTGCGTACTGTCAAATGTCATTTTATACTTGATTTAGTCTACAATTTGCTAGGAATTGGTCAAGCCATTGATATGATACTTCAAAACATACTCACGGCTGCATCTTCACTGAATATCGAGGCACACTTTCCCAACCAATATTTCCTTCCTGTCTTTGACACATTTCTTCAAGTAATAATATTCCTGAATATATTTTTCCTATTGTGAATGAGATTCTAGTTAAAAAGCAGAGACTCTTCTGGTGTTGTTTCAACATTTGGACTGCATAATGTTGCAAATTCCATTTTTCCCGTTATATTAAAACACCTTCTCTATGGACAGATTCTAAATTTTCAGTTGCTTTTAATTTTTCTGCTTTCCTTAAAGTAGAGTAGTTTTCTCCACTTTTATAAAGGTGGTGTCGAGGACAGAATGCTTTCTAAAAAAGATACTTATGGAAGCTTCCTTTTTGTTTTTCCTAAAGTATCTTTTCTAGCAAAAAGGAAAAAATTTCATATTCTGTTTTTACAGATATTATTTAATCTGTTCAATTTGCAAACCACAAAGGGCAGATATCAAAGGCTACCCCCAGTATAGAAGAAAAACTGAACAAACATTTTGTTTCATTCTGGTGTAGTTTTTTCTATTTACATATTGACCAGCTTTGATAAGAGACCCGGCACTGCATCTTTCTGATTTGATCTTAAAATCTGTTTTTCTAAAAAGAAAATAAAGGTCTTATTTGCTTTACCATTTTAAGATAAATTGGCACCAAGAAAACTCTATTTTCTTTCAAGGTGGATCTGTCTTTTCCGATCCTACCTTTCTTACTGCTTTACCTCCCTGAGTATTACATTTTCTAGATTTTTTTTTTTAAAGTTACAGTGTTTCTCAACAGTATTTCAGGAGATCCAGGCCATTTGAACCTGACACAAAGTAGTACTTGCCATCATGAATATTCTCCACCAAGAGCCAGTGAAGAGCTACACAGCTTAACAATAATCACACATTTGTGTGAAGGGTATTATTCATATTAGATGTTGAAATAAATAATAAGTTTCAATGGATGGAGGCATTTTATACTGAATCGTAGATGGCTATAGACTAGAGGGTAAAGTTGTAGTCCTAAATCAAGGAATCGTTAGTAGGTGAGTCAAGTACAAAGACGCTGGAATCTTCATACAGATACCACCGTCCCTTGAAAGATACTGTGAGAATGACCTCCAGGAAAAGTTAAATGTGATAAGCTTTGGGGAGAAAGAATTGAATGTTACTATGATCACTAGAGGGAAATGAGATTATTCCTAGAAAGCTACCATAGTTTACTAGAGAAAAACTTTTTGCTGGATAGTATCTGAGAGCTGCACCAGTTAAATGCACATGGACAGCCAGCTGTGTTTAAGCAAAGGGAAAGAAACAATGAACACTTTTTTATGAGAGGAGATTGAACATGACATTACTTTTTATATTCATATGGGTCTTTTATAAACATCTGTAACTGCCAGCTTTATTATGTCTATTATAAAACCAAAACAAAAATCCCAAAATGACATTCCGGTGTCAAGGGATAAATAACTAAGAAAACTATCTTGTGAGGCAAGAGCATGCCTCATGCTCAACAAAGGTACTGAGAGACTATAGAGTTTGTCCTAACAGAAATCATACTAACCTTACTGCTTCCTTAACAAGCCTAAATAAAGCTCTAGTGTTTTAGATATGTGAGCTGGTGACAGCGCCTGAAAGGAAGAAGTCAGACCCCTTGGAGATTCCAAAACAATAAAAAGGTGAAGACATGCTTCAGAAGACTATTTTTTTGTGTGTGCACGTAATTAGCCGTTATTCATTATTTTGTTTTATCCAAGCCCTGAAGTGTGCCAGCACAGCAGATGTAGGAAGAAGAACCTAAACCCAGAATTCTCATTAGGCAGGTACAATATCTGTGATCCCACTAAATGCCATTGACGCTGAACTGGCAACTTGATCACCAAGGAAGAGAGATGAGGTACAGCATGTGAAGTGGAAAAGGTGGTGTGCCAGAGGGCTTTACAATAGGTCACAGAGAGGTGGGCTGGAAGCTAAGCACTAGTGGCTTTGGAGCCACTAACAGATTTTAGGTGAGAGGAACTGAGAGGCAGAACTTGCAGTGCGTCTTTTTTTAGTAAATATGACACTTTTTT
Organism: Pluvialis apricaria; assembly: GCA_017639485.1. Classification (NCBI taxonomy): domain Eukaryota; kingdom Metazoa; phylum Chordata; class Aves; order Charadriiformes; family Charadriidae; genus Pluvialis; species Pluvialis apricaria. The sequence continues at coordinate 173,801,657 of CM030007.1, read as the reverse complement.
TTGTTATTTGGGAAACTCTGGTTATGAGACACATTGCATTCACATTCAAGACTTGGACACATCAAGCTACCATAATTCCAGTGAACATAAAAACGTCTCATTCCAGCACTCTGTATGGTAACTAATCTTTATTGTTTTCTGATCTGTTTGATTTTAGGTGAAGTTGAGGTTTCTTCCACTGAATTTTTATGTTTTTCAGGGTTGTCTAGCTGATGAATCAGGTAAACTGACAGGAGATATGAATTTTAGATGTAATAATCATAGGCCTACAGTATTTGTTAAGGAATTAAAAATTTGTGGGTGGCAGATGTAAATGTTGTTCACAATTGCAGACAATGACTCAAATGCATGTACTTGTACAACACTTTAGGAAAAGAAAAGTTCAGTGAGGGTATAATATGATAAAGCACTGGAAAATAAGAACAGTTTCTTGCCTTTGGCTGCATAATCCTTCTTTCCCTCTTGTGCCAGCTCAAGCCGCTATGCAGCCACATGGTGTTCCCCTTTCCTGGTGACTGGTGATGGGGGTCTGCTGATGTGGAGGTTTTCTGAATTCTGAGTGAATAGAAAGGAGAGAGCTGTTACTAATGCATGAACTTGGAAACTGCATGAACAGTGTAAAACTCCAGATCTTATTATCACCAGGAGGAAACTCATTCTACATATGTGGTGCTATGATTTTTTTTTTTTGTAAGTCTACTTTGATAGTCTAATCAAAATAAAACAAAGAATTATAACAATACTAACACAATACTACCATTTAATAGTAGTACTACCATTCACAGTCCAAATTAATATGGGAAAGTCTCTGTAATACGGCTAATTACACAGAAAAACATTCTTAGTCTCCTTATTTTCTTTGGTGTTATACTTACTTTTCAATGTTCCTCCAGCTTCTTAAGGTTGTTAGCCAGTCTTTCTCAAGCAGAGGATGCAGGAAAGGGCGTCAGTGACTTGTCCATGTCCCCACTTCTATACCAGCAGGAGCTTGATGCTTCTGGGAAAAGGGAAGGTGTTCCTTCATCCTTGTCTTGAGGTCCACTTGTGTTTATGTTTATCCATTTTCTTAATGTGTATGTGAGCATTCTCTTTATTTGTTATCAGTTATTTTCATATGATTTTAGTTTCTTAGTTTTCTCTTCTCTTTGTACAGCTAAACTGGTTTAATAAGATTGTATTCCTGTAGTAATCATCGTCTGACCATTGTGATTTTTATTTAGCTCAGGATCTCTGATACTGCTCTGTGTTTACACTCTTGCAAACCATATTGTATTTTGTGATCATAGATAGTTCAGTCTACAAAGAATAATCACTTTTTCCTCACTAAAAACCTGAAGCTAACTTAAACCAAAACTGGTGGCTAGGTAATAGCTATTGTAGCTAAAACAAGCTGAGATCAGCTTAGGCTGTAGGCTCACCCAGGCAAGTCTGGAGCTCCTATACTGCCAGGTTAACACCAAACCTGTGTACTTTTAGTCATGCTGGTAAAATACCATGCTTACTGGACTAAACCAGCTCTACCTCACACGCAACTTTTCCTCCCAGATCTGTCCAGGTCAGGAAGCTCCTGGTCATCCTGAGAAGATCTTGTTCATGACCTCAATGGGACTGGAAGATTGGCTGCCACCCTGGGACTTATCTCCTGAAGTACCTATAGCACTTGTCTGTCCCAGTGCTCAGAGAGCACCTACAGAAGTCATGTCAGGACTCTGATGAGTATGGCAGGGCTGAAAAGGCCATGAGCAAATGTCATGCCTACAATTTACTTTCTACCTGAAACCTCCTGAGCTTTATCTCTGCCAGTGCAATTCTACCTGTCAAGGTTTTTTTCCAAATAGAGGTGGCCATGGCCTCCAACAGCAGTAAGTGTTATCAATCCTGACCGTATCCTTGGCTGCATTAGAAGTGTGGCCAGCAGGTCAAGGGATTCTGCCCCTCTACTCTGCTCTCGTCAGACCCCACCTGGAGTACTGCATCCAGCTCTGGAGTCCCCAACATAAGAATGGCATGGACCTGTTGGAGCGGGTCCAGAGGAGGGCCATGAGGATGACCTGAGGGCTGCAGCACCTCTTCTATGAGGAAAGGCTGAGAGAGTTGGGATTGTTCAGCCTGGAGAAGAGAAGGCTCCAGGGAGACCTTGTAGTGGCCTTCCAGTACCTAAAGGGGGCCTACAGGAGAGCTGGGGAAGGACTTTTTACAAGGGCATGTAGTGATAGGACGAGGGGGAGTGGCTTTGAACTGGAAGAGGGCAGGTTTAGATTAAACATTAGGAAGAAATTTTTCACTTTAAGGGTGGTAAGGCACTGGCAAAAGGTTGCCCAGAGAAGTTGTTGAAGCCCCGTCCCTGGAGGTGTTTAAGGCCAGGCTGGATGTGGCCTGTTCTGATGGGAGGTGCCCCTGCCTATGGCAGGGGGGTTGGAACTCGATGATCTTCAAGGTCCCTTCCAACTCAAACCGTTCTATGATGTTGGAATACTGTGTAAAATTCTCAGTTCATGGGGATAAAGAGCTGTGAATTCTGTGTATGTAGAAAACAATATAAATTACTTTCTAATTCACGCTTTTTCTTTCACAAGCTACTTTTTTTGTAAAGGGTTAAGCATCTCAGGCCTCTTGGCCCAGTGGCAATTCCTTGCTTCTTTCCACTTTCTTTGTAGATCAGCACAGTCACATCCAGCCATACCTTATGTCCACAGCAGTCGCCTTTCTTTGATTCTACAGTTCCTTTTTTGAAAGAAGATGTGGCAGGGACTTCTGCTCAAGTTAGGAATAATCTTCTACAGTCCACTCAAAAAAACACAGCAAAAACTTGAACACTTCTGTTTTTCCTGTGGTATTTACCCAACATAGAAAGAATTATCTTTTTAAAATGTGTTTTAAAATGTTTTGAACCCACATCTGTGCTCATGTCTGTTAGGGACAGAACTCAAAGATCTAGTCATTTCAAGGGATTGACATATGGCTTCTCCAAATCAAAAAGTAAGCCTGTTTTCATTGATTATTCAGTCTCATAACTGTTTGCATTTCAGTTTAGGAAAATTAAGAAGAAAAACAGAGGAAATCCTACTAAGTTTAGAGGACACACTAAGTTCACATATAAGCTCAGAACTTGCAAGAGTTCAGAACTTGCAACAGCCTCTGTATTTCATCTTGGGCAGTTAATTATTCATTTTATGAGGAAAATAAATGACTAATAGAGGAAGCATCACTTTGAGTGATGAGTGGAAAGTCATTATTTACTATGCAGTAATTTGACATACCTTGTTCAGGTTGAAGGTGAAAGGTATTTTAATGTGAGAAAAGTAAGCTAATATTTGCCAGCAGTTACTCATATGACTGCTCTTTCCTTTACTGAAAGAGAAGGAAAGTGTAAGGTATAACGAATCTTCTCTATGCTTTTAATCTTGGTGGATCTGCAAAAAAAAACCCGTGAAAATCAGTATGACACATGACTTGTAGACATGGCCCAGGCCATTTAAGTTAGTCATGTAATTTTGAGAAGGGTGTCAAGTAAAATTCAAAGAGTTTTGTCTTTTCTGTCTGTAATGCCATCACCACTCAGCTCAGCTGGGTTTCTAAGAGAAATTCAGATAGTCAGAGAGCAGAGAAGGATAGTATTGTGGCATCCTGGGGACATCCAAGAACAGAGCTCCATTGTGCTAAGCAGTACAGAAATGGAGTAACTGACATCATCTGCCCTGACAGGGATTCCAGGAATTCCTCAGAGACGGGAATTCAGAGAGGATAGCTAAAACTGTGCAGGACTCAACAGAGCACCAGATCAGACCATAGAGTTACTCAGAGCTGTAGGGTATGTCCTCCTGATAAAGGGAGGCGCTATGCAGAACTACCAGCTCAAGCCCCCGAAGTGGTAGAGCTGCACCTATGGATAGCAGAATTACCTACGGGAAGAGTCTGCATCTTGATCTACGGCTCAGTAAGTGTTTCAACCCCTTGTTGGAGCAGGATTCAGGGTCAAAAATGATACCAAGTTGCATGGTTTTGCCAGCAGAACATGAAGTAGAGATTCTCGCTTTATGAAATAAAATTAAGATTAAATATTTATAAGCAGATGCAGGAAAAAACTACCATATATCCCACTAAAATGCTTTTTCATATAAGAGCAAGGGAACAAAGTCAGTCCATGACAATAGACTTCCCTGAGCTAAGGAGAGAATTCCATTTTCTCAGAGGCCTTTCTATGAAGCCCAGTTTTTATGCATCACAATTCCTTGTTCTTGCCAAGTTCTGCCCCTTGTGTTCTTCAGTTCTAGAATATAGTTAAGAGCCACTTCAGCTATCTTAAAGTAAGAAACATCTGCTGTCGCAGTGTGCCAGCGTTGTCAGGGATTGGCTCTCAAACTGAATTTTTATTAAGCGCTACCTTAGCAAACATACTGTGCTCATCAGCATTATGTAAAAAGGGAATACTGTCAGGTCTTTCTGTAACAGATAAATCTTATTTTGGAAAAAACTGAGAAAAACATCCTCCTCAGTGAATGTTCTTGCAAAAACAATCATACGCTTTTTACAAACATTTCTAATAGTAGGTAGTAAATAGTAAAAAGGTGTGCTGCCTGTTACTTATTCTATGAAAAACCTACTTGGTCTTTCATCTCTCTATTAATCCTGCTGTAATTGATTGATCAATTATGTTCCCTAGTACAAATTTTTTAAAACTGAAAAGTGATTCAATGTTTTTTTTTCCCCTGCAATACAACCTATTTTTCCCCCCCAATACATTCAATTTGGCAGATTCAATGAATATGCATGAAATCATAGTAATTTAAAAAAAGCCAAAAAAAGCCCTCAAAAGATTGAGCTAAAAATGATGGAGATTGCATGTTTATCTCTTACTAATACTTTCTCTACAATTCTTGAACTTGCTGTCTAATTGCAACCAAATTTGTCAAAGAGGCAGAGGTATCAAAGTTACACCAGGTTCCTATAAGCTTTGTAAAAATTTAAACCCGGGTAGATGAGAGATTTATTTTTCTTTCCTTTTCAGGAAAGGTTTCTGAAGGAGAGCCAAGGAAGGGTTTTACTGTGCTCTGATGTACTTTGGCACAGGAGACAAAAAGAGATCACTGCGGCACACCAGCATTCATACAGCAACCGGCCTAACTGGACGTCTGTCACCAGTGACAGCATGTGGTAATTCGAAGTATAGGAGGGAAACACAGCGGAGGAGTTGGGTGTCCTGCAGAATGGCTCACGTGCTGAGCTGGTTACTTCTTGTGGTGTGGGAACACTGACATATACATCATATAGGAGTAAGGCTTTGTAGATCATTAGTAGACCCATTGGAGCAGAGTTCAGTTTACAAATTCTTGTTTCCCCGCTTCAGTTCCTCATTTTATATTTGTTAGTGTAAGATAACCAGAAAAGGAAGAATTTACTTTTGTAGTAGCATTAGCAGTAGTAGTAAGTGAGTAAATAATTAAAACTACAGACTGCCCACAGAAAGCTGTATAACAAATCTAATGATACTTTATTTCTGGAGTGGTAATACTAGTTAACAGCAACATGATCTAAAGCTCTGCTATTACTGTAGCAAGTGTATCCTGCTCTTAGAATTGCCTGTATTCGCTATGCTACCTGTCATGAAAACCACAGGACCAATCCATATTGGAAGTAACTGTTAGTTACCATCTATAGCTGTCAAATACTTACATTTAAAGTGGAACTCTTACTTGTCAACGATAACCACTTTACTTTTTAAATTTAAGTCAGGGCCAGTAACTTGTAACAATGAAAGCAAGAGAAAAAAAATCTAGTAACCTTCTGGAGTCCAGGATAAGGATTGACCTTTAGCTTTTATATTTTAATTGGCTTTGGTTTTTGGCTGCATCGCACTGAACCAAAACATGTTATGATCTTAGTTGTTTTTAACCAAGGGGTCTTATGCAGAGGTTGGTTTATTTTATTTATTTTTACTAGCAAACATTTTAGAGTAAATTTTCTCTAAATTTTTTCTCCTAGCATTGCTCATGCTGCATTTCATGGTGTACCTGTCTTTCTCTCTAGTTACCTTCCATTTTTCCTCTGTCCTGGGGTTCTTTTAAATAAATAGTTTATACAGAGATGTATCCTTTAGTTCTGTGATTTTTGGATGCATCCTTTTCATTAAAGGTTCTGCATATTGTTACTATACTTTTTCTTATGCAGCAAAAAAAAAAACCACACCCATTCAGCTGTACTTTAAAAGTATTTGCTGCAAGTTAAAGATGCAGAATCTACTCAGATCATGCTTGTTTTCTTGGGGTTTTAAAAATCAACTTACCTCATGAAAGACCAGATAATTAAAATCAAACAAACGCCTTTGTATTTAGATAAAAAAATAAAAAAGAAAAACATCCATGAAGCCCCTGAAAAAAAAGACTGAATTTACATCAGTGTCAGAAGTCAGTACTTCAAGATAAGGTAGGATAAATCCTATGATTTAATTTAAAGACATTGTCCTAAAACATTGCCAACAATCTTTTCAAAGATCTTTTATTTTCAGAGCCCATTTAAAAAAAAATCTCAGCCAATTTTGGTCATAATAGGATTGCACAAAGAAAATAGAATTCGTATCCCAGACTTTTCTTTTTGTTAAAATGACTAATTTTTGTCTTTGTACATTTTCAGTTGCCAGTTTATATGGAGTTTTGCTTATGATAAGGTAGGGTTTGCATTATTAGTTACAGTCAGTGTTTCTCAGCTGTAGCTTTTTGCAAATAGGCTTATAAATATCACAGGCACTTCTCTCTCATCAAAGCATCCTCCAGTTCGCCAAACTCGAAGATAACATTTAGATTTAATTTATATTATATAATCATCTATTGTATCCACCTGGATGATAATGAAGAAGCAATGGCTTTCATAAATGTTGTATTTGAGATGGAGCAATTTAACTACATGGAGTCTCCTTCCGTGACATTTGCATAAAATGATGGCATTAAGCTCCCAGTGGTGATCTTCCCATCATACACAAGATCAAAGAGCTATTATGCTCTGAGCCTGTCTGCAGCTGTTAAATGCTTTCAAGGCCTGTTTTCACTCCCTCAATTTTTCAAGAGTATTTGCCATGGGGGAGTATCAGAGTTTCCACTGTACTTGAGCTGTAATTTCCCAAAAACAATGTTGTGTTCAGGTGACTGCCATGTTGTTTAATTTCTTAGGATTCAGCAGCTGAGTTATGTAACACATAGCATACCACAGCCATGAAAAATGTGGTCTCTTGTTCTCCAGGGAGCTGCCAGCTGCCTCCTGCTGACTCAGGAGGGGAGAAGTGGCTGCTACCATCTTCCTCAACACACTGCATGTGGGAACAATGACTCAGGCAGCTGGAACAGAGAGGAAACAGGACACAGAACACACATGGGTGGTGTGAATTTAAGGGAGAGGTACAAAGATGAGGAAGAAGCCCAAGGATGAGACAAATTTAAATTTTCTTCAGTCTTATTGTTATGGTACCAGAAGCTGAACTCTCAGTGCATGGTTGCATGCATTGAAACACCACACTGCAGTTACAGAGTTCTGCCAGAGTATGGTGAGGACTTTGATGGCTTAAAACAGGCCCTGGTGGGAATTAGTCTTACAAGACACTGTTAGGACATTACTTAGGTACTCAACTTTGTTGATCCCCATACATAATTTAGCTTTGGAAATCACAGAATGGTTGAGGTTGGAAAGGACCTCTGGAGATCAAGTCCAATCCACCTGCTCAAGCAGGGTGACCTAGAGCAGGCTGCCCAGGACTGTGTCCAGTCCAGTTTTGAGTATCTCCAAGGATGGAGACTCCATAACCTCTGGGACACCTGGTCCAGCCTCTGACCACCTGCAATGTAAAAAAGTGCTTTCCTGTCTTTGGATGGAATTTCATGTATTTTAATCTGTGCCCATTGCCTCTTGCCCTATCAGTGGGCACCACCAAGAGCAGTCAGTAGCTCCCTCTCCTTTATTCCCTCCTGACTTTTGCATACATGGATAAGATCTCCCTGAGCCTTCTCTTCCCCAGGCTGAACACTCCCAGCAATCTCAGCGTCTCCTCATATGTCAGATGTTCCAATGCCTTAGTCATCCTTATGGCCCTGCACCAGACTCACTCCAGTAAGTCCATCTCTTTCTTGTACTGGGCCAGAACTAGTCCCAGAACTTAGTTTGTATGTTTTGTTAACACATTCTAATAGGGTGTTGCAACAGTATTTTACTATCCCAAATACAATAGTGGCTAAATACCCTGGGACTAATGGGATCAGAAAGAAGGCAGCATTTGATGCTCACATGCTATAGCTAGTATTTATGTTGTAATAAACAGTATTTTTTTCTTCTTTCTCAGTATTTACAGTGTTGGAATTCATCTAAGTTGTACCTCTCTCTGTTTTGAATACTTACCTCACATCACATGAAGAAGCATTTCTTTTATTTTCCAGAAGATGAGCACCGTATTTTTTGCCTCCACAAGAGAAGTATTAAAAAAGAAAATGCAAATATGCTTGCCAGATTTTTTTGTAACATTCACTAGAAATTAAACTAGCACTGTCTACTTAAGTGGATGAAGATAAATTGCTTTGTCACTACTTAGTTGTAAAACAATAGCCCTCTTATTTGCTATGGCTTTCTGCAGGTGTCTCTTAGCACTAGTTTCCAACTTTTTTGAAAAATCTTAGTGTTTAGATATATTATTGGGCTGTAGGAGGTATGCAAACAAAGTAACTCGTAATCCCTGCTTTGAAGAATTTGCAACCCAAGGCTATGTCTACAATATCTTTTTATTTGTTTGCAAGGAAAACTGTTGTGGAGGGTGTTTTCTTGTATTTTTATGCTGACCAAAGCTCAAAACAGACATTTATATAGCCATTCAGTGATTTAAATGGAACTACTTATTGACTAGAAAATAAAATGATGTATAAGTTAGTGTTAGGTACTAAAACTCTAGGCAAAAAGTGGTCTTAATAAACCTAGCATGGAGGAAAAAGGAGATGTAAAAAAAGGACACAAAGCTCTAGGTGATACCATTTACCATCTGCAGCAAGAGACTGAGGCCTACTACTTGAATCTTATTAATTTGTTTTAACATCTTCCTTGCCCAGTACACAGTTGACCTCCTGAAGTACCCCTAAACCACTTATATTATGCATGTTTACAGTTGGTTTCATTAAGAATCTTAACCTGGGAACAAGAGATATTTCTCTAAAATAACCACTGTTAAGACAATACCATCACAACTGTGATTTCATTTCTAAATATCTCAAAATATTAAACTCACCCCTTGACCTCAAAGGTGTGAGCACCATAGAAAAAAATCCATTTTCACACTAAAGAGCAAGTCTAGTAAGAAATGCCACCCTCTTTCTGCATTCTTAATTAAGAGACTAACATAAAGGTAATTAAGTACCCAAAGAGCAGAGGTGTCCAGGCCTACCAAATAAAAGCCCTTGGTGACAAAAGATGATCATTTTTTAACTTATGACAGTTTTGAAGATAGTAAAGGGTTTCATAGTTGTATTAATACTTTTTTTGTTTTAGTTTCATCATGCAAATTCTGCTGCTAGGCCTTGTTTCATAGGAACAAGGGCTAGGTTCATATTTTAGGGTCACTAATAAGCAATCTCAAGTCCTATCTCGTCATCAGGGAAAAAGAAAGGAGGTGGCCTAATACCCATTGAATTAACATGTCCTGCTCGGGATTAGAAATCAGTTTAAAAGACAACACTTTGTTTAAGGAAAAAAGAATAGCAGAACATAAACAGACTAACCCATACTGGCTCCCCCACAACATAATCGTTTACAATCCTCTGGTTTCATGGAGAGACAATTGTTCATCTTACAGGCACCAGACACTAAGTAAGTTCGCAATTTTCATAATTTGCCACACAAAGTCAGGCTGCCTAAATCCACAAATTACAATCTCCAGTAAAATCCATCACTTTGCAAATAGTCAATTACACTAAAGGTTTACAGATGAATTATCATAGAAGTTATTTGCTTATGAATTACAAAAGTATTCACCAGAAGACAGTACCTTAAATGATACAAAATCTTGCTTGGTATTTTAGGATGTGTTTAATGCTGAAGCCTTTTGTGTAATTACCAAGCAATCCCAGAGGGCTCATCATGGACCACTCTTGAAGCAGATTCCTATTATACAATGAAAAGTTTTGTCTGGGCAGATCTGCAAGTGATATATGGTAGGGTTACATAATAGAGATGAATTAGCCCTGTGTATTCATGCCAACACTTGCATTTGTAAACTTATTTTTTAACACAACTGTCACGCATAGAAACTTGTGCTGTCTTACAGAAATGTAATAGAAAATCACCTGTTAAAATTTTAGTCAAAAGTAGTGGCAGTGACTGAGAGCATAACTTCATATGCACTGCAAGCTCTAGCTGATGCCTCTATATCATAGTGTATCTTCGTTCCCCACATTTCTGCTTATACCACAGAAGTATTTTCTTAAGTGCGACTACAGGAATGCTGGCAGGTGTACTAAACCCTTGTAGCACTGAAAGTCAAAAACAGTCTGCTCTAGGGAAGACTGTATATCCAGCCCTGACATTGGCCAGATCCATCAGAAATGTCATGATGTCTTTTTTTAAACTTAATTTCAATCCAGAACAGATTGACAAAAGTCCTCACATATGCTCGGTGTCAAAAAACACTAATTGATGAAACTATTTTTGAAAACACTTTTGCCAAATCATTGTTGGCCGAAACTCTGGAACCACTGATGTCCCCATCTGGTTTAACAACACAGCAGAGGAACTCCCCAAAGATCCCTCCTTGGGGAACAGTCCCCTGAGGAATGGCTCTGAACACCAGCACTGGAGCTGGACATCTGACACCCTGGCAGCACAAGCACCACAGACCTAAATTCACACTAGTAAATAAAATATGCCTGGGCTGCCAGGAGCAGCACAGGTCAGCTGATCCCTCTGAGATGAGGGCTAGGAGTTGCTGGGGCTCCTGTGGGGTGGCTAGAGAGCAAGTCAGACTCATAGATAGGCAGTCAGGTCCAACCATGAGTCCACATCTATACCACAGTGCTAAGGTAGTTCCAAAGTCAAACCTAGAAGCCTACCTGCAGGTCAGAATCATGTCCAGCAATCACTTGGCAGACCCATGGTGATGAGGCAGAGCCAAGGTAAAACCACAAAATCAGCCTGCAGGTTGTTGTCTGGGTTAACAAGGTCCACCACCAGCCATAACTGTAGCTGAACTGGAAACCAACATTCCTCTAATTCAGCTCCAGGTCTGAGCTTAAATAGAAATTCTGGGCCCACAGCTGTGGGTGGAGGGTTCAGGTGAGATTGCTCAGGGACATTAGTGCCCTCAAGGCCCTCGTAAGGATGTTTTCTTTTCCTGGAGAAGAAGTGTCATGAAACGGTTGATATCTCTGTCCTCCCACAAAATAGTTTGCCCTCATCTGTGCTGCCAACTGAGAACAGTACTTGAACCACAGAGTGTTAGTTAGCATGGGGCAAAGTATGCCAGGAGATGTGCTGCATGGATGATTTCCACCTGGGCTAGAGCCCATGGCTTGGTGCTGTTAAACGTTGTGATACAGACGTAGCTTACAAGCCTCTGCTGTGTTAGAGATGACATACCAATTCTTTGCTCACTAACAGCAACTTTGAATTGAATCACCTTGGACTCGTAACAGCAAGTTAGTCTCAAGTTTTTCTCCCCTAATGACAGCTCATTTAATTATAAGCATACTAGAATTGTTTGCCCTGATTAGCATAGTCTCAAACCTGCTGCTTGTGATAGCATCATGGATGATGCTGACATGTGTAGTGCCAGAGAATGTAGATATCCCTATTATGATTGGCTCAATGTCCAAGTGGAGATCAGTTATGTGTGGTGTTCCTCAGGGGTCGGTACTGGGACCAGTGCTGTTCAACATTGTTGGCAACATGGACAGTGGGATCAAGTGCACCATCAGCAAGTTTGCCAATGATACTAAGCTGTAGGTAGATACACTGGAGGGGAGGGATGCCATCCAGAGGGACCTGGACAGGCTGGAGAGGTGGGCCCAAGCCAACCTCATGAAGTTCAACAAAGCCAAGTGCAAGGTCCTACATCTGGGTCGGGGCAATCCAAAGCACAAATAAGTCTCAGCGGGGAATGGATCAAGAGCAGCCCTGAAGAGAAGGACCTGGAGGCGTTGGTTAATGAGAAGCTCAACATGAGCAGGCAATGCACAATTGCAGCCCAGAAAGCCAATTGTATCCTGGCTGCATCAAAAGAAATGTGGCCAGCAGGCCAAGGGAGGTGATTCTGCCCCTCTGCTCTGATAAGACTACAGCTAGAGTATTGCATCCAGCTCTGGAGTCCCCAACATAGGAAAGACATGGACCTTTTGGAGTGGGTCCGGAGGAAGGCCACAAAGATGATCAGAGGTCTGGAGCACCTCTCCTATGAGGACAGGCTGAGAGAGTTGGAGTTGTTCAGCCTGGAGAAGAGAAGGCTCCTGGGAGACCTTATAGCAGCCTTCCAGTACCTGAAGGGCGCCTACGGGAAAGCTGGAGAGAGACTTTTTACAAGGGCATGTGGTGATAGGATGAGGGGTAAAGGCTTCAAACTGGAAGAGGGTAGATTTAGAGTATATATTAGGAAGAAATTTTTCACTTTGAGGGTGGTGAGGCAGTGGAACAGGTTGCCCAGAGAGGTTGTTGAAGGCCCATCCCTGGACATGTTTAAGGCCAGGCTGGATGGGGCCTTGAGCAACTTAGCCTAGTGGGAGGTGTCCATACCTATGGCAGGGGGGTTGGAACTAGATGATCTTCAAGGTCCCTTCCAATATAAACCATTCTATGATTCTGTGATTCTATGATCTTCCTCAAGGAAGATTTCTATATTGGTGTAGTTATTTTCATAGTGGGATCATCTCCAGCAATGATACAGAGATCTCTAAACTTTAATGTCATTGTGAGAGCTCTTTTTCTGTCTAAAAGAAGATTGCTTCCTCTCTGCCTTGTATTAGATGTGGAGAAAAATTATGGAAGCCCCTATGCGTTGAACCTGAACGTATTTCTCTGTTACTATAAAAAAACCTAAACATAGTTTAAAAACAGTAGAGACAGTGAGTAGGAAATGGTTTATTGTTTACTTACCTGTCATATACTTTCCTTGTTGGCCACCATTCCACTAGGGTTTTTTTGTCTTTTTCCCTTAGAGACATTCTAACCTACCTCACATGAAAAAATATGGCACTCTGGTCCATTCAGAGCAACAGGAGTTTCAACAGGGATGGACTGTAACAGCAAATTTTCTGTACAGAAAGTATGTAGTTAAAGATACCAGCAGAAGTGCAGCACTTCTGATTTCTGTTCTGTGTATAAATCTTCATACTGGATGAATCTATTTTATCATTGCCATCTAATGAGCACAGAAACCTACCAGGGCATCTTGTAGGATGCTGTGCAGTATAGTTCGGTAGTTTGTTGGGCTTGTGGGATTTCTTTAGAAAATGTCCTTTATACCTCTAACAGCTTTGGAAGAAAAGCTCATGTGCAAGAATTGAGGGTGGGATTCTGTCCGAATTTAAGTCACCTACACTTACACATCCAGATGTGTACTGATCTTGATCTTCTAAATACCAGTTACAGTGACTGGAAATCTTGGCATACAGCCAGTGAAGCTTATACAGTGAAACAGCTGATAGTTGCTTTGTGTTTCCTTTAGAGTGAGTAGCTCCCCACTGCAAGAATTGCTCAGATCAGTAGAATCCTAACAGTCATGTATGTATACACATAAATGTAGATGTCTTAACCTCTGCACTGAGTCATACCCTGCACATCTACCTCCAGCAAATGAGATTGTCAAGTGTGATCCCCGGATCCAGAGGATAGAGTGATGTCTGTGGTCTTGGTTCTGCACTGAAGTTTTTACTCCACTGAGCTTTCCCAGTGGGGGAGCAGTACACCTGGCACAGATCCAGTAGCTCCAAAGGCAGCAGTAGGAAAGCCCAGTCTAGCCCAGTTCATATACAACTCATCCACTGACTTAGGGGAAGCAGTCAACTCATGGCTTTCTCTTGTTGGAGTACTGGCAACAGGAACATTATTAGGGCAGCCTCAGCATTCTTGCTTGTTTGAGCAGAAGGGAGGCCAGTCCTGCACCGGAAAGAGGGGGACAGGGGACAGGGGGACAGAGAGGGGAAGAGCCAGAGGACAAGCATCACTTCCCTAAAACCACATAAATTCAGATCCACCCTGCTGAGAAGCAAGTTTGTTTTTTAACCAGCCATGCCCCCACAGGTTGTTTTATTTTGACATTCTTGCTTCAAGTTGACATGTTTCCTTCTGCCTCGGTACCAGTTGAACTCATGGCAAATCTCTAGAGATGTGCAGGTTGAGGTAGTAGGTGCAGGTAGAGCTAGTCCCCCTGTGTCTGGCAGAGTGGGAGTCATGGTGTGCTCCAGGAGGAGTCCCTCGCCATCAGCACTGAGGGTGCACCGTGAGACACAGCAGCCCACTGTGCAGGCAGTCTTCGTAAACCCACAGACTGAGAACACCCTTTGTACCCTGAAAATAACCTACTTCCAGAGAACAATCATTGCCTTGTTGGTGTATAGCACATCCTAGGACAACAGGATAGTTTAAAGTATCACCTGTCCTTCATGAATGTTCAGCTGAGGTGATCAAGTTGAAATGGATCACTTCACCTGGACACAGTAGCCAGTGTCTTTGCCCTGTCTTATCATTTCTTTCAGAGTGATTGTAGGCAACTATGTTCATAGCATCCATTACCTCACCAGCTTTTGCCCCCCAAAGACCAATATGGGCTTTAAGAGAAGCAAGACTTCTGATTTGAATCATTCCTATACGGGGTGTTTGTGTTAAGCTGTCTGCTTTCTTTTAAAGGATACCAGAAATACACTTTTCGCGCCTACACTTTTAGAATACATCTGTTGCATGAAGCAGTTTGTAGGGACTTTGGCTGTTGAAAGCTTTAGCCCTTATTCCCAGCTCCATCTCAGCTAACTGTCTTTCAGAAGAAGAATTAGTATTTTTATTTAGTTGTGTTATACTTAAACCTCGAAGCCCAGTGTACCTGGGTGTAGCTTACCTGTCGGCACTGCCCAGAAAAATTATTACATTTGCCAAACTCAGAGTAATGGAATTAATTTGATATAATCTGGACATTCTCTTATTATTTTTTTTTTTTGCCTTCTTTTTTTTTTGTGTGTGGAGGTACTTCTGAAAGTTACTGTTAGATGTTAATGTTAGATGCACCTTCTGGCAGCTAAGTACAACAAACAGGTACCCACAGATAGAGTTTGCAATGGAGATTAGGTGCCTGAGGACTCCTATAAAATCTACTAGATAGTAATCTGCATTGGCCACATGACAATACCTCCATAAAATAGATCCTAAATTACTACTGGCATGAAAAGTATCATTTTTTTAACTCAGCAGAACAAGTTAGTTCTACATGAAGTACTCAGAAGTTACCCAGTTTTAGGATTACAAAGACAATTCGCCTCAAGCTATCCAAAGATAATGGTAACTGCCTTAGTCCTCTTTATTTCATAGTTAAACTATGAAAAATGAAACAGATTAACATTGTGAATGCTTGCTGTATATTTCCCTTTTGTTCTGTCTTAATTAGAAACAAAAATCTTGGATAAGTCCAATTTATTTTTCACGTGAACTGAAGTAATTTCCTCCTAAAGCCCTAGTCTAGTCTTTTCATATTCCAGTAAGTTTTAATTAAATCCATCATTATGTGAGAAATTCAGTCTCTAGAGAGAACTTTTGGTCACATGATGAATACAAAATTAGTGTTTGATTCCCTGACACTACAAAGTCATTTGAACTCCTACAATACACCCTAAATCCTAGCCCTTCAGTGCCAGTTCTATGAATGTTTTTCTTATTATCAGGTAGATGACAGCAATTTACAGGTAGAGCTGGTAGATGAAAGCAGAACTGTTACAAATTATGGTATATGTGGTGCTCTGCAGTTTCTCTCTCTGAAGAACTGCTACAAATGTATTTTTATCCCCTTCCATTTAGATTACACAATAACGCAATATGTTTTGGAATTTCAGTAGTGCCTTTCTGCCACTGTTGCTACTAAAAATATTATTCCAGAAAAACAAAATTTCCTCTCCATTCCCTTCCCTGTTACTCCGCTGTGTTTGCATATCAGTCTTGTTTCTGGAGATATCTCAAGTCATGTGGATGTTGTTTTGCAGTCATGGCTGCTCTTACACTTGTCTTTCTAGGATTGACTTATCTTCTCAGTACATTGAATTACTAACTGCAATAAAAAGAATAACAAGTAATTATTCCTTTGGTTTAGCATTGGAAAGTCCATAAAATTGTAGACTGAAACTAGGTTATCGATAAAACTCTGGTATTTCAGTGTATTTCCTCATCATAACTCACACAATTTAAATTTTACTAGTGTATCTATTATCAAAGTTTAAGAATTATAGATTAGGAGGGAAAGTGATCCCAACTTTTTATTTGGATTTTTAAATTTCTTCTGAAATTAAATCTAAAAAATAGGATTTTGACAATTAAAACTATAGAGATGTTCATTGGATGTGCTATATTAACTAATATCTAATTAAGAGGACGGCAGTTAACTTAGAACTTCCACAGAGCAAAAATAATACACCAGTTCTTCCAAATCAGGAACCAAATAGTTCTTATAGAGTCATAGGAAAATTCAGGTTGTATGAGGCCTCAAGAAGTCCTTCTCAAATCAGGGTCAGGCCACATTGTTCAGGGCTTTATCCCGTCTAGGTTGAAAATCTCCAGTAACGAGACTGCAAAAACTTATCTGGGAAACCTGTTCCAGTGCTTGACTATCCTCATGATGAAAAGTCCTTATACCCGTTTGGAGCCTTTTTTGTTTCAAGATTTGATAGAAAAATGATTTTAGCCCTTGGATAGATGGCAGCATTACTATCACACTCTTATTTATTCATACTGAGGGACTTAAGGTACTACCTTAACATAAGTAATCAAGCTGTGACAGATGTCATCAAGTTTTATTATAAAATGTGGGTTTCCAATTCTAAACTGAATAACTTAGCAGAAACAGCAGCTTCCAAAAATCTGTAAGTAGCTATAAGCATACCCTACAGTTCTACTGAGCACATCTGCCATAACAAACCTGCCAAAAATTCAGGAAATCAATGGATCTGTCAAGAAGGGAGAACTGCTTTTTGAATCCCTTATTTATAACCAAATTAAGCAGTTGACTATAGCCTCCTCCCTGCCGGGATCTTCTTCTGTCAGTAGAAAAAGACATGCAGCAGACCTTTAATAAGCCTCTGTCTGATGAGAAGACTATATTATGCCTTAGTGATGTATTAACGGAGCAGCCCAGTGAAAAATGCTTGAGCTGAAGGAAGTCTGTTTTTTGAGAGCTATCATAGAGCAAAATGAGGAATTTTCATCTGAGATAGACTTGTTATGCTATTCAATCAAACATTTCTTTCCCACTTAACAATATGGATAGACACTGTCAAATGAAGAATATTTTGCAGAACTATTGAACGCGACTTCCCTAAATGATAATACAGCCAGGCTGAAACAAAAAAATGGAAACTTGAAGACTTAGAAGTTTTCCCATATTCTGAAAAACAGTGTTTTGGGAACTCTACAACTAAAGGACAAACTGTTGTATTTGATCTGAGTATGAACATTACTTGCAGCAAAGATCAGCATTGCTAATCCCTACTTATTTTGGTCAATTCATTTAGCCTGAGAGAAACTGTGGGAACAGCTGTGAAAACATGCTCTTTTTTATTCTATCAAAGTAAGGACAAAAGGATATGGTACAGAATTTACATTTACAACATCCTTCAACTATCCATAAAATAAAGTAAAATCTGCCTGTGTTTTAGTAATTGCATTTCTTTTTTTTTTTGTGGGAAATAAAGAAAGCATAAGAGATCTAGCTGGAGATGAAGTGAGGACATAGTTAAATAGTAAGTCTAGATGAATACCATACAAATAAAATAAAATGAAAGGGCAGTCATGCAGATATTTCTTAAGTTTCTAATGTGACGAGGAGGTCTTGAAAATGGCCAAAGTAAAGATGCATGTCCATGGTCCCTGATGGTTGCTTTGTTCCCTGTAAAAATTACTGTATAAACACATTATTGACACCGTTGCAAAATATTTTTATAGATTGTCTTTTTGAGGGTTGCATCCAAGTCAAAAAACTTCTGGTTAATGAAGAAGCACTATTTAAATCCAGAAAAGTTTATAAAAACAAGTATTTACTATTCATGCGTTATGTAAGAGTTGGTCAAAATCATATAAGGCTAAAATAAGATTAATTGGTTTGACCTGAAGATAGGGATTTGATGGAGTCCCATAGTATGACCAAATCCTTTTTATTTGTAGCCTAGAAGATCTCACAAGAATGAGCACTAGTCGAAACTGATGGAATGGAATTTGCATAGGGAGAGCCAAGAAAAATAGTGATATATATACTTTGAGGTATTGAATGTTTTGGGTTATTGCAACAAGATGTGGAGAACTTGAGGAATAACAGCAGGAAAAACAAACAAGTTAGGTCTACAGCCACACAATGTCAAAAGTTGTTTCTGACATCTAAAATACTGGAATATTTTCTTGCCATTTCTGTCCTAGCCCAAAAAGACAACTGAGAATTCAAATCAGTGAGTAAAATATTACACAGAATAACTTAATTTACATTCAACATAGCAATTTAATAGATGGCTAAACTTCTGAATAGTGTAAAAAAATGAATTTGTTTTAGTTTCATGTGAAATGTTTTACCGTTCATATGTGAAACTTGCATGTTGAAAAAACCGAGATATTAAGAAGCCATCTTTTTCACACTGAAATGTTGTGAGAGACTACCACATAACCCGTGTCTTAGATATGATTAATGAGAAGGAAATTGCCACCATTTGTCGTAACAAGAGTTAAGCCTGATAAAATCAGATCAGACAAAGAAAACTTGACTTTGCGGAACTTGCGGGTCAGATGGGGCAAATTGTGAAGGGAAGATGTGCAGGGAACGGTGCCCACTGCCAGAGGTTAAGGAAAATGTGGTGGCTGTGATTTGATAATGGCTGATGGATGTGGTAGCATGCATTTTACCAGGCTGCGCAACAGTGGTAAAAAAAGCAGAAAGGTTTGCAGCGTGTAGTTTCCTTGAGTTGTATTCACCATCCATTGTCATGTAATTCTGGAGTACTTTTGCAATCCAATGCAAACGTTGAGTAGTTTAAGATAGTTTAAGTAATGCAATATGAGTATAAGCGTTTTTTTTATATGCACATATGTACATTACTTTGTAATGAGACACTGTGTGTGTTCATCAACGTTCTTATTTGTTTTCTATGGCAGGATATGTGACTCTTCCAGAAGCCTGAAATCTGACCTACCTTTTAAGGATTTCATCATAAATTTGCCTTTTGTGTTTATTCAAACAGATGGATATTTCCTAAAACCATATTAGAAAAAGTAACATTAGTTATCCTGTTGCCTGTTTAACTGGTCCAACTTCGGGATGATAAGCTTTTATGGATATACCCAAACTTGTTTAATAGCTTGTCTACGTGGATAATATGCAATTAAACACCATAGACACGGCATGCATTAAATTACACAGGCTTTATATACTAATAGGCTCCTCATAATCATTCACAGTTTGAAAATCTTGAGAATTTATGTTACTGGGATTGCCAGAAAGAAAGGATACATGTATTTTATGCCTAGCCCTTTTAAGAATTATGGAAGAGATTAATCCACTATTCTCCCCTAGCCCTCTAACAAGATGATGATTTCAGACCCTGGTTTCAGCTGTCAGGACTAGAGGAAATGCTTTTCTTTTGGGGATTATAGGGTCCTCTTGAGGGCTGGATGTTGAGTTGGGAATAGCAGTTGCCACAGATTCATCAGCAGATTTATTGAAACATTTTGCATCTGAGAAAATTTTTATGTCTCCTAGCCTTAAAAAAATAAAGAAATAAAAAGCAAATAGCTGAAATAGTAGCTGAAATTAAAAATTTACCAAAACTGGGGAAGAAGGAACTGGCATTATGCTTGAGGTGATATTATGTTGCATTTTTCATTCTGTGCACATGAACATGGTTGCAGATACATGTGTTGGTTCTCATGTATGCAAATTAGCTTTTACAGCCCTTTGTTAAGAGATCTGTTGCAAAACACAGTAAATTTGAACCATGTCAGATTTGGGTTTACATTCGGACAAGGAACACTCAAATAAGCATTTCTCAGAGATAGGCCCAACCCCCTCCAACAGAAAACAGCAGCATGTTTCTTCCTTTGTGTCCTGGCTTTAAGAATTTATGGCTAAGATAGTCTTCTGGAAGTAAATTTTGGATGGCCTTCAAATTGTGCAGGGGTGTACTGGTTCTGGCTGGGATGGAGTTAACTTTCCCTATGATAGCCCTCATAGTGCTGTGCTTTGTATTTGTAGCTAGAAAGGTGTTGATAACACACCAGTGTTCTGGCTACTGCTGAGCGGTGTTAGCACAGCATCAGGGCTGTCTCTCCAAACTGCCCCCTCCAAAGGCCAGTAGGTTGTGGGTGGGCAAGAGGATGGGAAGTGACATAGCCAGAACAGCTGACCTAAACTGACTAAATGGATATTCCACACCATATTACGTCATGTTCAGCAATAAAATCTGCATTTGTCTTCCGGAGCAACCACTATGCATACTGAAGCCCTACTTCCCAGGAAGTGACTGGACATTGCCTGCTGATGGGAAGTAGAGAATAAAATCTTTTTGTTTTCCTTTGCTACCACGCATGGCCTTTGCTTTTTCTTTATTAAACTGCCTTTATCTTGACCCACAAGTTCTTTTTCATCTTATTTTCTCCCCCACCCCGTCCTGCTGAGGCGGGGAAGTGATAGAGCAGCTTGGTGGGTGCCTGGTGACCAGCCCAGGTCAACCCACCACGAGGGTTAAAAGAGGATCTAGTAACTGCAGGCTGAAAACACATAAAATGATGTCCTCAATGTTGTATCTCATCACAATCAGGCTATTGGAGTAAGTGAACTGAAAAGAGGACACTCTCTTCCTTTCTTGGCCCCCCAAAACTCTTTATTTCCTTTTGGGAGTCACAGAAAGAAGAACCTTATATTTTTCAAGTTACCTACTCGCCAAAAGTATTTCCTAAAACGTAACTACTTCTCCTCCCCACCCCCAGGGCAGAATCCCAGGCCAAAACACATTTTCTTTTTTAGCAGCTTGGTTAGATAGGATAAATGAACTTCTCCCTAGTCCTAGATTTTCTTGTGGGGTACTTTTTATCCACACCTCAATCTTTGCAGTTCTTTAAGGTTTCTAGAAATCTTGTGCATT
The DNA here is from genome assembly GCA_017639485.1 of Pluvialis apricaria. Taxonomy (NCBI): domain Eukaryota; kingdom Metazoa; phylum Chordata; class Aves; order Charadriiformes; family Charadriidae; genus Pluvialis; species Pluvialis apricaria. Next base: position 173,780,334 of record CM030007.1, on the reverse strand, counting down.
TTTAAGTCCTTTAAATCACTGCTAAGAGGAAATGTGTCTAAGCCATATCTCTACATAAATTTGGGGTTTAAAAGCTGTTATAAATGATTTCTCTGTCTGATTTTGCACTCGTATTCTTCTAGTTAAGAAAGAAAACTGCAGTGATTCTTAAAGCATACCACAAGCATCATATAAAAATTGACCCTTGTAGTCATTCTAGGACAATTTTCACCCTCCCTAGATATCTGAGTGGTTCAGTAAGCATCCTTTAGAGGGAGAAGAGCCCTTATGTAAAACAAATCCATGATATATCAACTGTTTGGTAAGGATTACCATTTGTCATCCGCCTTTGAATTGTGTAAGCACCTAATTTCTCCTCTATTCAAACGCAGCTAGACCAATTAAAGGAAATAAACCTTTCACTCGGCTTTTCATCTTGCCATATTAATCCCTTGCCTTCTCTTAATCCCATGACAGAGGCTCTCAAATTCATCTGCACAGTTCTATTTAGTTTCTCATAAATATATAAATTTATTATTCATCACATACTCAGGGTTATTCGGAAAGGATCCCAAAAATGTTGCCACAAAAACCCTCCGGCATTCTCATCCTCTGTGACCTTAAGGCTGTCAAGTTCTTAATTTTCAGAGTTGCGTAATTACAGTCCTTGCTAGTTCATGTAAGAGCTGTGAATTGTCATGTCCTGTGAAAAGTCGAACAGCGGATCAAACCTCCAAAATTCACCTTGTGTGTCAGTTTCCACAGCAAAGCGGACCGTCACAGAGATATCCAGGCTAGTGCAGAGCAGTCTCAGTCAGTGCTAGAGACCTGCGCATCTCTTTGTGGAATTGCATCCAAGGAAATTAGTTTGGCCGAGAAATGACATGCCAAGGCCAAGGCAGAATACCACATTACTATGACTATGCCGTTTCCTCTTTGTGACAATGTGTTTTTAAAGTTAGTTTATGTGCCTTCGTATAGTTCTGTCTTGCAGTACTTAAACATATCCTCTAATAAACAACTTCACAAATAATATCTTTGATTTGTGTAACTATTTTTCAGGTGCTAACGTGTGTCATCTTTGGATAGCCGCACTTTAGCAGTAGCATCTGCAAAGCCCTGAAGGCAAATGAGATTGTGAATGTAAATATTAACACTTGTGATGATTCAGGTGTTAGATTTTTTACAGGTTTCATGCAAGTGGTAGCCTGTGTCAAGATACTTTGTACAGTAAGGCGCAGATGATGGATTGGCTAAAAATATCTTTGCATTACAAAATGTAGACATCTGTGGGGTTTGCATAAGTATACAGGGAACATGCTGCAGTGAGGTCTTCATAAGGAGAAAAAACCTGCAACGGCTTTCTTGATATTCTTGTGCTTTTCAGCTATTCCTTTACAAATAGTGTCTTTAGTACTGTTAGTACTAATAGTACCTTTGAAAAGTAGAACCCTGAATTCTCGCTGTCACTTTGAAAGTATAGGAGTAGATTTTAAAGAAAATCTCACCAAAATTAGTCCTCTAGGCAAGAGTGATGCTGTCACTTTTAGACCCTGTATTTACGTGTTGCGCAACAGCTGCATATTGGCAGCATTTTAAAGAGTCCACAAGCTATTTTGTGGTGAATGGCACTGCATATGAAAAAAAGTAGAAACAGATATTAAATAATTAATTTCACTGAGGTCCAGGTACAAATCCCATTGAAATAAATAAAACCTCAATATCTGCTGTATATATTATTTTATTGTACTCATATGTGTGTCTTGAGCAAAATCTAATCTAACAGAAATATCTCACTTTTAATTTATTTTGGATATCGTGGAGCTTTTCATAACACGGACCGCACATTCAGGAAACAAGAAAATAAGTACAGCTGTCAGTGTGAAAATGCTACAAAAGAAAACAGAATCTCTTCACCTTCATTGTAGTCTATACTTAAAAAGTTAAACCACCTTATTGGTTTTTATTTCTGCCATGTCCTTTTTCCTCGCCCCTGAACACTACTCCAGCTTTAAATCTTTACAGGGCTTGCGCTGAAGATACAAATTTGTCACTAGCAGTGCTCTTTGTGCACATCCTATTAACAAAGAAATGCTTTGATCCACACAGATGACAACAGACTTTATTCTTCTCTTGCATAAATCCAATAAATTCCAACTCAGCAAGTAGTTATAAATTAAATGCACATTTTAGTGTTTATATACGGAAGCTGTTGTGTTTAGAGAATGAGATTAACCAGAGTGGTCACAGAAAACTCTGAATAACAAATCCCATGCTCCCAGTAAAGGCCTAGATCTTTATGACATGAAAACAGTGGTCTGCCCAAAGCCGGGTTGTACTTCTCTGTATTCGGTAAGGAATAATATTGCACTTTTTTCTAAAATATCAGATATCTGTCAACTGTAAATTACCCTAGTAATTCAGTAGATTCTCCCTCTAAAAGTTCATACTTTCCCTTGTACAGAGTACTCGAAAAATATAAATGCAAAAAGGTAGTCCAAAATATTTTATTGTAAAAAGAAAGAACACATCAATGCTGGGTTCTACTAAATGTATCTATTTGGTAAAATAGACCTGTACTTATATGCAAAAGCAGCACTCAAAAAGGTGAAACTTCCCTGTAAAAGTGAGAATACATTAAAAGGAAATTTATGGTTTATATTGCCAGGATTTTATTTTTAAGAATTAGACATGAAATAAGATTTACAGGACAGGACCCCTACTCTACTGAAAGAAAGAGAAGTTATTGCAAAGCTATTTATGTAACAGATTTCAGGAGCACAGAAGAATAACTTTTGGAGGATATTAGATTTAAACCAATATCTAACACCCTGCCTCTGGAAGCTGAGGATATAGGGTCTGAATCTGAAAGGGAGCAAAGCTTTGCTTGGTTTGGGACCTCTTCCTTGCTGAATCAAGCTAATTCAATGCTTCCAAAGGCATGGATTTCACACCCTTAGGCTACTGAATCATCGCAGAGACCTCTCTGATCTCACTACATGAAGTGATGGTGCAACACAAGCAGGTGACAGCAGTGTGTGTTTGTGTATTTCCCATAATGGATTCTTATTTAGTGTGCCTTGAACATAGCATGCAAGCATGACTGCTTGTTGCAACACTAAAATGAACATTCAGAGCAGATATGTGTACATACTTAGAGGCCTGCTCTTGCTCTTCTGTCCTTTTTGAAGGATATATAACAAGTTTTGTTAAATGAATTTGGAATGCCTTACATTATTTAAAAAATCTTCTGATTATCACTCCTTCACTTCTTGTGGTAAGCAAATTGTCATTTTTTAAATTATATCAAAAATATCAACAAAACTGGATTATTTTCTCTTCTTTAGCAGATGTCCCTAATTGATTAGTTATGGTTAGTTGTCAGCTGGGATATTCCAGTCAGAAATTCTTTATAATACATCAAAAATAATTTTTGTAGACTTACTTTAACGATTGTTCTTAGTTTTGAACATGCCCATTTCATCAGCTAGTCATGTAGAAATCTTGTGTATAAAACCACAGATAGATCAATTTGAATTGTTGAAGTTAATGATAAATAAACTACTTGACTAACGAAATCATTCTATTGTCATTTTCAGAAGTAATGATAAATAGTTAGATGGTAAATAGGCAATATGCTAATTAAGTATCTCCAATCATAATCTGTGCCAGTCTTATCAAATTTACGGGAAGGTCCTTTCAATAGGAAGGGAATTAATTAGGAAAAAAACATGTCTCAGTGCTCAGTTAACCTGATCACAGACAAATAACACTTGAAAGATGTGAAAGTTGCATAGTGCTGAGCCATAAGAGAAGTCAACCAAAGGAGATATTAATCTGAGTTTGGTTTTCTTTTTTCAAACACATATGAACGCCCCCTAAAAGATGTAAGCTTGGGTAATTTCTGGCATGTGTATTCTATATTTCTTAGCAATTAGAGAAAATCTGCTCCTTACAGCATCTTAAAGGGTCTGACAATGGTTCCTGGTTCCACAGTTAGCTTGATCGTGCTTCTGGCAACCTGACGTGGTCAAGTGCAAACAGATGTTCCATGGCGCTGGGATGCAGTTCAAAACTGCTTGGACACATCATCGTGAGGTTCTGCCTAGCCTAATTAGCTGAGATGAGAAAAAATCAGTATTCTATTAAAGTCACATGTTGTTCATCAGTATATCAGGACTTTGTCTTTGAAAGAATAAATTGATTGTCATTACAAGCAAACAAGGTTTAGAAAAAAGCTTTATAAGAATCTGATCCATAAAATTTCACTGCCTGGAATGGCAAATGCTGTGGGTCAGATATGCAGCCACAAGTAAATACTCTTTTAAGTGTACTTTTCTGTGCTTAGCTTCTGAGCCTTCACTTAAGACAAAACCCATCTGAAGCATAACATAAGGATGTTCCCAGCAACCATTAGATCATAAATTAACCTGTAAATAAGTTGTTGTCATTTCTTTCTATTTACTTTTGTTTTCTAATAATTAAGAAATAAAATAATTTTAAATGCATATGAAAGGGACGTTTTGATTGCGTGGACATAACTATTTTACTTTTTTGGTTTATTTTAGCTATAAGTAACTCAGATATTTTATGTTGATGGGACTGCTCGTATGCAGCCCTACTTCTGGGTATAAATCTTGGCAGGCTTTGCCCCTTACTGTCTTAGATAATAGCACTCATAAATAACAAAAATAATAGGCTAGAATGAAATAGCTCTCTCCTTTAGCAATTTCTGATTGTCACCAACCTCTTCAGCCCTATTTGCTGTTCCCTTTTCTGGATATGATAACATCGAGTTTAGCTGGTCTTCTCTCAGACGTGCACCATCAGTCTGCTCAAATCCTCAAATCCCGTCAAATGCTGATCCTTCTCCAAACTTCTGGAACTAGGATAACAAAGTTATTACTGATTACTTTTGTAGCATATGGCTGAGGAACGCTAGTGACAGATCAGTACTGACTGTTTAAATACTGTATAAATACAGAAAAAAATATTGGCAACTTCTGAAGGCAGTGCCTATAAACACAGGAGTAGAGATGTGAGATCAACGCTGGCAAATGAGTGGTGACGTAGGCATCGATGCAAAGGAGAGTTTTAAAGATGAATTTAAAGGGGAACAGGAAGGTAGTTTTGGGTGTATTTACAGACATCCCAAGCTGCCCTTACTGTGCTGAATGAAGATAAGAATTGATCTTCCAAGATTAAAGGAGACAAGATAAGAGGAAGGTTATAGGCCATCATGGTCTTCACGCAAGTTTTTATATTGTGTTAAAAATAGCTACTTTTCATGAGAAAAAGGAGAGGGAGCAGGTAGAAGGATACAGAGATATGAAAAGAACAGAGAAACAGACTAAAGAAATTATCTTTGAATTAGCATTTTGTTTCTTTCCTTTTGAGCAACACAAGACTCTGTTTGTCATGGGCAAAGAACAAGCCACTGAGATGATTAAAAATGGTATTCTTCACTGAAGTGTATCCTCTGGGTGTATGTCCCTGAATTCCTTGGGGTCATTTGCTAAGTTCCTACTAACATCTCAGGAAATACTCTGCCTGATTTTCCTTTTCAAGAAAAGGGTCTCTCTAGGACAGTGTTAGCTTAATCACACTTCTTCTAGACCTCCTCTTAAGCAAATCACCTGATCACAGGGTTAAACCTACTAAGGCATATGAATGTAAAAGGAAATTTATAGAGATTTAAAAGATTTTAAATATAATTAATTTAAATACAATTTCTTGCAACATATACAAAAATTTCTCTCTCTCTGTCCTGGTAGATATAAAAATATAGGAAAGATAAAAAGCACTTTCGTACCTCACTTTTCTAAACAATACTGAACATGCTTTAGTCAGGCTATCCTGAAAACTGTATTTCATACAAAATATGAGACTTCTTAAGTGGAAACTTCCACTTCTACCTACAAGCTTACATCCCAGTGGTTTTGACAACAGGTTAAAGCAGTGTTTATAGTTTCCCAATCACCTTTGATATATACAATATATTTTGTATAGTAAATATTTTAGTTTGAATATCATGTTTTATTCTGTTATCAAATATTACAGAAGCATCTCTTCAGATTAGTCACTAATTTCACTTTTTCCATAACTCAGTTAGCCTTCCTGTCTTCCTAACAAGACTTTATGTTGCTGTCAGGAGAAGTCAACGTTTTTGGAGTTTTATTTTGTTCTATGAGAAAGACTTCCTAAGAAAATGGGATGTCATGTGGGGCACCTTCGGCAAACCATTTTCTGAATGATATTTTTTCAGTGTGAATGTTAAAACCATTACATCTCTCAGATATAGTAAAAGTCAAATCATTCACGCACTAAAAGTATCAAAATTCTCAATAACCTGTATCTCACCGGGTAATTTCCTATCCAGCAGCAGGATCTTACAGGTTGAAGCAATATTTTGCCTTTCCTCTAAAGATATGCTGTGTGTGACTTGAAGCAATCCATTGAATTTACTCAAAAAACAGGCAGGTGGGGAAAAAAAAGACTGGGAAAAAGAAACTTCCGTTTCCATTTGATTGGTGCTTCTGAAGAGCCACCTTCCCACAGTCAGTGAAGAAGAAAGAACAAGTACTTTTCCATACCTAGCTCAATGGATTGAGATGCATCCTGTAAATTAATTCCAGCTCTACTTTGGAAAGGAGCTAAGACAAAACCCAACATCACCCCATAATTTTGCCTGCAGAAAAGGAGTGGCTAATGGCATAAACACAGTCATGATGGGCATTGTTATTAAAAAAACCTTGTCATGTACGTCAGTTCATCTGAAGAGTTATTTGTATTGACATATAATACCTCTTGATGACAGGAACTGGTGTTGATGATTGCTTTAAGTAATAAATCTCACATTTAACCAAATCAGTTGTTTTCTATATTGGAACTAACTAGTCTTGTACACAAAAGAATTTACATTGCTTGTTCTTGATGCTAGAAAGTCCACTCTTTAATCTGATTGCCAGGTGTCTGGATTTCCCCCACACTTGGTTTTCATCCTTCTAAATACTTGTAGCCTGTCCTGGCAGCAATGGAGCTTCAGGTTGTAAAATAGCTTTAAAATATTTTCCATTCATTGTCTATTTGCTTCTTTCATTTTCTGAAAGGGGAGTGTTTCTGGCACAACTTATGTGGACCTACTGCAACAAGTGTATGCATATGACAAGTACATAATCAAAGGCATTCTATTATCAGATGTCACCACAGGGATACTGCAAGAGATATCCATCAGTCTGGTCCAGATAATTATCATTTTTTAAAGCATTTCAAAAGGACAAAATCTAACAACCACGTGGTTTACATTTGGCATTAAAACCTGCTGTAGAGGAAGATAACTAAATGCTAGAAATCCCATTTGAAATTTTGTGTTTCCACTATTTTCTTTTTGATCTTTCATTCTATACCGTATTCTACTTCTACCATTTCTACCTTGTCAGAAATATGGAGATAAAAATGATATTCAAAGACACTTATGCAACATCAACTTGAATACAGTGAACTCTTTTAAAGATGTTAGATGTTCTAATGCCGGGTTCTTAAGCAATTACTATGATGAGGCTCTGTGTTAATGAGACTCATTTGACAGATTAATTAAAAAAATGTATCTCTTTGTTATATAATCCTCATTTCATCAGAGCTTGAATGTTGACAGAAATTTAACCCTAGGAAGTACTATGAAGACTGAATAGGAAAAAGAATTACTAGTAAATATTCAATTTTGGTAAGGATAATGATTTGGTTGAAATCTGTGTGCAAATTTCAGTTATCACGTCTTTTCTTGTATGTTGTTATGAAATCGAAAACTTTCTCGCACTTTTTTCCACACACCCTTAAACAAAAAAGGGAAACTCACAGAAGAGAGTATTTTAACTCTGAGCTTCATTTAGCACTGTTAGCTGCCACAGTGGCCAAATCTAAGTACTTTTCCCCTGATACTTAAATTTTCCCTAATGTTGCTTTTCCGCTGCAAATAATAGCTAGATTGGTTTAAAAATCACTTAATCAGCAGTTAGTCAATGTTTATTTCATATAGACTCTGTCATTTCAACTTTTGGCTAAATTGAACAGAATTAAAGTGTGATTTTCATAGAATTCAGGATAAAAATAACCCTATTAACCAAATTCTAAAGGCTTTGAGATTGGTTGGATACTACATCTTGGTATAATGAGTCAAGTTGCATTGTTCTAAGCTGTTTTAAACAAACCATAGCTTTAGTATAGGAGTATAGGAGTTATATGTACTTAAGGTATACAGAAGACAAAAAAAGTTAAAAGTGGGGAGGATGCACACCCACTGCTACATGGGGGCAGGGGACCTGATGGCACAATGGAACATGGATGGCACATGGAAAAAGTGGAACCAGTCTTCACTGGTTAGAATTGTCTTCAGCAATCCCAGGTCCCTGAGACTCAGGAAAATGTGGAGCAAGGAAGACATACCCTTCATAGAGGAGGTTCAGATTAAGGAACATATAACAAACTGGACATACGCGAGTCTGTGGCACCTGATGGGATGTACCTGTAAGTGCTGAGGGAGCTGGCCGATGTTACTGTGATGTTCTTCTTGATCATTTTATATCACTTCTATCTTTAGAAAGGGCAAGAAGGAGGATTCAGGGACTGAAAGGCTGGTCAACCTCACCTCAATACCTTACTAGGAAGGTAATGGAGATAAATCCTGCTGGAAACTATTTCTAAATATGAAGGACAGAAAGGTAATGGGGACTAGCCATCATACAGTTATGAAGGGGAAATGATGCCTGACCAATCTGATAGAATTCTGTGACAAGATGACTGGCTTGGTAGATGAGGAGAGGGCAGTGGATGTTGTTTATCTCAACTTTAGCAAGACTTTCGACACTAACTCCATTAACATCCTTACAGACAAACTGATAAAACACAGGCCAGGCAAATGGTCAGTGAGGTGGGCTGAAAACTGACTGAACTGCTGGGATCATGGGATTGTTATCAGCGGCACAAATTCAGTTGAAAGTCACTAACGGTGTGCCCCAGAGATCAATACTGGAACAAATTGTCTTTAATACTTTCATTCATGACCTGGATGATGGCATAGAGTGTACCCTCAGCAGACTTGAAGATGGCACAAAACTGGGAGCAGTGGCTAATACACCAGTGGGCCGTGCTGCCATCCAGAGGGACCTGGAAAGGCTGGAGAAATGGGGCCAACGGGAACGCCATCCAGTTCAACAAAGACAAGTGCAAAGTCCCGCCCTTTGGGCAGCATAACCTCAGGCACCAGTACAAACTGGGGCTGATGAGCCAGAAGGCAGCTCTATAGAGAAGGAATTTGGTTTCCTTGTGGACAAACAAGCAAACCCGGAGCCAGCAATGTGCCCTTGCAGGAAAGAATGTCAAAAGCCTCCTGGGCTGTATTGGGATGAATGTTGCCAGCAGGTGAAGGGAGGTGATCCTTCCCCTCTACTCAGCACTGATAAGGCCACATCTCGAGATCTGGATCCAGTGCTGGATTCCCCAGTACAAGAATGATATGGATTTACTGGAGTGAGTTTGGTGCAGGGCCATAAGGATGACTAAGGCATTGGAACATCTGACATATGAGGAGAGGCTGAGATTGCTGGGAGTGTTCAGCCTGGGGAAGAGAAGGCTCAGGGAGATCTTATCCATGTATGCAAAAGTCAGGAGGGAATAAAGGAGAGGGAGCTACTGACTGCTCTTGGTGGTGCCCACTGACAGGGCAAGAGGCAATGAGCACAGATTAAAATACATGAAATTCCATCCAAAGACAGGAAAGCACTTTTTTACATTGCAGGTGGTCAGAGGCTGGACCAGGTGTCCCAGAGAGGTTATGGAGTCTCCGTCCTTGGAGATACTCAAAACTGGACTGGACACAGTCCTGGGCAACCTGCTCTAGGTCACCCTGCTTGAGCAGGCGGATTGGACTTGATGATCTCCAGAGGTCCTTTCCAACCTCGACCATTCTGTGATTCTCTGATTCTACATGTAGAAACCATCTTAATCTTTGAGCTATTTTCAACAGTGTTTAAAATTCTTTGAAAAGTGTCTTCTGGCATTATGGCTGGTGTGGGAGGAAGTTTAAAACAGAACTGTTGTTCTGATAGCAGCCTTGGTTTACTTGCTTATACTATTTTGTTTATTTTCTCCCTTTCTCTATAATTTTTAGTTTGGGAGATAAAACCAATTGCAATTTGGTGTATTTAGATTGCAAAAGTTTACTAAGATTTCCTTTGACCCTGGCATGCCTATAGGAATATTGGAAAAAGTGGTTAAAATATATCTATTAAGACTACATGAATAGGTCTTAAAAACTGAAGATATAGACATATCTTTATCTGAAGTTGCTTATGATTTCTTGTTTTGCAGGAAGGATTTATTCAATCTGTGCTAGAAATATTTTGGATATGCACAATGTTTATTCAAACCATGTAACAGCATGTTCTCTGAATGTATGGTGAATTTAAGTATAGAGAGTTGAAAAATGAATTCTATTCGTATTTGTGTATATTATCTATCTGTGTGTACATGTGTATGCTTCATAACAAAAAAGAGAAACTGAATATCGTGTATTTTAATACCTATAAATATTTATAAATATTTAAGGTTACATTTTGCAGCAGAACAGGAAGTTGCATCTAGGCCAGTGATGAGGAGAGGTTCAACTTTTCCTTTAAAGGAAGTAGTCAGAAAGTTGAAATATGACTCCCTTCAGACATTAAAAAATAAAAATAAGATACAGGGGAAAATATGATGATAGCGGTACTTGAAAGGTTAGTTTACGGTTTGAGCAACTACAAATACCTACAGGATACCAACAAGTTGCTAACTCATTACTGCTGGAATTGTATAAAATAGCTGATGATCTTCAAGGTCCTTTCCAACCTAAACCATTCTATGATTAGTGATTTTTGCTGTTTGGTGCACATGAAGAAAAAAAATAATTAAATAATCTTGTAATCAATGACACAAACCCACAGTAATACCTCTGCCAAATAATCAGAGTAGCTTTCTACTGGAGAGCAAAAAGGTCCTATTCATAACATTCATTAAAACAGCAACTTCTTCAAAGGAGCAATAGCATATGTGCTCTACCAACAACTTTAGTCTGCTAATATCGTTTTAAATTCCTCACTTGGTAGAATACTGTGGAACAGGAAAGTCTAGGCTGTTACCACAGAAAAGATGCAAAACCATTCAGAAGTGGGAGACATTTTTTGATGTTTTAATTAAGTTTATTTATGTAGCTAAAATGTGACAATAGGAATCATTGGTTTATAAGACACTTACCTTGATGTGTAAATGGTAGCTAAGTCCCAACTGCTTCCAAAGTTGATCGACCTTTAGGTAGAGATTTTCCAGTGAGTCTTTCTTTCTATTATCATCTATTTTCATACAGTTCTGTAAGAATGTGCAAATTATAGAGAAGACACTATGTAGCTTTCAGGAAATAACTCCTTTATAGTTCACTGGATTAAAGGCTAAAAGGAAAACGTTCATAATCTAACTTGAATGACACATGCAGTTACATTTTACTTAGTTGTCCCTCTTTTGATGCAGTAATTTGTATTTCACTAAGCCATAACAGTATACAGTAAAACCGATTTTTCAGAAGTCATGCGATGTTGACTTGAAAACACCTCTTGGATAAGTTTTACTGAAACTGCTGAAAACATGTGTCTTTCTTCTCATCTGGATTTCTGACTTGAGCTTTCAAACACTGGCTTTTGTTATGTCTTCTTCATTAAAATAAAAACCACTGTAGTAGTTTTTTCTTTTCCCCTCTCTAAAAGTATTTGTACACAGTAATCTCTTAATCATCTTTTCTTGAAAAACTGGACAGACTGAGCTTTTTATTACCCTTCCCATTATTTTTTTTTCAGTACTTGGGTTGTTTTTATATCTGCATCTTCCCTAAAAGAGACATTTTAACAACTCTTAAAAAAGTACAGACTAAAGCTAGAAAGAGTATCTTAGCACCTCAATAAGAATATATACAGATGTAAAATACACTTTATTTATGCTATGGTGGAGTGCCTGATAAAGACATATTTTCCATGAAAGTGTACTGACAGACTGTCAGAAATTAGAGGGCAGAATAGAATTATTATAATCCAAAATCTGCTCTGGTACATCCTGTTTCATTAGTGATATCATATGAATTCTGGGTTTGTCTACTACCAAACTACCTCTGAAGAATTCACAACTTGTTGTTTAATTTTTCTTCAAGACAATTTAATCTGCAAATTGTCGTACCTTTGGGAAATTAACCTTTTTGAAGAACTAAGTGCATGCATTACTTGTTGAGATGCTTCTGTTTTGCTGTATCAAAGGCAACCAATTCATGATGGTTTTTTTTTCTTACAGCACAAGCTGCAGTTCAAGAATTAGTCTTTAACCATCACAAGGAGATCATGTAACAGCGTCTTTCAGAGATGAGCAGCAAGAATCAGCTAAAGCCTGCCTGTCACACAGAAAGACTTGGCACAATAATCACTTCTGTTACATGGGCTCTACCTGCTTTTTGAAATCCAATCACAATAAACCTAGAAGTCCAGCATGGGTAACCTAAATACTGTATAGTATGAAAGATGGCAATTTGAGAAGGAAGTGAGGACTAGAAGAGATAACTGTTGGGACTGAGACAGGAGGTGTAACAGCAGGATCCTTACAGAGCTAAAGCTCACAGGGAATGCAGTGGAACCCTGGGGCTTTGGTGTCTGAATGGAATTGGCTGGGGAAGGGGAGCTCTCAAAAGAAAGAGATTTTCCTGACTGCCAACAGACCTGAAACCACCAGTGAAAACAAAAAAAATCTTGAAAATGATATTCACAAGTTTGTAGGAAGCTACTTTTCCAAGAGGGAACAGATACAATTGAGACTGGCAGGTGGGTGAGTCACTTGCAACACCTCTGATTCATCTTAAATTTATAGTTGGAAAAGTAACTGTAATACTTTGGCTGTTTTTCTTTTCTTTTTTTTTTTTCCACAAAAGTTCCGATAGTTATTTGACTCAGTTTTTCCAGGCAACACAAAATATTACTGTAATACGTAGCTTTTTCTAAGTCTAAACTGGTACAGGTCTATCAGCTGGCAAGAACTCACCCACCACCCCATCCCCAAACATTGTTCATCAGAACTTATGAAATGCAGGCAAGGATGTTTATGTAGCATCCCAAACCATCCCATAGAAATATGGCTGAGCATTCCACCTAACAGGAAATTTCTTTCTCACCAGTGATGATACTGGTGGCTCATCTCCAGTGCTTTCTGCTTTTTGACATTTAATCTGGTGGAGAGACTAGGGGGAAATCCGGAAAAATTTTGTTGATCTTTTCTTTAAAGTTGGCCTTTATACTTAGATAATTTCATATAGCATTTATTCTAATGTATGTCATCATTAATGGAGACAAGCCAAAGGATTTCATAATGATGCCTAATCTAGCCTTCCCCTCTTTGTTGCAGAGAAACACCACCTAATGCAGGGTCACAGACAATAAATGGAGGAACTTTCTTGATAGCCAGTCTTGCCCCTGCAGTTCTTTGTTCCATAGCTTGAGAGATTATTTGCTTGGCAGTTTGGAGACACTTATGATTGTAGTTCGTCTGTGGGAACTAAGGGACTGACTCAGCAGCACTTTGACTCCAATGTTGTTTTGTAGCTGTCTGACTCCTAAGTTGTACATGGAGGTTTTCTATTTTCCTTTTAGTGCAAATAGAGTACCAAAACATGTCTTAAGTCTTGGATGATTCCTCCCTTTCCTTCCCTCTTTACTACTTGTTTAGGAGAACTTACTGTCTTGTGGCTTTAAGTAGCTCTAGGAGTCTACAAGAATTCAAATGATGAATCCTTATGCTTTTTTTTTTTTTGGACTTGGTCCCCACATATATGGTGAGAAAATCCTAAATTTGCCAAAAATTTGAGGTAGAATTGTCTAGTCCTTTTCCTTACCAAGGACAGAAAAAAAAATATAACTAGTGTCTTAATTTTAGTTTTACTGTAACACAAAATATGAAACCTCTGCAAGGTAGTTATTTATGAAGGAAAACTTCAGATCTCCTGGGCAAAGGAGACTGAAATTAAAAGTTTGAAACAAAACAGTACCTGCCAGTTGTGCTCTTGCAAGGACACATCCTTTACTTCAGCCTTGCTGTCCATCCTAGCAACTTTCTGTAGCTTCCTGGATTTCCACAAACTCTACACAGTTCCTTCTGGGTCTCCTCCTTTCTTTTGCTTCTGAATCTTAACTTTGGACATACTTGTTGCTTCAGAAAGGTCCCTTGCTCCTTTCAGAAGAAAACCTCCTGTTTATTTCAATGCTTCACACTCTCGTTCTTCTCTCTGTCCTTCGCTGCTTGCCCTATGCTGCTGTACAAGGGCTTTTCTGCACTTGGATATGCTCAGCTGCTCTCAGGGAAGAATAAACTCCTCTTCCTTCTTCCTTTCTAGAAAAGGTGCCACCAAAAGTACAGCAGCCAGGTCAGGGAGCCTCCCTCTCTGTCGCCCAGCCACAATCTTCTTACAAAACACACAATTTGCATTTATGTTGTACAGGACTGCATCAGTTGTCACACACTGGCTGAAAGACCATCGTGGTTGGATCAGGATTCGGTCATCCTGAAAACAAAAAGGGAGAGCACAGAAAGTAGATTCTAACTGATATTGCTACAGATTAATATAATCTGGTTGTGCAGACATAAAGGGACACAGTCAAAAAGTCCGATGTGCAGAATGAACCAGAGAAAAAAGGGTTAATATTGACTCAGAGAAGAAGCTTTGTTCCTGAGGCAGGACAGAGATCTGTTATCTTTATTTGACCACATGCTTCATGTTTTCTCTTTTTCACTTAAAAAGTCAACTGTAGTCAGCCAAGTGGTACAGGTGCAGCAGAGAAGAAAGCATTTACACTGCTTCAATGAGGGAAGAATGGGTTATGGAATGGCTGGATGAATTGCCAATACTTTGAAGGCCTAACAGAGTAATCCAAATGTGTCTAATAAAAGCAAGGAACTAGCAAGGAACTAGTGATCTCTAGGCTAATCCATTTAATTTCAGTTCCAAAACAAACAAACAAACTTGCTTAAACAAAACAATGCAAATATTTTCTAAGCAAATAGAACATAACAAGGAGATAAACAACAATCAAGATGGACTTCTCTGAACACGCTACTTTAAAAAAAAATAAATTGCTCCTCTACTTTGACTAGGTAGTAAACCTTTCTGGAAGGGAGGAAATTGGCACATATAATCTGTCTTGTCCAGTACTACTTAAAAGGCACTTTCATGAGGAAGCTAGAGAAACGATGACTGGATGAAGCAGTTGCAGAACTGATTGGAAACATATATCCAGAGGAACAGTCATTCATGTTTCACTGTCAGACTACCAGCTAAATAAAGTAGGTTTCTATGGGAATCTCTTCTGCACCCATGAGTGTTGAACACTTCTGTTAGTGACTTGGATGAACGGCTGCGTGTGTTTTTGAGGCAAATTTAGAATTCAAGATCATCTTAACAACTCAAAGAAACGGTCTGATAAAAACATACTGCAATTCAGTATGATAAATGCAAAAATCTATCTTTAAAGAGAAATATTTGGCTGTACAAATGTAGCTTGAGGGAGGATGCACAAATACTTCAGAGCAGAATGAATAGTTATAGTAAATAACATGCTGAAAATGAGGTAAATCTCTCATATTGTTACAAAAAGGACAAATGCCATACATTGATAAAAAAATCAAAGTATTTTCTGTGAAACACGTGAAGTAGGTCTGTGCTATCTGGTGCTTAATCAAAGCAATTTATTTCAATTTATTGAAAGAAAATGGTATATTTAACCCAGAGAATAATATGTAGAAGGAAGCAGTAAAAACTGATAGTAATCAGCAGGCATAGCTGATTTTATCTTTGGTTGGGAAGAAGACTTACATGAAGGTGAGGAATAATTAGAGAATTACACTGCTTTCTTTTCCCACGCATTCCATTAAAAAAAAGTTGGGTTGGAAAAAACGTGTGTAAATATCAGGGCTTCTCACTAATTGAATCCATTTTGTGCAATAATATTGCAGATATTCCCTCCTTCCCCCACCCCTGAGAGCTGATTTTGAAATACTCCACAAACGTGAATTTGAAGATGGAAGGGGAAGCAGTTCTCTAAGTACAGAGTATCACCTACTCTCTGGAAGGATTTATATACACAATAGACTGTAATGTCCAATTACAAATTTGTGATGGTTGATACTTGATCCTAGAGCTCTGATTTGACTACTTCAAGAATGTTTCTAGATCAACGTGGAATAAATGGGAAGTCAGTCTCAAAGGAGACTTCCGGAGTCACCGGGTTCCAGTTAAGCACTCTAACAAATAGTAATGCTGAAGAAGCAAGTAGTTTTATAATAATTTAAACTTCAAGATAGTTTTTGAAATATTTAACTTTTTTGGCTGTTATAATCCCAGTTACCTTTAACATAAATTAGGTGCAGTTAATTAAATTAACTTGACAAGCAGATAACAGTTACATCAGCTGGAACTGGTCAACCAAAAAATGCGACCATTTCTGTTTTGATTCAAAATCTCATCTGCTGTAAGACAGCAAAAGCTGAACAAAAAAAAATCTAGCCATGAAAGCAATATAATAATTTTATAAGGGGAAAATAATGAACATATGAAAAAGACTGGATTGTGGAAAAGGTTTTTAACATAACAGGGGGAATCAGGGATATATTATTATTGGTCATACATTCCGGCTTGGTTCTGCTGTCTTCCATTTATGAGTTTTGGCCATTCTCATAAATCCCTTCGCAATAAAAAGTGTTTTCTGTTGAACAGTGACTCATATTCCAGCAAGTTTTCCAGTTTATAATAACACATTGAAGCCCTTCACAGCCTATTAATTTGTTATTAATATATTTTTTTGTAAATAATTTTACTGGAGTATATCATTACTTAAGCCAATATGGCACAAGCATCATTGTTTTATTGCTAATTATACCATACATGTCTCTAGTGAATATCTTTTGATCTCATCTTTCCCTAAAAACAAGATTCAGTTTCATTCTAAAAATTCCATCATGTATTAATGATTAAACTTCTCTAGGGTGCAATAAGAACTAAAAAAGTGGTATTTAGCATAAATTTTACAGAACAGCTTCTTGTAACATCAGGGAAGCAATAAAAGAACACTGCTTACGAAGCAATTTATGTACCATTCTTCTACTTAAAAGCACACATGGGGATTGTTAAATAATAATATACCATTAGGCATTCATCATACTGGATTCCCAGTAGAGAAAATTACCTTTTTGTTTTCATCGGAAAGCAAATTATTCTTTGTGGTGATGAGTCTTATGCCTTAGTTAGTTCCCATGTCTGATACAATTTTGGAATAACTCGCTTTGCAGTAGAAGTTAGGAAGAGTATAAGTGGCTTTGGTATGACACTACAGTCACCAATTGGGATGCAAAAGCTTCCTGACCTGTTTCACTGACAGTAGTCAAAATCACTAACACAAACTGCTTTATAACATCTCATACCTTCTTTTCTGTTCTATCTCTTCATCTTGTTTTTCATACTAATATTTTTCATCAGTCCCTAAATTCTGTTTCTAGAAAATAAAAATAGTTGGGAATTTCATTTGACAGTATCATTGAAAACCAAGATATCCTGCAGTCAGGATACCTTGGAAATCAAGGTGAGATACAAATTCTTCTGACCTACTGTCTGTTCCCTTAGTGCCTGGAGCTATGTATTGTGCCTTTCATTGTTATGTGGGTTTTGGTCTTGTGGCATCTTCCCTCATAGAAGGGAAGAGGGATAGCGAAACAGAAACAACTGTCCATTTCCTACATAAGAAGTAACATGGTAGACCTTGGCTGAATGGTTTCTCAGCTTTGCTAGGAAGTACTGTTGGCTGTGATTTTCTCAAACACATCTGATGGAGCTGTTCAGCTTTGCAGGGAAATTTCCATTGAACCAGAGAAAAATTAAGAAAAAAAAGACATTAATTGGAGCAGACCTTGGAGTCCAGTTCTCCTCCCCAGGTGAATGCTCTCAGGATTTCACTTTTTCTTCCATTCTCTTGTCTCATGAATATTTAATTCTACTATGTAAAGTGGAGCATCTTAAATGGATGATAATGAGAAACCTAATTCCTGAACTATAGTAACCATAATTTTCCCCAAGATGGTAGACACAATCCAATTAAATGAGTTTTCTCAGAAATGGGTGTTCTGAAAGTGCAGAAGATGAAAATGTAAATTTTAATCATTAAATCTACAGAGCAGTGAGGAAGCAGCCTTGGGCAAAGTATAGGAAAGTAAAGAAGCAGAGATAGCCACTCTGGGATGATAGCGGTTGGAGCATAGAACAGCAGCAGTTTTCTCATGTGATGCTTGGCTACAAAAGACTTGAGAATTGCCTGTTTGGTGAACTCTTTGGGGGACAGTGATTGACACGTAAGACAGGAAGGAGCAGATCTTTAATCTCTTGCAACCCAAGCAATACTGAAGTTATTGAGTGTACTTTCTCTCACTGGATCTATTGGGGTGCAGTGAGAATGCCTGTAGGACGCTCGAGGGAGAAGACAAATGTCCTGTCTCTGAGTTCTGACTAGGCTTAGTCATGAGACAGATGTCTAGCAGAAGGTGAGATACATCACTCTTGGTCATATCCAGAGGCTGAACTTCAGGTTTCTTATTTGCAAAAACTAAGTGTCCTCTGTATTTTAGTGCCTTGAGAATCGGGCAATAACTGAAAAGTGATTTAGAGGGTTTTGACCTTGATGTTTGCTTCCAACTTTTGCAATTTACATCTTTTGTGGATATAATCCTGGGGCTATGCTGTAAGTGTGTTTGCCTTTGCTCCAGCTTATGAAAACCAACAGCTCTGTCTATATGCCTGTAATACATTTCCAAGAAGAGCACCAAATGTGAACTGCTTTGACACACCCTGCTTATGAGGGTTCTTGATAAATGGCATTTACTTAAACCATTTGTAAGGCAAAAATACAATGAAAATAAGAAACAAAACTGGTTTGTTACATAATTATTTTGTTGTTATATTTATAGGGTAGAAAATTCAGAAACTTGAAAAATCTTTCAAAAAACATTATTGTTACACCAAAAAAGGACACACCACTTGCTTTGACACAGTTGTATTCTGATATGTACTGATCATACCGAATATCATTAACAACCATAATATTTTGCATAACTTTTATAAGAGAGACACCATTACTCCATAAAGAACTATTTTTTTTCTCCAAAACACTTCTCTTATAAAGTGAAAGTACAAGGAAAAAAATACAAAGATACAAAAGTTTGTTATTAACTTGAGGGCCAGTTGGCAACAATTTTCACTTTTTACAATTTAGAAATGGGATTAATATGAAATAATGCCCAAATCTCTCTTTCATTCTAGGCCTGCTTCTCATCACCTACTTTGGGAAAAGGGCCAGTAAGGACTGGAAGCACATCTGATCCTTGTTTTGCATAAAAGAAAATGCAGTAGAGGTTTCGGAGCATCAGAGCCTACAATTTTAAGTTGCTTGGTGAAAGTCAGGCTGTGTCATGTTTAAATGTGGCTTAAGGGAATTTGGTTGTATTTTGTATAGCTGAAACTGATGTTTCTGAAATTTCTCACACCTCCGCAAGAAGGGAAACCACTGAGTAGCCAAACTGTTCATATAAACTGTGTTATGGCCAAGTTTAATTCCCACCTCTGTCTAATTTAGAGGTAGAACTTGAAGCTGGGTCTGCCACAGACTGAAGGAGTGGCCTTGCCACTAGTTAATGAAGGTTTTTATTTTGTGTATATGAAGCAATCAGTCATGAAAGTGGAGCAGATCCGATTATGAGTTTTAATTTGTAGAAAATGCAGATAGAACAAATGACTAAATGTAGGAGCTGCTAGAGTCCATACAGTTTCATAGCTATATGCTGAGCTTCTATGGTCCCTATAGGGCTGCTGCAGGTCTGATCCATTCTTGTTGGACTAGTTGTAATCAGCTATCTCATCCTAGAACTGAGTAACTTCACAAAAATTTTGGCTTCAGTCAATCAGCATCTTTCAACAAAAGTTATTTCACAGGAAAATTCCTGTATCAATTTTAATTATGACAGATTAAGTCTGCTAAGATGTGATACTTGTTTGGTTGACTAAGTGAAATAAGTCAGTATGTTTGGTAGAGTTTCAAATCTGTCCCTAATTATCTGTAGGATAATAAGCTACAGGATGTTTATACAAGTTTGGGCAAAGTTACGTGACAGTCCAAGACGAGAAAGGAAGGGAAGAAGAAAGAAAGAGAAAAATAAAGAGAGAAAGAGAGAAAGAAAAAAGAGAGAAAGAGAGAGAGAGAAAGAAAAGAAAGAAAAGAAGGAAAGAAAAAGAAAGAATGAAAAGAAAGGAAGGAAAGAAAGAAGGAAGGAAAGAAAGAAGGAAGGAAATGAAAGGAAAGGAAAGAAAGAAAGGAAGGAAGGAAGGAAGGGAAAGAAAGAAAGAAAGAAAGAAAGAAAGAAAGAAAGAAAGAAAGAAAGAAAGAGAGAGAGAAAGAAAGAAAGAAAGAAAGAAAGAAAAGAACAAGAGAAAGAAATATGATGCAAAAGTTATGTCACTGGCATCAGTTCTAGGCAAAGTATGGATTGGTAGGTCAAGCTGAAATCTTATCTCTTAAAAAAGTTGACTAAGGAAGAATCTATATTCACTGTGAATGTTTTGTGGTTTTTTTTTTTTTCAAAGGAGAAAGAGAACAGGACTAGTAATATTTTTGTGGATTCTCCCTACAGCAAATAGGAGGTTCCTAGAAATAGGAATAGAAAGTGGTTAATAGGAAGAGATTATTTCAGATGACAATTCAGAAACTCTAAGATGTTCCGAATTGCCCCTTGGAGTAGCTCATCTCTTTTCATTAACCAGAGAAAGAATGTAGCAAGACTTGTCTGGAACTAACCTCTAACATACAGCTACCAAACACTGCTGTGCAGTGCAGTAATGCATAAAATTGTACACAGTCTCTCTGACTTCTGGAACCCATCACACATTCAAAATGATCCAAGTTTTTATAGGAAGAGGATGGGATTTACTTTATATTTGCTTTCTAGGCCAAAAAGATCAGGAAAAAAAGTATTCTACAGAAATATTCAAACTCTCTTTCAAACAACACTGCCCTTCCAAAATATAATCAGAGTTGCTTACAGATTGCCAAAATTGCAACTGCAGTCTCAGCCTTCTATAGGATCTCATGTGGGAACAATGCACAGTTTTACAGCCCTTCTGCTGGAGTTTGGTATGGCCAACTGACCAGAAGTGAGTGGGCTGATGTGGGAAGCTGGAAAGTAAATGTTGCCCTCTGGCAACACTCTTCCTTCTGGGGTTGGCTCAAGTGAAGGGATGGGTTGCTTGGTTTAATGTTTTCACCTATTGAGCCAGCAAAAGCAAACAAATTTATCAAAGAAATGTTAATGGAGATATAGCATCCCTGGTAATACACCATAACATGATATCTATTCTTTGCCACATTATGGGGATGAGTGGGGTTATCATTGATGCATTGCTATTATCTCCTCCTCTTAACTTAGGAAGAATACTGATTTGGAAGCCTGTCGTGTTGAGGTAGCAGTGTCTGAGAAGACAAAGTTGTATTCCTACAGAATACAACCCAGTAGACATATCTCATCCGGTTGCTTAAGGCTGAAGCCCAGCAGCACATCCTTTCTACAAACACAGTATCTAGGTAGTCTCAACCATAAGTAGAATGCTATGACTGGTCGACCTGTTACAGCAATTCGACCATTGACACAGCCTCCACTCATCTATGCTAACCTCCAGTGCTGAGCTAAGCCTTAAATACAGGTTCTCCCAATTTCAACAGTCTTGGCTTCAGTAGTCATCTTTGTGAGCTTTTGGGAACTATCCTTTTCAGGACTCAAAATAGCAGGAAGGCTTCAGGCACTCTGAAGTCTTTCAAAATATTATGGAAGCCCTGAGTGCAGGCATTTCAAAGAAATTATGGGAATAACAGCTTTCCTATTGTAGACTCAAGCCTATTTTGTTTAAGATGGTCTAATATTTGTGGCATTGTTCATTGGTCCGCACTGTCATCTGTTGTAAATGAGCTATATGCTTTTGAAATCAGTGGAACTGTGCCAACTTATAGCAACAAAGAATCAGGCCCTTCACTTGGTAAATACATTTACAAAACTCATTTGTTAAAAACAAGGCACCTTAGGATTCTGAGGATTCCCTGACAGATCTGGCAGAAATATAACCACTTAGCTTGTCTAGTATTAATCTAATTCACAGTCCAGTTAAGAGAGTGTGCCAAAGGAATCCCCAAACATAAAGGCCGTTTGGCTTTTCTCTCGCAGCTAAAGGTGTGTTCCTCTCTCCTGCTTCTTCTCAAATGGATGGGACATTAATTCCTGTCCCATCAAGTTTATTACCCATGTTGTAAAATGTGTAACTTTATTATTATATTTTAAAATTACCAAGTGTATTGACACACCATTTCAGGACTGTAACATTTCAGGAAGTAGCAAAATCATGAGGTAGATCAAGTAAAGACCATACATGCCCAAATGCCAAATTATTATCTGAAATTCTCAGCAACAACCCAACCATGAAAGTGGCTAAATAGGTGCTCTCTCTCCCATTCTGACGTGACAAATCCCTAGGCATATTTAACAGAATTGTGTTGTGAACATACTGTATTGTCTTTACCAAGGCAACTGAGCAGAGGCCTCCTGGAATAAGTTTCCAAAAACTGCTTAGAAGGAATACAGTGATTGGCCAACCTAGTGTGTGTGTGCGACTAATGTACTTTGCTGATCCTGGATTCTTCTCAAAATGAGTTTATAGAGTCTTCCCACCCCACCCCCCACCCCCCACCCCCACCCCCGCCCCAAATACAATGGTAGGAAAGAGTTTGTTTCTGCTGTGATTAAAATACTTGCAGAGGAAGTGAGAAGTCAAGGTTTATTTCTCTCTTCCACTTGAGGGAGGTCACTTCTCTCAGTTTCCAGGAGAAGCATCTTCCTCCACCCTCCAATCATAAGTTCATTGTTAGATCTAGTCACAGGTCTGTATTTAAAAAGGCAGTACATGTTTGCCAGGGAGTTTAGGTGAATATTTCTGGTTTTCCACAAAGAGTTCTCTTTCTAGGTGAATCATATGCCCTAAGAGGACATAATGTTATCAACATTTCTAGTCAAAATTTTAACTCTTACATTTCTAACTAACCACAGGGTAATCAGACAAGATTATTAACAAGATACTTACTCTAATCAGATTAAAAATCCAACTGTTATCTTCTTTACTCTAAGAAGCCCATTAAAAAAATGAATTACCAACATTATCAGTCTCAGTTAAACACCCTGACCCAAAATTTCCCACACTTTTATCTTCAGTTTCAATTTAAGTCACTGGAAATTCTTTCTAACTCTTCTGATCAGTCTAACTACTGTGAATTTCACATGTAGGCTGATGTATTCTCCATAATTACCATTGACAATTCTTTGGTTGGTACCTAACATCATTGGAAATGTAAGCAAATCTTTTGTCTTCTAGTCCAGCTAATCAAATACTGGAAAGTCTAGAGATACATTTACACGACATTTTACCGTACACTGGAAGTGAGTATTTTATTATTTTGGATAGCTTTTGTAAATATTAGCTACATAACTGTTACTTCCCATTATAACTAGTCTTTCTCAACAGGACATCTGACAGTTGTATTATGCATTGTTCTGGATATGACCTGACACACTTAGGCTTTCAGTTACCCTAAGATTATTTGCATACCCAGTCTATTGGGGAATAAAATGCTCTAGATATTTCAATGGCTCAGCTGCTCTATCAGAAGAAAAGTAGATGATTTTTTCTGTAACACATTTTGGAAATGAACATACTTCAATGGTGTTTTAGAAGATTAGCCATATTCATTTGGAGCTAAGCTTATTACTAAGTCAATCTTTTAAATCCTGGCTTCTATGCATCTGATAACAACATAGACATAGCCCTTCAGTATAAACAGTGCTCCTGTTTAGACATACTGATTCACTGAAAGACATGTAGGTCTTTCAACTTTCTTCACAATGCCTTACCCTATTAAAAGTATATGGATTGACCTTATCTATAAATAATTTGTTTAATCTTCAAATTAAAACAACACAGTCAGTTTATTTACCTCCCTTGAGGTTCAATAGTTAGGCATAAAGCACTGGATTGCATACAGAATCTATATGCAGCTTTCTGTAATGTATTATTCAAGAAGTCTGCCATTAGCTACAGTATATATTGCAGTACCAGCTGCTGTTGCAACATAAATAGGGAACTGTCACTTCTCTACTCTGTGATCAGGAATATGTGCTGGATCAGTTTATGTAATGAAGGAAGGCTCTGGCAAGGAGCTTTGCTCAGGTCTCTTCTAGTAGGGCTGTTACAAGCTCAGAAATTCACTATGTGATATGTTCCTCAGCTGAAGTGCAAGGCCTTGATTTCTCCTGTGTATCACAGTCCTGCGGATCAAACTGTCTGGCTCATGGAAGTGACAGAGTAGCTGCGAATGTGAGAGAGACATAGATACATGCTACCAGACTGAGAATGGTGCCACAGCATGAATGTTGTCAGATTAATAAGTAGCACAAATGGGAAGGCTGTAGACTTCTAAACCCTTGACAGTAGCATCATATTTATTATACACTACATTTTACAAAATCAGCCAGACACAAGTAGCTTGTGCTACACTGTTTTGTACAATGGCAGCATGCTCATCCTAAAGGATGACTCCGTGACCATTCCCACTTCCTAGCTCTTGGAATGCCTTTCGTAATATGTTGAAGGGCTAAAATATCACTAAGGGTAAAATATCAGGCCCACTTAACTACTGTGTCTTCCACAGTATTTTTAGAAACAGTTTGGACACCGGATACACAGTTTGAATGATCCCACTTAAATCTAAGAGCACTTGTCTCAAATGAACATGTTGCGTGTTCTGAATATTCAAGAATGCACATATGTTCCCTTCCATGGAAAAGGAAGGACAAAAATGGCTGAAAGGCTCTTTACAGCTATTTACATCTTTGATCAGATCGTGAACTGCGTTATATGAGGGTAGGAGATCAACAGTGGATGAAGATAAAAGCACTTTTGCAGCAAGATCAAAGATGGGAACAACTGCTTGAAGGTGAGAGAGAGCAGAGACAGAGGAAGAACAGAGAAGAAACTCTTCTGTCTCAAACTAGACAAGGTCAAGTAAACCTATAGCAGGAATCCTGAGGGTAAAAGTCTCATAGAAGGCAGGTCTGTGGCAATGCATTTATGCTCCTCAGAAGTTTAAGAAGATAAAAATAAGTCCATCCCATTGCAAATATGAAGGGATGAGGCAAGAGAACACTTAAGGTTCTGACTCTGTGGATATGGACAATATGCACAGGCCTCATATTTTTGTGGCACCAAACCAACTGGAATGTCCACTAGCCTGAGTAGGACCATCATTTGATAACAGCAAGATGCCTCTTTCCAAAGGCATATAACTTGGCATCATCCCAGCAGCATTTCTTATGATCAGGGCATGATGAAATCATGCCACAGGAGTTGGTGAAAGAACAATGACCATCTCTCACATTATCAAAGGGCACTAGGGCTGGGATTTAGAGGGCTCCAGGACTCCACAGGTTCCATACATTTTGCAATCCAGTCAGACAAGGGCAGTTCTCCCTACTCCTAACACACAGGAGGCATTCTCACAGATCCATTAAATGGGGAACTCCATAGATTCCTGTGCCTGTCTGGGCATTGGCTTGCAGTCAGAATGGAAGTGATGCTGGCAGAGGCTTCCTGACCTAGAGAAATGGATCTTGTAACAGGCAGGAAGAGACAAGGGAGTGATTGGGAATGGTGCCTGGCAGGATAGGTCTACAAGACAGAAAAGGTCCATCAGGTTTTTCTGTCCTCTCCCAATAGACAATTTTTCTTGATGGCTTTCATAGACACCCCAGTTCCCACTTATTAAAACTCATAATTATAATTCATTATTATGAAGGCAGAGGAGAAGCAACCCTTATTTTTATTAACTGCTCTTTGGCCACAGGTTACTATTGTAGGTGAGACTTTATTCCTTAGCTCCCTTTAAAGGCCAAGCAGGAGCATTGCCTCTATGTGTGTGCCATGACTTCCACTGAGCAATCTCTCCAGATTGTAGCCTGAAGAGGGCCTCCAGGCACATAAATCTCAAAGGCTTTGAGACAGTCCAGATGGCCTCAGTAGGAAAGGGTGGCTTTTCTTGATGTATTCTCATTGCACTTTGACTAATGTGTCCTGGCCAGTAAGAAGGCCTGGCCTACATGTAAATATACTCTCTGTAGTTTTCTGTTAGCTTTCCAAGAGGGCAGTCAGTCCTTGAAGTTCTGTTAAGTATGGACTGGTTTTCAGGGCCAACACTGTTTGTACTTGCCAAAAGAAAAATATTTGCATATTTGACAGTAAGAAAATATTTCTGCACTTTAAAACATTGTGCCTGTTCTCTTGACTTCAGAGAGCTTTTAGCTCCCTAGCTTCCACCTCTCCTCCCCACTCTTGGTGCAGTGCAAGAGCCGCTGACCTGTGCCTTGATGTGGTCAAGGAGGAGCTCTGCTCCAGCTGGGGATCATTTCATATGACCCTCCAGTCATGTATTTAGGAGAACAAGGACAGTGGAGAGATATGTGAGTCTGGGCAGTGAGCACCAAGGGACAGAAGGCTAGCCAGCCCCCACAAGCCTTCGGTACCATGACAACCAAATAGTAAAAAATTCAGAAGAAAGTAGGTGGGATGCTATATTTTAGTCACTTATAAACAAGAGATGTTTTTTTGATAAAAGAGAACAGGGAAGACCTGTGTGGGCTGAGCAGCCTTAAAAAATTGTGATGGCAACAGAGGGAAAGCCTCCGTAGGCAAACAGGGCAGAGAAGGGAAAGGAAAAAGTGTGTCAAAGCAAGGAAGCAGAGTTGTTTGGGAAAGGTGTCGAGGACTATGGGGTGTGCATGGTGTGCGGTGCACGCAAGAGGTTCTGGGATGAGTGCTGGATACTACCATACTCATAGAAACACCAAGGAGAACATGGGGCGAGCAAGGCCATAGCAGGCTGGAGGGAGCTTGCAGGCCTGCTGGATTGAAGGGAGGGAGTAGCAGCACATAGTGGTGGTCAAACAGAGCAGCTGAGGTGTGGGCATGCTAGGGGAGGGACACGCATAATTCTGCACATTGGGTAAAGTGCAAAACCCTGCTTCGAATTTCTTTTTTTTTTGGTATACTTTTGATTGCTCACCTGAGAAAGTAACTAAATACGTCACATGAAAGCCATACTATTTCACAATTACAAACACTGTTTTTGCTAGCAATGGAAGCACTTTAATGTGAAGTAGGGTGGCTATTTGCTTTACAGCTATCTAGTTATCTGTCTCTAGGATCTGTTTTTTCAGTCATGATACTTTGTAATTCTTTTAAAAAAGTTATGTTTGGGACAAGATTCTTCAGATTAGGGATGGAGGTCTTTAGTGTGTGATTATTTCATTGGACAGGTAGAATCATAGAATCATTTAGGTTGGAAAGGACCTTTAAGGTCATTGAGTCCAGCCATCAACCTAACACCGCCAAAGCCACCACTAAATCATGTCCCTAAGGACCACGTCTACCTGTCTTTTAAACATCTCCAGGGATGGCGATTCTACCACTTCCCTGGGCAGCCTGAAAACACTTTCTGTGAAGAAAATTTTCCTAATATCCAATCTAAACCTCCAATGGTATAACTTGAGGTGTTCTGTGCCAGTCTTTGCTTGTCTTTCCTGTTTGATCAAAACCAAAATTACCTTGTTTGTTTAAAAAAAACATACATGCAGATGTTGTGTATCTTATTATTACAAGCCCTTTAAATAAATTCCTAAAGCACCATTTTTGTCTCAAAATACACTACGTTTGTCGGGCAGCAGAGATGATAACTAGAGTCCTTTTCATAGGACCATTGTCACTGAAGAGCATTCCCAGAGTGGTTTTGCAATAAAGCGTCTAAATTCAGAAAGCAACTTTCTAACCTTACTATATTATGTTGACCATGTATCTGCAAAATGAGAAGTAATAGATTGTTTCTGATTATGAAAATTCCAGTAATACCAACGGGGGCTTTCTTCAGCCATGTATGATGGAAGTAATACGTATGGGTTTTTTTTTAAATTCTATTTATAGTAACAAAAATATGGGATAGTGAAATATGCAAGCTATAACGGGAAATTGAAATTAAATATAATGCGAGTACCATTGATGGCACTTTTATTATATTGCATTGACAGACTAACTTGCATTGATAGACTAAAACTGCACGCAGTAATATTTTTGTTCATCACAATAGAGCTGAGGTGTAACTCATAAAAGAAATTCTCTTTTGGTAGAAGACAAATTATATTAGCAACTCACCAGAAGATTCTTTTTTTTTTCTCAGGTACCTGCATTAGCGTCTTTAAAATCAGCTTGTTCAGCTTAAATGGAAGGATGTTCTTACTACTCTTGGATCCTTTAATGAAATGCACTGGGGAACTGAACGCTGTCAGTCTGGACCAGGACCTGCTTTTAGGTGCTCCATGTCAGTAAGCATTGAATGCTGTGAGGTCAGGAAACACACTTAAATCAGCTGTTATCTCAAACCAGCCTCATAAAAACAAACAGAAGAAGTATTTATTTACCAAATATAAATACGTGGCACTGTTTGCAAACATTCAGAAATAAAAAGAAGTAACATATATCTAGCTAGCGTTTTAGCTTTCAAAGTCTATTCTACCCTGCAGAGGCCAGCTAGGAAGGTGACAGATGCTGCACAGCCTTCGTGGCCTGTCTGAAGTCTGTTTTGTAAGCAGCCCAACTTTGTCCAATTGCATTCATGGAAGTAGACCCTGGATTTGCTGTTCCTACTTCACAAATATCATAAGTCTCCTGCTGAGGTTTAACAGGATGAAAGTTGCCTCTGCAAGACTCAGGATTTTGGGCAAAGTTTCAACTTTCCTGCCACCAGGAAAGTGTCTGCTTTATCTAACCTGGAAAAGTTAATGTCTCTTGGGTGTGATCCAAGGCTAACCTTATTTTTCCATACAGCAAATGAAGGATTATTTTCAAGGTGAGCTGAGCAAGTAGCTAAGTCATTCACTGTAGGGCAAAAGCATTTCCTACTCCCGAAGTCAATGAATGGTATCTCTGCACATTGACCCTGATATTTTCTAGAAACATGTAACTGGACAACCACACATTATACTGACGTATACATTGTACCAATGCTACAGCTTTTTTCTGACTTTTGATTGAAAGGCAGTTTCAACGGACATGACATTAATGGATCACTTTGGATGGTTGTGGATTTCAAATGTATTTCTTTGAGCAATAGTGTAACACCAGAATAAACTACACATGGTGACAAGTTATGTTAATACAGTAAGTTTCTACAGAGAAATTTGTGCCTCATTCTTCATTTCTGGCTATCTGTATGGAACTTTTAAAAGTTATAACTCAATTGTCCTTACAGGCTATGGGAGACACTTTCTGTAACATTGTCAGTGAATTTTTGAAAGGTGTGTCAATGAAGTATGTGAATTACAGCTCTGGATTTTCATAGCAAAGAACATTAGCCTTGTTTAGACTATGTCTCTGTGAAAAAGAAAGGACCAAAACATATAAGCAGCTAATATTTGTAAACATTTTGGTTATGCAAAAAAAAGGTGACGTAAGTTGTTTAACTTAAAAGTATCAGCTTGAGTTACAACCCTTTCTGCCTTCACAAACAATTGATCTCCACATCCATCACAGTGTGCCTGAATACTTGGCTACAACCCTGGGCTTATCAGTTTATGCATAAAAACATTGCATAGAAATGAGAAGTAGCAACCTATGCAAAACTTTCATCTATTTTTCCAACTGCTTTTCTTCTATTTTGTATTTTTTTTCTTCCTTACAAGGACCTAGCAGATTCTGCAGAACTCCAGACAGAAAGTGGTTTGCATACGCAAGTGCAAACAGAATGATGTTGGAGCGAAAGAGCTGCAATTCGATTATCTCTCTTAGTTCAATGCTGAGAAAATATGTGATCTGTGGGGATTACTCAGAATGTCTTAGGAGGCTGTAAAAACCTTACCCTGATAAAAGTCACTTTGAATATATTATTCAACCTTCCTGTGTGAAAAAACGTTTTTCTCTTGCGTCTGCCTTCTAAAGTCTGGCAAGCTTTTATATTATCTAAAGCCACTAGCATTTCTGCAGCTTCAGAAGACGATCTACAGAATCCCAAGGAATCTATGCTAATGCATCTCCGGGGTTTGGCTAGGTTTTGTGTTCCTTGCAGACTGCTCTGGGGATTGTATACACTTCATGCCAGTGTGTTGATGGATGTTTTGTGATGCTATATAAATATTTTCTTACTTTTTCCATTATATTAAACATTACAGGTGGAGAATAGGTATTCCATGTCTCAACTAGGGTGATTGTGACAGACCTTATCAGAAAGGCCAAGTCAAAGCGACTGCTTACATTTTAAAATTCACTTCCATTTAGGACACTAAAATGCTGAGAATGCCACATCTACTTCTTTGTTTATATACTTTGTGGCTGTGCCACTTTCCCTAAATATTCCATTATGAAAGCATATGGATGTATTCAGAGAAATTAGTATCATGCTACAGGACACAGCTTTGTTCTAGCTCATTTGCAGTAGAGTGCCTGGTGTAATAATTTTCAAGTTAAAAAAGGCACTATGTTCTATTTCTGTAGGGCCATAAGAACAGGATTTTATAGAGAGCTATTCCCAAGGGCAAGCCTGTGGGAAAAGTTGTAAGAAACTGGCTCCCACCATTGTATTGTCCAGCAGACCAAAAAAAGCAAACAACTAAGTCTCTTCCTTTCTTTTTAAAGAAACATGTATCATTGTAACTCTGTTATTTAATCTCTATGTATTAAGAGTTATGTACATGAATAAAACCATTCAAATCTTATTGCAGGCATTTGCAGTATGGCCAAAAATGAGATTGCTTTCTCCAAAGAGAAATGCTACAATGCTGTCTCAATTCATTATGAAGAGGCCAACAAACTTAGTCCCTTTAAAAATCTTTTTGAGTGGCCTATTAGTACTTCCTTTAGTATCAGCCTTCTTTAAAAAAGCAGTTCTATTTCAAGATGCCCGCTTAATAACACATCATTCAAAGCTAATGACAGTTTGCATTGCAGTAAAATTTTTCACGTCAGGATTTTGAATCAGCTTACTAATACCTGCTAAGGCACAAGGAAAGTTTGTATATTAAATAGATGTGGATGGAAGAAAAAGGAACTTTGAAAGAGATCCTCCAGCTCATGTCTTTCCCTAACTTCTGGTTGTGAATATTAGGGCTATTAAGAAGAAATTTATTTTCTAAAGGTTTTAGATTATTTCAGGATACATACACAATATCTTTCAAAATGTAAATTGTCTCATTCCATAGAAAATCATACAGAAGAAAGACAAAGAGAAAATATTGCATTTTTTTCACAGACCACATTCTTTATATCTTTATCTTTATTCACTTTTTAAAATAAATACATAAAAACACCACCATCCGAGCCCGTGCAGCTATGAAGCCTAGAAAGACTTAAATCTGCTTCTTGAAAAGGATTGCCTTGACTAGGAGAAGTACCAACTTATTAAAAAAGCATCAAAATCCCAGTCTATGCTGGGGAAAACAGTGACAGAAAACAGTGACAGAAAACATGGCTCAAAGAGAGGCAAGGCTGATTCCCTGGGCACAAATGCCAGTTCATTCCTGTGGCGCAGGCACCGACCCCGACAGAGGTGGGGCATGGGTCAGAGGGACATGATTTACCTGGCCAAGAGTTCTGGAGACTGAGCAGGAGCCGGCGTTGTGTGCCTTTTACCACATAGTCTAAGGGCTCATGCAAGTAGGAAAGATTCTGTCCAGCCTCAAATGCTGACAATCTAAGCATTTAAAAGAAGGACTAAGCTGAGATCAAAGGATATTTAGAGGATTTTAGGGGCCTGGGTGCAGCATCATCTCTGCTTTATGCAAGAATTGAGATAAGAAATCTAGTCCAGGAATATGATTTCGGGACCCAAGCTATAAACCATGCCAGTGCTCTCCTGAAAGCCAGTTGGCTTGAAAGCCTTTGGCTCACCCTCAGAGACCTTCTGAAGGTACCAAGCCAGGCTGTGGTATGGATGATGGTGACTTTTTTCATCCACTTTTGGCCCAAATCCCCTTGAATAGCTTTTACCTCCTTACTAGGGAGTAAAAAACCATAGCTAAATAAGACTAAACGGAGTTGAAAAAACCACCTTTTTCATTATCCAAGTCTGCCCAATAATTATTCATTAAAAACAGTTTTCCTATTTAAAGGGAAAACTGTTTTTCATATTCTCTTTGGGCAACCTCAGAAGACTACTCTATGAAAAGTTCCTTCTAGCAAAGCAAAACAGTAGACAACAGAAGTCTTTCTTCAAAGTTTGGGTTTTATATATAAATGTAATACTAAAAGTGGAAACGTAAGCAGGAATTGTGACAGATGATGCAAACTGTGTTACACAATGCCAGTGTTTTGGCAAGGTGAGAGACAGGTTCACAAATCCTCTTCGGAATTTGGACATGTTACCTCCAGCTCAGAACAAGCAGACAGCCATCAGGGAAGACAAGCTGAGAGTAACTTCATTCTCTGGTTTCTCCTCAGGTTCCATCTTCTTTAGCATATAATAAATATGGTAGTTCTCTCCTAAATTCTTGTTTGGAACAAACTAGTCAGTTCTCCCTCTATCACGTAGCTCAGGATGTGCTTTGCTCCAGTAATGATTTTTCAGAGTCGCTCTGGAGAAGACCTGAGTCTCCATGCTCTGTACTGCCTTTAACAGTGTCTCAGCAGGATCGGAGTCCTCAGCTAACTCTCCTCACCTTTACTGCATACCTCAACGTATGCAATGTCTACCATCAACATCCTACCACCCTTTTGGACTCTGCCACATTCTCTGTGCTATTTTAGACACTTTCAACAGAAAAATTAAAACAAAATGATCCATTTTTGGTGGTTCAGATGGGTACCACATGAGGTTCAGAGGACATTCAGATGAGGGCTTTGGGCCAAGTGTTATTCAGTGTGCACACAGCTTGTGTGCTTCAAAGAGCATTGCCATCCGCGGTGAGAACGTGACCCACGCTGCACAACTTGGCCTGGGCTTCAGGGAACACTCCCAGGGGACAATGTCATGGACAGCAATAAACATAGTTACAATCTAGTAAAGTTGCACATGCTCTCAGTGAAAACTACCCCTTTAAAAAGTTGGGTGCTGTTTCATGGGCAGCTTCAGACTTTTGGTTGATATGGGCTGGGGCTACATGCACAGTATAGCACAGCTCAAAATGTCAAAGTCACAGGTTTCAGAAGCCAGTTGCTGCAATGGAGAACAACCTCTGTGCCTCAAACACAAATATAAATCTTTGAAGTCTGAACTGAGGATGGCTAATTTTTATGACCACTTAAACTCTAGTAAGCAGAAACTCTGTATTAAGTGTGGCTGGATTAATTGAGGCAAAGCAGAAAATTCTCCAAAAAGGGCCATGTTTTTCTACAGATTTTATTAATCTCTTGTTTTCGGACAAAGGAGAGACAAACAGACAGACAGAAAGAGGAGGAAAAGTTAGTGCCGACTGAACTAAATAAAGGCATAAGAGACAATTTTGTTCAGTGAAACATATCCCTTAGGCTAAGGTGAATAATTGCATTTAATACTCTCTTCTGCAGCCATTAATGCAATGGATTTGGGCCAGCCTGTTCTCTCTCTCTTTCTCTCTCATTTTCAGCACCACTGACGTGAAATTTAATCTTATAAAACTTCTATGGATGTCTTTCTTAGATTTAAGTCAATGTGTATGTGAATAGCTGATGGGAGTTCTGAGTTTTCCTAAGATTATGAGGGAATTATTTCCATCTGGCATCCTTAAAATAATAGCCTATATACTTTAACAGGAAGTAGATTTCACATTTCTAATGCAGAGTTACTCAAGCAATTAGTGAAATGCTGCTAACTTCATACGGTGAGTTCATATTAATTGGTACTTCTGTACGTTTCAATGCTAAGTTTCATTTAGTGAAAGAGGGTGTCATTTTTGATTAGTATGAAGTGGAGATTTTTTTCTAATCAAATAAGACCCTGTGAAAATTAAGAGCTTCAACACAGTCCTTATACTCCTTCTGATGAAAATTATCTGATCTAGCTTGTTAGCAAGTAATGCTTGAATAAAAAAAGTTCTAAAAAAAAATCTAGTTATTTTTAGTCTGCCTGCACTCTAGTCTAAGTTTATACAGCTTCATTCACTCAAGAGAAGTTCTTCAAGGTTTTTCTGAGGGGGATGGGAATGGGAGGGTGGGAACAGTGTAGTAGTAATTCCTTAGTCATTTCCAGGCTTCCTTTCCTACTAAGATATTTATACGTTCTATCTGTAGTTGTCAGTTTAACACATTATGGATTCATAGAACAATTTTGTTCATTTAAAAAGGATCTGGTTATGAAAACTGGCAAAATTACCATTTTATATATAAAAATACTTTTATTGTGTTGACATACCTAATCCTTGAGTTGAGCAAGGGAAAAAAGAGTTAACAAGCTAAATATATCTGAAGTGGCTCCTGTTAGCTGTTCCTCACAGTATTCCAGAGATGTTCCATATGGAAGGGAGCAGATCTGATATGTTTTTTCAAGAGGGAACCAAAAAATAAGAGGATGAAAATAGAAGGAGAATCTTCTGTCATAATTAGAAGCATTTAGTCCCTCAGGTCTAAGAACTACAGTTTGCCAAGAGAAAAAGAGTAAGTTTCCTAGAAAAGGACAGTAGGGACGAAATAAAGATAACAGTAGTACTATCAGTCTTAGATATGAGAAAAAGTTTCAGTCAGTATAATAAAAAATGTGAAATCACTCTTTGACACTAAGATTTTTGAAGAATAAATACAACTGTGTTTTTTAATTTGCCTTCATCATTTTTAAAAAAAAATATTTTGTCATGTTTCCCCACTGGGAGAATAGAGATTTAACATTTATATACAAAGTTTATAAATAACTGAGTAATTCCATAAAAGAATGGCCTCCTACAAATAATTGTCATTATTTGCATTAATGCCATACCTTAATCCAATTTCAATCCCATTGCAAAAATATTTGGTTTTGATTTTGAACAGAAGGCTGGGCATCGTGGTCTTGGTTAACGGACCTGGGTATTCCTCTTCCACCTAGCCCGCCATGTCACTTTTTCTCTATGTTTTTCCCCTGCTTGACCTGTTGATGTCACACATCTTTTGCAGTCTAGGGGAAGCCTTGTAAAAACTGACACTCAGACCTTGCATCCCCCTAGGCTGAAGCTGTATGTCTGCAAGCAGCTGAGTGGACCTAGCAGCCTGCCAGAGCGGATGGAGGTTGGCTCCTGCCTCACCCAGCCCTCCTCCTCATTCCCAGCTCCTCACACCCAGCCTTGCCTGGGAAGGGGCCTTGTGATGCTGCCTCTGGGTCCTCCTAGCACCCTTCCCCTTACTGACCTGGCTGCTCCTCCACTGTGGAGAGGAGAAGCTTACTGGGAGCTAGAAAGAGTTAAGCGGAAGGACATAATGGAGGTATTGAATGTTTAACAGCTTGGTGGGGATGAGCAAAGGAGAGGAGGGCAAGGGAAGGAGTGGAGATGTGCAGGACCATGCAGTTAGGGGCAGTAAGAAATAAGGGTGAGGGCTGGGCACACCACCATCAAGGACAAGGCAGAGGATGGCTGCTGAAAGCCTGCCAGAAATTTTCTGAGACTCTCAGTATTGCTTGTGGAGACTCTTTCAGTATTGCTTGTGGAAGGAGCAATGCTGGGAGCCTGGGGCACACTGCCATGCTGCCTGGTGTTCCCACCAGCCAAGAGCTGTGCCTGCTCTCCTCTATCCGCTTCTGTGACCTGACTGCCATGGAAAGGTTTCCTTTTCTCTCAGCTTTCACTGAGATCAATGAAAGCCTGAACATCAGCTGAATAGTTATTTCTTTCTGTTTGAAGTCTGCTAACTGTTAAGCTGCCCTGAAATGTACTTTTGATCCTGTAAGCTTAGTGAAGGCAGGAGATAGGGCAGGATTACAGAAAGGCCTTGATTTTCTCCTGATACTTGGGTGTTACCTCACTAAGTAGATTGCCAATTTGTACGTTCCTTGGTCTACAACCTATGTCACCGATAAACATACTGGCATTTCAGTTTGCCCTACTTCAGTGCTTGTTGTGGCTTCTAGCAATAGGTGATTTGTACATATTTTTTATTTCAATCAAAATATTCTTCTTGCCTGAAAAGTTTCAAACTTTAAGTGACAGATGACTTACATGCTTACAAATACATTGAAATGTGAATAGAAGGAGCTAAGGTACACAGCTCAAAGTCTCAAAACCTCTGCTTTGTGTCAGGGTGTGCTTTCCAGAAGTTGTGGAGAAGGCAGCTATCTATGGTCTTCAGTGGGTGTTTTTGATGCTCAGTAACTAAATGAGGTTTTAAATATCTAAAGGATGGGTCTTATGATCAAGTTTGGCAGTTAGGATGTGGCAAGTTTAATCACCTTTTAACCCAGATGTTGTAATTCCCTATGTTTGTATCTCTGGATAAACTGTATTTATAAATGTGCTTCTAGTTCACTTCAGTACAAAATAAAACAGGTTAATTAAATCTTTTGTGAAATAAAATTGCACCTGAAAATTTTGCTGAATCTTTGATACTAATAACAAGCTAATTTTTTTTAAAAAATATGTTTACATTATTAAAGTCCAAAAAGTCCAAAATAGGGCCCTGCTACTTTTTTTTTTCAATTAGGATGAAAAGATTATTATATGAAACAGCTATGGTTTTAGTAAAATCTTTATTCACAATATAAACACAGTGTCTTGCTTGCCTAACCAGAGAAATGAAAAAAAAACAGCAAGCAGGTATTTTTCTTGCTCAGAAATACTCAGGCATGCCACCTGAGTAAGCTTCTTGCTGCAAAAGCTTTCGTTTCTTTCCTTCTTCCTAGCATCATGTTTTAACTCCATCTGCCACTTTGCCCTCTCAGAAACCCACAGCTGGTGCTGATATCATCACCCCTACACTGTCTCCTAGATTAGATTTGGAAAAAGCTCATGATTAGATGCTTGAACAGTAGCCCTTTTTATCTGTGGCCTATTTTATTCTAGGCTTGTTGTGCAGTCATGATGGAATACCAAACTAAATGGAGGTTTATGAAAATCGTCATCTGAGTGCTACTGTCTAACTAGTCAGTACTCTGGCATTTCCTTCCAAATTAGTTGTTGTTTTAATATCCAAAAGACCTTACTTGATCTTTTGTTGAGCCTGATGACGTGTGGCTGGGAAACTCACTGGCTGTATGAGTTGTTCCGTTTGGTTCAAGACTTGTGTCATATTGCAGCCATTTGCTCCCTTCTGCAAAACAAGATGTTGTAAATAAACATAGACTTAGAAATACTGCTCTGAATCTTGTGTAACATAGTAAAATTGATCAAAATATAAACTTTTGTACAAGCTCTTTCATAGTGGCTGTCCTAAAGTGGCTTTCTACACAAACACTCTCTTCAAATATTGGAAACTCCAGTAGTTTCCACTGAGGAGGCAGGACATTCACTTTTATATGGCATATATGGAATTGCTGGTATAGAAAAGATAATTTTCCAGTGATTATTCTAAGAAAATTCCACATCACATTATTCTTTAGGGATTACTCAGCCCAGGCAATTTTAGTCTTTCTTGCTACTTGGAAAACAGCAAACAATTTCACTTATCTCCTCCTTTTCCTTTCACATCACAAAGTATAGCACTTGTTTTCAATTGTCATGTGTTTTTGTGTTTTGGGGTTTTTTTTCACTGTCCAGTAACTAATAAAGAATGGAATGTGAGTTCCACAGAGATTAAAATCATTGAAAGCATAGTATATGAGTAGTTTTGGAGTAAGGCAGAATATACATTTTTGTTGGAAGGATACAGAGTTAAACTTTGCTCTGCTTTCTACACTGTGATGGGCCAGAAAGGAATGCTTGTTCCTTGGGAAAGTTAAGGTAATATTTGGAAACAAATACAGGCTCTCCAGGCTCGGGTTTCTGACTCATTGCATGTCCACTCATTGGTCATACTCACAGCATAATGCTTTTCCACAATGCCACGTTAACTCACTCTCTTAAAAGATTGAGAGCCCTTTCTCTTCCCAGTCTCCCTAGTAAATTACAGATAATTATTTTATGTCTCAGTGCCTATGCAAAAGCAAAAACCCAAACCCCACAGAAAACTGACTTCAGCATAAAGCAGATTGTGCGTTGGCTCTCAGCCTCCCAGCTATTCTTCTCAAGGGTGAAGTAAAAGTATTTATTTAGTGCATCATATTCCAACAAATTTCCTATTAAACTGGAGGAATGTAATTACTGAGTGTATTTCATTACCCCACAATTAATGAAGGGCACAGGGTCACACAGTACGAGGCAGAGAGCAACAGGTCCTAAAGAAAAGACATAGTGTGGGTATGGTACCTTTCAGAAAGTGTGAGTATTGTTCTGTATTTTTTTCTACATCTCATTCCATTTCCAGCTTCCTTTCTCCATTGCATTTTTCATTTGTTCTTCTTCACATCATGTAGGTGTGCTTTCCCCTTGTAGTTATTCTGTCTAACTCACGCGTTATACTTAAAACTCCCACTTCCCACACCAAAGTACTCTAACCTTCTCTGAAAGGTTAGAATACCTTCTCTCACTTTGGTGATAGAGCTGCTAAATGTTGGCAAGCATTGGACCAATCTCCAGGCATTCCTTCCAACATACAGACCTATGGTTTTGATCTGGTACTGTGGTGTAAGCATGGACAAGGGAGCGCATACCAGCCAATTCTCCCACTTTGGGTACTGAACTACACCTTTTATGGGTCAATTACTGGCTCTGGGGTTTTTCATGCATGGTAGCACATGCCTGAGAAAATAGATGTTCACTTGCTTCCCTGATAATCTTTCAGCTTTCCGAATATAGGAAAAAAAATCAAAAGCAAAATAATCCACATCCCCCAAGCACTCTGCAGTGTCTCTGCCAACAATGGAGACCTTGTTCTTTCATCCTCTCCTAAAACCCTTGAGACACTTAGCTCTGCTTTTTCTTGCCTTCAGTTGAGACCAGTCCGTTGTGTCCAGCCATTGGAAGCTGGCATCTGCGCAAGAATGTTTCATGGGGCTGTGCATGATCAGATGAAATATGCTGCAGTGTGTTCTGCTCTGCTTGTGTGTCTGGGTGAGTGCGTGCCAGGGCAGGAGGAGAGGAGCAGACCACTCACAAAGGGCAAGCTCACACTTACCTAACACTATCTGGATTTTGACCACTGGCAGCTATGTACATGTGGCTGTAGGTATAGCTTTAAGGTTGAGTTTGACTTTGCATAGGCTGGCAACCTACAGACTATAGACTAATGATGGCTACCAAACACCTCCCTCCTTCCTGTGTTGTCATTCAATCCTGCACTTTCTCCTTATCTCCTCTCTGCGCTAGAGCTAACAGAAGCTTCCCAAATAATCCCTGCTGCAATAAAATAAAGTCCTACCGATTGGGCGATTGTATTCCTGGAAAAAAAGTGAGAAATAAGGAAGTTGGCAAGGCATGTTCTGAATCAGACTACAATCCTAAGAGACAGTCTCATTAACGGTGCTTGTTGCGAAACGCTGTTTCACTTGCCTTCAGAACTGTCTGCACTAATGACTACCTCCACTTGGAAGTTATTTACATAAAGTATTGTTCTCATGTCACTGCTACAGATAGCAGTTCCTTGCTAGGTAAGATGAAAAAGAAGCAGATAGAACAGGTTGCAAATGAATTCAGAGAAAGCTGGTTTTAACATGGTGGTGGGAAGGATGAAGTATTCCTCCCATAATGTCCCCACTATGCACAAGGGCAAATACGTCACCACTGGGGATGGGGGATGCCCTTACGCAAGACCCTCACAGGTAGGTTTCCACAGTGAAGGGGCTGATCTGTGCCAAGGTAGCCTGTGCTTCACTAGTTCCCATCATTTGATGTGTTTACTTGTTTCCCAACCTTTCCTGGTAAACGTGGGTGGGTCTATGGGGGAAAAAATGAGGACACACGAATTCTTGGGGAGAAGTCATAGGAAAGAGAAAATTGCAGACCTGCTCAGTATCTGGGCTGGGCAGCATTTGTCCATAATTTCTGAGGGAAAAGCGTGATGTCTAACCCTTGTGACTGGCAGTGAAGAATTCCATACGGCTAGAGAGGTGACCAGCCTGTCTGCCAAGTCTTCTGCTGCCACACTGCTCCCACCCGTGTTTTGAATCAGCTTCAGGTGCCTGGTGGCAGATAAGCAAATACAAAATCGTCTGAAACATTGTATTCCCCCCCCCTCCCCTGGCCCCTGAAATTAAGTGACTTGCCAGAGAAAAGCAGACCATTCAAATATGTAATGATACTTAGGTGTGATTTAAATTCTGCTCAAAAGGAGCATCTTTTGCGTTTTTGACCTGTAACACAGAATTGTCTAGAGAGATTTTATCTCAAAGGTAAACCTTATCGTATGCACATCCATTGGTAATACAAGTCATGTTTTTGCAGACAGTTCTAATATACTTTGAATAGGCTACTGCTCCATGGGGTGCTACACTATGATGCTATCATTTGATAGCGAGTGACTCTTCATCTAATCAAGAAAGAAACCGAGTGTAAAGCCTATGTCTAAAAACATAGGTTTCACTGCGGTTGTCTGTTGCTGAAACACCAGTACCCACTGATCTCATTCCAATATGACTCAGAGAGCTCTTTATTGTTTTGCCCAAAAATATAAAATGTAAAGACTGTAATGACTGGACCCCAAAAGTTGATAGCATTTTTACTTACATGAACAGATATTTAGAGATATAATTGCTATATAACTTATATAATGTGCATTTATTGAAGGTGGTTGAATAATATATATTAATATTTTGATAAAGTCCTGTAATAACCAAATATATTAAAAAGTTGGGTGAATAATTAGTTGCCAGATAATGTACGTTTTCCAGCTTTGTACAACCCATTTGTCTAATGGGTTTTGACACTTTTCTATTGCTGGCATTTATATTGCACCAGAAATGCAGTTGGGTTTGTGACTTGTTTATCAACAAAATCAACTTCTATCAAAGCAAGGTTTAAATTAAAGGAAAAAACACTTTTCTTCTTTATCTCCATTATGCCGTTAATTTGTACATGATGTTGGACACCCTGACTGAAAATGAAACGGTTTGTACCAAATGAACTTAATCCCTTTTCAAAATAGGTTAACTTATTTGGAAATAGACAGTATTAGCTCAGAGTTAGAAGGCCCCCTCCTGTATTTAACCAGAAGTAGGTATTCTGGAGCAAGTCTCATGTAGGCAAACTTCAGAGATGGAGCTGGAATTTCCTCCTTTAGAGAAATATTGTACTATCTGAAAAAAATGCTTATGTTTTAAAGTCATATACAATTGCCATTTTTCAGAAAGTCTAAGGAAAACATCTTGTGAACATTTCTATTCAATATGTATGATGGGTTCTTAACAGAAAACTTCAGTAGCGCATCAACTATTCAATGTTTGGATAAGCTGTGGTATGGCTGCTGAGGGTCACAGTGACTTCCTAGCTGAAAATCAGATCTGAAATGGCTATGTCTAATGTCATCATAACACACTCAAAAAAGAGAGCCTCTCGATATAAAACATAATTTTGTTGATCAAAGCCACTATATGGTTGAACTTGCTTGTTGACTGTGAGTTAGTTTTAGTATTTTCTCGTTTGCAAAGATCCTAACTTGTTTTGTTCTGGACCGCTACTTGTTGTAAGACAAAAATGTTTCAATATTTTGGATAACAGTACTTTAAATAATAAAAGTAAACAGGAACACCTGCTGCTGTGTTCTTCAACAGGTGATAGAGTTCACAGAAATTACTCTGACTCAGAAAATACAGAAGCAACGGGAGCTAACTCATATCTATGTTTTATTGGAGAAAAGTAAAATCTTTGAGGGATTCTGTACTGGAGTTTCAGCACCTAGTGATCTAGTCCAGAGATTTCAAATAGCAGCCACTTCAAGAATGTGCTGATAATTTATAGACATCACCTTTTGGATATATTTGAATAAGTTGGAGAGTCCAGAGGAGAGCAGCAAATGGAGATTGCTGGAAACATGGCCTGTGAAGAAGGACTGCAGAAAGAGGGGTGGTTTAGTCTGAAAAAGGCTGAAAAGACCTAAGTTGTTAGATTTCAAATGTATAGAAGGCTTCTGAAGAGAGAAAGGGAATATTCTGTTCTCCATTCTTCAGGGTGAAGAATGCACACAGTGCAGCAAGGGAGCTATAAGTGAGATACTAAAGGACATTGTTTTAAGAGTAAACATTGATGACCATGGGCTCTTTATAACTGGCAGGTAAAAACAACTTGCTTCAGGACTGACAAAGATACCACTGACTCTGTACTGGATAAGAGGACAGGATATTCTTCTAGCCTGTTTCCCTAAAATACCAAAGTAAGAAACCAACCAATTTTAAAGCTTTACAGCATAGTAAGAACTTCTGATAAAACATTTCAGTTCATCTTTCTAGACATACAGGAGAGAAGAACTTACAGATAGTTGTAAGTAGGAGGAAGAAAACAGGTGATGTCTCAAAAGCTGAAATGCCTGTCTTTTATTACTAAGAGACTTATTCACCTTTTGTATCTTTGCTATGCTACCTACTTAATATAATGACATTTATCTAGACCCACCTTAACATGCTAAACCTGAGCTAGAGCCACACAAGATTAAATATTAGGTCTTTCAAAAAATTAGTTAATAGGGTTTTTTTTCTGAAAATGCGTTAGTATTTTTTCAAAGCTTTCATTTGACAAAATTTTCTAGGTTGTTATTC
Organism: Pluvialis apricaria; assembly: GCA_017639485.1. NCBI lineage: Eukaryota > Metazoa > Chordata > Aves > Charadriiformes > Charadriidae > Pluvialis > Pluvialis apricaria. Next base: position 173,737,426 of record CM030007.1, on the reverse strand, counting down.
CTAGAGGTAGCTAGAAAAGGTCAAACAAGTGTTGAAGAGAGAAACAACCAGAAGTGTCCTAAGTTTAAGAGAAAAAAATTGCAAAAGATTGTGAAGAAAAAAAAAAAAGGAAAAATACAATAGTCCTTGGAATAAACAATGCAGATACTATGCTTGGCTGAACTCTAAATGGAAAATTTTTGTAGACACTGATTAATTTTGTACATGGTATAGTGAATACTCCCAATAAATGGATAAAACGTAACTGGTGTTATTTTTCTAGGGCAAAAATTTGAATCTTTGTGCTCAAGGTTACAGTGGGAAATAAATTCTGCACATCAGTACTTGCAGCAAACAGAGTGACTCAAAAGCTTTTTTTGAACCCAGAGAAGCAAAGTTTTAGAAAAAGCACTTTAACTCCTTTATTGTCCATATCTGTTTCCAGCTGCAACACTCGGTGGATTTGGTTATTTTTGCCCCAATGATGCTCTGAGGTCCTGGCTGTCATTGAGAAACGCTTTCCTGGAATGAACAAAGTGTCCCTCATATAACTGGAAATTAGGCAAGAAGGGAGGGTTTCATCTTCCTGATTATCGTAAATCTAGTTTCTAGGGAATAACTTCAAAACTAGAGCTTGTGCTTTGATGTTTCTGAAGATCATATGGTACGACCAAGTATCAGGTTCTGTGTTGCAATGCTCAGTCAACGCGCTTGTTCTCTACACGGGTTATTTCCCAGCTCGGTCTGTTGGCACATTTGTTAGTTTATTTTTAGTAGCAGATTGCAGTAAGATGATTGCCACTGGCTATGATGTGATTTTTCACATTTTCAGGTGTCCATTAGCAATCCTTTGCTGGACGCTTTCTCTCCCTCCGGAGCTGGCAGATTGTATGAAGAGAGAGGTCTTCAACCCTTGCAGTGCTGTATCGCCTACCTCAGCTTATTCATTACTTAACAGTGGGTTTTAAAGTGCTTCAAGTTGGCCTGGTGGATTTTTTATCAAAATGGGCTTCAAATGCTTACCTGAGATGTTCTGCCAGCTTTGCTCTGAAAGAAATAACCTCAGGCAGAGAAGCTGTGATAAATGATGGGAAACTGTAACACACACAACCTCTAGAGACTTCTCTGCAGATAATTTTTTACTAGTGCTGTAACTTTGATTAATTTCCAGAAGTGCTAAGAACCAAAACATGTGTAGAAACAGAAAGAACTTTGAAATGAGACTGGAAACAATTCATGAAGAGTCAGTCACGAATGAAGTTCAGTTCAGAAATGTATTTGGTGGCTTTGAAAGCAAGTTACATCTGTTACTGATAGAGCAGAGAGGTATTTAAGGTCATAAAAATGGTTGTGAACAGAAGGGATATCTTATACTCTTCAAAGAAAAGAACTTGTGTTTTCTTGTTTTGCTGCTTCCTCCTTGAACTAATTTTTACATTTCCAAGAAAAGTCACATCCTATCAATTAGATGTCATGTTCTGATATTTCAAATGCTTTATTTAATTGCCAAAATCGTATGATGGCTGCCTCTGTCTCCTGCAGTTGAACTTTGCCCTTATTAAAGCACTGTTATCTCTTTATAGAACCACACAGAAAAGTTTGAAGTGCAAATGAAATTAATTTTTTACGTAATGACAGTAGTTTTCCGCATAGTAAATTTGCTTTCATATCTCTTTCAGTTCAGATTAAATGGATATTTGCAACGTACAAGGTTCATTATAAATTGGCAGGTTGAATTCAGAAATCCCTGTGTGAAATTCTATGGTTTGTATGCAAGAGTTTCATATAATTAACTGGACAATGTATTAACTGGGCAATGTGAATTAATAATTTGCTATGTTCTCCTCTTCTATTATGCTTTTTCTGGCCTTCTGAAGAAGTTATAGAATTCCAGGACCCAGAAATAAGTTTTTCTAAAAAATAAATGACCTGAAAACCTCCAAATCCTGATCTCTTGAGTGCATAGCTACTGTAAAACATGACTTGTTTCTTTGGTGTTGCTTTATTAATTTTTTGGGTTGCTAACTTTCACTATATACAGAGCTAGGCAGGCTTAGTATTATTTAAAACATCACAATTTTTGTGAAGGGTATTTGACTTTTTGATACTGTACAGTTTCTCAGAGATATTTAATTTTTCTAATTTTAAAAATGTAGAAAAGTAAAATTTTGCAGTTTATTTTTAAGCCACTGTCATGATATTTAGACATGATATTTACAAAACCACCAGGAAATTTGACAACAATATTGGGATGCGTTCAGTCATACTGACTTCCCACATTGTTCCTTATCTTTGTGTTTTCTTTAGAAATGTTGCTTCTTTTTTTGCTTCTTTATTTTAACATTGGGAATCAGGCACCTGCCTCCCCACCACTGCACGCAGGGAGAACAATGGATATTACTCCTGTTACTCAATAGCTTAACTGTTAAAGTGTTTGCCTGGGAAGGAGGGAAAATGAAATAAAGGGCTTCTCAAAAGCCTGCTTGCCTGGCTGCGAGCAAGGCCGTGCTCTTCTCTCCCTTTGAATCCGGGTTGCTGTGCAAAAATAGTGTAGTGCTTCTGGGACCAGGGCAGAAGGAAGCTAAAGACAGGCACAGCATGGCTTCCCACAGCCTGTGGAGCTGCGCTGCTGATGGGGGGCGAAGAGGCAGTGGACACTATTTGCCCCCCAAGGCCGTATGCTTTCCTCTTGGTGTCTGGCTGGTCAGAGCATGCAAGCCTGGCTACTGGGTGGCCCTAAGAAGGTGCATGTGGTGCTTGGCCGGGTGTGCTGCATGTCTTGGGGTCAGGAAACACGCACTGCTCTTCAGCCTTGGTCAACGCAGCAAGGTTTGGTAACGGGGTAACAGACACCGACTTAGGGGTGGGAAGAGCACAGGGTTTGAGTCATAGAATGATAGACTCATAGAATGGTTTAGGTTGGACGGGACCTTGAAGATCATCGAGTTCCAACCCCCCTGCCATGGGCAGGGACACCTCCCACTAGACCAGGTTGCTCAAAGCACCATCCAGCCTGGCCTTAAACACCTCCAAGGATGGAGCTTCCACAGCTTCTCTGGGCAATCTGTTCCAGTGCCTTACTACCCTCAGAGTGAAAAATTTCTTCCTAATATCTGCTCTAAATCTACCCTCTTCCAGTTTAAAACCATTCCCCCTCATCATATCACTACACGCCCTTGTAAAATGTCCCTCCGCAGCTTTCCTGTAGGCCCCCTTTAGGTACTGGAAGGCTGCTATAAGGTCTCCCAGGAGCTTTCTCTTCTCCAGGCTGAACAACTCCAACTCTCTCAGCCTGTCCTCAAAGGAGAGGTGCTCCATCCCTCTGATAATTTTTGTGGCCCTCCTCTAGACCCGCTGCAACAGGTCCATGTCTTTCCTATGTTGGATCAACTCATGGTTGGAGAGGAAAGGGTCATAGGAGGTGGCAGGGATGCAGCAAGACGAAACACAGCAAAATGAGCTCAGGCTGTAATTCGTCGGAGCAAGAGGAGAGGTTAGGCTTCAGTCAGTCTATTCAGGCAGTTTTATCGACAGGAACCCTATGACAACCGATCGCACAAACAAGCATCTGATTAGCTTGACCAGCTGTTGCTATCTCAAATCTGACGGGTGGATATTTTTAGGGGAAAACAGGGTTAACATATTTATGTAGCGTAACCTTTTTTTTTTTTCCTCTGAGGAAAAACTCTCAGGGAGTTTCTGTGCGCGCAGCCTGCATGCCTGCAGCTGTGCAGTACACTTTGCAGTCAGACTAGCAGTACTCCAATTATATCTGTACCATGTCCACATTTGATGCTCCTGGTGACCTCAACCTTCATCTGAGTTACAAATACAACTTTTGAGATTAAGCCATCTGGGACAATTTCAGAAGTCCAATCTTTTGCTAAACAATTTGAAGTGTTTTCTTCCTAAATACTAACTCAGATGTTTACTGCCTACATAAAAACTGCTAATGGTAGGGCTTCTAAGGGCAACTGGGATACATGAGGCTTTAATTGCAGTGTGTGACTCAACAGGAGAGCACGGGGAGTGAGGGTGGGGGCTGAAGGAGGGACTGGATAGTGACAGGACACAAAGCTGTATGCATGCAAGAGAGGAAACCTGGAGCTCTGGGGAGTTCCCAGTTATGGTCCAGGTTGAAATGCAGAAGTTTGAGTCATGCAATGCAGAGCCAGATTTTGACTCTCAGTGAAATAACCTTGGTGGCCTATATGGAAATATAGATGGATTCATTATAGGTGCCTCCAGGGATGCGGTAGGTGCGTGTGGTTCTGGCACGGGCAGCCATGGAGCAGGAAGAGTGACGATGCTGAGCTGCCGATGGCTGGGGAGCACAGCGTAGGGTGGGGCGCCCAGCAAGCCTTTTGATCAGCCCATAGGACTTGGCAATCCTGAGGCTCGATCTCGCCAAAGATTGGATTTGTGAAGTGATTCTGTAACGTGCACCCATTCCTTCAGGGTGTATGATTGAAGTTCACGGTAGTTACCTGTAAAGTTTACTAAGTGCGAACGCTGCCTTCTCCTCCACTGCCCCCAGAACCCCCTATCCCACACGCATGCACACACTACATTACAGGCACATTAGTATGCCTGCTTAAAACTTTGCTCTGTATCAATGTTTCTATTTGAAATGTAGTGAGTGCCCAATTACAGTATGTAACAGCATTGTTCATTTGCACAACTCTTTGTTTGATCCAAAGGTTAAAGAATTTAAAACAAAATCAAGAAAACGCAGTGATTACTGACGGAGGCGATTGGATTACTCTGGAACAGTATGAAACAAGACTTAACAATAAGCTGCCGAGCGGTACCACCATGTAGATGGGATACTTTCTTCTCAGCTTCTGGCAAAGGAGTAATTGCCCCAAATAACTCACTGCATTATTCTGAGGGATGCAATTCAAAAGATTTAGATGCTATGTCTCTGCCTTCACTGACACTATTAATTGGTTTTGAGACACATCCCCATTTTGTCATTTCTAAAGGTGAAGGCTGTTCTGTGTTTTGTTAATGATGACAGCATTGCTGAGAAAAAGGAAGGTCTAAAATATTTAACTTTAAGAACATGACAGATTAAATAACCTGTGGGGTCCTAATAATCATCAATCACAATGTAGGAGATGACAAGGTGAAATTTCTAAGATGACATTTTGTCACTTGGGGTAGTCACTTAAACTGACAAAAGCTATACATTGTGCTCTGCAGCTTCTTTACTCTAATTGGGCCAATTTTACTATCATGCTATTATCCTGCACAGCAGAACTGGTGACAAACAAAGAAGCTTTTGTGATCTCAGTCGACTATTTTTCCATGAGCTCAAGAAAATATCTTCTTTGCCAAAAAAGAATGAAAATTGTCCCTGTATTTTATGACTGGCCAAAAGCCCAAGGCTCATGTCTGTCTGGAAAAAGTCTAATCTGTATTTTTAGTTCCTGCTTGCTTATCGTGGGATCTTGCAGAAAGGGCCACAAGTCGGGGAACTGTAATCACATTTGGGATTTTTCCTGTTACGTGTTGAAATAACTTTTCTCAGGATATGGTGGAGGAAAAAGAGGGTTAAACTTCCATTCCCTCACTCCTCACAATTTTGGCAGTCTGCTTTAGTTTAGCCTTATTTTCTACTACGCACCAGCACATAATTCCCTTTAAGCATATAACGACACGAAACTTGATTGTGTTAGCACATGCTTCAGTGTAGTTATTGGGTAACTTAACCCATTTTAGAAACGTTTGAACTTTGGAAGAAAATTTATCATCAACGGCTACACGAAGAGTAGTAAGGAAGTGGTTCTGTAAGTTGTTAATGTAGTGTGAAATCTTGAAACAACGTGTCTTGTTAAAACTAGAAACATCTTATGTATTACCACTCAGAAACTTTGGGCAAAAATATGTTTAGTAACACACATATGTTAACATGGAATAAAATTACACTGGAGTGTAACGTGGAGTGTATGTGGAGTGGGCATATATCCAGTTGATCTAAAATACTGTCATTTCATGGAAGTGATAAGCCATTCAAATGTATTGCTATCAAGGAACTGTAGTTTATCATAATAAGCACTGTTTTTCTGCATGACAGAAGTAGGAAAACGTCATTATTAATGCTCTCCATGTGTTGGACAAAGATTGCCTTTGTTTTCGTCCTCTGAACAAGATGTTTATATTCATTGCTCTGGAGATACTGAAATTGGAAAACTGAAGGTAAATATTTCTCTCAATTCTTTAGCACATTTAAGCCTCCAGGGTTCAGATTAAATGGTGGTGGTGGTGGTGAGCAGTTAGTCAGCATTACGTAAGGCACCAAAAATTGTCAGACTACCAAAAGCTTTATGGTGTTGTCTCTTTGGCTTAAGAGTGACATCTGTTTTTCCAGATTTTCACTCTTAGCCTTTATCCACCTACATATGTTACAATTCACAGAACCACAGAATTATTGAATAGTTTGGGTTGGAAGTGACCTTTAAAGGTCATCTAGTCCTGTCCCCCTGCAATGAGCTGGGACATCTTCAACTAGATAAGGTTGCTCAGAGCCCCACCCAACCTTACCTTGAATATTTCCAGGGATGAGGCATCTACCACCTCTCTGTGCAACCTGTTCCAGTATCTCACCACCCTCATTGGGAAATATTTCTTCCTTATACCTGGTCTGAATATACCCTCTTTTAGTTTAAAACCATTACCCTTCATCCTGTCACAGCAGGCCCTACTAAAAAGTTTGTTCCTGTGTTTCTTGTAAGCCCCCTTTAAATATTGAAAGGACACAATAAAGTCTCTTCAGAGCCTTCTCTTCTCCAGGCTGAACAACCCCAACTCTCTCAGCCTTTCCTCATAGGAGGGGTGTTCCTTCCCTTTGATCGTCTTTGTGACCCTCCTCTGGACCCACTCCAACAGGTCCATGTCTTTCAAGTGCTGAAGACTCCAGAGCTGGATGCAGTACTCCAGGTGGGGTCTCACAAGAGTGGAGTAGAGGGGCAGAATCACCTCCCTTGACCTGCTGGCCATGCTCGCTTTGATGCAGCCCAGGTTGGCTTTCTGGGCTGCGAGTGCACATTTCTGGCTCATGTCCAGCTTTTCCTCCTCATCAGGGCTGCTCTCAATCCCTACATCCCCCAGCCTGTATTGATGCTGAGGGTTGCCCAAGCCCAGGTGAAGGACCTTGCAATTGGCCTTGTTGAACCTCATGAGATTCATACAGGCCCACTTCTTGTCCAGGTCTCTCTGGATGGCATCCCGTATCGCACCATTCAGCTTGGTGTCATCTGCAAACTTGCTGAGGGTGCTCTCGATCCCACTGTCTAAATCATTGATGAAGATATTGAACAGTACTGGTCCCAATGCAGACGCCTGAGGGGCATCACTCGTCATTGATCTCCATCTGGACATTTAAAAGACTACCAATTACCAGATCCTGACTTCAGCAAGAGTTGTTTTGTTAGCTAAGAGCTCTCACATCTCATTTCCAGGCACCCTGCTGTTAATTCTGCCTTCCTGAACTTCCAGGTCAAGTCTGCCTCCTTTTTGTTACATTAATGCTGCCTTCCACATGAAGTATGGTCATCTCCAGCCTCTGCAGCTACGTGGTGCTCACCTATCTCTATCTGAACTGAGTGCCCATTTACCCACCTGACCCACCAGAGCTGCTCCTCAGGGCATGACTTCTGCTACACCATCAGTGAAGAGCTCCACTGCTCCATGGCCTCCTTCAAGCCCATCAGCTCTGCATTTCTTGTTGTGTCCCGACCAACATCTACAGCTCTAATTCTTTTCCATACCTTAAATTCTGCCGTACCCAAATCCTGTTCCCCTGACTCCCAGCTCATTAACCCTGCTCTCTGCTCTTTCTCATCAGTCCTTCCTGTACCTCACTCCTATTTGTAAAACCCCTATATCTGCCTACCGCAGCTTTGCCTCTCTTTCTTCCAAGGCTCCTTACCTCTCTCCAAGGTAGGTTGAAAGTCTCAGCAGGTTTATCTCTTCCTCTTAGGCTGGTGCCCTTTCACGCTCTTTCAGGAGCAGAGAGGTGCCAGAGCTCCCTGAGCAGCTTGGTTTCTCCTCCCAACCTCATCCCCTGTCCTGGGCTTCTTACTGAAATGCCACAATAAACTGTTGAAACCTGAAAGGAAAGATGCCACCCTTACTGGATAATCTCTGGTCTCAGCTGGAAAACCCTGTTATTTGTAATAAATTTTGGATTTGGTAAATGCCACTTACTGCAAAATAAGTGCATCAACAACATTCAGACTTTTTAGTGGTAAATTAAATGAAAATCCTGATATATGGGTAATAGTAAGAATGGTATGTGAAAAACTGCCTAAAGCAGGGCACAAACAAACTAAGCTCAAATTTAAGCTACAAGAAACTTTTCATTCTGAAGTTGGAACAATTTTCATAATCACAGATATATTATGGATCAGCACTGAAGGCTGATAATGAGTATATATACTTTAGTGGCACAAGACTTCAAAATGCATGATTAAGAAATGAAATGTATTATGAAAGAGTTTGCATCTAGTAGCGTACATTCCAGCAAAAATTCCTCCAGGACAGACATGACAGGACTTAAAAAAAGGTCTTAGCAGGACTGACACAACGCAATACACTAATGATTTGGCAGTGCATAATATCTTTATTTAGAACAATAAAGTATATGTATATAATGTAAATTCCAAATTTGAACTGGTATAAAAAAGGATCTGGGAAAACATCTATCTTTAAGAGGACACATATATACATACACATCACATTTTATAAACTTTTTTGATTACCTTCAGTCAGAACGTAACTATGCAAGACTGTGCTGACATTTACATTGAAATAAATGAATTTGCCCATGATACAACCAGCAAATGTCTGTGTCTCTATCACTAAAGAGTCTGAAGTTTCCGCGTTCCATCAATTTGATAACATAATAGCAACATGCCACCATTACTGTAGATCTGCATTTAATAGACAGTTGAATCAGATTCCTGAATTGAAGAATGTTGATTAATTCTTAAATGTAAATCTAACTCAAAATATCTGTATTTTATATATACAGTTAGCCTTTCAATTTAATAGTTGTGTTGTGTGTATTGAACAGTTTCAGCTTTTTACAAAGAGAGAGCAACAGAGAAAACAGAGCTGGTGAAGATCAGAATCTAAAAATGTGCAGGTTATACTCCATAGTACAGCACATTTTATAAGCTTACTTATAAAATGACCTTGCGATGAAATAAGTACCATTAATTTATTCAAGTAAACACACATCTAAAGTAGCACATCGAGTTACTCAGTATATCACTATCTGCTTTTTATTCTCACAAGGTCACTATTAATTTCATGCAAAGTTCAACTATTCCAAAGGAAACCTAAAAATGTTAGTTTCTCACAAAACCACAGATATCTGAAAACCAAATTTGGTTGACTTTTGTATAAAAAATACAACACTCACTTTTCCCGAATTTCATTTTAAGAGAAAGGGCATTCATTTTATAACTGTGTTAATGCATGGGCTCTGTCTACCCAAAAAGCAAACTGGAAAACTGATCACCCTTCGCAAGTTAAATAGCTTACAATTGGATAAAGAAGCAATTAAAGGACTATTTCTGCCATTCCTACTCCCACTGAGCAGTAACTTACTCTATTTTCACTGATTTCAAAGATGTCTCAGAAGCCAGTAGTCTTTAAAAATTTCCTACGTCCAAAGTAAGGGGCTTCCTCAGTGGGCAGACAAATTGGGCACAGAAACTTTCAAATAATTTCACGATCACATTTCCAAGTGCCATGCCATCCACTGTATCCACAAATGTCTAGAAGCGTCCTTCTGCTTTGCAAGATGATTGAGAACACCCAATGTTGTGTTCAGATCTCTCAAAATGGGGTACAGAGAACAGGAAAACCATGAGCTCCAACAACATTTCTGCTACTCCATGTGTTGTACTACTTTTGTGCACATTCAAAGAACGATATTTGTGACGTGAAGTTGAAAGGTTTATACATGAATTTTCTTTCTCTTCTCAAGTAGCCTTAAATTTGCCTTGCTCCATGGAAGAGATTAAAGTGTCTGACATTATCTGAAAGTGACTTAGCTACTATTTCAAGATGTTACTCTTGGAAGGTTAACATTTTGCAGTAGTCTATCTGGGTTTAATGTATGTTTCAATTTACAACTGATATTTTCTATAGTATTGAACAGTAGACTAAGGAGCCTAAAATATTGTGCATTTTGAACATCAAAGTATAATTGGGGGCACACCAATGTGCAACATTTTTCTGTATTTGATTTTCTGGAGAACATGCATTTAAGAAAACCAACATTATGAACAAAGAACATTAAAAAATACAATATTTTTGTTTAACTGAATCTAAGAAAAATACTGTAAAACATTAAATGCATTAGTTTGCTTTGAGAATGTAGTGTATAGCAACATGAAGTATTTAAGGTTTTTGTAAAATGTGTAAGGATAATTGCTTTCATTTACTCTCGATACTTTTCCACTCTGTTAAAATCAATACGCAGTTATTCTCTGCATTATCAATAAGGTGCAAATTTCCCATCAATTAGGTCATGCTGACACTTCTTTCAGCGTAACTCTTAAATAAGTTTGAAACACAAAGTCTGAGGGCCTTGTGAGTAATGAACTACACAATGTCAAATGAGACTGAGCTGCAGATGGGGAATTCTGTTGTTTGACTTTTGCAGAGCTAAAATTTGGGATGCGGTTGCTTCAAGCAATCAGCCTTGATATATCAAGCAGCCTTGATTATTTGTGGTGGTGTGCTAGCATTTCGGACAAGAGGAAATGGCGTCAAGTTGTGCCAGGGGAGGTTTAAGTTAGACATTAGGAAAAACTTCTACACTGAAAGGGTTATCAAAGACTGGAACAGGCTGCCCAGGGAAGTGGTTGAATCACCATCCTTGCATGTATTTAAAAGCCATCTAGATATGGTGCTCAGGGACATGGTTTAGAAGTGGGCCTGGTAGAGCTAGATAACGGTTGGACTTGATGATCTTAAGGGTCTTTTCCAGCCATAACAATTCTATAATTCTATGATTCTATGATCATCCAAATAAAAATGAAGGCCTAATTTTCACACTAAGCCTCTTTTGATCTAGTCTAAGAGTTCCTCAGTTGATGCAAACCCCAAAGCTCTGTTAACGTTAATGGAACTATACCAATTTATACCAGCTAAGCAGGACTTGAGGACCCTTTTCTGACACCCAGGAAGTGCAAAAAGGACTCAGTATAAATAAAAAGAGAGTTTCACATGATCAAATCCTTGTATCAGTGAATTCACAAGAAGTTTTGATGTTGATCTCAGTAGGGTCAAAATTCCACATGCACACATAAGCTCTGTCATCAAACATAGTAAGGTTTTGAGGTTTTGAGGTTTTTTCTTTTTGGTAAATATGAAAGACAATTCAGTTTTACCAATAATAAACACACACACACACACGCACACACACATGTATATATTATATGTATGTCATATTCTTTTTATGCACGGTTCTCAGAAAATTCAGCAGATGATTAAAATTTCCACAAGAATTCTTAAAAATTAAGTAACTATACACTTTAAAGAGAACTTCAATTTTATGCAAAACGTTAAAAGTTTTCACGTTATTTAACCTAAAACTCTTGCTGATCTGGTCAGTTTGATGACAGATGAGTTTTTCATCTGAAGTGAGCCACCTTTACCTTCTGAAGTGCAAACCCCTAATACAGATAAATAGTTCATACCCATTACCTGGAAAGAGCCAAGATGAAAAGATGCACAACTACACTTGTAACTTTTACCATGGTATTTTTAGGATTTACTTAAAAATGTATGTCTATACATCAGTCCTGTACAGATTCCATGGATGTTATAACAGCAGTAGATGCAGAAGATGAGTGGGAAAAAAAGCCTTTCTCTCCAGTTTTGAGAGAATTAACTTTAAGAGTGGAGAATGCCAGGATATTAAAGCTTACTAATCACTTAAAACACAATGCAAACATTAATTACAGCTGATGTAAGTAAAAGCTAAATACACTCTCAGGATCTTTCAGATTTTCTATGCTATACATTCAAAGACAAGGATCAATGGCATGCATCTTTAGCATTTAAAATGCATTTCATGGGTTTGTCTTTATTCTGATGTTTGAACGCAATTCAGACTCTTTACTTTCACCTTCCTTGGCATGGCTGGAAATTTCACCAGTGTTCACATACCCAGCAGTTACTCTTCGAAGCGTCGCAGCTCCATGAGGTACATTCACCTCATGTTTACTTTGTCTTCATCCAGTATTTGCTTCTCCTGAACAGAGACCACCAACGCTGATGAATTCTTGAGGCTTTCTGGGGTGGGCAACCAGCCACCTGGCACCCGACAGAGACCACATGTTGCTGTACACACGACCTTTGCCAGGCATAAACACAGCTCCTTTTAAGTAAAAGGCTAGAACACAGGGCCATGGCATGATTTTTCTTTCAAGTTTTATATACAATATTGAAGAGTATGTTATCTGTATCCATTTCTGCGTTTTCTGTCATTTCAGAGAACTCCATCTGAAGACACCAAGGTAAGGTAGAGGACACAGAACTTAAATTAAGGATGCAAAGGTATTTACGACTTTCAATGATTACACATAGTTGGAGGCATTTGAAAGATGCTTTTTGTTCAGGACATGTACTTTGTTTGGCAGAGTCAGCTCCAAGTATTAATGCAATTAAAAATCCCCAAATGCCACACAAGGTAGGTATTCACACAAGATACAGTCCTGCTAAGTGCACACTCTTCTTGTCGTTGTTCAATTCAGTGTTGGTTTCACAGTAACAAACACAAATTGTCCTCATTTCTATATCATGTCTATGGAGTCATGGGCAGCAACAACAGATGCAGACTCAGTCTGTCACTCCAGAAGGAATACGAATGTGCTTAAAGCTGCTTCATTTATGAAGCGAACATGGAACTGTTACCTGCCTGAAGAAAAAAACAGAAATTACAATTTTGCTGATCAGTTTTCCTCTCTGTATTACTAAACAGTAAAGCTTTTCACAGACAGATGACATTGACATTTTTTCTTATAATTTTGGAAACACATAAATTCAATAACACTGGCATAGACATTCCTTTATTCTGAAAGAAAAATTATTGTTACAAGATGTACTTTCCTGGTCCAAGACCACACTTGCTTGCAAAAGCTCATTGATATCATCTATGGTGATGAAGCAACTCTCATGGTTTTACAGAACTGTTATATTTGTGCATTTTGTTATCTGGCAATCTCTGGCAGCAAACTTCCCTTTGAAGTCATCTGGACAAGCCAATACCAAACTGAGTTTACATCTTTGGAAAAATCGAATGACTTGTCCAATGCAGAAATGATTTCCCTTCTCAGTGAGCAGATGTTAGAACAAAGCAGTTAAGGACACCTGAAATCTCTCAAGTCATAGCTCACTTGATCACAACAAACGCTCTGGAATACACCTGAGAGTGACCGCTACAGGATGAACTGCAAAACCTGGATTGCCTGTTATACTCTTGCGTTGCTCTTTCCACTCACGATATAAAATGAAGCATTCAGCGCTGCCTGAATCCTCCCTGCTGGAGATGCCGTGGGTTAAGTACAGCACAACTCCTGCAGTCAGATGCCCCTTGCCAGAGATGTGCACCATTCTGCAGAGGACAGTTGGGACTGAGAAAGCTAACTCGCTTTTGCTGCTCACTCTTACATACCAAAGCAAGAATGATGTATCGGATAAGGCTACAGAGACTGCAAATTGTGCTGAGTAAGCAACAGTTAACAGAAACTCAGCTCTACTTGGCCTGTTCCTCTACGCTCACTTGCTAGTTTAAGGATTGTGGTTTTTAGGTCATGCTGCTTCGAAACAGCTGTAGGACAACAGCTGAAGACTTCTCTGTATTGGTTCTCATGTCAAAAAGGAGAAGCAGTAGCTGTCCTTCATTTTGGAATTCTGGCATATTTCATTTTGTAATGTTCAGATTAAAAGTCAAATGCCTAAATTAATGATGCACGATTAATTACACTAGCTGCTAAAGGTCTTAAGTACAAATGAAGCCTACTGATAACAAGTTTTATTTTATTTTTTTCCCAAAATGGACTCTGAATCACTTTGTATTTCAGCAGCCAAAAGTTATTAAGCATATGGTAAGACTCTCAACTGTATCAACTCACCAGTACATGAAACAGTAACAGTGTTGAGGGAGAAAAAGCAACAGCTACACTTGTAGATGTTCCTTTTCTTTTTGCTGCAACATACTGAAAAAAAGGTACTTTATTACTACAATGCTAGTGTTTCAAGGAAATAGAATGGAAGGGTTTATCATTTTGTTACAATAAAAGGGAGCCCAAAGTATAAGAATGTATGTTTCCTATTAGGTCTTCCTAGTTATAGATTAATATTACAAAGTTCTCAGGGAGGAGGGAGAAAAAAAACATATGCTATATATTTAAGAATATGTCTGATGGAGAACGTAACCTGTTTAAATTTCCTTTTAAGGAAAATTGCATATATGTATATAAAGTGAAACAATATACCTTATCTCATTTTCCTCTTGACAGTCATGACATTGTGTAGTTTCATCACTTTCTGGTCTGGGTTTGGGATGTGTTTTCTAGGCAGAAAATGCATTAAATATAAATATTCTAAAGCTTTCTTTAACAACTCCCTAAACAATTGTTGTACGTTTCAGTTTGCTTCAGATTTTCAACATCAAAGTCATCTTGCAAAATGTAGGCCAAATCTTGTCCTCTAACATACACCTGCTACTGGTATAATTCTACTATCAAAGCATTTATATTGTACACAGGGACACAAGGGGCAAAAGCAAAAGAATCCTCTTCGCAAGATATAATAGGAGAACTGGGAAACTGGGGGAATCCCATGGTTTTAATTTCCAATTAGACAGCTATCATGCTGATAAGACAGAATTTGCACTTTGGTGGTGGAATCCAAGAATTTGACAACATAGATTTACATTTGCATGTCACACAGTTCAGTGAAGATCAAAGAGGTGTCTCTTGCTTTCAAATGCAGAATGGTTCTGTTCTTCCCGCCTCCCCATAGCTACGAAATGTAGTATCACTATGTAAGCAATTAAATGTAGTAGTTCTTACCTTCCAGTATATGGCTCCCAAAATAAAGCCAATAAGAAGAGACAGCAATGATGTCAGTGCTATGCTGATCCCTTGCAGGCTGGAGTTGCTAATGAAGCCAAGTGCCTCTTCTGTAATTACAGATGTTCTCGTTAGTGAAGACAGATTTATAGCAGAAAACTATCTTCAGGGCAACACTATTAGCAAGAACACTTTTATGCACCACCTACATAACAGCAACTTAAATAGCAGAACAGATACTTCAAAGTGCTGTGTACACGAGGTGCACTTCATACAAAATCTCACAGGAAATTTTTGACCACAAGCACAGTCCTCCCATTTCTGGAACAGCTATGTTGAATAGTTCTAACACTAATTCTCTTTTTGTCATTTGTAGAGAATTTTCTCTTTCCCAAACTTCAAAGTTTTGGCTTTATCAATTTTTAAAGGTCTTATTTTGTAACACAAAATAGTTCTTTGGAAGGGAATATATCTGTCACTTTGTGCATTTGCTTAACTTCTGTAAGATACATCCCCCTGGTTGCAGATAGACACTTTACCTTGCCACTAATGAACAACCAACCTGAGGCCTCTTGAGGGAGGTTAATTTAACAAAATAAGCCTGACTTCAATTGTAATGTCCATCTGCAAAGGTCCCACTGACTTCAGTAAGATCAAACCCTTGTACCTTGAAGTCTAGCTGTGTGTTATTTTGTTGCTACCATTTCTTGACAGCTTTTTACATTTTATATGGAAAAGCCCCAATCCTAGTCTTTTATGTACACAAGCAATTCCATTCCACTCACAGGGAGCTGTACACATGCTGAGACTAAAATATGGCCCTCCAGTTATTTAATCGAGAGCAGGATGTGAAAAGTCCTACAGAGTCACCCTGGGATCCACCTTCTGAAATGCAGCGTGAGCCACAGGAGACTGCTAGTTTCCACACCGTCCACCCAGTTTTAGTTCATTTCAAGATTTGGTGTCTGCAGCTCGGATGGTGGGTGTATTGTCAGATTACAGGAAAAGAACCAAACTGTAAGCACTGAAAAAGTGTAGGTGATTAGATACAGAAATGAAAATGGACTGGTAACACTAGAAATTTGTGTGACTCATGCAAACAGCAAGTGTCTAAGCATGTATGGTATGATATACTCGGTCAAGCAATGTGCATTTAGTACATTATTAAACAGCTTCTAAGAAAACATTTTAATTTAGAAAGGAGCATTTTCATAACTAACTAGCAACTAATTTTCAACTCTCTGGGATTTTCTGGTTAACAGTTTGCAAGCTTTTACACAAATGCTCTTTTCTATCTCTGAAATTCAGCTGTGCTTTCTAGACTCATGGTAGACAGAACTAAAAAGTAAGAAAACGAAAGGTCTGCATCTTATATATTCATACACTACATGTATATCTGTATCTCATACACTCTTTACAAACTCTAGGTTCTGTCTATAGGGGCTTGAATTTTGCTTACAACCAGTATACCTGGCACACTGAAAGGAAACATTGGTCAAGCAAAACCAATGCTAGCTTACCACAAAAGAAATCTGTCTACGGAGAAGAAGGGAAAGATTGCTACACAAGTGAATACCAGCTGAAAAAGAGAGGCTATCCATTAGTCCGCCTCTGACTACTCAGACATTAAAACCAAGAGCAGAAATTAACAGGAGGGGCATATCTTTTCTCAAAATGTCCACCCCAGATTAGGCACAGAGGAGGTCTGCTAGCAGGACTGACCTTCAAGAAATCTGGACAAACTCAAGTAGGGCAGAGCCAGCCTGAACATCTAAAAAAAATTCCTGTCATTACTTTATCATGAGTTGTATTCTCAGCATATTCTCAGAAGCAAATTCCTATATTGCTTTTGTGCTCTAGTCAAGAAAAATGCAACACTGCTTTGTCAAATACCATTTAGCTATTATTCTCAGTGAGACACCACTGAGTTATACAACTGAATTATGTAAATACTATGGGGATGAGGATGTTTTCTGGATTCTGCCCTGCAAACTTCAGAAAAAAATGGAAAAGTGAAATAAAAATCAAAGGAAAAGCTCTTCAGGTAATATAGAGCATAATTTATTTGATAACTTGTTATGGTAGAGTGTATAACCTCAAAAATCCACTGCCTACTCTGCAATGCCGGGCAGCATGTCATGGCAAGCATGCTAATTTTTACATTAACTTCTACAGAAATGTTCTGTATGCAGGGCAATCAGTGATAGTCTAGCACCCTCATTTTTACAATTATCTTTCACAAACTTTAGGGCATCTTAGACAACAGAAGAGCTCCCTTTACAATGAGGTATCTAGAAGTGGAAAAACCTAATTTCTGAGAGTATATCTCTGATGCAGGTGCTTTCTTCCATGTCAATGGAAAACTGAGAGGAATTCATAATTAGCTTTCTATGTGGGGACCTGCAACACAGGGACAGAGCCTAAATACAGTCAAACTGTGACACCCTCCTCAGCTTACCTTTTAGAAATTACAACAGATATTTTTTTCATAACTTGATAGTGTATGAATTAATTTGAAAGTTGTTACCCATAACTACCTTAAAAAGCAAGCCACAACAGATTATTTAATTTCACTTTCAAGTCTAGAAAAAAGTCTCTTGAAAGATCTGGACAGAATGAAATGAGTCATGGCAGGTTTCTTCATGTGCCTTTTATTTATAGTAACATCTAAACCAGAAGAGGTTGGAGGATTTTCAGTCTGGAGAACCTCCCAGGAACCTGTGTCCTAATGAAGAAAAGGGAGATAAGGAAAGCAAGCTGGGTGCCAATAGGTTTTTATTCCTTTGATAGGGACCTTTTCCTCTGTTAGAAACTTGAGAGCTCTACACAGAAAGATTCCCACTCCCAGCAGTTGTAAAGGCAGAGCAGGAGAAGGAATAGGAGGAACCAGGTGTATCAGTAACTTTGTGAAGTCCTTGGGCAGTGCCAGAGGAAGTCCTCCTGGCTTTGCTGTTAGTTTATTATTCACTTAAAATAGACTCTATCCAGCGAGCTGCAAAAGGTGAGTGGAAGCAGGCCAGCATCTCTCAGAGCTCTCACTTTGCACCTTGTGGAAGATTCCCTAAGGAAGTGAGCTCATCTGATGCTGATTTATGTTTTGTCTTCATGGACATTGGGATATCAAGCTGTGAACAAAATATATTTACATTAAAAGCCACTCAGCCACACAATGAAGTTATTGAGCTGCTCTCTACCTTGAGCCACGTGTGCAGGTTTAGCAACCAATTATGATTCAAAGCACTGGCTCCATTTTTCACCATATATGTCTCAAAGGAATTTTCAGTTTACCTCTGCTCAGCTCCAACACAATTACCACAAGATCTTATCTATAAAAATCCAGAGCAGCTCTCACCTGTTCATTAGAGTTCTCCATTAACTATAAAGTTGGAACAAAGGCACAGAGGGCAGCACCAATTGCATTAAGCCTTAGGTGAACAATTTCACACTGCTGTGCAATTACAGAATTAAACTACAGTATTCTTTGCTTAATTATAAAAGTAAACCTTCTTCCTAAAAACAGTTATAGAGATGTCCGTGTTTACACGTTCTTTGAGCTGTTCAGTACTGAATAATAAAGCTAAAGTATTGTGAGGAAATTATAGGCAAATATGGAAGAAAGCAACACTGAACCATGATAATACTGTGGCACTAGATTGAGTGAGAAGTGTAACAGCTAGGAAGTTCGAGCTGTTCGAGCTTTAATCAGAGCAACATGAGATTCATCTGATGGGAAAAAAATATTACTATTTATTGTTTGGTTCAACCACTGAAAGAAGAGATCAGGACTCAAGACTTCTTATCCTGACACTTGTTCTTTAAATAGGAACCATCTCATCTGAATTCTCTAGACTATGCATGGTGTAACAATTCAGAGAAATATCAATGACACTGGGACTTAAACAGTTAATTGGAATTTAAATTGGACTGCAAACAGAAGAAAACAAACCAGCCTAAATAAATTGGGAGCGGTGGTGTTTTCAGAATTTTACAGGGGAAAAGATGGAGTGGGAACATGCCACAGACCTACATTCAATATTACAAGGATGAAAACAGCACTATTGCCATTCAAAAAAAATTAAAACAGGATAATTGTTCCATTTTACACTTAGTTGGGGTAAGACTTCTGGTGTAGATTTAGTCAAGATTCTACTCTATTATAGTAGTTTAATTTTATTGTCGTGTAATAACAATGAAGTCATGAAATATGACTCTTTCAACAAATGTAGCAATGACATAAAAAATGTAATTTAGCTATTTTATATTATATACAATTTATATGATAATTATTTCACAAATGACTATTAGATGATGCACTTCAGGTTTGTCTAAGTTTAATTTAGAATTAAGAGCAGTTCAAAGTCATCTGACTACAGAGACTTTATTAATCGATTCAAAATTTATTATTAATCTGGAGGAGTTCTTTTGCAAACAGTGGATGCCTCTAAACGGTCTAGAAACTATTAATTTTAAATAGCTCCATTTAAAAAGTTTTATAATTAAAGAGGGTCATTTAAAAAGAAAATATTGCAGTAGTTTGTGTCTGGAGATATTTTTTTTTCAGGTTTCCCCTGTTCTCCAAATATTTTCCTTTTTGAAATTTCAATCTAGTGGTGCTGTTCTGAGAACAGTACTGAAGCCAGCAAACAGGGTCCCCTGTGTTGGGAACTCTTCACATGGGAAGAAATAAGGTTTATTCATTGTTGTTCCTTCCAAGAAGGTAGGGATTAAGTAAAAAAGAAAACTTACTCAGCAATAAAGCCAAGACAAAACTAAAATCAGTACTGAAGACCATTTTCAGGGAGTAAAACAGAGATGCCAATAAAGATGCCACAGGTTCCTCCCTGCAAAAAACTCCAAACAAATAACTAAAGCATAACCAGTCAGCATCCAATGTCCAAGTTAATGTAATTTAATCTGATTATGAGTTCAAACTGTCCCCAGCCCCAGACATGCAGTCCTCATGCCATTTCTACATAAGGCTGTTAACTGATATCCAATTTTCCAATAAATTGCTTAGGAGAATGATAATCAGTTAAGACACACCTGTACAGCATATGGCCAGCCAAGCAATTTCTTTGACTTACTGCATTATTTTAATTAGGCTTTTTTTCCTACTTGATTATCAGTTCCAGTTTTAAAACAAGATTAATAAACCTGCTTCTGTACTCCCCTCCACAGTACAGACACAGGTGCCACACGCTGCTGCACTGCCTGGCATCCCTCCTGTTACTGTACTAGGTCAAACTCCTTTCACCTGAACTGCTCCTGTAATCTATCTGTCTTTCTTTTGGCTCCTTGATCCATCCCCACTGCTTTAGGCTGCAGCTCAATATTCTTCCTCTAACAACGACAGCAAAAATTATCACATGTTCAGACCTGAGAGAAACAGGTATGCGCTCTTTAGCCCCCTCGTAATTGGCCCTGGGCTCATCACGTTATTTGCAGCCAGCTCTGTGACCTCTTGGTGAGGAATTTATGGCACTGAGACTTCTCTTTTCCAGAGAGGCAGGCTAGCAGCCAGGAGTTGAAGGTGGTTTTTGTTCCAACCTTCTACTCAAAAGTGTTCTAAGGAATGATGACTTAAGACCTTCTCTTAATTAGAAAGCAATCAGGAAGGGCTTCAAATCTGACAGCAGCTGTGAGCCAACTAAGAGATAGCATGCAGGCATGGTGATAAAACCCCAGAGAATAACTAGATTACACACTCTCAAGAGAAGGAGCACAAGAAGAAACTCAATCTTAGTAGTACCTGTCTCACCGTCAGGAGCTACTGTTTGCCCACCAGGCTACACCAGGCTGCCTCCTTGCCCATGTTTTCTTAAGCACCAGGAGTACCAGCCACACGCTTCATCACCACACATTTAGATACCATGCATGGTTGTAAAGTGAAAGGGGGAAATTGTAAAAGAGACACACATCGTCATCCTGATGCGTCCAGGAAACAGGAACAAGGGAAACAACAACATGGTTAAGCTTTAATTACCATTTCAGGAACCTCTAAAGAAAATCCCCTTCTTTTGTTCACATGGAAAGCTCCAGAGTGTATTCACCTTTTTGTACATGATGTCACTAAAAGCCCCTGAAACTTTGCTGTTTCACTTCACCTCAGATTCCTATACCCCTTCTGAACTCATGAAAGGTAATGTTGAGGCTCTTACAGCAACAATTCTGGGCTCTCTTATCCGTCAGTGACTAGTCATGTAATACACTGACCAAGACAGATGAGAAACATGGAGATGGCCATGCCGGAGAAAGATTACAGACTGCCAAAAGTGTAGTGACTTTGTCCTTGACCTCAAACGAAAGCACACTGACTGTGAAGCTGGCCCTACTGCGACTACAGCAAGCAAACATGGGGACTGTCTTCAGGTTTGGTGTTGAGCTTGGGCTTGACAGTACTTTCAAAATGCAATGTACAGGCAACCTCTTTGTGCTCGTGAGTACCCTGGGCCCGATTTTGGACAGCTATTCTGATCATTTGGAACAACTTCCTCTCCTGATAGTTAAAATGAGGTGTCTGGGGACATCCAAGTTTGCTGAGGCCATATGACTAGTGAGACCTCACGACAGCCAAAACGAAGAGATCTGCCCTCTCCAAGTTGTAGAGAGCTGTCATATTATTGTAACTTGATAGCATCTCTAAATTTTGATTAGATAAGTTCATTGCATTTCGGTATGACAGCTGAGAAACACATGGTACACCATCAGGCACAAGTAACTTCCCATTAATTTGCACAATTAATGACATTCTTTTCCTCTGAGCTCTCATAACAACCAGCTACCAGAACAAAATGGAGACACATATATTAATTCAATCACTTGTACTTACTGTTACTGCTAGTGTTACTGCCAATGCTGTCATTCCTAAGGGAGCTGGCAGCAACAGGAGGAAACAAAAATGTTTTTGTGACAGCGACTCTGGAATCTAAATAGAAAATGAGTGTGTCAGCATTATGTAACTTAAAATACAGTTCCCTCTGTATAAGATGATGGGCTATAGGGCTACTCTGATGTGGCTATAGGGCTGTTTTAAAAATCTGGCTACAGGGCTGTTTATAAAGTGGATTAAGCCCCAAAAGGCAGTCTTATTAAGAGGCAAATGTGTCTACACACTGAGCTGCTGCTGAATAGCTAGTCTGGAAAAGCAATTGTTTTAAACAAGTGCTTAGGTTAAGATACTGATCTACTTCGAGTTGCTACTGGTGTAACTGTGCAACTGCATACGTTGCCCTAATTAAAAAGCTAGTAGCTGTCACTAGAGAAAGTAAAAGAAAAGGGAATAAACCCCCTCCATTTACTGGAAGGGTGAGAATGAACTGCAGGAACCTGACTTGAGCTTGTTAATTTTTTTAAATGAAGTAAACGTGGCCCTTTTCAGGAGGGTAGGGATGAATATGGAGGTGGCTTGAGGCTGCTCCAGTTTACAACTTGTCGTCCTAGCTTCCTGTCCTGTCAGTAGTGCAATCTTAGGCTCCTTTACTGCATTATAAAAATTAAATGGAGCATTAATAGAAGATAAGAAGAAGAACAATGTAAAAATATGATCCGGGATATATTTGGGATGAAAAGAAACAGAGCAGAGTATTGTGAGGTTGCTTGGAGTACATTAAGGAATGATGTCACTAGGAATGATGGCACTAGTTTTACTGTCAGAACTCGACTTAGAACAGAAATACAAGTTGTGGTGTTGGTAGTAATTTTAACTGGCAGTAAAAAGGAGACTTGGAGATATAGCATCAGATCTTTAGCATCTCTGAAAAAAGGAAAATCACCCATTTATATTTACTTAGAATCTGTTCCCCCAAAAGATAGCCATCTTACCATTCTCTGGTGTTTCTACTGTTGAAGGCAGAATGCAGTCATTCTTATCCAACCTGTCTGCAAACTCCTTGTAGACCTCAATGGTACTATTAAAGTGCCTAAAAAAATCCTCAGGAATGAAGCGATCTTCTTTATAAAGGTGACCATTTTCTTTTACAAAATCCTAGGGTAAAATATAGAATTCAGTTTGAAAGAAGGACAAGAGAGATGCTCATTTCAGCACCTCAACAGAGGATAAAAATATCCAAACATAACACAAAATAGTTTAAATTTTTAACCTGCAGAAGACCAAATTTTCTGTATACAATCTTCATAAAACATACAAGCCCTCTGATCTGAGGATTTCAGATTAGCTTTGCAAATAGAAATAAATTATTAATCCAGTGTTGTAAAATGGCCAAGGAATGAAAAGCATTATCTCATTTTACGCTGAAAATAAAGAGACTTTTTTTTATTTCCCTCATTGAAAAAATCACCTTGATTTCACATCACTTTGCAATGTTCCACATGATCATTTAATCTGAACACAGGAACACAACATAATCATAGCTATTGTCATAACAGTACAGGGAACACAATACAATAGCTGGGATACAGTACTGCACAGAAGCAGGTTGAGATCCCTGATAATGTACCTAAAAATAAGAGTAGGACTATAAACAAGGAAGCCCAATCACTCTGAGGTCTCACAAACAAGTGTGTTATGCCAGACTAAACAACAAGATTGAGGCCCATGTTAAGATCATTGATGGTTATCTTCTTTTTTTCTTTTTACTTGACTCTGGCTTTCATAACAACTGTTTCTTATGCCAGCAGGTCAAAATTGGCTTGGGGTTACTCTGCATTCCCAAGAAGGAGGACAGTGGTATGAACATGGGTTAAATATGTACTAAGGAAAACTTCCTAGTTTTGGCTCCAAAATTACTTTATGTTTAATGCCGAAAGTACTAGACCTAAGATCATTTGTCTCTGAGGAAATCAATAGCTAGTTGTTTCTCTGAATTACAGGATATTTACTTCTTCATTCTACAAAATAAAATTCCTCTTCCCCAACCACATCCCAGCTGAGTGCTTTGAATCATCAGGACGAGAATAGAAAAAAAAAAAAAAAAAAAGAGATACATTGAAGATTGGAGAGAATTCAGCTTGAAATGGAAAGGTAGGGAATGTCTAAATAGTCTCAGCAATATAATGCCAGTATATGACAAGGTTCTAAGGTTATACCGCTGTAGACGAGATTGAGTGATTTAGTCCATTTGATTCATTCTGGATGTTAAAAAGGTGCAATTACCACAGCTAAGGACTTACTTGACAAAAATGAACATATATGGAAGATGAAATCCTTGCCCTAAAGATGATAGATTTTGCCCATTTTGTTCAATGGGATAAAACCTTCAACTACATAACTTACTTTTAATTACTGAGAGACTAGTTAGAGCTGAGTAAGGGATTAGAAAGTTAATTTCCCACCACCAACAACATTTTCACACAAGAGAATCAGACGTCTCTTGAGTGAGACTCCTGGAATCCTTCCAGCTGCCGTTGGCATCCAGAAACACATGGAAACAGGCTGATATCCTCCAGTCTTTGCTGTGTCTTTGTATAAAAAAGTTCATTAAACCATGGTGAAGCTTTCAGAGCTGTGATACATACTAAGAGTATATTAATAGCTTCAACCACATCATCTTTAAATTTACATTAGGATCACTAGCAAAATGAATAATTTAAGCTGGATGCACAAGGAAGATTTCTGCCAGTTTCAAACAGACCAGAATGAATTAATTATCTGAAAGATGACGGTTACATTTTTGACTACTTAAATAACTGTATACAGGTCATTGTATATACTGTAATTCCTTGTAAGCCATTTTCCTTTGAAATGGGAGATAACAACTTGCCAACGTTAGCACAGTGTACTCAGTGCATTTCTAAACAAAGCAGGATTTCAGATGTACAGGAATAGAAATGAGAACTAATCTAATGAAGCCTTGGGGCATTTTTAAACTATTACCGAATACTGTGCAACAGAAAGTTAAAATAAAAATATCCAGCATAAAAGTAGAAACTCTGTAAAAGATTACCTTATTTTTATCAAAAGCCAGGCATGCCATAAGATCATTAATTATCCTTGTGAGATTATTGATGATTGAATAGTTGCTCAAAACATCAGACATATCTGAAATATCTGAAAATTTCTGGAGAAGACTATGTAGACTTTTTGAAAATTCAGGCACCATCAAATGCAACCAACAGTGATTAGGCTGTCAGAGGATAAAAAGAGAAACAGAGAGGTAGATTAAATATCAGACTTTTGCAAAAACTGGTTAAGCAACTCAATGTGCAAAAGTAGATTAGACTGTTCTTTCCAATTTAAATTATCTTGAAAGTCTGAGTTAAAATTTGTCTTCTTTAGTGTGGCCAACTTTCTCTTCAGCCCTTTTGGTAAAATTTCTATTCTCACTCATACTGACATATTTATGATTGTCTGTTAAATGCCGTCCCTTCATTAAATTCTTAATGAATGCTAAGCATCAGTCTGTTGAGAATTTGAGCCTTGAGACATACTACCATGAGCCCTCTTCCATGCTTTCATTAACCTTTTTTTTTTTTAAATAACTACTGCTTTAACAATTTTTTTCAGTCTTTCTTTAAACCAGTCTCAGTTTTCATTTATTATTGCTACCCTACATGACTCAGTTAACCCCAAAGATCCTTGATTTAAATCTCTTCTGATGAAGGTTTCTGTAAACATTTTGCACGAAATCCATGTGTGCTTTTATCCACTTTTAAACTAGTTAGCTTAGTCAACTCCTTCTCTTCAGCTTTTTCACTAAATTCCATTCCTGAGAACAGTTTCTAGTTTGACCGAGTTTTCATTGACAAAAGGGTTCTACACAGCCTGTCGCGGTATCTGCCACATCTGTGCCATTGGAATAGAGTTCAAATCCTTTCACTGACACCTATGCAATTAATTTGCCGATAAAGTTTGTACAGCTGTCCATGTGACTGAAACCTGGTCATTCATCTTGCTGCCTTATAGGCAGTCATTAACTTCTTTTACTTAGATTTATGTAACAGCAGTCAAGTAAATAAAAAAGCCACCCAGGCCAGGAATAACCCGAACTCAATGCGGTCAGCAAAAATACGGGTAATGTATTAGTCACACCGCAACATGTACCTGAAAATCTCTTCCCAATAAATGCTGAATTTTTAACGGTAAATGTTATGGGAATTTATTCCATATGTGAAGTTATTTTTCAGTGGTTGAAAATGTCTCAGGATCATTAAAGCCTGCTAGCTACGAAGATCTTGGGCTAGCAACCCCTAAGTACTCTCAGTATCACTAAATGTTTCGAATTGCTGTCCAGTGGATGGGCAGCATCCACTGAATCCATCCATTCCACCTTCTGCAACATATGGGAAATATTTGGTGGTGTCTCCGCTTCTAGGCTTAATCTCATTTTACTCAATTTCTGCAATAAACCTGCATACAGATTCCTTATTAAAAAATACCATCACTTGGTGACAAATTACTTTCTCTCAGTGACACAGGTGTTGTTCTGCCTTGATGTGTAAATGTTTTTGATGAGGAAAAACACACTTCACGCTTTCGAAGACTAACCAGACTATTAGGTTTCCAGGCTCAGATAACCAAATGTAAATACATTGTTCAGCTCCACCTGACTTTTCACTTTTGTGTACAACTCTCACACACTAATAACAAGTGGCAAGTCAGTATTATCACCTTCTGTAATTACTTCAACAATTACTTAAAAAAGAATGACACAAAATCTGAAATGGATGGCGCGTGGTTTGATTCTGCTTCCCTTTTTTCCTTCAAGCACAACAATGGGAGGGGAGAGCCAGAAGCAAATAAATCACAGAAAGCTTGTTGAAACATACTCGGTTCAAGCAGCATGCATTGTGCCATGTCCCATTGGCCTCACGAGACAGACGACACAATTTCCTCTGCTCTGGTGTAGGAACACGGACACAGAACTTCTGTGCTTCCCTGACCTGCAAATCTGGAAACCCTTTTCCTCTGAGGTTTTGTGGGTGTGCATACTCCTCTGGCAGTGACTCACAAAAGCTTGCTGCTTCTCCTAGTGAGCATTTGGTGATTCCAGCAGGGAATCTATTTTGTTGCTCCCGCGGTTTAGCATGTGCGTGGGAGTCTCCTCTGACTGAACCATTCTGACCTACAAAGCTGTATTTCACGAGAGCTTCAAGTTTGCTTTTCAGTAATATCAAGCTGTGCAATAGCTTGCTTTCTCAATAGCTACCAAACACAGGGATGAAACTGTTGAAATCAAGAAATGTGATGCTGTTTGCAAGGAGAAATGGAGGTTTATCTCTGCTTTTTTGTGTAAACTTTGACCAAGATTTATATTGTAGGGGCAATTGCAAACCTGACTTGCCTTGTACTTCCAGGTAGTCCTCATTTAGCTGCTTCTTTCTACAGCTATCGAAAAGTTTCAAGTTTATTTCCTCTTCTGATTTCAGCCTCTGCTGCTGCCATCTTTGCCTCTTAACCTTCAGGTTAGACTACACAGTTCACTCTATGCGAGACTACTTTTAAAGCCACTCAGATGCCTTGAGCTAGTGCATAATGCAACAGCCCTTCTGTTTAATGGATCGGGTCAGTCTGTTCCTGTTACATGCACTACACTGGCTTCCCATCTGCTTTGCGCTCACCCTGCCTTCCTACCTTTAGTCATCTACATTTGAGACTTGCTACCTTGGGTACATTTCTCACTTTATTCATGCGCTGAAGATTGAAATCTATTGGAAAAAAAAAAAAAATTGCAGAGCACCGTTTCGATCCTTTCAGAGCTGAACAAAGGGCATTCACCTTATGCAAAGCTGTGGGTTTCCCAGCTTGCAGGGACCTTGCAGAACCCAGAGCCAAACCTACTTATTCAGCCAGCCTTTGCTGTGGTATGCGTAACACAACCTGAAATCCCCAGAGAGGAATTTGGCAAAGTGGGATGTGAATACCACTGAATACTTCCTCCTGCGAAGGCATGTGGCCAAGAGCTGCACCTTCCATCACCATGACTGAAAGTGGTGTACAAGCAAAGGGAATACGGAAATCCCGGCTCTAAACTCCTCTTCTTCCTAGTTATTTCTTGGCCGCTCGTCGTAAATGTAAACTGGATCTAAGTTCCTGGATATGATGCAGCAAGATGACACGGCATTTAAACTATAGAAAAGAAACTACGTACTGGCAGCCAAAACTGAACCACAGAGTGAGGTAGGAGTTAAGCAGTGAGAACGACCAGGACCCATCGCTCAAGCAGGCTCCCTGGCCTTCTTCATCTGCACTGCCAGCCTCCCCAGGAATGCAGTGGAGGGAACGGCCCTGATCCAGCCTGGCTTTCACCCATCGGGTGCCGTGCTTGTCCCGAAGGCTGAGGAGCAGCACTCAGGCTACATCTGTCCTCCACAGACGTGAATCTCATCATATCAGGCACCAAAATAATTGAATTTCAAAAAGCACCGCAACCAGGGGATGGCGGCTGCCAGTCTTACTTCCTTTTTCTCCGGGTATTGGCTATTTTCAGAAATAGAAATTTTTCCATAAGTTTTAATTCTATTATATAGGATCTAGTACCCGACTTCCATTGCATTTGTTCTGCAGAGTTTTTCTGCCTAAGGAATCAAGTTTAAATTGGGTTTTCTAAAGTACTCTAAGTTCTAGTAAAAGCCTCGAGCTTCCAAAAAAACCTCATAAGAACATTGCCAGATCTGCCATAATACCTCGTAACCTCACAGCTAAGGGCCCTTCACTATCCCACAGCCTCCTTTTCCTCCAACCATCTTCTTGTTAGTCAGAACTGAGAGAATGTTGCTTCTGGCATTGTTCTCCAATATCAGTAGGCAATATTGCTAGATTTGCTATGATGCTGTAGGATAGGATGCCTTTTTATATGTGTATCGCACACAAATTGGATTTTCATAATGAAAACTGTACAGACACAAAACCAGCTTCTTACATCTATCAGATGATTTCCAACTACTGATGTATGTGTACAATGATTCATTCTTAAGACAGGCACAATATTGTCCAATTTCATTTTCATAGTAGTAATTTTCTTCCTTTTTTTTCTTTCCTTAAAACTATTGTTTTAAGTATAGTGCAGTATAGCATTCAGCATAATTTCTACTTTCACCTTGTTTTCTTCTGTTCTTTTTCTAGCAGTGTACGCAACAACCAAGAGAGTATTTTAAAATTAAGGAAAAACAACAAAAATATTTAGTAGAATAACCAATAAGGTAATATGAAAACATTTCTAATATAAAATGATATAAAATTTTAAAGAAGGTAGATGGTGCTTGTTTGAAAGTATCGCTGTGTATTAACTACAGAATTATATAGAAAGAATGATACAAAGCGTGTTTGAATGAAATAATATCCTCACTTTCTAATGGTTTGTTTAGTAGTGATGTTACCATTTGCTGAACCTAGGGTTCTCTTTATTGGCTACTCAGTATTTGTTTTAATGGCATTTCCACTGGCTGAAATGAGAAGGACGTTCCACAGTATGTTCCAAAGTACAATTAGAAAGAAAATAGTTCTTTAATAAAGCAACAATTTTCAATTGGCATGATGAAATAATACCATAGTTTGACTTTTTCCAGATAAAATGTTAAAAAATTTCAGAAGAAGAAACATTTTCCTAAGATTCTTGTAACTAAAAATGTTTTAAGTTACTGCAGGAATCTCTCTACATTTCTTTTAAATGAATACTTGTGAAGCATATGAAAAGTGAAATAACCATTATTCAATTGTAACTTATTAAGCCATAGGACTAGGTATAAAACATTACAGTCATCACTGGTTCCAGTGGGCTATTTTATTGGGATCAATGTGAAGTGGTTGTACATACCAGACTATCCATCTTCGGGACATATTTAAGGGTTATCATATAATCATTTGGGAGATTTCCGACCTAGAATAAACAGACAATTAAAATGTTATTACTGACTACACAAAGTACGACTTAATTTCTATTGCTGTATTGAACAAAACCTATAAAATATTCAATAGAAATTTTCAGTAACCTACCAGGTGCAAAAGCTTATATTCTCCATTTCCTGTGGAACTGCTACTGACTTTTATTTGGTCACAAGTGAAGCATCTTTCCACACCTCTGTAACATTCCCAGACCCCATGTGATCATGTTCAGTGTTCCCTTCCCAGCAGAATAAAAGTCAGTAATGCAGTGAGAAGGGATCTGATGTTATTCATTACTGCAGAAACTTTACTGCATTTTCATCTTTTAATGGCATGTCTTGAAGTGTTTACGTGACAACTTCTATGTAACCCAAACCACTCCAAACAGTGGAGGACCCAGTAGTCTCTAAGCTTTTTTTTCCTGCAAAGAACTTCAAGCTTCAGCAAGCATTTGAACCTAAAGAAATACTTGCCTGCTTTGTGCTTAGTTATGTACCAGGTCAGAAAAACACTTGAGCACAACTTCAACTTTGAAGCTGTGCCTATTACTAATGATGAGCAATATAATTATATCACAGCAATGTCCTGGGGCAAAGGAGAGCTTCCACACACGTAAGCTGAGCGCAGCTTTGCAGATGTGGGTGAGTATGGGGTGTGCTGAAGCAACGACAAGGAGTGGAAGAAGGGTTCTCACTGAATTATACAATGCAGTCTCCCACAGATGGGATCCAACACTACCGTGAGATGTGGTTGATCATCTGGGGAATGTGCTGAGCGGGGAGGTGAAGAGGGAGATGCTACCATATTCCACAATCTCTTGAAGTACTTTTTTCAAAAGGTTTATCAATGCTATGATGCTTAGTGATATAGCAAATCTATTTCTTTTGTATCAGTGAAAGATTCAATTGATATTTCTCATCCTGGTTTGAAATCCATTTAGTCAAAAGACAATAAGCACCTACATAATTCCTTTGGTGAACCAGAATCTATACTTTGTTCAGCAAAGTATTTCTACTTGTTCGGGTTAAAGATCATCCTGTTATGGCTGCTTTTGATTCTGCTGCTATAGCAACCAGTACAGGGATTTTTTTTTTCCTGTGCAGTTTTTAGGTAGTATTTTGTTTGACATAACAGAATGTTTTATTTGTTAATTAAAATTTAGTTTCAATTAAAACTTAAAACACCAATTTCAAAATGTTATGGTTCTAGAATGATCAAGGACTATACTTATGCACAGTCAGTCACTAGTGAATTCTGAACATTTTTTTATTTACATTGGCTGAGCAACAATCTTTCAGTTCAATGACATCTAGCTTTCTCCTACAGCTTTAAAAAACAAATTTTATACAAATGATCCTGGTAAATTTCTTTCCACAGATCAATTATCTTTTTTCTTCTCATATCTACACATTCCCAAAGCAGCAGTTGCAGAAGTGCCACTAGAATTCTCTATATCAATTTCTGTTTACCTGGCATTTTGGAGAGTTGATTTCAAGATGCTACAAATACTGAAAAATATTGCAATACATTCTTTCTTTCTTTAAAGCATCTGATTTATTTTAAATGCCTATCTGCAGTTTTTGTGTATTTTTCCTTCCTCGAAAAACATCCAGACACATTAATAGGTAATTCAGTTTCTTTTCCAGCTTCCTTTGCATGCCTAGAGAGGTGGGATAGCTGCACTTCAAGCAGCAAAGACAGTGAAGATGCTACTGTATGCGCAAAGTTTCCCATACTCATTCTAGACATATTCAATACTTAGCAATGTCAGCAAAAGCACCGTTCTTTAAGAAAGGTCACTGGAAGATTAAATTTGTTCCAAATCAATGAACACTACAAGAATTGATATGCATTATGTATACAATCTACTTTACTGGCATCAGTGCCTGTCGAGCACTTTTCATGCACAGTTAAAAAATTGTAACTGCCCTTACAGCTTCTCAAACAAAGCCGGAGAATACAGCTCAGCCTCAGATATTTTTCTCCTTGACAGACTGTGAATTGGAAAAGATATTTTTGAATTTACTACTAAAAATGAAGATCACTGGGGGGAGGGTGTCAAACACAAAATATATGCCCTGCCTCAAGATGAAACAACTTGTTAAAGTTTTATTGATTAAACTCCACATGCCAGATGCTCTGCTGATGGTAAATGATGGAGCTCAGTCAAAGTGAGGGAGTTATATTTGTGTCCCAGTTGGACTTCCCAACTCACACATAGAAAATAGGGTAGGGCCCCTGATGTAAGACTGAAGGATGTATTTGTCCTAAATCTGTGCATTTTGTACTGTCTTGCTTTCCTGAAATGAATCTTGAAATGTCATCGAATAGAATCACAGCATCGTCTAGGTTGGAAGGGACCTTTAAGATCATCGAGTCCAACCATTAACCTAACACTGCCAAAACCACCACTAAACCATGTCCCTAAGCACCATGCCTACAGGTCTTTTAAATACCTCCAGGGATGGTGATTCAACGACTCCCGTGGGTAGCCTGTTCCAACGTTTGATAACCCTTTTGGTGAAGAATTTTTTCCTAATATCCATCCTAAATCTCCCCCGGCGCAACTTGAGGCCATTTCCTCTTGTCCTATCGCTTGTTACTTGGGAGAAGAGACCAACACCCACCTCGCTACAGTGTTCTCTCAGGTGGTTGTAGAGAATAATGTCTCCCCTCAGTCTCCTCTTCTCCAGCCTAAACAACTGCAGTTCCCTCAGCTGCTCCTCATAAGACTCATCCTCCAGACCCCTCACCAGCTTTGTTGCCAGTCTCTGGACTCGCTCCAGAATCTCAGTGTCTTTCATGTAGTGAGGGCCCCAAAACTGAACACAGTATTTGAGGTGTGACCTCACCAGTGCTGAGTACAGTGGGATAATCACTTCCCTAGTCCTGCTGGCCACATTATTCCTGATACAGGCCAGGATGCTGCTGGCCTTCCTGGCCACCTGGGCACACTGCCGGCTCATATTTAGCCAGCTGTCAACCAACACCCCCAGGTCATTTTCTGCCAGGCCGCTTTCCAGCCACTCTTCCCCAAGCCTGTAGTGTTGCACAGGGTTGTTGTGACCCAAGCACAGGACGTGGCACTTGGCCTTTTTGAACCTCATGCCATTGTCCTCGGCTCATCGATCCAGCCTGTCCAGATCCCTCTGTAGACCCTTCCTACCCTCAAGCAGATCAACAGTCCCACCCAACTTGGTGTCATCTGCAAACTTACTTATGGTGCTCTCAATTCCCTCATCCAGATCGTTGATAAGGATACTAAACAGAACCAGCCCCAATACTGAGGCCTGGGGAATACCACTTGCGACCAGCTGCCAACTGGCTTTAACTCCATTCACCACCATTCTTCGGGGACGGCCATCCAACCATTTTTTTACCCAGCAAAGCGTGCGCCCGTCCAAGCTATAAGCAGCCAGTTTCTCCAGGAGAATGTGGTGGGAAATGGTGTCAAACAGTGTATTTCATTGAAGACTAATCACCAAGACTATGATGCAAAACAAACCACTTGATTTTCAACTGCTGAAGTGATGTGGCAAGGGCTCTGCATACCCGCTCTGTGCAGGGTGCCTGACTGCTGCCGATCCCAACAAGGAGCAGAGGACAAGAGGGGTCTGAGCTGCCTGAGCAAAGAGGGATGTAAAATGACTGTCCCTTGAGTCAAGTCAAGCCCCTTGCTTGAGTCCCAGAATGGCTTTTTTGGTTCGTGTACTCAACTCCTTAAGTACAGTGATAAATCTGGGGGCCACAAAACACCTGCCTGCATGACTTTCCTTGGTTCAGACAAAAGTAACGTTTTTGATGATTATAGAGGATGTCAACTGATAATCTTGGGAAGTAATGTATCACACTAAAATAACCCTGCATTGCAATTAATATGCTACAAAAAAATTCTCTGATTTAGTGGATGTGTGTAGTTGTGGAAATCCTATCAGGCTCTGAGAAGTGGTGAAGAACAGACTTACAGCTTTAAATCCATATAAAACCAACATTAAGTGCTATATTCCCAGTTGTAACAAAATCTCAAACTGGGCTATGTAAGATTCCTTTTGACATACAGAGGTCTGAATATTTAATACAACACTGTTAACATTGCATAACCCAAATATACTTTTAAAATATGCTCATGGTCACATAGATGGGGAGATGAAAAAGGGATGTTGTAAAAGTGATTTGGGTTCCATAAACTACTCTTTCATCACAAGAGCAGAACAGAAATGAGACGACCTATCTCTGAAGTCAAGCGCTTTGAAAAGAGGGCTACTGCTTTTGAAAATTCTCTTTATTGTGACTGTTCTGAAAATTTTGAGGAGACAAGCATAATGATTTTTTTTTCACACAGATCAAAGAAAAAGTAAGTCCTTAAAGTAAAAATTACCATTTACCATCGTCAGTGATTTCTCTTTTACTCTGAGGCATATGATGGAAAAACCATACTTTCCTTTCCGCTACCATTTCTGCCTCCCATCTCTCTCTCTCCCTCATTCCCCTTTCCTACTCTTTATGCATGCCCCTTCTTTGCACCCTTGACTTTTCTTTTCCTGCAGGAGCTTCCACTTTCTGTCCATCATCTCTGCAATCTAGTCTATCTATCTCATCTGCTAATGAAGCAGTTAATAAAATCCTCATCATTTGGCTTAAGACAACATGCTAACGATTTCCGTTCACACTTCTTACAGCCATAGTGGCAGATTATTTGCAGGATAACAACACTGGATCATTTTTATAACCCCTTCACTCAGGAGAGTTAGATCCATTTAAAAATAAATATCAAATGTTGCAGAGAGTGTAAAGTACACATTTACAGCAAAGATGCAATGTGAAGGCAAAGTGAAACAGCATGTCTCCAACAGGCAACCTGGTCAGTAAATGCTGACTATTGTTTGGGCTTCCAACATTCAAAAGAAAAAAAATGCTTTAGAGAAGTAGATCATGGAAGAAGAAGTGAATATCTTAGATTTTGCTAATAGATGAAACCAAAATACATAGGTACATTCTATACATGCTGCACAGCTCAGTGAAAATTCTACTTATATGTAAAGCTGATGTTCGTATTTAACAAACATATATACAACAGATTCCTAATTCTTATGCAAAATCAGAGTCACAATTACAGCAATGCAGCTTTCTGCCGACGTACTGTGCTGAAAAGAACAATGGGGACAGGTTTTATTGACAGGTGCTGCAATTACAGTTTCATAATACAGAACATTTGTTCATCAAGTAATGTGTTTCCCTCCAGACACCTTCATTTAAAAAGAAGCAGGAGTTCAAGTGATTGGTAATGCAGAACAAATACTCTCTAAATACTTTCGTTCTCTATAGGTAAGAAATTATGCTCTTTTAAAATTCTCACTATTAAAAAACAAACAAAAAAAAGATTGTGCAATTGTCCTTTGCTTCTTAAAATAATTTTACTTAGGACACATTCTTCATATGACAAAATTGTATTATAAGGATTTGAATAAATTTAATCTCACAGAAAATACGAGTCATTTTTGTATAAACAGATACCTGTCTGATTTGGTCTTAGGTTGATTAATTGTTATGGATGCTTGTTAATGCTTATTGTTATTGAATCTGCTCTTTCTTCCTGATTCTAGCTTCTGCTATGAGTCTAGTATGATGCTAGTGAGAATCTAGACGAACACCTCTGAAAACAAGCTATACCATACATCTGTCCTCAATTTATTACTCAACACATAGTTGGTTGGGCAAACGACCCACACTTTTAGGCACTGCACGGTGTGCCTTATTTATTCTCCAACAGCTTGAGCTTAGTAGACATCCCTGGTCTATATTCACAGAAAGTGTTGATGGAGGCATGTTCTTCTCATATTCCTAGAATACAATACAGTCAAGCAGAACACAGCCACAGCCGTGCTCAGGGGTTTTCTACCAGTGGTATAGGGTGTTTACAGTACTTGGAACAAGAAGCCCAGAACCAAATAAATGAAGACTAGGTTGTACCAAGCTACAGACAAAAGAGTTTGGTAAGGAGTTGTGGCACTGTTTTACAAGGTGTAGGCGAACTGCAGTAGAGGTAGGGAAGAACAGAGTAGGAAAAAGAAATAAGGGGGAAATGGATTCATGCTGCAAAGAATTTTAGCGTGAGATAGGAAGAGGATAAGAATCTGCTTGGAGTTCATCAAGAAGCATCTTTCCTGCGGCCACAAATAGCATAAGAGATACCATGGAAATAATGAGGAGAAGCCAGGACAAGAGGGCAAACTCAGCATGTGTTAAGTCATCACAGGCAGTGTTAATAGTTAGTGCCTTTGAAGACAAAACCAAGAATCTTGCCATTGATAATGAAGAAAAGGAGGAACAGCTTGAAGGAAATAAGTAGAAGATACGGGGTCAGAGCAGCAAATTAATAGACGGGAGGGCAAAATTATAGAAGTTGAAGCCAGCAAAAGACTTTTCAGTAGACTGGATTTTTATCCACCAAGAATTTGGAAGAAAAGTGAATTTGCATGGACAGACAGCTATAAAAATATTTTTCCTGTTATGACAGAAAAAAAACATGGGGGTTTTAAAAGTGAACATTCACGGGTCTGTGAAGTGGCAAGAGCCAAAACGGACACCTTTGCTATAGACCTGAATCACTGGGGAGAGATGGTGATATATCTTTACAGTGAGGAGAAAAGACCCAGGGAAGACTAACATTTCGGGGAGATGAAGAGATCGCAATCTGCCCCAGTGGAGGATTCAGGCTGTACTGAATCTAAGCTGATGTCTGAGCATTTGTGATGAGACAGGAGGAAGAGAGGCCAATATCCTAAGCTAAATGCTGGGATTGTTGTACTACTGCCGAATGGCAAGTTTATCGCACATAGATACGGCACTATACTCATGAGTGGAGAAAGGGTTTAAAGAACACAACAGTGTGGCTGAGAATAAACCCTTTAGAAACAACTGTCATACCACTCTCAGCAAGTGTGACAGAGCTTGTGGATGACATCACAATAACTATGGGCAATATCTGTACACATAACATCAGCTTTTGTGAATTCCTCAGTGCTACAATTTCTTCTCAGTGTAAAAGGGGAGGACACTTATTAAAGACACGGTGTCCTACTGGCACAAACTCTTTGGATCAGTGGAGAAATGAGACTTTTAAAGGCTAATAGGATCAATAAAGAACCCAACAACCTATGGGTACTATGTCTAATTTTGAAAATATAAGTCATCAGAATATCATTCCTTAATTCAAATAAGCATATTTTATTTCAAAAAGCAGAAGTAGTACAAAAGCATTTATAGTAATTTACAAGAGTTGAACAGTCTCCTGAACTGTATTTCTAAGCAATATCATGTTGGAGTCCATATTATATGTACTAAGAATATAATCCATATAGCATAAAAAAACTGGGCTTTTTATCAAAGTAATGTGATCAGTCAGTATTCTCTGTGAATTTCTCCCTTCTCATACTCAAACTGTTAGCTAATTATGTTTTCTTTTAAAAGTACTTTAAACCTTTTTTTTTCCATTTTGTTCTCAGTGTCAAGTTGTCATGGTGTACCATTTCAAAAGAGAATGACCAACTTGCAACATAGTCAGTTTAATCAAAACCAAGAGTTTTTATACTAAATTTAAGAAACTAAACTTATTTCCATGTTATCCTTTCAATTCTCAAGCGGCTTTATAGAAATTATTCCTGCATGAAAAATCTATGCAAATATTAACATAGACAAAACAGGGATACAGACTTTTCTCGAAACATTCTCAGACGCACAACTCAAAACAGAGAATCCAGGTGTTTGGGCTTTGTCTTTTCTGCATCTCTCTGTTATTTCTCCAACCTAAAATATCTTCGAAATTACTAGTTAACTTCACACAAATTTTGCATTTAGTAGAGAGATATGAAAGATATGTGTGTAACTCAGGAGAAAGACCATACAGAGTCCTCACTGAGAAGTGGCTGGAGGAGTTCAGTCCTACCCCACTCTGCTCAGGCTTGGCAGCAGCAGAAGCACAGTGCAAGCTGGACAGTTGGTAGAGGTTTTCTTCCAGGACAAGCATGCACAACACACACCACAACAGTCGCCACACGAAGTCCTTCCTGCCCAGCCAGCAGCCCAAGCAAAAGGGGATATAAATCTAGCAAGACCTCAAAACATTGCTCAGGTACGGACCATGCCCAGGGGGCATGGGAGGGAACTAGTGACCACGCTGCATATGGAGAACTAAGAGGGGATACGGAAGAGGGTGGGGGTATGGAAACAGTGCTGTAAGAACGGCAGTTGCTGGACTAGTCTGGAGGAAGGTGTAGGAACACGATATGGAAAGTCATAGTCAAATTAAAGACTAACCTAATTTTTATGATATTAGGTTTCTTTCATAATTTATCTCAAAAGCAAAGTGTGATCGCTCAAGCTGCATGGAAATTTTTGTAACCTGCGTTTATACACACTTGAAGTTTAATTTGTACTGAAGGAAAAGTTAAAGCATTTGTTCTGAGGATACAAAATTGACAAAAAGTTATTGCTAACCCTGTAACAGACAATTTCACCGGCCCTCACAGGAGTTCTGTTGTTCTGTCATGCTTTCAACAGGTTTAAATCAAAGCTTAATAGTCTTTCAAGAGATGAAATATTATCTTGAATAAACATGACAGTACTTCAGAATTCTGCCTAAAGGGACTAATGCACCAACCATTTGAGTAGGACTACAGAGCACCCCAGAGATTTGCACTGTGTTCCAAAGTATATTACAATGCCCAAAGAAAACAAGCTAAGAACCCTGCCCTGGCAGCAAATGCAAGAGACTCCAAATTACGTGTTTGATAATATTAACACTGGTATTGTAACCATTTTTCCATAATGAAGCCATAATTTTCAGATGAAGTCAATATGTAGATGACGGTATGCTTGGTAAATGTTCAGTATGTATTATTTCTTAAAAACTTTGGTGTTTTTAACCTGCACTACTGCAAGTTAGCATAATCACTGACTTCAGTGGAGTGGAGTTAAATACCAACTGCCTTCACACAAGGAGATGCAGTTTTTCAGGTTAATGCAGTGTCCAATTAAGTAACAGTCAAAATGTACCTAAATTAATTCAGTTCTCTTACGAACCCATGAGTCCTTCAGACTTAAACTTCTAGGCACATCAAGTAGAGAGAGAAACACTCAATGAGTGTAG
This sequence comes from Pluvialis apricaria, assembly GCA_017639485.1. Lineage (NCBI taxonomy): Eukaryota > Metazoa > Chordata > Aves > Charadriiformes > Charadriidae > Pluvialis > Pluvialis apricaria. Next base: position 173,698,419 of record CM030007.1, on the reverse strand, counting down.
CCCACTCACACCTAAAGACTGTACGAGCTGTTCAATCATTATTGCCCTGATTGCAATATCACACTATTTTTATATATGGCACAAGTTTCCTGTGTACTTAAGGTAGACATCTGGTTCATTTCAGTTGTGCTTGCTGCCGGTCTGCTCCACACAAATCAGAAACACAAAGACAATAGTCTTTCATCTGCATGGGAAACAATCTGATCCCAGACAAGGTTTCAGGAAATCAAGTCTTTTGACAATTTTTATGGAAGTTTGGAGGGAGGAAGACACATATGTACATACACTCCTGCCTGATCAAGAAGGTCATCTCTTCAATGAACACTGAAACTGTTCTCCAGTTTCTGCAATAAAGGTTTTGGTTTTCATCAAGTGACAGATGTTGATGGATTTATTTATCTTTTTTTTCATATTCCCCTGGTTTTAATACAGATTTGCTAACTTTGCTTAAAAATGTAAGTGCCATTAGCTGCTGATTATTGTTTAACATAAAGAATAATTTAAAATAAAAGCTACTTACCAATTTTGCAATGTCATTCACATCATCTGTCACTGGATTCCCGCAGGAACTCTGGGCTTTGACAAGAGGATTAAGTAGGAGTAGTTGAAGACAAAAGCAAGTGATAATCCAAGTCTATTTAGTAAAACAAAACCAAAAACAAACAAACAAGAAATACCAAGTAAGCAATCTCCAAACGTGAAATAACAAGAGATTGTAGTAATGTTTTTCATATACAAAGTCTAGATGCAATGATACCCTTCATCTTTCATGAGGCCATAGTCATACCACTATAGTATAATATTCATGGCAGGGATCCACAGAAAGGCACTTAATTGATCTTTTCTGGAAGCAAATACCTTTAGAGTAATAAAAGAAAAGCTGGTATTGAGCCATCAGATTACTTGCGCAGGATCCTGCTTAGGTGAGTTTCTTCTGCAGAGTTTACAGATACCAAAGAAGAGAAAGAGACAAACTCTGCAATATTCATCATCAACATAAAGTTAAGTAAATACCTGTCATTCACCTGATAAGGTATTTGATAAACCTGTTCCTTTAATGTGATAATGGATGATAAGGAACAAAATGATACCTGACCACAGCAAGATAAAAGGAGAAAGTTCATAATCACAGCCATTACATTTGGGTACTTAAACTGTGAGCTAAACCACAACTGGACTCTGCCCAAATACTGAGATCTCAAGAAGCAATACAATACATTTTCTCTAAGTGACATGCCCCAGACTCTCAGGAGCGGCAGCTTGGCTTTGGCACTGCATTCCCCTCCCAAATCCTATTAGGAACAGCAATGCAATGTACTCACACAGGCTTGTGAGACTCAGCCAGAAAAGCACCAGATAACTAGCTGCAATGCACCTGGGTATCTCCTTGGCTACAGTGCCTGAACTTCCTCGCCTTCTGTTGTTCCTTGTGCTTTGCTGGTTTCCCACAGAGCCCTGTGCCAAGTTTAAGCTGCAGATCTTTATTTCCAGAATGTTAAAGCATTTAAGTTATGGATAATCAAAAGTTGCCTCGGGTTGTGAAGCTTCTTGTGCCAGCTGACTGAAGCTGTCAGCAGGGGCTGATGATGGTGTACATTTACTGCAAGTATGGAATTTGCCTGTGCAGGCTCCCGAGCCTCCACGAGGGCAGGACTAAGACCAGAATTTGCTTTTGCATGAAGCAAGATGCATCTCAGCCTCATCTGTTCCCTGTGACAGGCAGAGTTCCTGTCTGCAGCCTTGCCTTCAAATGCTATCCAACCTTTCAATTTAAGACCAAAGCAAATCAAACAACATAGATGAAGCTCTCTAGGAAAGCAGAGGGAGAAAATCACAGATTTAAAAGATTAAGTATCATTATAGTAACCTAGAGGGGCTAAGAAAGCATGATGATAAAGATCGCTCGGGGAACATGACAGAACAGTGCCAGTCACTTTCCCTAGAGCTGTTAAATGACAAGTAAATCTCTCTTGTACCTTATATCTCTTAAACCTCACATGTATCTCACATCTCAAGTAAAACTGGTCATTTGCTTTCCTAGAATAGGACTTCCTGACTCATTTAGGCAAAACCAGTGTGGGCTGCTGCTGGAAAAGACAATCCAGCCTCCTCCCACTATGTCTTGCACTGGCACTGCTAAGATGGCTTAGCCAGCTGTACCAGGCAGGCAACTTCCAATTTTGTTTCCCTGTGCCATTTTTCAGGCAGACCTGCTTTCTGAACCAGGTAACTGAGACAGCAAAAACGGTCTGTTACAGATGGAACAAGCCGGGACTGCCCATTTCGGTGGGGCCTCCACTTGGCTTTCTCTAAACTACCTTCATACACCACAGGTTCATGATGATGGGCAGGCTTACACACAAAGAAATCAAAAATATTCTAAGCAAAGTACGCATTCAATATGCACCATGTCTTTTGAGAATGCCTCTTGCTTCAAAATAACTAGCATTTAGAAATACTTTAAATTAATATTTGTACAAATAATTACTGAGAATAACTACCTCCGTGAAGAATTGAGAATAAGTACCTCACTTGAAGTGAGGTACTTAGCAGTCTTTCTTACAAAACTGCTGTATCTTATGCTATACAAATCTTTGCAGTTTTACATATATGAACAATTCAAGCTCTGGGGAGATGCAATGAAGATGCTACTAGTCTCTGAAAGGACCTTTGAGAGCTCCTTGCAGTGTACAAGAGCTCAAAGTTGTTTAAGAACTATCTTGAAGTGGTCAAAGAAACACCTCCCTCTCCTCAACATAAGCTCCAGAATCACAGAGGAACCAAAGGGGACCTCAAGTTAACAGACTACTTCCCCACTAGTGACTTTTGGAACAAATATAAAAGGCAAGAAGTTAATGACAACCAGCTCCAAAATGGACTAACAATACTGCTTTCAAGAACTAAAAAAATGTAGCTCTACCTTCAAAGTTAAACAGTACACTACCAGTTACACTCGCTGGGGTTCAGGGACATTTCCCTGATATGTTCTTTGGAGATGGAGTCTACACCAGAAACCACCAATTTCTTTATTGGGTTCCTCAATACTAAGTAGCATGTAAAGGAAGATGGGATTTGTTCACTGACTTTTGTCACTGTCATAGAATGATATTTAACCTAACAGTCTAATAATCAAAAAAAGTAACAACTGGAAATACTTTTTTTGCCAGATCAACTGAGTAATATTAATCAAAGCAGCAGCACACTCCAGATAAAACCAGAACTCTGATACATCTTGTCAATTTTCATACTTCTGGATCTAAAGACAACCCATGCATCAACCTTAAAATCACTACACATTTTATAATTATGCAAATCAATAAGAATACACTTTTTTTCCTATGTAAATAATGGGATTTAAAAGCATAGTATTTTTTATAACTGCTATTAAAAACGAAGCTTTATAAATTTTGAGATTATTTGAGGTTTTTTCTTGCCTATTTGTTCCCTGTGTCATCCAACAGGAACTGAAAATCTGCAAAATACTGCTAGTTTCAACATACCTATTATCCAAAATCCTTTAATTATTTGCACTTACAAAATATTTATATTACACATGCCTACAGGCACATTGTAAGGACTGTATAGATCAAAGACCTAAGCTATTTTTGTGTTACTTGCTAATGACCAAACCTGCTGTTTGAGCAAAACTTGAATAGACTGAATTAAATCAAGGACAGAACAAAAGGGAAGCTTAAACAACAGCTTTACAAATAGAGATTCCAGTTTTACACTTTACTAACCATAAATGAAAGTTACCCACACAGTACTCATAACAGATTTCCATATATAATTACTTCTAAGCTAAAATGAGATTTCAAAGCTGGCCACAGGATTTAATCACACATCATCTACCAGCATTAAATTGAAAATATATGGCAGTCAGGAGGCAAACATGTATAGGCCATAGGGCCTCTTCCTATTTTTGGCTCAAAAATTATTCAGTTGGTTTTATATTCTGAAATCTCTTAAATACTGCATATTTAAGTTGCTTTTGTGCAAGGGAAAAAATAATGATTAGACTGGCACAGATAATTCAAATTAGAGATTTCAAGTACACACTTTCAATCATTCTGCAAATTATTTTTAATATTGCTTATAAACCAATCTATAATTTCAGTTAATATCATTTTAGAGACTTAGCTAGTGATCCAATGTGTTGAAGGCCATACTTTCAGTTGTACATCAACAACTTTTTCATCTATGATGTTCTTCATTTATTAAATGGAGTGTTGACAAAGGCTGCTGAATGAGTGCTTTAGCATCTTTTCCACAGTATGCTATCAAAGATACTCAATCATGCTGGTTAATGTTCAGCTAATTCCTTAAATGGAAAGCAGCAAGGGGAATACCATATTGCTAAATAAGCCAAACATTGGAAAGTCTGGACATTTCCAAATATCCAGTTTGTACTGATAACAATTCTAATCATGAGTAGGGAGAAATCATCCAAAAAACAAAAAAGTAAATAATAAAATGCAAAAAGCCATTAAGCACAGGGAGAGGTGGTAACCACACAGATGAATGGGTTCTTCATTACAAAATTTCTTGCATTCAAATCATATTAGCCACGGAATTTTTCAGCCCAGTTTCATAAGCAAATCATCCAATTAACCACAACCTGGCTGCAGTAGGGTTAGCTGACAACGTGGAACAATATTCACCCTGGGCTAGGCTTCCCAAATTTATTTTTCACTTCTGCTAATGCTGGGGTAGGAACATCTCAGTGTTGGCTCCTCAGGCAGTGTTTGTGTGCTGCTTTGCTGAGGCACAGCTTGTGAACTTCTGCCATAGACAACATTGGTTGGTCAGTCACGGATAGTTAACTTAATGTTCATACTTATGCCTTAAAAAGCCTTTTTTAAGAAGAGTCAGAGAAAATGAAAATAGCAAGAGAAGATATTTCTTGCCTTTATTTTTTTTTTTAAACCACAAAGCATCCAGAAGCCTAAGAGCACAATAATTCTTTCGTATGTCTACTAATTTATTTAGTTATTTAGCTGTGATAGAGATAATTAAAGTCACGGAAGAAGTGTCTTTAACCAATTAAGAAATTCACTGTCAGCATGGAAAAATCTTAAAGTGAAAGAAAAGCATTTATACAGAATGTAATCCAATTGCTATTTTCATGGTATTCAGCGATACCTTCACCCATGCAGATGACAGTGCTAACAACTTTAGTACTCTAAATGGCTGTGCCTAAATACTGCTTAAATGATAAATATTGCTCAAGCCCCAGAAAAGTGAGTTAAGTGTGGAAAAAAAAAGTCACCTGCCCATGACCACCTAGTTCTGGAAAGCAGTGAAGTATTTTGGCAAGCACATTTGGAATTGGAAAGGTCCCTACATGCTCTCGAGTACCCTCAAGATGACTTCAGTGCGGCTGGAGGAAACACTGCGTGATCCCTGAATAACACACAGTTGAAGCATTAAGTCCAGTGTACACTCATCATTGTCCTTCAAAAGACTGTCACCAGTCTAACCGAATAGAATAGCCTATCATCTAGGGTTCTCACTAACGAGTGACAGATGTGGGTTAAATTTCCTCTAACCAAGGTAATTCCAACTTGCAGATATCTATATTCCTCTGACATCTACCAAATAATTACCACTGGAGACACTTTTCCACCTATGATGGATTCCTAGCCAGAAGGGCCAAAATGGGGGTACACTGGTATTCCTGACCCTTATTTTTCAGAACACACATGCATTTTACACTGGCAAGTCATTACGTAGAAAAAAAAAAAAGACATTCACTGCACAGGCATCAGAACGCTTATGTGTATCCTCGACTCGCACATGCTCCTCCATCTGGGCACCCTAACTTCTGGGAAGCTCCCCAGTCAACATGTGAGTTTTCTTGAACAACCTTTTGGCAGTCCATTGAACAAAACGGAGGCTAACTCCAGCTCAGTGAGTCACCCTGCTGGGGCGAGACACCTAAAAATCTCTGGATCGCACCCTACATGCTTTCTTATGATTACAAAAAGCAGATGCATACTTTTCTAGTGACTTGATACTATTCTTTTTTTTTTTTAACAATGATGTGTAGTAGGGAGAATGATGATAAAAGTAAACAAAATTCATCAGGGAGTATCAGAGTGATTTATTTGCATTCTGATTTAAACATAGACTACAGAAATAATGCTCACTCTTTTTCAGAGTAAGTTTTGGAGTGTTTTAAGACATGAAATATTTGAACACATATTCAGTTATTTAAAAAATGCAGAATACTCTTCTACCCAGTTCTGCATATAAAATCTAAAATACATAATACGAGGGTACTTCATGGGGTAAAAGGGAAGGAAATTAATGAGCTATTGTTACAAATATAAGCAGAGAAAGGTGCCATTGCTCCCTACGTTCAAATGAGTTCAGCAGGCAACCTGCTCTCACAGCTGTTTAATCTTTTTGTGACATTCTGTATTTGCCTTTCCACGATGTTCCCAACCATAAAACCTCTCCTCCCTAACCTTTACACACTCACTTGCTTTCCCGTGAGGGACTTCTGGAATGCCTAATGACGACTGACAAAAGCAGGATTTTTCAGCTAAATGTCCTTTTGGTGGCAGAATGCTGAAGTGGCACTTGCTGGACTCCACCAGCCACATGTGCAAAGAAAAAGCCAACTGCTGTATCCAGATGCTTACAGACCTTGTTCCCTTCTAAAGTACACCGTTAATGAATCAAAAATAGCTCTATTCAGGTCAATGGATAAAAATAGTTCCAAACCTGTTACATGCTAACACAGAACCACTTCTTCTTCACTACTTTTTCTTCAGCCGGAAGGAGAAACCATCCTCTAGTTCTGCCAAGCTATGCACATCTTTTTCCTGAGACCAATTAAAGGTACATGGTCTTACCATGCTGAGAAAGTGCTAAAACACAGTATTCTTTCCCACCATCCAGATCTTGGGAAAACTAGGAAGCTGCTCAGACTATATAGCAACTTCATTTCATGCAACCTCAGGCCAATTGTTGTCATCCTCTACCCCTTCCAGCTCTCCTTGACAGATGCAGAAACAGCCAGCTGCTCCAGCCAATGTGCTACTATTGCCCTTAGTAAGGTGCAACCAAACCCCTGCTGTGTTTGGTTCGTGTGTTTCAGCTGGAACCGACACCAACAATGATAAGCAAGAGTAAATTGATACAGTTCGCCTTGCAAATCAATGCAATCCAAGTATTTTGTAATTACAACTACAAAACAGTGGTTTTGATGTGTAAATTAATGTGTTTATTTTCCATCCTTGTACGGATACCAATGTAAAATATTTGGCTGTCCTAAAAATGTTGGCATTTTAAAAATGTTATGTATTCCATAAAAATTTTGTCCTCTCTTTAATCTCACTTTACAACCAGGAATTCAGGCAGTTTCCATGCATCCTAAACCTGTCCTGGATGACAGCCAGTTTGTTTAGTTCCCAAACACTGGGATGTGAAGTTACCAAGAGGCAGGTAATTATATATGGATGTTGCTTCTGGAGCTTGTGTTAAGGTCATCCAAATAAATATTTACTGATAGTCATCCATCAGGTGGCATTCTAGTTCTGCAAAGAACCAGGAACTTTATGGACAAAAACGTTTGAATTGGAAGAAAGGTTAAAAATGTAAAAAAACCCAAAACATATATTTTGAAATAATGTTAAGTCATAATCAGAGATTCTGAGGACCTTCAGAGGTCCTGCACTTAGTACAGTCTTTTTAAGACATATGCACTGGCGAGAGATTTTTTTTTTTCCCCTCCTTGTAAAGTTCCACTACAATCATCCAGGACTGGTACTGAAAGTTTACATTTTTCTATTCGACTTTGAGTGCTAAAGACCTACATTTACTTGTTCTGTTAACAGAGGCACTGAGATCCAAAATACCTACACAATCAAAATAGAAATAAGCAGAAGACCAGACTTCAGTTGACTCAACAAAACCTCCCACGAACTCCAAAGAGGAAGTTGTCTTTTTTTTTTTTTCTCTCTTGGGAACTTACGAAAGAGTTTTCTAGCATAAATCCAAAGGCATTTTTAAGTAATTGAAAGGGGAAGGCAAAGTAAGATACAAGATTATCTTGGCAGGGATGACAAGATTCTCACACTGTATGGAGGTGGATGATCTGACTTCCTCAGGGAATGAAAAGACATTCTCTTACGTAAAATACTTAATGATTGTTTTTAAAGATTTATTTCAGACGTCTTGCTTGTTCGCCAAGTTTGTGCAAAAAAATCCACTATCTTGAATATTTTTTTGAATTCTAATGAAAATGTATACAGAGCCACCCTTTTTAACCATAGACCTTCAAGTGCCAGTAAAGGAAATGGAATAAGAGCTGTTACAGAAATTCTGTCCTGGATCTTTAATTCTTACCATCTGCTACAAAGTACATGGAATTTGGGCTGGAGAGCTATGACACTGACAAAATTAACAAAAAAAAAAAAAAAAAATCAAGAACAGTGAAAAGATCAGCTATTTCAATACTTGGCATACGATGAAACTCATGTACATGATCAAAATGTCTCTGTCCTCCTGTCCTCCCTAGTATTTCATTTGTAATATGAAGTAAAACAGGTTAAGTGTATTCTTACTTTTCCATGAACATAAACTTTGCTAGAAAGTAAACTGTGTTATAAATCTGAAGAGTTTTCAGTTCATGCTTGAGCCTGTGGAAAAAGAAAATCAGGAAAAAAAATATTCCTATACATAATTAAAAGATTTTTAGGCATTTTTTCTTTTTCCTTTTTTTTTTTTTTCCTTTTCAATCCATTTATACTTTGTCATACAAGAAGAGGATGATTTTTGAAATATAAGTCACAGACTGGTCAACTTGGGCTTAAACCAAAGACATGTCCTCAGAAAGACACTGTTCTGTTTCTGAACTATGAATGTCTTTGATAACATCCCTGATAGGCCCTGTATCTTTATAGGGATATAAATTCAGAACTAATTTCTCTGACCTGCTCGATGTGAGAGACCTCATTACAAAAGGATAATTGCTGAACACAGACTAAAACTAGATGCCAGTACAGTCGAGATGAAGGGTGTTTCATCCACCTACCTTAATTGTACTACATCCTTACAATTACAAGCTTAGATGTGATTAAAAAACACTGTTTGGATCTCTTGGATGTGCCAACACCAGTATAAGCTTTGACAGTGCTGAAGGATGATATTTTTTCACATCAGTGTTGTACTATATATCGTGAGACTATTCATTTCCTGACTTAACAGCTGCTGTCTACATTGATGGTCTACAAAACCACTCAGGATAAGGTGAGAAATAGAGGTTGCATAAATGATATGGTTTGCATCACTATAAAGACTGTGGGATTGAGCTCCAGCAGCTTTCCTCAGTCCCTCTGACATTGTGAAGATCTCATGACCAACACCAGCTAAATGTGGTACTCTGCAGCCTATCCAGAAAAGCTCTGGCATCATCTGCTGCTGAAGCAAATTATATCAGTAATGTGAATTCCAACATACAGGGATAGGTCCAGGCAATCCCCCTCAACAGGCAATAAAAAAACTGGTATTCCTGGAGCATAAATCTCTTGACTGACTTTATTTGCCCCATTCAACAGCAGGTATCAGTTTTCAAAGTCACTGTGGGCTTCAGCTAACTCCTGGGACATGTAGGCTCCAGATAACAGTTCTGCTATATCCCACTCCTTTGATGCCACAGACAGCTTACATTTGTAATAGAACTAGATAAAACCAAATGGAAGGAGTGGAGAAGTAAAGTGGGAGTGTAGGGAATAATCACAGAATCTTTTAGGTTGGAAAAGACCCTTAAGATCACCAAGTCCAACCATTAACCTAACACTGACAAGTCCAGCCATGTCCCTAAGTGCCATGTCTACACATCTTTTAAATACCTCCAGGGATGGTGATTCAACCACTTCCCTGGGCAGCCTGTTCCAGTGCTCGATAACACTTTCGGTGGAGAAATTTTTCCTAATATCCATCCTAAATATCCCCTGGTGGAGCTCGAGGCCATTTCCTCTCATCCTACCACTTGTTATTTGGGGAAAGAGACCGACCCCCACCTCACTACAACCTCCTTTCAGATAGTTGTAGACAGTGATAAGGTCTCCCCTCAGCCTCCTCTTCTCCAGGCTAAACAACCCCAGTTCCCTCAGCCGTTCCTCAGAGGACTTGTTCTCTAGACCCTTCACCAGCTTTGTCTTCTTTAGATGTGCTCCATCACCTCAATGTCTTTCTTGTAGTGAGGGTCCCAAAACCGAACACAGTATTCAAGGTGAATCTTGGGAAATTGTTCCAGATCTTCACTGTTCCAATGGTTAAAAGCCTTCTTGTACTGTCCAGTTTAGGTACACTGGTAGCAGTTTATATCAATGTGTTTTCATAGCAACACTGCTCCTTTGCTTATGTAGTTATACTCTCATCTTTCTGGTTTGTTCTCTTGACATATTTATGGAGATCAACCCTAGTATCCAAGTCTTCATTATGCCTAATTAAAAAGCCAATCTGACTTCCAGTGCTCCATGACAGAGAAGCAACACAAAACCCCCAAAACTCAGGGAAAATAAACAAAGCATTCCCTTTGTCTTACCTCCTCTCAGATTACAAATTGTATTTATTTACTGTCTATCGTACCTTAGTTTCACAGGCCCTCCTCTCCAGCAAATATAGAGGATTACCCTACCTCTTACTAAGCATTGTTGCGGCCATTACAATAGATGCAGTATGCAGCCAGGTGGTTGCTTCTGAAGTGAAGAGAAGCAAACAACTTAAAATCAACACTTTAAGTCATGCAACTTTTAAAAGGGATAGCTCCTCATTAGTCAGAGCAGTTTATCCCGTTGATAAATAACAGCCAACATAAAAGGTATTCCCAATTTACACACACAAAAGCTGGCTTCTCTGGATATATTCCGGACAGTAGCACCTGCATCAGCTTAAAAAGGCTTGCAACAGGAAAACTCAATGCAGCAGAACTGAGAAGTTTTCACTTTGATCTCCCAAAACCTCAGTTGATAACTTTTCTAATTGTGATGCAACATGTATTTTTCTCTTGTAAAATGTTGGTGGGGAAAGTGATTTTGTATTTTGAAGGGACTGAAAAAACCAGCAACACAACCAGAAGTTTTCAACATCAACTACATGGATGAAAGAAGGTCATTCTACTTTTCAGCTGTTTTAAATCTTGGATCTCTTGGGAAATACTTAAGGGATATTTTAGTTTTCCTTTCATCACCAGTAGTGACACCTAAAATTTTGAACATCAGTAATAAAAGCTGTTACTCATTCTTTTGGAATACAAAAGATACTTTTATAAGCCGTTCTAAACGTACATGATTACTTGGAGCATGTAACAGTATTCTTCACACACTGCTCTACTGTAGGATGAAACAGTGCCGTTACACAACTCAGTTGCAGAAAGGGGGTCAGGACATGGTTTTCTATAGTAAAGCTTGAGTTTCTGCTCCTTCTTGCTATTTTTGATTTCAGTCAAGAAATTTACTATAGTGGACATAATGTCTATTAATGACTTACCTGTATACCGTTCACGATTTAGAAATGTGGCTTTACAGATTTAATGCAGAGGTTTACACGCATCTTGTGGATAAAACCCTATGCTAACTCAACAGAAGACCTAGTATGTGCCTTAAGTGAATATTCAGAGGAAAATTTAAGATAACAGTGCCTAGTTTGTTAGAAACAGTTTGAGTTTTAAAACAAATACATAACCCTTTCCACACCATGTTCTGTTTCCAATAGAACGCATGTTGTTGGCAATGAAGTCAGCTTCTGGCCCCATAAACAGCCACTGCAGAGATTTTAACAATAATCTATATAATCTATAGTCAATTTTTACAAAAACTGCAGGAGGTTTCTGAAAGAGAATTTTTCAGGGGCAAAGACTAAAAGCACCTACAGGCAAGCCGTTTAAAAGCCAGCATGCTAAAAAAAACCCAAACCAACAAAAGTGAAAAATGAAACCTGCATCTCCTGGCTTTGGTGCTAAGTTTTCATCTTCCTTTATCAGGAGATGCAGGATAAACCCTGAGGACTTTGAGCGTGTTGAGTTTATTTGTCACAACAAAAATCCTATTGTTCTTGTTCATTTACGTAGCATTTCTTGATAAAATAGTGTAATGATATTACCCTGGGAAATGCATAAATTTAAGCCTTACCATTCAAAAATTTGGAGCATATGACTGCACATTTGTCAATAATCAAATCAAGTTTCAATGAGCCCCTCAGAAGCAACATTGCTCTTCCTAGACCTATTTAAAACTACTCATTTTCAAGATTTCAGTAGATCTTGATTTCGTACTTCTTATCAGTGTACCTGACAAGCTGAGCTGTACGTATTAATAATGCACCAAGAAACGTTTGTGAGAATCACACAAGTTTATCTCAGCTGTTTCTAAACAACACAGTGTAAAATAACACCAGATTTGAATTGTTTTCTCACTGGGAAAAGAACCCAAGGACATCAAGAACAAATCTATATTTTTTTGTGAAAAGAATATTTATCCAAAGTGATAGACTGATGGATGAGATTAATCTCAAATGCCTCGAAGTTACAGCTTGTAAGACTGCAGACAAATCAGGTAACTGACACATCAAATTAGAAACTAATCTTGAAAACATTTAAGTATTCTTGCAAGACAATGTAAGCACTGGGCAGGCAATAAGCCATTTACCTCAGCAAGCTGGAATTACAAATACATTATGCCTTGTCTTAAAGCAATTAAGTTGGTATATTAGTAAGATCAAATAAACTATTTTTTAAGTTCTTGATCTGAATTGAAAATATTTCCATATGTCAAAAATTCCCAAGTTATTATTATTCCAACTGCACATCAATTGAGCATCAGTTCCTTTTTCACAATTTGCTACAATGCATTGTGCCATTGTTAATTTTGAAAGTGCTTTCTGAAATTATTTTCATAAAACGTATGCATTTATTTTTTTTAAAGAAAGCAAATTGCCAGAAAGGCCATTTTAAGGAATTTGAAGCAATGTACAAGGTTGTTCCAGGACAACGTAAATTGTGGATGGCAAAAATGGGATGGGACTGATTGAAATGCTGCCTATAACATAACAAGCCAGTGACTGCATTACTGCATCATAAACTTAAGTATATTTTGGATTCCTATGCACTCCTAAAAGGCGAGGACATACTTGTAAGTGCCTTTTCCCTTTGATACTGAAGTACTGGACAAGAGTATCTTTCAAGGAATGTCCATGGAAACTCCACTGTCTTTCAATGGCTAGAACCATGCAACATGACAGAATTGCAAAAAATGTTATGAGTTCTAACCATTCATACTCACGTGCGAAATGAAGGATATTTCAGTATAAATGTCTCAGCTGTCATTACTTTCACATGTAATTGGAGTTCAGCTACAATATATTTCAAAGGGTTTTCCTTTTCACAAAACTAAAGGCTGAGTTGTTACAGATGGTAATTTTGGCAGATGGTTGTATATGAAATTGAGTTTATAATTAGGCCAAATCTGACTTGTGCAATTAAGGCAATGAAGATTTGGAAAATAAGAAGTGTCAGATCGGTACATGATCAGTCTGGTAGCCACAGAAAACTGAAGAAACCTGATCATTCAAACTTACAGAATATATTGCCCATTTGAAAATTTCTTCTTAATTGCATGAATTACAAGATAAGCAGCCTTTCATGCTCAGAGTGCAAACTAAAGTAACCATTGCCTTTTACCTACTTAAGGGTATAATCCTTTTTTCTTTAGTCGAGGTTAATGAGATGGTCTGAAGCAATCTAACAGCTCCCTGCTGCTGAGAGAGGGCTCTCAGCGTCTCTTTCGCCGCGGTTTCCCTCCCTCTGACATTCACGCGACCCCTCTGCAAGTCAGTAAATTCACAGTGACTAGCCGATTCAACTCAGAGACAGAAAACTAATCCCTGAGGAATGAGTGGAGGAGGAGAAGAGATGTGCAAGGATAAGACTAGGACTACCCCTTTCGGTGGAAGTGACCTCTTGGGCTCGCTCTGACATTTATCAAGCTGCATTTCAAGCCATATTACCTCGTGTCAAAAAGCTTTCCAAACCGGTAATTGTGTGTGAAGGTAGCATTGCCAGTGTTCGCATCTTCTGACTTTCACTTGTGTTAAATATTTCTTTGCTCTTGCACCAGGAAAAGATCAGCAATGTCCAGTAATCATTCTCTCTACTACTTCTTGCACATCACTCAGTAGTTTCTTGCCCTCAGCTTTCCGTCCCCCCTTCATATGCACATTGTTTCCATATAACGCTTTTGCCTATTTTAGGACCACTATTTCTTTTATATTCTTTCTTCTGATGGAGCAACCAGGACTTTTTTCAACATGGCTGATTATCTCTATCATAAAAGCACTGCAGTTTTTATGTTTCTCTTTCTTCTCCTACTGCATCCCAATATGTTGGTTGATTTGTTCTACCACAGGTACAACACAGGGATTTTTCATCCATTTTTTCCTGACCAAGTATTGGTACAAGAACATTAAAAAAAGAGTTTGTAAATAGTTTTTATAACTACTGAAAACCCCTGTTGTCAATGTAGTTACAATTAGTTCAAAACAGTCCTTCCAAAATGCATCCCCCTTGCTCTTCAACACCATGAACTCCACTTGCCATCATGCCATCTGTTCTCCTATCTCCTCTAAACCTTTACAAAGTTCCTCAGAATCTCTTTTAATTTCAATTAACCTGAGTAATTTATGTAGCTTGCACATGTTGTCATCAGTCTGTGAACCCTCTTACCAGATTGAACTATATGAGGTTGCTGACAATTAGAGAACATTACCTCTTAGGTTTTGTCATGTTACAAATTAATGACCTATTCCTACACTTTGCTTTCTGTCCCTAAATCATTTTTTCCTCAAACTGTTATGATAAGGTAGATACAATACAGGGCTACTCAGTTTTCTTCTTAGACTTTTTATTTTTTAATCTAAACAAGTAATTTCAATGCTTTCTCCTTATTCACCAATTTTGAAACACAAAGAATTTTAGTACATTGAAAGCACTTCTTTTACTGGGCTTTCCTATTCCTTTCCTTGAACTCTATTATCATAGAGTTCCCACCTTCCTTCTACTGACTGATTTAAGTACAGCAAGATCTGCTGACAATACAACAATAGAGGCAAGTTGTTAAGAAAAATTCTTTTTTAAACTCTGGACATATTCATAAACTTTAATGGCAAGAATTAAGAGTTAATGTGTTAAGAGTTACTATATATTTAAGAAAATGAAGGGAAGACCATGATCACCTGTTTTCACCAAGTTATGAACACGTTGACTCTGCTGTAAAATTAACCTGAGTTATAATTTATATTCTGCCCCGAACTTTAGACCTGTCCACACAAACTGTTATTCTAATATCCTGGTGATTTGTGGGTGGGTTTAGGGGGTTTGTTTTGATTTTTTGTTTGGTTTTGGTTTTGATTGGGATTTGTATAGGCTACCGACTAAAAACTCCATCAGTGTTTCTAGTACTTCAGTGTTTGCCCACAATTTCCCTACGTTTACAGGAAGAAGAGGCACATCCCCATGATATGTATCAACATGCAAGTGCTCTCAGCTTGGAGCTGAGAGACACAGGCTACACCCCAGCTAACTTCACTGTCACAAAATTGTGACCGTGGAATTAATATGGATGTCATTCAAATGCTGCCTCAACGTTTTTGCGTGAGTTATGCTAACAAGAGAGAACTGCAAATATCTAAACTTAAACCTGAAGCTGCACTTGTGGCTTTCCTTAAAAATTGCAGAAATTGTTGGGTAAACACACTGAAAGAGGAAGTTGAGTCAGTCAGTTTGTGGCTTGGTATGACTATGGAGATGCAGACACAACTGGAAGAAAAATAATCTGAGAAAAATGTGCTCCCTAAGTCTGTATGATTTGGGGAAATATAAATGCCTGTTAAATACAGATGCTTATAAAATATAATTCCAAAGACCTCAGTAATATAGTACTTTGAATTCACTAAACAGCTGATAAGAAATGTTAGGTATCCTCACAACATTTGCAACGATGTGACAGAATGCAACCCTTTGGTAAAACAGCTATTTCACCTTAATTTTACTGATGATTTTCACTGAGGTTACTTGTAAAAAATGCAGTTGTAAATTGTGTGCATTGCGTTTACTTCCTATAGAGCTTTACGTTTGGTCAAAAGTATTCATGTGAATTAGAAAGAACCACAGTTGTCAATTGTGAAACTATTCTTCTGATAGATGTTCAACAGCGTCCTTGTTACAGATGTGCTGATAGAGAAACTCATGCAAATATTGACACAATATAATCCGATTTCTTAGATGATTTATACACCTAGTTCTCACAAGTTTCCTAGGATTGCTCTTCTTAAAGAGGACAGATTAAGTTGTCTCGCCTATCATGAAATTTCTTTGGCTTCCGTAATTAATCTCACAGAAAATATATACCATTGAGAAGATTACTGCAAATCTCCTCAGAGTACATACTTTTCAATGTCTACACTCTAAAATTCCAGTAAGACACTAGGTATTTTCTTAAGTGATGCAGTTTCTTAGCAAGTTTACTTAAGTGACACTTGTCAACTTGTAAAGGAATAAAATGCTTCCCAGTTTCTTAGGAATTGTGCCATTTGCTCTGAAATAAGTAATGGAGTGTGTATGTTAAGAAGAAGAATCTATCATAGTGAATAAAGCCAAAAAGCACATCATAGTTTGACAATTAGCACTTTAAACAGGTACAAATTCAACAGTAACTGAAATAATGTTCTTGGACGCAGAGCAAGAGGGACTTGTTTCAATAGAAATAAACCAGCAGGCTAAAATCAGATTAACTTCACATATGTCTCAGACCATTTGTAAATGTCAACAACATTCTGTTACAGTGGGAAATGACCAAAAGTACTGTAGACAATCTGACTATTACTGGCAAATGTCTAGTTGATCCCCAAAACCTGTGCGTGAAAGAGAAGAAGGACAGGAAATTCACTCCAGTTGACTCAAACAATGTTTTAGGCCAGAAATTTTCAAAGGCCAAATGAAAACACTGAGTTAGATATTTCTAACATGGTTAAGCAACAAAGCTGAGAGATACAGCAGAAAGCAATAACAATTACTTCTAAAGGGATTCCCCTTGATCTCAATAAGTATCTGACTCAAAAAAAAAAAAAAAAGCAAGGATTTTCTTAATATGTTAAGAAAATTACCAAAGTTACAGACGAAAGGGTATTGTCACTTCTAGAAATGGCAGAGCAGTATTTCAGAGGGCTCTTCATAACTGTATTAATAGCTTACGAGTGTCATCATATAAATAAACAACATATTCCACAGAACAGTGGATTCATTCTAATCCTGTGATGCTTACTTTTTACAGACAAGATGAAATACAGTAAGAACAGACTATTCAGAGGATTAATGCTTGAAGTGGACCTCAAAAAGATTGTGGGAAATAAAAATGGCCACTGGACAGACTACTACAAATATTGTAGAAAACATTCAACAGAGCTGAAGCTTAGATTGTGTGGAAGGAAACAGAATGGTGGCAGAAACACCTTCAGTATTCTGGATGCCAGAAATGCTGAAGTTTTATTGTCAGAGGTGAGGATGCTGACTCAAACACAGCAGAGGCCAGGAAAGGTGCACAAAAAATGAAGGTTGCACTGTTAGTTTTCCGTCTGAATAGGGAGAGGAGAGAGAAACTTGTAGGATGAACAATCATTTTTAGATGTGGGCTTGAGATGTGATGATAGGAAAAAAAAAAGATCCAGAAATTTTGGTCACAGACATGGGGAGGAGCAAAATCTTCCTGCATCTGTGGCAGAAGAAAATTGATGGGGGATTATGAACACCACCCTGCTTGGGAATGGAGTCTAATTTTAAAAAGTAGCAAGATTTTTGCTGGATTTAATAGCCTGAAAAGAGGGATTTCACTGCCCAGCTTTACGCTATTAAAGGAACAAATACTGAAGAAATTTATCTAAACAGTTTGGAACAGACTATGATTACGGCCAGAATTTTTAAAGGACATGGATTTAGAGAATGCATGGCAAATCTAGGGCGCATTCTTTGCCAAGGATTATAATACAGAAGATCAAAGCAGCTTCAGTGACAGTATTTAAACTTATGGTTTATAAATAAGGTTTGTATTTCCTTGAAAATAAAGAACACAATACCCATCAGAACCATTTAAATTGGTGTCAAATGCAGCGCTGATCGTTTTTGCTATTAGAATAGATATGCAATCCACGCGGTGCAGAACGACAGTCATTTGAAAAAGAGAGTAATTAAAAATTTTGAAGATACATTTTTTCCTCTTTTTTTTATTTTAAAATAACCACCAAAAAGCTCTGTTTATTGAGGAACATATTTTTTAATCCAAACGAAAGAGAGTGCCAAGCAGTGTTATACAAGCTTCCTAAATGTATTTGGCTGACTAATGCTCCTATTCCTGCATGCTTCAAAGTAGTGAAAGAAAAACAAATCTCAAGAAGAACTGACATTGAGATCTATATCAGCATAAAGACATAATGCATGATATTGTCTGCTTGCCATTTAATGTAAAAGACAAATTTTGCTGAGTTCGCTTAATAACGAGCAAATGGAAGCTGGAAATTAGAGGGCTGGAACTTAGGACTTCTCTACAATAAACCATTAGCATGTTTAAACTTCAACCTCCCTAAATTTCTGAGCACTTCTTTTCATTTAGTGAATTATTTTGCATATATGCAGCATATTATTTATTTAAATGTATCACACCTGACTCCTTACTGCCTTACTTCAGCCCATTACTTCAGTTAGACCACAAAAGTCAGCACCTTGATATCCTACTCCCATTTTATACAATTATGAAATCTCCATAAACAGAGAGGAATTTTTTTGGATCAACATGAAATGGAGGAAAAAACTCTTTTACACACTTTAAAACCTCCAACTTACAGGCACTGGCCAAAATCACACTTTAAAGTAGTGAACCTTGTAAATCAGTGTATTATTCTGAGTTTTCAATATGTGCTGTAGATATTGTTAAGTTCATTCTTTTGTCCAGGAGCAGCTCTTACAAAAAGAGTTGCTGTATGACTTGCAGAGTTCATTTTCTGTTCTAAACGGAAATAGATTGTCAGGACGTGCACAACTTAGTTTTACAGTCTGACTTATATTGCCAGAATAACTTTTTTCCAAAAGTAATTAGAGGTCGTATGTTACTAAACAGATTGAAGAATCCATCCAGCAATGATGTATCATACTGCAAATGCAAACAGAAGACATATATTGGTCTGCTGCTACCAAGCAAGCACAAGGCAGCAAGGAAAATTTTCTTTTTTCCTTACACTTTCAAATGAAAATAAAATGTATATGCCTATCACATATAATCATAAAACTCCTTCCAAAAAAATAATTGAGCATTCTTAAGTTCTTCCTCAAATATGAGGAATTAACTTTACCTGTCACTGAATTCTGAATTCCACAATAAAGAACAAGTATGCACAAAGAAAAAGCTATAGATCCAGCTGACAAGAAGGGTTTAACATTATCCTGTACAGGACTCAGACAAGCCTTTATTCTGAGGAGGTTCTATTGTGCTGTGCTCTGCCTTACTTCTTTCATGATAAGGCATGGTATGAATTCACACACAGATTACGTCTCTGCTGTAAAGGAAATACACGCCCTTGGCAGGTACTGCTGCACAAGTGTTATTCTCGGCTGAAACTGGACATTCCCAGGGCTCAGCTGTGCCCACATTACATTCAGATTTTCAAATCTCTGGGGCAGAAGGCTTGCACACCACGCTTAGGACCTTGACTGCATGCAAGTTTCTGCACAAACAGAGGCTGGCATCCAAATAAAGAATACTGGATATGAACAGCTGGTTTTGCGTGGTGTTTATTCCTCTGTATGCATGTGGTCACTGATTCAATTGGGTGAGATATTTGGATTTCTTCCCAACTTTCATTACTTGAAAGGAAGAAAATAAAAGTGTCGTTCATTTAGGAGGAAAAACACTGGAAGTCTATCAGTACAAGTGATCCTGCTCACATCAAGTAGAGAGATTCCAGCCAAAGCAAATGCAGAGTGTAGGTGCTATGATACTGCATAGACGGCATATATACATAATGTATTCCTAGAGCTATATTTAAGGTGCTTCTAAAAACTTCTTAAGGCACTTCTAAAGAAGACATGGTAGAGAGAACTGGACTACACTTATCCTTGGCCTTAACTGTCAGTGAACTGATGTCCCCGGAGCTTACGGTAGCAGAACAAACGAAAGGCAGAAGACCATCTGAATAGGACACTGGATGAGGGTTTACTGTCTTTAGACAGTTAATGCGATTGCATTGCAGCCAGGTTCAGTCACATGGGATGGCCATGCTTGGAAATACCAAGCTACAGGAACAGATAGTACAGGCAGATTGATGTTTTCAGACTCTGATTTGCAGACGCCTAAATCTTTCTGAATGGATGTTCAGAGGTTGCCATGATTCACAATCTGTGAATTTGGACTTGTGGCATGAAATACAGTCCCCCCTACATTCCTAGTTCATGTGTCAGCCACCCTCACGATGGAACAAATAAACCTAGCATCTCAGTTAATTTGGTCCTAAAGTATGACAACTCAGGGTCTTTAAAATTTTAATTTGCATTAGACCCAGTTCAGATTTGGAGCAACACTGAAGTTACACTTCAGATTCAGAGTCTGGACGCGATTTTTTTTTTTTTTAATTCCCTCTGGCACAATGCATAATTACTTATACAAAGTAGAACAGCTTCAACGAGACAGACTGGATGGTTAGACCCTTGGAGACCTAAGTTCCTACCCAAGAACAGATGTGAACCTGTGTCTCTCTCACTCCAATGAGTATGCTCAGGTAAATTCTTTTAGATTAGCCATTTTCTCTCTGGATTGAATCAAGGTTGTCCGCAAACCCAGAGGTACTCTCTGTAGACCATACACTCATTCACTTGCAACAGCCCAGCTCAAACCTGCAGACTTTGCAGAACATCTGTCTGAGCTGAACTGTGGAACCCACTCCTGCCCCAGCCCCAAGGCTGCCAGCACACACCCCGCTCTGACTTCCCAGCTCTGCTGCCCAAAATCAGTGAGAAGCCAGTCAAGATGGAGGAGTACCAATACACCCAGCCTGACTCCTAGAAACTCTTCACTGGAGTATTAAGAAATACCATGCGAATGGCTGTTACAAACAGGCGCCAAATCACAGAGGGGAGAAGCGGTAGCTCTTGAGCCTTGGGCTAAATATGACCTTGAGCGTCATTCCTGAACCTGATCTTCTCCACCCAGTGCAAAACCTTTGCAGCAAAAATGAAGAAAAAGAAAAATAACCAAATCCTCTAGTCCCTACATGCTTACAAGTGCTCTTTAACAGCAGTGAAGGTTTGGGGCTAGCACATATCCGAAAGGTGGGTCTACAGCAGACCTACTTGAGAGAGCCTTCCAGAAGCCCTGACCACTGTCAATGAGCACTGTTGGCCCTGCAACGGGGAGCCTGCACTTGGCCTCCCCAGGCCTGCACCACCTGGTCTCACTTCCAGCATTGGTTCAAGGGGTGATGGAATAGCTGGAGGCTCAGGACTTACCCACTTTGCAAAACTGTGCGCTCCAAAGCACGGCTGCAAAGCAGCGAGTACCACAAGGACCTCCTTCAGGCAATACCTGCAGTGACATCTTAGACCTGATGCTGTTTTCACCTTGTGTCTAAACTTGTCTGCTCCACGCAGCCATGATAATGCAAAAACATGTCTAAAGCAGAAAATTCCTAATCAGATTTAAAATGGTTAATCGCATCCATCTACATTGTATAATTTAAACGTTATTTAAATAGAAACAACAACCAATCATTCACCCAGCGGTTATTAGATAACAATAGGAAATTAGAGGATAATTTATTTCCTACGCTATTGTGATCCAAAGTGTTCATTAATCTGAACTCCTAAACTGGCTTTTATTTAGACATACAGTAGAAATAATGCCTTCATTAGCATATCTACTTTCATTGACCTCAGATAGTATGCATGCTACCAGCTTTAACCAAATAAAATACTTAACACTGGTTTTGTTTTCTCTGTTTGTAAGTGTAATGTATTTTCAATTTTCATTCTCATACTAATACGTCTGATACTATTTACATTTGTCAATAACTAAAACCATCCAGCAAAGAAATCAATATTTTATGTGCTCCCCGCAGTCAGTTATTTCAGCATCGGTACTATTTACGAACGTCGGCTTTGCAGCTTTACATATGACTCAGTACCCAATGCAAACGTGGGCCAAACAACAACAATAAAGAGAAGCGCTACCCCTCTCCACTCACCTTACATTCGGCCATCTCCTTTTTCCACAAGTGCCCAGAGGGAAAAAAACGAAACAAACAAAAACCAAGCAGATTTGCAGTGTGTTTAAAAGGCTGACTAACCTCAGGTTTGGCATACCAAAGACCAGGGCAAGAACAAACACTTTCGTTTTCATCTGTCAGCTCCCACACCACTCAAATGGAATTGCGTAGGGAGATTTTTCCTGCCTTGCTTCAAATAAATGGGTGTTGTGTTTACATACTGCATACTGAGCATTGCCCACCCGAAGCCAAGGGCTGCATCTTGCCAACTCTTAACTTTCGTACAATATGGCGATAACATGAGCCAGCATACCATTAAGTCACATAACAAAACTTGGAGAATGGCGCTGTCAGCTTGCGGAACGGTACCTGAACGACTGACATGCAGTGCACAAAAGGAGAAACTGGATTTCAGTGCGACAGCAGAACTGGATCAGAAGCAGACTGGGTTGGCGGCCTCAGTTTAAACCACAAAGCCAAGTACTGCATAGTTCACGGAGATTAAAAACTTACAGGCGCACGATACAAGCAGGCGAATGGAAAAAAAAATAATAAAAAGATCGCTAAACACGCGTTACAAAATGCTTCCCCACCCTAGAGTCTTCCAGGTCATCTGCTGTTTATTCTCCATACGACACTTTATTCCAGGATGTTCTTTCCAGCTGCAGTACTCGCAAACTGGCCTCCACTAAGCAGAATCAAAACCAGGGGAGAAGAGAAAAAGACCTTAGTCCTTTGCTCACTGCGAATAGCACATCTTTCTGGCTCCAGCAAGTTCTCTTTTTCTATCTGATGAGCAGCAGATCTATACCTACCATAAGCTCCAAATGTCTCCAGTGCTCAGTGTTCATTTTTTTGCAGAAGGAGCATAAAAGATGGGAGATCAGAGCTCACGATTTCCCCTAAAATAATGACTCTGCCTGCTCACACCAATCTATCAGATACCTGCTTTGCGTTTCTGATTTAGCCTGCTGATATGAGAGCGGGGCGGGCAATTTGTGTATGAATTCTTTTTCCAGGTACCGTTCCATAATAATTTCTCCAGAGGCTCCCGCTTCAGTGACACAAACGTACTACGGACAGGACAACCTAAGAAGGTCATTTAACTGCCAGCAATAATGTACACATTCCAAGGTAAAAAGCCGCGCTCAGATTTAAGACCCTTCTAATACTGAGGTTTCTAAGAGGTTGTGCACCTAACCCACTGCTGAAGATCAGGTGTCTGAACCAAGTAGCTGTGATACCTTAACACCAACAGCCTTCTGAACTAGCCCCATGGGTGACCCCTCCTTGCAGCATATTTCTCAGTAACGTAATCCTATTTAGATTGTCCAAATCAAACAAAGAACAAGCAAATCACATATCTGCTACATGTTTTTGCAAGATTGTATCACGCTAGCACCACTCACCCGGTTTTATTCAAAATGTAAAAGGCTGTCCAGACATCAGTGACATTTTATTTGTTGTAATATTAGCATGCAAAATGACATAAACTCACTTCTGATAAGTTTTAATTACTAAGTACATAAGCCTGCAAATCCTCTCATACAAGTAATCCTTCAATAAGATTAATTCATGGAAATAGTCCTGTTGAAAAGGGATTTGTATGACTGGACCCTAAATGTTTAATCACATTTTTAAACGCATTATTACTTAAAAAACATATCCAGGAGGTGTTGATATGTTTAAAACAAGGGGTTATGTATTTATCAAACTATATAATTTCAGAAACAATCTTTCTAGGACTGGCAGTGCTGGGGAGCACGCTTCTGCAGTTCCTGTGGTTTCTCTGGTTAAGACTGATTTAAACAAACTGACCAACCTGCTCGCTTCAAGTCTAGTGTTCTGCACGACTCTCCTGTTTCAGCACTTTCGTTGCACTGACGTATGACTCAGCTACTTCTTCAGCTGCACTAGTTATATATTATCCCTGTGTAACATTACCTCAAACATCAAAATCCCTGATTTATTTTAAGCACTATTCAGGTATTACTAAGTGTTTTCAAGGCTCAGCGCTGTAGTGGTTCTCACTTTCTGTACTACGTCTATTGCAGAATATTTTATTCTAAGAAATGTTAACTTCTTTCCTGGCTTCCCAATCCTGTTCTTTTCACTACACCAGTTACCAGTCTAGACAATGGCAAAAGTAGCCACAGGAGAGCATAAAGATTACAATTTACTTTAATGTGACGAGTGCCCCAATGTGCTTAAGTCATCCTTCTTGTATCCGCTTCCCTTGCTCTCTCTTTGCACACGAGTCTTCACGGTTTTAGTAGAAAGTCTTTCTCGAAGTATCTCCTGCTCTGATCCCGTCGGAATGATTAATGGTTTGGTATCACATTTGTTTGCTAATCCTTAAAATGAAGGAAACGATCCTTTGGAGAGCTAGGAGTCTGTCACTGTCTCCAAAAAGCAGGAAGCATAACTGCTTGAAGGCTGACAGATGCTTCACCACCATGACAAGAAGCTGTTCCACAGGCTACAGCTCGTGAGTCCCTGAGTCAAGCCATATGGTCCTGAATGCCAGGACTGCCTGTCTTTCCCAGTTTATTGGGAGAGAGGGATTATTCCTGCTTTGCTCTGAATTTGCAAAAGTACTCTGTTAGTTTTAGAAGTTTACAGTTTGTATGAAATAAAATGCTCAACCGCTTGCACTAATAAATCCTCATTGGTTTGCTGAACAGTTTTTTCTTCTCTGAAGAAACCCCGTGTATGCTTCTGTGGGCTAGGATAACATCTTGTGACTTTATTGCTACCCACTCTGATATTAAATGAATGCATATAACTAAGCACATATAAATATGGCTCTTACACGTTAAGAGACACTTCCCAACTAATAATCTATTCAGCATATTTGACCAAGCTTGTACGTAGGGTCTGAAAGAACAGCTTTGAGGTGCAAGGCATCTTTAGTCATCTAAAGGGAATAACAGCAATGGATATACACTGTCAGAATCCAGAACTGATCATTTAACACAATACCTCACTGCACTTCAGCACCACGAAAATTAAGTCTCCAAGTTATAACTCCTTAAGCATGGGTACATTCTCCAGTGCTTTGGCCAGTTGAGATTTAAATATTTCAGAGGGCGAGTATTTCTAATTCCTGTCATCTCTTGCAAAACTATTTAACTGCCCAAAAGACTTCAGTAAGGTCTTTCCTTTTTTCTTTTTTTTTTTTTTTTTTCCCCAAAATGTATTTTACATCTCTTCCAATGACTGTATGCTGAAGTGTCTTCAGGCTACTGGTGTGCGGGCAACCCAGCAATCACCAAGAAACAAGACGAAGGCGAAAAGTATCTTGCTTCTAACCAAGAAGCGGAGGGGAAGGCAAAAGCCCCCAGCGGAGGACCAGCGGTGTGCGTGGCCGTGCACGGTTCTCCCCCGCAGCTCAGCCTCGGCACCGAGTCGCCCCGGCTCTCACCGAGGTCAGCCAGGATGGAGGGTACCGGCACCTGGCAAAAGTCAAGCCTTAAACTTTCTTCTCTTTAGAGAGAGCCGCTTCGTGTCACGGAGATGATTTTTCCACTCGTGCCTGTCCCCATCCTTCCTTTTAAAAAACCGCGCAGCGTAGCGACTGCAATCTCTACAGAGCTTGGGGAAATAATGCCCGGGACAACACCCCCCCACACACCCCCCCAAGGGTACAGAGCGGCTCTTCACGGCGGGGTGAGGGAGGGCGAGGGGCGGAATGCCGGGGGCTACCGGCAACACCGACCCGGCGCCGCACGCTGGAGCGGCGTGAATGGAGCCACTGAGCGGAGCAGCCGCGGCACTGCTGCCTCCGATCATTTCATGTTTTTCCCCACTCAGCTCGTCAGTGTAACACAGGCGACTGATTTATTAAGGCAATTTTTCCAAGTGCCTTCTGAGATCTCCCACGGCTCAGCCGCCGATCCGGCCGCTTGCTGCAACTTTTCCACGGGCTGCGGGCGCCGAGGGCAAGACCGAGCGGTAATTTGTGTGTGTGTGTGTGTGTGTGTGTCCAACACACACACACACCCCGCTCCCCCAAATCGTTCATCAACGGCATCAGTGCCCATCCCCGGTGCCCCTCACCTCTCGGGTCGCCTGCGAGCCGCGTCTCCCCGCCCCCCCCCCACGGACGCGGGTGCGCACTCCCCGCCCGGCGGCCGCCCCGACCCGCGCATCACCAGCCCCCCCCACCTCCCCCTGCCCCCCCGGGCTCCGCAGGGGACCTTCCCCGCCGGGGAGCCGCGGTCCAGCGCTGCCCGGCAGGTAGGTACGGTCCGGCCGCCCCCGCCGCCCGCCCCTCACTCACTTGTGCCTTCTTCATAAGGAACGGCAGCGCTGCAGTCCAGCCCAGCCGGCCGTGCGAAAACTCCCTTCAGCGGAACCGTAGCTCCAGCATAATGCAGCAGCGGATAGTCCACGCATTGGGGTTGCCCACGGCGAGCCCCCGCGCTGCCTCTGCCGTGCCCCGCTTCCCCCGCCGCCGCCGCCGCCGCTCTGCCCCGCTGCGCCCCGCTGCTGCTGCTGCTCTAATCCCCCCCCCCCCGTCCCCACGGCGTGAGCGCCCGCACCGACTGGAGCCACGGCCGGCGCCCGGCCAGGTCTTTTATATCTCCGATCTGCCTCCAGCAGCGGCGGCGGCAGCGGCGGCAGCGGCAGCCCAGGCAAAGACACGCCTTTCCCCTCCCTCCCGCCTTCCCTCCCTCCCGCCCTCCCTTCCTCCCTCCTGGAGGACCGGGAGCCCAGGCGAGACCCCGCGGGGAGGGGGAAACCCGAGCGAGTAAACTTAAGGGAAGTTGGAGGCAGGAGCAAGCCGAGCCTGCCCCTTTCCCAGCGCGGGAGGGCAGCGCGCCCGCCCGGGGAGCGGCAGGCGGGGATGCGGGGCGGGGGGGGGGTGTATGTGTGTGTGTGTGTGTGTGTGTGTCTGTGTGTGTGTGTCTGTGTGTGTGTGTGTGTGTGTGTGTGTGTAGGGGATGCGGGTCGGGGGGCGTTGGGTACCGGCCCCCGTGGTTGGGAGGGTGGCAGAGGGTTTCTCCCGCCCGATGCCCGGCTGCTCGGCGGCGACCGAGAGAGGCGACCTCAGCCCACCGGGGTGGTGGGGGGGTCGGGGGGGGGGGGGTCTCCGGCCTCCTCCGGGGAGGGGGGGGGCTGCGGAAACTTGCAAGGAAGCCTCCTGCCGCCGCCGCGCCGGTGTCGATTAGGCTGCCGGCGCTGAGGGAAGCCCTTGGGTTGGGTCCCCTCACCCAGGCCGGTGAGAAGGGGTGGGGGGGACGGGCCGGGACACGGGGGTCCCTGCCGCCGGGAAGGCAGGGGGCTCTGAGGGCTGGCGGAGCTCCCGGCGAGCGCTCGGTATTTCCAGCGCAGCCCCGAGCTGCGGCAGCGGCTGCGGCAGCGGCGCGCACAGCCGGGAGGAGGCAACTCCGGATTTTGGGATTTCCATTTCGGCGCTGCCTTTCCATAATCGGCCAGTAGAACTTTAGGCACTGGAATAAGCATTGCGACGAGAGCTTGAGAACTCCTTTTACCTGCTCCAGCCGCGGAAAAGTTGTTGAGCAGTGCCTCCTAATGCTTGTGTAAAGGTGATCCTGCGGGTCTTTTAACCGGCTATTACCATTTGCGTGCTATGTAAATAATGTATCCGTGTTGGGTGTGGAAAAACGACACTTGTTTTTTACCGCGTGGAGTCCTGCTGGCAAATCCATCCCAGCAGTAGTGACAGAATTTGAGTCCTCTTCAGAGGAGACAGCTGTCAGTTTAACACAGACTAAATCTTGAGTGTGCGTTAAATGGAAAGAAGAGAGGTTTATGGAACTAGCATTTCCTGAGACAGCAATCTTTGGTGGTTGAAAAGCACTTTAACACGGAATGAAAAAAGAATAAGTCTTCCCAAGTCAGCGGTCATTTCCTAAGGGAGATTAGATACGCTCAGAGCGCGCAGTAGGATATTTCATTAAGAAAGTTTGTCTAGTTTTAACCTATAATTAATGGTAAGTTTTCAGAAGACTAGGTTTCTGCCAAGGTAAAGGTGAGCTGTTCTGGTACAGAAAGATTTTGAACCCATCCCCAACTCCACTATATATTTGGGTTTCAGTGTAGGGCAGATAAACATCTAATCTCTTTGTGCCTCTGCATCCAATCCAGAAAAATGGGCTGATAATTTTCTTTTACAGCATGGCGCTGATGAATTCTATACAGTTTTTTGCATTTCTTTATTATTACCGTGCTGAACTACCTTGGTGTTCTTGTGTTACCCTCTGAGCTTTGTCAGACTGTTTTATATGCATATTGTAATAGTCTCTTCCTGTAAAAGGTTATGATTCAAGCAATAGACAAGCAGTGAAAGGGAGGAAGCCTGTAACAACAAAAAAAATAAAGAACCACACTAACTGAAAGGATATTTTGTATATCACCTAGCGGTCGGTGATCAACCAAAGCTGCTTCCACCAGCTACGCATTTAGCAAATAGGGCCAGGAAATTAAAATGTTATGGCATATTTCCTCCTTAGAACAGATGAGAGGTTTAGTCTCCTGGGGAGAAGCCCTGGAAAGTGTGAAAGAGCAGTCTGTCATCGCAGTTACCTACCTTATGGAAAACATTTCTGGTATTTCTCCACCTTGAGCTGCATCACAGTCCACCATTAGTCACCACAGGAAAGCTTTAGTGGATGCCCTGTGTCCTGTTACCTTATTCATAATTGTGCACAGAGGATCAGACTCTTGGGCCTAATTAAGTTTCTTTACCACCCTGGCATCAGGCACCTTTTCTCTCCGTCTCTGATCTGAGTTCTTGAACCTGCTCTTGTGTTTAACCAAGCCCGGCTATAGTGGAATAATGCCCTTTTCATCTCTTCCTTTATGCTGGCAATTTGCAAGTGTATGGCTGCTGACATTGACCTCAGTATGGTTTGGGAAGTCTTTTCTATGAAATTCAGAGTTTAATAATTTAAACTCATTAATAACTTATGTCCATAACCCATAAGAAAGAGTGTTTTTATTAGTCTTGCCCATTTCCAACATAGTACCAACTTTTGATTTACCAGGTGAGAACTGGTTAGCCATGGACCGTTAGCGCATTGCATGGTAGGTTTCTAAAGCACAACTGCAAACCGCATTCAGTCTTTTATGGCCTACCTCATTTGCATTTCTAAATGCTTGAGGGTGAACACAGGCTCCTGACATAGGTCTCTGAAAACCTGTTTCTTCACAGGGAAGCTATGGAAAATAGTGTTGGTCATCCCAGCTCTTCACAGGATTTGGTTCCACCCACTCAGCAGGATTGTCCTTCACCAGGACTACTGTTCTGTGTACATGGAAATAGCAACAATTGAAGCATAAATGACGCCTTTCCAGTCTAGCCTGAATGGAAGAGTCTCACCATCTTCTGCATGTGAGAAACAGCTGTTAAGTTTAATCTGGAATTTTACAAATATCTCCTGTGCTTTCTATAGGTCCTGCCCTGGGAAGAATGACCCCACTCAGCATGTCAATAGCTTGGTTGCTGGCTGAAACAGCCAGAATTTGGGAATATGCAGAACAAATCCAGCCTCAGCCACTGAGGTTGCTGGGTTAAAAAGTGCTCTGCACCAGCTTGGAAAATTGAACAAATTCTCCTATGAAACCATCTAAGCTGTGAAGGGAAACACCAGTGTGTACGTAATAGAAAGATAACACACTGATCCCATCTAATCTGTTATAGACTCTGAACGTATGGAGGCCTTTGCTGGCATGGAGGCCCACTCTATAGCCTTAGCTCAGTCAGCTCCACACCCCTTGGTCTTTTTTGGGGACATAGAGTAATAGATACAAGCTTTCTTAACCTACTTCAAGCAGATAGATATAAAAAAAAGGAGTTGAAGTATATACAATCAAGAAACTGAAAAGGTGCCCTCAAGCTTCCTTAGGTTTTATTTACGGAAGTACTTGATTGTAGAGGAATTGCTTCTCTACAAAAAAGAAAAATCTTGCAAACTTGCAAGATCTACAGAAAATTACGAGAATTACTATGGTATTAAGGAAGTACATTGAGATAACTACTCCTTTAGAGATCTTCCCTATCTTCGATACCACAAAATGTACTAGGTTTTATTCTGTGACTGAGAACTCATATATTCTAGTCTCAGAGCACAACCTCAACTGAGTATTAATACTTTAATATTGGATCAAAGTACATATTTTGAATTTCTAATTGAACCTTCTTATGCTTAACAGTTACCAAAGTGACTGTTGGTTTCTTTTAAGCACCATACATCCTTTGTGCTTTGTACAAATGACAGGGAGAACTTTTGTGGTTGTTCAATATTACTAATCAGCAAGTAAGTGACTGACTCAATCAAGACTTAGGTCCGCAGGGACACCTACACCACTATGGAGCTGCTTTTATTTCCTTGAACACCATAAAAGCACAAGATTCACCTGCATTTTTTTCATTCACATGATCTGGCTCTAAAGATTAATTTGCAAAAATCAGTTTCCGTATAACTGTTTGATTCTCCATAATATATTAGGACAGGCTGGGATTTAAGGGAAAATGATGCTATTATATAGTAAAATCACTAACTGGTCAGTTCATTTGGCAGACTGATTGGCAGACCAGCTAGTAAACGCAATATTCTGGGTAAACAGAGATATCTCCAAATTATATATATTAAAAATATATATATATTTATTGAATTGAAATTCAATTATTTATGGAAATGAAGGTATGAGTAGCTCAGTACCTCATTACAATGCTTCTTTAAAAAAAAACAGCCAGGTGGCTTCAGACTGTTGGAAATCTGTTGAAGATGTGCCAGTGAAGGAGGTTAGAGTTGCATGGTTGTGTCTGAGATTCGTGTGCCCAGAAGAAGCTATGGAGACAAGCAGTTAGACAAAGCTAGAGTGTAGCCTGTTTTCACTGGAAGGAAAGTGGGCTTTGTTCATCTGACTACTGTCGTGGTCTGAAATCCTGATGGAGAGAAGGAATAACAGATTTTTACTGAAAGCCTAAAACTGCTTCTGTCTGTTGGTGTCTTTGCTGGTTTACTTTGCAGTAAAATGACAGTTTTGTTCCCATTAGGATTTTACAGCAGTATAATTAGCATGCAAAAGATATTCTGTTTTACCAAGAAAAGTTTTTGGGAAGGAAGACAAGCCCAAAATAGGAAGTTGCAGTGATGCTGCTAAAACTCGATCAGAGCCTGTAAAAATATAGTTGTAGCCGCTAAAAAGTAAATGTCCGTTTCTTGACTTAAATGAAAGCTTCTTGCTACTATTCTTTCAATATGCAACAGTTTTAAAGCAGTCTAAAATGAGCATCTGAAGATCTCACTGGCACGAGGGAATTCTCAGCTAGAAAAAACTGGAACATGAAGAACATAACTTGGGAAAAACTGATGCTGTTGGAGGTCTGTGATCCTTGGCAATCTTGCTTTGGCTTCTGATGACCCTCCAGATGTTAAAAGACGTTAATGCAAATGTGAGGCTCCTTGAAACTCTTCTAAAGTTTTGCAGCCACTAAGGTTCCAAGAAGATCAGAGGACAGCAGCAATTCAAAGAATTTTTTTTGGTCTTAACTCAATATTTTTTTTTTCCTCATGTGTGCTAAGAGGAGTCTGATTCATCTGGGATTGATTGCACTCAAAAACACTATGTCTGCTTTTGAGGAGCTAGTTACATGTGTGATCTTGAAAGTTATTCAGTTGTCCAGATCAGGGAGGCCTGCTGGAGTACACTGCGATTCCTCTGATGGCATGCCTCCGTTTCCTTCTATGATGGAGAGGCTGCAGGGATGAATGGTGCCCATCCAGCTCTGATCTTGGTATTCTGTCAGAAAGAGACCAGAGTATATATTGGGGTGGACAAATCAGCTGGTTTCCGAGCCTTGAGTTTGCATGTGACCATAGTACACCATGCTGTGGTAGTTGCTCGTGGTTACATTCAACAGTGTTCAGCAAAGCTCAGTTTACCAGAGTCCAAACAACACCTTTGTCCTGTTTCTGAAATGATGGAATACCCAACATGCAAGGACCATTTACTCTTATTTGCAGAGGTTTCTCTACTGGGTTTGATTGGAGGGCTGGAGAGCAGCGCTCAACAATCTGTTCAACTGGTGCAGTTAGTAGTCCTAACTGAGGCACTGGAACAGGCTGCCCAGAGAACCTGTAGATGCCCCATCCCTGGAGGTGTTCAAAGCCAGGTTGGATGGGGCTTTGAGCAACCTGGTCTAGTGGAAGGTGTTCCTGCCCATGGCAGGGGGGTTGGAACTAGATGATCTTCAAGGTCCCTTCCAACCTAAACCATTCTATGATTCTATGATTCTAACGCTGAAGAATACTCTTTTCCTGAAGTCTGCCAGCCATCTACTGTGGAGTCCCCCCTAACATGTTAGATAACAAAAGAAAATTTATCCTACAGGTACTGATTTCACAAGATACTGTTTTCGATATGACTCCTAGGGATGAAATTCTGCCCCCACATTTACAGTAGAGGGTATTTCAGTACCCACAGGCTTCCAGTCGTGAAGGAACAGGAAGATTTGTCATTACTTCTTAAACAGGAATACCAGAGGCACTGGCATGACTGCTCAAAAGTACTGGAGGTCATGCTTCCAAGGAGCATATTCACGGACAGTGTGAAACACACTGCCTACAGCATTACAAAGCATATAAAATATCCAATTATAGTTACTGTATTAAATAATCATTATTTCCCCAACAGTCATATGATTTTTAACTTTCCTCACATTTTGCCCTGTTTTCCACTTTGGGAGAAAAAAAATGACAATTATGCACTACAGTCAGCAGGCCAGGCAGTGTTGGAGGTAAGCAGACACAAGCTGATACATCATCTTGGACATCTCCAGTGCTACTGGATGTTTATTACAGGACAAGACAACCACTGCTTATTATGCCTAAGATTCAGTTGTTCGCCTGTCATGAGATCAGTTTGTGTAGCCTAATGCATTAATTATGGTTATACAAGCTCAAAAAAACCCATGTTATCTTGCTTCTACAATTCAATTTCCAAAGAAAATAACATAGTTTATCATTTTTACCATACTTAAGTAGCTCCTTTTTATATTCATATTTCTATTCCAGTAATTTAGAGGTGATAAATGTATGAAAAATAAATACCTCTATTCCCAAATTTGTTGCCTACATCTCTTGATTTGCATTAGTCTATGTCATCCTATTCGCAGTAATTACAACCCTAGGGAGTTTCATGATAAAAGGGGTTCATTCGAAAACAAAAAGCTGTGTAAATGGGATTGGATATAAATATTCCCTGTTTACAGGGAAAACTGAGGCTATTCCCGTTCAATGAAAAATTGTGATTTTTTTTTGTTTATGTATAGTGCATTTAGTCTGAAGAAAGGGAGAGGTATAGTATCAGGTACAGTGGCTTCAGAGCCATATGATGTCATTACTTTTCTCTTTGTTTGATGAAGTCTGATTGCATTAGGAGTGTAGGAAGGACTAAAACGTAGGTAGGAGTAATAGGACTTCCCAGGCTGAGCCCCCTGACATCAAGAGAAACTGCATCATTCAGTTCTTTTGAAGGTTTATCCATTTCCAGCATAAAATGAGTTGTGCTGCTCTTCTATGGCAATGTGTAGCATTTGACTCACCTCATGGTTGGAAACCTTCTTTAAATTTGAAGCCTAATATATTCATTGTTAATTCATACATGTTTATTCTTGGGCCAAAGTTACCCTTTACCATAAATAGCTCTTTCCTTTCCCTACTGCTTTTTGATCCTACTGCCCAACCTACTGGCAATATGTACGCTAATAAAACAGAGGCGAAGCATGGGCTCAAGTGCTGGCATGCAATGGTCTCTGGAGTTTAATTTTTAGCGCTCGGTTTGGCCCAGTTTTCACCCAGCCAGCTGGGGTTCGCCAGATCTGAGCTCAGCCAGAGGAAGAGTACAAGCCAGGATCCGTTTCCAGTAGGCAGTTCCCCTGTGTTCTGGGGAAGGAAGAGAGCTGAGCTGTGTGGATGCAAGCCATCCTCTGCCACTTACCCTGGGGCCAGAGAATGGGTCCAGGCCTAAAGCTGTGGTTTGGATTGCCTCTTTTAATGCATGCACTAAAAATATTATTTGCAAGTTACATTGGGAAAAAAAAAGAAGTTTGGTAAAACAGGTGTTCAGGAAATGCCCAACCGCAGCACCTGTGCAGTAAAAGTCAACTTTAATTCTGGAATTTCCTCCCTTTTGAGGTTTGGAAATGCAATCAAAGCATTCTATTAACATGAAAAAAAGTGAGAATGCAGAAATGACCTCATGCTAAAGTATTCTTCTCTTGACTAGAAGGTCCTCTGCTGTTGGAGCTCACTGAGGGAGTGAGCTATGACTGTGCCAACAAGAGGTTATGGTGCCCTGAGAAACTGTCTACTTTTGTTATCCCTATGTATTAGTGTGGGGAAACACTCAGCTAAAGCTTTTAAACTGCTGAAGAAGGACAGATGGGGGGACCAGGCAGTGAGTCCAGACCTTTTGCAGGAGACCATGGATTTGCTTTAGATGTCTCTTTAAGGATAAAGAGAGAGGAAAGGTAGAAAGTTAATGATTTTTCCCCATTTAAAAGGACTCGGTGTGACCAGGATGTTTTTGGTGTGGCTGTAGAAAGAGACCCTGTTCAGAACTGGAGTCCCAGTTAGAATGCTGAGAAATGTTTGAAATTAGTTTTGTGTGATAGTTTAAATCCCCCAAACTGACTGCTCAGTTTACTTTACTATGTGCTTACTTACATAAGACAATACAGAATTAAACTATTTTGCTTTGATTTTCAGTTTCATTGAGATGGCAATGCTAATCCAGGCACAAGCCCTGAGCTCTGACAGCACAGATAATCAAGAAATGTGAAGACAAGATTTCCCTCTGCCTCCCAGCTTTGGAAATAATCCAAAATGGAGAGCTGTGACACATGCATAAGCCTGAGTCATTCCTCAGACCAGTCTCATGTGGGGTTAATCACTACATTGCTGTTCTACTGGACATGAAAAAAGTGCCACCTGTATGGTGAAAGGCTGATGTATTTTCCTGTTCTTTTCTCTTAAGACTTTGTAAACAGTAGCAATTTTCATTTAATATATTCAATCTATTAAGTCATTCACTAATTTTAAAGAGTAGGTATAAAAAGGAAATGTAGTTCAGTCTGCTTTCATTTATGAAGTAATGAGTTCAAAGTATTGTTTTTAGAAGGACAGATTCATGTGACAGCTCTTTCCCCAGAGTTTCCAGCTCTGGAGGACTGTGCTGAATGACTTTCATTTTCTTTCTGTTTTTCTGCATCATGCAATATTGTCTAATAGTCATCATCCTCAGCTGTGCCAGAAGGATGATTTGCCATATTTTTTCCCTTAGACCTAGATTTATCAAATTATTATTTCAGAAAGCATTAGGAAAGTGAGCAAGAGAGAGAGATAAAATGTAATGCAGATATTTTTGTTATCCATTTAATTTTAGTCTTATATAAATTTTTTGAAGTTGTTCCTCAATTATTGTATTGCTATCAATTTCACAAGCTAACTATGCATCTTGTAAAATGCAAGTACTTTTTTATTTTTTAAAAACTGCCTTTCAACATCATTTCATTACCTTGTGTTCTTTAATTATTGTAGAATTTACAAAAGACCACTTAGTATATTTTTGGTGCTTCATTATTTGTTCTGAATCTAACACATACCTGCTTATCTTTTCTCTAGACTAACAATTTAACCTTTTTAGTGCCTTTTTATAGGAAAATCATACCATGACTTAGATAAATTCCATCATCTATCTTTTATCACAGCTTACCCTGTTAAAAAGAGGCTGAATGAAGGCAGGTTTGTTCTGACAGACAGGAGCCGAGCTTATGTAGTGATGCAGACAGCACACTTCAGGCCAGTACTGGAAATGATGTGGTTAAATCTGACAAGAGCCAGCTGCTAAAAATTGCCGTCAACAAATCCTGCTGCCCCTAATGGCAGCCTTTCCCCGGGAGCTTTGGCTCTCGGTGCTCGAATGGCCCTTCTTCCTCCTCTCTTAGACTGAGCCCGAGCCGTGCCCCCTTCCCTGTGCGTCCGTTTGTCTGTGCAGGAGAAGGAGGAGTGTATCCTTGCCAACTTCTTGCCTCCTGGCCCTGGCCCTGAAATCGGTTGCTGTTCCCTTGGCAGCGCATGATCCTGGAGCTCTACAGCTGTACGCTGCAGCTAGTGACAAATAGACAGCTTCAAGCTGCTTGCTTCATCTTCCCTAACACATTTACTCTCTCAACGCATTCGTTTTCTTTGTAAAATGGAATAGTAAATCCAATTCTAAAAGGCAGAAATCCCAAATGTGGAAAACAATGGTTTTCTTTAGGGCTTGAAATAACACTTCTTCAGTGAAAAGAAGCTTTGTAAATTAAATAAAGCAAGATCAGCTGTGGTTTTTACTATTTCAGAGACACTTACGGCTGTGGAAAAGGTAGATATGGTAGCTGGTCCACCATACACCCTGCAGCAATAGAGAAGTGTCGAGGCATGGAGCCCTCCTAAGTTCTCGCCTTTAATAATGAATGAAGAGTTCTGTTAACCCTGGCTTAAGAAAAGGTTATTCATTTTGAACATCAGCGAAGAAGGCTTATTTTGGAGAATGGAGAGTCTGTTTTGTGGAAAAGGATAAAACTATCTTGGTTTGCTTGGCCTGGTAGGCCGAAGGCTGAGACATGCTTTTCTGTGGAGGTCAAGGAAATAAAAAGGTGAAGCAGGAACAATAAAGTAGGATGTGTAGATATAAACTGGCTGATAGCCAGCCTAACCTGGAAACAAGCAAACCACACAGGGCTGATATTGTGGCTCGGCCTTCCGAAAGGAGCAGCGGGATGAAATCATACCTACATGGAGTTTAGTCAGTCTATGAAGGGGTGATACATTGTGCTTGTAGGAGAGAATAGCAGGTGACAAGAGCTGGAGACCAAGGCCATCTCTTGCTGTCCTGTCAGAAGGGGAATAATAATCCTGACTGTCTGGTGAATGTTAGTGCATGAAATTCTTTACTCTCTGGTTTTCTCAACAAATGAATATCCAAATATGCCCCTATAGACAGGTACGTGATGCCTCTCTGCAACGACGAGAAACATTACCCTCTCAAGCACTGTCACCGATGTCCTTTATAATCTCCAGTTTGTTCTTTCAGCAATAGAACCGCCTGATGTGATTTTTATGTGGGAGATAGTGGGTGATACAAAGGAGATAAGGACAAAGGGAGTTTTCCCTAGCCTGCACAAGGTAGTTGCACATCTCTTCATTACTGTAAGGATCAGTAGGTGATCTAAGTTCTTCATAAATCATATGTTACCATGCTGTGAATCAGGAAAAAGCCTTCATTACATAGTAAAGGTAAGATACAAATGAAATGTATTATGTTGGATTGAGTTGGGAATATCTGAAACATGTTCTTACAAGACACCAATGCCGACAAAAAGGGATCTTTCAAAATATGTATGAATGTGTCCATACATTTATAACAAGAGAGACTGATCCTTTGCTGGTGCTGTGACATAAGCTGGGTCCTCAGCAGTCTAAAACCCTTCTCTCTGTGCTTTCCTTTTGTCTAGGGGAAATACGACATATGTCAGGCTTTGAATGTTTCAGACATGTTCAGGTATCTTCAAGCACGCTTGCCTATTTCAATGCCCTGAGAGTGTGGAAGACTACTAGAAACAGAAGAACTAAGAATGGTCTTGGGAACTGATCCTGTCTCTGACCCAGGAGGGAAACGTTATGGGACAGATTTAGTAATGGGTCTTACCTCTGTTCATTTTACAAAACCTGCACTAACTGGTGGCCAAAGCATGGGATTAAAAAGCACCGCACCCAGTTTTAAGAAATTTGTTTTCACAATTGTCAGTTTTCCTGCGGTAAGTGGAGTAGTGAAAAAAGGCTGCAAAGCTAAATGGGTTAAAGCAAAATATGTTCATCCTATTGAAAAATTCCTTTAGCCAGCTGAAGCTCTTATTTCAAGCAGTTTCATCTCCACATTGGATTTTCTTATATGGTAAACTAATGGAAAATTCCTTTGTATTTTTGATCTTTTTCCATTTGCTTTTTAAGAGAAATCTAAATGTACAGATATCTAATATTATATATTCTATTCGCTGTATGTGTGTCTGTGTATTTATTTCTAATTGCTCTTTCTGTGGGTGCCACAATAATAAATTAGGTCTCCGGCCAGCTATTCCAACAATTTCATTTTACTCAGTGGAAATATTCTTGATTTATATACATAGTCACATGATCAGGATTTGACCTTCTGTTTAGTTTTTTGTTATGCTGTATGTACAATAACAATATAATGAACTTGTGCCATTTCGATGGCTGTGCTGACATTAACAAATGGTCCTGGAACACAGCAAAGATTCCTCGGCAAGATAAGATACTATAAATTTAGCTACTAGAGCACTGCAAGTGACAATGCTGAGGTTTGATTTTTAAACAGAATAGCTGTGTTAATCCAATCTCCATTGAATGCACAAAGGAAGAAATCATGGTAATTAGGAAGAGACAAATGGCAGCATTCACTTCTGGAATTCTGGGCCCACGTAAGTGTCCAGTAACCGCTTTAGGTCTTTAGGTTTCTTACTTGGCAGAAAAGGAATTATATACAAGGGGAACTTGCGTACTGGAAGGAGGCTCCGCTCTGTCTCCAGACATACAGAACATCTACAAGATGAGTGGAAACAGGTTTATAATAATTATACAGGGAGCTGGAAACAGCCTGGTTGCCTAATGTGTACCACTTTCATTTTACATTTTTCTTGTATCTGAGTTAAATGTTCTAATACCTCCTCTAAGGCTGCTACAGATCAACAATTTAGCCTAGAAAAATGTGTTTTCCTTTGTCTTATGAAACTCTCTTGGAGTTTGTCTCCATTAGAAGCTGCAAAAAATGCAGTTTCTTTTCTGGGACTTGTATTCCCCAGGAAAACTTTAGCAATCTGCTAAAATACTAGCTGAACATGAACAACTTGAGAGTGAATCTGTTCTGCTCTGCAGAGGTACATGCAGAACTGCAAATGCCCTAAAGCTTTCAGAGCCATGATAGTGGAAGTGAAAGGTGAAAGATGGGTATATTGTCTCTGCTTTCGAGTCAGCAAAGCATAAGCTTCTAACGATGGGAAAGAAAAGGAAACAGGATGGACTTGGCTTTCTGGAATGGTGGTGGCAGTGGTGGCTCATTTTCTGCTGTGAAATAGAAGCCGGCCTTAGCTGCTAGCTATTCAAATGAGACTGGCAGCTCAAGCTCAGCTCTGCCTGTACGCTGAAGAACTGAGTTTAGGGGTTTTCCCTGGACATGTCACTTAATTTGCAAATCCGGAAATTCTCCACCACCACCACCCCGTTTTATAAAAAGATAGGAAATTCTCTACAGAAAGCATGACCACTAGACTGCATTGTATAAATGTTGCAGAATTTAATAAATGGTACATAATCTGTGTCTGTTGAAACCACACTTACGTGTCTTTGATGAATTAATTGTACTTCATGTCTAATTATATGTCCATCTACTGTTTCTCCTTTCATTTAATGTGTGGGACAGATGCATAAAGAGATAAAATATCTGACTAACCAATGCACAACTAAACATTAATTTGGCATTTCCTCAGATTCTTAGTCCTTGCTTTTGCATCCTAAAAATATTTTAATAAAAGCAGGATAGCATTGGTTTTAGTATTTCACAGGCTGGAAAATGCATGCCAGAAGAGCTGTAATCTCTGCATATGGTTTACAAAGATAACTCAAGCTTTGTAATTCTGGAGGTTCCTTATATAGTGACATTTTGTATTAGTGTTTCTTGAGGGAGCAGAGATAATAAAGATGCTTCGCCCAGAACATAGTTTCCTTCCCTGTGTGTTTGTTTATAATATTTAATCCAGTCTCTAAGTATGTATCACTCACTACAAACAAAAAAGTTAAAGTATGTTAATTATCACACAGATTTATTAGTGTTTTTGAACAGAGTAAAAACAGAGGAGAAGAGGAAAATAGTAACCTTAGAATAGAAGTCCCTAGGAACCCCATCATTTTACAAATTTTGAAGCAAGCAGCATTTTTACAACATTGGGTGTCAAAGAGCAGAATATGATAACATGAATGCACCAAAAAGAATTAATTGCCTTGTGTGTCAAATGCAGTTTGAAATGCCTCCTGAGCACAGAAAGAGTGCTCTTTTGCAAAAGATCATTAAACCGATGCATTTTAAGTCTTGCTTGTATGTTGATGCTCTTTTTTAATCCTATACTTTGATCCTGGTGTAGAAATTATTTGATTTCTTTAAAATGCAAAATAATAAAAAACGACATTTTAAAGAATTCTATTGAGGGCTCATATTCAAGTGGCCTAAATTCTGGTACCCAACTTCATGCTTATCTCAGAGTGTTTACCTACTAGGAAAGACTTGTTGTGTGTGGGGTATAGACCAGCTTAATGTATGACCCTTCTTGCTGTTGAATTTGGAATTAGAAACCTCTCAGGCAGCCAGGAATAGAGTATGGGTATTTGTCCCTGTACTTTTCAACTTTTATTCATTGGGTGTAATCCTTATGTCACCATTCTGTTACTATTCAGCTTCTGTTAAGAATAATCACGTAAGCATTTATTGTGTTAGATCCTTGAATTGTGATTACAAGTCAGTTCTGGTATAGAAGTAAGCTAAAAACTTACAGCAAGCTAGCTATTACTTATATGCACTGAAATGGGAAAGAAAAGGTGAAAGAAAACAATTTTCTTTTGACTTAAGCCCGTAACACCAGACCTTCTGAGAACCATCATGTCTTTTCAGAAATTCATTCAGAAAAATAATCACCCGAACGTACCAGTTGTCCATACTTAGAAAATAAAGTGTTCTCACATGAATATGCTCTTTAAACTCTGCAGTGATTACAGCATGGGAGCAGAGAAGAAAAGGCAGATTCAGACACCCTTCTCCTAGATCTGCAAATGTCTTCTTGTGAAGCACTGAGTAAATGATTAAAAACCTGATTTTAATAGCAAAATTTTATAATAAGGAGCTACTCATTTTGTTCACACTGTCTTTCAAGATGCTTTATTCATGAGGAATTTTAAACTAAATAGTACCTACTGAAATTACTTAAAAAGTTATTCAGTTAAGGACTAAAAAGAAGCCTAAGTATCGGATGCTGTTCCTATTGAAAGTTTACTTTCTTGACTTCCATGGAAGCGGGGCTAGGCTGATAATATTGATTTTGTTTGCTCTAGTGATCAGGTATATCCTTGATTTGATTGACCTTTGGATCAGGTCTTAAGCAGCTTTCAGATCTGCACTAGCTGCAGATCTGGAAGGAGAGCTCTGGAATACCATTCTGCGCTTTTCCATCATCATGGCAAGAATCAGCAAAAAGACATTTCAGAGGTGAATTGTAATTTTTTTAAAAAAATTACAAACCTCCTCTCTGATATCCCAGAAGAAACACTTTGTACACGTTAGGATGAAAACAGTGTAATTAGTGTCATATTCTAAAGTTAGCTTTAGGAAACTCCTTGGGAACTCCATGCTGCTGACTTGCTGCTTCTGTCCAAGGAACACCAAGAGGGCTTCTAAAATCTTTTGAGAGAACTATTGTGTCAGAGGCATATGTGATTCTTTTCAAATGCCTGTTAAGTCAGGATGCTTACTGGCATGAATGGAATGGTATCCTCAAGCTGTGGTGTTCTTTGTGCCTCAGTAAAGAGCTCCTGCCTGCACAGCCTGGCTCTCTATTGCAAACCTAAAGAAACAGTATACCTGTCCTCACAAGAACTGGACTTTAACTGCCTGTTTTCATTGTCTTGATTTATGGTACTTATAAGTTCATTCCCTCTGGCAGAGACTCAAACAGGGAAATCTGCATCTCCTCTTTCAGGATATATTTCTTTAAAAACACTGTAATCTTTTTCTCCTGGAATTTTACAAAACAGCAGCCAGAATCTCAGCCAGTGTAAATTGACCTCCTGTATTGACTATGATAGAGCTCTGCTAATTTACATTCACTGATTATCTAGCCTATGTTTTTTTAACTTTCAAAAATGCAGAGGGCTTTTTCAGGAACCAAAAAGGCTGTGCTTGACCTTTAAAATTACTTACATACAAGGGAGACGAGAAATGCCTGTGTTTGTTCTTAATCCCTTACTGCTTTAAAATTTAAACAAGTGCTTTAAAAATAGGTTAGGCCAATGTTAAGCACTTTGATGGGACTAACAACATTCTCACTTTTTTTCTTTTTTTTTCTGAGACCTTCTCCAATTTCGTCTTAGCCAAGGTTAGCGCTTTAAGTGCTAATCTAACTTTGCACTGGGGAATAGAGGAAGTTATATACAGAGAAAGACTTTTTGCTGTTTGTCTTATTACTGTCTAAATAAGGCCGTGAGTCAAAAAGACATTAGGGCAGTTGACCTAGAAAAAGATGCACGGATTAATTGTAAGGTTATCTAGCCATTGTACTCAACTTGAGGAACAAAACTGCTCTACAACCATGCTGTCTTTCCTTCCCCTAGCTTTCATTCCATCAAGTCTTCCAGTTGCAATCATTTTATCACACAGCTGGCCTTTAGCAGCCGCCTGTCTTTCATGACAGTGGCAGTGGTATGTGTCTGACAACTTTTATTGCCCATTAACACAAATTGAGTTGCCTGACTTGGAGATTTGGGGCTTTCACTTCATTACCTTGTACAACATTTGAATCGTCCTCCCGGTTTCCAAGTCAACCCTGCTTGGCCAGGGTCGGTTTTACCCCAGATTAATTCTGCCTGTGCCTTGTTTCCACAACACAGGCAGCTCTGCAGGGTGACTTTTGCAGTCCAAGAAGCACAGAATCGTATCACACAGTAAATTAAGAAGAACTGTCAACACCCTTCCAGTTGTTTTAGGGCTAGGTGCCTGGAGCTAACAGGAGCAAAAGTATCATGGCTTGCTACGGTGGAGTGATTCTGCAGACATTGTCCTCCTTAGACAGGACCAAGTGACTTTTCTTGTTCCAGTAACAGGCAGCCATAGCCCTGCTGCTTGCAGGGATGATCCTGCACTTGTCTGATCACTCACTTCTACCCTTTTCCCTCTGTGCTGGAGGCGAGGCCATGCAAATAGTGGGGAGCTCCAGCAGTGGGAGGAGGAACACAAGACATGGAAGGCAAGCCGATTCCTGGCCATGGCCATAAGCGCTCTCCCCGTCTCCTCCCCTGCAGATGACTGCATTGCAGCCACGCCAGCCCTTTCAGCAGGGTTTTGCCACCACCCTCCTGAAGGGAGGTGTCAATGGAGTATGTCCATTTCTCGTATGAAGGTAAATTTTACTGCTCTGAAGATGAAGGTAGAATTTGGTTTTGCTTGTACAGCTAAAGTTTTGAGCTATTTTTTTGCCAGCAGAAATTTTACTTTATGTACAGTCAGATGAAAAGACCATTGGCACACCTGTATTGGATGTAGGCTTCGTGTGCCTGAATGTGTTGATTCAGTGCCCTAGTGTAGTTTTGCAACTAAACATCCCCACTTAATGCACGTTGACTTGGCTTCTGGAGCAGCTTTTCTGCATGTGTACTAGTTTCCATCTGTGTGAAATTAAAACAGAAGCTTTTTTCCAGGAACTTACAGATGTGCTCTAACTCCTAGTGGGAGTCCAAACCACTGACCAGCCCTGGAGCAGTTATGAATCATGTGCATGATGGAGATGTTCAGTTCAAGGTATAAGATGAGATCTAGTCTCAAGGACAAGCCCTGAAACGTACATAATGTGGATGTAGGGACCCCAGCAACTTCAGTCTGACAATCTGCTTTTGTTTGCTGAGTTACGTGTTAATGTAGATGTAGCCT
Source organism: Pluvialis apricaria (assembly GCA_017639485.1). Classification (NCBI taxonomy): domain Eukaryota; kingdom Metazoa; phylum Chordata; class Aves; order Charadriiformes; family Charadriidae; genus Pluvialis; species Pluvialis apricaria. The sequence goes on along the minus strand of CM030007.1, from coordinate 173,654,331 downwards.
TAGCTGCCTGAAGAGAGATTTATGGGCTTTTAAGACTTTCCATGGAACTAGCCCAGAGCTAGAAGGAGGAAAGGCTAAATAGTCTGTGGTAGATGATGTCTATGGGAACACCTAGAGGCTTATATTTTATAGAGTTGTTTGGTGGGAATGCATGCTTCATGCCATCATTTCCTGGGAAGCAAAAAGCACTCCACAAAACAGATGCATTTTTACACACTCTTCCTTCATTGCACAATTGGAGCTCTAACTTTGATCAATTCTTGAGCTTGCCAGTGGGCATAAAAAGCTCAGAGATGTAGACTTTATGTACCTTTTGAATCTTGTTTATTGGTTGAGCTCAAAGGGATGAAAGTGAAGAAATACATGTCACAGAATATAAAAGACAAATAAGTTCTAAGACAATATTTTTATTGACTGGATAATTAACCTCTGCTCAGTTTCTGAATAGCTCTGGTGCTTCACTCCTGAATAGTTATACGAATAATGCCATTTTTCTGTCTTATCTAGAAAATAATTGCATTTAATGTTATGCAAATGTACTACAAATGTATTAAACATATGCGGAACAAAAAAATAGAATTTTTTGCTTATCTTATTACTGTTATAATGTAATTAGTTCATAAAATTCTGTTTGCATAGCCCATATAAGTTATACTGTAAGACCGAAAAAAAAAGAAACCCAGATGGGGAAAGAATAAACTTACTCTTAACATTTTAACTTTTTTTTCTTGTTTGTTTTGATTTTCTGTTATATCTAGTGAATGAATTCCAGATGTTTTCACAGTCTTCCCACTTATTTCTCATACTATGCTATGTATTTAATCAGGCAATGTTTGCTGTGTTTGAAAATTTTTCTCCTTTTGGATCTGTTTTATATAATTCATATGATTATATAAATACATATCATATTACATATTAAATATTATATATTATATGTTACAGGTTGTCTGTTATATAGTATATGTTAGATATTTTGTATGTATTTTATATATATAATGTTTTATATAATTTTCATCATTACAGTCTACACACAGATGAGAAGAGAATCACATACTGTAATGTGATGTATCACATATGGCATAAAATTTCAACCAGTGACATGAGTATAGCCCACCAAATTGTGTTTCCTCTAAATGGATCTTTTTGATAACAACTTCACAGTAATTCGAAAATCAGAGAATCACAAGCCTTTTGTAATCCTTTTCAATGGAAAAATCACACCGTGTCCCTAGAACAGTCAATTATTTGGGGAAACAAGATACTGCTCTCACATGTTCTTCATAGTGATTGACTTAGCATTCTGCATTTTTTATAAAATTAACACGAGAACATGAATGCTATCTGTGAACATCTAACTCCCTGGAAGCAATAGAGATGTATTCCAATGCATTATTGCTTTATCTATTTGAACCTTAACTGTGTGCATTTATGCAAAGGAATGTAATTTTTGAGTTTACGAGGAAGCTGATGAATTTACTGGTAACATTCTCCATCACTTGACCACTCAGTACAAGCATGAACCTCAATATAAACTCCTTAGGGATGGCTTTGGTTTTAGGTCACAGTGAATACTTTCCCTTCCTTTTGAAGAGAAGCACTCTTTGATGTTGGTGACATCCATATATTAGTAAGAGTGGTACCAGTATCTCCCAGAACTGGATGTGCAGTCTTGAGGGCAACATTAAGAAGGCAGGTGAAACTGGTGGAGTCCTACTCGTTGCTTGTTTTCATTCTCAATAGCGTTCTAGATGAGAGCTAAGACAATTCTTTATTTTTTTAAAATATCACTAGACTAATAGAAAGACTGCAGAGAAATTACATTCTAGAAGAACTATGTAGCTTTACCGCTAAATTCTAAGTAGAATACCTTAATACTTTAATGTTCTTTTATATAGAATTGTTTTTTACACAAACTCAGATTTGATATATTTTGTAAAGGCTTTGTGTTTTTTATAAAAGCATTTAAACAAAGTAATTACTCATAATTAGCATAGAGAAAAAGGAGAAATAGCTACAATCTTGGGACATAAATGTTGACCTAAGTTTTTGACAAGGCACTGATTCCTGCATTTTTTAAATGTCACTAAAGAGCTTAGAAAGGGCAAGGAGTAAGAGTGCTGTTTTTGCCTGATGCTGACAAGATCAGAAGCCTTTCTTTTCCTAAACAAGTGTATATAGTACTGCTGTTTACAATACTGCATATTTTATATTTAAGTGAGATCTGTAAGGCAGAGTAATGACTTTACAGAACATGTTAAGATTTTGCACTTTGAAACATTTTAATAGCTAGTTTCGTACGTATCAAGGAGATATTAAAAATTTCAGAAAATACTCAACTTCCATACAACAAATGTGAACGAAAGACGTGTGCCCATGAAGTAAGCCACATATCACTGAATGTTATTCATAGATGTGACTATCAGTCTACAAAAAAAGCCCCATGATTAATAATACTGCAGGTACAAACAAAATAAAGACTGTTGGTTTTTGATTGAGTCATTCCTCTATTGGGCTGGAGTAACCCTGGGTGCAGTAAGGACAAGAAGGACATTGAGGTGCTGGAGCATGCCCAGAGAAGGGCAATGAAACTGGTAAGGGGTCTGGAGGACAAGTTTCAGTCTGGAGAAGAGGAGGCTGAGGGGAGACCTTATCATTCTCTACAACTACCTGAAAGAAGGTTGCAGAGAGGTGGGGGCTGACATCTTCTCCCTAGTGACAAGTGATAGAACGAGAGGAAATGGGTTCAAGTTATGCCAGGCGAGGTTTAGACTGGATATTAGGAAAATTTTTTTCACTGAAAGGGTTATCAACATTGGAATAGGCTGCCAAGGGAGGTGGTGGATTCGCCATCCCTGGAGGTGCTTAAAAGAGGGTAGATGTGGTACTTGGGGACATGGTTTAGAAGTGGTTTTTTCAGGTTAGGTTAATGGTGGGACTTGATGACCTTAAAGGTCCCTTCCAACCTCAACAATTCTATGATTCTATGATTCTAATACTGCAGCATAACTCTGTTGTGTGGCCTTCCCATAGAAGCCATGTATGTGTACAGAAATGTTTGCTTTCTGTTGTAATGTGGCAACACGTATATTCTTCAAGATGTGAGTGCAAATGCCATCACCGCCCCTACCACAGAGTACCCAAGCTACGCTGTTGTCATTCCAGGGGGCTTCAGCCTTCAGCCAGGAAAGGCCCCAAAGGCTCATCAGTCAGTGCAATAATTTCTGTGGCAAACATATCATTCTAGGCACTCCCTTGCCCAGGCTACTTTGAGCAGATAACTATTCAACAGAACCCGAGCCAGATTATTTAATTTACTGTGCCTTATAGGCGTCGAGTCTGACTGGATTCTCTTTCTGCACAAAACGGCAGAAATCCTGAAATAGCAGAAAAATGGCATATCCTTAATATGGACCAGGCCTGCAGTCTCTTATACAGCTCCTGAGTATTTGCCCAGCCCAGCTCTTATTCTGCACAACCAATTTTCTGTAGGATTGGGAGTTATGGGATTTGAAGTCCGGTGGTCCTCCATTGGCCTTCCCTTAATGCCATGCTGGTTTGTCTTTTAGCACTCCTGCTAACTCGTTTCTGTTCTCATCCGGCTCTGTTCACCTGCTGCTTCTCAATGTCTTAACAATAGCATTTGATTTACCCCGTGCAGTTCTGCTATTCCTTTATACCAATTCTTTCTGATGTGCCTTTTGTTGTGTTCCACCTCTTGTATGATTTGTTTCTGCTCCAGTTGCGCCTAACGAGGCAAAGGCTGTTCCTCCTCTTTTCTTTGTGTCTCAGACTAATTGTGTGTTTGATAAGGTTTCTTCCAGTAAGTACTTGCTTTCCTACTTTACATTCCCCTTCCTGTACCTTCCCAGGAGATCAAAATCATACATTCCTGAGTTAGATTTTATAACATCTGTTTTATTGTCATTATTTTGTTGCTTTCACTCCTTCCCTTCCTTGCTCTTTTTAGAGTATTTTCTGATCAGTTGCATACAAATGATTGACCGCTCTCACATTCTCAATGCTTCCTCTATCTGCTAGTCTCCTCTAAAGCAGTAGCTCCCTAATAATTCCCTCTTCCTCTGAGACAAAAATGTGAGCCTGAGTGTATTGCAATATCGTACTGGAGAGTCTGGGGAAAAAAACCCTCTTTCAAATGAAAGTATCTATAGCAGTCTCATATCAATATACACATTCTTTATTTTCTTTTACATTCATTTGTGGACATTCTTCCGTTCAGCTTATCAGCTCTTCCTGCATATCAGATAATATATTTATAACATCCAACATTTTGTACATCTATACAACATATAGCTGTCTAAATTTACAGGAATTTCTCCTGTTTTTCCTTGCTTGTTCTTCCTGAACATGTAACGTTTTTGGCAGCAATATGTCAGTCCTGTGACTGGCTTTTAAATTGCCAGTTAAACTGCTGTCTTCGTTATTTACCAAAACCCAATAAACCTTCAATTTATGAATGAGTTTCTCTCTGATACTGATTTTCTCTTAAAGGTCTCAAATATGATATTTGAATCTATAATATTTGTGAGGACTTCAATATTTTTTCTTTTTGAAAGCATGAAAGTAAAACTCAGAAAGCCCGTTTTATTTCTTGAACCTGCAAATGTAAGTGACACTTGCTGTCGTTCAGCTTGCAGAGATGGTGAATTGCTGCTGAGCTTGAGTTTGACCTTGAGTTTCTAACAGTGTGTTCTAGTGCATACAGGTGTATAAAATGAGAATTGGTATACTGGCTCGAACCAAAGCCCAGCTAGCCTAGTACCCTGTCTCCAGCAGTGCCGAAACTTAGTGAATCGTAGAATTATGAAATCATTCAGGTTGGAGAGGACATCAGATCTCCAGTCCAACCTCCATCTTCTCAGTAGCCTCTTCTTAGGTATTGGAAGACTGCTATTAGGTCCATCCTAAGTCTTCTCTTCTCCAGGACAGCAAATACAGAAGTAGAGACAGCCTACTGTATTACTTCTCCAGAATACTGTGCTGACTTCCAAGAATTTGTAGCTCAGTGCCTAAATTTCTGTGTCAGGGATCACAATTTTTTTAATAGCCCTTGATCATTTTGTCTTTCATTAACTCTTTGAAAATTCTGTGGCAAAAAGCTTCATAGATCAGCTACATTACCTTGGTTTTTTTGACCCCAGCCAATCACTAGGTTTAGTTGATGACTCCTACTTCTTCTATTGGAAGAAAGAGGGTACAGTCTATTCAGTGGCATAATGATGCTCTCTGTTTTCTTCTTAATACTTTTAAACACTGTGTGTTTTTCTAACTGTTACTGAGCACTAAGCATAGAAATATCTACTGTAATCTTGAACTCATTCCTGTGGGGTACTGGTCCAGTAACATTTTTGCTTTCTCTTGTGCAGCACTTTACATTTATCTTTGCTGAATCTTATCTACCATTTTAACATCCAGTCACTATGTCTTATGTTTTCCTTCTACACTTCATAGCTGATGCTTATCTTTACTATCCTTGAATAATGTAATAGTTACATTACAGTTACAAACACTGTCATCTTGTTATTTTCTAAATTTTTGAGCAGCACAGTCCCAGCATGCTTACATGTAGACCTTCTTCCAGGATTAAAATTAATTCTACTTGATATTTCCTATCTTTATCCTGTCTTTAATTCATGAGTAAACGTTCTTTTATTCTAAGTCCCCACGAGGGCTTTTGATGAAGCACTTCGTCAGATGCTTTTTGGAAATCCAGGTAGACTGAATCAGCTGTATGTCCGCCATGAACAAGCTTGTTGCCTCCTTCAAAGAATGCCAGGAGGCTTGTAAGGCAAAGCCTCCCTTCCCAATAATGCCTTGAGTTTTTCTGCAGTATATTGTATTTGTTCATATGTCTGCTGATCCTGTTCTTTGCTGTAACTACCACCAATTTGCCCAGTGCAGACAATAAGCTTACTAGAGCCTAGCTCATTGGGTCTGTCCTGGAATCCATTTTAAAAACTGGCATCACATCTGCCCCCTTTCAGTCCACAGGCACTAAGGCACTTCTAATTCAGAAGTTGTGTATCGCAATTGCTAGCTGAGCTATTTTATCCTTAAGTTTCCTGGTGAATGACATCTGGTTGTGGCTGTTACCATTCATTTAATCTATTTCTTCCATAGCCTCACTTAAATTCAAGTCGGCTCCTGTAATGAGTTCCCGGTAAAAAAGGTTTCTGGCCTGAGAGCCTTTCCATGTGCATCCACAGTGAACACAAAAATAGAGGATTAATTTTGTTTCTTTTTTATGGTCCTGTCTTCCCTGAGTGCTCCTTTTAACTTCTGAATATCTGCTGGCTCTTTGGACTCCCTGACGGCCTTTCTGTGCCTGATATGTTTGAAAAAATATTTATTGTTGTTTTTTGCAAACTTTCTTCAAGTGGTCTTCTAGTTTGCCTTACCATGTTTTTATATTTAACCTGCCAAAGTTTCATCCTCTCTAGTCTCTATATTTGGACAACACTTCAACGTTTTCAGACTTGCCTTCATGCGTTCACTAATCTTTCCTGCGCTGTTGTTTAGCCATGCTGGCTTCCTTTTGCTTTTCTCAAATCTTTCATGACAGGAAGTATGCATATCCTTTTTACCTTCAGTATAGTCTCTAAATTGTGCTCATGCTGCTGGCAGAGATTTAACTCTTTTAGTCAGCTTTTTATCATCTTTTAGCTAGCCCTTTTAGCATATTTTTAACAGGCTTCATTATTCTTAGGTAGTTCTTCTTTTTGGAGTTGACCACAATCATAATTACTTTTTTATGTTGTTTTTTTTGTTGCTGCTGCCAATGTTTTAAAGCGTATTGTGGTCATTTTCAGAGTTGTTCTTTGTCAGTAAATCATGACAAAGACAGCTGAGTTGAATTGAAATAGAACATATCTCTAGAGGGTAAAAAACCACAAAATTTTTGTCCAGTTTCTTAAGTACCATTATTTCCCCTAAAAGCTTTCCTAGAATTCTTTGTTTTGGAATTGATCTTCCCTCTAAGCTCCGGGCTGGAGACAGGCTAAATGATTCTGTGTAGTGCAATCTACTACATCAGTGTCTATCTGTTTAAGAGCGTGAGTGAAGCATACAGGCAATTATTTTAAAAATGCTTTAGTATATCTGGTTAGACTCTGTTGCAGAAGCATCCTGCCTATGTCTTGGCAGAGTCATATGCTAATAAATGTCAGAAGAGCAGAATAAAACAGGCTGCTTGGACCCTGGGGATTCACCTAAGCTGGAGGAATCTTCATGAGACTCTTTAAAACACAATTATAGCCCTTTTGTCTCACAGCATTCAGTCTGACTAATTTTATTTCGGTATAATTAGCAAAATATGTTCACATTACATAAAATAGAGTGTACATTTTTCAAATGGATTGTTTATATCTACCTTTACCCTCTCTTTATAAATCTTCTCTTATCTCCCATAATTGACTCAGTGAAATAACCTGCTGTATTTACTCTAGGAAGCACTCTGATATCCACCAAAATAGCAATTTTCGCCATTGTCTCTAATAAACCAGGGAATAGATGCGTTAGGAGTGCTGGCCACCTCTGACTATTTTTATTAACATGGGATGTGACTCACTGGTGACTGAACATACGGTACAGAGTACATCAGCTTGTTTTGCTTGATGTTTCTTACAGAATTAATAACCTCTGTAATTTTTCTTTAAAAGGTAAACTGCACAACTTCATCTTTTTCCAAAATATTTCCAAGTACATTACACAGCAAAATAAATCCATGTAGGTATGTTAATACTCTCCTAGTCCTATTGCTCTAAGCATTTTCTTCTTCAGCTAATCAAATTACGACTGCATATTTTCAACATGTTTTCTTCAGCCCAGCTGGAGCCCTTGCTTAGATAATGGTGTATTACCCCAGAAAGGGAGAAAAAATAGTGTTTAGTCTAAGTTAAACCGTTTTAGACATTTCATTCAGAGGACATCAAGCAGGAGGATAACGCCGCAACATCACCTTTAAGCTAATCTGTATCGGCATTGCCAGGATCCTACTATTCATCCTCTCCAGCTCCATACTCCACACCCCTCATGTCAGGACTTGCAGTCATCTGACTCTGCAAAAGAGTCAGTTCGAAAAGCTATGTTGACAAAAGGACATTTTACTGTTTTGTTTTGTTGGTTTTTTTTTAAGAAGGAGTTAATTTTCTGCTGGGCTGGCTCTCAGATCACCATGGAGTTAGAAAAGAATGGGAACTGGTGGTAAGGCCAGAGGAGGAAACAGCAAAAGCAGAAGTTCCTGAAGCTATATCTGACATATGTAGACTTTGAGTTCATTGTTAGCTGGATCCTTGTGACCATGGGTATTAGTAGAACCTTCAAGACTGCTTACTGCCATCTTCCAAGGCACCATCTATCCATCATTGATGACACTTGCTACAAAGGAAGAGAACCTGAAACAACAAAAAATAGCTGAAATGAACAGGAGAAATATTTGCCATAGTGACTGTGGTAGAAAATTGTATTTTGAAGTCTGGAGAAAGCTCTTTTCCAAAACGAAGAGATGAGTAAGCAAGAGTTTTCAAAAGTACCTTGCTTTCAGTTACAGGTTTTCCTACCTGCTTAATAAAACTGGAATTTTCCTCAATTTCCACATTCTTTCACAGCCTTGCTAGAACTGATATATTCGCTGAGACACCACAATTATTTTCCCTGTATCTGCAGTTGGCAGAAGACATTTTAAAATAAATCTGGGTGAAGGGATTGGCACTACAGTGGTTTACACTGCATATTATATTTTTAGGAAAGAAAAAATAAAAACTTTTTTTTTTCAATGAAAGGGCAAGCTATGAGAAAGCCACCAGAAGTTGTGCAATTCAGATGATTATGAAATCTTCACATTTTTGCCCAGGATGTGATGTATCTATCTGCCAAGTCTGGACTTCGCGTCTTTTTGTGTCACAGTAGGCTAACTCCCTATTTACCGCAAAGACTATCCCACAACTTACTTCAGAAAATGGAGCCAAAGCAGGACTGTATGGTCTACAAACGCTGTTAGATAAGATGGGAAACCCAGTGAGTATATTTCAAATCTCTCTTATTTCCTGTCATGTACTATGTTCATAATTGCGTATGGCAATTCTCTGGGTTTTACTTCAACTTATTGAATTTGCCTATTGAATTTGTCCCTTCTCTTTTCAGAAAAAAAACCAAACCACTTGTTAATTTTTTATGTTCCTAGTTTCAGTGGCTGGGCCACATTGGATCAGAGCATACTGCAGCTGCAGCTACTTACCAACAACAGAGCAGTGTTTGAGAGAAGAGTTTACCAAAACTTCCTTCTTCCCACTATTCCCTCACAGTAGTCAACACTTAAGGAGTAACAGTGCACGTTGACACTGCTCTTAGAGGATGATTCCTTTGTCTTTCTCAGTGAATGGGGCTTCAGCTGAAGAACACTCTAGTGACTGAAGAAAAGGACATAAGCTGGTTGGCTGTACAGTGTCCCTGGTTGAAGTATGGAGCTGTTAAATAATAAGCCCATGTATAAGCTCATTAACTGCTGGTTCATAGCGTGTGTATCTGGATGACTGCTCTTTGATTTTGGCTGCTCCCACTCCCAAACGGATTTGGATTGGATCTTTGTGTACAGTGAAAAGAGAATATAGATCTTTGGCTCCACTGGTATCTTCCTTCCTTCTCTTTTTCTGTATCATAAAACAGCTTGCTTTAGCCTCTTGTTTTTAGGATTTGAAATTCACATAAGAGACCAGTTTGCTGTCAAGATGTCTATGAGAAACATTTGAAATATTTTAGTTTGATTAGCTTGATTGTTTACCCCAAATATATTGTAATGTTCTACAACTTCAATTTGCAATGTGGTGCCAGAAATGAAAGCTTTTTAGTTTTCAGCTACGCTACCTTCCTGGTACTTCTTTAATCATAGAATCATATCAGGGAATGGTTTGGGTTGGAAGGGACCTTAGAGATCATCTAGTTCCAACCCTCCTGCCGTGGGCAGGGACACCTCCCACTAGACCAGGTTGCTGAAAGCCCCATCCAACCTGGACTTGAACATTTCCGGGGATGGGGCGTCCACAACTTCTCTGGGCAACCTGTTCCAGCGTCTTACCACCCTCATAGTAAAGACTTTCTTCCTAATACCTAATCTAAATCTACCCTCTTATTTTGTATAACTCACAGAAATAGAGTTCTGGAGACTGGTGTTGGAGAGATTTGTAATTAAAATTAGACTTTAAAAACAGCACACTTACTCCGTGCATGTGACCTCTGCATATTAGGAACTAATGTTTATTTTAATGTCAAAGCCAATTTTTTACATGTTTTTATACTTGTTGCTGTGCAAGGTAAATATCTGGTTTGTAAATTCAGTGATGGACATTTGATGATAAAATCATATAATATATTAAAATTTTATCATTTCCTCTGCCTTTCACATATTGTTTTGCTATGATTGTAAGCACTTCTGCACAGGGGCTATGGATTGGATCGCACCCCAGGCTGCAGTGCTGTGTGAGAACAGCCAAGACATCTCTAAAGGATACCAGCAGCAATCTGGCACAGCACTCAGGGTGGTTAAATCTCTGACATACAAAGCACAGTAGTTTACACTGGATCTTGTGACTGTGCCTAGGTATGTTCTGATTCTTGTTTACAGCTAGCTCATGTATCACATCAATACACTGCCATCTGTGCTGTATGTCAGGCTATTTTTCTGTGTTTATTCTGGACACTTGGACAGCTCGTTGAGACCTATTTGGGTCCTAAGGGGATACATACACACACACATACACTCATATTTAATATTTATCTTGTGCATCATGACAAAAAAAAATTCGTGTTCCACTGTGAAATTTTGGGATTATTTAAACCTATATAGTCCACTGAAAATGCTGGGATTTAGATGTAAATTTTGTCATTGGAATCTCTAGGTCTAGGCTTAAGCCTGTTGAATATATTTCAGTGGATATATTTCTACCAACTTCAAATCATGTTTGCGCCAGTTCTTTGATATACACATGAGAAAACCCACAGTGTGACATTTCAGAATGAGTATGCAAGGCTGGCACAGTTACAAGAACATTTATTATTTGTAAACTGAACAGTACAACACAAAAAATTAGAAGCATAATGCGAATTCCACAATTTATTTTTTAAGAACAGAATCATACTTTTAAGACCAAAGATGCATCTTTATAAATAGATTTAGATAGGAATAAAATTCAGATACGTGCAGATGTCTGAGGTGAATTTTAAGAGCTTCTGTCCTTAACTTTCTTTTGGGGAGGGTAGACTAAGATTCCTGATGTCAGTGTAGGGAATTACTTCAGTTCCTTCCTCCTAAGACAGGAATGACAAAAATATTATATATAACCTCCAGATATCGGAGGAGGAGGAAGTTACACCTATTAGTAGTGTGAAGAATAATATAGTCATCCTTGGCTTTTCCTCCCTGGAAATGACTTCAGGGACAGAAAACTGTGAAAGTACTTAGAACTCCGTGGATCTCTCCTTTGGCCATCTTAGAAATTAAAACAATATTTAGTTCTACCTCTGTTATCATGCTGCTTATATAGAGCCATGAATTTTGTAGTAAAACTAAAGGAAACCTTTAGGATGCATACTAGCAGTTACTGTATAGCCACCAGAGCTGTGTTGCTAGAACTGAATCACTTCATGATGGGATTTTATTTAACTCTGGCCAAAAGTATAGCAAAGCAGATTGTGCAACATTCTGTTTTTATGGGTTTTGTATAAACATATTAAATAGATTTTTAATAAGAACTTCACGATACAGTCATTTATTAATAACAAACAGAGAATTTATACATCTGTTTTGTTAGTGACTTTTAGAAATTCTGATTGTGGGAAACTTGCAAGATTAAACCTACACATTCTAATTCTAATCATTACCAGGATTAAGTTGAGTGAGACTCAGGCCATGCCAGCCCCACTGCAGGCTTTCAGAAAATATGTCTCTTATGAATATGTATGTTTCTGCCCATTCATTCAAAGCATGGTCTCTTTTCTTTTTTGTATGTTCTCTAACTTGAAGCCAGGACCATTCCTATCTCTTTCCCACCCTTGGTTTCTCTCCCAGTCCTGTTTTTCTGGCACAGACAACTCTATTTCCTTCTTTCTGTCTTTCTTCTCATCTACATATGTCTTCCCTACAATTGTCTTCTGCTTATAGTCTTTCTCTCTAAACTCCACATTTCTCCTCATCAACCCTTCTTCAACTCCTCAGATGACCTTTCTAGTCACCACCACATCTTGCCTTGCCTCCACTGCTTAGAGAGAGTTGTCCCTCTCTTATTTCCAGGCTCTCAAACCTTCCCATTTCTCTGTGCCATACTTCCCCAACTGCAGCTGTAGATCTCAACCTGTCCCAATGCCAGACTTTCAACAGGCCATAGCTCCTGCTTCCAGTTTTCCCTCTTTTACTCACCTAGAGGTTCACAAAAATGTGAGTACTTGCCCAAGTACTCTCTCTGTAGGCACATAACGAGCACCACCTGCCAGTTAAAAATTTTAATATTTATAAACTGTGGGTGCTTACGTTTCCCCCTTGCTTACATTCACCTGAATGAGGTTCCCGGGTACAAGCCCTTTAGAATTGCCAGTCTTGACAGGACTAGGTAGCTGGTTGCTGTGCTCACCTGCGGTCATCTGTCAAAATGTACCTCTGTCCTTCCCTGCAGAGTCCAGCTCATTGTGGGTTCCCAGAGTGCACCCCTTGAGTTTAGCCCTGCACACAATGGCACCTTCCACATCTTCTTGCTTCAGGGCAGAGTAGTCCAAATTATTTTCCAGGATGTGGGACACCCAGATTCAATTCCCACCTCTTCCTATGGCCCAGTCTCTGTAGAGCACTCTGGAGTAAGGCTCTCCTTACTGCTGAGCCAGTTGGCTAATGCTAGCCTTGAGCTCAAGGTCTGATTCGATGCATAAAGAGTGCGCACAATGGGAGAATTTGAACTCAAATGTGAGCTGGAAGTCTGTGCTAACATGGCAGTGTAGAGGTACCCTCTCAGTCTCTCCTGTTGCATCTGTTCCATTTTGTAGGGAACAGTTATATTTTACAAGAGCAGAGCGGGAAGAAAGTGAGTGAGTGAAAGAAAGAATGTCTTCCAGACTTGTGAGTCTGCCAGCTGGAATGGCAGCATATCAAGAAGAACATAATACATATGCACCACAATATAAATGACTAAAAGACATGACTGTCACAAAGGGAGAGTGCCCTCCTTTTAGGACGTGTCAGAATTCAGATTGTTGCAAAGAACAGTGCCACTGCAGAACACTTCTTACAGGTATCAGACAATGCTGTCTAGTGAGGTTTTAAAATATTTCATTGTGGTTTTCTGAAGCACGATCATCTGTTATTGTTTGTGTAAATGTCAGAATAATAATTCCAGAGACCACAAATCTGTGGTGTTTATTGTCATTTAAAAATGTGTATGAAAGTAAGAAAAGCACATCACAGCCTTAAAATCTTCTAACTCAGTCTTTTCATTTGATCCCACAAGTTTGAAATAGGAAAAGAAAAAGCCACAGTCACATTGACAATGGTCTTCATCTGTGCCATTAAGAATTACAATTTATAACAATTTTCATTTTCTTAGTCATAGTGGTCTCCATTGGTCCAGCTCTTTTGTGAGTCTGTTTTAAAATGTAATGGTTCTTTACAGTTTTCTTCATTATACTCTACTAAAATTCTCTTACTACATCCACATATTAACTTAAATTTTGCTTCTGTTCTTGGTGCCCTATCCTACACTAATATAAATCAGCACAGCTACTCTGCTCTCAGATAAACTGGCCAGATTTATACTAGATGAGGTATGGTTTCCAAGCATTTGGACATAAATAATAACGATGAATAATAGTCTTTTTCTCTAAATTATCTTAATTATCTTAATAAAGAAAAAAAAGCTCCATTAATGTCTTCTTTTAAGTCTTCCTCCTTTAAGCACTGTAAAAATTTGTGGTTCTCTGAACACTTCCCAGTTTGTCCGTGCATTTTTTTTTCATACATTTTATTCCACATGTGGTGTCACCACAGTAGTGGAGAAAGTAACTTTTACTTCCCTGTAGAGTCACTTGATTCTTCTCTGTGTGAAATCTAAATTGTGCTAGCATTTTTGCTGCCAAATCTCTCACATTTAATTTGTTGAACATGGTGTCTGTCTCAACATGTATCTTGTCTCTATATTTTCTTCTCCAAAATTTATTGTAGTTATTTGCATTTGGATCAGATTCTGATAGTTCTAATAAAGCTGGAACAATTGACATTTTATTTCAGCAAATTTAATAGTAATATAAAATTATATTCAATATCAGAAAGTCTAACAGACTGTTTCTTGATATACTTTGTCCATGTTTCTACCCTTACTCAGGTCTTTATAGTAATCTATTATTCTCAAATGTGTTGGAATTCCTAAGTGAGTATAATCTGTGATATTTGTATTTTAGCTTTTATATATTGCTGATATTCCAGTAAATGCTATTTGCAGAGAGCTCAAGAGACTGAGAAGGATGTAATACACAAAATCTAGAAAATACAGATAAATTATCGGAAGTATGATTATATATTTGTATATGTTGTCTTTACATGTACATGACAAAATAATGGTATGAATGCCCTTTAACCACTTCTGAGTTGTCCACTTTCTTAAAGATATCATGAGGAGTCTTAAGGAAAATGTTGATGGATTCTTTAAAGAATATTTGGGTGTTGTAATGAGTTAAATCCATTTAAAAGAGTTGTTGTTTTTTTTTTTAACTGGAACTGTTGAAAACAGAAAGACATCTATAATCAAATGTTGCGCTACTGGAAGAGCAGGAGGTGTCTTAACATACGGCTGAATAACTTTCAGGACACTAGATTAGTAGAGTAAAACCTTTGATGCTGGGAAGCAGCAGCTTGAATTTTATTCAACGGAGAATTCACAGTAGGCATGGGAAAGTCTGAATGGGAGAAAAAAATATGCGTCTGTGTTTAGAGTAGATTGAGCAGGGTAGGCTTCAGAAAATTCAAAAGGAAAGGGTGCCTGTTTGAGTAAACAAGTTCAGAGATGAAGATTTGAACAAATCTCTGTGTGTTCAAGAAGAAATAAAATCTGTCTTCTCCAAGGTAATTGAAGCCAATGTACAGTGAAAGAATAGAGGTTTCAGCTGTTTTAAGAATAACTAAGGTGTCAAAGTCAGTGCTCAAAAGTTATGAAATTATAGATGTAAGTGTTCCTGTGAAATTTAATTCACCCTTGTCTCCCCTTGTGACTGCACATTATGACACAGTATATATTTGTAGAACGTATGCCTTTTTTTCCTCAGCTGCTTATCAGCTACAGGTAAGGATTTCTGGAATTTTGGCAAGGCAGAAAACAATCCTTTACTGAGGGAAAGAAAACTTGAAGTAGAATTAGAATTCCTAAAATTTCCTGGAATACTGTAAGAAAGTGATGCAAACATAGTTGAGGACAAAAAGATATTGAATAGTACGGGTGATTGGCAACGTCAGGCCTGCTGCTTGAGTGGGTGTCACAGGGAGACTGAGAACGAAAAGGTATAGATGGCTGTTCTGTCATCACTGGTTTTGGTTACTGGTGATACCTAACAGAAGGACAAGGCTTGATGTAAGCAAAAAAGATCTTAAAATAAACAGATTAGCAGCTAGTGGGAGATAAACTATGGGCAATAAGGGAGCATTGGGAAAGAGTGTAAAGAAAAGTCTGCAGAGATAAAAAAAGCCAAACCACATGTTTAGCATCACAGCCAATGACGACAAAGATTTTCTCAGCATGAATACTGCATCCACACAAATCCTGAGTGATTCCTCCCCCCTTCTCCCCACCCATTCCCAATCCTGGTCTTCCATCTGCTTTTGGACACTACAACCACAGGTTTCTATCAATGAATGCTGGGAATAGAAAACTGTCTAGCCTGCCTCCTACTCAAATCTCTCAGGAAGCAGGGGTAAAAATACCAATAGCATAAGTTAGATTGGAAAGCATTCAAGAGTATGTTACATAATAGACAAAGTGTAAATGACGGCAAAGCAGTAACAAGGATAAACAGCTGGAAGGACCATTGCTGCACAACCTCAGAAGGTGAACCAGCTTCTTGACAGGGAGGGACTTGTTACTAGTCACCATTTACTAGTCACCATCCCTGGTGAAAAATGAAAAAGACCCAGGAGCAGACAAGAACAAACCAGAGCATTAACGTATGACTTCTTTGATTATGGTACTGGGAAAGGTTTTGGTTTCCTCAGTCAAGAGTGAAATTCTAAGAGAGGCAGCAGAGACAGAGGTCATGCCATGAAGAAGAGGAAGAACACCTTTGACCACAGATTAGCTAAACTTGTGAGGACGGCTTTAAACTAAGATTAGTGGTTTCCAATAACACCACATCAATCAATATTAACTAGGCAAATGTGTAAACAGACCTAAGGAGTAGGGGAGCTGTGGATACTTGTAAGGTCATAGAAGACATAAATAGGAAAAAGGTATGAGAATCTGAAACATTCACAGTGTTCAAACAGCATAGGCAGTAAACAAGAGGATTTGGAAATCTTGATACATTAGTCCTTTTATTATTTCATTGACCAAGAAAAAAAGACGCTTGGAATGTCTCACATGCCTACAATAATATAAATATGAGTACAGCTTGTTTAAGGACTCTTTATAAGGAAACAGAGGGAGCATATTTCACTTCTGAACCATTTTTTCTGAGGTGTAGAATATAGAATCATAGAATAGTTTGGGTTGGAAGGGACCTTTAAAGTTCATCTAGTCTAACCCCCCTGCAATGAGCTGGGACACCTTCAACTAGATCAGGTTGCTCAAAGTCCCATCCAACCTGACCTTGAATGTTTCCAGGGATGGGGCATCTACCGTCTCTTCAGACAACCTATTCCAGTGTTTCACCACCCTCATTGTAAAAAGTTTCTTCCTTATACCTAGTCTAAATCTACTCTCTTTCAGTTGAAAACCATTACCCCTTGTCCTATCACAACAGGCCCTACTAAAAAATTTGTTCCCATCTTTCTTATAAGCCCCTTTAAGTATTGAAAGGACACTATAAGGTCTCCCCAGAGCCTTCTCTTCTCCAAGCTGAACTCTCTCAGCCTGTCTTCACAGAAGAGGTGCTCCAGCCCTCTGATCATCTTGGTGGCCCTCCTCTGGACCTGCTCCAACAGGTCCATGTCTTTCAAGTGCTGAAGACTCCAGAGCTGGATGCAGTACTCCAGGTGGTGTCTCACAAGAGTGGAGTAGAGGGGCAGAATCACCTCCCTTGACCTACTGGCCACACTTCTTTTGATACAGCCCAGGATACAGTTGCTTTTCCAGGCTGTGAGCACACATTGTTGCCCGTGTTGAGCTTTTCATCTACCAGTACGCCCAAGTCCTTCTCGGCAGGGCTGCTCTGAATCCCTACATCCCCCAGCCTGTATTGATACTGGGAGCACCCTGACCCAGGTGCAGGACCTTGCACTTGGCCTTGTTGAACTTCATAAGATTCACACTGGCCCACTTCTCAAGCTTGTATATATTGAGAAACAGATTGTTGAAAATCTTTCGATATTGATCAGTGAAGAGAAAAATGAGCATAGTCATGCTCAGGGCTTCTACTACACGTCCCCAAATTAAGGTCTTTATTTGTGTGTCTGTGTGTAGCTAACCTGAGACTTGGTGTTAACGTATAACTTGAAGATGTTTGCTGTGGAAGGGGTACTTCTTGGAAATCATCCTATGCCAGTGTTAGTAAAATAAACAGTCCCAGGAGCACTCCAAGACACAGGGACCCTGTCTCCTACTCTGAAATTAGAAAGATCCTTGGCCTGGTTTTAGTCCACAGCGTGGCTGGAAGTGCTCTTGATGCCATTGGAGTGGCAGCCATTTGGTTACACAAATCACCCCTGACTGGCACCCTGTCACAGACTGCTGTCAAGTGGGAAAAACCCCAGAGCATGGACACGACTATGGGCGAACATTTCCTGGTGAGAGAAGGGAGGTAAACGAAGAAGACAAGGTAAAGGGAGAGACAGACATGCACAAGGACCATGCTGGGGAAGGACTGGGGTTACAATCACCAGAGTTTAGCATCATCATAGTAAATAGCAATTCTTTCAAAACTGCTGTTTTGGAGAACACACAGTGCGGTTACATCCAGTGCCATCAGAAATCGCCACTGGATGTGGGTGGCCGTTGATAGGATGAATCTTCAAGAGCTGCCCAAGCACACTTTGAGGGCATCCCTTGCGTGTGGATGGTGTGGCTTGCAATTCACTGGCAGTGGCTGGGTATGTGGCATGTTTAGGTACAAGGAGGAAGAGCCAGGCGGTTCCTATTCACCAGCCCCTCTCGTGCCGGGCCTGAATTTCCCCTTTGTAGCCGGCGGTGAGAAGGGAGTGGCAGGGAGAGGCAGAGGGGAGTGAGGTGTACCTGAAGCTTTCTCCCTTTGCCAGGATGTTCCTGCTTTTCATCTTCTGGTTGCCAGACCTGTTCAATGACTCATTTGGTGGGCGTCCATGAAGCAAAGTTTACATGCCATCAGCTTTTTCAGCTTCTAATATCTTTTTACCCCAGTACAAGAGTATTTACTGCAATGCACTCACGAAAACTTATTCTGCAAGAGTCCCATATATCTGCACTATCCTACTTAACCTGAACCCATTCTTGAGGAAAACAGAGTAAGGCAAGGGCCCCATTTGGGCCTCCAGTCATCCCAGTCTGCAGGTGGTAAGGAAGACCCATCCCTGGTGTCCTCAATCCTTTCTTATGTCATGTCCACTGGTTTTACTGCAGAGCGGATAGGGAGAGGACAAATTAGGATTTTAGAAAATTGTCAGTAAAAGGGGCAGATGTGTTGTTGTGGGCTGTCCCAGTGTAAGTGATGTTGCACATGCAGCTGTTTGGGGTTTATGTCTTTGGCTTTCTAAATGAGCAGCGATATTCCGTACTTCATCTGCACTTCCACCACAAACAGATCATAGTCCTTACTTGATCCCAGAGACCAGCTGGTAGTGCACAAGAATTAAAGAGCAGCAAGTCAGGAAGCAGGAAGATTTGTTAATCATTAGAAATACCTAAACAATGGGACTGTTTAGTAGCAAAGGTAAAATTATTAAAAATTATTAAAATTCATTAACAATTCTCCAAAACAGATTAGGAGAATATATATGAAGAATGTTTTTAAAGGTGGGTGGCTCAGCCTTGGGACAGTGGACTGAACTAGACAATACTTCAGGGTTCCTTGCTCTTGTTTCTTTGATACCTGTTGTCCTATTCTAAATACAATGTATGCAAGAAAACACATAGTTTTGGTCTATATTTTAGTATTATTTTATTTACACAGCACCAAAAAGTACGAGCAGGGAGCAGTTAACACTGATTCCTTCCAGAAAGACTAAGTCCTTCTGTGACAGCAACATGAAAAGAGGCAAAAGGTAATAGAAGCATTTAGTATCAAAACACATAGGAAAATAAAGAGTAGAAAAATTAATTGAGAAGCAGCTACTATTTGTTATCAATAATAACCAGAAGAAAATATTATGAAACAAACCTCTGAGTTTTGTTTGCATAAGCAAAGCTGGCTGTCATGTTCAGGATTATTAAATGAGAAAAAGCTTTAAAGTATATAATACCAACACCCTTTTTAAACAAGTTCTTGCAGAACCTTTGATAAAGAAGTCAATAAGCCTGTATAAGCCTCTGGACATCTACAATTAGCTAAAATGAAGAAGATGAAATAACTAATGAGGAACAAAACATTGCAAGTATTTTTATGTGTTTGAAAATTAACTCCGTGTTTATTTAGCGTATACTTTTGATGCTAGACTATTACTGTTATCATATATCTAACACTTACCCAAGAAGAAAATATTAAAATGCAACAACATTTATTAGCCTCTGCATGTAGTATCTGGAGTAAGGAGCACATAAGCTAAAAGGTGTTTTTATTTGAAAAACCTTTTTTTTCAACTTCTTTGGCTTTAATAACTGAAGAAGTAGAAAATTTGTAACATAAGTTTAATGTAAGTATGATATGAATAGGCACAGCTAAAACTTCATCTCCCTTGTTTAATACAACACAGTCTCTATCCCAACCTGCAGCAACTCTGCTTTCGTTCTTAACGAATATGTGCTTATTTGAGGACAAAAAGCCCATAATTAAAATCAGGAATATAGTTTTGCGAATTGGACAGGGATGATGTAAAGCAAGATTAGAGCCTCATTCATGGTATTGAGTGAAGACAGAGCTAGCTTTCAGCTGGAAAGTTTAGTCATGAACACTGTGAGCCTCAGGTCTACAGCCTGCAAGGTTCTCCCTTACATAATTTTTTTTAAAATATGTCTGTGTGGGACATGAGGGCATTTCTCAGTCTATAGCTAGCAGCTAGCATATGGTAAACCATATTTGATTTTCTTCATAACGATGAGAAATGTATTAAAACAAGAAATGTCAGAGGTGAAAAAGGTCTTGTATTTATGTAGCTCATGAACACTGTAGAAAGAGAAGTGTTTATATTCTGAGAAAGAACTGGATTTAAATTAAAAATATTTTCTGGATGCAAGTCTGAACAGCGTTCACAAAGATGTACTTTAAATAAGACCCTCAAATATAAATATTAATGCACTAAAGTAATGTGTTGTCTACTACTCTGCCAAGGAGTATTATCACGATGGAAAGTAGATGGCTCTCCTTCTGCTAGGAACAAACTATATCAGAACACTCCAAATATGAACACTAAGAGAGACATGGAGACAGAATGACCTTGAAACTCTGATACATGTGGCTGCTTTCTCATGTCACCCTGGGCACTGTAGAGCAATGATGTTGGCTTGGGGTGCCATTCTCTTCATCTTCCACAATATGTCTGGACTACAGTACTCTCCCCCAAAGTGGGGACTGAAATACCTGACCCTTTTGTGACTGGACTAAGGGATATTTAAGCTAAGGCTTCTACACAAATTCTTTTGGTTTGCTGGACAGATAGCACAGGGAAATTAGCCTCTGAAATTAGGTATCAGGGTTAGGTACTTAAAGGTCAGCAATGTAAACATCTCCATTATAAGCTGACATAAAAAGGAAGCACAGACAGGCATATAATATTAGGTTTTTTTCATACTTGTCAATGAGTATACATAAGGTATAATTCCCATATATTTGGTTTAAAATGTCTTGAATGAGTTTCTAGTTACAATGACTACTGAGTACAGAGCACTATCATTGTCCTTAAGGAAGCAATTTCTGAAGCACAAAGTCCTGGCCTATGCTTTAAAGCTAAATCCAACCCAAATTTGGTACAAGGCTGAGTCCAGCAACTAATCCACTCTCTTATTGAAGGTGACAAACAGAGCAGAATGAGGCAAGAAGTGTTGCCCATCTTGAAATATATTTTTTCTTGAAAAGCCATTCCTGCTGATCAGCACCTGCTCCCCCTGTTTTGCCTCATACAGAGTCACTTTCTCTATTTAAACAATTTGATCTAAGAGAAGAACAGCAGATGTTCAGTGAATTACATTTTCTGTCTAGTGATAATTTGATTTTAAAAAGGAAACAGGAAATATATTCTTCTGTTTAAAAGAAAAACACTGGTTCACACCCCCCATCTTTTTATCCGAATGCCACAGATTAGAACTCTTCCCCCTCCGAAAAAAATCCAAAAATATCTGATGTATGTTTTCACTGATCTTTTTGTCTCTCCTTTTATACTAAGACAGTTGCATGCATGTATTTAAAGATCTTAAAAAAAAAAAAAAGAGAAAATGCCTGGAAAAAATTGCTAAGATTAATAGTTAAATAATTTATTAAAGGTTTTGTCTCAGAATGGAATGAAAGAAATTGGAGTAGGAATCTGGAAAGCATATCCTTGTTGTTTTTATAAAATAAGACTTCCCATTCATTTTAATGGTTTCCTCTCATTAAATGCTTAGCCCTGTATTCTAATGCTTTTAGATGGAGAGAACAAATGACCTAGTCAATTTTGAAATACATTAGTGACTGCCAGACTCTCATCCCTGTAGAAAATGATGTTTCTGTATAGTTGCAATGGAAAACTAAGTATATTGTCACATCTATATCTGAGATCATCTCATACCTACAGAGGCTCTAGACTGGCCTGAATTCATGAAGGGAGCATAATTAAATGGAGGCTTAAAAAGTAAATAGGGTACAGAAATCACTACAGAAGTGAATGTAGGACAGTGTTAAGCAATGACTTTCAGAAGATTGTCAAAGTGATCTTTTAAAAAAATTTACCTGTGCTAATATCAAGCACATTATAAAAAGGTAATTAATTTGTTTTGTAGCAAGTAAGTATAATACTGAAAATTCTGCTATGGTGGAAATGTGTTAAATTAAACCTAGAGACTTTGCTGTAGACTTAGATACATAAAGTCTACAGTATGTCTCAACTTGCTGCGTTTAGTGTGATTTTAATGCAGCAGATCAAAAGTAGTTTTACAGAAAAATAAAGTGAAAATATCTTTGGTATTTGAAAAGTATAATCTGCATAGTTTTCTTACCTATTTCAACTTAATCAAAAGTGTAAGTGTTTGAATACATAATAATCTAAGCAATAAAGGGTCTGCCATCAGTCTTCATAAAAATAATGAGTTAAACACACAAATACACCTTCTGGGCAATAACATGCTCTCTGTGAGGTGGGAGGCCAAATGGGAAGGTATTAATTACTTTGCAGGATGTCTAATTTTATTTTTATTATTCAGGATAAAGCTTCTTTTTCACCTTTGACTGGATATTAAGTGTGTTAGAAAGCTAAATAACCTCATAGATGAAAGGCTTAATAACTTTGGAGAGAAGATAGCATATATGATGATACAAGTAGCTCAAACGTGTTATTAATGTTCCACAACTTTGTCTAATCCTTCATCCTTATCAGAGTCATAGTGCCTGCTCCACATCTACCCAGCTGAGCCTTTCCTGTGAAATCATGAAAGCGCTGCTTAAAGAAGGCTGAAGTGATGACATTTTTTCAGCTGTGGAATGGGGAACTGGACAAAGGTTAGCAACTCACTTTCACACAGCCCATTGATGCTACTTGTGTATTCCATCCCTCAGATGTCTTTTTATCTTCCCATCTTCTCCCAGCTTAGTCTTTGTGGAACCCTTTTTTTTTTCTTTAAGCACACGTAAAGAGTGTTTTCCTAGCGACTTTGATCATACTTATATTTCCTCTCTGTACATTTTATAGTTTTCTTCTCCTATATCATATTGATAGGTGGTTATCAACAGGATGTAGAAGGCGGCCCAAATGCTAGCCAAAGCTCTCCATCAGCTATGCTCACTTTGTCAGTCATGTCTCATTTAGTCCTGAAAAGCTGGTTCTTCACTCTGATCACTTTATGCTGCCAGCCTCCATTGCATGGTTGCTCAATTTTTTAAGAAGTACTTCTATATTTCTGGGCCAGTGACACACACATGGGTTGTTTCTTTGAAATTTCTGAATATCTGTCTAATTCTTTCTCTTCTCAATTCTTCTCCAAATTGTCTTGCTGTATGCAAAAAAGACTTTCTGGAATGAGTTGCAAGCATGAATGTTAGAGGAAAACATCTATATCTAGAAGTAAAAACTATATAAATAAAACAGTAATGAACTGAAGAAGCAATTATGTTTACAGCATAGTTGTGCCCCATAATGGAGTACCATATTTGGTCTTGTTATCCATTTAAAAAAATCATTTTAAATACTGTAAAAATTAGAGAAGGGTATAGCAGCAAAACACAAAAAGTATTCTAATATCAGAAAACTGCCTTACAGTGAGAAGCTCAGTCTTTTCACATTATCAAAAATGAGATCAAGCAATGACTTGGTAAGACTTCCCTCATATGGAAGAGACTGGTTCATACTATGGCTATGACTGAAACTTGAAGTGATGTATTTTCTAAGAATAAGGCTCATGTTTTTAAAAGATAGTGTGATGAACTACTTAAAATCCTTCCAGCTCTTAGAGTTTTTATTGCCAAAACTGAATGCTTTTATCAATTATACTCTGGATAAATGCCAGTTGTGATACATGTAATGGAGTTCTGCAGTCTGTAGAACTTATTGATCTGATAAAATTATACCATTTAGTTAATTTTTGTAACGAAAGTAAATATTTCTGTAGGAAATATATAATGATCTCAAGTATTTATTGCTGATCAGTGCAGTTTTCTTTGTGTCTCAATCATTTCTATATGACACCATGGTCAAGGTATCACTATCTTAGAAGACACATTAATTCATCTGCAGTTGTGTTATTCTACATTAGCTTTCTTCTTTGCTGTGAAACGTGTATTTGATACTTTAATTCTAAGAATATGGGTGGACTTTTTTTTTTTTCCGAGTGAAGCTATGTACTAATTTACAACAAGGCCTTTCCACAGAAACAGTCTGCATTTTCTCACTCTGTGGAAACATGAGAGAGCATATCCTTCGGTGAGAGAGGAATAACCTCCCTAGCATTTACCAGCATGTGCCTCAGGGTAAGAACATTGCATACGGGTAGTTCCTGAAGAGAAACTGATGTGGCAAAGATTCAAACATTGGTGTACCTTGGAATAACTTGTTTGTCTGCTCATGTCTTTAATTTTCTAATTTCAGGAATGTTGTCAAATGCATTTGTTCACAAGCAATATGATGGCTACTACACTTATGTGAATTTGAAGAGGATATATAGTATGAAAACTATTTTTGATAAAATGAGAGAACAATTAGTGCATTTTCATGAGTCTGTATCAACTAACCTAACTTAAGATCACAATTTTTGTGTAAAACAGAAAAGAAAAAGAAAGCAACTTTCTCCTTATTCCCATGTAAACCTCATAAAATCAATGCAAAAGTAGGTGCGAGAGCAAGATTTGCTCATCAACCTCCTGTTGCTCCTACAGTGCTTCTGGTAAACAGAAGCATCTTCATTGCTATTTATGAATTTAAAATGTGTTGTGCTATCTTGCAGTGTTTCATTATGGTGGAACTAATAACAGCTATTCACCTTGAAATCAGAGTTGTGTAAATTTCCATTATTTTTTTTGTTTTTGAAAAATACATACTGTTTGGGCACCTGGAGTACTCAATCCGTATACTTCATCTGTCTGTCTAATTAACTCCTTTTGGTTTGTGATTTTTGGAGCTAGAGTATCTTACATCCTTCTGTTGTTGCTAAGCAGTTTCCTTCAGGCTTTTTTCCCTTTTAACTGACTTATGTACTACAGATTCAGGATGTTAAGTGAATCATCATTTTGAAAGGGTGGTTGGTATTTTCTCATGATTGTGCTTTTAGGTAGCATTAAGGTCTTCACTGAAGTTGCTTATCTCATTCATTTCGAAGTTTTCATTAATTAGTGTCCAGGAGATACTCTTTCCAGTCTCGTCTGCTGTAGGATTTTTATCTCTAAAATTATGACCTCTAGTGTAGATTCACTTGACTTCTAGCTTAGGGTTTTTAGGCATTTAATTAGATAACATAGTTTCGAAAACATAATTTTCTAAAACTGGTCTTAAAATACCACACTGATTGCACAGTTTTCAGCATAATACAATAATACTGTTGTTATTCCTAATGCCAATGGAACTTCGTAGTGTTAAGAAGGAGTACAGCAAAGGTCTAAGTTGGAAGATCATATCTCTGTGACCTTGCTTCAGATTATTTTTTGGTGTAATAATGGCCTTTCAAACATAAAAAGTTCCTGGGAAAATTGTACAAATATTGCAAGAGTTGAGAGCTCATAGGTTTCTTTGGTTTAATGGACCTAGTTTGTAAAGATGTAGGGGAGAAAGTTTACTAGTTTGATGATTCAAGGGAGGCAGCAATATAAGGAATCTCTCTCATGGGCCACAGATTTTGTCAAGGCTTCACTGAACAGATTTGGAAAGGCATTTTAAAAAGATATTTTGCTTTAGTAATCTCTATAACTGTATACTGTGTAAGAAATACCTATCTAATTGTTACTTTTTTTACAATTTGGTGGTTTTGTTGGTGTTTGAATTGCTATTTATAGGCAAGGAATGAAAGTAAATTGTGATTTTAGCAATTAATTCAAATCAGCCGGAGGTCTTCTTAAAAGCCACTGAGAATATTTTTTCCGTAATCTGAAAGGGAACACCTGATTAGTCAAGACCATCTAAGCCTAGCTTCTCTCATTAAGAAAAAAAAAAGGTTTTTGTTAAGCTTTTATGGACTATTTTAGAAGTATTTTTGTTGAAAATGATTTCTAGTAATGTAGTCTAAAACTTCACTTGCCAAAATGCATATTGTCTAATTTATTTTACTTTTTAATTTACTTTGTTGCATTTAGTTAACAATTGTGTTTTTAGATGTAAGCCTTTTAGTGTTAATTGTTTAAATGTCTAAAAGGATATAAGCTTCTTTTATGATGTCATTTTTCAAGTGATTCATATGCAAATAGTCTAATACTGTTGGCTTACTGTGTAAGCAGTATTTTTTCTAATACAGCAATGGGAAATCACCAGACCTTTACATAACTGTACAGGGGATTATAATGGCTGAATGTTTTGGGGGTTTTTTTGAGCATAGGAAGTTCCATCTTAACATGAGGAGGAACTTCTGTACTCTGAGTGTGGCAGAGCACTGGCACAGGCTGCCCAGAGAGGTTGTGGAGTCTCCCACACTGGAGACATTCAAAACCCGCCTGGACGCCGTCCTGTGCAACTGCTGTAGGTGTCCCTGCTGTGGCAGGGGGGTTGGACTAGACGATCTCCAGAGGTCCCTTCCAACCCTGACCATTCTGTGATTCTGTGATTCTGTGATTCTGTAACAGATAAGGTGTCCTGCTTAAGAGTCGCACTTGTGAATCTCAACTGCCAAATCTGTCTCCCATGATTAAGATGAGTCACTAAAACAACTTCCATACAATTTTGTTTTCTTGTCAGTAGAGAAGAAATGGCTGGATTGGAGAGTCTTGAGGAAAGACTTGAAGAGAAATGACTGTCGCGTTTGGGGACATTTTGCTACTTTGAAAGAGGCGTGATAGTTTTGGACTGGATGTGAAGTCAGAAAGGGAGATGAAAGCTTTTCCAAAAAGATTGAGCTGCTGAAGTCTAATGAGATGGCTGTGGGAAAGGCACTGATATCATAGGGTGACGGTTCATCTTCCTGTCCCATCCAGGAAAACAACTAGCATTCAGCCCAGTCAGTCTTCAAGGGAACAGCAAATAGTTCCTCTTATCAGTCCTCATCAACACATTCATTTCCTGGAGGGGCAGGAAAAGCAACTGCCAAAACTTTTGGGGCATCCTGGATAGAAAATTAACTCTCCAGGGTATAAATGCAAAATCTCAGACTGTTTCAACAAAATTAAGAGTACAGGCTGGCGAAGTAATGAAGAGTTGCCTATGATTATGGATAACAGGGAAATCCATTTTATAGCAGAGGGAATTCTCACACCACGTCTTCGTTACACTTTAGCGTTATTAGTATTTTAAATTCAAAATTTATTTAACTGTTTTTCTTTTTCATTCTGATCAAAGGACATTAAAATATTTCTCTTAGCCAATAGTCCTGTGTTTGCATTCCCACGCATACTAGAAGCACCGTCGTTACATTCCCATCCAGCAATGCCTCTCTGTGTTCTTATTTGCCTTAGATGCCATTAGATACGTCTGCCAATGAATTTTACAAACTGGTTTGGAAAGCATTTTTCAGACTTCTGCCTTTAAATTATTTTCTGCTGTGCCAGTAATAATTCTTATCCTATCTACTCCAATAGGTTTCTCATCCTCAGCCCTAGTATGGGAGCACCTGCTGCTAACATCTGCGGCCATCAGCTGGTACAAATGTGAGTTTACACATCTGTGAAGTGAATACAAACAAAAACCTTAAGAGGTAGCAGATACCTTTTAAAAATCTAGTAAAGGTATTGCACCTATCTAGGTAATATCTTTAATTTTTGAAATGTGTTTATGTAAACAAATGGAAAGGATAAAATTCTTGCATAACTTTAAAAAAAGTCTTTTATAAGTATACTGTGACATGCTGAAGGTAACTTGGAAGGAAATTCTTTCTGCTTCAGTATCAAGAATTCATCTAACATTTTCTTCATTAATGTCGCAATTATACCAGTTTACATGTTAACCTGATCTAATTTACCAAAGAAAGGGTGTATTGTAGCCATTTTGACCTGATAAGAAAAATTGGGTGGCACCTAAGTCTAATGCATAGCAAGAGAAAACAGAAATGTAATAGGAAATCTACAGGTGGAGAAGTTCTATATCTGTGCTAAATAGTGCTTTTCATTTCAAAACTGACCTTATCTAAGGAAGAATCACTGAAAGCATCACTAAAGTGTTTTAAGGATTTGGGGGAGTGGGGGAAAAAAAAGTTTAAAAACAAAGTTTATCTTGGATTAAAAATAAATAGATCAAGCAGAAATGAAACTTTTCAGTATTTTTAATTTGCCAGATTTCCTCTCCTCATTTTTCCTTCCTAGTTCAATATGAACACTCCCTTGAATTCCTCTTTATTGGTTTGTGACCTCTGTTCTATCAGTGATAATGCTGATTTCTTTTCTTGTTTAATATCTGCATGCTCAATTTTACAGTAAGCCAACAAAACTATATGTTTGTTTCTTTCTAAGTCTTTTTTCACTTATTTTTCTCTGTAGTTGTTCGTGATACTACTGTTCTTGGATTCACACATATCTTTAGTTAAGGTATTTTTTCTTTATAATAGAACTATGTATACAAACTTTAGAGGAAACTTAGCGACTTTTTCAGTAATTTATTTCCAGTATCTAAATTTACCTGTCTAACTACCCGACTCTTATTCTGATCCATATGCACTTTTATCACTGCAGTTGCCTCTTGACCTTATATAAATCCACTCAAAATACTATCAACATTATTTTCAAAACTTACCATTTTCATCTTTTAAATTCTTCCATGAGTGGCATTATCAACTCACCATATTTTACAGCATCAGGAATAAGCTTACAATTCTTGTTTTGAATACTGTTCAAAATTTTGATCCTAATTATTAAATAATAAATGTTACCTCTTGTTAGGTTTTCTAGCGCCACTAGTCTGCAAGTGGTATTACTTTTATTCTTTGTTACTCAGTTTTCCCTAGTTTCCTTGTAATTGCTCCACAAGCTTTCTCAAAAAGTCATGTTGTCCTGCTTTACACCAAAGATTATCCAGTTCCTTAATATTATGTGCTTGTCTGTATCTTAAAAAATATGTTTTGGGTGGGTTTTGGTAGAAATCTCCTTTTGTCTAAAAAAAACCCCATAAAACATATTTTGCTTTTCCTGGAAATTTGCAGCTTTTCATCAAGAAACTGAGCTGTTGCAAATCAGCCAAATTTAAGATAAGTATTTCAGAATTTGAATGTCTGCCCATGACTAACTAATCACTCTATACATTGAATAACATACAGAAGGCTCCTAAGTTGGACACAAAATGAAGTTATTTTGACTGGGGTCTATTTGTGTTCTCTTTCCCTTTTCACTGTTGGACAGTGGGCCACTGTCTTCAGAAGAAGGTTCCTGCCTGCATAATCCTCTCGATTTTTGAGATGGTTGCCAGTTTTCAAGATCAAGCTACAGAGGAAGATAACTAAGAAACAGCTATCAGTTTGGGAAGTTGATTAAGACAGTGTGGAGTAGTCTTTCACTGACCAAGGTATGTTTAAGAGAAAGAAGGGGAAAGTACCAGAAGCAGAAAACTGGATATGCAAGTGAGACGGGAACAGACCAGGAATCACGAGCTACAAGGGCAGAGATAAAAAACACCATAAGGGACTCTAATCTGAGATCAAAGAAGTGCTTCAAACTGCTGAGGAAACTGAGACAAGGGAAAGCATGTAGGTGTTTTATCTAGATTTATATGCTTACCCTAATGTAGAAGGTGCAGAGATTTGGTAACCTCATAGAGCCTGTAAGGCTGTTTGCTGTAGCTATCATTTGCCCTGAAGAAGTGAACTGTCCCTCTTGGGTTTCCTTATCTTTCTTTCTCTTTTCTTTTTTTCTATGGGAAGTCAGTCCTAGTCTAACAATTGCAGTGCTGTAAGATTGTGTGGTCTTCGCTCTGTGAAAAGTAATGATGAAGACTGCATTTCACAATGTCCCATGGTGGTGGTTGGAAACAAAGAGTCATCAGATCTAGCACTGTGGAAGGGACTTTAAACTTTAGTGTGGCAAGACCTAAACAGAGCAGTCCGATTAATATGCTTTTGAGAAATCAGTATCAAAGCTCATTTGTCTCTGTATGTGGTAGTCTTTTACGCATGGGTCCCAATCTAGGTGGCTGCTACCCTGAGTATTATTGCTATGCTTTTTCTGGGGAGGAAAAATAAAAAATAAAAAAATCACAAGCCACGAAACCTGTGCATTTTGCTGGACAATTTTAATTTCTCTGACACATTACTGAAGTGATACCCCAGAGAGCTCCAGGAGTGATGCAATGCTTTAATTTCCTCTTTTTCAAACAGAATTGAATGAGATTGTTCATTCAGCATGTCCTCCACCTTATTTTAAAACACATATTTTTAAAAAAATAATCAGATATTGTTTGTAACCATTCTTTCTATTTGCAGGAGAGATTTACTAGCCCTCAGGAATTTCAACACTCATTTTAGCAGCTGGTAGATATGAAAGAGTAGGAAACTTGTCAGAACAGGTGATGTGAGGATGAAATTCCCTAAATCTGTTTTAACCTGTGGAATCACCTTTTGCTTGATAGCAATCTCTCTGATTTAGAAAGAGGTTATAGTTTGTAATAGTTTGAGCCCCTATCCAGCAGCCATGACCTCCTGAGCTCTTCCCAGGCTGTAAAACTGACTTGCTGTTAAGTCCTATTTAAACCATTTTCATGCGTGTTTCCAGCTATCAAGTCCTACATCACCAGAATATTATAAGACACAGACAATGTGTGTTTGCAAACTGTCCTGAAACCTCAGAGGGGCATATATATAATCTCTGTGCTTTATGGCACATGTCAGCTAGTAGAACCATCTTAAATAAATGTTTCACATATATTTTGTCAGTTTTGGAACATGTAACTAGAAAAAAATTAGACACCTTTTTTTCACTCAAATAGCAGCATGACTTTCTGGGAAAGAGATTAATTTTCTTCACTATTGATCTAATTCACAAGACATTTCTGCTTTGAAAAAACTATCTAAAAACAACAGCATTATGCTATAATCTGTCTACTAGTAATTCAGATAACATTTTGGAAGCATTTTAATTAAGAAGTAGTTATTTGAATAAAAAAATCATACATCTAATAATCCACTTATATCAGTCCAATTACATTAAAGAACTTGCATGTCACAGTTTAATATTTTATATGCAACCACTAACACTCTGCAGCATTTCATTTTGGTATGACATAACACCATTGCACTTTTAAGGGAATTCTTTCAGCAATGTCGTGGAAAAGGTTGGGAAATCTTCAAATATTTAAGAAGGCCACATCATGATGCTTTGAAAATGTTTTGTTAACTGCTAAGTTTGTCACCATGCAGATAAGCTTGCACATGTTTATAAAAATTTTCTCTTCCTTTTTGTTTCATTTATGGGCTCATAATAATATGAAAATTATGTACTCCTTTCGGTTATGACTTCTTTCTGTTTCTTTACATCCCATGCTACACTGCAACTGTGTAGAGCAAGGTTGTGTATTAGAAATTCCAAACCAGCAGAAATGTGTATCCTTAATATTGAAGTTTGTTATATCAAAACTAAAAAAAAACCCCAGTACTGGAACTGTTTCCAAAGCAGTTCTTTAACTACAGCCAGAAATATATCCAGTATCCAAAAATTACAGCTACATGTCTGAAAGAATGCAAAACCCTTTGGAAGCATATATGAAAGAGCTTGTTATGATTATCGAATTATTAAATTATCATCATTAAAGATATTAAGTGCTTTGAGTAAATCACTTTTCAAAATTATATTGAATAGATTATGGCATGATGTTTCAAAGATATTCCAGAAGAAATGAGCTGCTCCACACATTTATTGCAAGCTTCTGGACTAAGATCAGAAGTGAAATAAAGAAGATCAGAGGTTGCCATAGTTTAATTCTGTTAAGATATTTATCTTCTAGCAACAGATTCAGATCTCTCATGGCATTCTGTAAAAAGTTCTCTACAAGTATATCATTCTCATATTTAAAGTATTACTGGATGTACTTATATATGAATTTGACAGTCTTGATGTATTGCAGGCAAGTCAAATGGTTGTTGAACAGGATGATATCTGAATTATTGATTGTCTAAATTGCCCAAAAGTTTAACCATCATTACCACTCCTTATTCAGGAGAATGTATTAATTCAGATGCACCCTGCGGATCTGGGCCTTCTTTAAATACCTTTACCCATTCTACAAAATGAGTAAGCAGTAAAAATCAACTCTTTAATGATTAAATCCTTTGTCTGATTTGACGAGCCGTTCTTGCAGAAACTTTGTGATATGTGAATGGGTGGCTGTTCAGAATGAGATGCCATTAATGTTTTACAAAAAAGAGATTATTAGTGTGCTAATTTGTATCTCTTTGTATTTTGTATCTCTTCCTTTTATAGATAGCATGAAGTATACTGAGGAACACTGCTGATTACTGAGTTTTCAGTTTGATGTCTGTGGAATTATATCATGCCTTAGTAGAGGGAACCTGCATAATTGTTTGGACGTCTAAATTTGAGTCAGCAAAAATTGCTGAGAAATTACATGTAGAGTTGACAATTAAATATCTTTTTTATGTTAATTTTTATTATTATTTTTAGTTTACAATGTTAGGTTTGTATTATATACATGTGTTTAAAACTATAGACTTGCCCTTTGATATCATAATAATTCTCTTGCTGTGAAAACATTTTTCATAGAGTGCTGTCACCATTATTATTTTCTTCAGATAGCTATTGAAATAATAAAACATGTAAGCACAAAATATAGTGTAAGTTTACATGTATAACATGTAGTTTCATTAATTAGCTATCAACTGAAATGGAGAACAGTAAGAAGATATACCTTTCTTCTTTAATCAACTGTTGGCACTTTCTTCTCTTTTAACATTTTCTGCTTTAAACTTGTCTGTTGGTTATTCCTTCTGTATTGCACTTTTCGTGTATTTTATTCAAGTGTCTTCCCTTGCACAGTGCAGCTTCTCAGCTGCAAGTTCTCCTCCTGTTCCTACAATGTCTTCTAAAATCCTACTTGTTCCTTTTTACACCGAGAAATCGGGAAACATCAGATCAAGATAGCTAGTACAAATTTAGTTTATCCTCCCTTCCCCCTCTATGAATATGTATCAGATTATATAGCCTTTAATTAAATGTTTAAATAGCTTTTTTCCATATTTTACATCTTCCTTCAGTGTGTAGGGTGGCTGATATCTCTAAAAGTGGCCACCCAGTGTTTTACTCAGTATTTGCTTCATTACAGTAAATGGGACTTCTAGGCTCACTTCTGGAAAAGAATTCAAGGTTCTAAAACTTGATTTATGTACGTGCCTAAGCCTGACATCCTAGAAATTTCCCTCAGGTGCTAAAAAAATCCTGGAGCACCAAAAACCTACCTCAGGGATCTCTTTACTGAGCATGGTGGTTTTCAGAGCTCCTGAAGGAACTAATCTTTTTGCTTTTATTCTGTAGGGCATATTTACTACAGCTGCTTCAAGAGACACAAGCTCACCCTGCTCCTGTTCCAAAGGAAGCAAAGCCAAGAGACTGTGTAACTAACTGTACCACCAAACCTGATCAGCCCTGCTGCAAGGTAGAGTTTGTTACCCAAGCTCTCTGCCTTTTTCACAAGGTCACATGGCTCTTGAATAGCTCAAGGCACTTCATGTTGTGTCTGCATTTGCTAAGTAAGGAGATAGCTTTTGAATGCCAATCCTATATTGTGCAAGTATAAACTTTGAGAGCTGAGTTTGCTGTGGGGGTCTGGCATTTCGAGTTAGCCTGGTTTGGTGTCAAAGTGCTCACTTCCTTCTGATTTGAAAATGTAAATCTTTCTCTTGATTGGAGAGGCAGATGTGATCCATCCCATCATGAATCCTTTGCCTTCTATTTAAAATAATTTTGGAGAAGGAGAAAGATTTGGAGTACAGCCTTTAGCTTCAGCTTTTCTGAAGGCTTCTCCTTGCTGCTTTTATAGATACCAGTCTAGAACACCTAATTTATCCTGTGCATTGTTTGGGGATACTGAACACAAATGGGCTTGCATCACAGAAGATGCAAGTAAAGCATCACACACAGTAAGTAGAAATTTGCAGAGAAACATGTATCCTCCTAAAACTCCCTTCTAACAATACACAAATAAAGTATGTTGCTTGGTCTGTCCAGCTATTTCTTAGAGCACGCATATTTTTCCGATATTTCTATCCAGTAACTTTCTGAAACTGACCCATGTACTGTAAAAGAAATACAACAGTAATTTGTGAACCAGCAGAAGAAACCCACAATTTTCAATGAAAATAGGTTTAATATGTTTTGCACATTTAATTAATGCAAATATTTTAGCCTATCATGCCTTCATATTGTGTTTGTGAAAAATACTGGTCAGATGCATTATGAAATTCAAATTATAAAACGGTATCTAGAGAAAAAAATCATTTTATTGGTTGAGGGGAAAATACAGAGAGTAAGATACTGTTTTTTTATGGAACATATGCTCAGCTTTTTCTGGAGAACACTGGATTCTTATTTCAAGAGCCAATCTAAAGGTATCTTTTAAAGAATTTAAGAAGAAAAAGCATAGAAGTCCTCTCAGAAAGTTTCTGCAAGATGAACTTTCAGAA
The DNA here is from genome assembly GCA_017639485.1 of Pluvialis apricaria. Lineage (NCBI taxonomy): Eukaryota > Metazoa > Chordata > Aves > Charadriiformes > Charadriidae > Pluvialis > Pluvialis apricaria. Next base: position 173,619,580 of record CM030007.1, on the reverse strand, counting down.
CACAAAAAGATCAAACATCTTAAGTAATGTTGTGGACCCACCCTTTGTTTCCACAGGACATGTTCTCATTCAGGAAGTTTGGTGCTAATTGCTTTGAATCAAAGAGCCGGACAAGCATATCCTTCCAGTTTGGAAGATATGCATCTGGTGGGGTTAAGAAGGGATTCTGCTAATGCTCAGGTAACTGCTACATGGGAAAATATTACCACTCATTCTTCTGTTTAGCAAAACTTATTACTCATGCGTGAGTCACAATAAATGTAGAATAAATGGATGAGACAGAATGACTTCTTTTTCCACATATTTGTCTACAAAAATCTTCTGGGGTGCTGGATGCTTAGCATAGGAAGAAAAAACAACAACAACAACAAAAAAGGAAAAAAATTGCTCTTGTTACATATGTTTGCTGGTGATTTGAATGAAATTGACTGACTTTGCCAAATCAAAAAATGTGGTCAGGATCTTGCAGCTAATCTTTAGGAATTCCACTCTGAGAGGCTGAAGGGTGAGTCCTATATTATTCTCAGGTTGTCTCTGTGGTTTTATTTATTGTTGATAAGTCTTCAAATGAACAAAGGAACATTTCATTCTCGGATACTATCAAGTGGTTGAAGTTTTTCCTTAAAGACCTTTCCTACATAACCACACAGTCAAAAATTGCATAATTTCACATCAGGTTTATTATGACATCTTTTTTTCTTACATTGACTAATATAAATCAGTGTGTTTATAAATATTGCTTTCATCTATTGGGTGCTGCTGTAAAGATTATGCCCCTGCTCATGTCACACATTGTTTTGTAGCCTGAAATCCATTCTACTCTCCTTCACCAAAACAAGATGCTTGGTTTTATTTTCAAAACTACCATTGATTTTATCCCATTCTTCAGCTTTCATTAATAGAAAACATCATTTGCCACTTTCAGTCAGCCAATACTGCAGCTTTTTCTCCCATTTAGAATCATAGAATATCTCAAGTTGAAAGGGATCCATAAAGATCATCCAATCCAACTCCCTGCTCCTTGCAGGACTACCTAAAATTAAACCATATGATTAAGACCGTTGTCCAGAGGCTCCTTGAACTCTGACAGGCTTAGTGCTGTGACCCCTTCCCTGGGCAGCGTGTTCCAGTGACTGACCACACTCTCAGTGAAGAACGTTTTCCTAATGTCCAATCTGAATTTCCCCTGACACAGCTTCATTCTCTTTCCGTGTGTCCTGTCACTGGTCACCAGAGAGAGGAGATCAGAACCTGCCCCTCCTCTGCCCAAACTTGAGGAAGGTGTAGACTGCAGTGAGGTCACCCCTCAACCTTCTCTTCTCCAAGCTGAAGAAACAAAGTGACCTCAGCTGCTCCTTGTAAGTCTTGCCTTCGAGGCCTTTCACTATCTTGGTTGCCCTCCTCTGGACACACTCTAATAGTTTCATGTCCTTCTTACATTCAGGTGCCCAAAACTGCACACGGTACTCGAGGTGGGGCCGCACCAGTGCAGTGCAGAGTGGGACAATCACCTCCCTCAGTGGGCTAGCGATGCTGTGCTTGATGCACCCCGGGACACGGTTGCCTCTTTTTGTTGCTAGGGCACACTTTTCACTCATATTCAATTTGCCATCCACCCAAACCCTCAGATCTCTTTCTGTGGGGCTGCTTTCCAGCCTTTCATCTCCCAATTTGTATGTGTAACCAGGATTACCCTGTCCCAGGTGCAGAATCAGGCACTTGCTCTTGTTACATTTCATACAGCTGGTGATTGCCCACCTCTCTAATCTATCCAGTTCTCTCTGTAAGGCCTCCCTGCTCCTCCTCACAGCTCCTCCTAGTTTAGTATCATTGGCAGAGTTACTTAATGTACATTCAAATACTACATCCAGATCATTTATAAAAACATTAAAGAGCACAAGTTTTTTACTAGGTTTTAAACAAGAATGCTTGTGGTTTCTCCCATGTGTAGTTCTTTGAAAAATCCCCTTAGTCATTTAATTGTTCTCTTTAATGTTTTTCCTTCAAATTCTCATTTGCCATGACGGCTTCAAAACTTGGCAGCAGTGGAGACACTATTATACTTACTAATATCGTATGACCTTATACTCCTGCACTTGTATCCATTTGTTGTATCTTACGTTTGTATCACAAACTCCTTTGAGACAGGGGCCATTGTATGTTCATGAAGCCCCTAGTGAACTGAAATGTATTCCTATGTCACCGTAGGTCCTAGAAGTTACCATATTGTAGTAGTAGTATAGTAATATTAACTTGAACTTTTGTGCTCAAGAAAATGTGCAGTAACTCATGTGTAATGTACACTTTTCCCAAGAGTAGGGCTTTCACAAGTTGCTGAGTATCACTTAAAGACAAAGTGTTTGCAGAAAAAGAGCACAATCCGTTCTCTGCATCCACAGTGGATGGAAGAAAAAAGGATGGACGTAAGTAGCAAGAAAAGGTCTGGGTTTTTATCACTAAGGAGAGTAAAATGTTAGAGGAACATAAAATCTGCATTCTCAAAACTATGTCAGGGGAGGTTAGACAAAGATCAATTAGAGTTGACAGAAAAAGGGCTTTGGCATCTCAGGACCCCTTCCTATCCTTACTGTAAATTTCACAGATAGGTATGTATACGATATTGTTAGTGTGACATGGTTGCAGATTTCAACACATCAGGACAAAGCCATGATTTTTTTTAAAAAGGGCATTTAAGAAGCGAAATAATGATTAATCAAGCCAACTTCAGAGTCAAGAAATGTTATGTAAATGATTATTAATTTGATATACAATATTTTTGTAGTCTTTATTATGTTTTAATTAAGGGGTGTTGTTATTTTTAATGTTATTTTTATGTTTTGTCTTAGAGGTCTGAAAGATTCTACTTGAACAAAGTCCTTTTCTTGTATGTCTATTCTCAAGACAAATCTCTTGTTTTTTATTATATAATTGTCAGTCTCAGGGAGGGTAACTGGGAGTTTTGCAAGCTTTAACTAAAGGAGCAGAAGCACAGAAAACTTTTACATAGATACCTTTGTTTCTGCGACTTTTGTTTAAATAGGTTGTAAGCAAAACAAAAATGAAAGGCTTCGGTTTATAGACTGATCTCTGTTTGCTTTGAACATCTGAAGCTTCAAAGAACAGATAGAAAAATGCCTAAAAGGGTGAGAAGATTAGTTTGAAGAGAGTCATGTCAGAAGATGAAGAAACCACTTCCATTTGTGAAGATCAGTGTAAAAGCTGATTCTTGGAACTTTGGCTATATCAACTGTCTGCAATAGTCAAAGCAATGTGGATGGAATTAGTCAATGTAATTAAATGTAATTCCTAGGCTGCTTTACTGTGGGCACTGAGCTGTTGTACCTTTGGGTGGCAGTGATTCAGTGGAATGGAAATGTGGTCTTGATAACTGACCTTTCTTTATATTTTCTTAGCTAAACTGAGGGTAAACTTGGCATAGCTGATTTTCTGAATCAAACAATTTCACTGAACTGAATAAAAATCTCTTCCACTTTCTGCTAAACAAATTTCACTCAGCAGATGTTTTAATTGCTTAAACATAGCCTTTTGTTCATCTTCTGAATGTTCCCAAATCCATAATACCTTCATTTTTCTTGTGAAAAGGCAACAGGGAGAAAAAATAGGGTTTTTTTGTAACTCAAAAAGAAGAAATTTGTCACACTTCTGTTTGAATCATGTTCATACAACATTTTCTGCGATCCACATTACACCACTATGGCTGGCACCGAGATGGTGGGAGAAGAAAAAAAAAAATGAGAGTATGTTAATGATTTTTGTTTGATCTAGAAGGCTTTTACAATTACAGGATTCCTATCACCATTTTCTTAATGAAGGATAAATGACAGTGTCACCATTGCTATTGTACTATATTTAGGGGTTTTATGTTAAAAAAAAAACCTGTCAAAAAGATCATTCTAATAGATTTTTCTACATTTTGTATTATGTTCTTTATCTGTTGTATGTAAATTCTGAACACAGGTTTAGACAATACTGTTGCCCTTATATTAGCTATTTAGCTATTCTATTTCCATCACTACTGACAACTAAGAGCTTAGAAAATATCTACAGCTCACCAGCCTCCACTTGCTCTCTGGTCTTTTTGGAGAAATAAATAAATAAAAAATAATTCACTTTAGTACAGCTCTGTTTCATTTAACCGTTGGCACACCTTACCAAGGCAGTGTGGGCAGAGTCCTTCTGGTGTTGGCTAAGTAGCAGTAAGAATCTTTAGAAACTGAAATTATCCTTTTTTTTGTTGCTAGAAAAGCAGAAAGGTTGAAAAAACAAAGTTATTAAATAGTTACCAGAATGTTAGTTTAAAGGTTGTACCTGGTATTGGTTTTTATTTATTCCATAATATCCATTGTAATTATTTAAGGAATAATACATATAACTTAGACAAATTAATCCATAAATTTCGCTCATGATGCAATATTACTAAGCAGGTGTTACACTAAATTTGTAGTTTCTGCCAGGGAGGTGCCAAACCCAGTAGCACAACAGAGGCAAGGCTGCCACAGCTCCACGACCACACATCCCACCAGTTAGCAAGGCTGAGCATGCATTCCCAGTAGGCACACACATAAACACACATGTACAACACCATGAATACACACATACACACAGTGAGCCACACACATAATGCAGACACACGCTCAGCACTCAAACAAACAGGACCAATAGCCTCATCCAGCTCCCCTCTCTGGCTGAGCAGGAGGGAAGTCTGCTAGCGGGAATATATATACAAGTGGATCCACCTAACAGCTAGATTCAGATATTCAATCAGCCCAGTCCCCCCAGCTGCTGGCATCTGGACATATGAACCCCCAAGTCTGCAGCCCCACTCCAGCTGCTGCTACAGAAACACACACAAGCATGGACACCCTCAAGCTGATCTTGCCCTCACAGCCCTCCAGATCCTATGGTCCTTCTGACAGCAGGGACTTGCTTGGTCCCTTCTGTAGCCAGGTCCTTCTGTGGTGTCACCCTTAGACACATGCACACCTACTTGCCGGAAAGTCCAGCTTGATATCTGCTAGTGTCCACAGACCCACTTGCACACCTACACTTGCTCCAGGTGCTGCACCACAGGCACATGGGCCTCTGAACCCTGGTCCCACTCCAGTGCCTAGTCCTTGCTTTCACTCAGGTGTCTCCAACTGCAGGAGAGACTCAGGCACATGAACCTTTTGTGCAGAGCATGGCCAGGCAATCCCACTGACCACCCACTGTTTGTACTCTGCCAGCCCAGTTACCACTTTATTCCTTTATTTTCCCATGCTTGTTCATCACCAAACCATGTTGATCCCTCCCTTTTCCTACCTTAGATTCCACCCCTAAACATCCCATAAAATGTCTTATGCAATCTCAAAATGCTCTTCCCTGTAGCATGCCCCAGATCCCTACACAGTCACCCTCCTGAAAGATGCTCCATAGAGTTGCTTCTGTTGACTCATTTTGGTGGTTTTCACACCTGGACACTGGGACTGATGCTTTCCTGGGACAGCCCTGGGAGAGGCCCAGACAGGGTGTTCATTCACTTGAGTCCATAATTTGGGTTCCTCTTCCTGCCATGCCTCTGTGCTCCTCTGTGCTTGTGTACATGGGCCTTTGATGGGCTGAGCTCTCCTGTGATGGGCGTGTGAGTGGCTGAGGCTGGGTAGGATTTGGGTTCCCCTACCTGCCATTCTTCCTCTTTGCTTGTAGGTGTCTATGGAGAACAGCATTTAATCACATAACCTAACAGCTTTGTCGCTGTTTTTCCGTTAGTAGGTATAGCTAGCAGAAAAGAAGTACAATGGAATCCAACTATTTTTAATATTCATTGACCCACAGTAGTTTTGTTAAGAACAGAATTGGGAAAACTGGATTTTCCCATCTCAAATGTAGGGATTTAGGAAAGTAGATTGTTGGACCTGGCTGAAAAAAGTAACTTGGTGGTACATAAACTAGGCAAATCCTTGCCAACACATATAAGAAACAGGACAAAGTGCTGAAAGGCATCAAACTTCAACAATAGTGAGTGCCAAGCTCTGGGAGAAGGCTGTCAAAACAGTGGATACTCCCATTACTGAGTCCCCAAAAGGTGATTCCCTACCATGAGAGGTGATTCTCCCTTCCTGAGAGAGTTGGGGCTGTTCAGCCTGGAGAAGAGAAGGCTCCGGGGAGATCTTATTGCGGCCTTCCAGTACCTAAAGGGGGCCTACAGGAGAGCTGGGGAAGGACTTTTTACTAGGGCATGTAGTGATAGGACGAGGGGGAACGGCTTTAAGCTGGAACAGGGCAGGTTTAGATTAAACATTAGGAAGAAGTTTTTCACTTTAAGGGTGGTGAGGCACTGGAACAGGTTGCCCAGAGAGGTTGTTGAAGCCCCATCCCTGGAGGTGTTCAAGGCCAGGCTGGACGTGGCCTTGGGCAACCTGGTCTAGTGAGAGGTGTCCCTGCCTATGGTAGGGGGGTTGGAACTCGATGATCTTCAAGGTCCCTTCCAACCTAAACCATTCTATGATTCTATGATTCTATGTAATATATGGTTTAATGGTGTAATTTAAAATGTGATAGTCTAAGTGTAAACAAAATCTAGGTGTCGAGGAAGTAAATAGATAAGGATATGAAAAGTCCTTAGTGAAAGAAAGAAGGTAACCTAACTGAGTAACCATGCTAATTTGTTTGAAATTAGTTAATTTTAATCCATTCACTCCAGTATTTCATTATCATAATATTTTTATAGAATCTTAGTATTTTTCAAATGTTAAGCATCAGTCTACTCTCATTCTGGAGTTCAGAAAATGAATGAGACACAAATCTTTGTGTTAATAGGTGGATCATTTCGACCTCGATGAGCCATTTGTTCCAAGAAAATGAATGTTATTAATTTTAGTTGAGCAAATCTAGCATATTTCAGAAGAGATCGGCATATCATTATGATATCAGGATTATATGTAATGGAGCTTCTCTTGCCTTACTTTCTAATGAATTATACAGTGAAAAAAAACCTAATCTGCATGAGTGATACTTGCTATGTTAGTTTAAATGTTTTGGCTATTTTTGGTTTGTTTAAATCATTAATACTTTGGAGGTAGGAGTAAGAAAATTGTGTGCAATTAGTGAGCAACAGAATCAACTTCAGCATAGCCTTAAACTCAGATGTATACAACCTAGAGCAGTGGATGCTGGAGTGTTTGGTTAATACTACATGACTTTTCTTCTTTCTGAACATAAGGAAAATAATTCTTTACTTTGAGGGTGACAGACCACTGGAACAGGATGCCCAGAGAGGTTGTGGAATCTCCTTCCCTGGAAATATTCAAAGCCTGCCTGGATGTGAACCTGCTTTGGCAGGGTGATTAGACTAGGTGATCTCTGAAGGTCCGTTCCAACCCCCACCATTCTGTGATACTGTGTGATTCTATGACTTTGCTCTTGTATGAGGAAGTGAATTCTCCGCTGGTATGTATTCTGTGTAAGGGTGTGAACCATATGTGGGTATGAGCCCTGCCCAGAATGTGGCAGTATGGTTAAAACCCTGAACCTTGTATTTCATTTAAAAGAAAGTGAGCCCACATAGCACGATGTTAAATCAGATTGGCTTCTGAACCAGGCTCTTTTTTCCAACACCCATGGTTCAATTAGATGGGATACCTCTGGGTCACTCAGATGGAGGCAACAATTTAGTGCAAAGCTCCAGTGCTGGTGTCATTCAACAGAGTTGTCACCATGACTAAATGCAGCAGCTGCATGAGGTGATGCTGCTCGGATGGTGTGTCTGGAAGTCGGCATTTTCCCAAAGGAATGAATACAGCCAGTCGCACAATGAATGTCTGGGACATTAAGCGCAATTAATATGCTCTGAATGTGATGCGTTAGAAAAGCGAGGAATGTTCAAGGAAACAACTGTCTACTGGACATGGAGTCTGGAAGGCAGGATACCAGATACAGTGGATTTTAGACCAAGATGTCATGAGAGTAATTATTTTGTTTGTAAGATTGACACATGGTGGATCTGTTCTTGTGTCTTCCAACATTAATGCTCTTGTATTCTCCTGTTACAGTAAAGTTGGTTTTATTTATCCTCAGATGCAATGCTTTTAAGAGAGGATTCGTGTCCTTCTTAGTGATTCAAAAAAGAAGTGTATGTTTTCCCAGAATTCTGGGTAGGGTTTTAGCCACTGCTTCTGTTAATTTTAGTCCAACCCTAGATATTTAAACCCTGCCTTTGTTACCACTGTCAGTGCCTGGCAAGAAAAGCACAGTTATATATTTGTGAAAATGAATGAGCAAATGAATATTAAAACTCCAAAGGCAATTACTACATGTCCTCAAGGAGTATGGCAAGAATAGTAAAAAGTCTGGTGATGCCATGTTGTATTAATAGTCTTACATTTATTTCATGATACTTTAGAAATTAAATGTGTTGGCACTTCACCTTTTATTCAGCTAACCATACTCTGTAAAAAATCCATTTCGTTATCCAGCCAGACTGCTGAGCAATCATTCATCAGAGCTTCACTCATGAGCAATTTATTATTTTACCTGTGGCAGTACTGTAAAATAACAAATTATTTTTAAAAGAGCCTTGATCTTTGTTAAGACTGTGTTAGCCCCCATCATTACCTTGTCAAGTATTAAACAGAAACTGTGGCTGCTCAGCGTATGGCCATAGCTCCTGAGCTAACATCAACTCAACATCAGTCAGACTCACCTATGGCTTGTTTTGTATTTAGAAGATTTGTTTACTCGTTCAGAAATTATAAAATCGGTTTCCATATAAAACATTCATTTCAGATAGACATGTAAGAACAATGGAGATTTCCCTCAGGGAAACAGATAATGATCAGATGTCCACATTGATGTTTTATGAAATCTGCTGCTGATCTGTTCATGAACTTTATGATGCACCTGAAGACCTTGACAAAAACAAACAGAATAATTCTTCGTTCTTGTCCTTAGATGAAATTTCAGCTGATAGTCTCTCCCTAGGGATAGATTCCAGTTTTCCTCTTCAGTATGGATTCCCCATTGCTAGGGGAGTTGTTAGGAGGCAGAGGAAATGGTATTACCAGTAAAATGCTTCTTTGTAGTCCTGTGCCCGGGGCTTGCACATTGCAACAAAGGACCACAGTCATTATCTATGTGAGCTAGAGGCATGGAAGGGAGTGACTTGCCTGAAACTTAGAGCAAGGCTGAGATCATGATAAGTTATGGAAACATACAAAACTGGAAGCAGAAGATAACTGAGAACAGAAGTCTGCCATTGCTTGCTAAAATACATGAAAAGGAGAATTTAAGACAATTTTAGGCTTCCTAACTTCTGTTTGGTGATCCTATTATTTCAGTTGCCCAGTAAGCTTGTTAAAAACTGTTTGGTTCATAAGCTGCCATCTTTTGAAGGCTGCTCTTTTTGCTACTGTTTTCTGAAATCAGACTATCACACCAAGCTGATATAGGCAGTAGGGACTGAAACTGATAATGAATGCAGCAGTCAATTTAGTGAGCCATGGAACTGTGGGAGGCAGGCAGCATCCCATCTTCTAAGGTCTGCACTGGTTGCTTAATTGCTTCCAGAAGCTGTTTAGGATGTTATAGATCATGTAAGCCTACAAATTATTGTATTATCCAATGTCATATTACCACAGCTGCTGTCAGCAGAGAACTCAATACAGATTTCTTTGCACTGTCCCGTCCCTTCTCTTTTCCCTTCTCCCTGTACACATACATGCAATGAGATGTGTTCTCTATAAATGCTCTAGGACTGTAAACATTACCTCTAGCACCACCTGAGTCTGAAACTGCCCGAATACAATAATCATCAGTTTCAGGTTGCAAAAGACCTCATTCTGAGAGGGCAGAAAAAAGGTGTTGGAAACTTTACATCCCACAAAATGAGAGGTTGGAAAGGAGTGTCTGTATATTTCCTGTTTGCTGAGTTTCCAATTAAGTTAATGTTGATGTTATTTTATGTATTGTGTTATTAATAGTTAGGCTACTTAGAGCTTTGGGTAAGTGCATATTATTATTTATATTAAGTAAACATATCTCAATTTCTAGTTATAATGTCAATGTATAATGCCGTTCATCCTTAAGTATTTACCTTCAGCTCTTCTCACAGTGGAATGAATTCTAGTAGTTGAGGAATAAAATAATGTTAAATGTAAGTTTCATAGCTTGTACTAAATTATAATTGCCAGTCATGTACTACTTCTGGAAAAAAAGTACAGAGTATTTTGCATTTGAATTTCCCTAGTTTAATTTATTAGGCACAAGAACTACATGCTTATGAAACAAATAGCACACGTAATGAGAACCATTCACTGTTTTTCTTTAATAGAAAGTATATTTACAGACCATGGAAATATTTTATAGTAGAGTACATTATATTAAAAAACCAGAAAGCTATTATGATAGTTGCAACAGAAGATGTGTATCCAAAAGGAGGACCATGGCACTAGACAGAATTTTCATTCTTGTTCTTTCTACAAATTAACATTCCTTTATTGCTGTTTGATGGTATATATTGTCATTTTATATTTTATAACAAGGTTACATTAAATGAGCAATAAAAATTGCAAATACAAAGAGTTTGTCTTGCTTCTTACAGGTCAATTTATTTCCTATGTCAAGATTTTTGTAGAATAGAGATGGCAATTTTTACAACGGAATATATCTCACCTAATACTAATGCTTAAAAATTAGTGACCGACAGTAAGTAAGATGTCTAGGCACCCTCTACAGTTAATGGAAAGGGGTGAGGAATTTCAGCATGTTCACTTGAGACATATTTTAACACCTGAAATTAAGTAGGTTGAATTTATATTTCTGTATTGATATTCATGGTTATAACAAACTTGACATGTTAATATATGTTGTTGTTGCAGCATGGCAGCAGTTTTATGACTATACAGCTACGTAGCTGAGGAAATAGTTTTGGATTAAGTTGGATTTGGATTGGATTCAAATCTGTTAAAAACCTATGAATTCCTTTGGTGAGGTCTTGTTTTTGTGTTTTGATAGTTTCAGAGTCCTTATGAAATTTCTGCTAGCGTTCTCAGTGTGATTTGAAGGCTAAGGATTAACAGCCAGATTTAAAAGCCTATATTTATTATTTGTTTTTTTTCTTTTTTTAACAATGACCAGTGAAAGATACTATTTGTGTTTACATAAATAATAGGAAAAAAATTAACAAATCTGTAATTTACACTTGCCTGTAAAATGTTTTTGAAAAGTATCATAGTGGAAATGAACATCATAATAGTTCCACCTGCAACTGGATACAGCACAAGGGAAATATATAGAATCATAGAATGGTTTAGGTTGGAAGGGACCTTGATATATATGTGTATATATATACACAAAGGAACATTGGGTATGATGGTTTGTCTTCAGTGTGTTGAAATTATTTTCTTCCAGTTCTTATTTAGATATGCTTTAACACTGCTGCTCTCAGTGCTGTAGCCTAGGTGTAACCAAAAATGCATAGTAATGGCAAAGCACAAATACGTCTTTAGGAGTTACAGGTGGGTGATCATAAGCAAATATTGTAAATACATTGGAGTTATTAAACTTTCCAAGGCTTACATATTTTAAAAATAGAAGACTGAAGTCATAAATATAATAGTGGGCAATGAGCACGTATCTTTTTCTGTGTCTCATTTATTGTGAATAGATAAAAAGGTAGCAGAATACTGGAGGTGTCATATTATACTAATTTTTTACAGCTGACAGCTGCACTCTGAAGGACACTGTGGGCATATTCTGTTGTAACAGGGATGGAAACATGCTGTAATGATCCAAAATCATTTTACATGATATCAGAGTTCTGAAGAAAAAGGACATAAAAAATGGAATACTTACCTTCAGTTAGTAATGCACCTTTCTAAAACTTGCTTTGGTAGCATACACAACATAAAAGTACGAAATGCTATAGCAGACAGAGCACAGCAAATGTCTAAATAATGGTTAATGGTAATTAACAACAGGACAGTGTGTTCTGCTCCTGAATCTACCACAGAACATTCTCTTTTGTAGCTTTGTTTTAAAAATTATGGCATTGGAAGAATTTAATTCCAAATTGGACATCAGAAACATCATGGACGCAGACTAAATTCTTAGTTTTATATGCCATCAAATATGCTGACCCAGCTGTTAAATTTCAAACATGGTTGTAAATTATGCAGCTATGCTCTGGTTTCTACTGTTTAGCTCTATAACAAAATTCTTATAGAAGAAATAAAATTATTTTAAATTGCACCATTAGAACAGCTTCCAAATATATCTCCCTATGGGGTTCTTTGTTATGGAAACATATATTTTATTATTTGTATTGCTGACTACACTTTAAAAGCAAAATGTAATGGCTGAATTATTATTTGAGCATAAAACTTATTTTGAACTTTTAAAAGATACAGCTATGTGTTGGGTAAGTAGTTATGCTTAAAACTCAAGTTGTGGCATGGGAAAATACTTTTTTCAATATAGCAGATGCCTTTCAATGTCTTCAGGGTAAGTTAAATGATTTTACTGACATCAAAAGAATGTAATTAAACACCTATGATGGCTAAACAAAATAATAGCAAGTAGAGGCTTCTTCACATTACATTAGGTAACTATACTCTGACAAACGGGTTGGACATTTCCTCTGACAGCTCATATATGAAATTTAATTTGGATTAATTAAAATTTGTGGTGAAAATAGCACGTACATTTATTCCACATCAGAAAAATTAAAATAATTAACAATTTGTCTCTAAGTGTGGGCTTGCTACTTTGAGTAGCTTTCTAGTATAAAAGGTGTTGCCTGTCTACTAAGTGTACTGTAATTGAAAACAGAAATGAAAATACAGAAGAGAACATCACATGGCTAACCACTACACAAGCCTGCTAGACAAGAATTCACAGTATAGAATTTAAGTAGAGAAGAACTTTAGGAGCCAAAATTTGTTGGGCTAAAATCTTGGGGCCTGAAATTTTGATTCCTCAACTAATAGTCAGTGTATTTGCCATCTTTAACTTATTTGATTCTCTAACAACCATACTCCATATATCTTTTAATTTCCAGTTTGTCTCTAAATGTACCTTCATGCAGAGATCCACTCTGTGGGTACCTAACATGGGATGTGTTCTCCTTACTTCTACCGACTCTTTATAGAGAAAGACTATGTGTAAAACAAATTGTTTAGGTGCCCAGATTTTAGACAGCCAAAGTTACATAAGACTGGCATGGTTTCAGTATGATTGGAAAATGTACATCTTTGAATACCAACTTCAAAATGAGATTGCTAGTGTGATTGGTTTTATGGGAAGAGTCACAAGCCTACAGGCATGCTACTGAGTTTGTTTATGGCAAGGAGTGATGAATTCCGACATGAAAGCAAAGGAATCCTCATTGGCATGAATATTTAAAGTCACTTTAACATACTAACATTAATCCCACATTGAAAAAGTCAGTATTATGGGAATAATCATCTTTAAGGTGTTAGCGTTGGATGTTATCAAAAGGCATGAATGCACGGACGTTTTTCTGATCAATAAAAAGAAGACTAAGTAGAAAGCCTGTAGCCAAGTAAAAGTGATCTTTTTGAGAAGAGGCAGTTGTTTTGTCTTTTTTAATCATTATTTACTCTCTAAATCCTGAAAACAAAATTCCTTAGTAACTCAGAGAAATGAATCTGGACCATCTGGGCTCTCATTTGGTCAGCAGGGAAGTTTTGCATGTATAACATTCAGTTCAAGAGAACATTGTATGTGCTGTGTTCAACATCAGCCAGACTGTGGCTTACAGGACACAGAAAATAGACTTCAGTCAAGTGACATAAGTATTAAAGAACTGTCCTAGAATGGGAAAGCAAGCAGTTTGTGTCAACAGAGTATTCCTCATCCTACATTACCCTAGCTCCTCTGACAAGGCATTATCACAACTGATAAATGTTGCTTTATGACTCTACCACAGCTTGCTTGGCAATTTACACAGTTTTTAAGTTTTAAAATTATTGACAAAGGCCTACTGCACACTCAATGGTGATTTTATAATATAGAGAATAGCCTATCTGCTATACAAAACAAACAACAAAGAGGAAGATTGGAAAAGATACTCACATGTTTATTGAACTTGTGTTATCATAGGTAATCTACTCATAATGACAAGAACTGGAGGTCTCACACGGCTAATTCTAAAACATCCTCAAAATTTCTAAACATCTTTGTTTTCTAAAAATCTAAACCTAATGCACGATCATAACCAGCCCAGTGGAATGATAACATAAGCCTTGTTCTGACAGAGGGAATTGCAAACAGAATTAAAAATAAATACTGGTAGAGTTATGAGTGATCTTATCACAGGAACGTGAATAATTCAGGCTGGATGAGACCTCAGGGAGTCTTTAGTCCAACCTCTTGCTTAAAGAAGGATCAACTCTGTGATCAGACCAGGCTGCTCAGGTCTTCATCCAGTCAGCCAAACCTCCAAGGACAGAGATTACCCAACCTCTCTGGGCACCCTCTTCCAATGCTTGATTAGTGTCATAGTGTTGGGTTTTTTCCCTTATGTAAAGTTGGCATCTCAATTTTCCATGTTCTCCTGTCACACACCTCAGCAGAGGTCTGGCTTCATCTTGACAACCTCCCCTTAGGTATTGGAAAGCTGCTATTGAGTCCCCGCAAAGCCGCCTTTGTCTTCATGCCAAGCAAGTTCTTCCCTCAGCCTCTTCCCTCATCTGTCATTATGTTCCAGTGAATCACATTTACAATGTGCATATAGAGTAGAATACATAAAAGTAAAATATACATGTAATGATTTAAAGAGACCCTATCATAAAGCCAAAACCCACTTATGGCTAAATCAGTTCGAAGAATTTAGCAAGCTATGCACAACATTTGGATACTACTTAAGAGCATTTTACTAGATGCCATCAAACTTGCTATCACACCATTAGGAACACTATTCTTATCATAAGCAAACAAAGAAATGAAACTAAACAAAAGCCCTCAGCATTTAGAGAGGAAATGAAGAAATGAACAAAAATACTCGTAAGAAGCAGAAGATGGGAGAAAATAATGCTACTAAACATGAACCAGAAACTAGGAAGTATGGGAATGGGAAACTGATAAAGATCAAAGGTACAAAGAGAAAGTTATGACAGAAAGTATAAAGGAAAATAAGTTTATAATGCATAATAGAAAAGAAAGGGTTCGTAATAAGATATCATTTGTTTTCTTAGTAAATAGATACTGGAAAACATTGTCAGTAAAACATTCAAGAGGTTGGTCTGTTCAATAACTGTTAGTACCTAAACCAAATGATGTGGGTATTTACAGGCCTGCCTACCCAATTTTGGTTAAATGCGAAATAGAGAGTGCTTAATACTGGACATTATTAATAAATATTGAAAGGGATAATGTAATTAATACCAGTCAGAATTGGTTTATAAAGAATGACACTCATATCTACCTTGTTGTCTTTTCCTTACGAGGTTTAAAGCATCGTTTGTAAAGGTGTTGATGTACTTTTTGTAGACATTCATGAAGAGCTGTGGTACTGCAGCACAATTTCATTGGGTGGATTAATGTTAGAGCAATACCAGAGTTCAATGACTTACAAATTACAGCCCTGCATTTGCAGGCATTTCTAATGAGGTCTTGCAGGAGCTTATTCTTAGTTCAACACTTTCAAAATATTTTATCAATGATATGGTATGAAATTACCACTGACAAAGGTGCAACTCTGACAACAGCAAACACTTAGGAAGACAAATCAATGATACATAACAATTTAAATCACTTAAGAAGCTGGATGCCATCAAAACGTACATGTGAAATACAACCAAGTGTAAGGTTGTGCTTCTGGATAAAAAAGACCATGTGCTAGAGGATTAAACTAATCCAGGGTCACAGCGAAAGCACGCCCCAAGAGTACTGAAAAGAGCTTAGGCAGCCACTGGATAGCAAAATAGTGGAATATGTTGCAAAGAAAAGCAAGACCATTTTATGTCATTCCTCTTGGCATTGCTTTACTGGAATACCGTAGCCAATTAGTGAATTAATAGTTCAGAAGGGAAGTTGAAAACTCAGATATTGAGAAAAAGCTGTGACAAGTCTAAACTAATATGGGTTTTATCTCCTCTTAGGGAAGACAGAAAGATGATGTGATTATATAGTTTTTGCTGAAGATAATCTCCTTGTGATAAATAATAAATCTGCTCTTGCTCGTCGTTCCAACAGACAAAACAGTATCTAAAACCAAGAATGGAATAAAAATAATAGACAAATGTCAGTAGTGAAGTTAATTTGTCCATGGAGAAATTTGCAAAGATATTTCTTGGATTTTTTCTTCACTGGAAACTTTTAAATTGGGATTGCATGTGATTGAAAGAGAGATGCTCCTGCTCATCCATAACTTTTGGACTGGATGCAGTAACTGACTCGGGTGAGTCTCATGTGGGACAAGATAAAGACGAACATAAGAATCTTTCATAGCCTTAAAAGCAATTAAGTATGGTAATGAAAGGTGACAGCTCTGTATGATCAATTCATTGAGATGATGTCATCAATCAGTACTGTTTGTGGAAGGAGTGCTCTTTGCTGTTCCTTTATCAATTTAAGTAGCGTTCTAGCATAAGTTTTGATATTGGTTGCTAAATTCTAGAATAAGCAAATAGCAAAGCTGTGAATGCTGTGCCTATGGTGCCTATCACTAAACTCAGGGTGTGCCTTCTCTGCTCTTGATAACTACTTGCTGTATCAAGCAGGCTCATATATGAAAAGCTGACTGGGTTTGGGGAGTTTTTTGGAGGTTAGATTTGGCACATATGGATTTGATTACACAAAACATAGTCTTGTGGATAGGTTGAGCACCATGATTTTGCTGTGAATGATTGGAAGAAATGAATAATATAGGTTTTGAAACTTCTCATAAAATAAGAACTTTTTTAAAATGAAGAATGTTTGTGCTTTCTGGCTTGTTTGATTTTGAAAGATTCCATCATCTTTTCTTGTAATTATTCTTTGTAACTGAAATTCTTATTCACCAAGGGCTAATTAATTATATTTTGTAAAGTGGGTTCCTAAAAGTATTTGCTTTGAAGGTGGCTGCTGCCTCCCATTGTTTTAGAATAAAGTTAAGCTTTTCTTCAAGTTAGATGGTGAGTCTAAAAACATAAAAGTAGCCCTTTGTGTGTTTAGTTTGACTGAATGTGAAAAAATGTGTGAATGAAGATGCAAAATAGCATATGAAAGAGAGTAACAGGAGATAAGGACGAGGGTGCAGAAAACACTGTCCACAGTGGTAAAGCGAAATTATACTAGTTACTTTTTCCAGCAAATGTTAAATAAGTTAAAAAGGTAAAAGGGAACACTGCTAAAGACCAGTTACAGTCACTACTACACACTACATAGATTAAAACGCTTGTTACAATGTGGAATATTTAAAATAAACTGACTGATTTTTCTGTAAGAAATGTATTTGTTCAATATGAATTTGTTTAAGAAGACTGAAATATTAATCTTTGATTGTAATCAAATAATACCTTGCTGTGCTGCAAACATTTTTGCTTCCTATTGAATCAGGTCAGAGCTGTGCTTATCTTTTCTAAGGCAGACTTGTATTTCATTAAATATGGTGTATCAAGCATGCTGGGCAACAGATAACAAATGTGCTTTATAGCCCCGAGCCATTTTGCTTTTTCTTAGAGTCTCTTTGTGTCTGTATTACCCTACTTTGTAAAAATTAAGCTTCTGCTAAGGAATTATGTATGATTTGAAGAATGATCTGAATGATCTGAAGAATGATAGAATTTGATTATAAGAAAGTGAAATAAAATTGAAAGCATCAAGAAAACTGGCATGTTAAAAGCAGAAAACAATATAGGGCATAAGGATTTGGATTACATGGATAATATCATTAAATGAAAGCTAGTTTAGTGAAATATGTGCTATTGGGAAAATTATTGATTCGTGTATGTGATTAAGTGCTCCCAGGTGAGTGTTCAGGTAGTTCAGGGAATGACATACAATACTTGTGACCTGACTTATATCACCCTTCGAAAGGATGTTGCACAATGGATATATGTATACAAGGAAATTTAATAATTTGTTATTTGCTGTTTCGTGGCTAGTACATGAACTGAATGTGTGATGATAAGAATTGCTGAGATTTGACTGCATGCTTAATGTATGGATAATAGCCAGTTAAAAAGGGCATGATAAAAATGTGAAAGAAGGCAGTAACCACTAGAAGAATGGGTGGCACAGCATAATGGGAATAACAAAGTACTTGCCCGGGGAAGCAGGATGTTTTAATCTCTGTATTCCAGTCGCTGCATGAGTCAGACATCATATTTTACAGTTTGATAACCAATACCAGTGTTATGCTTGCTACCTCTCATACACCCTAGTTAAGAACCTCAGTATGATCAAGTCTTGTGGGTAGGCAAGCCTTAACAAGTATGAGCCACTGAAGCACAATTAGAAACAGACTCGTTGGAGGTAAATTACTAACTGCACTTTGCAATGCCTAAAGGACACTGGAGCTCCTTGAGTGCCCAGACTGATCAGTGCGCAAAGTATACCTGCTGTATACAAATAAAAACTACCTGCCCTTTTCTGGGACTTCTCAACAGGCGAGTCTTCCATTCTCAGGGGAGTGCTTATTAGAAGAGAATTTTAAAAACTACTCTTGGTTTAGCTACCTGAAACACATTAAGTATTGGTCTAAAATGTACAGATGATTATGCATCTTCATATGATGATTTTGAAAGGGTGTAAAACTTACTACCCCATTTCAACACCAACCAATCAATGCACTTCAAGCTGATGTCGTGTATAACTCCACTCCAGTTATTCCTTCTCTGTGTCATATCCTTTGCATATTGGAGTTGGGCCAGGAGTATTTTTGTGTTTACCTTCTAAAACGTCAGTGGCTCTTTTGTAGCTATAGTCCTCTTTTAGCTGCACAAACACTCCTCTTGAAGATAAAAAGTTTCTCAGAGTTTACAAATATTTGCTTTTATAGCCTAACTTCCTCCCTACCAAATAACATCCAAATCAAAATGACTGTCAAATATAAGACTTTTTTTAAGCCAGTATGATTTGCCTAAGATGGGTGGGTAAAAGTGTCCATGTCCAATTAAAAATTATTATCCTGTGAGCTGCTGTTTACATTGTATATGATTTGATGACAGACATTTTCTTTATAAATGCTCTCATCAGAACAGCATTCAATGTATCAAAGGGTATATCAGACATATTGATTTTTGCCAAGGAATATTCTTATTCTTTACCAAAAATCTGCATGAAGAAAAGCATTGACATTCTGTTATAAAAGCACTCCCTCCATTTTTCAGTTCTTAGATATTCATAACCCAGGAGACCTCTGATGCATGCAATACCATTCAGCAAATTCACAAAATAGCTTCCCAAAAGCATTGACTGTTTAGATTAGCTTTTCATGATTTTGTTTCTCATTTGCTATGCATTTGAACAATAATAATCCAAACAGCTGTAAATCTTCTAGACCATTATAACCAAAACTAAGAACCTTACCAGTAATTCAGCTTAATAAAGTGTGTTGAAAAGATGCTGTTCTTTGTAAGAAAGCATCACAGCTGCATCTGATGTGTATTCTTGTTAAACCATACTTTTTTTCTCCAACTTAGGTAATTTGTCACAGTTGCTGAAATGACTATAAACAGCATCTTAAAAGCTAAGCAAATTAATTAAGGGACTGTAAAATATATTTTTGACTCAACAAACTTGATTCGTCTAAATTATTACCTTCACTCTATTTAAAACTTATCAGTTGTGGTCATTTACGCGCTGTCAGTTTGTACTGTGGTTGCATGAAGAGAAATTTTGCTATATCATATAAATTCTGAAAATTCATTATGCAGTAATAAGCTATTCATGCATGTGTTTGCATATAAAATAGGAATGTAAGCACCCACCCTCTTATAGGCATGCATTTTCATGAGCTTTTAAATTCAATTTTGTGTTGATATGTATGTGAACTAGTGCAATGCATATGCAGTAATGACTAGAATCTGTCTATTTGTGGATATTGCTACTGTACCTATTTAATTGCAATAAATGATACACTTTTGTGAGACTTTGGTTTCACTAGTTAAGTTCTGAAAAAGCAATCTTAACTACCTTCCAAAAGAAATGGGAAAAAGTAAAAACACAGAAGTTCATTTCATCATCTGAAACTCAGACCCTAAAATAGATTAATGTGCCTTCTTCCCCACATTCTTTCTGCCTTCTGATTTCAGTGCATTCCATAAGTATTTATTTCAACGAAACATTGAAATGTCCTTCAGCAGCTGTAGCTTGAGCCCTACTAATCAAAGACATTATACCTGGAAAATAACACACAACAGTGTGGTGGGTTGATCTTGGCGGGCTGCCAGACACCCAACCAGTCACTCTGTGCCTCCCCATACTCAACAAGACAGAGGGAGGAAATAAGATGGAAAAGCTTGTGAGTCAAGATAAAGACAGGGAGACCATTTACAAATTATCTTCATGGTCATAACAGACCCAAGTTGGGGAAAGTTAATTTAATTTATTTCTGATTAAAAACAAAGTAGAAAGGTGAGAAACAAAGACAAAAACTAAAACAATTTCCCCCACCCTCACCCCTTTCTTTTGCTTTATTTTTGACTCCTCTGCCCAGGCCATTCCCCCTGAGCAGTGCAAGGGAATGGGGAATGGGGAATGGGGACTTTCAGTCAGTCCATAACAGTTCCTCTCTGCAGCTCCTTCCACCTCATGCTTTTTCCTTGCTCCAGTGTGGGTTCTCCACAGCCTACAGTCATTCAGGACAAACCTTCTCCAGCATGGGCTCCTCTCCACAGGCCACAGTTTCCACAGGGCATATTCACCTGCTCTCACGTAGGGTCCTCCACAGGCTGCAGAAAAATACCTGTTCTACCATGGTCCTCGCCACAGGTGGCAGGCAAATGTCTGCTCCAGCACCTGGAGCACCTCCTCCCCTTCTTCTTCTCAGACCTCAGTGTTTGCAAGATTACTTCTCACACATTTTTTCCCTCAATCCCTATGTCATATTTTGTTCTTTCTTAAATATGTTTTTTCAGAGGTGCCACCAGCTTGGCCGATGGGCTCAACTGTGTCCTGTGGATGGTCCGTTTTGGACGTGACATGGGGTAGCCCCTGGCTTTTCACACAGAGGCTGCCTGCTGCAACTCCCTTGCTGCCAACACCTTCACACCTACACACAATGCAAACAGTACATTAAAAATACTCAACCAACGCAAATCATAAATAGGGTCACTTAGCAACTTGCAAAAAAATATTTATATGTTCAATCAGAAGAACTGTCACTAATATTTAATCCTTTATTACCTTTAGAATATAAACTGCACTCTATTTTCATAGATTTTAATTATGTTAAATGTTATTGAAATAAGGTTTCATTTGGTGATAATAATGCAAATGGATTTGTGTTCTCTATGGGAAATATTAAATTGCCTCAGTTAAATGTGTCTGTGATAACATTACACAGCATCCCAAAGGAGCCAGAAGCAATGTAAAAAGTCATGGCTAGAAACTCGATGTCGTTGGCTTAATCTGTTTTCACTGAGACTATTACTAATTAAATGTTACTAATACTTTTGCAAATTACAGAAATGACCTTAGGAAATTTCTGTTAATCCTCCTAGACACGACAATCTCGGTAAAAACAGTTCTATTTTGCACTTTTAAGAAAATAAAATGGAGGACAGAATGGAAAAAATTACTTAATCATTTTGCCGTACAAATAATTTATATATTCATATCCAGAGTAAACTTTTACGTTTTGGTTTGTATGTATATGTCTCATTTAAATTATTCTTCTTCTATCTGATCAGAATAATGGGTGCATGAAAAGGTAGGATTTATCCTCATTGCCTCTAAGTGAAATACATAGTTCACAGGAGCTGCTTGTTTTGTAGTATTGTTAGGACTTCGTTTCTGGAAAAAAAAGTAGCTGCCCTGGTTATGCTTATAAATACACAATGCATTATAAAATAAATGTCTGTGTTTGTTTTTCTCGTTGGAAATACCTTCCAGAATGATTATTGGCTTATTTATTCATTAAATATTTTAAATATTGTTTTTTCTTTCTTTTTTTAGTAGTTAGCTTTTGAGCATGTTCTTAATGTCCTGAAGGGTCTATTACAGGACCAAAGTAGACACAGACTGCTTTTTCCCTTGTGTCATGGTTTAACCCCAGCCAACAAAACAAGGAATTAATTCACCAGTTCCCATCGGCAGGCAGGTGTTCAGCCTCATCCAGGAAAGCAGGGCTCCATTATGTGTAACAGTTCCTTGGGAAGACAAATACCATCACTCTGAACGTCCCCCTCTCTTCCTTCTTCTTCCCCCAGCTTTGTATACTGAGCATGACGTCACATGGCATGGAATATCCTTTTGGTCAGTTGGGGTCAGCTGTACCAGCTGTGTCTCCTTCCAACTTCTAGTGCACTCTGTCTACTTGCTGGCGGGGTGGTGTGAGGAGCAGAAAAGGCCTTGACTGCTTAGCAACAACCAAAACCACCAGTGCACTATCATCACCATTTCTCACCCCAAATCCAAAACATAGCACTATACCAGCTACTAGTAAAAAAGTTAAGTGCATCCCAGCTGAAACCATGGCACCTTGTTACCTGAAGAAACTCAGAAGTGACAGGTTTTGCTGTACAGTCATAGTAACTATTTTGTTTACGCAGAGAGGGGTAAATGAAAAGTATAAAATATCACTGCAACTGTTACATGACTTCTCAATAGAAACTGGAAGCACTTCCATGATATTAGAATTGCTTTCAGTTTGCATACCTGAGTGCAAACATTCCAAAATTTCTGAGGAGAAAGCACATATTACCATATTCAAAACATGGCTTAGACAAATATATAAGTGGGGACCCTGAATGATGTTCCAAAGAAAAAAGAAGCGAAAGGATCTGAAGCTGGCATTTCATTCTAGGGAGACTTTGACTAGTAAAATGCACCAGGTCTTGTACTTTCAAAGCTATAAGGGGTAAATAAATTAGAAGTTTCCAAGAAGGTCCACACAAAATATTCAAAGGATGAGAAAACATTCCAGCTGTGGAAATCCAAGCTCAATTTAGCTGGTTTATGTCATAGTTTAGGTCTTACATAGGATGTTAAAGTTTGATTATGAATTCAGTAACAACTTGTCAATTTATTAAGCAAAGTTACAACAGTGACTATAGGCTATCACTAGGCAGAGAGATTCTAGAAATAACATATCACAGAATCACAGAATGGTCAGGGTTGGAAGGGACCTTGAGAGATCATCTAGTCCAACCCCCCTGCCAAAGCAGGTTCACCTAAAGCAGGTTGGACAGGAGTGCATCCAGGTGGGTTTTGAATATTTCCAGAGAAGGAGACTCCACAGCCTCTCTGGGCAGCCTATTCCAGTGCTCTGTCACTCTCAAAGTAAGGAATTTTTTCCTCATGTTCAGGTGGAATTTCCTGTTTTTCAGTTTGTGCCCATTGCCCCTTGTCCTGTTGCTGGGCACCGCTGAAAATAGTCTGAACCCATCCTCTTGGCACCCACCCTTTAGATATTTATAGGCATTAATGAGATCCCCTCTCAGTCTTCTCTTCTCCAGGCTAAACAGACCCAGGCCTCTCAGTCTTTCTTCATGAGATGCTCCATTCCCTTGATCATCTTCGTAGCCCTCTGCTGGACTGTCTCCAGTAGTTCCCTGTCTTTCTTGAACTGGGGAGCCCAGAACTGGACACAGTACTCCAGATGTGGCCTCACCAGGGCAGAATAGAGGGGGAGGATGACCTCCCTCCACCTACTGGCTACCCTTTTTTTGATGCACCCCAGAAGACCATTGGCCTTCTGGGCCACAAGCGCACATTGCTGCCTCATGGTCAACTTGTTGTCCACCCAGACTCCCAGCTCTCTCTCTGCAGAGCTGCTTTCCAGTAGATCAACCCCTAACCTGTACTGGTGCATGGAGTTATTCCTCCCTAGGTGCAGGAGCCTACACTCGCCCTTGTCAGAAGTCATTAGGTTCCTTTCCACTCAACGCTCTAGCCTGTCCAGGTCTCGCTGTATGGTGGCACAGCCTTCTGGTGTGTCCGCCATTTCTCCCAGTTTTGTGTCATCAGCAAACTTGCTGAGGGTACACTATGTCCCCTCATCCATGTCACTGACGTATACATTGAACGAGACTGGACCCAGTATTGAGCCCTGGGGAACAGTGTTATTTACAAGCCTCCAACTAGACTCTGTGCCACTGATCACAACCCTCTGAGGTCTGCCATTCAGCCAGTTCTCAATCTACCTCACTGTCCATTCATCTAACCCACACTTCCTAAGCTTACCTATGAGAATATTATGGGAGACAGTGTCAAAAGCCTTCCTGAAGTCAAGGTAGACAATGTCCACTGCTCTCCCCTCATCCACTCACCCAATCATGCCATCACAGAAAGCTATCAAGCGTGATCTCCCCTTGGTGAATCCATGTTTACCACTCCTAATAAGCTTATTTTCCTCTACATGCTTAGAGATGACATCCAGGATGACCTGTCTCATCACCTTTCCAGGGGTGGAGGTAAGGCTGACTGGCCTGTTTTCCCAGGTCCTCCTTCTTGCACTTTTTGAAGACTGGAGTAACATTGGCTTTCCTCCAGTCCTCAGGCACCTCTCCCATTCTCCATGACCTTTCAAAGATGATAGAGAGTGGCTTTGCAGTAACATCTGCCACCTCCCTCAGCATTCGTGGGTGCATCCCATCAGGGCCTATGGATTTGTGGGTGTCAAGTTTGCCTAAAAGATCTCTAACCCAATCCTCCTTAACCAAGGGAGAGTCTCCCTTTCTCCAGGCTCTCTCTTACCTCCAGGGTCTGGGATTCCTGAGGGACAGCCTTAGCCATAAAGACTGAAGCAAAGGTAGCATTCAGTAACTCCGCCTTCTCTGCATCCTCTGTCACCAGGGTCCACATTTTCTCTGGTCTTTCTTTTACTACTGATGTACTTGAAGAAGCCCTTCTTATTCTCCTTGACATCCCTTGCCAGGTTTAATTCCAAGTGGGGCCTTTGCTTTCCTGCAAAGGAAAGCCACACTTTGACAGTGCTCCTATGCTCTTCCCAAGTGGCCAGTCCCTTTTTCCACATTCTGTAAACTTCCTTCTTCCATCTGAGTTTTTCCAGAAGCTCCTTGCTCATCCATGCAGGTCTCCTGCCTCCTTTGCCTGATTTCTTGTTCCTACGGATGCACCGATCTTGAGCTTGGAGGAAGCGGTGCTTAAATATTAACCAGCTCTCTTGCACCCCGCTTCCTTCTAGAGCCTTAGCCCATGGGATTCCTCCAACTAGGTCTTTGAAGAGGCCAAAGTCAGCTCTCTTGAAGTTCAGGGTTGTAATTCTATTTTTCGTCCTGCTTCTTCCACACACAATCCTGAACTCCACCATCTCATGGTCACTGCAGACAAGGCTACCTTCAACCTTCATGTCCCTAACTAGTCCTTCTTTGTTTGTCAGCACAAGGTCCAGCAGAGCACCTCTCCTCGTTAGTTCCTCCACCACCTGCATCAAAAAGTTATCATAAATGCACTGCAGAAACCTCCTGGACTGCGCATGCCTGGCTGTGTTACCTTTCCAGCAAATATGAGGGTCATTGAAGTTCCTCATGCGAACCAGGGCCTGTGGTTGTGAGGCTATTTTCAGCTGTCTGTAGAAGGCCTCATCGACTCCCTCTTCAGGTGGTCTGTAGTAAACTTCCACAACAGTGTCTGCCGTATTACCCTGCCCCTTAATTCTTACCCATAAGCTCTCAACATGTTCATCATTCACCCTTAGGCAGAGCTCGATACATTCCAGCTGCTCTCTCACATGAAGGGGAACTCCACCACCTCACCCTGCTGGCCTGTCTTTCCTAAAAAGTACGTAGCCCTCCATGACATCATTCCAGTCATGCAGGCTATCCCACCATGTCTCTGTAATTGCAATGAGATCGTGGCCCTGAGACAGCACACAGATCTCTAGTTCTTCCTGCTTATTCCCCATGCTGCGTGTGTTGGTGTACAGGCATTTCAGACAGGTAATCAAGCATGCAGGTTT
Source organism: Pluvialis apricaria (assembly GCA_017639485.1). Taxonomy (NCBI): domain Eukaryota; kingdom Metazoa; phylum Chordata; class Aves; order Charadriiformes; family Charadriidae; genus Pluvialis; species Pluvialis apricaria. The sequence continues at coordinate 173,593,494 of CM030007.1, read as the reverse complement.
CCCTGGAGGGGAACAAGAGGGTCCACCACAGCCATACAAACCCTTGAGGTGCTGGGCCTTCTGGATCTCATCTTGGGATGCAGGTAAGTAACATTTGTCACTGCTTTGGTTGGCCTGGCTTATTTCCCAGTTGGATAAGTTGGCGTGAGCATTGCCATCATGGACCCCAGCCCCCAAGTACTTCAGTTTAAAGCCCACCTCAGCAAGTTGGCCAACCTGCTGCCAAAGATTCCCTTGCCTCTTCTAGACAGGGGGATCCCATCCCTCTCTAACAGGCCATATTCATCAAAGAATGCCCCGTTGTCATAAAAGCCAAAACCCTCATGGCAGCACCAGCCACGTAGCCAGGAGTTGATATGCATTATCCATCCATTTCTGGTTGCTCCCTTTTCTGTAACTGGTAAAATGGAGGAAAAGATAACTTGGGCACCATTTTTTTTCACTTGTACCCCCAGGGCTTTGTAGCCCTCCTTGAGTCTGCCCAGGTTCCGGCTTGCAGTGTCATTCATGCCCACATGAAAGAGTAAGAGTGGGTAGTAGCCTGTACTCCTGACAAGTTGTGGCACCCTCTTGGCAACATCTCGAACTTTAGGTCCCAGAAGGCAGCATACCTCATGTGACTGCCTGTCAGGATGGCAGATGGGCACCTCAGTGCCCTTTAACAGAGAGTCACCCACTACAAGCACTCGTCGTTGTTTTTTGCGGTATCTACTGTGTGCTGCTGGTGCAGTTCCTTCTGGCAGACCTTGCTCCTGGGTGTTTGTAGCTGTTAAAGCTTCATACCTGTTTTTTGTTGTGATGCCAGAGGGTGGGGGCAGAAGCAGAGTCCTGCTTTTGTGGGTCACCAGGTTCAAGGTGCCTCATTCTCAGCAGTATCCACTACAGGAACATGGTTATGAAATCACCTATCTATCCCTGTCTTGGCTCCTCTGATACTATGCAACCTTTTAACTGTCTCTTGCAACACGGCCACCTGACGTAACAGATCATTGACCTGTGCATACAGTGTGCAAGTACTTACCTTTCTACTTTTCACCATCACTGTGGCCAACTGAAGAAGGGTTCAAGTGATAAAGCTTCTTCATTGCTAAATACTTTTTAATTAATTTAAAACATTTTTAGGTTTTGTTGTGGTTTAACCCCAGTCAGCAACTGAGTATCACACAGCTGGTCACTCACTTCCCTGGCTGGGATGAGGAAGAGAATCAGAAGAGTGAAAGTGAGGAAGAACTCATGGGTTGAAATAAAGAGAGTTTAATAAGTAATGCAGAAGCCATGTGTGCAAGCAAAGCAAAACAAGAAATTCATTCTCTACTTCCCATCAGCAGGCAGGTGTTCAGCTATGTCCACGAAAACAGGGCGCCATCAGAGTTAATCGTTACTTGGGAAGACAAACACCGTAACTCTGAACATCACCCCTTCCTTCTTTTTCCCCCAGCTTTATATGCTGAGCTTGATGTCATATGACATGGAATATCCCTTTGGTCAGTTGGGGTCAGCTGTCCCAGCTGTGTCCCCTCCCAGCTTATTGCCCACCCCCAGCCTACTCACTGGCAGGGCAGCGTGAGGAGCAGAAAAGACCTTGAGGTCCTATAAGCACTGCTCAGCAGTAACAAAAACATCCCTGTATTATCAACACTGTTTTCAGCACAAAGCTAAAACATAGTCCCACACTAGCTACTATGAAGAAAATTAACTCTATCCCAGCCAAAACCAGCACAGGATTTTTTTTTCTAAATTCATGCGATCTAATTCAGTACTAAATCACTCTGAAATATCATATGGCCATGTCATGCAAGTTAGACCATGAAGCCCTTTTTCTGGTTTTACAGTAAATAGATCTATAGAGTTCACCTTTGAAATCTAAGTAATTTCAAAAAACATTCTTCATAAAATCAGTTGATACCGTTCTGTGTGGACAGACTGTATATGATAAGGATCTTGCAAATAGTTCAGTATCTATAGATAACTGCCTTCTCCTAAGTTAGGGACACTAAGAATAATGGGGATTCAGATTTCTTCAGAGAAATATGCAGTATTTTTAATATAAGGCAGAAATCATTATAAAATAGAAAATATACAATGAAACATTTGTGGTATTAAAAGCTAATGATCATTTATTTGCAGTAGTGGTAAAAACCCTACCCTGCTATTCCTGGGAATCCCGTAGTTTTTATAGGTAGGAAAAAGGTGGTAAATGTCAAGGTCTTCTGAGGCATGGAGATAGCACATTCAGCACTATATCATAATAAAAGTGTCAATTGATATCTGTTTCCTGGTTTTACCTTTGTAGAGGCAACAATATGACTGTATGACTTTATTCCAAAGGAATCCAAAGCATTTCTGTTCAGAAGCAGGTAAGCTGGCCTTCTCTATGAATAGAGGTAACAGAGATAATTGAGATAAGCTTCAATTTTTGCACTCATATTGGTTATGTTATGATGAGAAGCTTATTTGAAAATTGAGAAGAAAAAGCTAATACTTTGCTTGAAAATAAACCTGATGCACTTCAAATGCCAAAGAATGATGGGTAGGTCTTGGATATTTGTAATGAGAAAAAACACTGAAATGAAGCTGAAAGGGATAAATAATTTTTGAAACTTTTACCTAGCGTAATCGTAGTAATATCCAGGCTACTTGTTTCCATTCATGATTCTCATGCAGAGCACATATGTAATTTCCAGAAACTAGTGGAATCATCATTTAAGTTTGATGATTGGCTAAATTCTTTTTTTTGTGCTTTATAAGAACACAAATATGTGCATGTAACCTGGTATTTGGATTGCTGTATACTTCCACGAATGAGTTTTATGTAGTTAGTTGGAAAGTAGGTAATCTCCTCCTATATTCTTTCATTTATGAAAATTCATTTGATCTGTGCATATTAACAAAAATGAAAGTTGTGTAGATATCTGGCAATTTTTGTCATTGACAATTATTGCCTCGTCTTAATTTTTCTTAATCAAGAGGCACACTGACTGCTTTTATCTTTCACCCATTGTGCAAAATTTCCATTAATTTTCTTTATTGCTAACTGGGAATAGCAAACCCACAGAAAATGAGACAAGTGAAAAGACTGACACTTTTGTAAAGACAAATCTGTATTTAAACCCTGTAGCTGGGTCAATAGCAACACAATTCACAGGGATCGTCATAAGGATAATTACATCTGAAAGCTGAGTCTTAGTTTGGCCTTTCCAAACTAACAGCTCAGTTAACCCATGTTTATCAGGGAGGACTATCTAATACCTGGTTCCCAGAAGCTCAGGCATGCAGAAATAGCAGCCACGAAGAGCTGATGGTTCTGTACAGATTTAAAATGTAATATTGCAAATAGGTGTTTCTGGACTCAGTATATCCAAGCTAACGTCTCCAGAAAGAAGACCATGCATCAGCACAAACTAGGTCTCATGAAATAAACTAGTGTAGCCGTGCTTCTCTCCAAAGCAAAATCTGTAACGGGCTTTGCTGTATCCAGTATCAGTATCCATACAGAAAGCACACTGGCTGGAACACTTTGAAAATGTTTTCTGCATAATAAGAATAATCTTCTTTAAAATATCTGAAATATTTGTTGGACAGAATTATTAGTCATCTAAATATTTCCATTAGATCAGTGTTTGAAGTTATTTTTATGACTGGAACACGTAGATGCGGAAATGGGCAGGGGGCTGTATTTGTCACCGCAGTACATCTCCAGAGGTGAAATTTTATACTGCACTAGCTGGTGAGAATATAACAAGAATAAAAGAAGAGACTAAAATGCTAAAAGCTTCTTCTTCCTTCTCCCCATCACCAGAAAATCTTTACCTGCTGTCACACTCTGGAAACTGTTCCCACTCTCTTTGCTGTGCCTCTTTGGTGCAGCTGAAGTTTCCCATTTTCTTTTTCTAAAAGTTTTGAAGCTTTTACTTCCTCTGTGATATTTTGCCCGAAGGTAGCGTATTAGATTTGTGGTATGCCGAGGTCTCCTTCACATGTTTCATTATGGTTGTTGCTTTTCTCTGCAGCAGCAGCCTATGTTTATAACTTCGCAGTTCAGTTTGTTTGCCCAACTCCCTTTGCATTCCTGGGACTTACAACTCACTGCAATATTAGTTCTTGTTGCCAGGGCACTTTGTATAACACTTGACTCTATTTTAATGTACACCTATTTTTGGAGCAGTGCAATGAACAGAGCTTTGCCTTAGTCGTTTATTTTGCTCAGACATTTATTTGGAAGATATTAGTTCTGTTAGGGTATCCACAGATGACAGATTTCTCCATTCATCGGTAGTAGACCAAATATGGCCAAGACCAGATGCTCACGGCTTAAATGTGAGCACAGAAAGCCTTATACTCTGAGTGTTAGATTAGTTCCAGATAATCTGCATTGATAATACGTGTTCTCAGTTTGCTTTCTTTTACACTATGTTCAGCTGCTCGTCTGTGAGAGCAAGTTGGATGTAAGGTGTTACTACTAGCGAGTGGAGAACTCTAGTTTGGTGCCATACTGTGCCAACTTTGAACTAATATGCCTAATAGAGCTCATATGCACTGATATAAAATGGTGTTGCTCTGAGGGGCTAGCACAAAGCTGCTAAGCCTATGCGGTGCACTTGTATAACTAGCATACTAATGCCTGCCTTTGGCTGAACTGTCTGATCTGCTGTGCAGTCTCAAGTGAGGCTGCCCCAGGCTCTTTTGAGCAGAAAGTCACGAAACCTCTGGCTTCTTTAGCATGTATTACATTAACTGACAAATACAGCGTCTGTGTGCAGGCAGCTTGGGCCGGAGGCTGAGGTCGGCTCTCCCAGCTGTGCTGTTTAGATCGGAGACACGCATTCCCACCACGGGAAGAAGGAACCAAACGCTGTCACCAGTTAAATGAAGGGCTGTTTTCTCCCAGGAATCTTTTGTGCTGCCTGTATTTGAACAAGGCTTGGCTTTAAATCTCAACTGAAGTGAGGTACCTGATCCCAGACAGCAAGGCAGTCCATAAAAATGGGAATTGTGAGTCATAAATGCACTGAGTGACAGCACAACAGTTGTGAGGGCGTGAATGAGGCCTTTGTGGAAAGACTGTAATTCATGTTCATTAAAAGACAAAGTAAAATTACAGGTGGGTGTGGCGGGATTGGGAAGCTAATCTGTATTTTCACACCATTATAAAATGCCTAGATTTGCTTCTGAAGACATTTTATACAAATAGCACAACAAAACTCTTCAAGCATTCACCACTGTTAAGTTTAACTTAATCATACAGTCAGTAAATCTGCTTCACTTTCTTTCACCTACTTCTTCCTTGTCTAGTGTTTTCTCCCTATTATCTCAGTTGATGCAAACCAGTAAGTTAGTATGTTTTTTCTAAAAATGGAATACTTATTCACAGCAGTCATTTACTGTGCAATTATATCCAGCTATTTAAGTTGTTAGTCCATAGACCCCTGCCTCTGGTAGACTTAATTCAGCACATTTCTGTAGCTGCATAGATTGACTGGTGTTAAAAGGAAATGCAAAACCCAAAGAAACTGTTTCAATACATAAGGAATCTCTGCGGCTGCTTTTTTTCCCTAGAACATTGAAGTTGGTATGGGGATGGAAAAAGGGTTGGTTGGTGCAGAAGGGATGTATCCTTCCGGATTTTGCTGTGCAGCAATCTATCTTATATTATCTAAACGGAAAAATATTTTTCAAGTTTAAATAATAACTTCTGGTGTCCATATCATAGATGTGAATAAGAATGTAATATCTGAACAGTAGCTCAGGAAGGCTCATTATCCTCAAAAAGCAACAGATGCAAAAATATTTCTAGGCAGATGAACATGACCGGTGGTCTCAAACTGTTCCCCCAACAGCCGTGCAAAGTTGAGAACAGGATTTTGTCTATGAGAACCCACTGTTTCATCTTGTACAACAGTGCTGGTAGCGTTCACTGTTCCTCCTTTTCAATGGCTGCATCTCATAATGGACTTCCATGTAGATGTGCTGAAAGGCATCTCTAAATCTAGAGAAGGGCAACATTGCTTTGCACAGTTATTTTCTTAAATGAAACATAATTGTTAGCACAAAGCCTTCCAACAGTTTTGGAATGTATATTGTCACTACATACCTCTCTAGGGAGAGATGGGAAGATGTGCAACGCTACAAAAAGAATAACCATGTAAACAAAGAATACAGTTAACCAATGTAACTTTCAAATAGATTTATGTTCTTTTGAACAGATTTTATTTGGATATCTGAGTCAATTATCCTAATTGTAGACCAAACAGTGGCATATTCTACTATTATACTCAATACTCCAATGGCACAAAGGTTTTGGCAGCAGATAACTCATACTTTATCCATCTTTGCATGTGGTAATACACCCAGAGCATGCCATTTGTCAGCATAATGACAATTCCTGTATTCCCTGACTGCCTAGAGGAAAAGGTTTAAAAACAACGTTGTTTCTGGCTAAGGAGCAGTATCAAAAAAGCTTGAAACTTAAGCCTCTCGTTAGTTTCACAATATCTGGGAGATCTGGTACAGTATGTTCCTGCAAAAGCCCTGCTTAAATCTGTGGCCAGTTTCTCCCAAGCTGTGATTAAGACAGAGAGTATGCATATGTTGTTTTATTTTGGTTCTACAATGAGATATTAAAGGACTGAGGCAACCTGAGAACTGATCATTTCAAGAGAAGATAGTTAAAAGAAAATGTGTGAAATCATCTGGGCTCTTCAAACTCTCAGGATTTCATTCCTTTGTTAGCACCACAGCACTGGAGAGCAGTTGGTCAGAGGAGGATACTGTGAAATGTAGAAAGGAACAGACTGCTACAGTTTGCTTTCCTTCTTTCTAAAGTATTTTGAGTGTTACTGGTATGGAAAGTGCAGAAACTTCAGAGAGAGGTATGATTATGGAGTTAAAGGCAACGTGCAATGAGCTACCTAGTCTTTTTGAGCGATTTGAGACCCAAAGTAGGTCACGAGTCAACTCATTTTGTAGACTTGACCTTGTACTCAGTGGACATTTAATCCCATCACAAAACCACTAGATAATGTTATAAATACCAGTTTTGAAACAGCCCTTTTGGGACAGTTTCTTTATCTTGGCAACCTATTTCTGCTGAAAAGGGACCAAAAGAGTTCCAGATAAAAAGTCTTCTAAAATACTATCCTTCTCTTACATCATGTGCACTTGTATATTGGTAGCTTGACAGCTGGATATTCCAGTTACATTAATTTCTTAGATATCTGAAGACATATACAGAAAATGTGACTATATATACAAACAGAAGATGAAGACTAATTTCTCAGCTCTACAGCTCATTCTCAGTTTAGGCAGTCATTGTTTTATTTGCCCTGTTTCTCCTATCTTTTGTCTTTTTTCCTTCCTCTGTTATCTTTGCTGTTCTATCTGTCCTGCTACTGGGGCTTAGCAGCAGCCAGTGAACAGCCCTTCCATTGAATAGCATTAGAAAGGATTCCACTATGAAGACTTCACGCCAAATGGAAGAAGGACCTGGAGTGAAGGATAGGATCTGGCCATTACACTTTCCATTTATGATCAAATATGATCAAATCCAGAGCATTGAGATCTGGGGTTATTCCAAGGATGAACTTGTTTCTTTTCCTTAACTTGTGTTGTTCTTACTCAGAAAAAAAATGTAAACCATGTGCTTTGAGCTGAATTAACTGTAACTGAAATTCTTGGCAGCTTTAAAGACAAATAGACTCATAGCCAGTGCTTCATACCAACAAAGCATTTAATATTGAACTTCCTTGTTTTCTTTTACATTTATTTTCTTTCCTTTCTATTTTCAAAAATAAAATGTTGCTGGGTGGCACTTTGGGGTTGGGGAAGTGGTGATCTTTTTTTTCCTCTACAGATGGATTTGGACTGGAAATTGTGAGGCTAGACCCTTTAATGGGATCCCTAGAAGAGTCAACCCCCAGATTTTAAGGCTCTGCAGAGTTCTTCGGTTAACAAGACAGTGCACATGAGATGGATGGAGTGAGAAACAAATTCATTTAATTTTTCAGTTTTTCCATTGAAGCTATAGAACTGATTTTAGTTTATTCAAGACCTGGAACCCTCAATGCTTGGAGTTGTTGAGAAGCAACCTGGGCCTATGGGAGGATCGGCAGGAGTCTTCTGATTATGCTGGCAACTCAGGAGTACGTGGGCCACAAGGAGCTGTTTGAGCACTTCTGCATGGGCACTCGAGGCCCCACCAAACCTGTGCTCCAAATGTCTGAGTAAGTTTCACCAAGAATCTAAATAGGCGACGAGAGGACATCCACACATACCAGGAACTTCTGTGTGAAGGAAAGAAGTTATAAGGAAAGCAAGTTAAAAAAAAAAAAAAGTTAGGTAAGTTAAAACAAATATTTGACTAACCAAAGCAGTTGGGTACTTTCCATCAGATGCAGGAAATCAATTCATGCATTTTAATAAAGAAAAAGAAGCCTTCAGTAGACAATACTGCTCGTGTATTAATAATATACCTTATGCTTTAGCTTCAGGCCTGTAAATATTTGACTGCTGATCCTGTTGGCTTCCACTTTTCTCACCATCTACTTTTACCATCTATTTGTTTTAATAAAAAAATAAAATAAAGACTGTGATTTATCTTTCAGAATGTAGATATCTAAAAGTTAAATATAAAATTAGATTTACATATTTGTTCAGGCTTTCCCTATAGCTGACAAAGATAAATAGACACTTTAATTAGTGACTCAATCCCTTCATAACATTCATATGAGACGGGTGCAACTAATTAAACCTGATTTTTCTTTTTCTCTCTCTCTCTTCACTGCAGACAGAGTCTGGATAACTAGTGTAGACCACTTGTCCATCTTTTAGACAGTGGAAATGAGGTAAAGTGAATTCCAGTTCTGCTGCATGGCTTGAGTAATCCCCCATACAGTATAGTCCTGACTGGTTGATGTCTCCAGTAGTTATTGCAACCTAAATAAAAGCAATATATTTAGCAATATTTTAACTGGAACAGAGTGAGAAATGTCTGTATTTTGTCTACTGCTGTGCAAGTATTTCACATCAGACCACATATTAATGCTGAGAGAACTAATAAAATAAGAACACTGATTCCAATATGTTAAATTATGTTGAATATTACCCCTCCCCCCTCAAGAAAGAAATGGTGACATCTGTGATCCTAAATTCTTTGATTTTTTATATACTTAGCCAATGCCCACCATTTTTAACAGAATTATCTTTTATGGTGTATTTTCATATTAACTATGGAAATGGAAAGGGATTACCTTATGTAGTTAAATATTCCAGCAGTTAAACTCTACTGCGTCCTTTTAGGAGGCTCTAGTGCCTGTTCTTAAGACAGAAATGTGTATTAACAAAGCAGCTGCAGAGCAGAGCTGTGGAAAAATGCACTAGATCACAAAAATACTTACCCACTAGGTAAGTGAGCTGAAAAACTGGTTTTGGATCCCTGTCTTGATAAAGAGGAAGCAAAAATCTGTTATGACATCACTGCCTGCATTTACTGTCTTTTTCTTCAAAGGGTCATTAAATGTTTCATATACTGATTGACATAATTCACTTTAAGACAGTTAAGAATTGGGATCCTTTAACCAATGTCAAATTGATAAAAAGAAATGAGGACAAACCCTAGACCACATGCGAATACAGTAGCTGCACTGCTGGTGGTCCCACTGATGTCAGTAGCTATAAGCTCAGCAGCGGTCAATGGCAGTCTTGCTGGTCTAACATGGTGCTTGCTGGTTGCTTTAGGGCAAATTCCATTAGAGTAACTTCTTCTGCAACACATTGCATAAGACTTGTAAGGAAAAGGAACGTGTTTTATTTCACGATGTGATATAACTGAAAAACTGGGCAAGGCTGAAAGTGCATGATGGATGAAACAAAAGATTCTGTTTTTCCTGTCTAATAAGAGATATTACTCCTGCATACTTATCAGTTAAGAATTTCTTGGCTCCTTTGTTCCTTTCTAGTCTCAGACCTTAAGAATATGAATCCAGTATCATTGGTCTCTGAACTTAGTAAAAAAATCATGGTTACCTAAGACTTAACATAACATGCAGCACAACACTTTAATTGTAGCCATTACCAAGGAATAACTACAGAACACCTGACTGCCCTTCTAGATTCTCCATTAGTATTTCCACAATTACTAATATTCACAGAAACATTGCAAAATTCATTGAGTTCTTTTAAAGCATCAGCAAGTCATGGGCCAAAGACGAGTTTATGCAAAGATAGAAAAGAAAATGTAGTAATACACTGAGAACAGAGACTGCTATACTTCAAGGACCATTTTAGGATTTCCTCTCAAGCACCAGGAGAGCCACAACTGTGGCTAGATTATTTCTGTGAAACTACTTGGTAAACCCCACCGGATATATTCTGTTGTATAGCAACATGATTATGTTCCTTTCTGTGGTTAAAGACAATTGTAATTTTGGCCAGTACTGAAAAAGTTAAAGAAAAGACACAGTTGTGGCAATGAATTTCCAGATTATCTCTATGAGTGAGGTTTACTGCATTGCCAGTACTGAAAGGTCATAGAATCATGGAATCACAGGACAGTTTGAGTTGGAAGGGACCTATAAAGATCATCTAGTTCCAACCTCATGGGCAGGGACATATTCCACCAGATTAGGTTGCTCAAAACCCCACCCAACCTGACCTTGAACACTTCCAAACACAGGGCACCCACAATTTCTCTAGGCAACCTCTTTCAGTGTCTCACCACCCTCATAGCAAAAAAATTCATCCTTATATCCAATCTAAATCTACCTTCTTTCAGTTGAAAACCATCTCCCCTTGTCCTGTCACTACAGACCTTGGTAAAAAGTGTCTCTCTATCTTTTTTATAAGCACCCTTGGTATATTGAAAGAATGCAACAGGGTCTCCCCAGAGCCTTCTCTTCTCCAGGCTGAAAAGCCCCCACTCTCTCAACCTTTCTTCATAGAAAAGATGTTCCAGCCCTCTGATCATTTTTGTGGCCCTCGTCTGGACCTACTCCAATAGACCAATGTCCTTCTTGTACTGGAGACCCCAGAGCAGTATCCTAGGTGGGGTTTCATGAGAGAGAAGTAAAGTGAGAGAGATGGCTCCCTCAATCTGGTGGCCATGCTTCTTTTTATGCAGCCTAGGATGTGACTGGATTTCTAGGCTGCAAGCACACATTGCTGGCTCATGTCCAATTTTTCAATCAACCAGTATACTCAAGTCCTTCTCTGCAGGGCTGCTGTCAATCAGTTCATCATTCAGTCTGTACTGACATTGGGGATTGCCCTGACCCAGGTGCAAGACCTTGAATTTGGCCTTGTGGATCTTCATGAGGTTTGCACAAGCCCACTCCTCAAGCCTGTCCACATCCCTCTGGATGACATCCCTTCCCTCAAGCATATCAACTGCATCACTCAACTTGGTGTCATCCACAAACTTGCTGAGGATGCACTCAATCCCACCATCTATGCAATTTATAAAGACCTATTGTCTTTATTAATAGAGATCTATAGTGTCTTGGTGAATGCAATTCTAGAGACATCATTGTGTATTAATTTTCCTGTGGAAAATCATGTCAGCTTCCATATTGTCAGTATTGTCAGTCTCATGATACCTACAACATGTGTGGACCAATTTTAGGCACAACTTAGGGAGCTGGCTAGGACAGCAGGCTGCCAGGGACACAGCTCATTCCCTGTCTTACATCTGAGGTAATACATCACTGATTAGTGGGAGAGAGCAGAAGGAAGAGTGCAATGGTACAGTGAACTGCAGAGAACATCAATCAGTTTGGGCTACAACTATAGTGGTGAGTCTGAGAAGGCAGAAGGAGAACAGAAATAGAAGGATCACACAACAACCACTTGTTCAGCACAGACTCAGGTTAAAGTCCTTCGCTTCAAAGTTCCTTACCATTCAATTTTGCCTACACTACTGACAAGTTTTGAGGCAGCTCCAGCTCTAGGTAGAGGGTGCAAGCCTAGAGGAGGTAGGGTTTTAAGGGGACTTGTTACCAAAAGCAGGGAGCATGGTTGCCACCTACTGTTCATGGTAACTGAAGCATCCTAAAAAGGTCACTGGAGCCTTGTGGGTGGGCTGCAGAGTAGGTGATATTCGCCTCTCTGAAAGGATAAGAAAAAATGTGCCAACACATATTGTCTGGGCTAGCTATCTAGATATTTGGAAAGCATCCGTGGAAAGTAGCAACTATAATCACAATGTCTGTACATCGAAGCTGATAAATAAATCAGGATTTTTAATGCCTATTTTGGCAGCAATTTTGAAGCTAAAAGCCTATTGTTAAAGGAGACAGGAGAAATTTGAAAAAGACGGGAAGCAGCCAAAGGAAGACTGAGGAAACTATAATAAAAGTTACTGGGGCGTTTTTTCTCCACATGCTTATATGCCAAAACTTTTATTAGGCAGCTTAATTATTGCTTAAGCAGTTTAGTTTAACTCATCTAGTTGTAGACCTAGTTTCACTTTCTCCAGCCAGAAAGAAGCAACAAAGCATGCTAGCTGAACCCGTTTTCTTGATTCCTCTCAAATGACCATATGCTTCTTTTTGGTGAAACTATTTTGAAAATATGGTCAGTCCTGACATATATCACCTGCTATAAATAGAAGTGCTTTAATCTGGAAACGAGAGGTCAAGTCCAATACTTTGTAAGGTTAACTGTTGCAGGATAAATTCTATAACGATAGAAAGACAGCTCTAGTGTCTCATTTACTTACTCCATTGACCTGCATTCCCCAGGCTCCACCAAATGGCTCTGTGAAGGCTCTGCCTTTCTGGCCACAATTACTACCTGCAGATGAGAATAATCACTTGACCTCCTTCTCCTCGTCTCTCCCCAAGAACAGGTTATCAAGAAGCCCAGCTTCTCCAGAAAAACAGTGAAAGGTGAAACTGTCCCACCCTTGTAGTCCTCCTCTCCCTCCTTCGCCTTTTCAAGGAGACATAACCAGTCTATGAGGAAACTATGCCTTTGTGATTAAACCTAGTTATTACTTTTAGCAGACTTATTTAAACACTAGAAGTTAAATCATTAAACACTAGAATTTGAAGTCTTAGGATAGATGGTTGCTCAATTTGAGATAACCCAAAGAGTTATCAAAGTGCTGGACGTTCCATCTTAGGTCAAACCAACTCCTCTAAGGTATCAGAAGTTGCAAAGCACTCACACCTAGGCAGTTGTGAATACTTTGGTGCGAGTGGGTTGGTGCATTATACAAGCAGCCAGGGGTAAGTAAGCTTTAAATCAACTGGGTTAAATGAAGGGAGTAATACCAAAAGGGTTTTCAAATCCACTTTTCATACTGGCATCCAACATATCCTTTGGGTCTAACCACCCAATGGTGGACCTAGTCTAATGGGATTGTTGCAGTTTTCTGTCAGTATTTCCACTGTGATTCAGCTATTTGATTAAATTTTGCTGTAAAAATTAAAAAGGAAAATAAAAGCTTACTTATTAAAAAAAATAAAGACTACAGCTCTGAAAGCTGTTGCAGATTTCTGTGAGTTGAATTAAAATTAATTTTTTTCGCATCTAAATGAAAGTTCAAGTTTACATTTATAAAGAAAAGAACACAGATGCTTCAGCTATGATTTGCAAATGACAACCAAGTAATATAGTTATAAACTCAAACTAAGAGAAACATTAAAAAATTGAAATATTACAAACTTATTAATTAAGGAATCTTATTCATCATTTCATCAGTTTAGTTCATTACCTTAGTACTTTGGATTCAAGGTATTTATTAGTACCTCCTAAAATCAGTACGTTGTACCAGCAGCTTTCAAACTGTGATCTCTGCAGTACCAGTATTCTGAAAAGTCAAGGCAATTACTCAGTTGTACCATTTGTTTTAGTATACTTAATCTTAGTCATTTAAGGTACATTTAAAATGAAACAAGTCTGGTCTCCTTACTCCAGAAATAGTCTAGTATAAAGTAAGATTAATCTCCTTGCTCTAGTGTATGTTATGCTACTGACCTTGGCTTCCTCTGATGAGCTGAAAACATGGGAAAAAAAAAAAACCAGTAAGTACTCAGAACTCAACAAGATGAAGATCTTTATTTCTTGCAAATCATACGCTATTTAGAACAGTTGTTCCCAATTTGCAGTCAGTGATCTGCAAAGAACACACCAGACATATGGTATGACTTCCTTTCCTTCTAACCATTAAATCACGTTAAATGACAGTAAGGAATTGAGAAAATACTTTCCCAATATTATTTTTCCATATAAACACATGTTGCCATGTTGTTGTTTAACTGGAGTAGGATGTGGTCTGCAGGTCGTACTCCCTTTCAAGTATGATCCATTATGGAGAAGTATTGTCAAACTTTGATGCACGTTATGCAGTATAGCATGATAGAAAAGCTATAAGGGTATTCTTATATCAATGAGATAAGATGAGCACTGTTTGTGTATTGTAGCTCCCACTGATTTCACATAGACCTTGACATTTGCAAAGAATGCAAAGTGGATAGCTAGCACGCAGGAGGATCTCTACAAGTAACCTCAATACAGAAGCAGCAGATCACAGTAACATTGCTTGATTCTACTGTATTTTGTTTCGTGGATATCTCAACAGAGGACCTCATTTCTTTCTTCATCCCCTTACCTTTTCTAAGCTCAAAAATGTTTGAGTTTGGAAGGAGATGCACAGGTGTTGTCTGTATTAGAACAATAGGTGGCTAGAATATTTTGTAAAGCAGAAATAGAAACGGCACCACTTTCTCAGGAACCATTTAATGGACCTTACTTAATTTTTTAAAAAGTGCAGCTTTATGACAAAACAACCCATCCACTTTAATAAGTGGATTATTAAACTGAAGATTACTATTACTCATTGTTTATTAGTTCTCCATACTGTGCACAACACTGAGTGTGACTGTGGCACCGAGAGCTGTTCTGTCAGCAAGTTTGGGATAATTCATGTGTTACAGCTACCATTTGAATAAGCACCACAGTTTTCATTATAATCAACTTTTGATTGAGGATATGTAGTCAGAAACTTTTTTGAAATTGAATTTATGTTACAATCACCTTGAGATTTGGAGTGTTACCTAGAACAAGAACCACTTAGGGTTAGGAGCACGGTACCAGACAGTATTCTTGTCAGAGTCTGCTTAAGCAGGATGTGGCCGGAAACTTTATTGAAAATGGCTGTCCAATGAAAGTTTTCAAGAGCATCCATGAGTAATCAGTACTAGAAGTGCTGACTGACTTAGTCTACCCTTGCTTTAAGATGATCATACTGGCACCTATTATGTATACGCTGGTTGAAAACTATACAAAGAGAGAGAACAAAACATGGCATAACTAAGCCAAGTATGTCTGGAAAATAAAGAAAGCAGTTCTGGAGAAAGTTATTTACTGGCAACATCTTCGCACAATGTTTCTCCAAACTTTCATTTTTGTACAAATCATCCTTATTTCAGTAAAGGCGCTATGGTGACACATATTCAACGTGTTACAAAAGTCTGAATTTGTCTGTGTGTAGACAGGTATTAATGGAAAAAAATAACCCTATACTGCCTAATATGCAAATTACTGAGAGTGAGAGTGGTGAAGTAATACAGTTTTCAGAAGGTTAGAAATATCTATTTGTGTATCAGTGGCAGGATTATTAAATCCCACCACTTTCTGGACAAGTTTTGGGAAACATTTCAACTGGTCAGTTTTGTTGGCTAGATACTATGATAATGAGTGCCCTATTTAGTACTTACTCAGCACATAAATTAATTAATTAGGGGTTTGATTTCCTCATGTAAATACATGAATGCCACAGGCTTAATTTTATGTGCCAAAACCATATTTTTTTGCTGATCTATTATTCAGTCCATGATACATCACCTTCTAAACTCTTCAGTGGCTGCAACTGCCCAACACATGCAGTTCACCTATCTCCCTTTTCAGCTGGGGCCCTACACAGCTCCTCCCTGTCTACTTGTCTGAACTCACCTCCTTTTGCTTTTTCCCACAGCTTTGCCATTGTGGTCAGTCTCTTTTCCTCTATGAATTTGAATTGCCTTGACCCAGCACATACCTTACCCAGCCCTTATCACCGCATCTTTTCCTTCTTTCTGCTTAGACACTAACTTAAAACATGAGCTTCCATTTTGTGAGTAGGAACTGGGCTAAATGGACCAACTCAGGGTATTTCTATCATCTTCTACAATTACACTGTTAATTCTGGAATGAGTTGAACTCCCCAGCATAATTAGCCTGAAGGCAACCTCACATTAATGCTGCTGTAATATCTATATAAAGAAATCATCCCCATGTTGATAAATGCATCACTCTGATTTATATGATATTTCATTCTTTTAGAACTTTTTTTTTGTCTCAAGAGTTGGTGTCATTATAACACAGATATCAATGAAGCAGATTATTTTTACCACGTTTTGTTTTCAAGCTGAAGAACTGAGCTCTAGGAGCCTCGCTTTTCAAATGCCTCATTCATAGTAGTTTTCTACGCTGATAGATAAATGTTGCAGTGTTTTATAACTATTACTTCAAGTACAACTTTTTTCTGGGAACTTACCTGAAGAAATTTTCTTTGGATGGTCACAGGTGTTTTAGTGTGTCTAAGCATTAATATGTTCTTAAGAGGACCTTAAAAATACAAGCTAACTTTAAGCGGACTGTAAGCATGCTGAACAACTTTGAAAGTGCATGATGCATTCTCCAACCATTAATCAGCTTATCCTTCTGTAGCCTTTAGGAGAATAATAATAATCAGAATAATCCATTATGTCAAACTATTAAATTCCGTTTCCTTAAAAAGGTTTTTTTGATCTCTCATGCCAGATTCTGACTTTATTTGCACTAATATCTTTCTGAAGAACTTCACTTGAGTCAGGAGATTTACTTTGGATTTACACCACTTGAAATTAGAAAAATGTTTACAAACGGATTGGAGACATCATATATTTTTCCTGGTTTCAGGATAGAATTTAATCCGTTCAGCAGTAAGTTTTAGATTTGTTTTTTAGGTGGTTTTTTTGGACAGAATTTGAAGTGTACTGCAATTACTTTCCTTGAAATGTTGACCTTCTGTGGATTTATTCAAACTTCAGATAATCAAATCTTGAAAAGACCTTTTTGGAGAGCATGTTTGAGACAGGCAATTTTTCTGTCTCTAAACTTCATGTAAGCATTCCAAAATGTTCCTTTTTTTTTTCGTTGTGCATAATTGAGATGCACTGCAAACTATGCTACTTGGTAAAATGGTTAAAAGACCTTAATTTTTTTTCAGGTCTTTTCTGCATGCAGTTTCAGTAAGGCTAACGTTAAACAGAGCTAAATTTTTTAATGTGAAAAATTGGCACACATTATTTTTCTATTGATGTCAGCTGGACACTTTCTATTACAGGCTATAGGAATAATCATAGACACTGTGACAGTACAGAGCACGTGCACATCACTGCCTGTTGCATCCTGTTCAAACGATTTCTGCAGCAGAAACATGGGGGTAAGAAGGGAGAATGGTGGAGACCATCTTTTTCTGAATGTTATTCCTCGCAATCTTGGCAGCTGGCTTTCTGTCCTCCCTGTGGTAACAACCAGTGTTTTGGAAGCTGCTTATTCACAGGCATAATTGTCTTGGGACTGTTTTAAAACCAGAAAGGGGAGAGGGGGAAGTGTTCAGAGATACATAGCACTCTGTGCAACATTCCCTGGAGTAATTAGTCACTCAGCGAGACAGTCTGTAATGCAGAGCAGCATTTGGTCTTGACTGAATTTAGAGAGTGGAAAATACAAGTTGCTTAAGAGACCACTGCTGAGTTTAATATTCTCAAAATTAAAAATCTGCACCTGCCAATGAAGATATATGAATGCTCTGGCAAGATATAACCGCAGGCAAACCTACATGGCCGGCTGCAGATAGCCTTGCATACCACACTTGCATTCCCCTGGCCAGAAGCAAGCCAGCTGCGGTAGGGAAGTCATGCAGCCTTCTTGCAGGAGGCATGTTAAATCAAATGCAGTACTTTGCTAACATGACTGTACAGCTTCTGGACCAGAGGTTTTTTATTGTTGTTAAGTCTGGGGTTTTTTACACTTGCTTTGCTGGGTGCGTAGGCAGATAAACTTGATTCTGCCTGGACATGTCCCTGTAGCATGACTGAAATGAGGCAGAAGTCCTGTGGGAAAAAAGGATGTGATCATTTAACTTAAGCCTTTATTATAATCACATGCATAAAAGGCCAAATTAATGTTGTGCAGGCAACTTTAATATTGGCATCCTCCAACTTTTTTGAAAGGATGATGTCGCAATTTTAATAAAGTTCTTTTAATATCTTGTGTGTGTGTATAATCTCACACACCTATATAACTGAATGTTCCTTTTATCTCTTTAATTGTCTAATGCTTTAAAAATTCCTCTTAAATTTTTGGCTTTGCTATGAATTTGAAGCAATGGTCCAAAGAATACCATTAATTACATGTTATGTAAAAAAAACTTACTTCCATCTGTCGACTTTAAATGAGATGCCTGACAATATCAGTGACTGTCCTTTGATTCTTGATTTTGGAGAAAAGATGAAAGCGGGAGGCCTGCTTTCACAACTGGCTGCTAGTCATTAATTTGTAGAATTGTAACTTTCCCATTCTTTCCTAAGAAAATATCATGTTTTTCCCCTACTGCTCCCAGTAATTATCATTACCTGGTCCGTTTGGACTGCTGTGTCAGTTACTGTTCCAACATAATAGCATGGCTGAATTGAACTTGCTACTCTGGATGATGTCATACTGTTGTTATGCATCAATAATATTTGCATTATTATTTTCTACTCATTTTAATGTAGCCAGATTGTTTACTTTTAGAACACATAATTTAAATGGCGGCAAGCAGAATTTTTTCTTGACCTTTGAAAACATTTTTATAAGCAGTTATGATTTTTAACATCCCATTAATGCCTATCAGTACTTCGGATCGTTCTCTTTGTTGTACTTCGTTTAGAACTGGCAACATGGTGTTGCAAATCCCCTTTAATTTGAAATTCATTTAAAATTCAAGAATTTCAAATCTTGTTTGTTGCATCCTTTCAGAAGTCCTCGTAAGCTCCTTTGTGGTATGAAGTGCAACAGATTATGGATCACTTGCAAATTTGTCTGTTCTCTTTGTTAAATTCTGTTTCGCACTGTTATTAAATGTGTAAAGTATCAGTCACAGCACGCAACTCCAGAATATTTATTTTGGATAAAAAATTAATAATACTAATTCCTAATATGTTCTAGACATTCATGAAACATTCATTAAAAGTCCTAGTGAGATTATTCTTTATGAACAGTACTGTACCAAAAAAAAGCAGGAACATCTGTCCAAGAATGTAAGATAAACACAGAGGTGGAAAACAACAGTAGAACAGAATGAAGGCAAAATGCTGCTTGACAGTGATAGGCATGCAAAGTACAATGGAGTCCTGCAGAGCTTTTAAAATGACAATAAGAAGTGTAAAGATGAGGGTATAGCCGAAATATTAAAAAGAGGCGAATAACAGACAAGGAAGACAAATTCAATACCTTAAGCAATTCTCAGTATTAGCCACCTTTGTCTAGCATTACATATGTTTATTACAGATGGGAAGAAGAGATAAATTGAATGCAGCTTTACCTTTCATTATTTGATTATTTTTAATTTTGTAGTCTCCCATTATAGCCCAACCTTTCTTTGTCTTTATTTTTGTTCTTGCACAGCCCCACTATCAGTGCCAGATTTGCAGCAGCAGAGAGGGGTGGAAGGAGGAGCTGGACTTGTAACCTTTCATTATCACCATGAGGAAAATCCATCTTAGCACATACCATTTAAAATATCCATTAGCATTGCTCTAAAAATGATTACTTGGGGATATATGCAATATATTCCATATAGTCTTCTACACACCAATGCTCTGCACATGGAGATTTTTACTTAAATTATCTGATTTGTGAAAGAAATGTGGCATATTTTACTCTTTTTTTTTTAATTTAACCCAGAATTTTTGCTATTAGTATTTTTAACTGATTGCTTCAACACTAACGCTTGTTTGCTTAACACATATTGTAAATATACAGAGAACATAACAGGAACAGTACAGAATCCAATCCTAGGACACAAAATCCCATGGGTTAACCCATCAAACTCTGAAGAAAAATAGTGAAAAACGGCTCCGCACTCCAAACTAAGTAGATATGTCTTCTGTGCTTTAAGGATTGTCAAGCTGACCCCTGCTGAACCATCAAAATGTGTTAGTTTCAGCATGAAAATATACTACTTGAAAGGTCAGGTCACAGACAATTCAACTCAAGAATCAGTAACGAGTGAACCTAAACAGTCATCAGATCCCAGCAAGCTGCCAGGGAAAAGGTTATCAGTCAAAGCACAAGAGTACACCATTGGTTTAGGGTGAAACTCTTTAACAAATGACTTTTCCATTCTAAATGTTTTCTTAATTGTGTGGCAATAATTACTCAAGGGGATGTTAAGACTGGAAAATATGACAACAGCAATTGAAATGTACAAGCAAGAATGAGAGAAGGGCATGAAAAACTTTTTCAAAGAGACATTCCTTCCTTCCTTACTAGTAATGTAGAGCCAAGTCCCGTATTTAACTCCTTAAATGAATACACCAGATTTGGCAAGGGAAATAGCCGTAAGTAAATTCATTTCTAAGCCTGAGAGGTGGTGGGCATATTCTAATTCATTTCGGTGATGATATGCTTCCTTCTACAGGTCTTTTTAGCTATACATATTTTAGATTATATGGGGTACTTACGTGATCTCCGTAATACTCTCCCTTGGCTCAGTGCAGAACTAAGACCTAGATCCAGCTCAGCTAAGTTCAAGCAATCGAAATACCTATGATAGGAGTGCAGTCACTCTACGCTTCCTGGAGTCAGTGGAGAATGAAGGGTCCTGCAAGGTGCATCTCCCACTACAACACCATAAATGCCTTAGTATGTGTCTCTTTCTGTGTGAACTCTAAGGAACGCTAGGGAAACTGGTGTCCTAATTTAGGCACCTGAGTTAGGTGGGACAAAACTTGCCTTAGGCCTCCAGTTTTGGTGCCGGAGCTGAACTGAAGTTAGGTCTTTCAAGTAGCCTAAATTAGTTTACATGAGTATTTTGCACTGAAGAAACTTGTCTAAGTTATGCAGGATATTTACCCTTCTGTGGCTAAAAACTTAGACAAAGTAGTAATGGTATCCCTATATTAGAGGCGGAGAACTCTGTCAAAAAGACTGAAGGACTGATCAAAGACTCAGGAAAACGTCTCCCGCTTTCTTCTGAGGATTTCTGTTCTTTGCCCAATGTCAGTCAAAACTGTAGATCAAAGGGAGAAATCTGAAGCATGAACTTGTGACTCTCCCACCTTGTTCTTTAAGCCCAACACCAGCCTTTAAGCTGTGCAGGGCAGAGCAGCAATTCTGCAATATCAGCTTTTTTACAGTGTTGGCAACCTTACTTTACATTTTCTGTTTGCAATGGAGTATTTTAATCATAGTTCAAGGGCTACAGCCATAATTCTTCCCATTAAGTTCTACTGTTAAATAAAAGATACAGTTATTGCTGATGTGAATGAAAAGCAGTTACTATGAAAAGCTATTACTTCATCAGTGGTAATGTAAAAATAATTCTATCTTCAATATTTATATGAACATTGTTGAAGTAGATTACTGATCATCCTTTATTGAACATTACTTGACTTATAATTCTGATTTACATTTATACAAATGTAAAAGGAACTAAACTTCCAGCTATCTACCATGCACAGCAATTTTAGGGCTAATCTGTATATCCTGGGAACTGAGCTGTGTTAGCTGGTGTTTCAAAGCTTACCATTCTAGACTTAGGTGAACTGGAATCCTTGTTCCCTCATCTCTGATGTAGCAGCCTCTCTGCCCCGTTGTGGTATTAATACCTGCTGCAATCACACTAACAGCACCTCTTTTGTGCCTGACTATGGCTGGAACAAACCATATCATACCTTTCCAAAATAATAAGATGTTTATTTACAGAATCCTCTGTTAATGTAGCATATAACAAGCAAGTTTCTACTTAAGATTACCAAAAGGAAAACAGACTTAAATTGTAGTTCTGGTAAAAACTTTCAGTTTCCTTTTATTTTGATGGCTATTTCTTTGAACAATCATTGGTTGTTCGGAATGTGGACGAGCAAATTCTGCCTCTCCTCTAGGTGAAATAAATAATTTAACGTGGTTTTCTCAATGAACTCCTAAGAAAAAACTAAAATGAAAGCTTCACTAATTCATCCAGTGAAAAAATACCTGTGTATTCTTGATAGTTTTGGTTCATTCCTCTCGTCAGATGTACTGCAAATTTCTGGACTAGAGTATCTGAAATGTTAAAAGCTGTTTTATTTGTGTTGAACACAACCTATCAACTCTCAACGTCTGTAGAATCAATTTCCTTTTTAAGAATATATAACCACTGAGTCCAAAAGTGCAGATACCCTTCCAGCTATGCAGGACTGAATACGAGGAAGTCCTAATTCCCAAGGAGAATAAAGGGTTCACTAAATGATCATTGCGTAATATCATCGTGTGTTAACCCTGAAGTATAAAATTAGAGATAGAGCTATCTCTGCAAAAGGACCTGGGTATTACAATGTCTCCCTGTGCTTTTAAGTACACGATATTCATCCACAACACCCCAGCTTGGCTACTGGCTGAACCACAGAAGCAGTCACGTTCTGCAGGCACTCATGCTTCTACCACTGCTTGTCTGGAGTGCTTAGGTTCACAAAGGAGCCTCAGATATCACAGCACGGACTGGTTCTGTGTTTTAATAACTGATTATTTGACAGACTTAGGCATCCAAGGCCCCCTGTGCATGGCATGTGACTCACATTGCAAAGCAGGGGATGTCTAAAATAACCACAGCCAAAAGATGCTTTGCTCACCTATGGGATTTAGGTGCGTCATGTAAGTAAGACTTAGTGGTTAAACAGCATTTATCAATAATGGATACAGACACATAGGATTCAGATATCATTTCAGAATTTTACACAAAGTATCGCCCAGAATAGGGGCTAGAAATTAGCTTTTGCTTTTCTCCCAGTGAGTGTCCAAACCCATAGGAGTTTGCCTTTATTCTTGCATCTGACGAAAACTTCATTGTTTCATGCAAAATAGAATAAAATCAAAAAAGGCATGCACGCCATCATACTGCATAGCCTGTTGTTTGGACTGTCTCCTGAGGTAAAAAAATGTTCAAATCACTGCAAAAATATTTGAACTCATTCTCCCCGCAGGGAAGGTATGATGATTAGCAAGCTGTTGACAAAAAGAAGGTGCTTTTTCTACATTTTAAGCCACTTCTTAAGAGAAAAGACAGAAGAGGATTTAGGGCTATAAATCGTGATTAAGGAGGGACATATTCCTTCAGCCAGCCATACAGAGAGAGGAAAACAAAGTTTTGTTGCTGTTCTTTATGGTTGCTGTTGGACAGCTATGGTAACCCACTACTTGCTCTGTTGCATTCTCGGGTATCACTCTCAAACAATTAGTACCTTCTGTTTGTTGTAGAGGCAGTCCAGGGCCCCACTTGACTATTGGGGGAGCTAGTGGGGTGCAGATGCTGTGGGTGATGGAGGGGTGCTGCAGCACTTTTCCTGAGGCCACTCTTGATCTTTTTCAGCTTCCTCATGCTTAGATGGAGGTCCCTCTGCTCGGAAAGAAATTCTATGGCTGTGTGAGGGGATACAACTGTCCCCTGAAAATAAGAGCACTGACCAGCAAGCACACACTCCCCCTCCCCACCCCGGCCCCAGCTTCTTCCTTTACCCAACTCCAAAAAATCCAAAAAACATATCTCTGTGCAACACGCATTTCCTGAGTTCACAAATTTCTTAGGCTCCCGCCACTTTCTGATGGGCAAAGGGAGCAGGGACCTCTCCATGGAGCTCTCTGACCCTGGCATAGCCTTCTGAACTGTAACATGATTGGGGTACGCCTGAGGCTTTCTCTTTTGCCTCCTGAATAGCACCAGTCTTTGTTGCCCTATTGGCCTGTGCTTGAATGATTCTTTTGGGTGAATGACGTATTCCTTGACATTATCCGTGTTGGTTTCACAGAGAAGGATATTAAAATGACCTAGCCTTATTATTCACGTGATAGTCGCTGATAAAACCCCTGTATTTACTAAATTCTATCACACTATGATACTTGACAGCCCATATTTATTATAAACGATATGTTGGCTTTTAGAAAATGCTTTCTCTTTTTGAACAGCAGAACTTTACAGGGAAATACATGAATCTCTGCTTTTGCAGTTCTAACAGCCAAAATGGATAGAGCAATAAAGCAAAAGATAATGAACACAGAACTGGGGTATTGTTGGAAACACAAGATCTAGCTAGAAAGAAGCATGAATAAACTAGATTCTACATATCTTAGTGCTTAAAATAAGATTACTGTGCATTGTAGATAACACACACAAAAAATCCTACCTTCCTTCAAAAAGTAATAGCTTGCGTCATAGAGCATATACTCTAGGTTGCCTAACTGGGATGGTACAGACACATCTGGCATTTCTTACTCAATCTTAATACTCAATAAAAGTATTATTTTAATGTAAAAGACATGGAAGTTGTGTAATCTCTTATCTTGAAAATGGGGAAAACTGAAAAAGCCACAAACATTACCAAATTGACACTAAGATGGTTAAGCAGGAGGCTTGAAAACCTTACATTCTACATAAAAATATGGCCATGTGGGCTAAGCAGGTAACTTACAATTTACTCATGATTATACCATGAACCTTAAAAAGGGAAAAATGCACATAAACATACAGCACTGAGTTTAATGAAGAGAGAGATGGTTCCTTTGGACAGATCTGTGGCTAGTGGAATACATTTATATAGAAGATAGAGAAAATTAAGTGCCCGTGACTGACACGACCTTTTCTATACGTCAAAAGGAAGAAGTGTACAGTTTTCAGTATGAATAGGATATGGGTGGTTAGTTCTCTTACCTGCCTTTGAGAAATGCCAGACTACGTGGCTTCCTTGTGAGACGGAGAAGATAAGACCATTCTGAGGTTAATGATTGCATATAGCGAACTGAGAGTCTGGGTCCATATCATGATTTTAGTCATTACTGACAACCAATTTATCTATAAAAGTGCAAACTCTAGATTAACCGCATAATTATGTAACCATAAAGATTACTATAATATAATGGCACACACATATATTATGAAGTTTAAGACAGAAATAGTTCCTGCTAAAGCTCTTCTAAGAGTCTTTCTTGCTACTTTCAGACAAAATGAACCAAACTGCTACTGAACAGGTGGGTATGTAAATATGTTACGCTAGGAGGTATTACTGAAGCAGTGTGACTCCTAGGAGGGGCCATACACTTAAAGTTTAATGCGTATTTCAGCGTCAATTAAAAGGTTCAACATCATGCTTGGTGACATCGGCAGAAGTATAGAGCCATGAGCTCTGTTAGGAACTGATATGCAGGCCTGGTATTTCTTTATGACCCCTTTGTTTCTATTTACAATGGGAAATTATTAGGAATCTACCAGTGAAGCCCACTGGTGTTATCTGAATGATCTCCTATGTATTTTAAATAATTACTTAATTAAGGTGTGAATTTATCCAGGATGTCAGTTTCTTAACGAACCCAATAATTGGTTTAGTTCATTAAAGCAGCACTGAAATGATAGGAGATTCCAACTGCTATCACCACAAAGGGAAAGGCTTTGTGAAAATGATAGCAACAAAAATGACTTACCATCTGAAAACTGTGAGAAACAAAAATGGCTCAATCTGTTTAGCTTTTAAATACTATCAAACAGTGATTTTTTTTTAGAATTTAAATACCCTAGCTGTGAGAAACAATAGAATGAAAAAGATTTCTTTTCTATCCTAACAGACAGATAACAAGCACTTGTGACTGGAAGTTAAAAAAAGGTGAATTTGTAATGGAAGCAATGGGCTGACTTTTGTTTCAACAGTGATTAGACATTTTCTGTCTTTTCCTGTCTTCAAGTCAAGAGTGGATACCTTTTTGAGCATTTGGAAATCAATGGTATCTTCAGCCTTAATTCCTGTGAATTTATACATGAGTCCTCCATGCAGACATTGCTAATGATGGTACAAGGCTGACATTTTGCTTGTGGGTCTCACAAATATTTTCTGGCAGCACGGCTGCCAGCAGTAAGGCTCCATTGAAAATTATGGGACAGGGTGATTTTTAATTGGCAGTGACTCTCATGCCTGTTTTCCCACTTTAATTGTCTTTCCCTCTTCAACGCATCCCTTTCCCCACCCTTTTTCTTACACCACGTTTTGTCTCGGTCTCTGCTCTTTGGCTATTTCATTTCTGTCACAACAATCTTGCTGAGCTGGGCTTCATCTCACTGCCCAGAATCTGTTCCATTTTCCTACTTTCCTTCTCCTCATCTCAGTTTTCTAGACCAGCTCATCCCAGTGGCCCTCTCACATCCCAGCTCTTTAATGAACTTGTCTCTCCATCTCTTACCCCACCTATTTTCCATGCAGTGTTTTCTAAATTTATGTTAATGTACAACCAAGTGCTTCTATTCCTATCTCACCTTCTTGTTCAGCCACAGTCATTCCTTTTCATTTCCCCTGTTGCTTTCCAGGTCCAGATGCAGTTCTCAAACTCAACACTTTTTGTAACATATTTCTTCTCCCTGTGGAAAAGATTTTTCAGTCCTCAAAGGTAATTGGTGTCTACTTTCCAGGGTACATGGGGCTTGGGCTTCCTGATGTCCATTTGTGTGCTTGTGTCCATCTTCCATGCCTCTCAGCCCTGGGCTGTGTACTCTGTAGGGGTGGAGCAAATGCAGACTTGTCACATGTGCAAGCCCTGAGGTGGCAGAATATGATAAATTCTTCTTTGATGATTGAACATGAACTTTCTGACCAGCATTACCATGAGCAGGGGCATGGGAATATGCCTCATGAGCATGAAGATTTTATCTTCTAAAATGAAGGTCTCTACTGAGAGTATGTAAATTCAAGGTCTTTTAACTCAACAAAATTTGGGAGACCAAGAAAAAGAGCCATAACTTTAGAAAGCTTTTGAAGGTAAGGAATTAAGCCACATGTGCCTCTCCATTTCTCAGACCAGTGCAGATTATGGGTAAGATGTTCAGGCAGGATGAAATTATGCCAGAAGCTAAAAGCTCCTAATGGGCCACTTGGACAGAGTCCGGATACAACGCAGTTCAGTCACATTCATTTTTGTAGTCAGGCCATATGAAGATGGGTACAAGGTTTTGACAGCTCTTTTCTTGCTGGGAGTATTCCCAGTTTTGAGGGAATCCCTCTCTGGAAAGATGTGACCTCTGTTTACCTTCTTTACAGAAGGTGAATAGGTAACAGACTGTCTCAAAGTTGCGAGATTGTTTTCAGCTAAATACTAACACAACAATTTTTGCACTTTTTTTATGTTTACTTTTTGAAATCCATCCCCGCATACAAGCCATTTCCTTCTCTAACTTGGCATCATACCAAAACCACTTTCTTCTCAGTTGATTCTTCTAAACATCTTAATGGCTGTGTCAGCTTCCTGTAATTGTTCCTCCAGTATAGGATTTCCTCCGTCCCCTCCTACTAGCTCAGGCAATATCCTTCTGGTTTATGCTTTAAAATGCTTGGACACGAGACACAGACAAAAAGAAGAGACTTGTATATCTCGAATGAGGGTAGTCTTAAAAACAAATGGGAAAAAAAGACACCTGAACTATTTTATACTTGCTACGTTCACTCAGGATCTGTGAGCAATCTGTTGCCTTTACACAGTTGCTTTATAATGACGTCTGAGGAAAAGGAAAAGGAAGCATGAGAACATTGATGAGTAACCAAAAATAAGATAATGATGTAAAGAATAAGGAGACTAGTTGGACTATGATAACTTCCATTATTATTTAGTGTTTAGGCAGCACTTTGCAAACATGAATTAGCTCTCGCAACCTTCGTATCAGCTCTCACAGCGAGGACTGAGTATCATTTTTACTATATAGTGGAGGTAACATAAGAACAAAGTCTCCAATGGCATGAATGTCAGTAGTCTTAGTTCCAGTCATCACGTCAGTAGCAAATTTGACTCTAAAGCTAAAGCCATACAAAGTGTCTACAGCAGAAATTCTGCGGATACCATCTTATATTCTGATCTCTCAATGTGTCCCCCTTTCCCGAGGATTTCACAGGTTTACAGAAATACATTGTGCTTTGTATAAGAAACTGGTCCTCACAGGGATATAGGTCACAAAAATATTACATCGCCCTGGAAAAGTGATGAGTCTGCTGAGCACCAGTACATCTGAAAAATATCTAAGTTATGTTGCCTCAGCATACAGCCCTTTGAAACACTTACACAAATGATTAGTTCAACAGGAAAGAGCTAGACACTGTCACAGCGGTCTTCCTGTGCTAGGTGGGGTCCCACGTTTCACTGACTGATCCAACCTCTTTTTCCAAGGTTGCTGACTACTTTGCACTTGCTGACTACTCTCCTTTGCTGAGGATACCAGCGTTGCTCATAATGGGGAGAAAACACGGCCTACCTTCCATCACCTCCACATCTCCCATCAATTAGCTTGTGGATTATACTCACACAGAAGTCACTTTGCTGTGTGTGCAGGTTCTTAAGCTTAGCGCTTTCTTTCCCGAAACCTCTACTAAAATGCCATCTGGCTCTAAAGACTCCAAAAGCATAAAGTGCTTAAAGTTTCCTCAATAACATCCCTGCGTGCTAAAAGTATTTTTGTGAGTATGGTCTTGTTGACAATACTGAGGCAGTAGACACCTGAGCCTTGCTGAGACCTGTAGACTGCACGTTCTTCAATCTGTCCACATACATGGCCAAACTGTGCAGGGTTTTTCTGAAGAGGCCTCTCTGGTCAGGCCTTGCACAAGCAGTGGGAGGGGCAGTGATGCTCCCTGCATCCCCATCCAGGAGCCAAGAGATTAGAAAACTCAAGTGGGTTGTAAGAGACTTGAATTCACAACCTTCTTTTGCCTGAGGGGATGTACATGTTCCAGCCACCTGGCCAAGATGTCCCAGAAAGCAGGAAAATTCTGCAGTGTCCTTTGCTAAAGCTCTCCTATCTCACAGTGAATAACTAAAAAAGAGGTAGAGTCCACTATCCCGTCAATGAAATAAGCAATTGTCATCAGTATCTATGATTCTTAACTGGCTTATCCAAGCACTTTCTTTCTGTATTTTTTCCTACCATTGCTTTTCTTCTATCAATTTAAGTATCTCATCATATAAGTAAATTGTAATGTCAGGTGAGTCAGGTCTCAGCTGTATGCATGGAAACAGAAGGAAAAGAATGTCAGTTGTGTGAATTTGTCGAACTAAAGAGTACAGCAAAAAGTTAAGTAATTAAAAAGACAAACCAGTTGCTTTCATTTTCGAATGCACGTGATAAGATAATATATGAAGGCGTTGAATGACAGCTCCTGAATTTTCATTATAGGAAAAAAGAGAATATGCAACCTGAGCTTTATATCATGCACTGTATTCTTATGATTTTAACTCTGAATGGGAGAGAGAAAGAGATGATGGTTCATGATCTGATGATCCTCCATCGACCACACAAATACAGTTTTTAAAGGAGAAGGAAAAGCATGCTTAAGAGCCTTAACAGCGAAACAAACTCCTGCACAGTGCATTTTGCTTGAAAATGTGCAAGGGAAATCCGCCTGGAGGATGAGAAATTCAGGTGTGAAATGGGTGCGGCTACAGTTGCAAATTTAATAAGACATGAATTTGGTTTTTTTTTTTCCAGTGTGTAGTATTGACATGCCTGTGGCTGCAGGCACATAAGAGACTGAATATAATTGAGGTGCTGGCAGCAGACCGAAAACTGTAGTATATTAAACATATCTTTGTAATTAATACACTCTTGATTATACCTTTTTTTTGAAAAGTACTGGTGAAACTCAAGTTTCTGTGAAAGAGGATAAATGTCTTATTTAATTGTATTTTTCTCCATTACAAATACTTCCTATACCATCAGCAAACTCTGCACCTTCAGTAGTGTAGTACTGTGACACACTCTGTCAGATACGGTTTGTTTCCTGTCTCCTGACTAAAGGAGCGATTGTGTTCTCAGTGCAGTGTTTAGTTTTCTTGGTCTGTTTTTAAGAATCCATGATGCTCTGAAATGCCTCTGTGGGTAAGACCCACTGTCATGAATCACGCTCAGCAGGTTAGCCGGAATTGCAGAAGACACTCCTTAATCCAGACCATGACTAAGCTGTACCGGCACCGAATGGCTGAGTGCCTTGCATAGAGGGACTTAAGGATAGGTGTACAAAGGGATGGAGATATCTAAAGCTGAAACCTGAATTTCCTACTCTGCTGTCAGCTGATATAGGAGACGGAAATATAAAGTCATGGTGAGAAATGACAACTGTGTTGACAGGGCAGGGTACTTAGGTTTCCTTCTCTACAATCAGGTATTTCCTGTTGTATTTCTGTGAATTTTTGTGAAATATCCACCTGAATTAAAATCTTAGTTCCTGAATTGTTTAGGTAGAAAGAAACAATACAGCTAGCCTCAGCCATTAGTCATCCATTGGGTGAGCCTTGCCCTTAATCCCTGATCTTCCAGTTTGCATTTTTACTTTATTGTTGGTCAAGATCAGGAACCCACACTTTCTGTGTAAGTGCCCCTATTACCATGAAAAAGGATCTGTGTCTCTATCACTCAAAGAATAATCAAGGACGTTGCACAAAATTTAATAAGTTGAATGACAAAATACACTAAGTCGAACAAGAAAGCATTAGTCAAAGATACCTTATAACCTTGAGGACAGAACCTTCATCAGTGGGTCAGAATAGCAGGGTTCGGATCTCTGTTCATGCATGTGAATATAGAGGGAAAACCATTTTCAGCAGAGTGCTGGGGACAGGCAAAACCCTGGCAGGGCTTTGGCAGGGTATCTCAGGAGTCACAGCTATGAATTTTAAAAGACAACAAAATGGCCATTCTCCCTGTGCCTTTGTGAGGGTGAGTACAAGAGTCTCTCTTATGCTTTTGCCACCAGTCCATCTAGACATCTCCTTGCTCAGTGCGGTGGTTTCTCTGACCCTCATCACACTGGAAGGGGAGTCCTGCATGACCTGTGGCTGCTGGTTTTGCACCAGAGAGAAAGTCAACAAGGTAGGTATTGCAACGAGGAGCAGGGCCCCATTTTTGTAGAGAGCCTAAACACTGAACTTCAACTTGACTTAATACTTCAAGGAGGTTAGTGTAGGGAGCAGGACGTCTTGTTTCTGTGCCTTCTGTTTATATCCTTGCTGTATACCTGGGCTTTATATAGTGTTCAGTGCTGGCAGTGTTCAGCGTCAGGTTTTTTAGGCGTGGTAACAGTAATCAAAGATGCATTGTGACGAACTATATTATCAGATAACTGCTGCAACAGTAAAATCAGGTAAGCGTACTGAAGGAAACTACTATGCACACTGCTGCCTTGGACACTCACATACCTTAACCATGAGACATTAAGCAAAAGTTCTCCAAAAAGTCTTTTTAAAAAGACGAATAAAGTCTAGTTATCCTCCATAAAGAGGAAATTCACAACCTTGTGGCACGGTCCATTTACCTTTCCTTTCACTCCCTTTCTGGCTGAATATCTTCACAGAGTTTCTCTGAGGAAATGAGCTTTAATCTCCGTTATTGTCTGTGTGTGGTGGCAAAGAGCCTATTACTATTTATCAACTTTTGTCCCAACCAGGAGACATGAACTCAGAAATCCACTTTTCCTCCAATTACAGACTCAGATGTTCTTTGAATGCCCAAATCTCTAAACTCTAATGGCTTGCTATTTGTAAGAAACTATTGACTCGAGGAGGGAGGAGAAAGAGACAAACTAAACTGAGAGCTCAAGCAGTGGGCAGATCTTGGCAGTATCTCAGAAGCCTTTATGTCATGACCACAGATCCCATTATTCATATTTAGCAAACAAAATTCCCACCTTCCTGCCACTTTGGCATGATCCCTACATAACAACAAAAAGCGTGGAAGTTTTTCAGGTAGTGGGTGATTGTATAGGGACAAGGGGGAAATGGTTACTATGCAAGTAATAGGTACTAAAACCATGTTGATGGATCACAGAGGATAGAAAATCTTCAATGAAAAGAGCTGAAAAAGAGTCAATGATTAAACCTTCGTATTGTGCCCTTGGCCGCCCTTTATAAAATATCTGATAGGAACAGATATCCTCAGTCCTTTTTTTCTTCCTGTCATTTTATTATCTGTCAAGCAGAATGCATTTTTTTAATAGGCGTGATTCACCCAATATGAAGGCAAGAGTAAATAACACAGGTGATAGCAATGACACTAATTGCCTATTTAAACTGGGTGTGTACCAAACTTTGTTGCTAAACTTTCAGTCGCAGATTTATCAGTTGCTTGAAGCTCATGACTGCAGGTTCTTCAAGGCAAGAATTACTTTTTACTATGTATTTATGCAGTAGATGTATTTATGACATAATGGGCCCCAATTTCTTTTGGCACCTCTAAATGCCTTTATAACATAAATCTTAATTATAATAATAAGCTTTTGGGACAGAAGCCAAAGGATTTCTCTGTGTGTGAGGATTTCTATGTATGCCCCAGTGAACTGGTCCCCAATTCTAATTGCGGCCTTTGAACTCGTTTGTACTGAGATGCAGTTGAAAGTCAGAATAACACAGCCATTAATAATAATAGCCATGCGAGGACATAGTGCTGTATGGTAGAGAACACACAAGAGGGCTGCATGGGTTTAGATCTGTGTTATGATAATGAAGCCTGGGTGCCGAGAGCTATGATTTCTACTCACATACCCTGAGTTTCAGCCAAGTCAGAGTTCTAGGGAAAATTAACTCTTGCTGGAAATTTGTTGACGTATTTTTGGTAGCAGTCCATATGTAAGGCAAGTTTTAAAAAAGTAATTAAAATCTGTGGGTCCATGACGGAAGCCTGAGGTCTTTGGGAAAATGAAATACAGAGCAGTACAGGGAAAAAGTCTGGGGATGCATTGGCTTTGGAGGTATGGGCATGTAGATACAGCACACGGGATTTATGTTTTTAATATATGTGGTGTGAGTGTTTATTTTTCTCTTCTGAAAGTCACACCTCAGTCTAAGTTAAGGCCATCTCCATTTTAAGCCACTATGGCAAGTCTATAGAAAGCATAGCGCTGGCAGGATTACTCAAGGAACATGTTCATCTTCTGTTGCTTACTCCATCTGTTCAAACAGAAGAAGTAAGTGAGCTGTCAGTGCACTGACCTGCACACACTGCCTGCAGGTGGCTGTGAAGCAATGGCAGACAGCACTGGCTTGTTTCCTTCCCTCGAGCTCCCCAGTATTTTGTAGATAAAATCTTGGTGCTGCTGCTGTGGCACAATGGAAAAGAAGAGGATTCCTTTCCCATGTTTTCCTTTATGTCAAAATTTAGCTGTGGTTTATCCTTTTTATTGCCATAATGCTCTATGGAACCACTGAGCTTTCTGCAGAGATGCAAACCCTACATCTCTGCTGCTAAATGAGACAGAAGCAATCTTCTGGCCCTGAGAGCAGGTGGCCCAGCCTAGCCACAGTTATACTACACAGTCTTTGCCCTCCTGTGAACCTTGAAATGTACCCTTCTAGGGCTAAAACAGAACTATTTTCTGTGCTTTTTTTTTTTTTCAGTACAAAGTATCTGAAAAAACCTGGGTATTATGCTGGGATCTCACGAGAATGATGTTTTCATACAGGAAATGTATGATGTTTTCACAGGTGTTTTCATACATTGCTTGATCTAGGGTACAGCATAAGGAATCTTTGGAGATGCAAAGCTGGGATGATGTTGGAAGACTGTTGAGGCTGGAGGGAACAAAACCTGGTGCCGTGATGTCTATACTGCCTATTGGAATTGATCCCTGCATGGGCTATCCCTCCAGCCAAGCTTAGGCACCGCTTCTCAAACAACTGGCATAAGCCAAACCAGCCTGGAAGCGTGCTAGCAATTAAGCAGTGTGGATGATCACCAGGCCAGTGCTCAAGCTTGTTTCTTGCCCTGGTTTTATTTAGCAGTATGGAAAGAGCTGAAATATCCACACACCCTAGGATTAGGTTGCCGGGGGAACTGCAAACATTGGGCTTAATCGACTGGGACACTTAACAGCACATTGCTTCAATGCTATTATGCAATATTGTTTTTCACTAAATCTAGGGGTCAGTCTTCATATGTGGGGGTGGGTTAAGATGAAGAGCTCGAGAGGTACATTGTAGTCATAAATATCCAGGCTTTTGGCAAAGTTTGAATAGACTTCCCTGTCACTCCTTTACTCAGACAGATGCCTTGCTCTTCTCAAGCAAGGTCACCTTATCTCTCTTACTCCCTCGATTCAGGAGCCAGCCTGTCTTTGGTGAAGCTTTACTGCTGTTTCTGTTACTTCTCTCACATGGAAAAGCTCTTTTAAAAGCAGTCAGGAGGAAAAAAAGAGAAGATCTTGGCTTCCTGCCGTACGCCTTGTTTATGGAGGCTAATATGATATAGAGCATGGGAACTGTGGGATAAAGAGCTGTGATCTTGCACTTGTCAAGTCTTGCCCTCGGTGTTCTGTGCTGACCCTGTGGGATCACCAGTGTGGTCTTTTTTCGGCTGCTCAATACATGACGTACTTCTGCACCCCATACGGTCTTTTTCCCTCCTTTTTCACTATCTCTGTTCTAAGGGGTAACTGAGTGCAAAAGCATAAAAGGATTCTGAGCTCACCTGATGCTTAAAAGATGTGCGTACTCTCAGGGATTGTGTGCATGCCTTTCTGCCGACATGAGTCAAGCTGGCCTTTGCTTCCTGCTTCTGCTCATATTTTCATCATTCCTATCTAACTAAATTTAATTTTAAAATCTCTTTTAGTTGAGAACACATGATCCTGTTGTACTTTTCTGTGATTATCAGTTTCTGATCCTCTCCATATCTAACCTTTTATCCTGGTCTGGGACGGAGGGAGTGGCTCAAATGTTTAATATGACCTGAAGCACTTTTTCTCAGGCACATCCCTTCGAAACCTATGCCTCCAAATGCTTTACAGAGTCAAATAAATTTAAAAAAAACAACAACAACAACAAAAAACACAACAAAACCAAAAAACAGCCTTGACTAGAAATGAACTTTCCCAGCTCACTTTTACAATTTAAATGATGAACCAAAGTCATTTGCGGGACACACAAAAAAAAATGCTTGTTTTGTGTTAGCTGTGCTTCTGTGCTATTTATGACTAGTATAACCAATTTTAATGGAAGTACCTCTTTTTGGGAGGTGAAAGAGACAGATTTAACAGATGGATGGAGAAGATTACAATTTGTCATGCGTCTTAATCTCTACAATAGAAGGAAGGATGGGAACATTTGGTATATATGCCCTTCCATGCCCACATACTAGCAATGCAGCGTGGGAAGGCTGGCACCGCACCGCATATCTTTTCCGCTCTTTTTAATGAACTTTAACCTACCTGGCACACTCCAAAGCACAACCAGGAACTCTGAACAAAAAGAATGGCAGAGGGAGAAATCATCAGGTAAAACTTGATCCTCCCTCTGGATGCATCAGTAACAAAATTTCAAAATCTCTGACAAGACTTACAATTTAGCTGCAGGATTTAATACTGGAAGATTGATGTGTTTACTGTAATGGCAGTAAATTGACTATCCAGAAAGAGCTGTATATCTTTGCAGCACAGGAAGTGTCTGTGTCTGAGGGAGATAGAGGCAAGTTATATCTAAAGGCAGATAATCAAAACAAAACGATCACACCGAAACCATAGGAAATAATTAGATAAATAGATTGGGGAGAAGGAGAGAAGGAAGTATAGAGGCTAGTTTGAGCCTCACCCTCTTTGTTTATGTTGACTTGAAATTGTGGTCTAATTTTAGACAATGACATAGTCTTCTTGAGCCAAGAGAAGATTCTGAGAGAACAATTTTTCTTGCTACGGGCTTTTACTGAATGGAAAATCTCTGTTAGTGACAAATAATAATGTGGTTTAAAGCAAAAAAAAAAAAAAAAAAAAAAGCAAGAGAGTATTTCAGAAGCCTCTGCTACAAATTGTCTTTAATTTGAACTAGAAAATCTTGACAATTGAAGGAGTAAAAATTCATATTAATCACTGAGATTCTTTTTCATCTGCATCTGTAGACATCATGCAAGATGAGATAATTGGTGAATTCTACATGTAATTATTGACACGTTATTTACAGATTTGTACATACATTGCGGACAGTGGCATTTGGGGAAATTTATAAAACTTAGACAGCCAGAAGGAAAAAAATAAAAAGTTTTCTACTCCTCCTCTTCCTTTTTCCCCTACAATACAGAAACCTAGAGGAAGAGAATGGTGCATGAAGTACATGGTACTCAGTGCTCTTCTAAGGCATCTGTTATGTACATTCCTTGCTGTGTGATATTTTCAAAGCTGCTATGAAGAAAGCTGCTTGCCAAAGGGAGAATACCAGAAAGCGAAATATTTCTGCCTCTTGTGCAATCACAAGGAAGTGACCTCGGGCAGGACCTTGGAATGAACTTTCTGTGGGCAGCAGATGTGTGTGGTCGTAGCAAACCACTGTGAATGCAGAAGTTATGCCTTATCTGCTGGGCCAGCCCTTCTGTTATTTCATTTCTATACCTCCTTTTTTCACTTGTCCGGTACTTTTAGTTGTGTGGCAATTATGTCTTTGGACACCAGTCTTCCTTCATTTCTCTGGTCTACACTCTTCTCCCTCTACCTTCCTCTCAGAGCTGTTTTTTTTTTAACTTTTATAGGTACTGTTCAGTGTCTTTGGAAGCTATGCTATAACTGATGTAACTTTACCAGTGTTATAGAAGAAGATTCCTTTTCTGCTGTTGAGGCTGAGTTCTGTGTGGTACGTACAAGATTTTACCACACAATTTTCAGTCTCTAATAATGAAGAAATGGTCTAGGTTTTTATACAGTGCCTTCACCTTTTTGCTCATGTCTTTTCAGCCATTTTTACATGGTGGGGTAAAGAAGGAGGCAGAGGGATTATTGTAAAGGTACAGTCTCAAAGACAAGTAATTTCATTCTCTGTATTGTGTCTATCAATTCTTTTCTCACGTTTCTACAAGAATATTTCAGGAAAACCAAGATGATGGGACTATAATAATAATCATCGCCCTATCTGATAATAGGCTTCCCAGAGACTCAACTGGCAGTTTGACAGTCCTGTGTCATAGTTACTACACCCTGCTGATAAAACTGCTGTTGCCACAAATTGATCCTGACAAAAACAAGTTCATCTCTATTCTGAATTTCAGACTTGACCTTGGTGGGTTTACAAGTTTAACCACCATACTGGGCACAAAATATGTAGCACAAAAGCCATATACCTAAAAAAATATCTCAGCCTTTCTCATTTACTATCTGTTTATTCTCTCTATTGCATGA
Source organism: Pluvialis apricaria (assembly GCA_017639485.1). Classification (NCBI taxonomy): domain Eukaryota; kingdom Metazoa; phylum Chordata; class Aves; order Charadriiformes; family Charadriidae; genus Pluvialis; species Pluvialis apricaria. The sequence continues at coordinate 173,556,070 of CM030007.1, read as the reverse complement.
TTATTTTAAACTGTTCTGTGGTATGGCTAAAAGTCAAATTCAACATTTTTTAAAGCACATGAAAATTACCCGCTACTGCTTATAAAACTTATTTACCTGGGCAAAGAATCTCTATCCTTAACCAATTTGTGATTGAGATGATATCCTAGCCCCTACCAGTGGTGGTCTGGGGAACAGTGTCATACGGCAAAGGTTGGACCGATGAGCGGGAAAGCAGAGGAAAAAGCAACAGATAAGTTGGGCTTACTATAAAATCCTGCCAAAACAGAGGGATCTTTTGTTTTATATATACATCCTAAATACAGTAAATACACTGTATAAATACAATTGTGAGCATAGGGCTGCACTGGGATCCTTGTATGAAAACCATGAGTCTTGACAAATTTTTCAACATATCTGTAACCTTTACTCAACTTCTGGACTTGAGGAGAATGATAACGCAAGACAGCTCCAAAAAGCCACTTTCAGTGGCACCAATGTATTTTTGGAATTACATGTTTTTAACTATGTAGATTCAAATTAGTATTGCAGAGAGGAACAAGCAACTGGGAAAACTACTTGGAGTTCACATCTCTGGAAAACCTCATTGCCACCCAAATTTTGTAGACATAAATTATTCAGTATGCAGATGTAAGGATGGAAGGGTCCACGTCTTTGACTCTTTCTGAAGCTCCCACAATTCTAAAACTAGGTCTGAAGTACAGACTATCACTTTCCACTGACTCGGGCCAGCATGGTCTATCATCTGGTTTTAGGACTTATTCCTGAGAAATAGGAAATATTGGCTCAAATTCCTCAAAAGATAGAATTAAGCCCTGGCTTCCCACATTGTTGTTAGCCTTATTTACTCATTAATTCTGGGAACACCTTGATCATTTCAAAAGAAAGGGTCACGTGCCTCTGTATTTTGTGAGATCTGGACTGCTAAGCTTATGTCGAGAACTGTATTACATTGCTCAGAACTCAAAATTGTGTTTAAATACTAGTGTGGCACTGATCTGCAGAGCTTCAAGCCTGGAAAACCTGAAAGAGTAATCAGTGTAGAGGTCCTCAGGTTTATGTGGCAGCTGAGAAGTTTTCAACAGTACAATTTTGGACATAAGCACTTAAATTTCATTCCATTAGCTGTTGCCTGGTATATAAAATTCTGTCTACTAATTCAGTCCTGATGCCAGGGCTGTGCTCACTTACATATCTGGGACTTTTCGTTCACCTAAAGCGCCTGCCAAAGAGCTATCAGCTGTCCCTCCCCAACCTCCAGCATCCATGCAGGAGAGCAGTGGGAGAGCTGGGGGGGCAGAGGCAGTACCCACCAGCCGATGCATGGACAGAATCTTCTTCTTAGGGGCATTGGGAGAAGAACTGCTCTGGCGGTGGGAAAGAGGGTACAGTTTCTAGCCAGAGACAGGAAATGAATATGTTATATCAAATGTGAGAGTATATGAACATTAACACAGGCAGAATACAGAAGAAAAGCCAGCAGGAGAGAGTGAGAAGCAGAGATCAACAAGAGAAAAGCGAGGGCGTGTATTCTCAGTGGAGATACAGGTGACTCAATGGATCTGTAGCTGATATAAATGAGAAAAAGAAGGGAGACCAATATTTCTAGTGAAGTGAAAAGAGAAGTAACGGTGCATGCAATAGGGACCTTGAACCTCAGTGATCTTTCAAAAGAAACTGCACTTCTGGAAGAGTCCTCCAACTGCTCAGAGGGTGTTTCCAAGTCATCTGAGCATTTGTCACTTCCCTTAGCACTGCTGGAAATGCCCCAAGCTTAACATCATGGTGTCAACAGGAAAATCCCTGATCTACTTTGCAAAAACAACACCCTGTCCATCTCCCAGTGACAAGTATTGATGAACAATTCTGGAGTATGTGATCTGCAGCAATATGACAGCATTCTCATTTATAGACCTGCTGCTCTCAAACAAGATCCATCTGAACAATCTCTGTTTTGTCAATTCTCAAGGCATGCTGTCTGGTGTGTGTATTGCCTAGGCAGCTACAGAAGCCAAAATGCAGAGTGGGGGCAGGTGGGGAGCCAAGCTCATTGTGGGTAGGTTTGTGTCCAAGAACATCTGCAAGTTCTGAGGGCTAGTCTGCAGCATTTCTGTTTGTTGATTTGTGGCTGAGGAGGCGCTTAGGGCTCTGGAGCAGGTTTTTAATGTTTATTCCAAGAAAAAGAAAAAATACTAAAAAAAAAAAGAAAGAAAGGAACCCTAGATAATTAGGATAATTCTGCTGCATGCAGAAATAAAAGTGTTTGATGGCAAAGCTGAGATTAAAATCATTATGGTTAGATACATCCAGGCTAAGTCGGAATCTTGCCTTAGTGTCCCCATTAATCAGTAGCTTTGATCATTGCTGTTTCTCACAATTTCAGTCTGTGGATAAATAACATGTAAGGGTACATCATTGCAATTTTGTTACAACCTCAAAGAAGAATGACATAACGCGAAGCTTTAAATACCTGAAGCTTTCAGGCCAATACTATTACTTGAGAAGAACAGAGTCACAGTCAGTTTAGGTTTCCTTTTAAACAATGGCTTATGTCACAGGACAAAGGATTTGTCATTTGCTGTGGGAAAGCTAAAAATAACAGTTTGCTGAGACTCAGGTCAGAAAAGGACTTTATTCTGTTAACCATCCTAAATGTTTCTTCCTCTCTTCTCCCTTGCGAGGGATGAAATCACGGGCTATATACCTGAAAAGGGTAATGGAAAAGCAGAATTATGTGGTGATTTTTTTACAAATGTTTCCTTATATATCTGTTTGCATAAGAGCGCGAAGGAGAAGATTATATTATTATACCTGCATTCAGTCTAGGCATGTTTGTGATGCTCTTCATATTAGTGTATATCTCATTCCATAAATTACCAACTACCTCAAAAAAGTGGTTTCATCATCCACTCTTCCTTTCAACTAGTTTCTTACAGATAAAAGGTCTTCTGGTTCATTCCTTCTGTATCAGGGATCTTTTTGTGCTAATGCTTTGTTTAAACAGATGCTAAACAAAATTAGAAGCACATTTTATGTCTACAAACCAGTCCTGCCAGGTCATAAACACTGATAATTCCCACTAAAGTGAGAGGATACCTGAGGAGACTTTGAAGACACCCGTCAGATCCTCAAGAGCTTACCCATGTCCTTGGGCACCCTTCGAAACCTCCACTCATGCAGATAAATTTCACTGAGGTTACGCTAATGGTGTACTTAAGGCTATAGCTTGAGCTGCGGGTGTTCTCCTTTTTATCAGTATTGGTGCACAGTTCTCTTTGATCTGCATTTATGCATCCTTCCATCTCAAGATCTCAGATGGCTTTTCAAATGTTAATGAATTCTACCCATTCTACCCTAGGGAAACTGAGGTGATGAGAAATTACAGGAGATACTTATGTTCGCAAATACAACCTACAACTAAGTTGAGAACAGCCCAGTGAGTTCACTTATTCACATACTCTACAGGTAGTACAGGTATCTGTTGCATAGTCTGCACTTAGAACATCCCTTACCATCAAAACGCTTCCCTGGTGAACAGAGATGTCTGCTGCTGATGGGAGGGGATATTTTGCTCTCTGTGATGCTTTCCTTGGGATACGAAGCCCATAATTACTGGGGGGGGGGGGGCGGGGAGTGTTGGTAATCTTGCAAAAGTGATGAGCCAGACTATAGTTTTCATTCTCAAATTAGTGGTTCAGTATGACAACTGAAACCCAGCAGGAGCTGGAAAGGGGTAATGTTCACAGAGTCCCGATGAGACCAGTCGGTTGTGAGGTAAGAGAGTCAGCTTCCAGAGACTTTGAAATTCAGGAAAGCTGGAAGTACCTGCCTCCCACCAACACTGATTTGGAGGTGCCTTGACTCCCAGGGCACAGATCTGCTCAAAAACCTGCTTAAGCTCTGATGCCCACACTGTAATTGTCCAACCCTGTTACAGATAATTTGAAAAGTGGCCTCCAGATGTGGAAATACCAGGTCCACATTTGCTTGAACAAAAAACCTGGTAACTAGAACACAGTCATCATGCTTCATCTCGATAGTTTCAGGAAAGAATAAGTAAAGTGCATGCTTATTCTTTGGTAAAATGTTCTGAAAGAAAAACGTCTACTTTTCAGCCTTTACTGTTTGAGTTTCGATGTTGTCCTTTAGATGTGTGATTATCTAAAGAGTGCTTACTCTGTAAAATAGGTGATGAATGAATATGGAACATTTGGTTTATGTAGATTTCTATGTGGGAGAAAACCATTTTAATTTACAGTTTCACTCAGTTGAATCATTGGTACTTGTTGCTTTCATATACATTGGAAGGAATTGGGCAGTTCTTTTATCACTGGCTTTAGGTTGAAGAGGCAAAATCAAACTCATGTAAATTACTTTCACATAATTATCTGGCTTAACTTCAATGGGTGTTAAAAAATTGCTTGAAGTTCACAGCCTACATTCTCAAGTAGCTGTTCATTTAAAAAAAACCCACCATTTTTACACTTAAAATCTCTGAATGAGAGGAAAAGAGTGTGTGACTGAATGTGCTGCAAACAAATAATTCTCCCAATTATTATTTTAACAAATCCTAGTAAGCTGAGAATTGAACTAACAGTTCTATATTTTTCCTTTGGAACAAGTAATAAAAAGAAAAAAATAACTAATTTTGGAACTTACTGCCACAATATTCTATGTTGTAATTATTATTTATGTACCTTGTATCTCCCATCATAACAGAGCATTGTAATGAAACCATACCATGGAATATAACAAACTCTGGCTCATCTGTCCTTTTTTTTTCAGTAAGAGAGAAATAGTTGTAGCAAATAAGATGACAGCATCCTTGAAAAATAATAAGAATACGTATTGCTACTCTCACCTGCGAATCTTAAATCAATTACATTTACTTTAGAGCAGGACTAAGTGAAGTACAGTAGTACATTTTCAAGTTTTAGAGAGTCCACTTACTTTAAATGCCTTTATTTTGAAGTATCAAACATGAGCCATGTCGTAGGAAACCTGAAAATTCAGGCAATCCACATCAGTGTGTACTTTTCAAATTTTTGGTCTATGTCATTTGCAACACTGCCCAAGTTTTGCAACGTGACATTTTTGTCTGACAATGACTAAGTAGGAAAGATTCCAAGACTGTCAGAATATTTAAGAACTACATAATTAGATAGTATTTAATTTGGTTATGTCCAGTACCAATGCAGATGTGTAATGGGAAGAGAGTCACATACGATATGTGCCATATTATAAAAGTTTTGAAACTTGAAGATGCTTTTATCTAGACAGCTTAGAAGTACTAATTCACCAGCTCTTAGAAACATGGAAATGTGGGTTTTTTTTCAGTATGTTTGAGTAATTGCTTAACATGGTGCAAAAAGATATTTTTATGAATAAGTAAACAACAGAACAACAGAAACAAAACATATTTGAGATCTATTAACAATGGGGGTTAAAATATAAATTAAAATAAAATTGGCCACACTTTGTGGTGATTAAAATACATTGAATGTAAAATAGAAGTGCATTAACGTATGAGAAAATATTTGGAGCCCAGTCCTTTGGCTTGCATCGAATGATAGAGTTTGAAAGATTAAAGATCCTGACAAGCAATGTTGTCAGGGGAAAACACTCAGATTTCCTTCTTGCTTTTTAACTAGTTTTATTGTAGGTTAATTTTGAAATCACAGGAAATCTGTATGCATGAGACTTCAAGTCTCTCTTTTTTGATAGTCCTATAGTCATCTGAAACAATAACTCTAAGAGTGAAGTAAATGTGTCTTATCTACCTAAATGCTAAATCTTACCAACTATTTAATTATAAAGCCCCTTTCCACCCAAAAGTGATGAAAGGAAAATGTGCTTCAGTATAAATTCACAATTCTAGATTCATCCTATAAAGAGAAAATATATAACAGAGAACTGTTCCCATCTCCAATATACTGCTTCAGTTAATTATCAGAAAACTTGCATTCATATGTGTTGTTAAACAGATACTATGAACTCCAGGCCACAATATGAGAGGACTCTAACTTTTTCTCACCTTAAATATCACAAGTGACTCAGCTGTGCCTGTTAGGGAAGACTAGAGGTACAAGAGATAGATATCTGAAGAAAACTCCCAGCACTGAGCATACAAAATAATAATAAAAAGCATTCAGTGGAGAGGAGAGAACTATGAGAAGACAAATGTGTTACTAGAAATATTTCTCAAGTGTAATCCTTAATAAAGCATTATAAATCCAAAATAAAAATTTGATGTTGTCAGAAAGAAAAACATTTTAAAAAAATTGATCACTTTTTTTTTAACCCAATGATTTGCAAACTAAGCAGAGGAAAAGCATAATGGCTTTGCGGCAGCAGCTTTCCCAGTGTAAGGAGGCCTTCTGGTGGTCAAAACAATGAATGTTTCTTCCAGAGATATACATTATTTATCTGAATGCATGTGAAATTCTACTCAAATTTACACACATAGAAATTAAAATTCACCTGTTCCATAGAAGGCTACTTTAGGGATTTAAGCAGTAATTGTTTATGCCGTGACCTTTTGCTATTTCTGCATCAATTTTCTCCTTCTTCAGCCAGTACATGAGGAACTAAGGAATTTAGCATGAATAAGTATTGCCAAAACATTGCTTAAGTGAGACCACATGATATGCTGATATCAGTCATTGACCCTCTGCATTTTATTTGAACAATTAAAAGTTAAAGTATTGCAACAAAATGCTTTGCAACAAAATAATTCTTAATAACATATTTAACTGGAATATTGATTATCTCAACATTCACATTTCATATTTTTCAAACAATTGGGTTTTTTTCCCCAGCATCACAGATTTTCCTTTTGAGCAGTAGAGCCAGATACTCAGTGCAATATCTATTTTGCTATTTTTTATTTTAAATGAAGATATTTTCTGGTATACAACCCAAAATGTATTTAATCCTAAAATATTTAGGTTCCACTTAAATCCTGAGATTACTTTACTATTGGTGATTTCTTCAATGCCAGTGCATCAGTGAGAATAAACATTCCCAGCTCACACACTCCTTGACATGTGGAGAAAGGGTAAGTTTTTGAGTTCATTGAGGCTGAGAATATCTTCCAACACGCAGCAAGCATATGTGCTGCTGGGAGGTGCAGTTGGATGAACAAAGATATTCTCCCTGGTCTTCAGTCTGATTTGTACTGCACCCTGAAATCTGAAGAAATAGCTCCATTGACACCAGATATATGTTGCTAGTTTCTCAGCAGATTTGTTAAACGAAGAGCATTAGATTTAGCTACAACTGGCAAAGTCATCAACAGTTTGTATCAGTTTCTTCCGCACTGAACTACCTCACATTTCAGCCTGGGAAGGAGAAGTCAAGTTATTTCTCAAAGAGCTCTAACCTCTCTTAACAGGGCTGCTGCCGTTGGCTGGGGCCTGATGCTGTCCGCATTGTGAGAGACCTTCTTTAACACGCCAGTTCCTTTCCACAAAAATTATCAGACAGCCAGACATGAGTGAGCTTCACGAATCCTGGAAAATTCAACTTTAAGTCACAGCTGTTCTGTAAACCAACACTGGAATTTTCTAGACATTCTTCACTGTACTGAAAAACCTTTTGGAGTGATGCTATAGTATATCTGAAAGACTATGTAAAAAATTTAACCTCAACTGTAAATTACCAGTCAACTGAAATCCATCCAGCAGTGTTATATAAGGCCCTATGTGTGTTTTCTTTTGAGCTAGATTTTTTAAAAGTAGATTGAATGGGTCCTTCAGCATTATTAACTAAAACCATCAGATGGCAGTCCACAGTCAAGTAAAAAGTATATTCCTAGTGTCTAGATGGAGTTACGTGGAAAGCAACTTGCTCTCAATCTTTTTCTAAAAACCAAAGAAAAGAAACAGATTTCAAGATTTTCCTTGGTTGTCTCAGTTTTTGCAATCCTTTCTGGGCAGTGTCCCATTTTTTCTTCTAAACTTAAATTGCAAACTCACTGTAACTGTACAAACATGTCCCAGGAGTGAATGGCTTTTCCCTACAAGTTCTGCCAAATGTTCTAGCTCTCTGATCGATAATTCATAACATGCTTACAAATTTAAAAATCTCCTTTACTCCTTTAATAGTGACTTATCTAATAAAAATTAAAAAAAGAAGCGGTTGGTGTAGAAAAATTGGGTGCATTGGTATAGGAGAATGGCAATTTAATGCTGTGCTTGCATGGAAAAGTATCAGGGCTGTCTGCTGGTGTGCAAGTGTACTCATCATCCTCCTTGTTCTTTGGAAACCCCTTTTAAAGAAAACAAGATTTTTTTTTTATTTTTTTTTTTTAAAGCTACTAGAAGGCTGGTATCAAATCCACATAAAAGCTTTCTCCTAGATTTTCTTTCCAGTTCTGGAACCTTTCTTTGGGAGCTTTTCAGGGCCAGAGCTCTTAGGAACAACTCTAAAACTTCAGCTTAGCCTGCCACTAGTACTGCTCAGTACCATTTAGGAAAACTAATAATGATTTGGGGAAAACTAGTGTTAGGTCTTTCTTTTAAAAGTCTGTTTAAAATAGGTTCCTAAAAATAGGAAACTTTGTGTTTCTTGTTCATGTTCCAAGGACAGCCTTTGTCCCTGTTTGTGTACTACACAAGATCTGGTACAGGGATTAACTTTCCAAACAAGCTTTGGTGAGAAGAAACCACCGGTTTTGGGTCATTTCTGCTGTATCTGCAAAACACAGTGGACAGGCTGAACAGACATTTCTTGTCAAGCCATGAGAGGAAATTAAGAGACGCACTGACTCACAGTATGTACCAAAGACGCTATCAACCAGTGATAGATAGGACTGTAAAAACTGAGAGTAGGAAATGCTTTGCCTTTTGATCCAGGACAAAAGACATCTGAGATCCATTCCAGACTCTTTTTTCACAGTGGGGTCTGTAATATTTTACACATATTTGTCTTCTAGCCTTCCTGGTTCCCTGGCTACACTGGCAGATCAGACAAAATTTATTAGGGTCATGAATATTTTGTTACTTCCAACATTTAGAATTTGCCTTGTCTTTAGTTTATCCCTCAATAAGTCTTCTTTTCCAGCCAAAATCCCATTACTTGGTACAAAATGTCTGTTGCAAACCCAAAAGAAGCCTTCTTCGATGTTATGACTTGGCTTCTGGCTGGAAGCCAAGTTGAGAAGGATCGTGATTCTCAGAAATACAGATTATCTTAACGTGCACTAGAAAAGACCCAGGCTGGCCAGCTCTCTGAGCTTGGAGATTTACCAGCTGGTGCAAACAGACAGTGGGAATTTATTGATACCCAGCTGCCTAACATACTGGCCTACTTATTCTCTCTAAAACACAATGATTATCCATGAACTTGGTTAGCATGTATTCGGCAGTACTTTCTCCATAATCACCTCCCAGGACTGTGCAACCCCACTTTTTTGAAGGGTCTTAGCAGGATTTTCCTATCAGTCAGAAAACATTTCTGCCCATAAAACCTTAATGTAATTTTCTTTGATCGGGATGGAAGTACAACACCTTTCTTGCCAGGTTTAGGTCTAAAAGCCTCCTTAACAGTGGTTACATAAAACAGGAAGGCTGAGGAGACATTGGCCTTGATGTTGGGTTTATTCAAACAGAATATCACTTATACCCAATCACAGTCTTTCGTCAAAGTACTTACAGATTTTTAGACCCAGGCATGGATTAGACTCAGTTTAGGCTTATTACAACGCAGTCACCTCTCAGGTCAGTGTAAGGCCTATATGAGTCGTCCCTGGAGACCATCTGCAGAGTTTTCATGTCCCATTTCTTTCTCTGATATTCTTAGAACAGTCACATAATAGTAAGTATTCTTTAGACAAAACACTGCTATTTTAGGAGGTAGAGGTCCTTTGGTAATGCTGCATGACAATCTCTACTTAACTCCAAATTTTCAGCTCCTTTACTTGTGACTCACCAAGACTGGGCCTGTATGTGTGTGTGTCTGTGAATAAATTTTCAAAATAAGAAAAAACCCTAGCTGTAGAGTAGCTGTATGCCTTCAGGGTCTGTTGTTCACATGTGTATAATGACCAGTTCATTCTGTTTTGTTGCTATCGTTGTATTCTGGGTTTAGAAGCTTTTATGGCCTTGCCCTTTCCATGAGGACGTCTGTAGGCACATGTACAGCTCCAGTGAGCAGATGGCAGACTGAGAGACTCTGACTGCAAAAGCATGAGACACATGCAAACCAAGAATAGGATTTGCAGAAGACATCCTGAAGGACTCGGATTATTGTACGGATGAGATATTTCTCTTCATAATCGTTTGTGTATGAGTAAAAAGACTCCATTCAGGTGTGTTTTTGTTAGACTGTTTGATTTGACAATGTCTGTGTAAGTAAAATAATGTAACTTGTAATTACACCTAAGGGAAGCTTGTATTTTGTTAATCTGACTAGTTAACTATGAACAAGTAGTTCAGTTTTTGAACAGGACACTTCCACAAAGAAATAATGAAAAAACGATACTATATTAATGCTGTTACTTGAACTTGACACATAAAATCATATGAAATTACAATCCGATCACTCATGCAGATGAGTCAAACTGTTATTTTCAGTTTCTTAATAGTTTTTAAGATGGCTTATACCATCTTAACTTGCAATTCTTTTCATTTAATTGCCTTTCCCTACTTGAAAGAATCTTGGGTTTAGTGCATTAAGACAGTTGTGCTTCCAAGAAACTTGATTTTCCTTAGTCTGATGTCCAGCCAAAAGCCAGCAACATAGCTGGGTTCATGTCCAGAAATGACTCTGTACAGGTTGTTATCAGTTACACCTATCACTTAGTAGATCATTAGGACTCTTCAGAGAATAAACAGGCAGTACTTACCTCTTGGACACATATTTAAAGACTCTATTTTCCTTCTCTGGAGTTTAATTTCTCTTTTGACCTTTACTGTCCAAACCCATTTGGTTTCTGGACTTACTGAAAAATGTTTCTTTTTCAAGGTTATCTGAGGTGGAAATGGAATTAGAAGGTAAAGTTCTGTGTTTCTCATAGTAATTTTGCTAGAGGTTATTTTTCAAGAGCAAAATGAACAGTACACTGAATGACATTTGGATGTACAGATATTGTTGCAAAATGGAATAATGACTCATTCATAAACTGAAATAAGTAAATACTCTGAGTAATCAAATGAACATCCTTACATTGTCTTACTTCAACTAGAGAAAGTATTCCTGTCGCATATTGCTGCTGTTACATCTGCTGCATATTGCAGAGCATAAGCAATCTAGGAGGTTCCTGGAATGCGCTGGTGATAACTTACATGTCCAAGTGATAGAGGAGCCAACAAGGAGAGGTGCTATGTTGTACCTTGTTCTCACCAACAAGGAAGGCCTGATGGGGAACGTGAAGCTCAAGGGTAGCCTTGGCTGCAGTGACCATGAGATGGTGGACTTGAGGATCCCTAAGGCAGTGAGGACAGTGCCCAGCAAGCTCACTGCCCTGGACTTCAGGAGAGCAGACTTTGGCCTCTTCAGGGATCTGCCTGGCAGAGTACCATGGGATAAAGCCCTGGAAGGAAGCCCAAGAAAGCTGGCTAATATTCAAGGACCATGTCTTCCAAGCTCAGGAGCAATGCATCCCAACAAAGAGGAAGTCAGGCAAAAACACCAGGAGGCCTGCATGGATGAACAAGGAGCTCCTGGACTATCTCAAACAGAAAAAGGAAGCCTACAGGGGGTGGAAGCAAGGACATGACGTCTGGGAGGAATACAGAAAATTTTTCGAGCAGCCAGGGATCGGGTTAAGAAAGCTAAAACCCTGATAGAATTAAATCTGGACAGGGATGTCAAGGGCAACACGAAAAGCTTCTATGGGTATGTCAGTAATAAAAGGAAGACTAGAGAAAGTGTGGGCCCTCTCCAGAAGGAAACAGGAGACCTGGTTACCTGGGATATGGAGAAGGCTGAGGTACTCAACAACATTTTCGCCTCAATCTTCACTAGCAAGTTCTCTAGCCACACCACCCAGGTCGTAGAAGGCAAAGGCAGGGACTGGAAGAATGCATGACCACCCACTGTGGAAGTTCAGGTTCGACACCATCTAAGGAACCTGAAGGTGCACAAATCCACAGGACCTGATGTGATGCATCCACAGGTCCTTAGGGAACTGGCAGGAGAAGTTGGTAAGCCACTAGCCATCATATTTGAGAAGTCATTGGCAGTCACATGAAGTTCCCACCGGCAGGAGAAGTTGGTAAGCCACTAGCCATCACATTTGAGAAGTCATTGGCAGTCCCATGAAGTTCCCACTGACTGGAAAAGGGGAAATATAACCCCCATTTTTAAAAATACAAAAAAGGAAGACCTGGGGAACTACAGGCTGGTCAGTCTCACCTCCATGCCTAGCAGATCCTTCTGGAACCTATGCTAAGGCACATGGAACATAAGGAGGTGACAGGGGACAGCCAACATGACTTCACTAAAGGCAAATTGTGTCTGACAAATTTGGTGGCCTTCTATGACAGTGTTACAGCATTGGTGGATAAGGGAAGAGCCATTGATGTCATCTACCTGGACTTGTCGTGAAAAGGTTTTGACACTGTCCCACATGACATCCTTGTCTCTAAATTGGAGAGACATGGATTTGACAGATGGACTGCTCAGTAGATAAGGAATTGGCTGGATGGTTGCATTCAAAAAGTTGCAGTAAACGGCTTGATGTCCAAGTGGCAACCAGTGATGAGTAGCATTCCTCAGAGTTCGGTATTGGGACTGGCACTGTTTAACACCTTTGTTGGTGACACGGACAGTGGGATTGAGTGCACCCTCAGCAAGTTTGCCAATGACACCAAGCTGTGTGGTGCGGTCGACACGCTGGAGGGAAGGGATGCCATCCAGAGAGACCTCTACAGGCTTGAGAGGTGGGCCTGTTCAAACCTCATGAAGTTCAACAAGGCCAAGTGCAAGGTCCTGCACATGGGTCGAGGAAAATCTAAGCACAAATGCAGGCTGAGTGAAGAATGGATTGAAAGCAGCCCTGAGGAAAAGGACTTGGGGGTGTTGATAGATGAGAAGCTACACATGAGACAGCAGTGTGCGCTCACAGCCCAGAAGCCAACTACGTCCTGGGCTTCATCAAAAGAAGCGTGGCCAGAAAGTTGAGGGAGGTGATTATGCTGATCTACTCAGCTCTCGTAAGACTCCACCTGGAGTACCGTGTCCAGCTCTGGAGCCCCCAACATAAGAACAACATGGACCTGTTGGAACGAGTCCAGAGGAGGGCCATGAAGGTGATCAGAGGGCTGGAGCACCTCTTCTTTGAGGACAGGCTGAGAGAGTTGGGGTTGTTCAGCCTGGAGAAGAGAATGCTATGGAGTGACTTTATAGCAAACTTCCAGTACCTAAAGGGCACCTACAGAAGAGGTGGTGAGGGAGTCTTAATCAGGGAGTATAGTGATAGGATGAGGGGTAACGGTTTTAACCTGAAAGAAGGTAGATTTAGACCAGATATTAGGAAGAAATTCTTTATTCTGCAGGTGATGAGACACTGGAGCAAATTGGCCAGGAAAGTTGTGGATGCCCCATCTCTGGAAGCGTTCAAGGCCAGGTTGGATGGGGCTTTGAGCAACCTGGTCTAGTGGGAGGTGTCCCTGCCCATGGCAGGGGGGTTGGAACTAGATGATCTTTAAGGTCCCTTCCAACTCTAACCATTCTATGATTCTATGATCTCACACAAGAGACAGCTACAGGTCATTTGTCAATTGTTGTCTTATTGCAACTGTGTGGGGCTTCTGGGTAGAAAATGAACACTAAAGGCTTGAGTGTGTATCTCATCTCAACAAGATCCATCATATATGTATGGAAAGCTTTTCCATATTGAAAAAAAACCCAAACCAGAACTCTTTTGATCTGTCAAATTAGACTCCCTAATTATTAATACAAATTGATACAGGAAGAAACCAGTTCTACATGTTCTTCTCCTGTCTTCTCCCAGTGCAGAACGTATGTATTTTTGGCAGCCAGAATTATGTGCCAGAAATTCTTGACAGTTCTGATACACTTTTGGTAACATACAAATGATGAGAAGAAACGGGCGTGTGCTACCGATGTTGTCATATGCAGGACTGCTGAAGAGCTGGCATTCGCAGTGTTTTTCCTTGTATGGCTTTAAACCTGTCCTTGCTTTTATGATCACCCAAAGTCAGCTGTCTGACCACATTGTGAGAGGGCACTAGGCCATCTGAACAGGTGGCCATGAGCACTGACACAGAAAGATGCTCCTCACGTGTTCTTGCCAAGGGCACGATTTCCTGCTGGACCATACTGAGCTCATGCACAGTTAGAGGGATGTGCACTCATTAATCCAGCTCTGAGCTGTATTAACTTTAAAAATAGCTTTTGTGACAGCATGGTGAGAGTTTCTGACCCATTTAAATTTAGCAGAACAGCATATAAGCAACAGAGATTTCTGGTAAGCCTTCGGTGTTCAGCAGAACGGATCAGAGGAGTGCAGACTAATTTAGTCCAGCTAGCACAGTCACTAGTGCTCCAGAGTGGAGAGGAGGAAGATCAACAAGATTTGAAAGCAGCCTTGATACCCTGGCAGACAAAGGTCATCTCTGAATGAGTTTATGCCTCTCAGCAAGGAACAGTCTATTATTAACATAAAAACCCATCCTGTAAATCTAAATATAGTTTAGATGGTAAAGGAGTAAAAAAAGTGCTAAGACTCAAGAATGTATTTCAGAAAAAATACTTTCACAGTAATACAGCAGTTTTCATTCACTAAGTGGAGCAGTTTCATACACGTTAAGATATCACACCATAAAAGGTTCAAGTGGTTAAGTTTATACGTTACTGCTTCATGTATTGCTGTAAACTAGCCCTGAGCAGTAGCGTAAATCAATGTAGTTTCACTGAAGGAAACAGAGGCACATGACTTCACATCCTCAGTAGCAGCAGGAGCAGGATTGTCCATGTTGCAGTCTGTATTGCAGCAACTTAGGTGCCAGTCCTTGCCTATATTCTTCATCTCAAATATTCCATGATGGAATGAGCAGATTCTGTGAAGGTCATTTCAAATTATGTTATGACTTGTAAAGCACATTCAGTCTTTTTTGCTATATTCAGTAGGCCCAGTTGCACCGGGGGGACCCATTCCACACTAAGTGGAACAGCTCCAGAGAGACCATTGTTTCCAAGAAGCAGATGTGCCAAAGATTACCAAAAATATTAATTTAGTTGCTTGAATGAAAACTCACTGGTATCAAAGACACCCCATTTACTTTGAAAACGGTTTTTCTTTTGAAATCATGGTTCTCTGGTTCAGCTTCACGCACATGTACCGCTGATCTAGTCCTTACACATTCTTAATACAGTGTGTGGCATTTCACAGATGTTTCCCACCAAAGGCATCTTGACATTTCAGAACTTGGTATAATAATAGTAAGTGTCTGTGAGCTAGTAACTTCTCAATTTCACTTAGCTCTTTTGCAAGACCTGTTCTTGGCTGAAGCTATTCTAAACTGAAGCCACTAGAAGGCAAACGAGCAACGTCTCATTTTCCAGGGTAGGGGCTGAAATTGCTGCAGGAGAGATGTGTGAGTATTGGTTCCTGCTAGCATTGTTCCCATGTGTTCTCTGCTCTCCCTCTCTCTCTCTGCACTTGGAGCTCGCTAACATTCAGGTACAGAAAAGCTTCTAAAAAAGGAATGTTGTATTTTAAAGTACATGGAGTTTCAGTTAAAGTGTTCTATTTCATATAATAACATCCAATGCTTAACAGCTCAGTGTAAACAGTTCGTCAGGGTCCAGCTCACCTCCACAGAGGAATGCTAATGAAGAGGCTGTCAATGAGAGTTAAACATCCCTTGCAACTGGGACCATATACACTTGCACTTGTTTTGTGTCAGTAATTCTGGAAGTAACAGCAGAAAATACACCAATTGTTAAGATTATAAGGGATATTTGTGGTCAGGCCTGCAATATAGGATATAGGAAATGTCTCACTTCGGTAGCTAATTTCAACAGCTGTAGTTAAAATAGAGAAGTATATTTTATAAATAGGCTCAATTGTGATTTAAGAATTTGAGATACGAGAATCCACTCTGAAGTCTAAAAACTGTTCCACTGCTTAACTACCTTCACTTTTTAAAAATGCATCTTATTTCTAGACTGGATTTCTCTAGCCTTACCTTCCATTAGAAGCTGTTACACATTTGTGGGATAGATTGAAGAGCTGTCCTTTCTAATGTTTCTCTTATAGGTATTTATAGGCTATGTTTCTGTACCTTCCTCCTTTCTTTTGGTAAGTTAAATGGACTGAACTTCTTGACCCTTCTATTATGCAAATGTTTTCTAATTCTTTATCATTCTCATGGCTCTTTACAGAATTTTTGTCATCTTTCTGGAATGTAGATACCAGAACAAAAGCAATTGTAGGAGTGCCATCACAGGAGAAGGAAAGTGGGAAGAAGAAGGTGGCCATGTGTGTTTTTTTCCTTTTTTCTTTATCCTGAAGTCTGTGCATATCCTTCATCATATAAGTCTTTCTGATCACATTTTTTCACTATGAGCTCAGCCTTCACTGATTTCCTGGTATGTTCCCAATTCTTTTCCAAAGTCAGAAAGTTGGAGTTTCCAAAACTTGAAGTGTGTTTGGTAGAATTGACTCTTGCTTTAAGTGCAAGCTGAGCATTAACAGCAATTCTTCACTCCTTTTTATTCCCTGGTGAAGTTTAGTCTCTGGGCAGAGCGAAATCTGAGCAGAAATGGTAACGGTCAGTGTTAAGGATAAAGTCAATGATGTAGGCCTGCAAAAGAAAGGCAATGAGAAAACTGTTGTTATTGTTGTATATTAAATGAAAACGTAGGCAGTGGTCTGTATTTGGAAAGTCATCAGTTCTTGTTGGTCTCAGTACACCTACTGTTTGACTTCTGCCAAGTTAAGAAGAAATGCAAATTACTCAGTGCCCACTAGTCCAACACCTCCATTATATACCATCTCAGCATTCTTTGTATGGCTTAAATTTTTTAGTGATTGTTTTACATTTTCCAAGTCAATAAGGAACATGTAAATGGAAGAAGGCTAATATTTCTGTATGTAGTTACATTTGGAGATTATCTGGTACTCAGTTTAAATGAAAGACTGTGCGCAATACCCATTTTGTATGGTTCTACTTTTTAAATCAAAACAGAATGTAATAACAGGTACTGACTAAGGTATTCCTTTATTACCCAAACTATCGAGTTGCACATGTTTTAGTGCAATGCAAAGAACTCATTTTAAATGGGAGAGACCTGACAAACCTGTCAACAGTGGAAAAGTTCTCCAATACAGTTCTGACAAACCAGTGTGAAGTAGCCTCTGATGGCACATACTTCAGATAAGATTACGTGTTCTTGTGAAAATGAATGAAAAAAAATGAATATTTTAATGTGCATTACATTCATGCACCTTTTTGTAAGCTTACTTCTGAACAGCCATGACCTTTATTGCCTACAAATATAATTATTGGGATATTTCTGAAGGATCCCGTTTCTTACACCTGTTACGGAAACCTCATTTTCAGTTTCTTTGCTACAGACAAATTATTTCTCCAGACTTCTCCAGGTTAGGTGCAACATTAGAGATGATGTTAGGTGCTGTATATGCCGCACCACAGCCATGACAATAAGTCTCCCAAGACAGTACTCAGCACAGTGTGAACTGAATGGGGACTGTTTGAGTGGTATCATACTGTGATTTCCAAAAGTACATTTCATACACCAGGTCTACTAAGCTGCGATCCCAGGGATGAAGTGTTGTGACTAGTTCCAAGGCACACAAACTGCATCGCAGAAGAGTCATTACATGGACTGGTTATGTTTTGCCCTGCTCTGACAATGAACACCTGAAAGCTGAGACACCTTGTTGACTAGCAGTTGGCTAGGCAGTGCATCAGCTCAGGACCTTGTGGGTAATAGAGCCACTATGGGATTAATTAACAAGTCTTGTGATTCAATGCATGCCACAGTTTATGCTTTGGATCTAGCATTTCTATTGGCACTAGGGAAAAAAGGTTACGGACAAATTAACTCTGTCTTGAGTTGAAGACAGGGTAATGGACCTGTTTGTCTTTCTACACAGGTTGACCATCCCTGATCAGACGGGTCAGATGATATGTAAGAAAAGTGAATTTGAGTTCCAAATTAGCCAGCATCACTTGGTTGGTTGTTCAGAAGAACAATACACCTCTAGAATAAAATGCTTTATTGTTGATCAGGTTTAGGAGATTGCTGAATACTTTAATAACAATTGTAATGTTGACTTGGATGTGCTGACCTAAGGAAATCTGCAAGGCATTTTGTATAAAGAAGTTATATCTTTTATCAGAGCAAACAAGAGTTGGAAAAAAACAGCCTAGTTTTTGGTTAGAAGGGTCGTGGAGCTGAAAGTTTGCTCATTTTTTCCCAATGCATCGATGAGTTGGTCTAATAAAAGATACTACTCTCCCCACAAAATTCTGATCAGCAGCTATGACATAGGTCCTCTTAGGAAATTTTTAAAGGTCAGTGGGAAGAGAGCATAAAAAGTCCTCAGAGAGCAGTAAGGAGGATTTTATATTGTGATCTTGTTATTTAAGCAGTAAAAAAATGAGTCAGAAATAAGTAATACCCCTCAGATATTCTGAAGTTAAAATTATGAAGTAACAGGCCCATGGCTGGATGAATTTAATCTACCACTAAATACAACAATCACACCAGAACGCATTAACGAAAGAGTCAAAAGTGCTAACCGAAGAGTCAAATGCATAAGCCAAAATTATAGGATATGGCCCCAGATTTAGAGACTTATAATATCCTTTGAAGAGCTTCAGTAGGAACAAAGCCCTCCAACTGAACTGTTGCTCTGAATTTGATATTTGATTGAGACTAGGAAATCTGTCATACCTCAATGAACTTGAGACCAGAGTTGTGGTGCAGGTCCATAGCCGCACTGAGCGCAGTGCTACCATCTAAATTTGCCATTTAAGAACATTCCTCTGAAAAAGTTAACTTCCGTTATGAGATGGGCTATGCATGTAGCAGACACAGAGAGCGGAGTTTCTTATGTTTCAGTAATGGTCTAATGGTTTGTTTTGTGAAAAGAGAGCGAGCTGCTCTCCCCTCCTTTTCTGTTCCTGCCACCCATACCCCTTTCCGTGACTCTCCCATCCTGGTCTCAGGAGCCTTGTTCCTCCTTTCCACTGGCTATAATGTTCAGCCCTCTGTAAGCCAATCCAACTCATTACTGAGGCAGAAAAATAGCCCATGTCTTTTTATTTGTTAATTTTCTAACATAATGGGGAGTTAAAACAGCTCATGGAAGGTACCAACATGCTGTGCTCACACAACATAAGCACTGGAGCAGAGGAGGATAAGGGGGATGGGACAGGGAGGGGAACAAGACTCCCCCTTTTTGGCTACAGTAAGTTGTTGATTCATGTCATTTTATTTCATGACATCTCAGCCCAAGAAGAATCATATGGCAATTATCCAAACTGCTCTGGGATCTAATGAAGACTTAATCCTTTTCTATTTCAAGCTCACCTATTGCATTTAATGAGAATTACAGCAGAATTGCAGTAGTGAGATACAAGTTCATGACTCCATGCAGAATGTGCTTATGAATGGGCTCTGCAGAAATCAGCACCCTGACTGTTAAATTATTAGCTATTCAGTGGGAAACACTGAGGACAAAGAGAAGTTTACACCACACCTTCTGCTTGAGCAGTGTGCCTTCTTTCCGAACTGGAAGGTTATTCCACACCTTCTGCTTGAGCAGTGTGCCTTCTTTCTGAACTGGAAGGTTATTTCTTGTTCTTTTATGGGTGCTGTCCTTCCTGAGTGAGACATTAAAAGTCTTGCTTTTCTAAACTGAGTAGCACATTATCTTTTTTTAACTCTGGAGACCACAGGGGTTTTACCATTTATCAAAAATAACATGAGTGCTCATTTGTTAGAGCACTCATATTATATTTTTGGCACATGTGTGTTCATTTTCTTCTTCTGACTTATGTGATGTGAAGTCGTACCTCCCACATGTTTAAGCTGTTTAGATCAGAATATATGTTGAACTGTATGTGTGTTTTTTTATACAAGTAATCACAGTCCTCTCTGCAGAAATTGTTCTGGATTGCACAGATGAACAACCTATTCAATGGACCATACAGTATGAGCAAGAGTCACCTGACACTGTAGTCTTTGGCTTGGCCACTTACCTGCAAGAAAAAAAGATCCAGGTGCCTGTTCCTGCCCCAGTGAACATTCAGGATACAAAACCATATGAGTTTAATTTCCTGCTGCATTCCCAACAAGCATTATATTTCTTACTGATGTAGGAACTGGAATCCAGGTCTTTTCTCCGTGGGAGAATCTAGCTGCTAAGCACAGTGTGGATGTCAGGCACTGCATACCATGCTCAGAAGCAGAACTCCAGCATCTGGGGAACTTTGCTGATAAACAGTAAGTTCCTTTGAGGCAGATAGATAACAGCTGAAAAAGGATTTTCAGTATGTGCATTTTGGACTCCTAAATATAAAATTATGACTAACCATCTCAGCTTTAAATGCAGATCTAGTCTCAAAGCATACATCAACTGCAGAGCTTTTCATATTATATTGCACATTTTCTTCCAAAAATGGATTTCTCTTCCTTTTCAGCACCACGCTGGGAAAGACTGTTTACTTGGACTTCTTCAGCTTTATCTGAATCTCTATTTACCAATGAGTAATTTAGAGGCATGCAGGTTTAGCAGAGAAACCAATAGCACTGTTGGACTCTGCAGTCCCTTCAAAGATGAGGAATTGAGTAGCATACACTGGAGAAGGAGTTTAGATGTGACACACTAAATGTTCCCATGAAGGAGGAATACCTGGCTGGATATGTTGCAGTGAGGTGTGGCATAGAGTTCATGCTGGATGAGGCTCCTGAGAGTGAGTGATAGCTGGGTTGTTTCACCCAGACCCAGCAATAGTTTATGCCATGCAAGGCCCAGGGACTTTGTTCTAACATCCACGCTACCCTGACTACTCTGAACTTTACAGCCACTGTCAACATCTCTTAGGCTTTTTCGTCCAGTTTCTTGTCGGAAAATGTAAGGAGCAGAAGGAGGGGAGGGAAAAGGAGATATTCTAGCAAGTATTACCAAAGTAAAATGACAAGGCAAGGAAAAAGCTGAATGTGAATACTTGCTTTGTTTGAGGGTCTGAAACAGCTTTTGAAAGCCCTGACACTGGGAACAATATTTCCTACATACTACCAAATTTCAGAGGGTTTCACTGGTGTATCTTCACAGAATCACAGAAGCTTTTAGGTTGGCAGGCACCCCCGGAGAACATCTAGTCCACCCCCACCTCACTAAGCAGAGTCACCTACAGCAGGTTGCCCAGGACCATGTCCAGTCAGGTTTTGAGTACGTCCAGGGATGGAGACTCCATAGCTTCACTTTGGCAACTTTGTTCAGCATTTGATCACCTGCACAGTAAAAAAGAGTTTTCTTGTGTTCAGATGGAATTTCATATGTCTTAATTGGTGCTCACTGCCTCTTGTCCTGTCAATGGACACTACTGAGAATAGTATTCCTTCCCTCCCATCATGTGGATGGGACATGGATGAGACATACACATGGATGAGAACTGCCCTGAACCTTGTCATCTCCAGGCTGAACAATCCCAGCCCTCTCAGCCTCTCCTCATGTGAAAGATGCTACAGTTTGCTTAAGTACTTCCTGGCCTGGGCCCCCCCTCCACTGAGGGTAAGTCTTCCTTGCTCCAGACTTTCCCTCTTGCATCATCCAAGAAAATACTCTCAAATATTCACAACTTAATTTGTGATGTAAAGCTTTATATGTACATGTATACATATAAGATAAATAACATTCTGAAAGTTTATCACAGGAGATCTTAGAAACAATTGCCTGGAAACTAAAGAATTAGGCAGTACATAGACCTGATAATAGTGTGTGGGCAGAGGAAAGGAGCAAAGAGCTAAACAGAGAGTTATTTTATGATTTTGTGGAACATTCACACCACTATTGCACAAACATCCCCACACGTCATGTTTTCTTCTCTCAAGTGTGGTTAAGGAAAGCTGTCAGCAAATAGTTTCAACCTTCTTTGGGTTTTGAGAAAAACTCAAGTTACATATGACCTCATATGCTCTCTAGGAATAGCTGTGCTGAAGCCAATGAGGCCACAGCAATTTTTAGAACAGTTCATGTCAGGAACTCAGGTTGGCACAGTAAAATGATTCTGCACTCCATTTTGTTGTTCAAATAAATTACACCAAAACTGTGTTCAATTCTCATAAGATATGCCATCAGGTTCTGCATCAACTAAATTGGAGAACTAAAATAAATAAGTCTCTTCTAAAGCATTTACCCTACCCTTTACTTTGTAGGTATTGTATAAATTTTAAGCACCCCAGTTGTGCATGACCACTGTTCATGACAGCTTTTAATAAATCAAGATTCAGCAGCTAAGATTTCTAGCCAGCCAACAGTCAGCTTCATTCACACTGATTGTAGGAAGAACTTGAAAATGACTTAGCAATTTGAGTAAATGATGGGGTAGACACAACAGACAGGCTTCATAACTATAATAGAATCGTAGAATCGTAGAATCGTAGAATCATAGAATGATTTGGGTTGGAAGAGACCTTAAAGATCATCTAGTTCCAACCCCCCTGCCATAGGCAGGGACACTTCCCACCAGACCAGGTTGCTCAAAGCCCCATCCAACCTGGCCATGAACACTTCCGGGGATGGGGCATCCACAACTTCTCTGGGCAGCTTGTTCCAGTGTCTCACCACCCTCATAGTAAAAAATGTCTTCCTAATATCTATTCTAAATCTACCCTCTTTCAGTTTGAAACCATTACGCCTCATCCTATCACTACATGCCCTTGTGAAAAGTCACTCTCCAGCTTTCTTGTAGGCGCCCTTCAGATACTGGAAAGCTGCTATAAGGCGTCCACTGAGCCTTCTCTTCTCCAGGCTGAACAACCCCAACTCTCTCAGCCTGTATTCATAGGAGAGATGCTCCAGCTCTCTAATCATCTTCATGGTCCTCCTCTGGACCCACTCCAACAGGTCCATAATAAGGCAAACATCATTAAAAGCTTTATCTTGATCATACTTCCTGGCTTCGTTTGAGTTATCTAAACAAACAGTCCACACATTACGTTCCCGATGCATCTATCCCAGCCCTCCAGCTACTCCTGTGCCAAGCAGGGAGTTGGCAGGCACTGCTGGCTCCGCTGGGGACAAATTGGCATTCGTTGGGGAAAAAAAGCAATGTGGTATCAATCATTTACTGTTTGCAACTGAGACCGGAAAATATTGCATTAAATAAGGCTTTTCTAAAATAATAAAGATAAGCAGCAGAGACCAGTGTGTCAAAACCACACAGTAATACAACACCATTGATAAAAAGAGTTTATATAAATAGTGCTAGTTGGTTGTCTCCTGCTATGGATATCCCTTATTACAAGAAGATAGTCTCTCAAAAGATCTGAAGCCTGTTTGTAGACATGCTGTGGAAAAGTTTTCCAGAATAAATTTTCACCTGTTTTTTTATAAACTGTTGAAAACTTCATACTTAAATCATGTTAGTTTATCAAATCACATGCTTGCCATGAGAGTTCAGCATTGCTGGCTGATTCTGAATGTATGCAAGTAAAATCTGATGTGTTTGGCTTAAAAGAAGTTTCTAAAGGTACCTCATTAAAGAATTTCCTGAATTTATTTTAAAGCTAACACAGAGAACAAATCAACCCTGAATTCAATTAAAGACCATTACTAAGTTTTTACAGGCTACCCTTTAAGCTTAAAAATATCAAATATCACACACATTAATCACATTATCACATACATTATGTCTCTGCTACAGAATGCAGGTGTGTGTGTGTCAACACTCTATGTTGCCAGACAAGTTACGGTTCTGTGGTGAAAAAAGCAGATATATGTTACTTGCCTACTGTGTTTTGTTATTGCCTTACATACATTAAATTGACAAACAACTCTGATATGTGCTCTCATCTTACATGAACCAAAATGTACCTGTGATAATCCAGAAAAATATCAATTGCAACATATATGTCTTCATTATGAGCATACCTTTGATTATACAACATATATAATCAATAGCCTGTATATTAAAAGAACTTTAATGAAGTTAAAGGACAACAAAACTGGTGAGGGGTCTGGAGGACAAGCCTTATGAGGAACGACTGAGGGAACTGGGGTTATTTAGCCTGGAGAAGAGGAGGCCGAGGGGAAACCTTATCACTTTCTACAACTACCTGAAAGGAGGTTGTAGAGAGGTGGGGGCTGACCTCTTCTCCCTAGTGGCAAGTGATAGGACGAGAGTAAATGGGTTCAAGTTATGCCAGGTGAGGTTTAGATTGGATATTAGGAAAAATTTTTTCACTGAAAGGGTTATCAAACATTGGAATAGGCTGCCCAGGGAGGTGGTGGATTCGCCATCCCTGGAGGTGTTTTAAAAAAAGGGTAGACATGGTACATGGGGACATGGTTTAGAAGTGGTTTTGTCAGGGTAGGTTAATGGTTGGACTTGTTCTTAAAGGTCCCTTTCAAGCACAACAATTCTATGATTTTATGATTCTAACTACTAAGCTGATGTTGTATTGTAACACTTGGGTGGTTTTTTGGTGGAAAGCGGTACTTGTGATGTATAGTTTAATAGTCCTTGCAGCAAACAAGTAAATCAACAAAAAATGGTGTGGATATGTGACTCCTAATGCAATGCATTGATTTTAAGATTAATTATTTTATTCAGGAATGTAAGCAATTTATTTTCTGAATTCCAAATAATTCATTTCTTCTCTGTAAAAATCAGTGGCCTACAGTAGAAATAGAAGTACCAGAAGTTTCCTGTACTTCTGTGTACAGAAGCATACTTCTGTGTGCAAGTGCATACTACTAACACAACAGACAGCACCCTGTTTGGCTGATGCAGCTGTGATGACATCTACCCTTCTGAAAGGTCCTTCTTCTCCTTCATTGTAGCAATAGTACTCACAGAAAAGTTACCAGTTTGTGTGTTTCACACCTAGACTGGAGAGCGAGCAGACTGCGTTTAAGTAGAAAGAGTTGGCAATAGTCACCAGGATAGGAAGGGAGATGTTCTGGGTGAGCCTACAAGGAGAATCCATTCATTTGTAGCTCAATAAGACATTTGTATTTCCATCCTTTTACTGTATATGCTACACCTGCCTCCAGTAGCAATAGCACTGGGGTGAGCATTCTGCCCCTCTCTTTGTCACCTGCAAGACATGCTTGAAGGCTGTACTGCTGATGCCCCATCAGACCCCAGGCATGGCCAGCAGCCCTGGAGCGGTGAGGTGACCCAGGAGGAGCAGGGACCAAGATGGCAGTGGAGAAAATGCTCCTCAACAAGCCTGCTACCAGCTGTCACCTACCAGAAGGGAAAAGTGCAAGGATAAACTTTAACCTGCCAAGGGCAGTACCCTGGCTGTGCTTACCACAGATGAAGAAGAGCATGAGACCTCACCAATATAAACACAAACCAGTCCCCACCCAAAAAGTGGTGCTTTCTAAGTGGGGGAAAAATAAACTCCCGCTGCTGCAGCAGGGTTTGCTTTGGCAAGCAGTGTTGCTCCACTCTGGCAGAATAATGGCATCTTTCAATGCTGTCCGGGAGGCCCAGCTGTCAAGGTGAGAAAACCAAATTTTTGGATTTTAAATGTTTTTCCGTCCTTATTAATAATCTAAAGGAGATGCTGGTGTACCACAAGTGCATTGATGGGTTTTCATTTGACACCAGTTACTATCCCTTGAGATTTCATTTGAAATTTACCAGTTACCCAGCAGAATTCCCTTTTATTCACTACTGACACGAGGTTGATTTGAATCAAGATTTAAAAGCATAAACATCTCTCTCTCATTACTAAGCTTCCAAGATTTTTTTACATTATTTCTTACGTTTATTTAAAAAAAAACCAACATAAAATATTAACATCACCATCCAGCTTCAGTTTGAGATGAATACCAGCAGTCTGTGCATTTCAGCGTATAACATTGCCAGAGGTATTAAAATGAAGGTCTTTCTAAAGGTGTTTGCTGACTCATCTCCCAGTGGTATTCTAAGAATTAATTAGCTAATGCCAGTACAGCATTATATAAATGCTAAGTATTATTGTTGACAGATTCAGGTTGTCAGTGCTGAGTGGCAACATAAGCTTTTTTTACTGCTAGTTGGCTCCATCTCCAAGCAGAAGAGACCCACTCTCAGGAATGACATGGTAAATCACTCTTCCTCACTTTTCAGTCTTTCTCTCTTGCAGAATTACTGGAGATGGTACAAGTCATACTGGTGTGGTTTTGTGACACCAGTCCAAGAATAATTTGCAATAAGCTAAAAATCAATTAGGTAGAAGTTTCCTCAACCACTAACTGAATTGTAGAGTAATATCCCACAGAGAGAAGTGTCAAGTCCCATTTGTCTGCTGTTCTGCAGCCACACACTATGCAATCTAGGATCAATAAACCAAAACGTGGAAGGGGCACAAGGCACAACACTCATTTTTGCAAGCGTTTAGAAACTGATGCATTTATGGTTCCAGCCCCCAGAAGGAGTCAATGCAAGCAATTGTAAATGTATGTTCAGCTCATATTCCAGTTGCACAAATAGCGATCATCAATCTTAAATGATGAGTTTTAGCCATGACTGCTTAACTACTCTCATTCAAGTAGCTACTCTCCAGTGTGTTTATATCTTTATATTCTAGAATGTACTGTGCCAGAGCTGATTTCCTTCAATTTATATTATTTTAGCAAATATAACCAGCAGAAGTGACGGATTGGTTAGAGAGGCAATTAAAGAGGTTAGAATCTGCAAAAAATTATAAACAGTCATGTGCACGAGTTACGGGCAGTCTCTCTCTTTTTCTCTTGATTCAGCATACACAATGTGCTAAAACATAATTATTTGAAAACTTCCTGACTTCCACTGGGGAAAAATAATGAGGCTGAGCATCACACAGAATTCAAACATGGCAAACTGCATTCCCCTTCATTATAGGTTGCTCTCTCCCTCATCCCTTTCTAAATGTCTTAATTTTACATATTTTCCGTGTCTTCCTCTGTCTAAAGTTGCCTCTTTGCCAAGCACCAAAAAACGATAGCATATGAGACACACCAGTATATCCCACAGCAAAATAGCAATCAGGTTTTCATTTTTCACCTGAGAAGATCCCTGGGAAAAAATAATACGTTACCAAATCCATTGCTTAAAATTTCATTTTACAAAATGCCCACCATGATTTACCTTCTGCTAGTTCACTGTCACAACAAAAAAAGTGAAGATAACGCTTGTCAGTCTAAGTGAAAAAAAACACAGGAGATTGGACTAAATTGTGCCTGTTGAATTAAAAGTACAGATCAGACCCTACCCTTATGATTACCACCTAAGAAACTGTTCAAAAAGGGGAACTCAGACCAGCAAACTGCATTAAAACTACACATACAATAAATGCTTGTGCAGAAACAGGATGTTAAGGCATCACCTGCAATGAATGAATGGAAAAGTTCTGAGAACCAGAAAAGTCACTCATTGCACAAATCTTAACATTTTTCCTATTGCTCTAGCATCGGGCCAAATTCAAATGTCAGTCTAAAGATATTAAAAATAGATAAATTGGTGTTTCCCTTTGAAGCATTTTCCAGAAGGTGATCACCTTCAGCGTTGGAAAAAAATTTCTATTTCCAATTTAACATTACATGGGTTTAGCTTGCTTTCCTGGTTTCTCATTATGCTTTTCTCTGCTAGCATAAAAAACCCTCCGGTAACCACTATTTAATTCCTACTTGTGGTACTTACACTCTGTAATTAAATACTCTGTCATCTTGTTTTAATAAGCTGAACTCTGAATCTTTACAGTCTTTCCGTTTTCTCCGGTCCTTGAATTATTTCTGAGGTTCTTCCCTATGCCCTGCCTTGTGCAGCATCACCCATACAATACAAAGGAGGAAAAGTCACCTGCCTCCTACTATATGCTGTTTCCCTGTTTCTACTTCTTCTTAGCCTCCATATCCTCACAGCTAAAATTCACTGATCGTTTTCTATGATCCCAACATTCTCTGAAGAGAAGCAGCAGCCTGTTTCTGAATAGCATCCAAATGTCTGGGGGGAAAAAAAAAAAAAAGCTTTTGTTTCATTTGTATTGTCTACTTCTGCACAGGCAATTTTGCTTTGATTGTACTAACTGATATACTGTTTAACAGGGACCTATTGTACCACATGGTCCAGGTTGTTTTGTATGACTGTCCTGCCCTCTTTCTTAATTACCAAATTCCTCGCCCAAAATTCTACTTTAAATCTTATATTCCTGGATTGCTGCGCAGTCTAATAATTATGTATCAAGATTCTTATCTGCTCATGATTCACCTCAATTCATTCAAACAAAGCCTTTTTGTGCCATTCTTTTCTGCAATTTATATGGCACACTGAACATGCTAGAATTAATTTAATTTTATGCACTATTTTGTTGAAAGCTGGAGTGAGTGTTGCTATATGGAAGGCTGCTTTATGGTTGTGTGCAGCACAGTAAATGCCCACCACCTTTTCCTTGGAGACAAGAAGTGTGTGGGCCTCGGTGATACATTGCCAGGGGATGCAGTGTGAGTGTTTTCAAGATGAGACGAGGGAAACAATTTGTGGAATACTTTTGTATCGCTCACAGTTAGCGTGTAGGCTGCTGCCAAATGCTGGTTATTGTCTTCCTTCCTGAAGCAGTACCGCTCGAACACTGCAGCACAATGCTATTTTCAGCTCCTTGACGAGATGATTACAATGTAAAGTCATGCTGCGTGACCAACATGCCAGGTGTTTGCTGTTCTAACTCCACTTTTATTACTTTGGGGATGAGAGAATGATGAAGGGAGGGATCGGAGTTACTTAGGAGATTTTCCAACAGCAGGTCAGCTTAGATAGCTGGGCTATTTTTGCTTAAGGCACCGGTATACTCTATACGTCCGTTTTTCTGTTTTCCATTTTACAAGCAAACTGTAGCAATGAAATTAACCAAAATAAAATGCAGTCTGTTAAGAACTTCCAAAGCCAAGTTTGCATTTCTAAAAGGTTAAGATAGTGCTAAACAGGCAGGTTTTTCCTCCTCCAAATAGGTATTGAGAAGGCTGCAGTGGAGTAAATTCCCCAAACTACACAGCATAACATGCTCACTGGAACACAGTGGGGTGAGACGGAGAGGAGAGATGTACTACAGATACCCTTTCCTTTTGGACCTTAAGTCCCCTGCCAAGTCTATAAAAAGTGTAAACATTAAAGAAGGCCCTTATATTTCTGATTTTTAATATGCTTTCTTTTGAGTAGGAATTAAAAAGTTATCAGATATATTATTGCAAAATCAAATAGCTGTAACAAGTGATAACTAACATGTTTTCTTCTGAATGTGTGTTTCATATACTACAACCAAAAGACGTAATTCCCATTCTGATCTCATAGCAGCAAAATTTTCCAAAGGATGTCTCATAACTAACTGATAAACACAAACATGTTTCAAGATACTTAATTTAACTCCAAAAAGATGCAAGTCTGACTGTGTTGCTGGGTTCAGATGCCTATATTAGCAATTTCGCTTTCTGAGAGAAATGGGTCAAAGTCCAGTATGAATGGGACAACAGTGGATCATTACACTGATTTATTTTTTTTTCCAGGTTTAGGAAGTTATGTACATGTAAGTAGTCGCAAAGAAGAGGAAGCACTGATGGTATTAGCTAACAAGGACTTCAGATATTCTTTCAGAAACCAACCAGTCTAAAGCCAAACTGATAAAAGGAAAAATAAATGCATGAATCTACAAACAATAAAGATATCTGTAGAAAAAAAATTAGTCCCAAAGCCATTTATGATATAATAAAACAAAACCAATAGTTTATTAAATCTGAGTCAGAAATTTTGATTGCCTTTGAAAGAAATTCCAGGAAAGTTTCATTACAATTCTAAAGTTGAAAAATCCTATAGGTCACAAAATTATCACACAATTTAGGAAAAAGCATCAGAGTAGAAATAAGCTTTCTCAAGCTCTATCATTAAAGTTATCATTAAAATC
Organism: Pluvialis apricaria; assembly: GCA_017639485.1. Taxonomy (NCBI): domain Eukaryota; kingdom Metazoa; phylum Chordata; class Aves; order Charadriiformes; family Charadriidae; genus Pluvialis; species Pluvialis apricaria. The sequence continues at coordinate 173,525,974 of CM030007.1, read as the reverse complement.
TTTCCAACCATTATGAGAGCCAAGGAGAGATACACCAAACCTGTTAGAATTTGATTAGTCAGCTGCACAATCATGAGGATCACTAAGCTGCCAGATTTATGCTGCAGTTGGTTATAGTGAAAAAGGAAAGACAGTCCGAGCTGCATGATGCCTCAGTTCCCTGAGCCTCACTGAGCCAATCATGTACATGAACGGGACTTCTCAAGGCTGAAAATGTCTACATTCTCAGCAAACAAGCAAACTTTATAAAATACCTGCCATTTTCAATCAACTGTTGTTCTAACCAGATATTTAGCCACCAGTTACGGTATTGACATAGTTCTTTCAGTAGGAGAAACTGTTGACTTGGGCCAGATTATGTTTCTCTGATGAAATCCTGCATATTTGCAAAGAAGGTACACAAAGTCCTGCTTCCTTGAATGTGGTAGGAACAAACAGCAGAAGGTTACTTCCTTGCTCAGAAATCCAGCTCTCCTTTTTCAGGAGGTACTCTGCTCAACAGAAGCTTTTTCTCTTGGCTTTCTCCCTGGGCCACCCACATTGCCTATTTGTTTTTTTCCCAGCTTTTAAACACATAGCTCCTATCAGTTGATGTCTCAGCCAGTGAATATAAAATAATTTCCCAGGAAAGTTCTTTGTTCTCCACAAATTAGTTCATACTTCATCTTTTCTTTGTAGGATAACTGCCTGGGTGGTGGCTTCTACTGTTTTCAGCAATTTTACTTCGTACAGGAGCTTAGCTGCTGCTTCTGGTTTAGACTGAACAGAGGGTGCCCACCATAACCAGGGGATTAATGAGGCCTGGAATTTTCTGCAGATCAAAGACAAACTTTATGGCAGCCATTAACATCTTCCAGCATAGCAATAGCATTCCTGAGAAAAGTCAAAGAAAAGCTGATAATGATCAAGCCACAACATCACCTAATCACCTGTTTCTCCTGGTTGTAGTATTTCCCTCGGGTTATCATGCAAAATTACACTTAAGATAGAAAATTAAGTGAAAAAGGGGAAAAAAAATCTTTTTCAAAGGTAACAGTAAAAGAAAACTGAAGGACATATAATATAAACAAAAGATAGACCCAGGAGAAAAGGGAGAGAAATAATAGGACTGTAGATTTCCATAGATAAACTTCAGCATCTGTGGGCTCTGATTTATATATGGCAATAAATGAAAAATGGCCAGCTGCAGCATGCATTGTTATTTAGTCTTCTTCCCAGAATTCCTTTGAACCTGATTGCCTCTTAACAGCTCTGAAACTATGGTAGTTTTGGGGCTGGTTTCATACAGTCAGCAGGAATTGGCATTGGTTTATCATTTTGTGAAACATCCCAGCAGTTCAGGAGCCACTTACGAAGAAGTTAAGTCTTCCCCTCTTCAAGGGAAACAACCTCCATCAGAGAGATGGAGATCATACTCAATCCATCATTTGACTTCAACCCACTGGAGTATCTATCAGAGTCTTAAGACAGATGAATATTTCCTGGTAAAAGAACCGTGAATAGAATGATCTCAGTCATGGGAAAGGAATTAATGATCTCTACCATTCCCCCTGTCTCTGAGTAATGAAAAGAAAAAACCCATCCTTCTCTCACCTTCCTTTCCCCAAAGAAAACCATGGGGAAACAGAAACACAACAAGAAGAAAAATATGTTCTCTAGAAAACATTCATAGTATAGTGCACAAGGAGAAGCGCAGGAGTTTCCCTAGGTAAAAACCCAAATGATATTCCCCAAATGCTTCTTATTTGCACAAATATAGCTCTAGCAAAGACTGCAGTTATGTTGCTGGATGTACCAGTTTTCCCAGACCAAGAGCACAAGAAGCACGTATCTGCAGTCTGCACTCCACGTGCATGCACAACACATTTGACACGCTGGGTTTGCCGTGCTTGCTCAGAAACTCTGTGCCCTGGCAGCTGCCTATGAAGTTATAGCAGCTGGATGTCCACCAGGGCCCAGGGCCTGAGAGCCCTAAATCCATGCATTATGAGCAGCAGTAAGGGAGGCCACATAACTCTAAGGTATTTTGAGGAACATGCATGTACAAGCTGTCTCTGAGTACTTCCAGAAAGAACTCTAATGGAGCAGAAACACAGATTGGTTGCCCTGTGATGTAATCCCGATAACCTTTATCGTTTTGCATTGGAGATAATACAGAAGAAATAATAACAAACAGGACGATTCATCCACCATTACACTGGCAACCTTGCTCCTTAGCAAATTAGTCTGGGCAAAGCAGTAATAACTATATAGCACTGTGTTTGTAGTAGCACTAGTTCATAAGGCACGTTAATTATACTAAGCATTGCATTCATGCAGTGATGAGGCTTCCTGTGAGCTTGACATCCAAAGTGACAGGGACAGTCTAGATAAGCCTAGGAATAAAACTCAAAAGTGGGCAAATAACAAAATAAGGTAGTAGCATGCCTTACTCAGGCACTTTTGCTCAGTTTTGTAATGCTATTTTCATTTCACATAGACAAATCATTTTTTCAATTAATTGCCTAATGAAATGTATGTTCATATTTGCAAAGAATGCAAATAAAGAAGGGTAAATTAACAGAAATAAATGTGTTTTGTTTTGTTTTGTTTTGTTTTTTTAAATCATCATGCTGCAGGTTCTTTCAGTTTCAGATTTGAAGACTAAACGGATAGGCAGATTCACAGATTCGAACTATCCACAGCAGGATCTTTCTAAAAGTGCTTATCTGACACAGTTTAGTGTTAACTGTTTTGAAAACTGAAATTGGGAATTAAAATAATCTTCAAATACTAATAAATACAACAATGAAAGTATATAGTGATAATAACTCTTTAGTGGAATAATTTTTGTTTTCCTAGAACATTGTAAATAATATTTTCAGTAAGAATGCTTAATGTTTATAATTAACGAGTGCTTAATGAATAAAAAAAGATCTATGTCCAGAATTTTAGAAGTTCAGTGAGAAATTTTAGAAAACAAGTAGGTCTGGTTTCAACTCTGTTAAATGGAAACAACTTCGATATTTTTCATAATTTGATCTCTTCTGTCATCTCAACTCTGATGCAAGCCAGTTTGTATGCCGTGATGCTACTTTTTTGTGAGATCTCCAAAATGACTGAGAATCAGGAATCGTGAACCATCCAGGAAAAGCAAGAATAAGAGCATCTAAGGTTGCCACCAGGTGGATCCTTAAGTGTGCTGAGCCTCAGGGAATCTTTTAAAGTTGAAAGAGCAGTGGTTTGGCTGACATGACAACACACGCTACCTAAGCAGTAGGTAAGGTATAGCTGTAAGCATGCCAGAAATGCATAACCAAAGTGGAAGTCATCTGCTGGCCACGTATGTTAGTGTCGATTCATTGACAGATTTAGTCATTTGTTCAGAATTACAGTTTTATAGTCTCCTCTGGATCGGTGAGAAACAGTGAGAAATAACGCTAAGTCTTGGGATGAAAGAAAAACATGACAAAACAAGCCCAGGTTGTTATCTCTCTTAGGCAATAGAACAGCAATTTGTGCTCCCAGGTTTATTCACAGATCTATGCCAAAATCACTCTTCTTGTAAGCATGCAGTTCCCACTGGAGGTATAAGAGGGGAAAGGCAACACAGAGGAGAAGCAACATGCTGAAGACTAGGCCTGCATGGCAACAACTGAAAGGAGAAGGCAATTTTACTTCTGCAAAGTGTCCAAAAATCAGCAAGACACCCAGAGTTGGGGTATTGAGAGAAATGAAGTAAGTTTTAGAGAAGCTACAGAGAGCTGGTGAGATTCCTCTTAATGAGTTGAACTGCTGAGTAGCCTGGCAGAAAGCAGTAAATCCAAATTAATTTCCTTCTTCTGCCAGAGGGGAATTCAACTCCCTCCTAACATCTCCAGGAACTGCTATAATCACTTGGCTACATTTGATGGCTGATAGTTCTAAGTATTTCTCATTGTATATGCTCTACTTTGCCTGGACTGCTTAAATTGACTCAGAGAGGATGTGAATGAAACACTCGTCATGGTCAGACACTCAGGACACTTAAAGGAGGTAGGCACTTACTTGGGTCAACTGTCACCTGCCCAGTTGAACAGTTTAACTCAGTCCCTGGATCCAGAGAACCAATAGAAAAAATTACACACCTCCATCTAATGGATTCTGTCCACCCAGGTGGCCTCTGAAGCTGGCTGCTGGATGATTTGGGTTGTAACCTTAACGGCCTAATGCTAAGAGCATTTTTATTCACGGCCATGAAACACTGAGAAGAGGCTGGCTACGTCTGCTCAGCAACATCCTCATGCATTTTGAATGGCCACTGTTGGGGCCCCTTGAAGGCTTGTCTTCCTCAGCTTTTTTGTGGACCTATCTTTAAGAATTATTTTTCAAAGTAAAACCTATTCTTCAAATTCATACCAAGCTCACTAACTGTTTGGGACAGAGACACCTGTTGCTCTTAAGTCCCACAGTCAATGAAAACAGCAATTGCCAAACTTCAGTAATCCCCCGTTTTCCACCTACAATCTGCACAGCAAACTCCTCTGTTGAGTGTGTAATCTGGTCCAGGGCCACGCACAGTCATGGGGAAAAGCAGTAGAGGTCTTGACCCGCATTGTTCACACTGAATACCTGGAAGAAGGACATTGTCCAGCCCCAAGGACAATTTTTTTAATCTTGTTCTCATTGTAACCTACAAATAGGAACCTAGGCTGTTCATCATCTGAACTCTCTTCTGCCAGACTGCCATCAATGGTCTGAGAAGATGGTGTAGGAATCAGGCATAACAACTGTATTTCTTAAATGTATACATGAAGTGGATTTTTGACACAGGCTCAGGCCAGTTTCCATCTCTTTTGGCCTTGGAGAAATGTGACCCATATACATCATGTACACAAATATATCATCCAGTTCTCTTTGGCAATGTGTGCTTTGTATGTGAGTGGAATATGAGAAATTAGGAACCATGCTGTTGAGTAAGAGCATGGTCTAATGAAAATCCAAGATGTGACACACATATACCACTTGAGTAAAACCTATGCGACTGAAGTAAATTCATGGGAAGTGCACTTATAGAAATCAGAGAAAAGTCCAGGAGAATACCTACGATAATAATTTTTATTTCTACCATCTGATTTTATGCAAAGCAATTCTTGTGAGGACAGGCACTTATCACAAATTTTCAAACTTCTCAGGAGAAAATAGTATGGGCAAGTACATATAAACATCCCCAAAGATGAATTGCTAGTAAAATTATCTGACCTGTTTCGTGTGAGTTTTGATTATTCAAAATTATTTTTGAACACAGAAGAGAATATACTTCTTCTTATTTCCACCCCCAACTGTTTTTATGGACTTGGTGCCATGTACCACAACTACACATTCCTACTGTTGCTCCACATTAGCCTCTTCCTATAGGTCTTTGCACTCTTGTCCATGGCAAGTACATACTTGGGTGGGTGATCAGGCACTATGTGAGCAAAGTAGAGAGTACCCTATGTGACACACTGTACTCGAGACCAGTGAGGTGCCCATCTTCAGCCTGGTGGAAAATCAAAAAATGAAACAATAGCTGTTGGAAAGACCTGACAGCAGTTTTGGTTTAATGATCCACTTCAGGCCAACAATCCCATTACCCCTCAGAACATTCAAACTGGATTGTCATTTTCAAGACTGTATGAAGGGCATGAGTTCCATTTTTCCAAAGGACTTTGGGCCACGTGCAGCTTACCTATTTTTATCGCCTCATTCAGGCATTAAGTTAATTGATATAAACATACAGGCCCCGGGGATTCAGCTAGTAGGTGAATGAAGGTTCCCAGTACACGATTTTTTAATTTATTATTTACTTACTGCTGCATTTAGGTAGTCTAGGCACCAAACTTACTTTGCAAAAGAAGTGACTAGGTTACTTAGTCTCTATAAAAGTGTTTTTCTATCTGTTTACGCTATATATTCTCTTTCATACAGTCTTCAGTCAAACAGAATCTGAAATTCATGTGATTATTGAATTATTTAATAACATGCTTCTATTAAGACTATTCTGACACTTAGAAGTAATGCAATATCAAGCCTGTCATGCATTTAAAAATTACTTCAGAAATTCTTTATTGTGGTTGTTTTTTTCCCAGAAGCTTCAGGTGTGGGGAGGAAGCAGGGGAGTTTACCTCCTGTGTTTAGAGGACATAGATTGTCTTGCTCTAGAGTGTGTCCCCATGGCCCTGGAGCAATATTTTGTTCTCAGAGGAGTCTGAAAGTCTTGACAGAACCAGTGTTAATTGGATGATGTAGCTGTCTGAGAGAAGGATTAAGTAACAAGAGAGCTTGAAATCCCTGTGGTTTGAAATCCCTCCTTATGCATATTTAGACAATACAGTAATCTCAGTCACTACTCAGGAGCAAATTAAACAGGATGGCACATTATAAACACCTGCATAAATCTATTTTTTCCTGGGTTTGGTGCATTTTTAAGAGAATCTACTGAAATACAAAAACCTACTGGGAAAGCAGGGGAGGAAGTCTATTTCTGTAAGAGTTAAGCCAAACCAAGTAGTTTATGATTGTTTATTACTTATCTTCTCTCATTATAGTTTCATGAGAGCTGTTTGAAGATGAGAAAGCTGTGTCTCCTACTGTATGGCAGGGAACAGATTGTTGGCACTCAATAACTGGTAACTAATAATAGTGATAGACAATTAAGTCTTCAACAAGGCACACCTGCTAGCCAGTAAACATTTAGCTGCCAGGTAGCTGACAGATGGCCTTGCTCATAGAAAGTTAAGATACCCACTTTCTGGGTCTTTTTTCTCCATTTGCTTGTTAGCGGGTGTCACTGCGTGCTGGCTTTGCTGGGAGGAACCAGACACCACAAGGCAGGGTACAGGCTTGCCATTGGCATCAGTGGGCCATGAATACCGCCAACAGGAAGCTCAGGGACTCCGAGAACCTGTTGCAGCTGAAATCAATACCAGTGCAAGGTTAAAAAATGCCTGGAATGAGAAGGTTATCCTTTGACAAAATATTTTCATGTCGTTCCTTGTTTTAAGCCATTGCAAAAGCACAGGCTAGTGTGTTTAATCAACGAGTCGCAAAGAGACAGTGGGGGAGAAGGTTACAACTCCCAGTGTGATGTTTTAAGCAATCTGATGTTTTCTAACAATGGAGAGGAAAAATCAATTGCAAAGCTGTTTGCTGTATTTCAGTCACATAGCTCCAGCCTTTCTCACCGGCTATAACATACACAGCTGACTCGGGAACAGAGAGATCTGAGGTGCAGGAAGCAGCTGAGAGTGGCCAGTTGAAAAAATTTGACATGCATTAACAACTGTGTTTCACATAGGCTGAGTAAAAGCAGGAGGACTTCAGTAGCAAGTTAAGTATTAATTGCTCTCTCTTTTTATTTGCACGAATTTCAATGCTTATTTGCATCTGGATGGCCAACTTTTCTGACTGGATGTGTAATGTGATGGGGCAGGGTGTCCTCTGTGCACGCCGTGGTGTCTCCAGTGCTCCCCTGAAGCACCAGTGCCCACCATCCATGTACCTTAGCTATTTTGCTTCATAGGATTTAATGCACGTGGATGTATTTCCTACCAGCATTCCCCTATCTGCATCTGAGAAGAGCTCAGGAAAGAGGAGAGGCAAGAACCGGCTGCTGTAGCCATCAAAGCAATTTGTGCATGATAAGAGCACCTGTTTTACATGGTAATACTGCCAAGGGATCCCATTAGAGACGGAGGTCCCTTGGACTAGGCACCATACAAGTCTGCGAGGAGAAGCGGCCCCTGTATTCAAGAGTTATAAATTTAATTGAGAATAATAAAAAGTTGTAGGAAGAAGAAAAAAAAAGCTTGACTTTCTGCAGGTCACTTAGACAAGCTGCTCCTCATAATATATCGCTGTATTACACCAAAGCTTCGTTTTAAATTTTCCACAAGTTATGTAGGATATCCCACTCTGCAGCTCTGTTACACCACACAGAGCAGGGCTTTGCTGTCTAGCACAAATCCATTTTGCTGTGAACTTCAGGCCCTAACAACAGCACAAAACATATTGGGAACCTAATCACAAATCTGGTTTCCAAAAATGAGATAGTCTCAAAATTCTTCAGTCAAAAGGCACGAAAGCCTCTGGCTTGCTCAAAGTTTATCACTCATTTCTTTCTTCAGCTAAGCATAAAGACTCGTTGTGCTCTCTTCTGTCCTAGGCTAAATCCAAAGTGTCTTTACAGAGATAATACCTGTTCCTCTGCTGCCCTCCTTATATGCAGGAACAGAATAATTCATTTTTCTTTTTTTTTTTCTATTTCAAGCATATTTTTACTCAGCCTAGAACACGATGACAATCATAACACGTTTCATTGAGCTACCTCAGAAGGATGTATATACAATTACACCCTAACAAAAGCCTCTGTGGAACAAAGTGACATTGACAGCAAGAGAAAAGCAAGATCCTCTAGAGAGTGTCTCATAGGGAGAGAATAAGCTTCTGCCGGTGTCAGACCTTCCTTTTCACAAGCCCGTAGGAAGCACTTAAACAGGAGGAGGGAGAGGCTGCACGTTCAAGAAATGTGCAGATGACCTCTGTAAGTATTTCTTAAAGAAGTCACCTTGTGACTCTGTCCTACCAATCCCCCCCCAAAAAAAGCAACCGAAAACAAAGCTTGCGTTTGAAGTGTTTGAACATCACAAGCTTCTCAGTAATAAAATCATATCATAAAAACACGACATTCATTCCCGTGTTTCCTTTGCTGGGCTTTTTTGGCACGTCTGTAATGTGGCATGCTGTTCAGGAGAAACGATTTCCAGGGAGCCTTAATCTCTAAATCTAAACCAGGATTTCCTCACTGAGCAAAGGCAGCTCAATCCCCAATACCACCCCCACCAGTATGCCTTTCGGCAGTGAGGCAACCACCAGATGGTGGCATTTCCACTACATAAGGTACTATTATGGCATTTGAATCGGCATGTAATTAACGTGATTCACACCACTGGTAGCATGTGTGTAATTTTCGCTATAAAAGGCAGCAGTCTTTTAAAAGGACCTATGACTATAAAACAAAGGACAACAGTTTTGCAGGACAGGCTCAAACCGTTCACCCACAGTTTCCACAATAGCTAGTGATACCAGGAAGGCAGCAACTGGGAATTAGAGAAAACTGGCTCTAAGAACTAGCAATGACAGGCAGAGAGGAGCATTTTTCTCCTGGGTTACCTTATGACATCTGGGTCATGTCCCTACTCCCGCAGGTGTCTCCCTCTTCATTAGCAACTGGAGTTTACATCCAGCTCAGGAATAACCGTTGCTTGGGATACAAGAGCTACAGCTCAGCAGTGGGAACAAGGAAGAACCTCTATATCTCTATATCTACGGTTGCTTTCATTTCTTCTGCCTGCAGTCCATCAGTGGATGTACCCCACAAGGGCACTTGATGTGGACAGAGGAGAGCGGTTGGATACTGCTCCCTCTGCAGCCTTCTGCAAACTGCCACGGGCTTCCTCTTAAAAAATAACTTTATCCACTTAATTTCAAGCTAATTTCTTTCATTGGTCTTATACATCATTGAGGGCTCAAACAGTCATAGCCAGGAGTAACAATGTGGAGCAATGTTGTCCACCTAGCCATCTTTTGGAGTGAAGACTCCTTCCCATCTGACATCCAGGAAACTTTTATCTCCTAAAGTGGTTTTTGGAACATAAGGCTGGAAGGGCCCTCCTGGGTCATGAAGTGCACTGGTGACCAGTTTTCTACTGTCAGTCCCTAAATAGTTAACATTTCTTGCCCCTACCATTCCTCTACTGGGAAACCGTGACAGGATGTTACTCTTCTAATGGTTAGGAATTTTGTTCTGTTTTACAGACTAAATTTGTTTGGGTCCAGTTTTGACGCATTTGTTCTTGTGTTTATGTTAATGTTTGTGGTATTGATGTTTCACTTCTCCTTGATCTTTCCCTCCTAGCTTATTCCAGGGAAAGATGCAATTCCATCTAAATACAAAATATAAAATGGCACTTGTCTACATGAAGTGAATCTCAGATCTCTTAGAACTCCTAGAGGACAACTTTTATCGCTCTCTCTCATTGCTCCCACTCGTCCACCTCTGTTCCTCACACATGCATTTACTCAGATACATACACTCTGCGCACAGTAATATGGAAGAATTTTATGGCTTTGAGCTCATTACACCTCTGCACCAACTTAGCTGCACCATCAGAACTCTCTAATTCAAAAAGAGTTAAGCCAGAAAAAAGAGCTATTTTACTCCCACCGTTGTCTCACTTGCAAGGGGTGGCTTTCCACAGTTCTGCTGTTGTAGCCTGCGATTGCCAGAGAAGCCTTTTGCCAGTAGAGTACACCAGTATTCTCCTATCAGCAAAGAACTCCCTGTGTAAATACAACCTTGTTCAACATCCTGGCAACCCTGGCACAGAATGAATAGAGCAAACAACCTGCTTCCTCACCCCTGAAAATGGATCTGAGCACATTAGCTGGTGCTGTTGGGCAGCTGGAACAGACATTTCTTGCCTGGTACTTCCTGCGTCATTAATAGGTGATTTCAAACTCCAGGGCTGTAAGCTGGAACATTGAAAGAATACACAATTAATAATGAATGTTTTAGTGCAATTTAACGAGAACCCATCAACATTGTTTCTTCTAATTAATTGCTTCTGTTGTGCTTTTTCTCCAGTACCTGCTTCTCTGTGTTACACTTGCACGCTAGGAGACGGTGTGGAAAAATGGCACGGAGCTCAACCTGAAGCTTACCCACCTGGCACGGGAATGGTGTGTGCAGGGGGACAGACACACAAAACTTCCCTGAAAAACTCTGTTGAATAAGAAAAGCTGTGGAAGTCTAGGGAGAATAGGGGCAAACAGCATCCAGTGTCTTTTATTAGAATACCATGGAAATTTGGATAGAGAAAAATGACTCCCTTAAGACCGTAAATCATAAAAGCAGGTATTACTTATCCAGTTTAGCAAAACTGTTCCTTCTCTTTGAGAGCTTTTACTGACTCACAGGAAATGACTCTGCAAAGTGCAGTTGCCAAACTGTGCGGGAGCTTTTATGTGGAACAAGGGCAAGTCTGGTCTCTGCTTCTCCATCTCAAGTGAACTAACTGTGGATACAAGAAGCAAATATGCCCAGGGGGACTAACCAGCTAACAGCAGATTTTCTTCTGTAGATTTTATTTTATTTTGTATTTTGTACTGCAACAAATGAGAGCACATCCCTCAGAACCTGAAGAACGCTATTGTACGTTCACATATAAGAGCAGAACTCAGGTAAAAGTGAAAAGATCCCTCCAGGCATGTTACAGTGCATTCTGACAGCAAAGTGCATTGGACATGTAGAACAAGCTAAAACTTTCTTCCCTTCCTTCAGCTAATGTAGAACAGAAAAGTGCTCTTAGGACACCTAAGAAAATTAAAACTTAACCCTTCTGGAGTTAATATTAAAATCCCATTTTATTGCAGTGCAGCCCTTATTTTACTTTACAACTGGCAAAATGTCACAAGCATGGTAGATCATTACTCTCAAGTACTATTCCAGTTGCACTGGGCTTAAGTCTGCGCTTCAGATTATTGCTTACGCTTCCTCTGCCAGTTCTCACAGACACATGATACGCCTTCCCTACCTCAAATGATAATGGACATCCAAGCTTTATATTAAGTGTTGAAGCCACCTGTCCTTATCTTTTATATTTTGCCACTTGTCCCAGAAAACCAGTGTATACGAAAAAGGGCCTGTTTTGCATCACTTACCCCATTGAACCAGTGAAATAAAACATTAGCACCATTCAAAGCACTGGAAATTGTGTCATTGTCTGTAGGGGGCCAGGATTTCTGTTTTAAAGGTTTGCCTTTGTCAGTTATCTAAATCCCTCTATTTTATTATAATGAAATTAGAAATAAGATGTCCAGTCATTGCCTCTCTTCAAATAGATTATAGTAAGAACTGTCGCCTTGATTTTGCTGCAGCCTGAGACATAAAGTATTTACGAAATAAGTCCTCCAAAGTGTTCAGTAGATTAAGGCTCCAGGTCTGATTTCAGGTTGTCCTTTGCTTTATAACTTTCAGAAAAATATAATCTTTACATACCTTTAAAAATTATCTTTAAACTCATGAAACAATGAAAGCACCCTCAGGACTTAACAAGACAATCAACCTGTAATTGTGGGGTGGCAACTAGATAAATCTCATGAAAAATGTAGACATTATTAAATCATTAATATGGAGGTACCAGTATTACAGAATATCATTTCTATAGACACATTTACTGACAAGAGCTGAAAAACAAAGAATTGCAATCTGTAGTCAAACCTAAAAGGCCATCTTTTCAAGTGAAAATGCACTGAACAATCGTTCAGCTGAAGCTGAAAAAAAATAGGGCTTTCTTTACTGGTGAAAGTAAAAGTAGAAAATACTAGGTAATTGCATTATTTAAGAGCACAGAGGTGGTACAGATCAAAAAACCTCACAGAGTTACTCAGTAGGCAGCTGAGCAGGGAGAGAGGAGCATACTTTTACAGCAGCTGGAGGATTGCTTTCAGTTTGGCTATCAGAAATGGACAAACAGGACAGTAGCAGAGAATGAGAGATGCTCCGTGACTTGGTAGAAAGATAAGGAACTTGGACACAGAGACTCAAAACCCAAATAAAATTCTGCGAACAGAAAACAGAAGAAAAAATGCATCTGGGATTTAGCACATTATTTTTTTTTCTTTAGATCTGCATGTTTTCCATGTTAGTAAAACAAAAACTAACATATCCCTTAATCTCATGTAAAATGTGTGTGACTGTACATACGCACACACCCTTGAGGAGCCAGACCACAGACTCTGAGCCCCCACTGAATAGTGGCTCAGGGAAAGGTACGCCTGAGCTCCAGGGCAGATATCACTGCTTGTGGGAGTGTAAAGCAGCAGAGCTTTCCTCCCATGAAGGCACATCCCCCATATCCAGGTTACAGGAAGGAACAACAATGCTGTCTACCTAAGCGAAGGAAAGCTGAAGATCATGCAGGTGGGGTGGAGTGACACCTACGTGGCAGCCTGGCAAGGGTCCAGCTGGGGAGAACGTTGAGAAGATGAAATCCTTACCTAAGGTGATTAAGCAGAGTCCCATTTACTTCAGCAGAGCTATGACATTTTACACTCAGGGAGGATGTGGCCCCGTTTTCTTCCTTTGTTTCGTGTTCTTATTCACGGTCCACGGGAAGGCTGAGATTGAGATCACATTACGCCTTGTTCGAGACACAGAGACCTGTACACCTGCTGTTACTCACTGTACACCTTCCTTTCTAGTTCACGGGGCTTTTTAATTGTGTGCTTTCATTTTATGCTTATGCCGGGACAAACATGTCTCTTTAATTCTACCTATTAGCATTGTCCTCTAATCCTACCCTTAAAATAGCAAAACAAAGGCAGTAAGTAAAATCTGTTTTGCTTGAATGAATTCAGAATGTGTTTTTTAAAGCCAAAACACCAGGCTTTCATTAGCGGAGCTGTGAGTCACCCTATCAACTGTACCCAGAATAAATAAGAACCGCATCCATTGAAATTGAAACTGTGTGCTTTCACTTAATGGGCAAGTGTCTCTGAGGAGAACCTGATGGGAGAAAGTGATCCAGCTTTTTGGAATGTCATTCCTTTTTCCTCAGCTGTGAAAATTTCTGAAATAATTTTTTTGTTTTCCTAGAAACACAAAAGACATAAAATGCAAAACAATACCCTTAGTTCTTAGTTGCTAGCAAAAAAGGTCTCTATATCACAAAAAAAATCATACTAAGGGTACTCCTACAGTCATTCCTGATATCACATCATTTATTGTCCCTTTTGCTATTGATGGTATTTTTTTTTAGTGTAGCAGTTTCATTGCAAAACAGTATGCAGGAACACATAGGATAAGAGTCCCTGTCCCCTAGAGTACACAATATAAGGACAATAAAAACAATAAAGCATAAAAGGAAAACAGCATACTAGCAAAAGGCCAGAGTCTCACACACTTGATTACCTTCATGAAAAGTTTCTTATTCCTACAGCAGTCCCTCATAGGTATTTAAGGACTTGAGTCTTACAAGCATATCAGAATTTGGCCTAAACTCTGGATTAAAATAAGATGATGGAAGGCTGCTCTGTATCAGTTGCCTGTCAGGGATCAAGGCTACCAAGCAATCACACCAGTTCTCCGAAGCCAGACTTTGGCTGTCCTTTGCTGAAATTTTCACTAGTACACAGCTGTGTATCATAAGGATTTCAGATGTTATTTAACTGAAAGAACTGACAAAATGACAGGTTTGTGTAATTATCTACTGGCCATTTCGATACCTGCTTGCTTGCTTCAGAAAGCAAAACCAGTGAAGTTACTTATCCATTCAGATTAATGTGTTGTGCAAAAACTTAGTAAAAACCAAGTACTTAATAATGTATTCATAAAATGCTTTTCTTTTTTCAGTTCATTATAACTGTTTCAAAATTAAATCCAAATTTACCTAGAATGTTAAGGTGTTTACTTACATTCATAGTTGGTATTACACCTAAATAATGTTACCTTCAGTAACTGAAATTCAGTCCAGAACAAAACGCAAAAACGTAAGTCTTCACTAGCATGATAACTATGGCCTCTTCAAAGAGGACCATTTAACATAGTCATTTTATCTTTGTAAGGCTCACAATTTTTGCACTTGCAAATGTCTCGGCTTTGTCTGTTTGCTGGTCAGTCCAAAGGATTTACCTGAGATCTTGTGAGGTTATTTAAAATTTCCTTCTAGGAAGCCCAAGCAGCTTCTGAATTCTACTATTTGTGTATGCACTTGCTGTCACAAGAAACCTTGCTGGCTGCCAGCTGCTGTATCAATTCCTTGAAACAGCAGACAAGCAGGACAAGTTAGAGCACTCAGAAGGTTGCTCTAATTGAAGACGGGACACTTATTTGGCAAACGACTCCCTTACTTAGCGCTAACTATTCTTTGCTCACTCCAAGTTTGCGACTGCAAAGGAATGTCACCATAGTTGTTAGGGATGGAGAGTCACATTAGAACCTTTTTTCAGCACAGAATTCCTCTTACCTGTGTATTTCCAGTGTTTTAGTCAGTCTTATGAACACCTTGAGTGATGGCACCTGCATATTTTGTGCAGGAAAGTACTCCACCATCTGTTACGTTTGCCATATTAGAGAAGTTACCTTTGTTCATTTTCTCCATGTAAAATTTAATCCTCCTCTCTATATAACAAGACAGGTTAGGAGGGCTCTAAAAGTTTAGGATTCTCTTTGTGGTCTGAATTATATGGGTAACCCAGGTACTTCTAGGGCTTTCATCAAAAGAGGCCCTCAGCACTGAAATTTCCTTCATTTATAGATAGCTAACACTCCAGTTATCATCACACACGAATCCAGATCAGGTATATTAAAGTCTGGTCATCCAGCTACTTTTAATGTATGCAACCATGAATGGATGCCTGTGTTGAGAGATCATAGACTTAATTTTCAGGACTGCAGACTATCAATTCTACAACCAAAAAGGTAAGTGCTCAGCACCTGTGTAAGCCAGACCCTTGTGGTACCTCATGCTGGGTGTTCAGAACCTGGGGCAGGGAATACGTATGGATGTATTTGGAAATGCAGACTTTCTTCTGTTGTGCTAGCAACAAAATTGCTCTGGCAACCACTTCTTCCTCCATCAACTGTGATGCTCTCCTCAGCATTCCCTCTAATCCCATTAGAGTTTCTGGCACAGATGATTGGGAATTCAGTGCAACAGTTAACTCTCAACAGCAACCAAGAAAGAATCCCTTCAGGCCAAATGTTCCCACAGGTATGCATACTCAAATCCCTCTAATAGCCCTCTAAGCCTAAAGGAAATATTTCAAGTGACAGAAGGAGGGAAGCATTTGTGTTCGGTCCCTTGGAGCATGATTATAGTCATCATTTGAGGCCTGGAAATTGCAGGGTATATTTTTCCATTTCAGAATACTTCTTTCAGGTGTTTCATCATAATCTAAATTTCATCAAAAGTAGACCATGGAAGAATTTGATGATGAGATTCACTTTGGGATCTCCGTGATTTGTTTCTAGTTCACTGTTGCTTAACATATTTATTAGTGACATTTTGCAACATCTTACATCACTGGTGACTGCAAGCCAAGATGTGATGTGACTAACAGAGAAAGGAAATCACGCATAATGAGAGTATAAATACCCACCTTACTTCAAACAAAAAAGAGGAGTGGAAAGGAGGGGAATGAAATTCTCTGTGACATATATTTTTAGACAGATTCATGAAAAAGTCGTTTTTGGAATGGTTTTGATTACTCATTTTAGTCTTTCAGAACTTCAAGTACATTGTTACAAGCTGTCTCCATCTGTCAAATCTTTCTTAAGTGATGCAGAGATCTACGCAGAGAGAAGAAAGAAATACCAGATTTTCCTTATAAAGCTCTAGGCCAAAAGCTAACTGTTTTAGGAATTAAAGTTGTTTTTTTCTGGTTTATTTTTATCATTATTATTATTAATTTTCTTTTTTTTTTGGCCAGCCACTGGTAGTACAGTGAAATTTGCCTATATCCAGACCACAAAAGGAGAAATATCCCTAGAGAAGCTTTACATTATAGACAAACCACCTCTTCTGTATTTGCGTGCCCTGCTTAAGGAGCTCATGTTTTCTAAAAGCCGGTAGTCTTGGTTTCATTGCTAAAAGAAAAACTCCTTTAAAGATGAAGGCAGAGGTAGTTACTGGGTCATTCCAGGTTGGAGAAGATAAATGCATGAAATGTTTCCATATATAGTTCCTGTGTCTTTGAATGCCTTTTTTTTTTTTTAAAAGATCAATAAAGCGGAAAATTAGAAATAGAAATATTTTTCTAAGCTCTATTGAATTTTCTGGTAATATCTGCTTTCAAGCCTTCTACCCTGATATTGATTTCTGACAGCGTGCATATGTAAGAGGTATGTGCACATCTCTGCTTGAGTCAGTCGACAAGAGAAAGGAATGCCAGCAACGGTGGGAACCCTGCCTCCCACCCCCATGCCTATGCACTAGCTGCTGAATGCATTTGCAGATTGCTGTTATGTCTCATAGCATAACAAAATAAGCTCCAAAAGCAAAAACAATTGAATGCCCCTCAGCAAGCCACCGCTAAGAAGTGTTTCTGCATTCTTTGATTAGCATCCACAATATTAGTAGGAAAACAGCCTCTAAAAATAAGTGGATGAGGTCATGCTACAGAGGTGTTTAACTTGAACCTGAAAATGAGAAACATCGAGTACCATGTACTGATAGTCTCCCCTTACCATTTAACAACTGAAGGCTATCACTGCTTCACCGCTGTCTGCTGCTGGGTAGCTACTACCTTTTCTTGTTTTTCCTTTTTTCTTTTTTTTTTTGAGGTCACTTCTGAGTTTTATATTCTGCATTGCCCTTCCTGAACAGTAACTGCAAGAAATGCAAGCAGTTGTTCCTGATCCATTCAGCAACTCTGTAATAACATCCCTGCTCCAGCACTGACTATGTAAACAATTTTTCCGACCACATTAAACTCAGTGGATTTCTTACGGAGAGCATCTACTCATTCAAAGAAAATAGTGTGAATATCAATGGAGAAAACAGTGCGAATATCAATGGATGAAGCCTAGGTAATTCTAACAAGAAAGAATGTCAAATCCTTTCTGCTGAGACCTGGTCCTCTAAGTGATTTAGTGCCCCTCAATGCCCACTGAAATCTGATAGTCAGCATATGGGAAGAAAAGGTTTCTAAATGATAGATTACAGGGAAAATAACAGACAGGATGTCAAATCCTGGAAAACAAGTGATTTCTATTTATTTGTTATCAAGATTTTTTGCGTGAAAGTCTCTTTCATATACCAAAATTAACATCAATTTGCTGCGACTTCCTCCATCTCAATAAATAGCTTTGAAACTGCTGCAATTCCTCGGCTGTATTTAAACCGTTTGATAAACAGCCTTTTGTCATATACCGGTATACAATTTATATGGCTGAAAAGTGCCTTTAACACAAATCAGAAGTGAAGGGATCAAATAAATCTCTGGCATAATTACAGGGCTTCCAAGTGAGCTACAGTAAGATGAATTTGACTCGAGGCTGTATATTTAGCCTGGAAACAACCAGCCTGGGCATCTCGAATCAGACAGACCCAGCACACGTGCGAACGCTACAGCTGCTACCGTGATGCAGATGCTAATAATTCAGCGGCTTTGTACCCTGTGATTATGCACGTGCTGTGTAGTGGTTCAGATTAAAGAGTTAAACACAGTGCACCTCCCTCCCCTCTTGGCGGAAGGATAATTCAAACCCATCTGATATTCGCAGACAGTTGGACGGCAGCTGAGGTTTCATTAGGAATCCCACGTATGGCCAGAAGCAACATACACCTCAGTGTTTCCGGGAGCCGCAGGCAGCCAGAACAGATGGTAGAAATCATCATCCCCAGACAGTCATCAGGGGAACCTCAGGCCACATGCTTGGATTTTTCTCAATGAACCGCGTACAAGGCAGGCATTCGATCCATGTGACGGCAGCTGCCGGGTCCTGGGGGAGCAGGAGGCGGCGGAGTGGAGGAAGGCTCTCGCAGGTTATTAACAGGTCACGCTGTGACATTAGCAGTCCGGAAACATCGCCTCTCCCAGGGGACTAAAACAAAAGCAAGGGAGAGGTTCCTCGTAATTCAAACACAGTTCAGTGCTTACAGATTACAGCACATAATCTGCTTGGCAACAGCACAGCGCGCAGAGACACTCTGCTATCTGATTTCCCTCTTTCTTCTAGCTGTTTCCATTAGAAATGCCAGAAGGAATCCTTGATGCGGTAAACGTCCTATGCAAATCTCAAAGGGAGGAAGAGCACAGCTTCCCTGCGCTTTTCAGAATGAGACCCGCAGGCAAGGCTGATGGTGACGGCTGAGCTCCCTCGTTCAGATGTCCCCAATCTTTATGTTCCATTCGTGACATGCTAGATGCTGCTTTGCTCATTGATCATCGCTGCCTGTCTGAATCACCGAGCCCCTTCTGTGAGCAGAGCGACTTGCTGCAACTGTCTGCCTCATTAGAGGGAAACTTTCCTTGGTAATATTTTGGAGGTAACAAGGCATTTGGAGGAAGAGTCTTAAAATATTGCATTAAAAACCATTACCCCAGCCCTACAACTGCCCACCTCTTCGCCCTCGTCCCAGCCCTCCCGCACACAGCCAGACATGCACTCCAGTCTGCAGATGCAAAGTCTCCAAACCCTAGACCTGCTTTAAACATTCTCTGTCTGGCACTGGCAGGTCGGGGCGATGGTACTCGGCCAAGCACTCCGAATTACATCCTGGAGAGCACAGTAGTATAAATACATATACGCGTGGGTTTGTGTGTACCGAAATAAATGGGCGAGGGTGTGTGCATGTGTGTATTTGTAAATATGAATAAAATTACCTCATACCCGGAAGCTACTTCCTTTTTAATTCCTTATACATTCTGAGTATAAAATGGAGTTTATCAGGATCTGAATCAGGAAGATTCTGCAAATAAATATGCCTTAAGATTTTTGTTATGCTAAGTGAAGTTCTTCACCAGCCACCTTTCTCTACAGAAAATCTTGCTTATTCTTTCCAGCATTTTTTTGGGTTTGGGGTTGGGGTTTTTTTTTTGTTTCCTGTCTTGCACAGCAGACAGACCTCACCCACATCCCTGATCTTCTTTCTTTTCTACTGTGCTGGATGCTGCATTTCCATTCCTTGCTTGCCTATCCAGCCCAGGTAGCTCCTGGGTAGGTAGATCTCACCTGATCCTTCTCAGCTTCTCCAACAAAATTCAGTGCTCACCAGACCATTAGGTAGGACACCAAACCCTAAGTTTTATCCTAAGAATCCTTTCCTTTGTGTTGTACTGGGAAACCGTGAGTGTGAACTGTGCAGTGTCTGATGCACCCAGGTTTTCCAGGATCCATTGCATGTGAACTTCACAAATTGCCTGGCCAAGCAGCAGAAACCTGGATCTCCCATGCAAACACTGACGATTTGTCTGGGACTTCCAGGAGCCAGGAAGACTGGCTAGGGAGGGAGAGAAACGAAGCTGTACTTGGTACTGTAAATTAGTTACAGCACTCAGCAGACAAATTGGCCTATTATTCCCCTTTGGAAGCATTTACTCATGCCTGAAATATGGGGTGAAAACCTGGAACCTGAAATTACTTTGCCACTCTGTTAAAGATTGGTTAGCCAAAATGAGCAAGGCTGTGGATCTGCTCACGTTGTCAGTCCTGAGAAGAAGTGAGACACAGTCCGTTCAGCAGCTCGGTGAATTCAGCCGGCATCCCGAGGTGTCCCCCTTGCACTGTTATCCTGGATCCCCAGCATCTTCTGGAAACCAGCAGTGTCCCAAAATATTTTCTAGAAATGCCATTTAAAAAGGGGAATGTATCAAGTTTGGGATACTGGACACTCCTGCACTGAGCCAGTGCCTGAAAGGTGACTGTGGGCAGGAGCCTGTGCTGGCAGTGCAGCTGCAGCAAGGCTGCCCTGGCCATTACAAAAGAGGCAAGGTTTGCAGGGAGAGGTAACGTCTTCTACAGAGCAACCGTCAGAACTGGAAAAAACGAGCAACCTTTCATGCTCATAGGACCCTCTTCAGGCCTGGAGCCAAAGCAGGAACTTCCTGCGTGGGAACAATTAGCTGTTAACAGCGCTTCTTAATTTTCACAGCCACTAAGGTTTTTGAGATTGGAAATGATGATGCCTTACATCCTCGTGCCAAAGTCTCACACTTGACATCCTTTCAAATCCTCTTATTGTCTGTTCATGTGTAAAAGACCTCAGCCCTTACAGACTGGAGCTTGTGCTGACTTGTTGTAGTTTATGTACAACTCTCCCACTGGCGTTTTTTTAGAAGAATATGTGGTGGCAACAGTAAGGACTCGTGTCAGGACAGAAGCTTAGTAGGAATGCAAGTGAGAAGTGCATTTCTTTATCTGGGGCTGCAAGAAGTGTGCAAAGTTCAGCCATCACAAAACATTAATGAAGAAAACGTTCCTTTTTTTTAAAGAATTCTATTAAAAATACTTTTTCCCTTTAACATAGAAATTACTTTTACTTAGCAAGAATTACCTACAGTACTAAGTCTAGACACGTTCTTTATTAGAGAATATTTTTGTATGAGCCACCTTCAAAAAGAGCCTTTTATGTTCCAGCAACTGATGAGTGTTAATGTCAGTGCAAAGAACAGGATTTTAAAAGAAAAAAAGTTAATGATGTGGGATGAAATTAGAATTTGTGAAGGAAGTCAAGCTGACAGTTCCCCATGAACTCCATGCTCACCCACAGATGGAGGCAGAACTACTGAGAGTAAGAACCTAATGGGACGCTACGTCCCACCCTTCTCCCGCCCCTCAGCACCATTCGGTGCCGTATGTGGTCTCTAGCCCAAAGTCCCCAGTGACTGTCTCACACTGCATTTCCCCTAGGCCAGCCCCACTGATGCTGCAGCTGCATCTGCTCTGGCCCAGGTCAAGCCCAGAGTTTTTCCATGCTGTTCCACCAACACAGGAATTACCTGCTTACATCAGACGTGGCACAGCGAGTCCAATAGCCTATCCAACGGTAATCACTGCTAAAGGTCTCAGAGGTAAGTGCAAAATCAACAAATACACAACATCAAGCATTTGGCCATGTCTTTAATAATTCTAACACAAGGAGGATGTTTTTAATTTATCCCTAAACTTGTATTGACCATGTTCCCTGAAAGCCTTTTATTTTTTTTAAGCCAGGGTAGCTAAGGTTATACTGGCCATTCTCAATTTATTCTTTTTTAAAGTTTCCAGTGGAGTGAAGTTTCACAGTTGGTTTTTTTCTGCTGTATCTCTGTACCAGTTATAAACTTGTTACCTTTAATGTTATTGTTCTGGTACTCCTGTGAATAGGAAAGCTAACTGACTTGAGGTCATTCAATCAATGACCTTCAATTTTGATTCCATCACCATGTATCCATTACCTTCCTAAAACAATTCTGTCTTTTAAATGGAATCTTCCTTTTATGAAAGGATTTCAAGACTCATAAATATTTTGTCTTGTTCCTTTTTAAACTTGAAGTTTTGCTTTAGAAATGGGGAAAAAAAGATATTAACACACTTTTCAAGGGGAGATCACACCACTTATTTTTTCAAAGTGTGAAGATGTGCACTTATAACACATCATTTTCATGCTCTGATTCAAGATGACAGCTCAGTTACATGTCCATTCACTTCCTGCAGGTGATAGAAGGCAGTACTGGTGAACGAAATATCAATGGGAATTGGACAAGGCTGTGCAGCTCATTTTACCATATGCCACAGCCTCCTGGACATGATAGCACGACATCACGTCTTTCCTACTAATATCAGCTGAATGTCCATGTTTTATCCTGAGAAGAGCTCATACAAAATCAATAAATGCACGGGTAAAAATCTTAGCTTTGTAAATAATATCTACATGAGGTACTGAGCCACAGAGAATGGTAAGGGAAATGGTAATAACGAGGCTGAGGTGCTGGATCACAGCAAAAGTGTGTGGTGACATACCACATATTAAGAGAATAGCCTGTGCCAGTCCTGTGGCGTTAGCACAATGCGAACATCCTCAAGCAGGATCATGATCAGCACGTTCCCTTTGGCTCGCTATAGTAGAGTAAAAGGACAGGGCTTCACCAAAAATGTACAGGCTCATTTGCAGACAAAGCAGGAAGGATATTACGGCTTCTGGCAAGGCAATGAATGATGCAAGGCCAAGAAGGAGCAAACTAAACCACAGCGGGGAAAGAAGCTATCTCAGAGCAAGCTTATGCTATTTTCCTACCCTGACACAGTAGTTCAACAAATCCTCGGAGTGTCAGAAAGAAGCAGGCTGTGAAAGGTGATGGGAGGATACCAGAGATGCAGCATTAATTCAGTGTGATCGGTGACTCAGTCACTGAGTTACTGATTGCCAAACATAACCCTGCACCTTCAGAGAATATGAACACACAGAAAGCTTTGAGAAAAGCAAAGGTGCATTAAAAGCATGCATGAGAAAGGCAAACACTAAGAAAATAGGAATGACAGAGAATGGCAAACAGAGAAGAGGAAGCAACTGAAATAAAGGCAAATACGCAGAGAACGAGCAATGGATAGAGAGAAAGGTAAACACATAAGCAAAAAGTAGTGATTAAAAGAAAGGCTATCCCATAAATCTTTCTGGAGTTTTTTTGAGGCTTTGAAGAAGGGATTCAGTTGTAACAATGCTTTTACAACATGAAGCCAGAACGGAAATTAAAACCTGCTTTAATTAATTGCTATACAAGATTTGTAATACTGAATAATAGACTTCTCCTTTAACACTGCTTGTCTTTCACAGCTGCAGAAAAAAATCTGGAGATGCAAATGACAAAGGGTCAAAATCTATGAAGCAAATAAAAAAACAGGAAAAGACACATTTTTGGGGCGTTTTGTTTGGGTTTTTTTAATGAACATTGGATGGTAGCAACAGTGAAAATACCATAACATTGCTTTGTTATCACTCTATCAACTGTATCAGCTTTTCACATATGCAAATACTTATGGATTACTGATTGGCTGATGTGAGAGCAGGAGGAAAACTCACTCTTTTGAAGTATCCTCTTAGCTCAGGATTAATGGGTTACGGTCAAGATTTAGTTCAGCATGATTTCCCTTTACAAAATTTTGCAGTTTGCACCAACAATTCTTGTGGCCATTGGAATAAATTTCGGACAGCACAACCCAAAAGAGAAGAAAAATGAGTTTCTGTATTTTTCTAACACACTGTCAACCTGAAATATGAATAGGGCCTAAAGAAAAATCACGCTGCATTTCTGAAGGAACTCCCCCACACAGATGTAGGTATTTTCTGTTATGAAATACTGGCCATCTGAATTGGCCTAGCAAACTTCTAAGTCAGAACTCAAGTTAATGTCTTAAAAAATATTCTGGGCAATAACAAATACATCCAGTTGTTTTGTTGCTTCCTTAAAAAGCATAACAAAGCATCAGATGACTAGCTCTCCCGCTGAACAGCTAGCTTTGACAGGAGATTATTTTCCAGGGTCACTGTTAAGTAATTAAAGATCTGTTTCAAAATTCCCCTGGGATTAGTTCTATTGACTTAGAAAGCTATAAATGGGACCCCTGATTCTCCACCTCTTCAGTCAGTGGTTCACAGGAGGCTGCAATGTCAATACAAGTGGAAAGGACTTCCCCTGAAACAGACGAGGACACGTGCCAGTTATTAAAGGACTGCATTAGGTAAATCTTTATAGACAAACTTCATGAGTTCTAGCAAACAACAAAGTACCAAAAAGTACTACGTGTCTTTTTCTAATAACTAAGCTAGGAACTTACCATGAGTTTAGAACTGCTTCAAAATAAAAGCCAGCAAGCTGCCCTTCTCCTTACCAACACTAAACCCTTTGAGATAAAGAACTAGAATCAAATCCAGTTTATGTGTTATATCGCAGACTTTGATTAACTCAGGATACCATCACTTCCTACTACACAACGCCTTGTGCTGCTAGTTCTCCTGTCAAAACCACAGTCTATGATACCACCAAGGTCATCACAGTTGCTCTGAGTCTGCTCTGGTGCAAAGTGGAACGTCTCAGAATAAAAGGAGGGACTTAAAAACATTTTTTGCTCTGAACTTGGAAGAACTCCACTGCAGCAACAAAAACTGCTCTCAGCTGGAACCAAAATATACCTTTAGCCACAAATGGCAGTCTTCCAGCAGCCTGCACAACACATAGCAAGGTAAGGAACATAATTTCAATAAGGTAGAAGTGAAACAAAGGTGAAGTTAATCTCCAACAGAGGTGATTAAGAAAGAAATATCCTAAGCTCTTGCAAACAGCAGTGGAACTCCAGTCCTTCAGGAGCCGCCATGGGCAATCAGCTAGTGCTCAAATGTCCTTCCTTCCTTCTTTCGTCCCATAAATGGGCAATGTAGACCATTTTAATTCAAAAATTCTAATTAGCATAAACTGTACAGCAGGTGCTCTATTGAAATCATAGGCATCTGAATAAAAGCTTAAAGGCCTTGGATTATCTTTTAACACCAGAACAGGAGACTTTAATCAGGTCTGATATGTCTGGCACATACTGAGAGTTAATTAGGTTTAGCAATAGTAATCATAATGGAAATGCTTGGGTTTGTGGGGTTTGTTTTTTTCTTTTTTACATCAGTAGCAAGACCTGAGGAGAACTCAGCTTACTCTTTCAAGGTGATTTCTCTGCTACCTTGGGGCTCTGAGGATTTATCTTCCTCTGGTCTCTTCTGGTGGCCAAATTTCAGACTGCAGGTGTTACTGTCCACGGCTCTACCTTTCAGATAATTATTTAAATGCATAGGTGTATCATAGCTGGAGCACATTACCAGGTTAAAACTGAAATAACACAGGTACGGCTGTAAATTAGCATGCAAAGCACCCAATATGCTTCAGGGAAAGCAAATATCTAAGCATTGGCATCTAAGAAAGGACATGTCTGAATCAGGCCCTCAATCATGAACTCAGTTAACACAAAAAACCCTCTGCCCTGAGAAGCATGTTTTGTGTTTCTTTCTTTATTGCCAGTTGATATATGACCCAGTCCCAGAGACTTAAATCCCCTTGGCTTGGGCAAGGCTTGCAGAATTGTTCCCTCGGGTTGCGTGGTGTTGTCCTGACAAATCATTAAAGCTGTTCATGACCTGAGGTGCTAATGTAGCTTCTTCACATTTCCAGTAAAAGAGTTTGCAATGTATTAATACAGGAAGCATTTGATCTCAATTCAAATAACTTCATTTTCCTTCTTAGCCCAAACAACTGTTATTATCCCTCTGCATTGGAGAGTCACAACTTACCAACTTCCTTATTAAAAATAAATCTGTTTCAGCACAGTAGCAGCAAAAGCAACCAGCCAAACAAAAGGACAAAAAACAAGCACAGAGGCCAGAAAATATGAATGCAGGGGGGTTGAGCAAAAGGAGCTAAGCTACTTCCACACTAAGAACCAGCCTCCCAGAAGAGACATTGAGTACTTGCATGATTAGACCAATGAAAGTGATTTCACTTTGGAATGAATTTATGACCCACTTTCAAATCCCTGAAGAAAACAGGGATTTAAAATGGGAAAGCTGAAAAGCCACAACAGCAGCATTGCAAACGTCTGCTCTTTTTCTTAGTCTTATAATAGTGTCATGGCCCTGATGTTAAAAAAACCCCAACAGTATGTCAGCAACGTGCTGGAGGCAATGGAAGTTATCAATCAGTAATGTGAAGTGGATTTAAGCAGCTTAATAGAGGGCAAAATTCAATTGATTAATGGTTAGGGAAGTACTCACTGACGTGGAGGTTTCAAGGAATTACAATCTGATTAAAATTCCATTTTAGAAATGAAGGGATATAGGATGCTAATCAGTATAAACCACAGATTATTAGTGCCAGCTATTTGTAACAGCTGGGTCTATTGTGATAAAAACAAAACGTGACTCAATTTTGGTGAGAGGGGGATCATTTATTTATTTTGAGAACTAGAGCACATCAGAATAAACAACACCCATGCAGCGAGCTTGCTGGTCTCTGGCTGTTATTTAACACGTGAAAACCCAGTTATCTTTTGGTCAGCTTTGGTGGGAAAGGGAAAACCTGGATCTGCTCAGTCACCTACAATGCAGTAAGTTTCTGCACGTTCAGCAGAGCCACCTCAGGAGGCTCCAGAGTCTTCTCCAGCACTTCAGACTAGGGTGCTTTGGGAACAAATGTGGATTTAGAGGTCCTGCCAGCAAGACAGAATGTAAGAATATTTCCTTTAGAGGTGTTATAGTAAGATAAAATCAGTGTCTATAGTCCTAAAATATTTCTTCTCCTTTTTTTTTCTTATTTTAGGATGAACATCTGTTTGGGCTAGGAATTCAAAAACTCAAGGAAACCTTTCAGTAACAGTAGCCCAGATCTGCCTTATTGCACTTATTTCCCCATAAAGTGGCAATCTCATGGGCTTGCTTCAGAAAGAAGATTTAAGGCTATATTTCTCATCAGCTCCTAAATTAAGCAGACCATTTCTGCACTGCGGTATTTATACCATGGTTTCAATAGCCTCAAATTTGAGCTTTTCCAAACCACATTTGTACTGTTTCTGGAATGCAGTGTCTTGTGCCTTGTGTGTTTTCTTTCAGCTCTGCTATTGACAGCATTGGTTTGCTCTGGCATGGCTTCTAGTTATGAGTACAAAGAGCTGTGACATTTCAGAAGAAGATGTGTAAAGTCATACTTAAGATTTAAATCCTTTAACTGGAGCCAAACATCTGTTATCAATGGAAGCTGTGAGCCCTGATCCAAATTTGGAGTTATTCTGGCAAATTAGGTCAATTTCTAAAGATTTATCAGAACAACCTCTAGGTAAGGAGAGTTGGTTTGGTAAGAAAGAGGCAGAATATGTGAATAACTCCTAATTTCCACATCTTTGATTCCCCTGG
The DNA here is from genome assembly GCA_017639485.1 of Pluvialis apricaria. Taxonomy (NCBI): domain Eukaryota; kingdom Metazoa; phylum Chordata; class Aves; order Charadriiformes; family Charadriidae; genus Pluvialis; species Pluvialis apricaria. Next base: position 173,498,546 of record CM030007.1, on the reverse strand, counting down.
AAAGATGGTGTTTGGCCCTGAAAAAAGGGGGATTTCTAAATTATTTCAAAGTACCTACGTATGGCATTAAAATAGACAAAGATATTTATCACTTATTATTTATTATTAACTTGTTTAAAAACAAACAGTTCCCTGAGCTTGGTGAATGTAAGTTCATTTGGGGGGGGATATCAAACATATAAAGGGACAACTGAAAACAAACAAACTAATTCCAGTCTGTTTCCTTCATCCAGCAAAGACCACTGGCATTCAGACCTCTATGGCCTAATTTAGGGAATCTTTCACTTCTGGAGCTGACCTCATACTACGAAGCAGAAAATACCTGGGGCAAAATGAACATCTGGTAGACTTGAAAAGATTGAATTTTCCTGACAGGCTTGTTGCATTCCTGCCTAAAATAAAGAATTTGTTATGTGGACACCACAGAGGTAACAAATCACTGAGAGAAGGTCGGCAGTTCTTCAGATGTGCCTAACTTTGCAGCTCACATTTCCAGGTAAGGAACAGTCCTTTTATGTAAGGGACAACTTATACTCACCTTATTGGCATGGGAGAGCTTCTGAATGGAGACTACTCCTGACATATCCCTCTCTCTGTCACCCACTGATAGAGGCACGTGCCAGACCTTAAAGACCCACTACAAAGAAAAGTACATGGTAGAGGCGTTTCAGCAGTTAGGGTGCAAGATGGGTTTTAGCATATGGTATTCAATGACACTAGATGGCAGAGCAGCTGTTTTGAATTAGTTAAAATGGCATCTTCCGGAGTGGTTTGCTGTTATTTTATTTTATGTCATTACAGTTTGACAGAGTGTTGACTTATATATCTATGCTGCTTTTGATTTTAATGAACTTCTTGGCTGAAGGCTGAAGTCAAAAGTATAAGAGGATGAAAACAAATTTTTTAATGTAGTCTAAAGGTGACAAAAGACTAAAAAAAGGGAACAGAAAGGACCGTCCAGCAGCCATTTGGCCACATCAGCTGAATCTCTGTTCCTTTGACAAAGGAGGATATAAAAGTCTGGGGTCTAAGAGAAGCTGTTGACCTGAGGAACTGGAAGATTTTGGACAAGACTCTGAAAGAAAAGTTCAGAGCACTACAGAAGGACATCAGAAGTTTGGGATTAGAAACAAAGAGTGCCAAGTCTGGGCTTCATGATGTAGAGAGGTGTTCCACCAGCTCCCAGGGCCTGGCTGAGGCCATGTGCCTGGGCAGCAGGAGCACACCGAGCCCAGTGGGGCCCTCGTCTCAGAGCTACTCACATGGATTCCTGCAGACCTTTTGCTGTCTGCACCTTCCCACCATCACCACTGCCAGCAAGCTGATTTTCACCTCATAGTTACTGTCCTGTGGGATAACTTCTCCTTGCACTAATCTGTATCAAATCTAAGGCACTTGTCCACCATGACCTGTGGAAGGGTGGGCATGCTGCAGCTGTTTTCACCCTCCATATCCCAGAAAACTGTGATATATGTAAATGTGACCAATTTCTCACCCAACATTGCTTAAAACTGTTCACCTGTAAACACAGAAGTTTTACAAGGGTCCTCATAGCAGAGAATGAGATTAGTATTAACCCTCACTGAATTTCCAGGAATACCGACACATTCTCTAAAATAATATAATTTTTCTGAAAAGAAAAAAATCTGGAAAGCAATAAAACCTTTCTTGTTACAGCACTTTTGACTCAAGGCTCTGCTTATAACTTATAAAGAAGGAGATGTACTCTATCCTTACTGCCATCAGATACGAGGCAGAAAGACACGACCGCAAGGAACCTGTGACATGACAAGGAGCAGAGACTCCCACATCCCTGCCCTACCCACTGGACCATGCTGTTCAGCTGTCATGTTGCAAACCCCACTCAAAAGCAGAGCCATTGGGTTTAAAGTGTGTTCTTTAGAGCTGCAAGGCAGAAGGCAGACTTCTACAGCAAAATGTGCTTCATTTCCATCTCTCCCTCAAATCCAGCCGACCTGGAAATTTTCAACAGAGCCACATAATTCAAACAATTTCCCTTCAGGACCAAATAAAAATCAATTCAGACAGCCTTGCACCCTCTTTCTGTCTTCTTCCCTCACAGAGCCAATTGAGGGTATTTTACTGAACTAAGTGTTTGCACAGATAAATTTCATAGATTCATAGAATGAATTGGGTTGGAAGCGACCTTAAAGATCACCTAGTTCCAACTCCCCTACCATGGGCAGGGACACCTCCCACTAGACCAGGTGGCTCAAAGCCCCACCCAACCGGGCCTTGAACACCTCCAGGGATGGGGCATACACAACTTCTCTGGGCAACCTGTTCCACTGCCTCACCACCCTGACAGTAAAGAATTTCTTCCTAATAGCGAATCTAAATCCATGTCACAGAAGAGAGAGAATTAAAATGTGAGCAAGACTGCCTCTACAACACTTATACCATGAGGTGAGGGCTGCCAGGTCTGGTCTTCTGATGTTTTGGGGTCAGCCGGAGCATGAGCCAGAGCGCAAAGGAGAAAGCAGTTTGCAGAGGGTAATTGCTGTCCTTTGGCTCTGCGCATGGCGTTTAGGGCCTTTGCCCTTTCCCCTAGCAAGTGCTGCTGCCAGCAGAGAAGAGGATGTACTCTGCTGCCAGAACAGACTGCAGACACACATCTGTAAACACAAGCTGTAAACATCACTTTGCACCTCTGCAAACTGGACAAAGCCCACAAAGAGGCTGAAAGAATGAATTAATGAATTCAAAGAGATGCTGGCATGGAAGTTGCTATGGAAGCAAAAAGAAATATTTTTAGATTGTTCTTGCATCACATATTCTCCCACACAGAAACTCCCATTGCCTCAAATTACCTTTAGCGAGGAGCGAAAGAGGAGCATCTCTTCACTTCATCATCCATTCTGCCTGTTTTCTGAGCTGGTAGCGAGCCCATGATGGACTTACATTGCAGTCCCCTGAGAACCTGCAAGTTATTAAAAGACAGAAAGATATATGTGGCTGCTGTACTGAAAAGGCATGAAATTTTTTTCAAATTTGAAATCCATGGCTGACTTCTGTGCATTCCTGTAATGAACGTTCATTTGTTTCTTTCTTCTGCAACTTCTGGAAGTGCACCTGACATAATACTAACTCAGACATACAGATCTCCTGTGCAGGTAAAAAAAAAGTGCATTAGTTAAGTTATGTGCATTATGCAGAAGACATAAACAGCCACATGTTTGTGCATAACTGGATGATTCCCCAGGGAGTAATTAGCATTTTGGCAGAGCAGCTTGCAACTATTTCTGCTCTTCTGCCAGAGAAATTTGATGGGGGAGGAGTCTGTTTTGGTTACTAAAAAACAGTTTATTGTATAATATCTTAGTATAGCTACAAGACACATTTCAAGGTAGATAAGCTAGCCAACTTTGATATTATCTTTCTACCAGTGACCTCCTCCCTCATATTGTCTTGGCAGTTTTAACGACAGTTTTAAGATAAAATGTGAACCGGAAAGAAAGAGTACTGCTAATGGATGGTCTTACTGAAGTATTGCTCCATTCTTGAAAACCTACATTTTTAAGCAAACATGTTATTTTCCCCTTAATGTTGTCATGCAATAAAATTGATTGAAAGTGGCATTAGGGAAAACACTCTTTCAGGACTGGCAAATATCATACTCAGAGGGAAGGACTCCTACAATATCTACAAGCCAGTGGGCTATGGGGCTGTACAAAGATGTACATACAGTTGCCAGACTGCAGATAAGGATCACTTTCACAGAGCCTCTTCAGCAAGTCGCAGGATGGTGGGGAGAGAGCCCGAGACGTCCGGTTTGCACAAGTTCCTCTTTATAGTCACGCTAAGAAATGCTATGCCTTAGATAAGACTTCCCACAGCAGACATTTCTTCCTAGATCCAGTGCAGCGTGTTGATAGGGTGCCACCAAGCACCCCGATGCAGCTGGGGGTAGGCGTTCTCAAAGCCTTAATGTTTGTTTTTACAACGGACTTCTTTAGCCAAAGAGGGGAGTAGTGAAATAAATGTCATATGCCATGAAACAAATGGGGGATCCCACACTTGTTCCTTTCATCCTGCAGCTGTACGTCATAACCAGCCCTTTTTCTCCATCCCACGGGAGACAGAGAAGATGCTGAAGCAGCACACAGGCGCCTGCAATTTCTGTGTTCCCTAAGCGATTGGGAAGGCTCCCGACAGCCCTTCCATACCGACAGAAGTGCCACCGCCCGCCCCACCAACGGCAGTGAGAAACACCAGAGCAGCAGGATGGAAATGGAGGATTAGCTCCAGCAGCAAACAGGCTGCACTGGAAGGAAACCCCTCGGGAGAAGGCAGCAGCCCTGTGATGAGGGGCAAGCGAGGTTCAGGAAGAGAGCTGCTGATAGATGTCCAGTGAGACCAGTCTCATCCATTCATCTGTCGGGAGACTTCAGTTGTTTACCATGGCCTCATCCTCATCGTGTCAACCAACGTGCTTTATTAATAGGGTGAATTAGCTTGCAGCTCTCACTAAATTACTGGCTGACATTATGTTTTGGCTACTTTGGATATGATATAAGGAGGGAGATGCAACAGTAATCACCGAAAGGAGTGGATATCACCATCCATCACATGACAGGGTGATTAATGGTAGTGCTTTGACCTCTGTCAGTTGGCCCTAGCCAGGAAACAGAAAAGCAGCTTCTCTCTGCAGCCCTCCCTGGGACACACCTTCTCTAGAGCTGCCTCTATGCATGAGGGGAAGCAGGCCCGATGTGGCCTCCATCGCTGGGAGCAGGGAGAACAAATGGGCTCCACCTCAAGACCAAAGATGCCCAAGGGAGCAGAAGTCTCTTAAAAGTTTTCCTCTACCTTGGCAGGGAGAAACAATGTTGAGAGAGGGATGGTTTGTACCTGGCACCCCTCATACTTCACAACTCTGAAGCATGGTGTACAAATCTGGGACTAAACTTTTTTAATGTAGTTTGAAAGCGAGGTTTAGGGTTACCCATAAGGTAGATGCTGCCTCTCCAGGGACAATTTGCTGAAACACTCAGAAATCTTTGCACAGCCTCTCCCTGCAGTTTACTGAAAATATGTTCCTCTGCTCAAGTCCCCTTTTTCAACAGGCTGTCTGCTGCCTCAAGTTCTAATGGTTTTACCTTCCCTCACTGTTTTATGAACCTTAGTATTTTCTCTTTTGATTATACTAAAGCTAGATCCCCTTTATGCAGCGCAGTAAAAGCCCACTGCCCTGGTGTCACTGGCTTGAGACAGGCAGAGTTCCCATCAGGCTGAGCCATGTTTGAACAAAATATCCAAGAGACCATCTCCACTCACTGAAGGTGGAAAGCATGAATCCCAGATGGACAAAACCGATTTGTTTGTAGCAACTTAAGTATCACTTGGGACAGCAATTATCAGTCCAAAACCAAGACCGGGTAATGGGCATGGTAATTCTAGACTACTTGGTCAGCCAGTGGGAGAGGGACAAGAAACAAAAGAAAACTAGAGGCGATAGTTCTTCAGCATGACAAGCTTGGCTTGGATGCTGGGAACAGCTGAGATTTGCAGCACTGAGACTGATCTGGAGAACAAATAGATTCAAATGAGTGGTTTAGCAGTGACTGGGAAGGGAGCACCCAGCAAAAAAGCATTTTATCAAAACTCTCAAAAAGTTTGCAGCAGCAAAGAACATCAGTGACTGCAGCAGGTGATGGTGTTTTATTCTGCAGACACCTGGGTTGGGCAAGGGCCACTGGGGTGATTAATCAGGTGAGAAACTTGATCTGCCTACTTAGGCCATGGAAACTGGGGACACTATAGTACTGCCAAGGATAGTATTGCTGTGTAAAGTGTTTGTTCAACTCAGAAAAAGGCTGCATTGTTCCAGAAATAAAGAGCATGTTGTCCAGCACTCTACTGTAGTACTGTTATACCTTTCTCACAGCCACATCACGGAAGTAAAAATGGATCCTGCCTGGGAGGTATTTGTCCTTGAAACACCGCAGGAAGAAAGGAAGAGCCCCTTCAGACACAGGATGTGTGAGAGAGCACAAAATAGTGCAGCAGAATCCGTTCCTGGGGCTGAGTCCTTGCCTCTCTGGGAAGGTGTTTGTGCTGCCAAGAGGCAATGAGATCACTGCAGGTAAGTAAAATAGGACATGGGTTTGCATCTGCTAACCACATCGCACCCGTTTACTCAGTTGCTTCTGCATTGCTTGCCTAATGCAGGCAGAAGAAAGCCCCAACAAAACTGCCCTAAGCGAAGGAGCACATTGTGGAGGAAGCTGTAGTGTGCACAGACCATCATCTGTTATCCGTTTTTCCAGTGCAAGCCCTGCAGCTCTGGAATCGAAGGACAAGAGTGCGGTGATGTGGGAGGCACACCGGGCTCTGCCTGTGCTCAGCTGGCCGGTGGTTGCCCAGGGACAGCAGCATTGCCACCATAAGGGCAATAAGGGTAGGGCTGCAAACCGAGGATTCATCTTCCTCATTGTAACATGGTCCAAATAATTCTACTTGTGTTACATCTTTTAAAACAATGTTGTGCTTCAGTGGGACTTTTAGCGACGGCTGAAGAATGCTGGCAGAACAAATAGGGCTGGGATATGCATTGTACAAAGCATTTTAGCAGAGCGGGATCAGCTGTGCCAGTGCAGGCAGAAAAGAAAGGAGTAAGACAGTAAGACATAAGAAATGCGAATTTTCTGGCTTAAAATGATGGCCATTGTTTTTTTGCCTTGTTTACTGCTAGATCTCTTCCCAGCTGACTCTGTGATAATTGCTTTCTCTATTCACCTCATCAGTCACTGTGTAGTAAGTATTATATCAAATAAAACTGTCCGCAGTGGAAGACCCAGACTCTTCTGTTTTTATTGTTGTGAGGAAGTTAGTGTCAGTAATGGTTCATTACCCAGCTTATCTGCCTCGGTGATCTTTCCTTGACTGAAGTGAAAACTTTTTTTATAAACTTTCAATTCTATTCCCTCACCATAACATTGCGTGCTGAAAAGGACTCTGTGGCTGTTACAGACATTCAAAGGGAGATCTCATTAAAGATATTGTTAACCATTCTTAAGAATAGGACAGTGATTAAGAAACTTTGCTTCACCTTACAGGCGTTTAAAAATCTCTCTTCTTCATTAGTGATAGAAATGGATTTCTGCCCACCATAGATGATGGTCGTAACATTGTTTCGTTGCCTATTGAACATATATTCCTAGATAAGTCAAAGCATACACACATTTTTATGTTATGTCAAAGTGATGAATAAGGAAGGCATTTAGGACACGATTCAGACCATCCAAGCTGGGATTGCAGCACAGTTTAGGCATATTGATCTCTGTCGTGGTTTAGGCCAAATCGGCCACTGGGGACATAGGGAACCCCAGATGGGACCGACAGATGCTCCCCTCTACCCCTCTTCAAAGAGAGAGGTAGAGGAGGAAAAAGAGACAAGTTTAGAAGGAACTAAACTACTTTAATGAAATATTAATAATAAAATAAAAACAAATAATGAAAAATATACAAAACCATACCAAGCTCCCAGGATGACAATCACGACACCGGCTGGCACTGGAGCAGTCCCAGGCTGGACTCAGTGACGGACAGGAACTGGATTCTGTTAATTTCAGTAGTAAGAAGAGGCCCAGCTAAGAAGTGAAGTTAGTGAACAAAACTGGTCCTGTTTTACCTCAAACCAGGGCATTCCTAAACAGCAGATAACCTCCCACTGGCACATTACAACTCATAGGGGAACTCCAGACTGAGCCTTGGAGCTCTCAGGACCACAAGGTTTAGCCACTTGGGTGCGATTACCCACACATGAAGAGCCTGATACTCAGTCTAGCATTTAGGCAAAACCTATGATCCCTGAGGAGGGGCGGTTTGCATGGACTTAAGCCAGTGACCAAATCACAGAACACCAGAGCTACAGTTAGTCATTAAGACCCCCGAATGTGGGTGCCTACTTGTGTGTGAGGTGTCAAAACTGCCGTCATACCCAGCATATAGGCAATAGAGGCAAGAGAGTGATTTAGCTAACCAAAATTTGACACCCAGGGATGGACTGAGCTACCCAGATGTAAATGTCTAGTGCTGTTTTGGTTGCTGTGGGATGTCCTCCTTGGCCTCTAGCTGCTGCTCCAGGAGATGAGGATGTCTCGTAAGGTATAGGTCGTTTCTGCCAGCCCTCTGCAGACGTTTCAGACACTCTGAGGATCCCAAATGGCTTTGTGTGGGCAACTGAATTGCAGCCCTAATGGCTGGTTAGCTGAATATCTCTCTCAGCTCCAGTGAGCCTGGACTGATTAGATCTACCCTGACTGTAATGGGACCGTAGATGCAGGTACTTTAATCTCAAACTGGAACCCACCACTTCATTAACAAAAACAAGTGCTGATGGCAATATCCACTTACACATAATTACTTATTGGTCAGTACAGTCACTCAGGGAACCGGAGACTTGATGTGAAGCTTTATCTAAATCCGGAGGTCAGACTCACAGCCTCTGTCTCTTAAGAGTGTATCTAGACTACTATGCTATGTACTACCCTGAGAGCAGGACTGACATCTTCCTCCCTTCAGGATAAAGAGCTATGTGCAGCTTGAGGAAATAGTAGGAAAGTGTGTAAAAAGGAACGTCCCTGTGAGGTCTAGCAGCCACAGCCTACATTTGGGTGGGATCTGACTCCTGGATTTCTCTCTCCCCAGGACTTTCTAACGTAAAAGACACAGAGAGGAACGGCGCTGGGTCTATCTCCCAAAGCTGGCTAGAGATCCCATCCAGCAGGTTACACAGCCAAGTTCCTGTCTCAGTTATTCACTTGTTGATCCCATGAATCCGTCACAAAATCACAGACTCATACAATGTCTTTATTCATGTATTTTACTGTTAGGCGGAATGTCAGGGTCTACATGTGTCACAGGCCATTATATTTTACTTGTACCAAGGCCAATAATTTGGGCTTGATTAAAACTTAACCTTCCAGAAAGACATCCAGAGCAGATAACTTATTGCTTCTCCTGGAAACCTCTTTCAAAGGTTGACATCATACTCTACTTATTGTTAAGAAATATGTACTTTCTTTTTTATTTGAATTTGTTCAGCTTGAGCTTCAATACATCAGTTCTTGTTATGTTTTTGTCTAGTAGATACAATAATCTTTTAGCAACCAATTTTTCCATGCTGGTTCTAATAGCCAGTAATTGAGACATCTCTTAATCTTTCTTTGGTAAACTGATTTGTCCTTTCTCAATACTCATTGCAAGTCAGTCTTCCTACCTCTGAATGCTTCCTGCACTCTCTTCCAATGTTGTTAACTCATTTTTAAACTATCATCATCAGACCTGCATCTGTTCTCACCGAGAGTGTATGAAAAGGTTAAGTGAAGAGAGCTTATTTATACATCAGACATTAGACAGAGTGTTGCACAGGGAGCTCTTCTGGAATACTTTGTTGCTCTCTTTTTGCCTCTCTGGCACCCCTTCTCTTGCCCAGGAGTGGAGACTTCCAGGTCTGTGCATAAAACAGGAAAGAGGAGAAAGAAAAGGGAAGCCCTCTGCCATGTGAGGTTGGTTGACATAGCTCTTAGGAAAAGGAGCAGCAAGAGCTGGCAGTGGTGGGCACTGAGTGGTTGGAGTCCAGAAAAGCATGCAGTAAAAACAAGCAAATACCTTGTTCCAGAGCTGACTATAATTTTAAGAGCTGGTTGAACTGAATGGTTTCTGATACAGCTCTGCCTCCTTGTTCCTCTGGTTTTAAAATGAAGAACAAGAAGGATTACAGAGTGGTATTGCCATTATCAGCCCCCATACTACAGCTGCTAACAGGGAGTTAGCTGATGAAGTGTATTTGATGTATTTGATGAAGTGGCAGCACAAGGCTAGTGAAATTGTTGTTCACTCAGGCATGTGAAGATTTTGACTATAATCCCAGCTCTGGCTGTTCTTCTGCTTCCACAAGTAACTTAACCATAATATATTTCAGTTTTCCCAATATCCTTCCCCCCCTCTTTTGTCTAACTCTGTAAAGCAAGGACTTAAAGGTATCGCATCTTTTAATGAAGTACCCTGAACCCACTTGTAATCCCTAGGCGTTACTTTCACCTCTTTCCTCTTCTCTCAGATCAGCAGTGACAATGGAATTAGGTGCAACGTTTCTGCCTAATTCCTGTGGGTAAATGATCGTCCTATATCCAGATTTCCTCACGGTCTCACACCCAAGTATAGGACAGACCCATAATCCCTTATCCTCTGGCTACATGTCTCTAGGAATAGCTCTAGTTAGTAAATATTGTATTCACCCTGACATCTAAAATGCCACCAGCTTCTTTGATGTGCTACTGTGGGTACAAAAATGGCAGGAATGTAAGAATCATTACAGTGTCAGTTAAATGTCGTGCTTTCTAGAACAGGCACTTCATGCAGCTGCCGAAATAGCTCTGCTGAAAGCAGACTAGCATACCAATTTTCAGATTTTCAGATCTTACACTGTGCATACCAATGCATTTGTAAATTCTTTCTCACTTATGCAACTGCATTATTATACATGCAATATTTGAATTTATTTCAAAAAAAAAGACTTAAAACTACTTTTGAAATAATCCAACCATGTAATCCTATAGGAAGGTCACAAAGGTCATAAAGGTTACAGATTTTAACGTTTGCCTGTATGAGATGGAATAAAAGTTTGCCATTTTACACCATACACTATGAACAAAATTAATTTTCCTCAAGGGTTTAATATACCAGACTTGAGTTTCATGTCTTACTGTGTCATCAGGGTCCCAGAATACAACTTTTTTTTTCGAGTTACGGCAGTGCCTCAATGGTTCTGATGACTGTACTTATAGAGGAGGGAAAAAGAGAGAACAAGGTTAGTTTTACTCGACTCAAGTCACCCACTTGGTCTCATGCCAGCATCCACAATAACATTTTGGGCAGGAATGGGTCTTAAAGCAGTGCACTTGCCAATTTTTCATCATAAAAATACAGACAGTATTAATAGCTACTAGCATTTCCGGCATCACACTTGACTTCTGGAAGGGGATCCCCTGCCACATTCCAGAATTGACGTCTGCTGGGGACAGCCGTCTTTGCAAGTGCCAACTGAGTTCCTGCAGGGAAGGGCCCGCATCCAACATCCCATCTATCAAGCAGAAGGCAGACAGAATTAGCAGTAGGATGGAGAATAGATGTCAGAAAATCTTGAAATCAGCATGGCATTCTATTGATGAAAGAGAAGGAAGATATGAAAAGAAGAAGAAAAAAAGCAAACAGCTCTTTGCTTGTATGTAAACAGTAATTTTGTAGTTTTATACATTTTTATTAAAAAATTAATGAAGATTCAAAATCAAAGGAAAAAAAGAAAAAATATGTATTTTACATGTGTTCTGTCTCTGGCCAACAAAGTCATTCTCCTTGTTCCTTCCCAAGTCTTGCATGTTTGTATTTTTACACATCTATTTATGGTTAGAGCAGTCTAACATAACATTAAAAGAATTAATCTTATCACCACCGAGGAAGTACTGGAAGATAAAATCAGGATTGCTCTTTGATCATTAAATGGCTTTAGAATTCTGCACACAAACAGATCTCTCTCTCCCTTATCAAATGTCAGAGACACAGTTATGACTGCTTGTGAAAGATATCTTTTTTCCTTCTGAAACATACATACACAGATCTTCACATGGGACACATGCCCTTTTATTTTCAAGTCTTTTCTCAGACAGATAAATTGGTTCTATTCGTAGGGAGTGGGAGGGAGGTTTTGGGGTTTGTTTTCTGTATGGGAGGGAAGAAAGAGTCATATAGGGACAAATTTAAAGAAGAGTCTGTGTGTCATACGAAGGTGCTTGTAATCTTGGAACACAACTACCTATCTGCAGGAAAGTACTCTCACATTCACAGGACACACCATATTCAAAATATGTGGGGGGAAAAAAAAAAGTAAAGCATTACCATAATGATTTGCAAGTAAATCCATAAACAAACACAGAAATGTTTTGGGTAATGTTGATATGCATAATGAATATGCTAGTTAGGATGCATTTTAGGACATAATACACATGTTCACTATATATGTGTATTCATACTTAAGTGAGGCATCTTTATGATTAACTATAATCGGCCCCAGGTTGGGGCTGGGCCATGGTGCATGTAAGACCAGCATGGGCAGTGGCAGGTTGGCCGGGAGAGCGGGGGCACAGCAGCATGGGGGGCTGTGGAGGATGGAAATGGGGCTGGAGTCTTAAAGTAGGTGGTTAAAGCGTCAACATAACCAATGCACCTTTTTTTTTTTTTTCCCTTATTCAATTATCAACAGCAATTATGAACTGACATTAATAAACCCCGTAGAAATCTGGAAAATTGGCTTGGATTGAATGGTGGAAGGTCAAGTAGAAAAGGGGGCAGAAGGACTCAGAGCTCATCTCTCCTGCATCAGCCCCTGTGATTCAAGCTTACTGCTCACTACTGCTCACTGCCTGGCATGGTAACTAAGAGAAAAGCTTGTGTCAGTAAACGAGAAAAACATTTGGGCTGAAATGTAGTCATAAAAAAAGATGATGATTTACTGCTTTTCTATAAATTTGTGCTTTTCCCATAACCCAGCAGTTCTCTCACCCCTTCTCAGGCTCTCAACAGACATGTTTTCTGTGTCTGTTTTGCAATGGAGTATTTCAGAACTTGATCACAAACTCCATGGTGCGCTGAGCAACACCCAGTCTTAACATGTCCTAACAGAACGATGCAAAAATTAAGTTGCTAGTCTTTCCTCAAGTCAGATTAAACCAAATTATTAACTTTAAGTTTTAGTCATTTGTTTTAATTTAAACTCTTTTTTGGGTTTGGTTTTTTTTTCCAGGAAAAAGCTATCTTTTCATGCAGGGCATTTGCCTAGCTAAAGCATATACATACAGTTGAATAGACCACTAGAGTCAATAAATTAATCAATGGGAGGAAGTACTTGCACAGTTGGTGTCTATATATACCATCCTATGCACATACAGACATACACACACACTGCTATTGCTTAGTAAAGGCTCCTAGAAACCAAAAGAGGCTGTGTAACGCCCCGGTAAAATTTCCTCCATTTTCTGACGACAGGACAACATCATCTTTTTTTTTTTTTTTTTTTTTTTTTCCTGGGGAAGACACGCACACCCACAATGCTGCTACTCTGAATAAACCTGGCAGACGGCAACAAGACCTAGCTTAGCACAGAGCCCAGGAGTGGGATATGGCATAACAGGTCAGCTTAAAAGTGACACTTCCCAGCATGTGCACAGTGCGTTGAGGTTATGCTTATGCCAAATCTACGTACAGAATGAAGTCAGTGGAATTACACTGGGGATGAATTTAGCCTCATAACTTTACTGATCTATTTCCTACAATTCTCTTAAGTATTCAGTTGCTTCCTGCTAATTATTTTTGCATTACTTTATAGAAGGCTAGTGCGTGCCACATGGGGCTTTTGTAAAATGTTCTTTAATCATTGTCACTCAAAGTAATTTAAGTTTCTGAATGAGTTTATACAGTAGTAAAGAAGCTGTTAGAGAAGAGGCTATGGTTCTGGTCTTCTGAGTTATTAAAGCGAAGCTAACACGTTCCGTACAAGTCTCCTTAACAACATTTTGTAAAAGCTCATGCCAAGCTGAGTTTCTGCTTTGGTGAAGTTAATGGAGCTTCTCAGGCATTCATAAGAGTCTGGCCTGGGTGGGTTCAAGTACATGTGAGAAAAAAAGATATGTTCACACCGGGAACTAAGCTTGCAAAAGACAGCTTAAATTTTTAATCCTGACCTCCAAAACTCTTTCTTTATCTCGTATCATAGGATTTCCTACTGGTAGGCAGAATAAAGCATGCGTCTTGTCTCCAGGACCTTTCTATTTTTAATTATGGTGAGGAGTCGGACTGGGGTATTTTGAAAATATGTAAAAGTACAACGATGGTTGCAAAGCTCAAAAAGATCAGCCTCCATTGGAGCAAAATAGTTTGTTGCAGGTTGCATCTGGTACATGGACCAGTTTCTGTAGAGTTAGTACTATGTAAGACATGAAAACAGTGACTCAGACATTAAGTGCAAGATTCATTTACTTTAAGTACCCTGTATTAGGCATAACATGGTTCAGCAAATGCCTGAAAAAATGAACAATCTCAAGTTCTCAGCTCTCACCTGCATGCAGCCTTCTCAGAGTAACTCGCTCTTTTCTGAGTCATCTCCTGTATGGACTAATACCAGAGTTTTCCAGATTCCTTGCAAACTACTCCAAATATTGCATTTACTTAAACAAGCAAACACAAAAAAAATAAATAGCAGCTTCAGTGTCATTTCCAAGCAAGGCCAGACGAGGCCCAGGATACCGTGAAGTCAGACTGCTTCAATTCCTATTCTAGTGCTATTTCAGCATTTCCACCTTTCTGAGAGATGTTAAGACATGGTCCTGCGATTGCTCCCAGTGTTGGGTAGTTGATTTTGCCAGTAGATACAACCAAGCTCTCAAACACTAGCTCTGAAATGAATCAAATGAAAGAATGAAAAAAAGAAGCAGATGGTTCTTCCTACCTTGCTAATGTCATCCTTGCAAATCATCCAAAAGATACCTTAATTCTGTATGGCTACTTCTCTGCTTACATTTAGGTATCTGCTTATGTAAATGCTGTATTTAGTTGGAGGCCTGCTGTGTTTTCTGTGACCAGGCCAACCACCCCTTGCCATTACAGTTCAGGGTTCTTTCTCATATCTGTTCCAGCAAAAGTCTCACAGCCACAATGACAGTTGCAATTGCACAAGACATTTCAGTAGCTGAGCTGTAGCCTGAACAGAGGCCAGCTGATGTCCTAGCTTCTTTTCCAAAGGCTGCATTGCTCTTATTCAAACAGCCTCTCTCTGTGGGTTATCTGGTGTCACTTTATAATTTACTCCACTAGACACCAGTCTCTTGAGTATTATTTCCCAATCAGATAATTATTCCATTCAGCTCCTCTGAAATATTCTCTGCTGCTTTGAAACAGGAGAGGCTGGGGTGCCCAGCTCATAGTCTCTAAGCTCTGTTCACGCAGCTGAGAGAAATGACTCATACTGCCAATGTAGATTTACTCATTAGGTCTGTTGTGCTCGTAGATGCTCTGGGGAAGCTGACGGTGACCAAATATTTCCTTTTTATCAGTGCAGCTATTTCTCTCTCATCTTGATACAGAGCAGCTCTGGTTGTCACTGGTATGCGCTGCAATCTTATCAGATCCGCCGTCTCTCTCTTTCCTCCTTTGCTCGTGAAAAGTTACTCCACTGACTTTCTCAAAGTACCTTATCAGTGCTATTTCACAACCCCATCACTTTTATTGCCAAATGCATAAAAAACATTTTGGTCTCAAAGGAGGTAAAAAATACTCAGAGGTGAAATTAATAACACCCACATGTTTTAAAAGATCTTGCTGTACAGAGAGTCTTCATTTTGTCCTTTGATATGGCTTTCAAAATTAATTCCAGTCCTGATCTCTCAAATCATTTGCTGACTAAGATCCACAAAACCTCAATATAATTGGCAAATTTAACTTTTCAAATCATACCTTTATGCATGTGTGGAGCTGAAAAAGCTTTACCACATCTTTCACCCCTTTTTGTCTTCATCTCACATCAACGAGGAGAAAAACTTCCCACTGAGGAAGTCAAGGACTGATTTTGTGATAGGCTCCATATTCACCAAAATCTGCTGTCACTGACAACCCAAAGCAAACATGGTCTGGCACCAGGGGCTTGACTTGGTGTTCCACATGAGAATTTGTGATGTCCCAGGCACCATGTTGCAAATGTTAGGCTGCTTCTCTCGGAAACTGCAAGCATGTGTATTCAGTTCATCAAAGTATAAGACATGATTAAGTCAAATGAGTTCTCTCATGAGTAATTACTCATGAGTTAATAGTCAATGATTAATAACTGACCATCAATGCAGTTGTTTTTTCCAGGTTAGGTAGGGAACCATTTTGAAGAGCAAAGTGACACTGCTCTGGAAGTAAAGGTACAAGGACCTCAGTAGCAACACGTCTCCTTTAGACAGTGAGTTTAAATAGGTTGTCTGTGGGTAAGGAGAGAGTTGACAAAGTGATAAAGTACTACCTAATTACTTCAGAAGGCTGCCCAGTATTAAGATTTCAGTACATCATATAAGCAAGAAGATCACTTATATCAAACTGAAAGGAGTTTAGAGTGAGGAAGGATTGAATGTTTCATTTCATAAAAGTGCATCTATGCCTTTGTACAGAAATTAAAAATATCTAGTCTTATGGCAAGTAATATGCTCTATGACAAGCCTTCCAAAAGCCAAGCAGCAACCTGGTTGATGTTTTTCCCTCTGGAACAGGAGAAAAATGCTACAGAAAATAATTTATTTTTAATGTGCGGTTTTTAATTTTCTTTCCTTGTCTTTTCACAAGGATAGATCTGGTGTAAGTATAGGGGAGCTCTTTCATGTTTTTTATTTCTTTTAAATGATCCCAGCATTCCACAGTGCTTAATCTAGAGAAGCCTCTGGCATTTATGCAACTAGACCGTGTTTCCTCCCTCCATGGCTGCGCCATTACACACTGCTTGTAATTCATAGAGAAAAGTCTGTCTGTGCAAAGGAAATGTGCACAGTGTTTATAAGTCTGTTTTTCTTCTCCACTCTGCCCCTGTGCCAATCTTTCAAAGAATGTGAGTGACAATTTTCAATTTAGCTACCTGGCTTCATATTCATCGTCAGATACAGAACACAGCTCTTTTGATATGCACTTGGGAGATGTGTGGACATCAGCATTACAAGTTGTTCTATTATCATTCTTCAATAAACACTTTTCAGGGTCCTCGGAATACAGACCGATTTGGGGTTTGGAACCTTCCCACGTGAGCAAAGCTGTAGTTGTGATTTTCTGTGATTGTGTTTCTGGACTCTATGGTATGGGCACCAGTCCATAATAAAGACAACAGCACTATTACACGTGGACTGTCTTAAAACTTTCACTCATAGGTGACATGAGCTTGGACTGAGTCAGTAGAATAGAGGAACTGGAAGCTGTTAAAATCTTGTTAACCAAAAGTTTGGAATTATTTTTCTCTCAGTGGAGATCCCTTAATAACAAAATGCTTGACCCCCCTTAACACATATTCATTGAAAGAGATTTACTCTAATAAGCTTGTCCAGTTCCTTTTAGCAACTCATTATAACAAACAATCACTTTCATAGAGTCACGGAAAAGAGGTCTGCAATGGACTTTGAGGATATGTCTTCAGTGCTAAGTAACAGAGAGCTAGAGAGGAAGCTTGAACACTGGAGCACTGATCCTCCACACTGTTTTATTGTTCAGTCTCTGCAGCTAGTTTTCCTCAAGACAAATCTGCTATAGAAGGGGCAGGACATGAGCCAGTCCATGTGACTTCGTCTCAGGACCAGGAATCAGCCCTGAGGCCAATTAGACATAGCCTGAAAGGTTATAGAGCCATCTTTTCTTCTCAAAATAGAAAATATCATCATGCAGTAATTTATTCTGTTTCTATATGAACCAAATCTAATCAATGAGCTTTGTGGACTGAACACTCCAGGGCTGTGCTCTGCCCAACAACTTCTACTATTTCTGAATTTTGCTCTGCTCCCACTGACATCAACAATTCCTCATTGTCACAAACCGGCACAAATAACTTGCTGCCACCCCTCCCAAGACTCATGTTATAGTATTCCAGTAAATCCAGAGTGAAATATTCATTTGCGTTTTTATCTGCTGAGAATAACAGATGCACCTTCTCAAGCCTCAGGATAGAAAATCAGTACTTCCCTATCAAAACAACCCTAACTGTAATGGGCTGTAACGCGAACTCCGTGCATAGACAGCAACCCACGTATCTCCACTGGAACAATTAGGAAAATTGTTCAATTTTCAAAAAGTCATCTCAAAATTCTTCCTGGGCTGTGATCCTTGGAAACCCTTTGGGAATGCAGGAGGTAACCCCTAGCAGGAATCCTTGCAACATGTTTGTAGCCTATGAAGTATCACAGAGTAAGCCCGTCCTAGATGATGATACGTGGACTCAATACTGCAAGGCATCAGTGACACTAATTTCTCAGTTAGACCACAGTACCACTCAACATCTTCTGTCAGGATTTATGAAATTAAATGAGGGCAGAACTTGGCCTTGTAATTCTATCCCCTAAGCTGAAGGAGAAGCTCCAATTACGACCAGTACTATTAATATTGCTATCCTCATTCAAGTCATCCAGCCACTAAGGGACAAAGCAATTACAATTCATTGCTAAGGTAATACAGATGCCTTCATATAACAACTCTCCACAGCAAATATTTTGAACTATGCAATGGTGCATTTTTTACTTTTCCCACTTTTTGACTGCTACTCAGACAGAGGTAAACTGGAAAAGTCCAAAGCCTGATAGTCACTGGTTTTATTTTCCTGGAAGTAATGGGGGATTTTACAATACTTCGTGGGTTCGGGGCCTGACTTTCAGAAGCATTAGGTGACTGTACCTCCTGTTCTACTCAGTGTAAGCCCTTGCTGCTCAGCTTATGTTGAAAGTAGGTCTTCAGTCAAATCTGTGCTGTATCAGGCTTCTGAAAACTTGGGCATCCATTTTGTTGTAAAGAAAAGGACTTAGGAAATCATGTGTGTATATATATACATGGATTTTTCATTTCAGATTTGCTGGCTTTTCTTCTTTCCCATTTTATTTTATTTTTCCTAATGCAAACAACTTACAGGAATAAAACAAGAGGAGGAAGCACATGGAACAGGATAACTCTTGGACTAAGATAAATGTACACAGTGAAATGAGGGAACATTTCACTTCTGTCTTCACAGCAGACAGAAGTTCCCAGAGCAGGCAAGATTCCCACACAGGAATCGTACCTGCAGATCCAGCCCCAAGTCCCTTCTGTTTCCCGGGCCTGTGAGGCAATGGGAGGAAGGATTTTGCCCTTTTGACAGGGTAAAACCCAGGAACAGAGACAGCAGTCTCCTGTCCCCGGCACTCTCATAGCGTCAGTTCCCAGACTCCAGAAAATACTGCTATTTCCACCAGGTTAGTAGTCCAAGCACCAAAAGCTACCTTTGTGTGCTGTCTGTAAGCCGTGAGACAGTGTTCAACAGCCTCCTCCTCCTCCTCCTCTATATTTACCCACAGAAGTCTCGTGGATGTCCCAGGACGCTTCTCAGCTGGTTGTGCAACACTCAAAGCCCCCGTTGTTACAAAAGAGACTTTTTCAGTTCCTCTCAGCAGGCTGCTACACTATGGGCCTTCAAATCAAGAACAGACTCGTCTTGGGTTCCTCTTATTCTTTTTAATGTGCCTTTTCCCTAGAGATGCCTCCCCTCCCCACACTTACATTTCCTTTCCTCCTTTGCCAGTGTTAATGTTATGCATTAGATATTTGGCACAGCTGTGATATATATTTCCTCCCTCCTAACTTCAGCCTGTCTTTTGTTCCTAAATGAAAGCAGACTTCAGAGCACCAGCCCCATGTGGCCAATCTCTCTGAGCTACACCTGCTTTCCCCTCACCCAGAACCCAGGGAATCACGAACAAAACATCTCCAAAAATGCCAGTGTGTAATTTAGAATACCATTAATAAATTACCCAAGAAAGTATGACACTGCTAGGGGATGCCAGCTTCTTCCTGCTCATGTAACAGCAAAAAGTGTACCTGACATGCAAGTACATAGGAATGGAGTGCTGGTACTTGTAAGGGATTTTTCTGGATCATATCTTTCTATTTTGCAAACTATTCTTTAGACTACTCTGACATTTTAATTATTTTTTCTTTTTAAGCTTGCAGAACATGGACAACAATGTCCTAATCGTCGTTTTCAAGTCCTCCGTTTCCAACAAGAGGCAATCGTCATTTACAGAACACTTTGTTTAAGAAGTTACTCCCCTCTTCTTTCTCCAACTGTGGGAGGCTGAAGGAAAAAGAGTGGGAGTTGTTGGAGGCAAAGTAAGGCTCAGACAAGAAGAGCCTTAGGCAATAGTAGCAGCCACTGCATCATATCTCACCATGATGTCATTGCCCATCTGACAAATGTGACACTTCCACCACACTACCGTAACCAAACACGTCAGGATCCTTACAGACAGCTGCTGAAAATACTTTGTCAATACCTAAATTTCCAGATTTCTCACCCATAGCACATTGGTTTTTCTTATCCTTTGCCTTCATCAGCTTGCAAAAAAACAAGCATGTAATACTTGGTTTTGGTAGACTCGGCAAATGTGTTTACATCTTTGCTGTGTTTATCACGGTATTTTGCTTTGAAAATGTGATCTGCATTATTATTGACACTTACCTTTTGCTTTTGAGGAGGTTCCCACTGCCCTCACGCATGTGGAGCAAGGTACCACCATGTTGTCTGCTGGCAGTATATAAAAATTAAGCATTTATAATACGAACTGATGGAGCTGTCTGTGTAAGAGGAAGAAAGTAGGTCCCATTTTCCAGCTGGGGAATTGAGGTGTGAGAAAATTGACTTAGCCAAAGTGGAGTTGAAGCCTAACCATATTTTCCTTAACCAGTACGATGAATGCAGTGGTTTCATTACAGCTTCATAGATATTAGTATATTAGTATAGATGAGTATATTAGTTTGACATATGCCGTGTGCTTTATCGAGGAGGTAGAAGGAATAAAGGGTCCTTGGGGGCTCGACCACCAAAATCCCAACTTCTGGAGGCTAATACTGCAGCAGACTGATTTCACTAAAATTATGGGGCCCTAGCAAGGGGACGCATCCACTCGTGCTGCTGGAGCCAGGCCTCAGGGGAACAGCTTAGTCACAGCTCAACAGGAAAACAGGGTCAGCAGGCAACGAGTGCGCAGCACTGCACAGGGATGTGGTAAATGATCTGCAGCAGCTGCAAACTGGAAACTGCAGAAGAACAGCGTAGATACTAGCTTTTCGGAGAAGAAGTACTTTAAGATGGAATTTTTCAAGAGGAGAAAATTCAGATTTTCGTTTCCAACTTCTCTTGTACCTAGGAGAAAATGAGCAGCACAGCTGGCCAGACAGCTTTTCTTGATGTTTATAAGGTAATAAAAATTCATTGGGTGTGTTTGATCTTTCCTGTTAGTGTCTCGATGTTTGTGTTGGAGATATCCAAATCTTGCAAGTCTGGAGCCAAATATTATCTGTATGAAATCTTTGTCTCAGTACTACATCCTCCCTTGCAACATCATTCACATGTAGTTGTTCTGTTGCCAAATTCTTCAAAACTCTAAGTAACATCCCTTTCACTGACTCTCAGCCAAATCAAGTAACTGAATGCTTACTGTGTTTCTTGGATTCAGGTTATGAACTGCCATACAATGCTACTGATTACATTTACTTCAGTTCTCCCACTTCCCCTTAACCTCCCATATGGGCCAAACTTCCCCTCCTTCTCTGCTCCCTTCCCTTTCTCCTCGGGGTGAATAACAGCATATGTCTCAGCAAAACACAAACCCACCTGTTTTTATGCACTGTTTGTCACACCTCCTCCCCCAGACTCAATGTCCCAAAGCCCACATGCTCCATGTAAGGTAAAATCTGGTATTGATTTTGAACGGCTAGTCAAGGATCTAGGCTGGCTTTTTTCCAATGGAAGGGATAGAGATTCATTATGGGTGAGGTGACTGGCATAAAGAAAACCCTTATCCTCAAAAAAAAAAGCTAAATTTGACCAGCTCCAATAGTACAGGAGTTGAAGGGAAACGGAGAATAAATCAAAGGCGACTGCAGTAAATCACAAGTTTTCTATTGACTAAAAAGCACTTGATCAAGCCTTAAGAGTAGAGAACAAGCTCCATTTTTAGCAAAGAAAAAGTAAGGCAGATTTAATGAGACTCAAGATGTAGAAAGTCTCCAGAGCTAAAAGAGAAATCAAAAGAGTCTGATTTTTTCCTGGGATGGACACTAGAGCAGTGACAGTCCGGCAGAGCAGGGTTAGTCCAGGAGACAAGCTCACCAGTGACCAGTACAATTTACTCAGGTGGCTGGGTCTTGTGCGGTCACTATGTTAAAACTGACTCCAAAATACCATGAATCCCAGTGACAGCAGTGTGTTCTAAGAAAGGTCAGTTTCTAGGACTTTCTCATAGAAAACTATCGGCGATAGAGACTTCTACAAAAAGATCCAGTTAAGGAGAAACCTCTTCCTGCTGATTTTTTAAGGGACAAGCAAGTACCAAAGCTGTAGATGAGGAGGTAAAGAGAGAAAGGAACCAGTCTTGGAGCATTGGAGCAAAAGTCTCTGTTGTGGAAAGGAATATACGGGTCCAGCTGGGCAGTTTCTCTCTGCAGAGATGCCTGAAATAACCACCAGTGCCAGCATCATCACAGCTCCCTTTGGTTTTAAACAGTGTGAAATAAAGCAGTATATTTTTTTCTCCAGAAATACTGCTACTATAGATTCACAAACCAATATGGGAATTACACTGTCGATAAAGGCAAAAAATAGATGCTTGTCAAATACTGGCTGCAGAAAAAAGAAAACACATTTTTAGAAATGTCTTCAATTAGAAGGTAGAATTTTGGATTAGATATGTTAAGGCATAGACTGAATCTGCTAGGATTGTAAATGCCTCTGCACTTCAAGTTCCTAAAGATCCATGCACGTTTTACATGCAGAACACACCACTGAGATTAGGCCTATGAGCCCTCATTTTTGGAGCAGAGATGGTATATAGAACTGTTAGGATATGATGAAATGATATTTCAATCATACTTTGCAGTGGTGTAAATGAACGTAAGAGGACTAAAGTGGTGGCAAGCATGGCTGAGGTAAGATAAACCTGAACAGATATATGAAAAAGCCACCTGTATAGGGAATTCACACTGAGCTTAGTGTTAGCGAGCTGAATGTGTTATCATCCAGGCTCTAACCTTCATAAGTACACGTATATAGAACACAGCCTACAAATACACAGATTTTAATGGTGTCTATGGCTTTCTAGATAACTTTAAACGCACCTTAAAAGATTCAGCTTCAAACATGCTAAATCCGAACTCTTTTAAAATTCTGTTTGATCCAACCATACCCGTAGACTGCTATGGAGCTGTTAGACCTGTATTAGCCTGACGAATTTCATGCTTCAAAAATATAACTGTTTTACAAGAAATGTGGGCTAAGTTTGGTCACATCTAGAAAAAAACATGCAGATGAAAGAGCAAGTGATATCACGTAACGCATCACGAATCATTCCCTCAATGACTGTTGGTTGTTTTTTTCCTGTTTGCCAGTCATTCGGGAACACTCCCTGTCTGTCTGCAATTCTGGGGGTTCACCGCATGATTTACACAGACATACCCCACTCTGCAGACGGTCTGCCAGGAGAGCACTTCAGCATTATTCACTGTGTACTATTAGCGGTCAGCAACATGCCATCTAGGCTATACAGTTTTGTTTGTACTATCTGGTTGTGCAACTGCAATGCTGAAATAATGAATGATGAACATACTTCCCAGATGAAGTTTCAGATGAATGACTATTCATGGTAACTACCCTAAGACTTTCATGATTTACTTATGTTTTCCATGAATATGCTTATAGTCATCCAAACAATAAATTTAATAACCAGAAGAACAAACTTGTTCTGCAGATTCCTAGAAACAGGTTCAGGTCAAGAGTTCCTTGAGCTCTAAGCCTTTTTCAAATGCCAAAGTGAATTTCAGCATTTTCAAACCCTGATAAATGCATTCCTCCCCTTTAACTCCCTGGCAAAAAAAAAAAAAAAAAGAAAAAAAAAAAGGTTGATTAAAACTACTGTTTGTTTTCATGCAGTCCACACAGGAAAGGAAGTTTGTGAACAAAGAACTGGAGGGCAGGAGCTTCTGAGTTTTAAAGCCACCTCCAACAACAACAGTTTCCATGACTGTTGGTCAGTTACGTGTTGTGACTCAGTTTCCCTATCAATGTACTGAGAGTGTTTGTTTCCTTCAAGCAAATAATGGGCAAAAAATAACTGCTCTGATAAAGTTGGCCTTTTGCTTGTGAAATATCTGTCATCTGTTTGCAGTTTACTCACGCTATTAAACTTATGCCTCACTTTTTTTTTTGTAACTGTGGAAGAAACACAACACAACCTTTAGAAGGCTTTGTGGTCAAAGGTGTTGTATAACCACCAGTTATTTATTATGAAATGAATGCACTCTTGTTCAAGTGAATTCCAGCATGAATATCATATGACAGGACTGAGAGGAAGCTTGTTTATTCTATAGACCAAAGTAGTATTTGTCTTAATAAAATGATAACATTGTTCATTTATCTTTAGAGAACAGATCTGATATGTCTCTTGGTTAAGCTTTAGGGCCAGATTTTTCAACCCTGATTCACCTTGCCAGCTATTTATTCCTGTGAACAGTCCTACAAAAAGTTCAGATCATACTGTGTGTGAAAGAAAAAAAGGAACAGCTTATGTCTTAGCCTCTATTCTGGGCAGCCTTCAGTCTACCAATGACATTGGCTTGGAATATAACAGAAATAATCTAGGCAGTAATGTTCTTACATTGGAAATAATGTAACATTAGCCAAAAGAAAAAACAATTAGATTTAATTAAACACGGATATGAGAAAGAGTCAATGGGTGTTCTTCCTGTTGAAAATGAAATGTTTCAGGGTGACCCTAGCAGCAGTTTACATAGCAATAGCTTGAAGGAAAGGATGGATAAATTATGAAAATAATCTAAATATTTAGAAAATGGAGTAAATAAGAAAGTAATAACATTGGAGTTGATTTGCAATGAGAGTGAGCTACAGCACTTTCTTCATTGCTCAAGCATCTTTTCTCAGTGGGACAAGAAAAGATCAGAAAGAAACACACTAGCATGTGTATAGTAAAATCTACTTTTCTTTAATGAAAGTGTTTTCTGATCTGCCAATATTGCTTGTGCAAGATCTTTGTGGAATACTGTACCCATAGTGCTTAAACAACTGAGTTTCATTCAGCAAATATTGAACATGATATGGGTTGAAGGGCCGTGACAATCACCACAACATTAAGAAATGATAGTTCTCATGAAGTCATGGCATACACGTCACTAAGACATGGCATACACGATATCCGAAATGTGTATTTCCACCTTTCTCTGAGACGTCACGTCCAGGCCAGCGCTTGGGCCAAGACATGAGACTAGCTAGGCCAGCAAGGTCTGGCTTATGTAGTAGATCCACATTAGATGTAGATCTGAAGTATTTTTGCCACACACAACCTGCAAACAAACTCATCACCCTTAGCACTGTTTGTTACCGAATTCGCAATAATAATCACAGCTGCCAGGTGCCCTCACCCTCAAAGCATCAAATTCAAATAAGATAGACAAGAAATATATCAAATGAGAAAGCAAAGTAATCAGGAAGAAAGCTTGCATGATCTTCAGTAGGGGCATGTTTATTTTTGGATTTTAAAGTCTGGTACATGAAAGTCTCAACTCTTTCTGTCTCCTACGCACACATGCAACATATAGCTCCAGTTTCACGTTATGAAAACACCACTGTGATAGCCTGCAGGCCAGTCCCCATATTATTTTTTTTAACCGAAAAAAAGCCCCCAAACAAAGCAATTGCTTTGCTTTGCAATTATTTTTCATTGAAATTATTTTGCAATTCTTTGCCCCCCACAGGAGCCGCACTAGAGCAGCCCTATTTTATTTAGCATTACAGATGTAGCCAAAATTTCTCTACCCTCTATTTTGACACCGAGTGCCTACCGAGCAGTGACTACCTCAGTAACAAACATGAAATCTGCATGATTTAGAACATTATTGCCAACTCATTCTTTGAGGAATATCTGCATGCTAGTGCAAGCCCCTGCTTGTAGCACTTAGCCCGCAGAGGCAAGATTCACTCTGAGTATTTACAGCATTTCAACTCAAACTGAGGCTTGTGATTTTTAGCTGTGGAGGTCTCAGCTCCAGTTCTCTGTGTTTTGGCCAACGGGCGACTGCTGTGTTGTAAATCCACCTGGAAAGTTATGACCATGCAGTGACACAGTCGTGACAGCAACTATAATTCTAAGCCTGAATGCTGTTAGCAAGCTTCCCTTCCTTCACTGCTGCATTTTTAATGCCTGAGCTAACTAAGATTATTCGAATTGCTTCAACCATGTAAAATATTTATGCTGCTACGGAAGTCTTAAGGTCATAAAGAAATTGCTACTAATAGAAGCAATGTATTACCAGAGTCAGTGTTTGTGAGTCTTAACTTTTCCCTGCTACATGACTCACCCCACACAGTTATTTAGACGTATTTTTTGAAAGGACTGACTTCCTCACTGAAAGGACTCTTTGCTTAGGTACAATCACAGTTAAACAGATCCAAGAAATTGAACTGAGGGAATGAAACAAAAAGGAAAGTATAAAAACTGATTCCTATATTACTATTTTTAGGCATTCGGTATTGTACTGTATGATCTGCCAGAGAAAGCCAGGGGAAAGACAGCAAATGCAAGACCGTACATCCAAAATATATTCAACACCTGACCTGGAAACTCGGTTTCTAAAATAGTCGAGGCCAGAAACTTCTCCACACTTACAATGGGGAGCATCTGAGCAGAAGCTACC
Source organism: Pluvialis apricaria (assembly GCA_017639485.1). Lineage (NCBI taxonomy): Eukaryota > Metazoa > Chordata > Aves > Charadriiformes > Charadriidae > Pluvialis > Pluvialis apricaria. The sequence goes on along the minus strand of CM030007.1, from coordinate 173,472,014 downwards.
ATTTACTGTACGGCTCTGGTTTAGAGGGGAAAGGAGGAGAGGCCTGCCTATTGGTGCAGACCCATGTTTCCTAGTGCTCCCCCAGCTTTGAACTGGATCAAACCTAAATCCCAGACCAGGCAAGCAGAAACCTGGAAGTGTACAGGCTCCAAATCTGCATCTCTTATTTGTATTTTGTACAGGTTGGTAACCCCAGGGAAGAACACGAGAGCGAGTAGCTTTAGACCAAAATAACACTGCAAGTCAAATTATCATAACAAATCTTTCTGATGCATTTCTGGGTACTTGATCTCAGTTTCCTACCTTAGCTCTCTGCCTCCAGCCCCCCAGCTCAGCAAGGGGACAGCACTGTCACCCAGCTCTGCACCCCCACAGCAGACACCACGGTGCCAAGCAAACAGGAGGAGGAAATACATCTTGCGATCAGAGGAGACACGGTTCAGCGAAGCCCTAAAAGCTGTGTGTGAGCAGAAGCAGCTGCTGTGCGGGGAAGCCGAGGCAATGAACTGGTGGGAAGCAAGAGCTGCTGGCAGGTGAGATGTTGCCCCAACAGGAGGTTTCGCAAGGGCAGCCAACCATCAAGTTATAGCTGTGCATGCAGGTTTTCAAGGAGGAGGGGTTCATGTGTTGGGGTATCCCTTTACAAAGGTATTTTCATGTGCCTACACTAGGTATTGTGTCTGGCTAAGACATTACTTTTTATGTGTGCATTTCCATGGATCAAGGGTCAGCACTGGGACCAGTGCTGTTTAACACTGAGTGCACCCACAGCAAGTTTACCGATGGTACCAAGCTGTGTGGTGTGGCCAACACACTGGAGGGAAGGGATGCCGTCCAGAGGGACCTGGACAGGCTGGAGAGGTGGGCCTGTGCAAACCTCATGAAGTTCAACAAGCCCAAGTGCAAGGTCCTGCACGTGGGCTGGGGCAATCCCATGCACAAACACAGGCTGGGCAGAGAATGGATTGAGAGCAGCCCTGAGGAGAAGGACTTGGGCGTGTTGGTTGATGAGAAGCTCAACATGAGCTGACGATGTGTGCTCGCAGCCCAGAAAGTCAACCGGATCCTGGGCTGCATCAAAAGAAGCATGGACAGCAGGTCAAGGGAGGTGATTCTGCCCCTCTACTCCTCTGGTGAGGAGTGAGACTGAACCTGGAATACTGCATCCAGCTCTGGAGCCCCCAACATAAGAAGGACATTGACCTGTTGGAACGAGTCCAGAGGAAGGCCATGAAGATGATCAGAGGGCTGGAGGACCTCTCCTATGAGGACAGGCCGAGAGGGTTGGGGTTGTTAAGCCTGGAGAAGAGAAGGCTCTGGGGAGACCTTATTGCGGCCTTTCAGTACTTAAAGGGGGCCTACAGGAAAGGTGGAGAGGGACTATTTATCAGGAAGAGGGGTAACAGTTTTAACCTGAAAGGGGGTAGATTCAGATTAGATATTAGGAAGAAATTCTTTATTCTGCGGGTGGTGAGACACTGGAAAAAATTGCCCAGGAAAGTTGTGGATGCCCCATCCCTGGAAGTGTTCAAGGCAGGTTAGATGGGACTTTGAGCAACCTGGTCTAGTGGAAGGTGTCCCTGTCCATGGCAGGGGAGTTGGAACTAGATGATCTTTAACGTCCCTTCCAACTCTAACTGTTCTATGATTCTATGATTTATAGTAGTTTTGTGTTCATGAGCTAGAGGTTATTCTGGAATCCTATGCAGGCCTCTATCCTTATGCCTAGAGGAAGGTAGAGTGTGCACCTTGTAGGACAATCAGCTGCAGTAGAAAGGGCTGTAATAAAGTGAGATTTCTAGATCTAGAAACAGCTGAGAAGCAAAGAACGCCCAGAAGCAACAGGGATCTCTACAGCTTGTAAACAGTGTCTAACTCTTGAAATGTTGTACCATGGCCCCTGTGGTGGGGCTGCACTGGGTGACTGGCAATGACACTGTACTTGTGCTGTTGGCACCATGATTCCCCCTCTGCAGGAGAAATTAATTAGCAAGAGTTACTGAGCCCAGCGTATTCAATGCAATGCATCCACAAAGGCACTTTGGGAAGCCACAGTCACCTCCCATCTGTGAGCACTTCCCTGTCCTTGGGGTCTCTGAAATAAGCAGCATGTGGCTTGCAGCCCCCATGTTCTGCAAGAGCGGTCCCGCCTGATTACAAGAATCAAATGTTAGATGTTATGTCCTGGGAAATGCCAATCTGCATTACCAACAAGGTACTCAAAATCCATGCCAGATGTTAACATCTGTGTGCCCAGAGGAGCAGTGAGGAGCCATGGCCATGGCTGTGGCACAGAAAATCATGTGGGGAACATCTGTGGGTTTAGCAACTGACCTTTCTGTCCCACATGTAACCAAGATCATGCAGAAGAGGGTGCGCTAGTGTGTATCTTACCTCTGGAGCGCAGGCCCTAGCTGGTTGACAGAAAGCAGATCTGCTGGTGGCCAGGGTCAGTTACTGGCAGAGCTGACACTAAAGGAGAGGGACTCCTTTGCCATGAGCGCTCCCTCTGACCTGCCTGGGGCATGTTCCCAGCAGCACTGCAAGTATCTGTGAGGCTGTGATCAAGCTGGTGTCCATCTGAGCATCACTGGTGCATGACAACACTGCTCATGGTCTCAGCAGTGATCTCCTGCCAAGCTTGTCCACATACGTTTAAATGTCCCTGGGCTTGACACGTCCAGCTGCATGTGGGATACTACTGATCCTCCTACAAAGCTCTTTAATGGTAGTTTATGCAGACCAGGTTGAGTATTTGCAAAATAGGATACACAGTCTAACTGCCTGCTTTCTTGCTACCCATACATTTTTTTTCATCTCACCTTGAGCCTCTGTTCATTTCATTTGGAGCAGCCTACTTCCATCTTACACACTTTTTGAAAAACCAAACAGAAAACCCCCGTCGTGTTAGCTGGATTGTTTCTGTAAATGTAACTTTTGATATTAACCTTAAGATTTTACTCTAAATTTGTTTGCCACTGTCTGCGTGCTGTTTTTTCTGCAATTTACATTATACGCTCCACTTTCTCATGTCATTTAATTTCAGGATACATTTTTTTTGTGCAACACATTCACAAAACACAGCTGTATTATATCTAAATCTGCCTAGGCTCAAAGCCTAAAGAACCACAGTGTCTTTTAGTTAAAAATCTGGCTTACCCAGCAGACATATTTTTGTAGTCTCTTTTTAAAAATTTACTCTCTGTTATTTAAAGTGGTATCTTGAAATAAAATGGCATAATTTGTCTGTACATCATAGCTCATCAGTACAAATCAATTTCTAGTCATAAAGCTTGAAATCAGACTTTGAAATCAGACTGGAAGTCCTAAAAGATTTTGGGACACTTAAAACGTTCAAAGCATTTGAGTGGACTTCCAGCACCACTTGTTATTAATGCAGGTTTATTTTTACTGGAGAAGTAGAGTGACTTCTGGTCATCGTGGTATAGTAAACTTTGCTAATTACAAAAAGTAGGAAAACTGATTTTCACAAAGAACCTGAGTGCAAAATATGGTGCTGTTTTGATCATGCTTTGTCAAAGTCAAAATAAAATTGTGAAAATTTTGGTTCTACAATATATAACTTCCACTGACAGAGTTAAACTGGTCATAGCACAGACACTGTCCCCCAGTGCAGACAATATTTCATCATTTGAAATCTGTTTCCTACGAAATCTTCCAAGGCTCCAAAATGTGGTACATAGCTGAAACTGTCAATGTTGGTGATGTTTTAGATAGTCTGACACAAGGCATTTGCCACACTATAAACACCTAATAAATGTTGTCCTGTTAGGCTCTGCCTAGATTTATCTAATAGTGGAAGCCAGCATGGAAATATTTAAGTTATTAGAAAATATCCCTGGATTTTAAAAGCCTGTAGTATAAGAGATAGTTCATAGTATAATTTTTCTCCGATGGCACTGTTATTTTTAATGAACATGTACGTGATGCAACCCGCCAGGCCATGAACCCCAGCCTGGCTTGAAATGTTTGTGCTGCTGGAACAGAAAGGACTGTGTGCCCACAGCTCATCTCAGAGGGGTAAGCGCGACAGCGGTCCAACGTACCCAGCCCTGGAAATAAAACACATTAACCAGGTCTGACTGTGCTTCCTTCCTTGCCTCGTAGAATATACAATATTTATGATTAAGCTTTGTAAATGAAAATCAGAGCAGTTTCTGTGCTCGTTCAAGCTGCACAGCCTTATTCTGGGTGATTCATTCATTGAGTCAGGCAGCCATGCATGCAGTCATTCATAAGTAATGCCACGCTTCCCTTCAGCATGCAACAATGATTTACCTCCCTGCTGCCTTTCAGTGTTTGTTCAGCAAACACGCCAAGCTAGAGAGTTCCTATTTCAAGCTTTACCCTTATTTTTAAAGAAACAGTGTTATCCAATTGCATGCGTACAGGGTGCTGCAAAGACAACTGAGCAGAAGTGTTGATAAGAAATAGCTGCAACCCATAGTATCCCTCCCAAAATATTGTCTTTACTTGGCAGTCGTGAAAAGAGGCTTGCACTTACTTACAAACAAGATTTCAGCTCCTTTCGCATTCATGCCTTGCCACAAGTACGCCTATAAAAATGGACCCATTTTAACATTCACCAGGACTCCTAGAAGAGGACCAATAGCTCACCTTAGCCTCATACAATAAAACCTGGAGCAACAGGATTTGATTTTCTGTTACCAGCAAATTTTTTGCTAATTTCAGCAACTAAGGGAATAAAAAATGTACAGAAAATCACAGATCAAGGAAGAGCTTTTGACCTATGCATTTTTAAGGAGCTATGACGACTGAAGATCTGGCCAGAGCTGCATATTGGGCAATAACACGGGCTTGATTTTTTTAAAATCATAGCATAGGGGATTTGCCTCATCCAGCTTTGCACAAATAAAAGTGAGGCATTTAGTCTAAGCTAATTATTTTAGTACCTCCCCACTTAGAAAGGGAGAGAGAGAGTGAGTTTACATGGAATGAAAACACTATGTGACACTGCCTATATGATCGTTGAGTTCTGGCACCAGCTAATTTCTGGTTATAGTGAAATTACAAGGTCAATGCAAGTAAATATCAACAAATACACAGCTCATGGCAACTACCACAACTAACAAAATCCAGAGTGCAGACAGACTTTGAGTGAAGCAAAAGGATTATGCAGCATGGGTGCCCCCTCCCCGTTTTGGGAGGGGAAGAGATTTATTATTTTTTTCCTCATTTTTAAATAGACTTCTGACCGAACGTGTTCTGGTTGGGAAAGCTGGCCTTAAACAATGTTTTGTTTCATGTAAATCCACAGGAAAAAAGGAACTGAAAGTTAAAAAGATTTCTGGGTGTGACATGTTCGTACATCCCAAACATCTGGGGTATCACAATTAGAAACCTTTTGTGGACATATTTTCATTAGTTGCAAAAAAAAGACAACTCCTTTTTTCCTGTTTCCTCAAGATTTCAAAGCTCTACACTGTATCCTTAAACATAAATCATTAAATTACGTTTCAGGCTTAAGGAATTTCATGCTTTGAAACTCTTTTGAAGTTGGCAGATGATTTTATTTTTCTGTTTTGCTTTTTTAATTTTGGTTCTTAAGAAAGGAACTTCGGTTTATCTTCTATTATTGTTCTCTTTTATAGCTCATCAAAGGACACCCTAATGAAAGGGTACATATTCATGTTGAAGAATAACGTTTTGAAACACTCTGCTGTATTTTGAAATCCCCGGTAACAGCAGGGCTTTAAAAATACCTGTTTAAATCATTTACCTTTCTTCTTTCTAATCGGATTTTCAAGGAAATTAATTTTTTTCTTTGAATTGTTGTTTCTTTACTTTTTGATGTATCTAACATATTGCACCAGAAAAGTAGTAATATTTTTCCACATTTTTTTGCTGTCTTTTAAATTCTGAAGCACTTTAAGAATTTCCTGTATTCAGGATACTGCATGGCCATTATTCCAGGTAGCAGTCTATTGCTGGTCTTAACTGTTTATGAGAAAGAAAAATGCATTTGCAGAGAATACAGACTTTGCCATGTTATGGATTTACTGAAGTGTCTGGCTGAGAATAATTTTTAAAGGAAAATGAATTCTCCACTAAGTGATAAATTTTATAGAGTGGCTGGCTAATGCGGAAAATGTGGATTGTTTGTCAAAAGAATCAAACACCCCAAAATCTGAAATATTTCTTTGGTTGTGGTGCTTTGTTTCTCTGTACTTAGAGTTTTGAGACAAATTTCTTCCAACCAATTAAATGAAATATGCATGCTAGAGCTGTAAATGCTTCATTTTTACTTTAAAGGATTTCAGCCTTTGTGTGCATAAGGAATGAGAGGAGGAGCCCTCCATTGCTATGAATATATGGCACCCAACTCTGAAAGATCATACCACAAACTGCTACACAATTAAACAAATCAAGGGACAGAGCAAAACCAGAAGTCTGTGGAAGGGGTAGGAGAAAGATGAGCCTTGTAGTGTAGCCATGAACATGGAATTTTGCTAGACTCATTTGGACTCGGTGCTAGGCACCAATATAGGTAAGGGGTGGACCTGCTGGGAAGTAGTTCTGAGGAGCAGGATCTGGGGGTCCTGGTAGATAGTAAATTATCCATGACCCAGCAATGTGCCCTTGTCGCCAAAAAGGCCAATGGAATCCTGGGCTGCATAGGGAAGAGTGTGGCCAGCAGGTCGAGGGAGGTCATTCTCCCCGTCTACTCTGCACTGGTGAGGCCGCATCTGGAGTACTGTGTCCGGTTCTGGGCTCCCCAGTTCAAGAAGGACAGGGAACTGCTGGAGAGAGTCCAGCGTAGGGCAACTAAGATGACTGAGGGATTGGAGCATCTTCCTTATGAGGAAAGGCTGAGAGAACTGGGACTCTTTAGCCTGGAAAAGAGAAGTCTGACGGGAGATCTTATTTTGGCATACAAGTGTCTAAAGGGTGGGTTGAAGGAGGATGGAGCCAGACTCTTTTCAGTGGTTCCCAGTGACAGGACGAGGGGCAACGGGCATAAGTTGGAACATAGGAAGTTCTGTTCAAATACATGGAAAAACTTCTTTACGGTTAGGGTGACAGAGCACTGGCACAGGCTGCCCAGGGAGGTTGTGGAGTCCCCTTCTCTGGAGATTTTCAAGACCCGCCTGGATGCAGTCCTGAGTAATGTGCTCTAGGCAATCCTGCCTTGGCAGGGGAGTTGGACTAGATGAACTCTAGAGGTCCCTTCCAATTCTGAAAATTCCGTGATTCCGTGATTCCGTGACTCAAGATCTATGGCCCCACATACTTTCTATAAACTTGTCTGGACTGATTGCTCATATGGACAAGCATTAAAATCCATTACACTTGACCATAACTGATTGTCCAGGACACAGGGCAAAACCTTGATGCACAGCAGTGGCATGTTTAATTCCATAATACTATTACATTATAAAAAGTGATAAATGCTACAGTAAATGCAGTAGCTCCTTTTCTGGCCGATACTTTGCACTCAGCCTAGTCACTTCTCTACATAGCTGGGTACAGGTCTACAGTTAGAGCATGGAATGTAATTTCTTCCTGATTAAACAATATTTGTGAAATAAATATTAACCTGACAGAGTTTTGGTGCACTGATTTTACATACCTACCAGATCAAAGAGGCTAATGTGCTTGAGGCAGAACCATGGAAAGAGCAGTGGAAGCACAATCAGCTCCCAGTGTCTTTCCTGATGTTGCTTAACACTAACACAATTATTATTGTTAGTATAAAGCAGCAATAATCTGCCCAGTGGTTCAATGCAGAACCTTAAGTGAGCCTGGATCACCCTGGTATAGGAACAACTGGGCAAGATTTAGGTCCTCCTAAAAGACCTCAGAGCTATTAAAAGCAAAAATTTGGATATTTTATAATTATCTGCATTTTTTCAGATGAGGAAATGAGGCAAATGAACCTATAGTCTGCATCAGCTCTAGGAACTGAACCCAGAGCTGTGATTTCACTAAATCACTGTTTGGCAGGTAGTCGCCTGCCAGACAGTCACTTATGTAGGCCAATGCAGTAACTCCTGCTATTACCATTTTTTTTCTGCTTCATTTTTAATTGCCTTTGTTCACCTTTCTGAAACCTCAGCAGTACCTCACTCCTTCTGTTCTGACCTTGTGCACTTTGTACTGTGGATGGCTGAGGAGAAGTTGTGGCCAAGTTAGCTGAATGCAAATCTGCTACTTTTTTACACAAGAAGGAAGGAGCCTGCCATGACTGAAACATATAAAAAAAAGCAGTATTTACTTCCTCACAAAGGACCTGTTCTTGTTCTTTCTGGGGCAAATTAGACTGTTTATACCAACTTCATATATGAAAGAAAATCTCTGCTTTCCATAAAGGTGAATCCTGGGAACACCAAACTCATCTACAAGACAGCAGTCTTCAGCAGGATTATGCTGTTGAGGACCACTGACTATTAAAACCATTCTAACTTGTTAGTTTGTCTTTGTACTGCAACGCATGTCCCTTTATTAATTTGCTGCATGCTATCTAAATCTCAGGTTGCAAATCTTGTGTAGCAGATGTTGTTTTAGGATTATTGCTCCGGACAGCACAGGGGGCATCATATCCTGTTTGGAAGCCTGACCACAAAAAAGAGAACGAATAATCACCAGTATGAGTCTACAGAATGAGCACGTTTCATACGTGACCCCCTTGGAAGCACAAACAGCTCAGGCATCAATGCATTGTTCATCAAGCCGTTCCCAAATAATGTCTCCTCTAAGAACCAGGATATTATGGGTTGAATGGCATTTCTGCTCTACTTTTCTCTTTCACTTTCAATCCATTCAGGCACCTTGAAGCCACATGTAGAAGCTGCAGTGACACTCGCTGGAGAAGGCTGAGCTGATTACTTTCTGCTTCATGGGCTGCTGAGACTCCGGGCACCAGGTTCTTTATGGTACTGATTACCCCTGCATTTTAGCCCATTAAGCATTGCATATCTGCTGAGCTATCCAACTTTTATTCAGAAAGCTAAAAACCTGTGCCATCCTCCAGCACTCTGCAGATGCCCCAGATATTACAGCAGCACAATCAGTCTACTGTTTAGAGTACTTTGTTCCTGTCTCTGTGAATTATGGGGTATCACATCATGGCATGTGTTGCTAAAGCAGGAGATAACCCAACATGACATGACATAATGGGATACAGCCTGTGGGTGCAGGGAGAGGGGTGGGAAGGGAAATACAACTAGACCCATATCTGATGAAAAATCAGTGACCAAAAATTTAGCCCAGCAGTTACTTGTATCTTACCAGATTATTCAAAGAAAGAATCAAATTTTTGTTGCACAATGACCCAAAAGCAAAGTAATTTGGTTACATAGCTGTAAAAAATTATACTCAAAATCTTGTTTGTATTTCAAATAGTTCATAACTTCTGCTGATCCAAAAGATGCCCCTCTTTGTCAGCGTTAGCAGCCTCTGTTAAATTGAAACATTCTGCAGAAGCCCTTCCATTTCATCAGAGTTTGGAACAGACCAGGAATGAGTTTCAAAACCCATAGGTTTCTGTCAAAAACACGTGTATGATTTCCTGTCAATGTCACCTCTTCCCACTCTTCCCAGCCTTGCAGCTCCTTGGCAGCAAAAGGCTCCCCAGATCCATCAGTCTGCTCTGAGTTCGGACCTCCTCTTGCCTTCAGAGATAATTTTGGCACTTGTGGTTGTCATTGCAAGGCAGATCAGAACCAAATGTCAAAGTGCTGAAATCCTTTGTGGAATGGCGTTACCTTTCTCCACACAACGCTACTCAAATGTTATAGGAAAAACCAAATTAACTGCAGAACCGCTGTTGCAATGACACATAAAATCAATTCCTTGGGAGACATTTAGGGTTTAGTCACGCACAAGGCTCCTGTCCCTCTTTTTGTCTCTTCACCTACACCTAAGTAATCTCAGCAGCCGGCAGCGAGAAGGAGTCTCTCAAGAGAGGCATACATTAGCCTGCAGCCTTACTGTTCTCGAGGGAGAAGTACTTTCCCTGTCCTAGAATAATTGTTTTTAATTGCAAAACATCCTCTGCCTAAATAAAAATAAGATTCCCCTTGGCAGACTCAGACAGGGCAATGATTATTTATTACTTGCAATGCCATTACACACAGGAACTCAGTCATGAATCAGAATCCCAAGGGCCATCTTGCTACATATAGATGTATCTAAATGTGCTGTTTCTTATCCTTCCATTTCTGACTAAGTTTTTCGATAAGTGGGTCATTGAATTAGAGAAATGCAGAAGCAAAGAGCACTGGAAAGCCATTCCCTGCAAAGTGTTTGTCTTCTATTAATGTGGTACTTGTCCCATTGAGTGTTTTTGAGCAATGTGTACAGGGTTCGTTTCTGAGAGCAGAGAAAGGGAATTGAAGAAGCATTTCAAATGGCTGAGAAGCTTACAGAGACCAGAACAAACAATAATCTTTCACCTGATAATTAAGAAAATATTCTATCTTGTAACCTTACTGGATGTAAAAGTTAATGTTCTTATCAGGTACAGCCCTTATTTCAGCTCTGGCTTTAGTATTTTCTGATAAACTTTTGGAACAAAAGCCAGGATTCTCTTCCATGACTTATCAGACTACCGGTACCCAACCTTTTCTGGCAGCTGTTCACTTGTTTCTGAAAGGTGACTTGGAACAGAAGAGCTACGTGGTGGTGTGTCCCTGTGCATTTAACAAAGACCTTTGCTCTCTGCTCCAAACCTGCCAGATCCATCAGGTGCACACCAGAAGGATTTGTTCTAGTTCCCCGTTTAACTGTATCTCTGCTGTATCTTTACAGCAACAGAAAAATCTTTTCCCAAACACTGATTACCTCTAGAAAAAGATTTTGGTCACCGTATGTTTTCCGTGCAATCTTTGTGTTTATAAGATCAGTCCAATAGGCCTCCCAAGTCTGTCTGTAAGGACACTGTCTGATGACTCACACTCATGTTACAGATGAGAGCTAAGATGGAACAGAGTCAGCAAATCACTGCATCTTTGCTGAGTTGGCAGAAAACTCAGAAATCGTAGTGCTGGATATGAGAAAACATAAGCAAAAAAGCAAAGTAAATTTCCCTACTCCCTGCAGACAACCAACTCCACTCCACTTTGAGAAATTATTAATGGATGTCATCCTAGACAGAAGTTAAAAATGCATTTTAAAGAATAAGGTGTAAACTCAGTAGCATTTTATGCTTCCTGGGCTAACCTCACCCCCCTTATCTTTGCTGTTGTGTGAACGTTTATAGTAGACATCAGCTCTGTTTTTATATATTTCCCGAATTATTTTCCATTTGCTCTGTGAACTTTTGCTGTGTTTTGAAAAGATGATTTAGCCTGTTCAACCAGATGTTCCTTCTGGGTTGCTTTTTCAGCCAGAGGATGAATTTTGGTCCTGCGGCTCTGAATACATTTCCATCCTTCCTTAGACACAGTCCCTCCAATGGTGGGGAAGGATTCTCTCCTCCCATCAAGCATCTTAGACTGGACACAGAAAGGGGAGGGGAAAGAATGAATTTTCTCAGATGCCCCACCTGCACATATTGCTCACAGGCCCAGGGACATACAGCTCCCCAGATCTGGAGTCAAGGAAGGAGTTTCTTCTTATTTCAGGTTCTTTGCGAGTTTGAGAGGTTGAGGGGAGTAAATTAATTTGCCTTTTTATGCAGCGTGGTTCACCAGCTGCTGTGATCTGGGCGTTTTTAAAATGATACCTTTGTTTCAGCACTAGTGACATTGATTTCTCTTATCTTCAGACAATTCCAAATCTGGTAGGTTGGTTTGTTCGGTTGGGTTTTGAGAACTGAGGCATTTGATCTGGCTAATGCTTTCATAGGAATGGAGAGTGCTGTGTTAGATCAGGTGAAAGTGGTACTGGATGAAAGCCCAGTAACCAGTTCCCAGCAATGGCCCACAACGGATGTGTAGATGAGAATACAAGAACAGTATAAGTGTGTATTGAGATATTACCCCACAATACTTTCCCAGCCTGCAGAAAACTACCATGCAGGGACTTCCTTAACCAGAAACACTGTCTCCATATTTAGTAACAACCCAGTCTCCCTAGATTTTTATTTAACGAACTGGATATATCCAATCACTTCTTGAATGTCCCTAACACATCCACAAGTGCAAAGGAAGACTGACAGCACCTATAGGGGTAAAATTCAGCATCAAAATCTTTAGTAGTTTCTTGAATTTAAAAGTTGTGAGACTTTTTCATATTACTGTTAATTGGCATCTTATGTCATCCTTAATATCAAGGACAAAAATTTAGTGCCAGCAAAATTTATTACATTCCATTTTTGCTTTAATAAATAAAGAATTCTTCTGTATCTGTGTTTTCTCTACAAAGCAGTATAGAGAAGCAAAGGCTACGAGCCGTCTAAGCTTACATACATACTGTATTTGTTGCTTTTCACATTATCATCACAACATAATATAAGCAAATCATTCCCCCACTCTTTTCTTTTGGTCACATGCAGATTCTGAATGGACTTTTCTTGGATTGCTTGGAGGAAATTATTTTTAAACAGGATGTGCCTCTTCCTCAGGGTGACAGGTTATATACAGAGATTTTTCATCAGAATGAAAACTGCTTCATTTGCTGCCAACCATATGTAAAGCAAGAAGAAAAGTCTGGCCTTAGTGACTCCTAGGAGACTGAAAATGGAGACTAAATGGAAAATACATACATTAAAAATGTTCTTTTTAAAACATAGTTTTACAAGACTCTCAAAACGTGAGGAACTGAAAAATATATTCAAGCAATTAGGTAATCAGGGATGAAAGCATACACAGTTTTGAAGATAGATTGGAAGATAGATTGGTGCATTTTAAGTCTAGAAGGGACAATCATGATCACTTGTCTAATATCGTATGTACTGCAGATGGACAGATGGGCAGGAGGAATCCACTCCTGCTTTAAGTCCAAATTTATTCAGAGTGACAATTGGTCCTGTGCACCCAACGATCTGAAGAGTTGGCTGGTTTGGAAAAAAAAGTGTGTGAAATTTCCAGTGTCCAGAGTACCTAAATTAACTATTTTTTTCAAAAAAACAGACCAACTTGATCTCAAATGTTTATGATAATGCTGAATCTTTAAAGCATTCATTTGATATATTTATGTCCTGTCATTGTCAGTGATGTGGCCATTAGTGGGTTGAGGCTTTCATTTCTCAGTGTAGCCTCTTTGTTGTGGTATATCAGTATTAATTTTATTATATACTACCACTGATGGAAAAGACCTCTAATTATCTCTCTTGGGATTCTTTATCTGGGGTTTAAAGGCTTGCTATAAACTTACCCTAGAGAGTGTGAAAGAAACACATGGCAAAAGATAAAAAGCAGACCGTGTTAGTGGGCTTGAGAGTGTTGGGTGATCTTCCCTTTTTTCATATTTTTACCGGATATTTTTTGTTTGGTTTGATGCGAAGTGTGGCAAACTTGAAAAAAAGTAAATCTTGCCTTGAGATAGGAAGAATACTAAAGAGGCTTTTAGATTAAACCATCAATTATGCAGCAAGACTTTTTGTATATTTGTATATTCTCTGGAATATTCTTGTGTATTCTGCTATTACTTTTTTAATAAAGATTGGAAATACACACAAATTCTTGCAGATTCTAATGTGAAATCAGTGATCCCATTTTAAGACTTTCCCTTTGGGAAAGGAAGTACGCTGGGCAATCCTCATACAAACCTGAAAGATCTAATACTGACCACTACAGAAGCTGGCTTGATGGAACTTGTTTTTTCAGACTGTGTAATATTTTTGTCCTTATGCCATACTACTGATGTTATGCAGTATTATTTAAGCTGTTCTGTTTGAATCTTTCATCATACTGATGATGCTAAAGAATTACTGCAATAACCCTGACTCTTGCTGTGACACTACACCTCAGACAAGTGTCAGCAGAACTTGGGTTATGGACGTAGGGGGAAGGATCTCTGTTTCCTAATTAGTCATCTATAGCTTGGCCTATCTGAACCTTCTGCGTGCAAGGTCCTGGTCCCATATGCCAAGCGGGCTACTTCATCTTACAAGGATGGCTGCTCCAAGATGACACCAGTGGTGGAACCCCTTCCGTGTCCCTCATGATGCCTCTGCTGTCTGGTCTTTGACCTTCCCAAGCCCCACAGATTCCCACGGACATCAGCCATGCAACAACTTTCCTCTACTAAGGCACTTCACTAGACTAAAAGTGAAAACTTTGAGTATGGTGATATTGTGGACGGCAGGATGCTGTCTCCCCACCACTTGAAGCAGATACTGCACAGAAGTAGGGACACAGTGGGGCTGCTGGTGCTGTTCAGGATCAGGCTGGGCAATGTAGCCCTGAGCAGAAGACACTATCACAATGCCAGCCCTGTAACACTGGTATTTTGGGTAACACGTATTGTAACTCATGGGACGGTTGGCCTAACAAACACTTGCCTTATTGCTTCTCTTTATTCTGCTTCCCAGTTCTAGCAAGTGAACTGCCTGTGTTCCCTATACAAGGTGTTCCACAAATACATTACAAGCTACCCTGCAAAATGAATGTGCTTCCTTTTTTTTTGCCCTAATTTGATATTTCTGTCATCATTCAGGTAAAAAACCTGTCCTTCTTTCTCACAGGTTCAATACAAGTCAGCAGAAGAAAGGTTCTACACAGCAAAGGAGTCAGATCCTGTGCTTGACTCTCAGCTTAGGGCAAAGTACTGGTGAATACGATGACTTTGTGTACAAGGGTATTTTCACTAGCAAATGGACAAAGATCTCCCTTTGCAGAGTAACCCAGCAACCAAGAGGAAAAATTTTTCAGAGACAAGGTACTAACCTGTTTCACTAACTTCACTGGGAGCTGGCGCTTGCCTGCATCTCAGAAAAAGTGGGGGTGGATTTGAACCTGAGATAGCAAGTGGTTTAAGTTACCTCTGTTTATTTCACACTTACAGCACTATCTTCCTATGATCTGTACCTAAGATAAATTGTTCTTCTGTGGGCACGTTACTTATCTTAACAGTACTGCTCAAAACAACTAAAGGTCAAGTTAGGAGACAATAAAATGTATCAATTCAAATCACATTAGCACTTCAGAAAGTCAAAGATATGGACATCTGTGGGGTTATTGGGGAAGCAACATAACATTTGAGGTTAACAACTAAACACCCAGCCTTTGGCAGAATCATGTTCAAAATTCCTCTGTTGGCTCATGCACTGAAGCAGCAATCACAATTTAGGAAAAATAAAATAAAAGGTCAAAATGCTAAAAGTTATAGTGACAATAACTCATGCTCAATGGGAATCTAACTAGCTATTTAAAAAGCACCTTTTTTCCTGTTCCCTATCAATATGCAAATGTTAGTTTTACAGTGCTGGAGAGACATAATTCTTAACAGAGAGAAATTTTCCCAACATGAGAAATTGCCCAAATTATATTCCAAGTGCCTTATGAATAGGAACCATGATAATTTTGCCATTGTAATCTACAGGCAGTCAAACCACATTAATTTATTTCTACTTCTTTAATGTAAGGCTCAAGCCCAAAGTATTTTATATTACTTTATTTTGGGGGCGTGGGGGGGGGAATCAGCGCCATTGTGTCTGTACGTGCTGAAAGTGCAAAAGCTACAGAGAGCCATTGACCTACTAAAAGACATAAGAATACCTGTTATAAAGTGCTTTGAACATTTTTTAAAGCCAATACCCAGATCTATCCCCAGGGTGAGAGCCTAACACAATGAGTTGTGATTCCACGTTGCAGCAGTGGGAAGAATGATCCCTGGTTGCAGTTAGCCCAAAAAGTGGGACACATAGTCTTTTGGAAAGCCTTTCCCCTGGGATGTCATGGTAGTACGTCTTCATAGCACAGCTTTGCTGGGTACTAGAGAAGGCCCAGCTGAATAAGTGAAGGCAGAGTAGCATAGCCCATGCACAAAATCCAGCAGACTTGCCTGAAACCCAAGAAATCAGGCTAGGATAGGGGCAGGATTTGTGATTTTGTCCTGTGGGAAGACATGGGAGAAACTCCAGGGAAGATTCCTGAAGAATATCCTCCTTACAGAAACCTGCTCCTGCTCCAGGAACCCTCTACAACCTTTTCTGTTGCAGAGGGGGTGACAGCATGGGCCCAGAGCTGCGTCACCCACATGCTGTGACTTGGCTCTTTGTCCAGCCCCTCTGTGGTAAAGTGTGACAACCCTCACCAGGACAGACAAGCTGAGACCCAGCAGGTATCATCTTCCCTGAGGAGTTCAGTGTGGAAGGAGGCAGTGATATTAGAGGGACACAGATGAAGAAATACTTCTCAGAGGCACTCCTGTGTTGCTGGAGCAGCGTTTTGCAAGCAGAAGGGCACCCATTGCACATGCCAGAAGAGGAAGATCAGCTTCAGAGAACATGGTGCACAGCAGAGCAATTGCGCTTTTGAGGTCCGACACACACTGTGGTAGTGGCAAATGTTCACATCTCCTCTCAGGACTCAAACAACTTGACCTGGTTTCACATCTGGATGTGAAACCTCAGTCTTTGCCTTCAGTGCTAAGAAAATCCATGCTTGTAGGTGGCTACCACATGGTAGCGAGTGCTTAGCTATCATGTAGCACGATCTGCAGGGAATCGAAGTATTGTAGTTTTCTACCCTGAACTAAACTAGGTCCTGCCAACCACAGACCCATGGTTAACAACCCCATGGTGAAAAAAGATTTCTGCTATCATCAGTGACAAAGTTTGAGGCTCTTGGTATTTGTGAGGACAGAGCAACCAAACTCTGTTTTGGGTAGACAAAACCAGATGCACTAGCACATTCAGGCTTTTATTTTATTCTCAAGTCTTTGGGAAGAAAATTAAATTATTAGGAAATATCTGCAATTTCAGTGCCACAATTTTCCAGAACGCTTTCTTCTAACTCCTTCCTATGCCAGAGTTACTCTGGCTGCTGCTAGTGGAAATTGCATCAACAGTCTCAGGAGCAAATTATCAACCTGTTTCTCACCTCCAGCAGTTGATTTCTGTGTCTTTTAGCAAGCTGTGCAACTTCTGTGTAACAGGAGTTTTTTTCCCAACTAAAGCCTCAGTGTACCCTCTTCTGCCACGGGTGTACCTCTGCAGCGCAGCATCCTGCTGTCTGGACCATACCTTCAGCAGGGTGAAAAAGCAACGGTGCTGGCAGCAACAGCAAAGCACGTGGGAATGCTGGAACAGGGACAATTATGCTAAAGATAAACAAATTTATACAAAACTAGTGTTTTCATAAAAGGTACCCTAACAAGGATGTTCAAGCCAAACAGGACAAGGACATTCTGGCCTAAAAATATGTTTTACCTTGTAATCACAGTACTTGAATATTTCCTACAATTTTCTATGAGAAACACTGGTGCTTGAGCATGAGGGAAGACCGCTATGGGTAAAATACTCTGTTTGTGAATAGAAAGAATATTTAAGCTACAATTCAGTGATGACGTTATTTCAGGGTCTGGATAAATAACCCAAGGCACTTCCAGAATAACACCTCTCCAGTCATCCAGACTGTTCTTAAATTGGATAAGCACCATGCTGACAAAAGCTCACTATGTCCCTTTGAAAATCACCCTCGAGTCAATGGGCTCCAATGAGCTGCAGACCAAACTACTGCAGTAGCGACTCCCTGTACAACACTCTCTGCAGGATAGAATTTTACAGATATTTTGCTTTTCTGTCTGCAAGTACTTTTGATTAAAATTTACTCAGGGTCTTTTGGTCACTTGGACAAGGCATTGGATTTATAAATTATATAGCACTCTCTCTGCCACACAAGCTGATGTTTGATCATTGGCCCGTGCCTAAACAGGGATGTTAACCTAAAGCCCCTGTGTTCTTTTCTCTTCATGCATGATTCTTGCTCACAGAGCTTCACGCAGAGGAGCTGAAAAGAGGATTTCCAGTGAAAAAAAACCTTCCTGAGGCAAACAAACCCAGAGTCTTTAATGCCAGAGTTGTCATTATAAAAGAATAAAACAAATGAACATAGGAATATTTTATGCAATTTACAGTCCTAATGCTTCCAGTGAGACCAAACGAATAGTCTTAAGAGACATGGTCCATGCATTCAGTGTTTCAGTTAACTTCCTATGAATGATTAGTTGACTGTTGCATATAATAGAGATACCCAACTGGTCTTAATTTACATTAATTACAGAATCACAGAATCACAGAATGGTCAGGGTTGGAAGGGACCTCTGGAGATCATCTAGTCCAACTCCCCTGCCACAGCAGGGACACCTACAGCAGTTGCACAGGACGGCGTCCAGGCGGGTTTTGAATGTCTCCAGTGTGGGAGACTCCACAACCTTTCCGGGCAGCCTGTGCCAGTGCTCTGCCACCCTCAAAGTAGAGAAGTTCCTCCTCATGTTAAGATGGAACTTCCTGTGCTCCAGTTTGTGCCCATTACCTCTTGTCCTATCACTGGGCACCACTGAGAAAAGACTGTTCCCATCTACCTGGCACCCTCCCTTTAAGTATTTATAAGTATTGATAAGGTCCCCCCTCAGTCTTCTTTTCTCTAGACTAAAAAGACCCAAGTCCCTCAGTCTTTCCTCATAAAAAAGATGTTCCAATCCCCTAATCATCTTTGTAGCTCTTTGCTGGACTCTCTCCAGCAGTTCTCTGTCCTTCTTGAACCAGGGAGCCCAGAACTGGACACAGTACTCCAGATGCGGCCTCACCAGGGCAGAGTAGAGGGGGAGGATGACCTCCCTCGACCTGCTGGCCACACTCTTCGTGATGCACCCCAGGATGTCATTGGCCTTCTTGGCCACCAGGGCACATTGCTGGCTTATGGTCATCCTGTTGTCCACCAGGACTCCCAAGTCCCTTTCCACAGATCTTCTCTCCAGGAGGTCAGCCCCCAACCTGTACTGGTGCATGGGGTTGTTCCTCCCCAGATGCAGTACCCTACACTTGCCCTTGTTGAATTTCATTAGGTTCCTCTCTGCCCAACTCTCCAGCCTGTCCAGGTCACGCTGTATGGCGGCACAGCCTTCCAGCGTGACAGTCACCCCTCCCAGTTTTGTGTCATCAGCAAACTTGCTGATGGTACACTCTATCCCTTCATCCAGGTCATTGATGAATATATTGAACAGGACTGAACCCAGTACTGACCCCTGAGGGACACCACTTGTTACTGACCTCCAACTAGACTCTGCACCACTAACCACAACCCTCTGAGCTCTATCTGTCAACCACTGCTCAATCCACCCCACTGTCCACTCATCTAACCCACACTTCCTAAGCTTGCCTGCAAGGATGATGTGGGAGACAGTGTCAAAAGCCTTGTTGAAGTCAAGGTAGACAACATCCACTGCCCTCCCCTCGTTCACCCATCCAGTCACGCCATCATAGAAGGCTATCAGATTAGTCAGACATGACTTCCCTTCGGTGAATCCATGCTGACTACTTCTGATAACCTTCTTTTCCTCCAGATGCTTGGAGATGACACCCAGAACGAGCTGTTCCATCATCTTTCCAGGGATGGAGGTGAGGCTGACTGGCCTGTAGTTTCCCAGGTCATCCTTCTCGCCCTTTTTGAAGACTGGAGTGACGTTGGCTTTCCTCCAGTCCTCAGGCACCTCCCCTGTTCTCCAGGACCTTTCAAAGATGATGGAGAGTGGCCCAGCAATGACTTCTGCTAGCTCCCTCAGCACTCGCAGGTGCATCCCATCAGGACCCTTGGATATCCAGTTTACCTAATTGATCTCTAGCTTGTTCTTCTTCAACCAAAGGAAAGTCTTCCTTCCTCCAGACTTTCTCTGTTACCCACAAAGTCTGGGACTCCCGAGGGCTGGCACAAGCAGCGAAGACAGAAGCAAAGGTGGCACTCAGCAACTGCCTTCTCTGCATCATCCGTCACCACAGCACTTGCCTCATTCAACAGCGGGCCCATATTTTCCCTAGTTTTCCTTTTGCCTCCTATATACTTAAAGAAGCCCTTCCTATTGGCCTTGACATCCCTCGCCAGGTTCAATTCCAAGGCTGCCTTGGCTTTCCTTGTTTCATCCCTGCATACCCTGACAGCCTTCTTATACTCATCCCAAGTCGTCAGCCCCTTCTTTCACAATACTGTAAACTCCCTTCTTCCACCTGAGCTTTTCCAGAAGCTCCCTGCTCAGCCATGCAGGTGTCCTGTTTCCCTTGCCTGATTTCTTGCTCTTAGGGATGCATCCTAAGACATGGCACATTGAATATCAGATTAAACTCTTAAGAGGCAATGTGATCTACCAGATAAGGCACAGGACCAGCATCCTGAAGAACTGGATTCTGCTCCTGGCTAACTCCAAGGTATCTCGCTCTCCCATCTGTGCCTCAGATACTCAATTAGTAATGTAAGAGAACAACTTTCTCTGAACAATGCTTTTTAATGCATACCAAATCTCAGTGTTGCAACTTGCAAAATGTTTAGGGTGTGCCTTTGCATATCAAAGAACGGCAATGGGATGTCCTTGTTTCAGGAGCGATTAGTGTTAAGTGCAAGTGCCTCTTTACTGGTCCCCTGGGCATGAATGACTAAGCCAGTGAGGTACCAAGAGGTGCATATTGTAGTATAATTAGCCTCTTGTGCTCTCTATCAGCAATGCAAGCAGTTCCTTGTATGTCAGTGACCTGCACCCTTGTTTCAGGAAAACCTTCTCTTTCTGCAGTGGCTGTAAAGATCTCCTGCAGAAACGGTGATTCTTTTAGTGTTCAAGGCCTGAGGAGCTCAAAGAAGAAGAAGAAGAATTAGATACATTCACCTAGATGAAAATACAGCTACTGAGCCAAATGAGCAAACATTCCCTAACTATTTTTACCCAAATCTCAAAAGCTAATGGTTGGGAACAGCTTGTCGCATTATGGTCCTGCTGCCAAAAAACCACTATGAACATGGATTACTGGAGATCACTTTGTCACAACCTAAAGATTGTGACACACTTCTACATCTCCTTCAACTAGTGATAATAGTCACAGAGTGTGCCTCCATCATTCTGTCACTGGATGTCTGCAGGTTACTTTAGCCTGGCTCTCCACTGCACTGAGAAAAAGGAACTTTGAGGGAAGGTGGGATTCAGTGCCCTGTTTTAAGCATAGTGAATGTTCACTTCCGAAGCTGTTGTTTCAACTGTGTCACTCCTTTTGGCCCATCTCTCTATTTATTCCTCTTTCTTTATCACCTAGACTAATTTTGTTTCATTTTTTTGGCCCCAATATGTCTCAGCCATTTTAAAGACAACTCCTGCTTTTAGTCAAACCATGGTACCAGGGAATACCATCAACTTCCTACATTTTTTAACAAATACTCATGATTTTTCCCTCTGTCCACTGTGTTCCACAGGGTGGAGCTCCTTTAAAGCATCCTACAAGCAAATTCATTATCCACTCTCGAACTTTCATTTTCTGCCTATAAAAAATGTTAAACACTTACTGTGCCATTTCACCACCAGCTTGAGCCAGCAATAGAGAACGTTGCCACAAAGAAAAGCACTTCCCTCCCACCCATACAGATCACTCCTTTTTGCCCCTTTTTGATCCCCTGACATGCGCCAGCAGAAACAGTTGTGTGGCAGCACAGTGAAGAGTCGGGAAGTTGACATGGGTAAAAATAACTATATTTTGCTCGGTTAGCTGTTTTCTGTATCAACGCTTGTGCTGGGCTAGAATAGCTGGCGAAGGGATGGGGCATAGGGGATAAAGAATCTGGAATAATCAGCCAGAGGAAAAAGGCAGGGCAGGACTGCCTCTTTTGGCAGTGCTACTGGTTTCTGTTGGCTTAAACTGCTTGTAAAGTCACGATACCAGGCCACTGGCCCCTCTGCCTCTCATGCAAAGGTGTATCACCTCACTGTTTCCTTGTACCCCTCTGTCTCTTTGTGTCTGTCCTTCTGATCGTCTTTTGTTCTGCCATTTGGCACAGTGGAATTTTAGAATGTATTGGATTTTGTACGGTGATTTAAAAAAAGTAATAATAGTTACAGTAATAGCAGCAAATACATGTAGTAAGAGAAATGTCTCGATTAACCCAAAATGATATTTGATTCTTTTATGAAAACTGTAATATTTCCTCACAAAGCAAAAATTCTGGTTCATGTAGTTCTTTTGGGCATAGATATATCTTGCTGCAAACTGGAAAAAAAATCTTTAGAAGTCAGATGTGCCTGCACCAAAAAAAATGGTTCCTAACAGTTTGCCTCTCTCTGCTGAGAGCCAGTGTCCACATCTCTCTTGCAGAACTTTTTTCTAATTTATTTTTAAGAGCTACCAGCAGTTATTCTTTTGAGGCAAAATGTTATCCTTCTGAGAGAGACAGGCAAGTGTTGCTGCCTTGGAAAGTCATTTCCCACAGCCACAGAATCCATCAGTCTGAAATGTTCCTGAAAGGGTTTTAGTAAAGTGACTTCTTTTCTCGCTTCCCCTCAGCTGTCGTCTCTCAGCCGCATGCAGCTTTGAAGACCCAGAAGGTGAAACAGTATCTAGAAGCACTTCCACATGGCAGTGGCAGGAGAGAAGGGACCTTTCGGGCTGAAATAGCAGCAGAGGAAGCACACAGATCTGATGGAAATCCTGGGGAACTTGAGGCATCTCCACTATCTTCAATACTGTTTTACTTACTTCCTTCCTAATGACAGGAACAGAGTCTCGCCAGGTCCTGCAGTCCCCTGGGAGGATTCCTGAGGCTGGAAAGTGACCTGTAAAATCAATACAGACAGACTTATCATCAGGACTTCCTCATTTTCTGGCAATGATGCTTTGGAGAGCCACCCTCTCCTTGGCTTGTCCCCTCGCTTCTCTCAACTACCTACTACCTTCTTTGTGCAATGTCACCTCATTGCCAAATTACCACAGAAATGGCGACCATGCAAGAGAACAAGAGAAGATGTCTGTGATGCTCTTAGAGGTGTACTGGAACCTCTGTCCTCTCTGTCTTTAGGGGAGAGGTGAGCACAGGCCAGTTTCTTTGGGCTTGTGAAGAGCCCATGGCATTGCTGCACCCCAGGTTTAGCACACTGTACCAAGGTTCAGTTGGGCTCATATTAGCACACGTCGCTGTGCCTATACTAGCACTTTGGTTTGGGCTGTTTGCACCGTGGGGAAGCAATTTCCCCGCGGGTCTGCACTTACCACACGCTGATTTGGCTGCAGAGCGGTTCTGGTGCACTTTGTCTAGATTCTTCCTGAGGAAGGCTAAATACATGCCCTTCCATGTGCTCTAAGCCCTAAATTGGGCAAAAGGGTCCAGGCCAAAACCAATTCTTTGGGCAGCTTTGAATCATGTGTTCTGGGGATGTATGATGCAGGAGACAAGACAAAATCCAGACCCTCTTAAATCCCCTGAGCCACATAACATAAAGGTGTAAGAGCCTCAGTGCCACCTGTTTCTATATAATAATGCACTTCTCTCATGCCAAATCACTTGCTAATGAAGACACAGCCACTGTTGTGTGATTATATCCTCACTAATTTTCATCATCCAGGCACGAGTTTCTTACATTTCCTTCTGTTCTGCTTACCAAAAGCCTTGATTGCAGAACAACAGCATAAAGAAACCTGCTGTAATGCTGCCAATTTGATGCGTACTTTGAACTGAATTTTGAAATATATTTGAAAACTTACTATTAAAATGTTTAATGTTCCCATTTCTATCTTCCACAGATTGCTGACACTCAGTAGAAATAAACCCTCCTCCCTTTTACATGTATTTTGATGATTTTAATAGCATTTTCTTGCTTTGAAAACTTCAAAAAAAAAAAAAAAAAAAAACAACCATGAAAACTTCACAGGGCAGATTTAAGCATGGGCTATGCACATCTGGTTCTGTAACCAGGGTCTCCAGTACCCTAGTGATAACTTCCCCTGGGGTTTTCCCATTCTTTTTCACAAACCAACCAACTCATTTCTTACTCTGCTAGGTTTTATATCAATACCTGATCTATGTCAGAAAACTCTCATATTTCTGCTGTTGCCTGAATGTCAGACCACTTTCCCCCCAAGAACTTATCACAAGAAACAGGCAGAGTACCAGGAATGCTAATAGTATTTGTCTAATGACTCTGTCTCAGTTGCACCAGAGTGATAAACTAGCAAACAGAGCAAGCACTCTGGCAAAAAGCTTGTCTTTGGTGCATGATATCATGTCAAAACCAGCTACAGAATATTTACTGATGGCTCAGAAATATTTCTCACCTCTGTCTAAACGCAGCACATTTGAAACAAGAAAAGAGGGACTACATCACAGACAGGAAACATTAAATAATTAATTACTTCTTTTTGGCACAAGTTGTACAGCCCCGAGCTTCTTATAATGTATAAAATAGAGTACACCTGTCATGTCTTGAACGAACATGAAACCGGGACTTGCAAAATTAAATACATCTGCAACAAATTGTCTCAGTTTCAGATTGGAAGTTATATTTGTAGTAGGTAGTCACGTAGTAGGATAAGTAGTTTATGCATGTGTGCTTTTTAGTAGGTGGATTTCAGTTTCTACCTTCTGTCTTAGAAGCAGCAATAGTATTTTGGCATAAAGGCTTATACCGGGGGTAGGGGAATCGATATTTTTCAATTTAAAACACGCCAGCGGTCCTAGTAGTTTGATACACAGGTATATTCTTTATACGACAGACAGAAACTGCTTTTGTCCTAAAGGTCACAGGAGTGAGGGTCAGTGGTGCTGGGCTCCAATGCTAGCTTGCATCTGCTGTAAAATGTTGGTCAAGCCAAAGTCAATACTTTTAACATATCTGTGTCTGTTTTTACTTCCCACCCCTAAGAAGGTACACTTTGAGCAACCTAAGATCAGGTACCAGAAATTTAACTGGTCTAAAACGGGTCTTTGCCTGTACTCATTTGTTGAGCTGAGAAGCCATGCGCGGGAATTGCTTCCAGTATCCCTGTTAGATTAACCAGAATTCATTTTGGTATCTTGGTGCTGCAGTGGGCGGTACCATGTAAGCAGAGCAGGTCTGCCATGCACATGCCATAGAGCTAATCTGTACATGATTCAAGGTAATTTGTTAGGTATTTCTAGATTTCCCACAGCCTAGTTAAAGCTGTACCTTTGTCTGGGCTAGCAGACATCTAAAGAAGCATCAGCACTGTAGCTGATAATATGTGAAAGCAGAGAAAGGAGATGCAGAGGTAGTAGAGTAGAATAGATTTGGTGACCACTGCTAGAGAAAACCTGGAGATGCTGCTTAAGACAATGCTTGGAAAACCAACACAAGCTAAAAACCCTTGACTGCCAAAAAACATTGGTCTTGTTTTTCCTGGAAATCAAGGTGCAGGGTTCTTTTCCATCTTTCTCTATTTTCTAATGTATGAAAAAAAGTTATAAAAAGAAAAAGGAAGAAGAAGAGTCTTGGCGGGAAGGGACCTCTGGAGAGCTTCCAATCCAGCCTTCTGTTGAAAACAGGGCCTTAGACTAGGTTATCTAGGGCCCTACTAAGCCAAGTCTTGAGCATTTTCACCCCTTCTCTGTGCACTCTATTCCAATGTTTTGTTGTTCTCTTGATGAAGGATATTTTCTTAACACCACATAGAATTTCCCCTGAAGCAACTTGCTCCCATTGCCCCTTGTTCTGTCACCATGCATCTGTATGGTGAGAGTACCTCTGTCTTCTCTGTAACTACCTTTGAGGTTTTGGAAGGCTGTGATTAGGTCCCCTCAAACCCTCTCTTTTTTAGTCTGAGAAACCCCAATTTGTTTAACTTTTCTTCATATGAAAATTTCTCCAGTTCCCTAATTATCTTGGTGGCCCTTTGCTGGACCATCTCGTTTTTTAATCTGCGTCTTGAACCGGTGGGACCGAAACTAGACACACTATTCCGGGTGAGGCCTAGGAAATGCTGAGTAGAATGGGATAATCGCATTGCTTGATCCTAAAGAAGTTAGTGTTAAAAGGACAAGACTTTTTCAGCTCTGTTCTAACAACTTCTAGTTTTGTCTTTCATTTTTCCATGTCATTCTCCTGGTTTCTCTATACATTCGTTCTGCTATATTTTCCTTTCATCCCAAGGCTAATTCAGGCTGACAACACTCATTGTGAAATATGAATCCTTCCCAGGGAACACAACAAGATTCAGAGTGAAATAGCATAGAAAGTTTTCAGTATATTCTCTTGGTAAAATGAAAGGCAGCTTTATAGCTTTTAAAATAATACCATGGAGAAACCATTGCTTCTCCTCCCAACCAGTAGGGTCTTGTTAGAAGGAATGCCTGTATCATCAACTACAAAAACTAAATTTAACAAGTTAACCTCCCCAGGCCTCCCTCAAGAATCAGTGGGAAGAATTGGGCACATCCAGACCTTGGAAAAATAATAATAATCAAAAAATAGAAATATTGGTAAGCTGTTAAACTTTCTACAGCAGATCTGATGCACAGCTGATGCACAGCTTACAGCTGTAAGTCTCCTGGAGAAGAGAAGGCTCCGGGGAGATCTTATTGCGGCCTTCCAGTACCTAAAGGGGGCCTACAGGAGAGCTGGGGAAGGACTTTTTACTAGGGCATGTAGTGATAGGACGAGGGGGAACGGCTTTAAGCTGGAAGAGGGCAGGTTTAGATTAAACATTAGGAAGAAATTTTTCACTTTAAGGGTGGTGAGGCACTGGAACAGGTTGCCCAGAGAGGTTGTTGAAGCCCCGTCCCTGGAGGTGTTCAAGGCCAGGCTGGACGTGGCCTTGGGCAACCTGGTCTAGTGAGAGGTATCCCTGCCTGTGGCAGGGGGGTTGGAACTCGATGATCTTCAAGGTCCCTTCCAACCTAAACCATTCTATGATTCTATGATTCTATGATTTGACACAGGATTGATCAGTGTTTGTCATCGAAAGGGCATCACCCTTTTTGTAGGGTTTCTTAATGCCTGAAAACCCAGGGGATTGGTTCATTCCTATTATTGAAAGCTCTGGAATGGCTGCTTTGGCAGAGTTGTGGCCCCCTGGCTCCATGACTGTCTTGCAATTTGGCAGCAGTGTAAATTAAATAGGGAGAACAGTCACCAGAAATCTGGGCACCTGTGGCAAGGCAGCAAGCCAGGGTGACTTGCGCGATCATCCAGTTTTGAAGAAGAACAAATGCATCAGGAAATAGGAAGATTGGGGTCTGAGAAATGTCTGTGGGGTGATTTTTTTCTTAACTGTTATTCTTATACCTCAAGAAGTAAAGGATCACTGCTCCCTTATTTCATCAAATATGTCAATTACTCTGTTTTGGCAGATATGCTTATAGTTCAGGTATTGCTCAGCATTTGCTGTCCTTTTCCTCTATTGTATCTCTCAAGTATGTTTTTACTCTTTGCAAGATAATGAGAGCTCTATCCTGGGAAAAGGGAATTTAGTGGACGAGGGATTTAGTGGATGCTGTCTATCTGGACTTCAGTAAAGCCTTTGTCACTGTTTCCCACAGCATTCTCCTGGAGAAACTGGCTGCTCATGGCTTGGATGGGCATACACCTTGCTGGGTAAAAAACTGGCTGGAAGGCCGGGCCCAGAGAGTGGTGGTGAATGGAGTTAATTCCAGTTGGTGGCCGGTCACGAGTGGTGTCCCCCAGGGCTCAGTACTGGGGCCAGCCCTGTTTAATATCTTTATCAATGATCTGGATGAGGGGATCGAGCGCACCCTTAGTAAGTTTGCAGATGACACCAAGCTGGGTGGAAATGTTGATCTGCCCAGGGGTAGGGAGGCCCTGCAGAGGGATTTAGACAGACGAGATCGATGGGCCAAGGCAAACTGTATGAGTTTCAATAAGGCCAAATGCCAGGTCTTACACTTTGGCCGCAACAACCCCCGCCAACGCAACAGGCTTGGGGAGGAGTGGCTGGAAAGCTGCTCAGCAGAGAGGGACCTGGGGGTGTTGATTGACAGCCAGCTGAACATGAGCCAACAGTGTGCCCAGGTGGCCAAGAAGGCCAAGGGCATCCTGGCCTGTATCAGGAATAGTGTAGCCAGTAGGACCAGGGAGGTGATTTTACCCCTGTACTGGGCACTGGTGAGGCCGCATCTTGAGTACTGGAGCACATGTCTTATGAGGAGCAGCTGAGGGAACTGGGGTTGTTTAGCCTGGAGAAAATGAGGCTCAGGGGAGACCTCATCAGTCTCTACAACTACCTGAAAGGAGGTTGCAGAGAGGTAGGAGTCAACCTGTTCTGTCAAGTAACAGACGACAGAACAAGAGGAAGTGGCTTCAAGTTGTGCCAAGGGAAGTTTAGATTGGATATTAGGAAGAATTTCTTCACCGAAAAGGTCATCAGGCATTGGAACACATTACCCAGGACAGTGGTGGAGTCCCCATTCCTGGAGGTATTTAAGGGTCGTGTAGATATAGTGCTTAGGGACATGGTTTAGTGGTGGGCTAGTCAGTATTAGGTTAATGATTGGACTAGATGATCTTACAGGTCTTTTCCAATCTAGGAGATTCTGTGATTCTGTGATTCTGATTCTGTGAATTCGTGAATGATAGAGCCACTGAAACAGTACCTGAGGTTGGCTTGGCAGCAAGCACAGCTGGTGAGCTAATAAAGCCAAAATTTCTTATGGATTCCTTTCATTGTGGCCATGTGATGAATGTCATCCTATACCATCTCCAGTTCTTCACAGAGCAAATAAAAGGTTGGAATATTTTTGAAATATGCCTCTGTTAAAACCTGCTTGCTCTCTACCTCTAAAATACCTTAACCAAATGCTAATTTCAAAGTCTGTAATATATGTCAAAGCGCATCTTGATTCTTCAGCAATAATTGATTATTACAGGGAACAAAAGAAAGGTGCTGATCCTCTAGGTCATCACAGAGGTGGAACACTATGGTACAGAGTATTTTATTACTTAGATTTTATTAGGAAAAGTATCAGGTCTTTGAAACTTTGGTTCTGTTCAGAACAATGGCAGAGTGTTGGTTCAGTTTCTGTGACATTGCTAACATTGATTAGACAGGGGCCTTGAGTTTTAAATAAACTGAAGAGTCTTTCAGATTCTCCTAGAAGTAGATCAAATAAGAATGGCTTGAAAGAGCAGGCTGCAACATCACAGGGCTTTGTATCAGCATGTTTCCATGGTCACAATCAGGTAGTGAGGAACGCTTTTGTAAGCGCATCTCAATGTTCTTTGTCAACACCAACCTTCTGGTGTCATATGGCCTTCTTAAACACTATTTGTATTTCGTTCTGAATTGCTTTCCATCACACAAGACAGGTTACAGATAGGGAAAAAAACATGACTGCATCTTGCCCGAGAGTTGACAAGACTCACATTTGGAGAATGCTTGGTGACCTTGGAGAAGGCAGTGACTGTCTTTGGCAAGGGCCTGGGCTGCTGAAAGATGCTCAGTTGTCTTGCTGGAATACCCATGCATGGACTGATACCTTCAAGTGACCTGACAGTAGCAGTGAGATCCAGTACAGCTCTACATGCTGCCATATCACTCATCAGACCCTGGTCTTGGAGCTTCCTGTGCTGGAAATATGTCTCTCTCCATACAAGAGGGAGACTGAATCTGTAGCAAAGAGTAGAAGCATTCACTTGCTATTTGTGTGTCCACATGACCTGAGCCCCTCTAACATCTGCAGGCATGGTTTCTGTAATGCACTGAGTGATGCCTTAATGTTCAAAGGCAGCATTCTTGCAGTGGCCTGTTAAATACACACGGCACAGAGCCACCTATTCCCAGCTTTGCCTGTCTCCTTGAGGAGAGTGAACAGAGGTTCAAAGATGCCTTTTGTTCAGAAGGAAACTGTCCCGGGTTTCCTATTCTGCAAAGAATGATTCACCATACAGCCCTATCAGAGCTGAGGGTTTTTCAAGTAATGATGCTGAGTATAGACACTTTGTTTCCACCTGAGTCCTAGTTAAGACGTCTAAATCCCCCCCTGATTTAGCCCCCATGCCCTCACACCCCTTATAATGTGAGGAACATAAGTAACAAAAGGACAAGGCTTACCATTCAGTATTACACAAACATCTGTATTCAAGTCTCTCAAGAGCTGCTGGCAAAACTCATCCAAAACTGTTCCAGCTGAGGCCTGAGCTTTGGACCAGAAGAAAATTGCTGAGATAAAATCATCTTTTGGGAAGAAGCAGCCACCAAATGTCTAATGCAAAGCCTTTTCCCTCCCCTTGGAATATGGTAGTGGTCCTCAGTGAAAAAGAATAGGATACTCTGTCTGGATGGTAAGGTCACAGGTCCCTCCCAGTGCTGTCCTCTACAGCTGAGGGAAGTTAAGACCTAAGATTCGGAAAATTATTAGTCCCTCAGTGTTCCAACACATTCTGGTCTGGAACTAACTTAAGTGAAGGTTTCCGTGTGAATATTGAAAATAAGTTTGTTTTTTTGTTTGTTTGTTTGTTTTTAAGGTCAATTTCAAATATAGCATATACGTAATACTTTTTTTCCCTCAAGAAACAAGAGCAGGTTTCACCACTGCAGTTCCTGACCACCTTACTGGAGAGCAACAGCGAAATCAGCCGTGTTCGGCCATGCTGTGCAACAAGCTTCAGTGGAGAGACCAGAGCTAGCACCGATCCAGCCCAATACATCAGCACAGCCCAGTGCAAGTCAGTTAAAAAGGGCACAGCACTTTTCTCGTACACTTGCACTGCTGCGGGTCAGAAACTAGATCTGGTGAGTCTCTGCTCTGCCCTATTTATACGATGGAAACAAGCCTCCCGTGATTTCAAATGAGTGAGGCATGATGAGTTCAGAGGTTTTCAGCAGTGCAAGAAAAATAATTTTTCTGCCCAATGACACTGGGTCATGTCCCACTGAGGAAATAAGCTGCCAAGAAAGTGGAGCTGGGGGGAAAACCCTGTAAAATCAGCCTTGCTGATTCTTTTGGAAGGACAGGACCCTCTGCTGCCTTTGGGAATAGCTATGCACCTAGTGATAGCTGCTCTCTCACATTCCAACACCACAGCAGCACTCCTGGCTTTCCAATGTTCTGGCATCCACAGAACACGGGCTAGTCACAAGCACCATGGCCTATTTTCTGGCCGCAGAGTTCTGTTGCTCTAAACAACTGCCAACTTCACCTATGCCTAGAGGCAATCCAGTGGCGACCAGTCTGACACTGGTTAAGTTCTTCACCATGATGCCCAGAATCATTTAAAACTGTGCTGGCGGGATCTTTCAGGCCATTTGTATTCTCTGTATATGTTCAGGATTAGCAAAATTTCACAGACAAAAATTTTCTGCTTGAAAAATGCATTTTTAAGCTGAAAGAAACAATCCGTAAACCTGTGTGATGTCCTTCAAACCACTTTAAGCAGAGAAAACCAGGGAAAATGTCCAACAATTCTACCTCTTGAGTTTGGGTAGTTTCAGAATGAAACATTGGACATTTTTTTCAAACTGCAATTAATTTGGAATTTCTTTAAATATCGTGAAACTTAAAATGAGGATGACTGACAACCCTATAAGCAGTATTTTTTGTTTGATGGGATTTGCAAGGATTTTGACCTTGGGTTGTGAATCAGAGAGCCAGTTCTCTGTACACATCTAGCAGGTACAGCTTCCATTCTTCTCAGATCAGAAGTTTCTAAAAATTCATTGTGCTCAGAGTTGCTATGAAAGCTCAATTCAGGAACTGTGTAACACCTGGCTGGGCTCCAGCATGTCTGTGGAAAGCAGCAGAAAACAGGCTTTCAAGATATGCTGCCCATGAGCACTGAATGCAGATGTGATCTGGACACTGAGCAGCCTGGAGGAGACAGCAGCACAGAGAGCAGGAATGTGCTCGTGGTGGTGGGAAGGGCTGTGAGATGGGGCTACTGCTTTCTCACATCCCCTAACCTGTGAAAATTAATGCTTTTTAGATTTCCTTGGAAGCTTTCTTTAAGCTTCCTTTAAGGTATTTTGCTGAAGTAGTTGTTAAACTTTTAAAAGTGCTCAAACTGACGCAACTCCTTCTGTTTTCAGTGTCGTCAATGGGCTGACAAGGTTGAAAATTAAGGTTTTCCCTACAGATGTGGAATAGCTTTTGGGAGCATTGAAACAATTTAGGTGTGTTAAACTTCAGATTCAGACTTCAAGAATTTGCATGAAAGGTCTAAAGTGCTTCCACTAAATCCCATGGGCTATAGGATAGTCTGTAGACTATTAGATTCCATTACTGTTCTCAAAAATACCTTGATATACCAAGAATGCTTAAAAATAAAGCAAGTGTAAAGTTTCTTGTTTCACAGATAATATTTTTTTCCCAAAAATGTTTTTTATTTTCCATAAATATTTCCAATTTTTTTGAAAAAAATAAAAATTGATACAAGACACTCGTTGTTCTTGAACTAAACACACTAGGAGTGAAACATAAACTGGCTGTTTCAGGGGAGCAGAGAGCAAGGGAAAAAACAGGGATTTTTTCCTAAAGTAACAAAGCACACTGAACCCAAAGTCTATTGTGAACACTCCAGGTGGACAAATTTCTTCTTGCTATCCTGCATACAAACCCTATGAGCTATTGATAATGATTGTTAACTTTGTTATAGCACACTTTAAATCACTAACATACTATAATTCTCTAATAAACTAAGAAAATAGCATATGTTCTCTATCACCTGCTAAACAGATGGCAAGGAGTGTAAATTCATTTATTTGACTTTCTTTTTTTCATTGCTTTGGGCATCTTAAATTTAAATAATCAGATTCAAAGCACTAGCTTCAATCTAAAACAGGCATGCTTTGGAGAAAGGAAGGATCCTTTTTCAAAGGAAAAAAAAGGCTCTGGTAAACAGTAAGCAATTAGCCACAACATGCTACCAGGGATTGTTTAATTGAGGCTGCCATACTAAATTAACCAGATACATGCCCTTGGAAGGACTAGTAAAGCAGAATTACTTACAGATGTTTTCAATTATTCTGTATGAAAGCATGTGCTGCTGCTTTGATTTTTTTATTTGTTTTTCCACTCCAAGGAAAATTAAAATGCAAAACAAACTAACCCAATCCTTCTTTCTCCCTAAATGGCAGGAATGATGGCATATTAGCTGCCAAAATCTCTCCAGGCTTCTCAGCAAAGCTCTCTGTGGAGGGATTCACAAGGCCCAAGTAACTTACAGTTCTCATCTGACCTTAATGCCCATCCTATCAAGTTAATCTGCCCTAGTTTCAAGCTTTAAACAGAAATTGTGACTGCTTAGCTTTACATGTCCCTTAGATCATTTGCTGTGGGAAGCATCTGGAGAACTGTAAACCAATTCATAAAGTAGTAAGGAAAACGTCCTTGCTGCCACATCCAGACTGAATGCTTCAAGTATAGGGAAGCTCTCTCCCAGCGCTGAGCCAAAGATTTTTTGATTCCTAATTAGAATTGCTCTTTGAATGGTCTTGCAGTCTTGTCTTTTGAGTTTCCTCATTTTAGTCTTTTGGCTTTTGTTTTTTAATTTGTAGATGCCATTTTCAGGAGGTTACTATCTTACAAGTTCCCAAATATCATGTGAACTAAATTTGCAGGCCAACAACAAATTCTCTGTCCCTGAGGATAGTTTTAATTAGACAGTATATGTGTACACTAAGGGTAGATTAACTGAACAAAAGCCTACAGAGTAAACAAAGAAAAGAATCTTACTTGAATAAGTCGTCAATGAGATGAGCTCAAATCTCATTGTCATTTCTTTGGAAACAAAAAACCCCAGTGTTTAGACTCACTAACATTGGTTTAGCTGGTAACTAGAAAGGCTCCTGCAACTTTATTTGAAGTACCAAAATCCCCAAGTTTATGTCCCAAACTCTAGGCAGTCCAGTAGATAGATATTCTAGGTCATCCTCTGGGGCACCAAACTATCTCTGGCACCACCATAATTTGTATAATTGAAGGCTAGGCACCTGAAATTCAGATTTCCAACACTGACATTTTCTTTTTAGTACACATTATTCCCAGCATAGTCCTTGAATACAGGACTAGAGGGTCACTGGCTGAGAGCACTGCACGTAGCAAAGAATCTGAGGTATATGGGGCCAGCACGTGAGAGAAGCCAGCTGGGATGTGAGTCCGTAACTCTGCAGTATGAGCACTCTGCAGGTGGATCCTTGATTCTTAGTCCATTCTCAGCCCAGTTCTGTACATTGTGTAATGGCTGGTAAATATAAAACAGCCAGGCTAAGTCTAAAACTTTATATGAAAAGAAGTGAAATCTTGCACTATGTTTGCTCAAATCAAGAAGAGATCATATAAACCTGGTGCCATAAATAAGGTACAGACTACTTACCCACAGGCACTTAACAGGAGTGCCAAATTAGGAGTTTATTTGCTATTGGCTTCTTTTCTAGACACTGATGAAAGATTGGTACTTCCAGTGCAGAGCAGGAACTCACCCAGAGCAGAGAGCTGCATAAACACAGGACAGGCATGAGACAGGTCTTGGATGGGGCACAAACTTGACCCTATGGAGTCTATATTCAGAGTCTTGCGTAGACTCACTCAATGTGACTCAGAGTATCAGACTGTCACAAGCTGTTAAATTTATTATTTAAAAACATTAATGAAGTCAGGCAGTTAAAAAGTATCTGTAAAAATGTAGTACATAAGGAAAAAAATGTTTTCATTATCTATTTAATGTCTTGCTTCCTATGACTCAAAAAATACATAGGCCTGATCTCTAGAATGAAAGCATATACTTGGGGTTGTTTAGTCTGAAGAAAAGGAGGCTAACGGTAGACCTTATTGCTCTCTAGAACTGCCTGAAAGGAGGTTGAAAAGAGGTGGGCGTTGGTCTCCTCTCACGAGTTACAACTGACAGGATGAGTGGAAATGGCATCAAGTTGCACCAGGGGAGGTTTAGGTTAGACATTAGGAAAAACTTCTACACTGAAAGGGTTATCAGAGACTGGAACAGGCTGCCCAGGGAAGTGGTTGAATCACCATCCTTGCATGTATTTAAAAGCCGTCTAGATGTGGTGCTCAGGGACATGGTTTAGAAGTGGGCCTGGTAGAGTTAGATAACGGTTGGACTTGATGATCTTAAAGGCCTTTTCCAGCCATAACGACTCTATGATTCTATGATAGTACCCATTTTTAATTTAGCCTTGCTCCAGAATCACGTCTCATACACATAAAGGATGGTAAACAGTGATGGTCAGTGATTTTTAATGTTAAAAATAATGATCAGTATATGTACTGTCCTACAACCAGCATGTAAGTATGAAGAGATCAGATGACTTCTTGTAGAATTATAAAGATACTGTGTCCCATTATTTAGCAATAGCTCAATACTCTAGCTATGTATTGTCAGCCTAGGTTTTCAGATTACTTACCACACTATTTCCTAGCTTCTGTGGGTTTAAGTCTATCCCTCATGTTATTTTAATGTAGCTTTGTGGACTTTAATTTCCTTTGAGGATTTTATAGAAGTAAAAGTATTACCTAAATGCATTAAAAATACTAGTATTTGCAGACTGTGTTTTTTTTCCTGCAGTCTGGAAGCAGCTCCCACAAAACAGGAAGCCATTAACTGCCATGAACTGTGGAGATATTGCATGGGTTACTTCTAAGACATTTACTGATGGAGATAACGGGTTTCGAAGCTGGTTTTGGTTATGGAAATACTGACAGCAGCAGTACTCTATTCATTAACATCACAAGACCTTATAAAAAAAAATAGAGAGAGAGAGAGAAATCTATACTGTAAGACCAGTTGTGAAGATTTTCAGAGCTTGCAGTTACAGGGAAGCTCACAAAAAAAAAAAAAGGGTGCCTCATATAAGTTATAAATGTGGGCAAGCTTAATTGCTTTTCCAATTCTGAAGATTCACAGCTAAGGCATGGCCTGTCCCTCGCTCCCCTGACCTTCACTTTTAGGAAAAATAGACAAACTGATGTCAGTGAATGAAACGGTAGGGATGAAACACAAGCAGCCATTGATGAGACCTGGGAGATTTATGACTTGAAGGTGGCTGGAATTTAACCTGAAGGTGAGATAGTCACTGCAGTGCAACAGTGTTAAAGACTCTTACTAATCTGCCCTGCTCAAAACATTGGCATCTGCAACCACTGCACTAATTTAACCTTCTGAGTCGCCAGAAGGTTTAGTCCCTTATTTAGCACTTTCCACTGAGCTGTAACAGAAGCTTTAAGATTGCTATTCACAACCATCATGGAAGATTACAGTTGGAGCAGTAACTATGGTCTACAAGCTTAAATTTGTGATCTGTTCCCTCACAAGGGATGCCTGAGTAAAGCCAGAAAAAAATAGAAATGCAAAGCCAGACCCAGTTTCAAAGAAGAGAATGGCAAGCTTACAGCAAAAGAGAACTTAAAAAAATATATCTGAAGTCAAAGACAATCCAGAGGGAAAAGGGAAGCCTAAAGTCAAGCCAAAGAAAAGGCCATGTAGATCAATGAAAAGAAATATAAGACATTTATAGACAGTCAGATGATCATGGGGCAGAGCAGTCCTCCTGGCAGATTCTGAGGTTGATAGCTTGCCCTTTGCTTTGTTAAATTTCCATCAAGGCACTGTCAGGGTCCACAATATTGTTAAGCATTTTGAAAGTTAGGAGAGCAAACAGACTAGAGAACACACAAAGAAATAACAGTTTCATGACCCCTGGAAATTTAATGCTTGTGACCTGAGCCTGTAAGCATCCAGTGTGCTCCTGTTTCGAAGGATGTTTGTGCTACTTGTTTGCACCAGATTTCTGTTGCATTTAGTGCCATGTTTCAGCTGTCCTTTAGTAGTTTGGAAGGCCCAGAAAAGAAATTCCAGTCTTGTTCATACTTCATGCCCATCTTGGCAAGGTGAAGAAGACAGCCTTCCTCTGGTTTGCCACAGCTGGAGATAGGATTTAGGCAAGGAGTGCTGAGGCACATGGTGGCATTCAGTTCCTGTACTACTTGTAAGACTATCATGTTCAGGATTTAACCTGTAAACCTATCTGGGGTCAGAAGGTAATTTTTTCCAGGTCAAGCAGGAACCTTGCTCTTCTTTGTAGCATGTATGCCTCATAAAGAAATTAGTAGCATTATTTAACATATTTGCAGGTTTTGCAAAAATACATGACATTGGATTCTTCTTATTGCTAGCAATTAGAAAGAGTTAACTGAGAGGAAGCATCTTTCCTGATCATGTACACATTTCAAAATGCCTGAAGCTGAAGCACCAACCTATGAGGCACCAAATGCCTTTTCCTGTCTCTATTCCTCCTCCTTACCTACCCCTTAACTGTGGCTCTAAATTCCCAGTGGTTTGAAAAAGGGATTTAAAATCATGTGGGACAAATCTGTGGCAAATCCATCCTTGTAACACCTCCTCTTCCTAAGTTTGGCTGCATTTTAAGACTGACAAAATCCATTTTAGGTATTGTCAGTTGACTCGCTTAGCAGTTTCAGAAAAAAAATTTAGCAAAAATTCTCTCTTCTGATGAGCAAACTCCAGGTTTGCATACCCAAGCTGTATGTAATCCAACTCCTACAAAGTCAATAAAGACAAAAAATAACATTTCTGTAGTGACTGCTCCCAAGAAGGAAGGAGGAGCTGCGAGTAAGTAGCTGCTGCTCCCACTGACCCCCATTTTTGGCACAGCAGAAGCACGCATCAGGAAGCCTCCTCAATAAGGTGTAAAAGAAACAAGAGTTTTCAAACTCAGTGTTCCTGTCCTGCCAAATATTCATAGAAGCTGCTGGCAAAATGTGTGCCTCCTCCCATTTCACTGATGGTCCACAGAGAGAAAGGCAACCTTCGCCAAGAACTTGAGTGCTGTGCACTTTTCTACAGCACAGGGCAGAATTCACTTCCCACAATAACCCAGAGCAAAGCCTGACAGCGTATGTGACATGAGGGTAACTGAAAATAGGAAGGAGACTGGAAGAGGCAAGCCGTGAGGTCCCTTACGGTTCTGTGCTCCCCAAAGGAAAAAATGACAACATCTAGAGAGATTTGCCCACAGTACTTTCTGAGGAATTTGTTGGCACAACCCCAGTGAAGGAAGACAAAACCTCAGACTTGCCCTCCTTTCAGTAAAGGCAAGGTTGTCTCCACTGCAAGTATGTATACACATATGCGAAGATGGAGAATGGAGACAAACACAGGGTCCCGCTTAAATCCTCAGCAAGCAGGCAATGCATTTTGGATTTGATTGACACTGTTCACCAAGGAATGTATCACCACCAAAGAGCCTAGCTATTAAAATGTGAGGTGTTCCAGCTTCTTGCAAGTTCCACAATTACTTAATAATCCCAAGAATTTAGGGCATTTTTTCAGGTTATGTTAAGTCAACTAAAGTGTCACATGCTGTTAGCTCGCTTTAGATCTGGTCTTATATAATGCTACTGTAAAGCATATCCTGGTAGGACACATCAGAAATAAGAACTAAAAGCACATGACTCTGTGTCCATAACTCAAAGAAAATTTGCCTATAGGCCAGTAACAATGGGCATTTTCAGTCACACCTGTGCTGAGTGGCTGCCAAATCCAATTGCCTGACAGTGGCTTGGCAATTCAGGTTTTGTAGGGTTATACACGCACTATTAAAAAGTATGAATGAATCCATAAAAGCAGGGCTCAGTATTCCCTACTCTTAATTTATTTTCATTACTGTCTGAAATGCGACTTTCTTTTATAGCATATAGCTGGGTATTCTGGTTGTAAGAAGGTACACATAGAGATATTGTTCCTGAAGAGCATATTACTGCTGCCAGTGTTCATGCTTATATGATTTCTCAACGGTCATAATTTTAAAGCTCGGATCTCAGCACGAAATGGCCTGTGTAAGCATCCGACACTGACTAAACCTTCTTAACCCTCACCATCATTTCAACTTCATTTGCCTTGTTACAGCTGGGAAGATTGTGTAGACATCCTCACCATACCTGTGTACTTCGTGTCAGAGATCCCTGAGGTGGTTCTGGTGAAGACATTGAGTGCACATCATACATCATGGCATAGAATAGGCTGATGAAACAACTTTCATATGGTTAGATAGCACGTGGATCAAAGCTGGCTTGGTTGGACAGGCAAACTCTGCTGTCCTCTGTGTTCTGCTTCTGTAGTTCACACAGTCAGTTCAGGTATCTGCTATTAGATGCTATCACCTAGACACCGCCAAAATTTTATGCAGGGATACGTACATTATTCTACATGTAATGTAACAGTGCTGGCATCAAATTGTCATCTATTTTAAAAAAACTTCAAAACAGTTCAAAATACAGAAAGCAAAACCTTTGGCCAAGCCTGCTACTTGGATATGCAAAAAGTAGATGATAAAAAAGTAAGAAGATATGCAAAAGACCAACCAGCAGTATCTATTGAGCAACATGACAAACACCTTCACATTTTCCAGTCTGATTTCCTTAGCGAGCCCAGCTGAAATTGTTTCATATATTCCTATTTAACTAGTCACTAACACAGTGGCCAGGCTAGACGTGATGAAGTACAGATTTTAGTGTCTTCTGCAGTGACCAACAACCTCCTTATCCTGTCCTCCTCTGCCACACCTTATATTCAAAGTGAAAAAATGATCCTTTTGGAAATCAGTGTAAGAATGGGTGTCCTCCACGTGGAAAGCCATGTGGTGTTAAATTTTTAGGCTATTAAAGAGACTGGAAATGAACCATTCACCTGCATATATGTCTGTTGCAAGGTGAACGCTTGTCCACGTCTTCTCCAAAGAATGCCGTCATCCAATCTGTTATGTCATATATTGGCCTGATCGCTGTTTGGGAAAAGCCAGAGATACAACCCTGCGATAGCCTGGCTATTGCCAGAGATGGACCACTGCTGATCTGAAATAACGTTGCTCAGAAAGGGAAGGTTAGGGAAAAAAAATAAACTGTGGTGGTTTTGGAATGAAATAAGATTTCTTAACACTGATTGGACTGCGATGTATTTCAGTTTGATTAACAGTTGTGTCTCCTTGAGAACAGCATTAGTGGTGTCAGTGTTGTGTCCATAGTCACTGGCTAATATTGAAGGATAGGGGGTTCATTTTTTATGTGAGTGATTCAGATTTACCCCTGTGCTTACAGAACAACCAATTGCACGGTTAGGTTAGGCTCTGTCCAGTTTGTCATCCTTTGTTTCTGTTTCTGTTGTTCCAGAGAAAACATCACAGATGTGGGTGAGCTTTTCCGTGCAGTGGGATGAGAACTCTCTTCAGAAAGAGGAACTTGGTTATGAGACAGATTTGAGGTGGTGTGGGGAGATTAGTCACTCTGCTGTCTGGAACACTTCTGTTCACTGCGATTTTGCAAATCTTGCTGTAGAAGGGATGGAGAATTTCCTGGTCTTTCCCAAGAGGTGGTATAGCAGGAGAATAATGATGTTTGAGATAGTCTTCATGCAAACAACCAAGAATGAGCCCTTTCCTCTTACTCACCTGCTTATTGCCCAACTTACAGTACTTTTCCCCATTCTGATCATTCCTCTGCAAGTCCACTCTTAACCCTTCTTCCAAACTGTTTGCCTCTGGTGGTGTATTCTTATCCCTATGTCTCCAATTTTACTTCTGTATTTCTCTTTCCAGTCCCTCCAGATTTTTTCTTCCAGCAAGGATGTTCCCGAGCTGGGCTGTCAGATTGCTCACAACCCACAGGGCTGGACCATTGGGTAGGGCTAAGTACAAGGAGTACCAGGACCAAGCCTGAACATCAGAGGGAGGAGAAAGAGTTGGCCTCAAGCCACCAAGCCCCCCACCCTTCAAGAAAGATCTGCAGTGATATGCAGGGAGGATTGCTAAAGGTGTTTTTTTTCAGTGACTTCAGAAAAAAAACAATGCTTTTACTACCTGGTTCCAGAGAGACAGATTGAAAAGCAGAGCCTTGGTCTCCATTTCTTCTATGTCAGAGTATGTCCTCACCACTCCTTTGGCATCTAACTCTTTCTTTTTCCTTGAACATGCAGTTACATTATTCAGGTTAGTACAGTATTACAGGCTTTAATGTGCTGTGTGTGGTTGAGCTAGTTAAGCAACTGGAAGCACCCGACTGTGTAATACAAGACTCTACCCAGGGAATGTTGTACAGCATCACATAGACACACCGTTACTGCCAGACCCCTGAGTTTCCCTCCTGCTGGCTCGCTCTTGCCTACTGTTTGTCCCATCCTTAAGCAGACACTTATACTGTATACAGTACTATCATCTGAGCACCATCTCTCTTCTGGAAAGAGAGGAGGTAACAGGAGGTTTCTTTTTTGAAGGCAGCCATTCTTGTCTCTTCTAATAATGCCCTCTAGAGCATTTCTCTGGCCTAAGGAA
The DNA here is from genome assembly GCA_017639485.1 of Pluvialis apricaria. Taxonomy (NCBI): domain Eukaryota; kingdom Metazoa; phylum Chordata; class Aves; order Charadriiformes; family Charadriidae; genus Pluvialis; species Pluvialis apricaria. The sequence continues at coordinate 173,430,859 of CM030007.1, read as the reverse complement.
GCTCATGAATGCTGTAAGAAAAAGTCATCTCTGTCTATTTTGTTTCAGGCATTTTCACCTGCTGCTGCACCCTGATTTTATTTGATTTCAGTAATTGCTCTGTCTCCCTGCCACTGTTGTTCACACATGTAGTCCTTTTCTTGCTTTTACTGTTGATTGACAAGCTTACCAGAAAGGGTCATCACAAGAGGAGAAATGAGTATCAGGCATTGGCATTCCAGTCCCCACATTTTCCCTTTTGGCTTTTTTCTTTCTTTCTTTCTCTTTTTCTTTTTTTTCCCTTTTTTTATTTTTGTTTGTTTCATGCAGCACTTAGGTTACAAGTGTGAGAAATGAATGTTTTAAAGACCAGCAATAGATTGATGACACTCTGTGTTCCTATATGTTTTCATCCTCTTGCATTCCCTGTGCGGATTGCTTCTTTGCTCTTTTTGTCAGCTTCGATCCCTGAGACCTTAACATGATTTGGACAAAACCTCTTGGTTTAGGTATCATCCAATGACAGAAGCACTGGTAAGAATACAGCAGAGCTTATGTTCAGTTGCTACAAGTTCCTTATAGATCTGTTTTTTCTAGATCACCACCCAGTGTATTACCCAGACTGTGATTTGGCAATTTCTTTTTGTGGTCACTGGTGTTTGGTTTTGGTTAAATCAAATCCATTTTTCATTCAGGAGTTGATAGTTTCAGTTGCTCACCTTAAACAACACTTCTAGATTGCCAAGGTACTTGATTGCTGTACTTAGTTATGATTTCAGTAGAACTCAGCTGTTCATTACAGCCAAGTGAGATGATTCAATTTTCTTGCTGATATACTGAATTCTTGTTATAGCAGGAAACAAACATTTTCTTGGTAAGCTAAACTCATTTTTTACGGTGATGAATGACTCACTGAGAAATCATTCTTGACAGTGGCTGCAGTCATTTTTAAACACTATTTTTCTAAGGGAGGAAGACTGTGTTTAGTTGTTTTATTTTATGGTACAGGCTAGCACATCTATGAGTATTATTAACATTTTACATCCTCTAGAAGAGAGCTGTGGCATCCATACTAATATCACAGGATCTCATTTTATTTCCCATGACAGCTAACAGGACATTTTGATCTCTTACCAGGTAGAGAAAGCACATTTCTTCCAAGATGAATTTACCAGTTCACAACAGAAAGAGTAATACCCGCACTTCATTAAGTCAGTCTTAATTACCTTGTACATACAACAGCCCTTTTCCCTCTAAGGGGTTGTAGGTAAGCCCTTACTGCTAATGATTGTGGGGTGAATAACAACAGTTGTCTGAGACTGAAACTTCTCTACAGTGTATGCAATATCAATATTTCTCTTCACAGGCTGAAAATTTGGAGGATTGTTTAGATTTTTGTCTTTTATGCAGCAGTGGTTTCCACTCTGACATTTTATGTGCCAAGTCTTCGCTCTCAGGTGAGTGGTCTGTGTCCCTAAAATGTAAAGCTAATAGCAAAGATGCTGATGGATCTTCATTTGTCCTACTAGTCTCCTTATACTGTTTCTTACACATGTGCCAATGTGTGCTAGGCCTACCCAGAGGAAAAAAAAAAAAGATTCTGCAGCCCTAAAAAGATTACGTTTTAGAGGTCCTTTTCACGCATCACTGTATAAGCTACACCATGAGTATTTCCACACCTGTTTGTAGGATCAGGGCTGCAAAGTCTGGCCATGACGTTTCAGGAGTATCTGTCAGTTTGAAATTACTCTGGTTTTGATTGTTGTCCCTCTCCAAGCCTCTTGAATAGAGCTGAGAGGAGCACAATCAGACATGACTTCAAGTGGCTGGGTTGAAATAACTCAGAGGTGAAAATCCGAGACTTGCCTGTTGCCACTACGCACAACAGCATCTAATACAAGTGTGGCACAGGTGAAACTTGCCATGCCTCCAAATTCAAAGAATGCCAAACACTTTCTATTTTAATAGACAGTTTTCGAACACTTCACCAAATATGAGTCACTGAAGGAAGTGGCAAGAGGAAGGAGGGCGGCCGTGAGATCAGGTCAGGGAGAGAGAAAGGGAAATTTGGACAGTTAGAGAATAGGCCAGGAGAAGAAGAGTGGAGTCTGAGACTGTATGAGAAGGAGAAAGTTAAAAAAGGGAGCTGTAAGTAAGAAGGTGGAGTTATATGTGTCATAGAGAGAAAGAGCAGAAAGGGACAGCGGGACTGGGATTTAGACTGGAAACCAGAGGACAGGAGGGGCTTTGTCAACAGGCTCGCCCTCTGCTCCAAAGCCTAAAAAGGCACTTTTCCCCTGTTGTCAACAGAAACACAATTTTAAAGCACAGGTTTCAACCTTCCCAAAGCTAATTTGCAGGGAAAACTACCTATTTCATACCCCAACTGTCTGGTACTATTTATTCTATTAGCTCCAGAGGCTCTGTAGACATCTGCCACTGGAACTAATTTGCCTACCTTCCTCTTGTAGAAGCCAGTATAATACTAAACGATGGCATTTCACCTTATCATTTTCTCAAAAACTATGAAATTAAAAAAAAGCTATACTACAAGAACATGAAGAAAGTAGAACAGCATACTCAGAGTTAAGAAGGTCCAGATGATTTCCTTGAGCAACTGTACACGTTGTGATAGCCAGGAATTAGATGATTACCATCATTTGCATAAGATGCCTCCTCTATCCTTGCCTAAACTACCAATACCATTTCAACAGCAGGTCTTCAATATTTTGGTTTTCCTATAGTTATTTCCCCAAGCCTTATTTACTTATTTAATGCTTACTACTCAACATCTCTGAAGGCAGAATAATTAATTGCCTCACAGTTTTTTTTATGGCTGTCATCACTGTAGAAACAAGGTGTTACCTTTCCTTACGCTGATGGGGGCAGGGGAGGGTTCATTTTCAACTATTAACTTCAGAGTTGTGGCTCAAACTAAGGTTAAAAACTATCTACCAGGAAGGACCATTCATCTGAGACACCTGCAGCCTGACTTTTTAGCCTGCTTAACAACTCCAGATGTGAAGCCCAGCTTCCCTTGACTGTATTTGGGAGTGCTCAGCAGGCTCACATGGGTGCATAGAAGATGAGCAGCATAAGTTTGGAGGCATCTTGTCAAAGTTCAGCTTATCACCATATGTAAAGTCTCTGATAGAGACAGGAGTAGAGTTTCATTCTGCAAGGAAAAGTCCAAATATCTGAACCATGGCCACATTGTAGGTACCTCAACTGTGAGACTAGCCTTGCTGCTTCTGATGTTCTCGGCTTCATTCTCTGTACAACTAAATTTCTCCACAACTGAGGCAGGGATTTGGGAGAGCAGATTGCTCACTTTACACTTCTGACCTTTTCCTAGAGAAAAGCTTAGTAGTGTATGCTGTTTGGGGCAGGGGTCCTGAAAAAAAGAAATGATTGTGTAATTAAATATCGTATTGATCCATATACAACTTTAACTCTGTTGTGTCTGCTCTTACAAATACTCAACTTACTTTGCCATCCAACTGATCCTTTATTTTGTTTTCCATAGAAACAAATGCAAAAGAATGCAAAACTATTTCTGAGTGTTTATATGAATTATGCACATCTCCTATTTGTTTTTTAATTAAACATCATTTCAATGAATCTTCAAGATTCTATAATGTATTGGACTAATATGGACCTTATCAGTGTCGCTAAACCATGTGTACCTCCCACCATGCCTGAAATCCGTGTTTTCTTTCTCTTGCTCTTATGCTTTGTGTTTTTTTCTGTTCTCATTTAAAATACCAAAACACCTACAACAGCTCATCTTACTCCAGAGCATCCTAGCTCTCACACTGGGTGGTCCACCTCATTTTATCTGCCCCATATAGTTTATATGTTCATGCATCTTTGGTGGCAAAGTTTTCTCTTGACCACACTCAGTGTGTGGCAGAGTGATGAGCATTTATTTCTCAAGTCACATAAATAATCCATGTTCATTTACATCAAGCACTACGGGATAATGGCATCTGAAAGGATGTTGAGCAGGTTTGCAGTGGGCATTACAGATGTTTTATCTCATCGCGGCCCAACAGACCTCAACATCATCAACTCCTACTGTAACCACTTCTGTGTAGATATGACTCTAACCCCTGTGATGGCAGTGCCTGTGGAGCTTAGGGGAGATGTCTTCACCATTTTTCCAATTTGCTCAAGCCTTCTTGCTCTGTATTCTGCTCAATCTTGTCTCTGTCTCTGTCACAGTTTCCAAATCTGAGAACAGGAAAAGTTGTCATTGTCAAGCTAGAGGAAGGACACAGACAGACTGCAGGAGAATGCCAACATGTGACTGCTGTAGCAATACCAGACTTCTCCAAAGAAGCCAAGTCCATTCTAACAACAGTATGTCTTTGCCTTATTCAGAGTTTTCTCCTGTGTGATCGTACGTGAAAATTGGCAAGGACAATCTTTGTGTGGGAGTATTGTGGGGGTTTTGAATTAAATCGTTTGAATTCCTTTTTTTTCACATTATTTTTATTTTCCAGAAGAGTAGGTGGGGAGACAGTCAAGCTGGATGGAAAAGGTGCTACTGACTCATAAGGATGAGAAATAGCCAGCCTTAAGAAGGCATTCTGGATTTATGCTTGCTGATTCATAACTTCCTACATACATGTGGGGAAAAAAGTGTGGATTCTGCCCTGAGCTATAATCTGCAGGAAACCCGCCCTCCCTTCACAAAGTGAGACAGTAGTTTCAAAACTGTAGGAGGACTTAACTTCACCTCCCAGAACATGTTCCCATGAAAAATGTTTAGAATAATGTCCTGAAAACACTGTCCCCAATCACCAAGGCCTACTTTCTCTGCTTTTGCAGAGAAGTCCAAAACCAGTTAAAGCTCAAATTTCGCAGTTAAATCAAGAGGAAAAATAAATGTACTAATCAAATAAATAACAGAAGATGGTTGAATAGGAAAGGCACAAAGGGTTTTGTAGAGAACTGCTTTTCCTTTTCGATGCAAGTGTTACTAGATCAGTTCTTTCCCTTACGTCCCAAGTAATTAAATAAGACAATACAAGAAGAACCTGAAGAAAAACAAGAACAACAAGAAAATGACAATTAAATAAGTCCAACAAGTGTTTTGTTTCAAAGGGACTTAAATCTCTATTTATATCCAAACAGTTTATTGATTAATTGCATCTTCATATGGCTGCATGGAGCCTGAAGAGGGAAGATTTGGTAGGGGAAAAAAAAGAACTTTGGAAAAAATTGAAAAGACTTCCATTCTCATTGCTGAAAACTAAATGTGTATTGCAGATCATGTGAAACATGAGTAGCTGCAGATCTCATTTTCCCTTACTTCTTATTCCCTGAATATGGCTGCACAGTGGACACATGCAGCCTAAGGCACTGTCTCAGTAGTGTACAAGATATCCCTGAAATGGACATAAAAACAAGATATTCCAAATTTCTAACACCATGGACAAAAAGGCAGATACTGTGCCTAACGTGTTACAGACATGGCCATTCAAACTGAAGTCCTTTGTTAAAGTTGGCTTGTTCCTGAAAATATGTGTTCAGGGAAAGATGATAATCAGACATTTTGGTGTTCTAAACTCAGTTTCAAGCGTATAATATATGCCCATGGGAGCAGGGAAAGTTAAATCTAGACAGGCTTTAAGTACTATGAAATTATTATATCCTTTTCCAGGACTCTTACATTCACAGGTTTGAGCTTCTTTATATTTCTGATTCAGGCCAGAATGAGGATCAGAAAAGGAAAATAATAATAGCAGTGAGACAAAGAGTTGCATTTAAGAAGCTGAGATGCTGAAGAGATTTTATGAAGCTTGTGCTGGCAAATTCAAGGCATAATTTAACGAGAATCATCCTCAACTAGGGAAAACTCTATGAAGCAATAATGTGAGCAATGGAAAGCATTTGACATTGGTGGAATTATAGGAATGAACAAAGCAGAATTTGTCTTAAACTGTTTAAACACAGCGCTGCCACGGCAAGTGATTACACAGGGCACAGTGGAGTCTACAGTCAAATTCACAGTCTTCTGTCATATCAGTTTATTTTACTCAGAAAATACTGTTTTTCCAACTGTCCTTCTTGGCAAGCTTTGCTGGCATCTAGAGAGTAAACAGATGAATATCTGGGTGCTAATGGCCTCCAGCCAGCAGATGAGGTTGTAGTCAGTGGAGGTGCCCTCACTGTAGGAGCCTTCGGTGGGGTGAGGCGTGTCCCACCGCACCAGCTGGCTGTCACCCTGAAGAGAATTCAGTGTTAACTGGATGAAAATACTACAGTTGGAATTGTTATCCACTCGCTTCTTAACACCTGCCCCTCTTCCTGGTGTGTTGCTTGCCCTCACACCAACCTTAGAGGTCCTAAGGCCTAAGGAACACAATGGGTCATGGGCAGGCACTGGCCACTGCCACCTTACAAGGACATGGGGAGCAACCACTAGACACCTCACCAGGACATAGGCACGCACCATGCACTTCAACGGGTCATGGGCACCCACCAGGAACCTCATGGGGATGTGGGCACCCTGCCAGGATGTGGGCCCCTCCTCTTGGCATGTGGGCACCCCATGAGGCACCTCACAGCCACGTATGCCTGTTCTCTACTGCCTCATATCCCACCACACATGGACAGCAGCACTCTCTTGCACCACTGCCTTTCATGTTGCCAATCCATTGGATGCACACTCTAGCTGGAGTTGCACAGGGAGCTAGAGAAGGCTCTCCTCTTCTTGCCTTGCAAGCACCTTCTTCTTGGAGTGCTGGTGCTGGAGCTCTTTCAGGTGGAGGCAGTAGACATGCCTCAGTCACCCGACTAGCAGGGTGGTGTTGGCCTCCACCCAACAGACCACGTTGTAATCGATATAGGTGCCCTTTCTTCAGCAGTCTGTTCCCATGGAAGATGAAGCCGTCTGTCTCCTTCCCTGGAAATGATAGGGACTGAAACACAATGAAGCAGGTGAGGTCTTCGGGGACCAAAAAGTGTCCTGCTGGGCTTCACTTCCTCTGGAAGAACTCAAGCCTCACAGGGCTGCTCCAGCAGCACATTAGGCTGAGGAAACCTCCAACAAGCCCTGTGTCGTGCTGGAGGTTCCCGGAGGGTCTCAGCCCTGTGATTTGGCGTGTCCCTGGGGAAGAGTCAGAGGACTTCTCGGAGCCTGCTGAGGCTTTCTTGCCTGAGTTGGGTTTTGTTTTTTCATTGCAAGCCTTCTTGACCAAAGCTGTTGTGGTTCCCTGCTCCCCACAACCTGGTCCCTTCCTGTGTGACTGGTCTCTATTGCTCACCTGTCCCTGAGGTCTCTTCACATTTCTCCAGAGGCCAGGTTCAACCCAAACCATGCAGAGCAGCCACACAGTTTCCCAGACTCTGCAAAACAGGAAGGTCACGTCTACCCGGACAAGGTAGTGCCAAAGCTAGCCCAGGGGGTAGGGCACATCAGAGGCCATGCTCTCTGCACCAATGGCTGGTTGCTACAGGCCCTCAGGAACGACATCCCTCCTGACCGTAACCTAGCCATGGGGGCTGCAAAGGCCAATGCTGCTGGGCCATTTGGAGGCCATGCTTTCTGCAACAATGGGCACTTGCTTCAGATGTTCAGGAAGGATGCCCATCCTGACCCTGGCTCTGTCAGAGAGGATGCAAAGGCCAAGGCCACTGAGGAACAGAGAAACCATGCAGAGATCCATGGTCAGGGAGAGGACCAGGCTGAGCATCATCCTGGTCTCTCCCAAGGAAAAAAATCTCAACACGCAAGCTCGCTTGGTCTGTCACCCTGAGCAGAGTTCAGGCGGTGACCACCAGGACCGAGTGGCTGCCCTGCATGTCTGTGCCTGCAAGGGTTGCCAATGCGACAAGCCACAGGCCAATGTCACACCTGGCCCTGTCATGTCACAAGACCTTTCCCCAGCCACCCAGCAGGAGATGAAGGGCTGATGTGGAGCTAGGGAGGACCTCTGTAGGCAGATTTTGAAGCCTGCTGCTCCCACTGCTGTCCCCACTGGTGGACACTGAGCCCAGCAGGGGAGAAAGACCGAGCCCCACATTTTTTGGGATGTGCCCTGAACTTCTCAGTGAGAAGGAGCTATGCACAGAGCTCCATCCAAGCTGTGGTCAGCGCTGTGCCCCAGCTGGGCAGCCGTGACACAGTTCTGCTTAACATTCTCTTGGGGGCAAATGTCAGCCCATGTTAAGAGGAAAGCCAAAAATTCCGTCCTGGTTTGATAAAAATCTTAACCGTTGAGAATTAGGAGTGTGATTAGTCTAGAATTCTTCCTGAAGTTACATGACCCACAGGGTCCTGGGCGTGCACTGGTCACTGCCACCTCACTGGGACATGGGCACCCTGTTGGAATGTGAGCTGCTCCTCTTGGGACACAGGCACCTGCAGTGTGCCTCGCAGCCATGACCCAGCCAGGGTGCTGCTCTGCACCAATGGGCAATTGCATCAGGCCCGTGGACTGTGCCTCCTATTCCTAACTCTCAGTGTGACATATTGTGGGGCAGGTGGCCATTAGATGTGGGCATTGTCGTGTACCCACTTTTCCTATAAAGGGGTCCTGGGTGCCTGGGAACTTAGATGGGACTTAGACCAGAGCTGCTGCTCCTGGATGGCAGGCCTGTTGATCCCACAGTGGCTGGTGTTGCCTCCACTGCAGGCTGCTTCCTCCAAGGCTTGAGTGAGTTTTGTATGTGTACTTTGAGCTCAAGTTATGGTTAATTTGTTAAAATGACCTGATCTGCAGAGGATTGCCGATACTAGTTTTGTAAAAGGACCCAAATGCAGAGGGTCCAGGTTAAAATAAAGTTTTGACTGTAACAACAACTTTTTGTGTCATTATTCTACCAACAATCCCCAATAAATCTGCCTGTCCCCATAGCATTGGGTGACATAATTAATTGACGTAGTTGGTAGGATCCTTGAGTTAGAATGACAACTGATTCCCCTGATACACGGTATCTATTGCAAGAGGGGTTTATGGATGGCAAAATCCTAAGTGGGATAAGGACTGATTAAAGGCAATAAGCCACAATCTGAAAGCCATATGGAATGAATTCAATAGTTGGAAGGATATGTGTATAATAAAGAAAGACAGAGGGAAAGAAAGGATGTGCTGGCTGTTAGCCGCAATATGGAAAATTGAGAACTAAGGGGCTGAGAAGTTAGAAGAAATTAGAAACTGGAAGAGAGGATTTTCAACAAAGGATTGAGAATTAAAGCTAAATTAAAGGCTGGCAGCGACTCTAGGAAAAGGGCACATCTCAAAAAAAAAGTTACTGCCACAGGGTATAGAGAAAGCAAGAAAATATCATGAAATGCTAGTACCAGGTAGCAATCTAGACCCCATAAAAGTCAGCACAGCTATGTATGATAGTGACTGGGATGGAGACATTTGGAATAGGCCAGATGGATGTGATGAGGAAGTAAGTAAAGTAAGTGACTCTCTACCAACACAGCCCCTGATTAAACAAGAAATCACTACTAATGACCCACTTGCAGATGAACTGCAGAGATGGGATACCACTAAAGTTCATGATTTTAATACAGATGATCTGCAAAAAATTTAGCTAACGTGTCAAGAACAGTGTGGGGATTCAATAGTTGAATGGTTATACCAGCTTTGGTGTGATAGGGCAGGAAGAGTGCCTATTTGCAAGAGAGGCAGAAGATTTAGACTTAGGTCCTGGAATTTTCCTCACCCTCTGAGAAGATGCCACTCACACCTTATGGACTCTATCTATTAGATGGGCAAGAGGCGTCCATTATCAACACTGGGGTGAGGAATTCATGTTCTCTTGGCAGGGCCCAGAAGGATTGTAGGGAGTGCTATTACAAGCAGCTGTTATAACATAGCATGGAGCTGAAGCCCAAGGTGATGACCCTAGTCCTTGGGACATTCCTACTACATCCCCTGATTTGAGATCTCTGGGGAAGAGGGCTGTGGGGACACGAAAATTACTTTTTATACAGATATGTCAGGAGCTACCTGCAGAAATCTCCTTTCCACAATATTGGATATTAGGAAAAATTTCTTCACCAAAAGCATTGTCAGGCACTGGAACAGACTGCCCAGGGAAGTGGTTGAGTCACCGTCCCCAGAGGTATTTAAAAAACATGTAGATGTAGCGCTTAGGGACATGGTTTAGTGGTGAACTTGGTAGTGTTAGGTTACCAGTTGGACTCAATGATCTTAAGGGTCTTTTCCAGCTGAAATGATTCTATGGTTCTATGAAGTACAGAAGAGTATTGGGGTCAAATTCTGGTTTTAATTGCATATGTGTAAAACTGCTACTCACAAGCTCTGCCTGGAAGTTAGCTGATTCAGAAGGTCACGTTTGGCCTGTGGGAATGGGAATTTAGAGCCATTATCGTCCCCCTGGAAAGTTACTGTGAAGCCTGCTACAAGTTCTGCTGGTGTTTTTGCAGTCCCCAAGGGACTGCATTTTTTCTGAAGTCTGATAGAGACTTGGCTTCTATCACCATTTTAATGAGCACTCTTTTCCCGTATGTAATGACTCTTGGAGCAGCTAGAATAGAAACTTTGTTTGTTAACCACGCTGAATAGCGTCACGAATGAACACAGCAAGAAGGATCTGTGGTGCCACATCTATTCCGCAGCTTTGCAGAACAGCATTGCCCTTTACAAAGGGAGAAGGTCGGAGGCAAAATGCGAGGTACAGATCAGGTTTGCAAGTTGTCACAATATCTGGGATTGTTCAAAGATGAGGTTTTCTTTCAGGCGCCTCTAGATAACCAATTATCTTGTTTACTTTCATCATGCCAGATGTCACCAAAGTAATTTTGATGTTCAGTGGCTAACATGAAAGATTTACAGCGTAAAGCTGTGCCAACAAAATATTTGAAGAGCACAAGGGCTGCTTCAAAAATAGACATGGATCAATAGCAGCAGAGTTCATTAAGACAACAATTTCTTTATTATGTTAGGAAAAGACATGATAGTTTCATTAGTAATAAAAGGAAGACTCCCTAAGAGTTTAAGGCTTACTGTATTAGTGTTTGTATTACTTGTAAGGAATTGATATTTAGGCCTTTTTCTTGGCTTTATCCTAGTTGCTAGGTTACAGAGTTGCCTGTGACATGCTAATCTTTAACAATCGAGATGTAAGAAAATTATATCCAACAAAGATACGTGTGAATGATTGCTCTTTTTTTCAATGCCACTCTAGGAAAAAGAGGAGCTAGGAGAACACACTTTTAACAGTTCCTGGAAGAACTCTGTCGAGGTTACGGAGACCTCTGCCTGCTCGCCTCCGATGAAGTTTTAACATCACATGATGGGAAAGAATAAAGTTATTTTCTCACATTCCCTGAAAGAGACTGAAACCAGCACAATGGCAAATGATCAGCCCGTTTGCTCCTCTGCAGTGGGCGCTGGGCTCCTGGCACCCTGCCATCCTCCCAGCCACCTTTCCAGCCCCAAGCGCCTTGTCCCACCTGGACATGGCAGCTCCCACAGGCTCGATCCCTCCACCCCCTTGACCACGGAGCAGAAGGAAGAGCCAAAGTCAGGCAGCACGGCTGCAATTTTGCTCCCTGGTATCCAGCTGCCAGAGTTCAGCTTTGAGATTTATGGGTGAGGCAGGCTGCAGTGGGTTTTCCTTTCTCCCCCATGCCTTGGTGGGCTGTCAGTAACCCATCAAAGCAGACAAAACACTGGCAGAGCAGGTTTTAATGTCATCAAGCACAAGTCATTAACCTTAACTAGACAAGAGGAACAGCCTTCAGGGATCCATTGTTATCACTAAAGGAGACGGAGGAAATGAAAATGTGACATGTCTCTGTGGGGTCTGTAGATCTCCGAGTTCATTTCTTTTAGTGCCTTAGGAAAGGAAAACAAAGATGGATTTCAGCTTTTAGTGCTTTGCTACTAAGATTAATGGTTTGTAGCGCTCATAACAACTATATTATTCTTGTAACAATAAGAATTATTATCTAATAGTTTTCGCATTGTGCTACCCTTTTGCCCACAGCTTTGGTGTATCTGTCACACACCTGCTTGGTTGGAACAAGGATAATGAACAGTTTACTTGACAAATTCCAACTTTTTGCTGGCAAAGAGCAAATGCCTTTCTGAAGTAAAGGGATCAGCATGGTATTTTGAGGGCTAGCTCCTCTTCTGTTGATTACTGGGACCTCATTCTGCCCTTTGTTCACATTGTTTACAAAGGTTTCCACAAAGAAAGGCAAACTGATTTCAGCAGACATTTCACCACTTAACTTGCAAAGAGACATCAGCAAAGGTACCAGACTAAGGCGGTCTCTAAACTGTTTCTTGAAAATACTGAAATGTGAATTTCATTTTGTCCTTGTAATCGGTTACAGAAGTCATGTGTATCATTTTTGTTCCACAGACATAGCAGTGTAACTCGAAGAATTAAAGTACAGTTACAAAGATTCTTCTAATTCAGATAAGAATTTGATCATTATTTTTTAGAGCATCCTGTAGGCGAGGATCCATACTCATTTACAAATAAACAAAAGAAATGGGGCAGGGGGGACTAAATCCAGATCATTTATATTTGTACTTATGTAACATTTGCAGAGATCCTCAGCTAAATACCTAGAGGATGTAACTCAAAGCGCCAAGGCACATTTAGTCAGGTATTGCAATGCCTGTGCTGTGTTTTACATGCCTGGTTCACAGAGAGAAATCCCAAACCCAGAGTTAGGCATGTACCCCTCCTAGCCAACTGACATTCATTAAGATGAATCCCAGCTCTGATTAGGCAGTTACATAAATACAACCAATTAGAAATTGCACAGAAATGTGTCTCAACTCACTCCATTTTCAGAAGTTGAGTTCCCACTTCAGAGCTAACACCAGGCACCTCCAGCCCCTTGGGATCTGGAGCCTGCATCTTTTCTCCTACAGCTATCTTTTAAAGAGCTGGGGAAAAAATTACTCTTTTTGTCTGTCTCCCTGCAGGAGCATGAGATGAAGATCCCTCGTCCCACAGGCTCTTGCCTAGGAAGTGGGAAGCAAGAACATCAGTCTCTCCTACTTGCCATGGCCAAAACCTTATCATGCTCCTCAGCTGCTTTTTATCCTCCAGACCCCCAAAAAGGCTCATTTAAAACATGAAAACAGCTGTGCCACTTGTGCTCTCTGGGAGGTGCAGTCAGGGTATTGCTGGGGCTCTGTCTCAGAGGCTTGATGGTCTGGGTGCCTGGAGAAGAAAGTGGGTATAGGGCTGCTCCTGCCAAGGCTGCTGGAGACAGCCCTGTGGGGACCAAAGGACCTTCAAAGTCACAAAACCGGAGGGCTTTGTCCCGTAGCTTTAAGTGTTAAACCAGGTCACTTGGCCTCCTGACAGCGGGATGGCAATTTGAGGTTTTAATTAACATCCTCCTATACTCTAACCAGTCAGAAGGTAACCACTGAATTTGGCTCTTTACTTTGCATCTAATAGGTACTACTGGCAGGTTTGGGAGGATTTATTCAGGTTGTCATAAAATCTAAGTACTGCAAGAAATTAGGAGTACATCTTTATTGCTTCCAGATCAGGCTAAAAATACACAAAATCTTCCCAGTTTATAAAAAGTTATTGCAGGTTTTTCATTTCTTCCTAGCTTAACATAAAAGGAAACTCAGTATAAAATCTCTTATGTGCATCATTTTATACTGCATCATTAAAAAAGACTGAGCAGATCTGCTCTATTTGAATTATACTACATTTTTATGTACATTGTCCAAGCAGATAGATGAATAAATATACACAGAATGAAGCACACATGCACTACTTTTTTCCAGTCATAAATATATCTTCCTTTTGGGACTATTATTTTCTTTTATATAAAGCTAGTCCTCAAAAATGTACAAATTTTCTTTAGGTAATCAGAATGACATGAAGTGAAATCCTGAATGATTTAACAAACTGCATAGAGCCATTCAGTCTGATTCTCCATTGTACACTGCAAACGATGTAAAATGAAGGTGAGTGAAATCATAGCCTGAGTTCTTCACGCTTGGCTTGCGGAGAATGATTGTTCAAAGTAAAAAGTCAAAGACATTGGGCTTTTGGCAGAATGAAGAACGTGGAAAGGATTTTGCCCGTTATGCCCGTTATGATATTGGTAAATATATACTGTTTCCATGACTGCAGCTGCTGATTGAACAAGAGTTGCAATGAACAATAAAGATTGTCTGGACCTGCAAGAAATTGCCTATTTAAGGGTCTGGGGTTTTTTAAGTATAGAGTAGGAGAAGGTATACTCCTGTAACATGTTTCAAGAGACGACTTATGCACTACATTTCTCTTGTTTCAATGAGGATTTGCCACTTAGATCTGCAATATATTTGAGTAATACAGCCACTGTAACTTTAAATTTATAAATATGTACGCTTACATATGTATCTGGCCAGATATATAAATATGTCTGTCTATCTAGAAGTACCTATCTGTGCACAGATAGATAGCCACAGCATTTGCAGGATAACATGTACACCTGTATCTATCACCAGGCAGCGCTGAAGCACACACATCCTCTCAAACATTCAGAGTAAACATCAGAAACCTCATAGACTGAAATCTGTGGAAACACTCATCATTTCAAGCTTACCATGTCACCAAAACTTGCTTTTCATTTGAAATTATTTATTTTTATCACAGAGTATTTGCCACTTTTTAAGAATAGATATAACACAGTGGCTTTATTGTTATTAATAATTATTCATACTATCTGGTGCAAATACACACAGTGATGCTAACCACAGATTGGCCTGCTTATATCTTACCTTCATCTTGCAAGAGACTGGGCACTTCTTACCCTAATTAAGCTGTTATACAATTCAGTATTTCTCACAGATTTATAGGAGTCAAGTGATGGCATCATTCTAAAGGCCTGCTGAACCAACTTGTTCAAACTCCCATTCACAGTGGCTACTATTAAAAAAGCTATTCAGCTTCTTTTTGTAATAATTAGAAAACTTTCTGCACTCTTTTTCCTGGGTCTAAGTCTTGTTTTCCAGTTTTGCACTTTCTTGAGCATTCAATATTTTTCCTCGTTTTTCCTCTGGACCAAAGAAAAACAACAGTGATCATAAACTGGCTTTAAGGTTTGCTCTTAAAATCTTACACCTCCTTTTCCTGGGCCTGGGAGGGTCCCAGTGTAGATTAGGCTGTCACAATGAAGTTACAACCAGGACCTGAAAGAAATAAAGCCATTCTATAGAAGGCAGTGTTTTTTGAAGCAACACAGGAGCCAGTTGGTGAGCATCATGCTGAGCGATGTTCATCCCAGAGGAGCTCCCTAAGGCACAGTTAGTTCCTGCACTGTAGATTAGCGGATCAGCAGAAACGGTAGGTGATGGACTCTAATTGGTGCCAATAATTTACCACAACACGAAAGGACTAGATTCTTTCCTGAATGAATCAGGAAAGGCTTTTGTTGTGACCTGAAATCATTTCATGCAACCATAAGCCTGATGATAAGCATGACCTGGAAACAGCCTCTATCATAGAGGCTTTTTAGAAGATGGGGTCATTCATGATGCACTCTGTACTGTCACAGGCCCCAAACCAGTCCTGAGTGGCCAGCTGAATGCCAAAACATGAGCTGCACAGTGCCTTCATTGTAACCTAGAAATTTATGACAATGATCATGGAGATTTTGTGGACTACCGCTGAAGAAAGCTCAGTCACCTACTCCGCCACGCTCAGTCAAGCTGCTCTGTCAGCTCTCAGGTTGTTAGTTCAAATGGGAAAGAAAGGAGGAGTTAGTTACACTTTATTCATATGACTGCAGCCAGCAGGAATGAAAATATTTTTATTTTGCAGGCACCACTTATAAGTGCATACTTTGGTGGCTCTTTGGTGTCAGAAGACAGGGCTATAGCAGAGAGACATCAGATGACTGTGTACTGTTACACCAGGGGGTGAGAGGAAACACACAATTGCTATGTACCTGTCCCCCAAAAATAAAATCCTCCCCAAAAAGCCCTTTGCAAACACAAAACTACAATAGAGACCATCACAAGGAAAATCACACTCACCATTCAGTGCCACTAGAGCAAAGCCTGGTCTATGCCTACCAGACCTCACCTTTACAGACCTCCGTTCTCCTTCTCCCTGTATAATTCTTCTATCCATCATGTCCCTTCTTTGTGCCTGCCCACTGTCCCCTTTTCCCAGTCTGATTCTTGAGGGTTTTCCACCAACCTCTCTCCTCAATTTCAACTTCAATGCAATTTTCTGTAATACTTCAGTTCCTCTCTTGGGTCACCTGACAACAGCAAACACAGAGACACCAGACTTGTGAATCATCGTGGAGACGTGTGGAGTGCTATATACCTGCTCTGCTAATCTATTTCTTTCTAAAAGCGGGCTCAGATAGTGATACTAATAAGGATTCCAACATCTGAATCATTTGAAGAGTAGAAGCTGTGCATAATTCAGTGTTCAGCTCTGAAGACGAAGGGAATTGCAGGGTTATGTCCTGACATGCACATTCACACCCACACATCACACATCTCACCAGTTTAATTTCAGATTTAAGAGATTAAAAGGGCAGTCTTTGGCTTGAGAGATGCAAAATTGGCCTCTATTTCTAGTACCTGCATAAGGTATTGCAAAAATGAATGAGTGTAATTGGGATGGAAGAGGTTTTCCTCTAAGAGAATATGCTTGTATTACTGTTTTTCTGTGTTTAATGACAAATCTGCCAACTTGACTTCTTAAACACCTAGTAATAACAAGTCAGCATTCATATGGGATACTGGACAAAATAAAATTCAGCGAAGAACCAGAGGGTTTTTCATGTTCCTAAGGGGAAAATTATTTTAAACATTCTGGAAGCCTTTTTTACCTTTTCCTTTTCATTCACTTTGACTGATTTTGAGGCTTTCATTCTCCTAATGATGACCAGAGGCAAAAGCTGATGACAGAAGGTTCTCATGTCAAGCAGAGCAGGTTCTGCTGATCACGGAAGAGACGTAATTAAAGCCCTGTCACTAGGATGGTGCGGTTATTTGTCACACAGGAGAGATTCTTCTACACAGAAATATTTGTACAGTCCGCTGGTGGAAGTTCAGGGACAAACACCCAGCTCTGCATCTGCAGGCAATTTTCACAGCTAGCGTTGATGTCAGTTCATTGTGAAATTTGAATGCACCAATCAATGAAGTAACCAATTTAAGTCAGACTATTGTTCCCAGCGGAGAGAAATTTCTGTCTTGAAGGAAGATAAATACTATAAATCCAAGATAATCTGATCCTGGAAATATTTTTATAACATGCCTGTAAGGCTTCTAACTCGGGTTATCATTTTCTGATGAAGAATGAGACAGTTCCCACTCTCTGAAGTGTGAATTTTAAATTGATTCTTGAACTTAAGTAATCCTGCAACTAGTTTTGAATTTTAAAAGTTTATTCCCGGTAATGTATTTGACACCGATTTTGAATAGCCAGTTCAGAACCTGGAATAGTCAAAAGTTTCTGCCTTTGCAGCTATGGAATACTACATTTATAAGAATTGCATATTAAGTCTGTGTAATACATTGTTCTAGTTACCATGACTACCTCTAATAAATGTTTGTATACCTCAGCAGTGTCTACATCCAGTTAAAAACCCTTTATTGACATTCGCTTCCTGCTGCACTTGGCACAATAAACTGAAGCCAGGAACAATTATGATTTTAAAGGAAACAGATATCGCATGTTCACACTTCCAAACCTGTTTTTGCCAAATCCCAGGTGGTTAGAGTAGCACATACACAATTAGAGCATGCACAATGATTTCAGTCATTTATGGAGCAGCCAGTAGGAGGGCTGATGCCCGATTTGTGCATACAACCACATGCTCAGGCAAGCTTTAGTAACCAGCTCGGTAGTATTAGTTGTCTTAAAGTACAGATTTCTACGCAACCTGGAGCACAAAAGGTTTTTATAAGTCCTACTTCATGTCTAATTTTTTTGCCTGAAAATATCACAGGCAACGGATAGAAGTTGAGACTGGACTTCAGGAAAAACTTCTTCACAAGAAGGGCAGCGCAGCACCAAAGCAAGGCTGCTCAGAGGAACACGGGATCTCCATCCTTGGAGTTTTTCAGGACTTGGCTAGACAAAGCCATGGCTGACCTGATCTGGTCACTGATACTTATAAATACTTTTAAATACTTAAGGGGGGGGTGCCAGGTAGATGAGAATAGTCTTTTTCAGTGGTGCCCAGTGATAGGTCTAGAGGTAATGGGCACAAACTTGAGCATAGGAAGTTCCATCTTACCATGAGGAGGAACGTCTTTACTCTGAGGGTGGCAGAGCACTGGCACAGGCTGCCCAGAGAGGTTGTGGAGTCTCTCACACTGGAGACATTCAAAACCTGACTGTACGCCGTCCTGTGCAACCTGTTGTAGGTGTCCCTGCTGTGGCAGGGGAGTTGGACTGGACGATCTCCAGAGGTCCCTTCCAACCCTGACCATTCTGTGATTCTGTCATTCTGTGGTGGTGGCAACGGACTACTATTTTGTATGGGAGGCAGCACATGTTGACCACTAAAGTTTCTTCTAAGCAGGTTTTTGATGACTTCTGTCTGTTTTTTAAAGTTAAGAGACCCTATTATATGAACTGGATGCTGTAATTTTAATATTCCCATACATTCGCATAGCTGTATACATGCACACATATGCTTACATGGACAGAAATTGCAAGTAGATATACAACCCGTACTTTTAAGAACGCTAAATATGCATACGTATTCATTCATACCTCTGCAGACAAGTAAGTTCCAAAACAAGACTTCTGAATATCCGCTTGACATACCTGTGTGCATTGTTTTTGCTCAGATTGTGGTTGTGGTCTCCATTGGGGTTTGCAAGATGATTCAGGAAAGGGAGGGTTGCAAAACGTAGAGTGCAGCTGCCAGCAGCAGCTCAGGTCCTCCGGGGTGGAGGCATAAGCGTAACCAGCTGCTGCAGACATTTTAGCTGGTTCTTACTCTCCTGCCCGTGAGGAACCGAATGAACGTCTGCTGGCTCAGGAGGTGGCAGAAAGACAAGAGTGTGTCATGTTTTCTAGGGGTTTGAGAGGTACTGGTGTTATCTGTCTCTTGCAGTGCAAAACTCCTGAGTTTTAAAGTTAGGTGCATTGCATAGGTTGATTAGCGTTGGACCTCAAGCCTCCGTAAGGGTAGGCTGGTTTTGACGACTAGGCCAGGCCGTGAGTAAGGCGTATTCACAGAGGAGCAGCTCTTTTGAGCAACTTCAATAAATCTTTGTGTATCTGGAATACAATGAGAAAGGGAATACGCCTATGTGGAACAAGGCCAATCTTCCATTAAGCGAATTTTGCTGTGCTGGACTGATGCTAATTTGCAGTGTACATTTTGATGGGAAGAAACCATCATTTTAATTGCAGAGTTAAGTCTCTCAGGCACTGCAATGCCACTTGCAGAAAAATTAACCTTTGGACCACAACTTCTTGTTCTTTAGTCAAAAGCAAATACTTCTAGAAGTTTGATAAACTCCAGTTTAAGGAGAACATAGAACAGGCATTTTATCTGGTTCCAGAATATTTACTAGCCTCAAAAGACACTTAAATTGTAGATTTAATCACCTGTGTATAGAGTTTACAGAAAAGGAAACAAATCCTGCAGATCTGATATGTTTAGCACACTCACTGCCCACAAGACTGGTGGCCAATGTGTCTCTTTAAGGATTTGGTTTAAGGGTTCCTTATCTAAGAATCTTCCAGCAGCCATGTAAGCAGCAGTGGCAATGCAGCATAAAAACTGTTCAAACACTGCCTAGCATTTACTCCTGTGACTGAACTGCAGCACTGGATAGAAATACATTGTTAATATATTTGTAAAATTCAAAATTTACTTAATATTGGTGTCATTGTTCTAAATACCATTTGCTCCCGTCTCTAAATCCTTCCTCACAAATCCTTCTGTTTCCTGTCCTCTATTCCCAGCCAAGATAACCCTTGCAAAAGTGAGCTTGGACTCTCTGGTGCACACCAAATCACACACCTTTTCATTCACCTCTCCCTGATCCCTGATATTTCTGGCTCGGTGCAGTCTTTCCTCTTTCCCAGACCTCAGTTTTCCAATACATCCCACCTACCTCAGCTGGTTTTTGGCAGAAGGGGGATGGTGGGAACTGGCAGCTGGCAAGCAGCAGCTCCCAGCAGATGCGCAGCACAGGGAAGGAAGGAAATTCTGCGGCAAATGGTACAGATGGAGCCTGACCCTATTGTGTTCACTTGGCCCTGCCATTCAATGAACAAATCCTTTCCTTAGCCCTGAGCAGCTCTTTCTGTGGCTGCTGCAAACCCAAGGCTGGTCAACAACTCATTACACAACCGGACACTAACAGTTTTCTTTCTTAAACATCAGACTTGCCGCAGGTTTAGTCTGAGGAACAATAGCTTCTGCACGTATGAAGACGTAACCCTTAGAAACAGTAAAATAATGGGAGATCGCTAAGAGTTACTTTAACAAGGTGTTAGGTAGGAGGCATTCCAGATGAAAATTATGAACTTTTATTTTTTTTATAAACACAGATATCTCGTTGCCACAGATTCCTGGCAAGCCAGGTGCACAAGTGTATATTACACATAATATGCAACAAGCTGTGCTAGCAAGAAAAACCAAACCAATAAGTCTAAAATCTAGCTTCAAAAAACATCAGAAGAGAACTTTTATATTAAATTGTAGTATTACACCCCCACAAAATTCCCTTTAAGACAATTTATTAAATGATGTTTTCTATTCAGTTTTAACCTACAACTTCCTGTTTACCTAGAATTGTAGTATGCGGTTTATTTTCAGTCTTGTGTTTGTTTTCTTTTCTTTTCTTTTCCAAATTATTTCAACGACTTGTAAAAGCTGATAGAGAAGTTTGTTCCAAGAACGAAGCTAATGAAGGCAGCAGATTTTGATTCCATACAGAGTTAGAAAACTGTGTCCATGGAAACAAAAAGAGAAGTTAGACCTGTGATTCCCCTTTTCTTCTCTGCTGTATGACGTGACGAGAAATAATCAGTGCAGTGATATCTGAGGACAAATGTTTTGTTGTAGCAACTCCAAGACATGAGGTGCCAGGAAACTAACATCAGACAAGCTCCAAATGATGACACATACGAAAAGGTAACACCTGCCATTTCCTCAACTACTGTGTCCCCAGCATGCAGGTTTGTGACGAGCATCCCTAAGCTATTGGTTTGTGGGTTTGTATTGTTTTTGTAGCTATTGCTTCTGTATAAAAACAGAAATTAGTTTCGGTATCGGCTCATGGAAATATGTCACGATAGCTCTTTAGACCATGACTTAATGCATTACCATAACTTAAATGTTGCTAATGTCCCAAACATGGTTTGGGATATTATCTCCCTCACACAGCTACTTACATTTTATTTGTTATTATAACCTAGAAGGTTACAGCACATTTTGTGATGATATGTCAGCAAGCCTGATCCAGGGCAGCTTTTTCACCAGCTATGGTTTTTAGCTTCCCGGATTTTTTCATTTTCTATTCAGAACTGTGTGCACATACTAGTTCTCTCTCTCAGGAGAAAGCTATATTTGTAGTATGTATTTTTAAAGTCTTTATTTAAAGAAACACCATCTTAACAGGATAACTCCCCTCTCTTATTTCCCTCTGACATGACTCCCAACAGCCTTTTAACATCTTTACTCTTCATTTAGAAACGTGGGCCTCCAATCCTTTTATTTTCCCAGAGAATACAGACGTGCTTTCCCTACTCTTTTCTAATAGGCTGGGTTTTTCTGTATTGCTCTTGGAGCAGTCTACTGAATCTTCTCTGTTGCCACAGATATAAGTTAACCACCTCTACCTTAATAACTTGTGGCAGCCCTTTCATTTGAAACCTGTGAAGGTTTATATCCATTTGGGAAATTTGGGGGAACAATTTAGCAAACATAGTCACAGCTATGAAATATGAGTCATGTTGAGGTAAAATACACACACACACACTCCCCCACACACACGCATACTGGTCATGAACAGAGCAGTTTGATTTAATTTTAGCGACCAGAAGCTAAGCCTCATCACCTACTCCAGCTAGGCTTTTGCTCTCAAACCTCAGTTCGTCCAAACAGACCGCAGGGACAAAAGGTCCAAACTACATTTTGACCAGTAGCAGGAAACTAAATGCTCAGAGTACAGAAGGCTACTACAGAGCTACTGTTTTTCTCTTTACTTTTGCAGCTAGTCAACACAGTCCAACCATTCCTTCTTTCCATCAGCTGTATTGGTACCTCCTAGAACAGCAACGCTGCTCGTTTAAAATGCAGAGCCCATTTATCCAGCTGTACTCCCTGATTGCCAACCCGGTAGTGATCTGAAGCCTGACTCTATCTGAGAATAATCAGAATGACCAGATGAAGGACAAGTCCAGCAAATGGTCAGCACAGGAACATCAGTAAGGTCTTCTCTGATTTAAAAATCAGTCTTTCCTCATTCATCTGCCCAACTGACTAGAACTGAGTAGGAGACACTGAGCTATAGAAAAAGTGATGGTAATTTTCCATTAAATTATACTGGGTAGCTTGCGCTAACTTAGTTGGAAAAATGCCCTGTTACTTTGTCCTAATCTGAAAAGATCCCTAAAGCTGAGTCTAGAATTGGCAAGGCTTCAGAAGTATCTTCTAAGTGCACCAAAAAATCTGTCTACCCCATGGCAGTGATTAATTTCCTTTGCATAGACTTCAACATCCATCTCCTGAAAGAAACAAATGAGACAGATACGCTGTAGCAAGAGCATATCTGGCTAAAAATGCTCCATAATGATATCTCTTTCAACTCTGAGCAGCTTCATCTTTTAGGTATCTTTGTGATACCTTCTATGGGAAGGTTGATATCTGTCCTTTAATGGAGATTACCCAAACACTTCTTCACTCTATTTGAATATGTTTAATTTCTAACTTCAGAGCGTCATTGCCTCCATTGCCATGTCAGAGATAGCCAGAGCGGGTGCTAAACAACACATCTCCCAAACTGGAAGCAGCATTAGTTATGCTACTGCAATGCTCCCCCTGGGCTAATTAGCCCTGATTTGGGGGCACAACACTGTGCTAACAGCTGTGCTGCTGCCAGGGTCCCCAGATAACTCACATGCAGAGCTAGCTCATGTACCTGTGCTGTCTAGACAAATCCATAGTGTAGTTTTTTCACTCACACTCTATAGAAAACTTTTTAGAAGTCCAGGATTATGAAGTCCTTGGCTTCCCTTTAAAATTCTTTCTGGCAATTCCTCCAATTAGTCATGCGTGACTTCATATTTAATAGCTATAATTAAATCATAATTTATCCTGTGCTTTAACTGCGATCTACATGAACAGCTTTGCTTTCCCTAATAGGATAGTTACTCAAGTCAATAGTTTCCTGGCTATTTTCCATAGAAGCAACTCACATGGTAGAAGCAAGATTAACTTTCTGGAGGGTGCAGAAACATCCCTCATTCCAAAGGACAGTTAAAGTATTTGAACTTGTTTCTTTGCCTGGGGACAACAAGAAGTCTTCCTGGCACAAGAACTTCATTATTCCTCCTAATTTTTCCTTTTTTTCAGCTTGCTTCTGGTAACGTATCAATTTCTTTGAGTAATTCTGCTTCCTACAGAGGAAAAATCTTTCCTGTATCTACGCCTTTTCTTTGCCTTATATGGTGAAAATTACTGTAATGTTTTAGCAATGTCTTTACAAACAAATTGCCACCTTTTGGAAGTCTGATAGCCTCTTTCAGATGTTTCCTGTTTTTCCTATATTAAAAATGACTGATTTGTTATTGGTTTCTGTGCAGTCTTGCGTTCTGTTAGTACCACCTGGTTTACAGCTATGCCACCATGTCACTGCTAAGGTGACAGCGTGCTTAGGCTGACTGCTAGAAGGAGAGAATGTCCTGCCTAAAGAAGTGCAAACAGACCACAGACATGGGGTACTGAAGGCCAAACACACTACAAACTTGGCTGTGACTACTCAGGAAAGTCCACTGAGAGCAAAGGGAGTGGGGCCATGTCCCAAGGCATACCCAATACCATAACCCATAGATCATTCTTTCATTGTGCTATTGCGCTTGTTTTCCCATTTTTCTATCTTTAAGGTCATTCCAGACAAGTTCCAATGTTTCCCTTTATCCCTTGACATTTGGGCCCTGAATCATGATTACAGCAATCTGAAAACCAACTTTCAAATCTGTCATTGTTAATAATTTTCAGTAAAGGTACCAAGCACATAGAACACAGAGTAAATACAAGCAAAGGTGAGTATTCTTGGGGTTTTTTTCTTGCCTTTTTTAAATCTTGCTAGCTTTTTAAAATTCATCTCAAATTACTCACCCGTCTCTCCCCTGGCTGCTGGAAATGGGTCCTCTCCCAATTTTTTTTCCCCTCCCCAGCCAGTTCTGCTGCTTTTAGAATTCTCTTTCATCTTTCTTTTCCCATCTTTGGATGAAGTAGTCAACAATATTAAATTAGAGATTTGCTTAGGCATGATTATCCACTGTAATCTTGGGTTACTGGGATGGTCTTGACCAAGGTCCATATTTTAACTTTCCTGCTCTCTTCCCTAATACTCCTTTATCTAACTGTTTAGCAACAATTCATCACAATGAAAAAATTATTAGTTAAAAGGACACTTATTTCCTAGTTTGTCAGAAGTCCTTTCTTTTGAGACTGTTGAGTCTTTCACTTTTCAGTCTGCCATTTTTCTACATTTTCTTTGCTAGCTATAAAAACGTGATCTGGTTGAGGTTGTTTCTTTGGCAGGCAAGGACCAGAATATTAAAGTATAAGAACTGATGTACTTTGGTTGATCAAGTGTCTATCTAGCCCAATCTACCAATCTTGATAATGGCTAGCAAAAGTTGTTTAAGGAATAGCAGAAGGATATGCAATTAATTCAGTGATCTCTCCCTGAGGTATCCAACCTGTTCCTGACAGTTTATGGACTTCCTCAGCCAGAGGTTCCATCCGAAATAATTGGCAACAGCTGTTCATGCAAGAATTTGTCTGATCCCTTTTTGAAGACATATAAACTTTTGGCTTCCACAATATCCTGTGGCAATGAGTTCCACTATGTATATATGTGCTGCATGAAAACAATTCCTCTTTTGTGTGTGTTTGAAACCCAATCACTTCATTGGGTATGCTTTCATTTCCAAATTGCTACAAATAGTGAATCATGGTTTCAAATTTTTCTTCCCTTCACCATGTCAGATACTAGAACTTCTTTCATAGGCCTCAGCTCTTTTTTAAGGTCAAATCCTCATCTGTTTAATACTTTATCTGGGAGGAAGAGAATAATCATTTCCAAAAGGCATCCAAGAACACCTTGAGCAGACCTGCAGAGTATTTGATTTGGGGACCAGCGCTCAGGTTCCAAGCACAGCCTCTCAGTTGTAAGACAGGTGGTGGTGCTCTGCATCACTCTCCAGCCATCAGTGTGGCTCATTTTTGGATGTATTACAATGTCTTTAAAGTCTGAAAAGCGTGGGGTTGCTTTGCAGCTTACCCTGTCAGAGGAATCATAGAATCATAGAATGGTTTAGGTTGGAAGGGACCTTGAAGATCATGGAGTTCCAACCCCCCCTGCCATAGGCAGGGACACCTCTCACTAGACCAGGTTGCCCAAGGCCACGTCCAGCCTGGCCTTGAACACCTCCAGGGACGGAGCTTCAACAACCTCTCTGGGCAACCTGTTCCAGTGCCTTACCACCCTTAAAGTGAAAAACTTCTTCCTAATGTTTAATCTAAACCTGCCCTCTTCCAGCTTAAAGCCATCCCCCCTCGTTCTATCACTACATGCCCTAGTAAAAAGTCCTTCCCCAGCTCTCCTGTAGGCCCCTTTTAGGTACTGGAAGGCCGCAATAAGATCTCCCCTGAGCCTTCTCTTCTCCAGGAGACTTACAGCTGTAAGCTGTGCATCAGAGTCATTTAGCAAAAATATGTAAAGGGACAGCACAGCACAGCATGGCAAGATCCTTCAGATCCAGCACATGCGGAGCCCAGCTGAGCTTTTGGGACATGCAGGTAAGCAGTCAGGCAAGTACCTACTCAGCCATCTCTCTGTTACCACATTGCTTAAGAAAAATGTGTAATTACTCCAGCAAGCAGTTTTACATGATATGTAGGCAGACTGTCTGTGCTACACTTTAACAGCCTCTAGCTATAAATAACATTATTAGGAAAGCACATTGCCTTAGATGGAGAGAACAGAGATAATCACCTTTCTGACTGTCTAGAAATATATTTAGATTTCATGTTTAAAGATTAAAAATAGACTCAACAAATGCATTCAGTTTTAGACATTGGGTTAAGTTTCTTACCCAAATGATACAATTGACACAATAATGCCAACAGTTTATTAAAAGCTTTTAAACTCATTAAAATGCTGGTCAAAAATCCGAGACCTTAAAAGGCTCTTTAATTAAAAGGTGAAAATTAGGGCTGTGACAAATTTGTTCCAGGAGGTAAAACACAGCTGGCTGACACAGCTACACCCTAGCTGTGTACACGTACCACCCTCCCGATGGACACCACTGCCCTGAACCTGGGACAGCTGAACCACCACAGATTTCACCATGGGTTTCCACCCTGTGTTGAGGCTGGCTTACGTAAAATGCCAGCCTGCAAATTCTGGCTGATTTTGCAGGGGACATTCTGTGTGACTCCCTGCCATGTCAGGGATGTTATGGGCTAAAGCCGTGTCTCTGCTGTCCCTGTCCCAGGATCGGATGGTGGGGCCACTTGGTGTGTCCTGCACTGTCCTCTTTCTGGAGCAAAATCGAAAAACAGTGGCAGCAAGCCTATCAATCACTCGCATCTTTCTTGCTCTCGTGTCTTCATTTCCTCCTTCTTTACATGATGGGAAGAAAGATCCCGAGCCCTGTGCCTCTGTTTCTGCTGTTGCACCCCTGTGCCCATTTTCCCCTTCAGGCACCACTGGCCCATAGACACACTGGCCTTCCGAAAAGGCCAAGTGTCCTACCTGACAAAGCCTAACCTGGAAAGCGTGGGAGCCATTTTCCCAGTGAGCATCTCCCCAGGAAGCTGCGTAACCACACAGCATGCAGCTCCCTATGGGCAGCCACTTTAGCATACCTTCTGGCCCAAGAAAGTGGGTATAGCTTTGTGGTAAGCTGCATGAGCAAGTTTTTGCTGAAGCCAGGTTAACCCAGCCACCCTGCCCTCTTGCAGTGTGTGGATGTTGATGCCACAGCTTTCATGAGCATTGTTAGGATGCACAGAAAAGCCTGCGCTGGGTGTTTGTGGTGGGCACCATCGGGACCATTAAAGCCCTTTACATTGTTTCTTTCAGTTTGGTCCACTGAAGGTCCAAGCAGCCTCAGAAACAGCAGCTTTGGTCCAAAGCCTTTCAGCCTGACCTGTGACCAGCTGTAACCAACAGCTGGCAGTCAGGTGGAATTTCACCAAGTGGATATGCATATGCCTGTGGAAAAAATTAATTGGCCAGGCTTACTGAACTAGTGAACTACCTGTCAAACTAGGCCAGCTGGGTTGGACTTCCACTTTCTGTTTGTAGAGATGCAAAATAAATACATGCATACACTGATCCACAACACCTTAGCAAACAAGCAGAGGACATAATTGGCCTGCAGCCCATACAGGATATTCATTCACACAGGATACCTGCTCCGAACACTCCTTGCTATAAATAATGGTTGTTTTCTTGACAGAAGGGCAATCCCACACCCAGGCACTCCCCATATGTTCTCAGCGAAGTTGTAAAATGAGCTCTCTGAGTCAGAAGTTACACACTGTGGGTAAATACACCTGATAACGACCCACAGCCTCCCCAAAGGCTGACGTTCTACAGGGATATCTGGTGTGGAATTTCATTGACATGCACGGTCTTGTGTGAGTGCCAAATCCAGATGAGATCTCCCACGTGGGATAAATTATTTTTATAGTTTATGAAGCGTATAAATAAGGTTAAAAAAAAAATCTGTATTTTTTCTTCATCGTTTGGTTCATCTGAAATCAAATATTTGCACATTCTGTTGGTTATCACATACTTGCCTCTGTTCATCATCTGTTCACCTAGCCAGAACTGGTCCTTGGTCTTCATGCCTTTCCAAACTTTGTAGTAGCTGGCTTATTATGGTTGTTCATCTCAATTATTTCTTGAGGAGGAGAGAATGACCACAAATAGAGATGTGTCTAAACATAGAAACACCGAAGACATAAAAAACACCTTTATGTTAATGGTTATATCACATGTATACAATATTAATTGAGTAGCTGAGAAAACAAGTGACATCCAAGCTAAAAACAAATAGCTTCATTATAAGCTGGGCAGTAAACAGACATCTGGCTTCTAAAGGATTTTCTACTTCCTGCTGCTTTCCACATACGTAATGTTTACTTTAAATTTCAGTGAGCTTATGCAAACTGGACAGCTCTGCTAACTTCTGATTAGATTGTTTAACTTTCTGGTGAATGAGTGGTACAAATCCCTCTTTGTGACAAAACCCAGAAGTCAAAGTATTGCAGACTCTTGCCATGCAGATTTGGCTCCTTAATTTGAACTGTAGTAGCTCAAGGTCCTGGTGTGATGGTGAAGAAAGAATCATCATCCTTGCTTACACACAACATTCAGACAGTGGATAATAGTTGATGTGTGAAAATTTGGTTGCTTGATTCTCAAAACATCCACTTTGTGATTGCTAAGCAGGAAAATTAGAAGCTTCATAATAGGATCTTTCTCCAGTCAAACCAATTTCTCCCTAGATGATAAGGCTGTTCCCACACACTTTGATCAAATACAGTGCCTCTAAAGCAAGGTGAGTTACACAGTCTTTTTGCATAAGCATTTCTTATAGATTTTTTTTTAGATTAGTTTTAGTTGCTATTAATTCCCATGAATATTCCCCATCTAATCTCCTTTCCCACTAGGG
This sequence comes from Pluvialis apricaria, assembly GCA_017639485.1. Taxonomy (NCBI): domain Eukaryota; kingdom Metazoa; phylum Chordata; class Aves; order Charadriiformes; family Charadriidae; genus Pluvialis; species Pluvialis apricaria. Next base: position 173,401,999 of record CM030007.1, on the reverse strand, counting down.
GCATGACCCAGCTCTTAGCAAAATAGATGGGAACCTTTCCATTAATTTCAGTGGGAACTAAAGTGATCCCTAAAGATCAATTAGCAGATCATTGTTTAGTTATGCGCAAAGCTCTGCTAGGGATTGATTTTACAACTATTTTGTAAAGGAGCCATCCAGAAACTGGAAGTTTGTTTCCTGTAATTCATGGCCCCATCGGGTAATGCAGTAGAATGCATTATAAGCGCTAATGTGAGCACCAATATCTAGACAAATATCTCATTTAGTCACTGCCATCAGGGCCGTTGAAAAGAACACTCCATAAATTCTTAATGATAAGTACCTAAAATAAGTGTCACTGAGACACACTGGATCAGAGCAGAAAATAAACAAGGTATCATATTCTGAGATCTTTTTAGTAATGTTTAATTATTATACCTGAAGAGAGTACTGTCCTTCTTTTTGAAAGAAATATTTTTCTAAAGGTGACAAGTACATAGATCATAAAATAACGTCTCCTAATTAGAGTAGATGTGGGGAAATCAATGCAGGGAAAATGTTGCCTCACTGTTTTGTACTATCTCCCAGCTTAGAGAGTTAAAAACAGATTCCAATGTCCAGATAATCCATCTTCGTCCAGAGCCAAATAACACTTCTTGTGCTTTTTGTTAAATCAGTAATAGTATCTAAATAACATTTTGAAGAAATATTAGTTAGAGATGTGGAAAACAATGAAGAAATCAAATAAAGTGCAACATGCTTACCATGCCAGGTTATCCAGATATCTTTCTGTGATAACTGTCTTTAAGGGTGAACGAAAGATGGGTAAATCATTTGAGGAGTATCACTGGGAAATTACTAATTCAACACAGAGGTTTACTGCAATTATAAGTGAATAATGAAGAGGAGAAAATGGGTAATGTTGAAAGGAGAACCTCTGGCTAGAGGAAGACCAGCAAAGGAGTTTCCAAAAGATCAGTCAGGGCTGATCTTCTTCAATACTGTCAACAGAGAATTTGACACAGAAATAGAAATGAGCTAATGAAAGCTGGTGACAATTCTTACTTGAAAGTATTTGTCATCACAGTGAGGGACAAGGCTATTTTAAAGGAAGAACTGGACAACTTTGAGGTCTGGAGTAATAGAAGTGGCATAAAATGCAACGTTATGTTGGACTTGATGATCTTAAAGGTTCTTTCCAATCTAAATTATTCTATGATCGTGATTGCAAATTCTTTCAATTACCAATAAGAAGATTTTTTGCTAGAACACACTGGTTGGAAAGAAATGAGAGGGAGAAATAACTGAGAGCATCAGTTGTTCACAGGATGATTATGATCCATCAGTGTGATCTGACTGCGAGGAAGGCAACTGCAAGCCCCATAAATCCTTTTTCCAGGAGAGAAAAGAAACTATCAATGTCATTGTAACTGCGAAACCTCTTCTGTCTATAGTTCTGATTGCTTGTGTTCAGGAAAGATGAATGCAAACTGAAAGAAATATAGTGAACAAAGTAATGACAAGCAACTGAAAGCGCTTAACTGGTCTAGCAAAACGAGAACAGTGAGGTGATATGTTTGCTGCACTTCGGGGGTAAAACAGAGGAGAGAAGAAAAATAGTAGAGCTAGAGGACAATGTCAGGGTGATTAAGGCCAAGTATAAACTGGCCATGGGTGAACATAGCCTAGAAATTAGGAAAAATTTTGTAACCAACAGAAGGTTATGACCAGGAACAGCTTTTCTCCCCCAAGTGTGGGGCCATATTTTTGCAGTGGAGCTTCATGAATTTGTAAAGAAGAGAATATAATGTGGCCACCTGAGAGAGCAACGAATTGTTCGTCCATGCTTTCATATACATTGGTTTCAGTCTTCACTTCGCTTAAAATCTCCTGGGGTGTTTTTTGTGAGTAGATAGGTGAATCTGGGTGATTCAGGTGCCCAGCTGAAGTTTTGCCACCAGCCCTTGAGGCTGATGACTGGTTGCAGCAAGTTCAAGAACAGATTAGCAATCAGACTGTGAGCCAGAGGTAGGATGGCTGTAATCTTTGCCAGAATATTTTCCCTTGCTGCAGCACCACACAGTAAGAAAAGCTTGAAGAGGTAGGACAAATTCTTTTTTCATGCCCTTCCCCTTTGCCCCATATTTACCTTAAGAAATGTAGCCCATTACATTGACTGATGCTTAAGTATTCCCAAAGGAGAGAAGCAGGGTAATTCATATTCTTGACTAATTCCTGCTAACAGATGAACATAGAAATATTTCCTGTGAACATTAAAAAAGCTTTCCACAGGTAGAAACTATAATGATAAGAGTGTTTCTTCAGTAAGCACTTCTCGGTACCGCCAAGGTTTCTGTTAAGATCTATAGTTCTGCTACACATCTTTGTGGCTTAATCGTAAAAGCAAGAACTGTCTCAGGTTGTTGGAAGGATTCAGATACCAGCAGTAATTTTTGTACAGTTTACTTTCATTAGCAGTCTTCCCTTTTGCTGAAGGAATGTCAGGTGCTAACCTTCGTGGTGTTGTGTGAAGTGCTGTTACCTTTGTTTTACATATGGGGACCTGAGAGACTATATGACTCACTGAAAAAAAAAAAGTATAGAAATACTGTGAAGAAATGACAAGCAAGATCTCCCAAGGCCTGGAGCAGCATTCCAGCCATTGAATAACCCTTCTCTTTCACCCTGGAAAACTTCAGCTGAGGTTACCAGGGGTTCCTGCATGTGAAAGGCCAATGGGATTCATGCCTGGAATAGAAAGCGCACAGTGAAGCCATATATATTTCTAGTCTGTGCAGCTGAAATGGCAAACAAAAAGCCATCAATACTTCCTACAACATAGAAGAGATGTGGCTACAGAAGGACTCTTGGCACTCAAGCCCGTTAATTTTGGCTCTCTGAATAAAGGGTTGTGCTGTCCTGCAAAAAAAAGGCATTCTGTTTCTGTTGTAAAAGGGGCCATGTAAGAACGGAGACAGGCAAATACACAAGAGAGCTTAAAGAAGGAAATCTCTGATGCACTATGTGTTTCAGATCTTTATCATTGATTTAACTTGTCCATGGCAAGGAGCTGTTGTTTATAGACCTCATGTTCCTCTCTGATGAGTGATTTGGGCTGCGCTGATTTATAGAGTGAATGGTCTGACTATGCTTTTGAGTTATCTGCTTTGCCTACTTGCCCTGTAGAAGCCAACAAGAAGTTTTTCCAGAGAGATACTCTCTGTGGCTTCTCAAATTTTGGCTTATGTCCTCTGTTCAGACTTAAGCACCTATTAGAAATATAGGATAAAGTTATACTCACACTGCTTTACTTTTTGGGGCATGAGTCTGTCAGACACCTGAACATCCAGTACCAGCTGCTAGAGTTACACGCCTTCAGACAGGTAATCTAAACAGCCCGCTTACTGAGGCAGTCATTTAGAGTTAGTCAATAAGAAACACCAAGATTAGGGTTGTGTTTGAAATCACTTTTTCTTAGAAAGTTAAGATCTCTGAGAGACACCTGCAAGGAAAGCCCTTGGTCCAGTCACATGCATTACCCGTAAAGTCCAAAAGCAAAAATAAGCATGAATTTTCAGCTTTGTCCACACAAAAATACTTATCAGAAGTGCAAATGCAAAAGACCTGTGGAGGCTGTTACTCTGGATATGTACTGTGTCAGTTTTTGGACCCTGCTGACTTCACGTGCATGTAACTGAGAACAGATCTTCACAGTGTGTATCTAAATGGCTTTGTTCTATATGCATTAACATCAGTTAACTCACCGTAGATGACTTAAGTATTGAAGGTGTAAGTGAATCTAAAGTGGTAAAATAATGTGTAACACCACATTGTTACACACCCAAAAAGTCTCTCGGCTTAATTGTTTGAACTCTGCCCATTGGTGCTGGTGATATCGGTGTCTCCCAAACAGCGCAGGGACATTCCTTGTGAATACGCCAACCTGGCAAGAAGGCATAAAGAAATCACATTTAGAAGAAGTTCCTTTTCACCATGGTCACACTACATTTTGAGAAAAAAACTGGCAGAAACCAGCTTTGAGGAACAGCTTCGCCCTGCTTGGCAGCTGCGTTCTCTGTGCTGGCTGCCGGCGGAGCTCCAAGGTGATCTCACCATCACCTTCTCTTTAGCCTCATTTCCTGAGGAACTTGAGCTTCTCTATTCATGCTGTCTTTCCATTTGTATCTCAGTTTGTCTGTCATTCGCCTCCTACCCTGGTAGCTTTTAAATCTGACAGCTGCTGACAATCACGTCAGGCAAAAAGGGAGAATTTCCGATGGGAGGCAAGTTCCTACAAGCCTCATGAAAATCAACAGGCAGGTAGAGGAAAGCAACTAATGCAAATTAGAGAAAACAGAAACAGAGAAAAGTTTCAATATGAGCTCCACAAGACCTTCTGGCTGGACAATCACCACGCATATGTCTGCTTTCTGATCAGCATGCATATGGGTCACAGCATCTGCAGCACTGTGCTACCTCAGCCCATAGTTAAGGGACATGGGCGTGAAATGAGGTGAAGAAAAAATGGGGAATTAGAGGAAACAGGAGTAAGTAAGAATTAATGTGAGGATGTGCAGCAGACATGAGGTGACTGGGGAAGTCTTACAGACTTTTGAGGAAAACTGATTATCATGGGAAGGTCAGATGAAAATCCATAGGAAGTTGGGCTTCCTTGTTCTGCTTCTCGTGAAACGGGATACGTGATGTATTTAAAACTGAACCAGCCCAAAGCACAGTGGCAAAAATGCAGGCCTTCAGAGTACAGCCAAGCTACAATTTCATTAGATACTGTCTTCATTCCAGACTAGGCCAAATTGGACAACAGAGGTAGCTGTGCCTGTGCAGTAACTGTATTCAGAGTGAAAGGGGACTTGCAGCTAAGCTTTCAATAAAGACCCTTGCTGTGTAGCTCCACTGCTGCAAACTGAGTATCTGAGTTTAAACTAAGGAAACATTGGCTGCATCGAGTACTAAGTGTGGGTTATTTTCAAGCATAAATGATGCCCTTGCCATGGATGAAACAGGCCTCCATCAAAGACCAACAGACGTCTCCACTGTCACAGACTTCAGCTTCCTGTTTGCTGCCAGCATCTGATCCTCTCATCATTCATGCTGCATATATGCTCGCTCACTCCCAGGCTCCCTTCTGAAGCGAAATGACTAGTTTCCTTGGAGAGGAAGCCTGGACGCAGTTGACAGAATAGTTTGCTCCAGGCTCCGCTCCAGACAGACAAAATGGACTTGGACTGCAGCAGGTTTAACTCCCTCAGCCCGTGACAGTTGTCTGATGTTATTCCAATAGGCCTTGTGTCCTCAAATCCCCTACGTGCTGTCATGGCACGCCACAAGCAGGCAATACATACTTTGACTTAGCAAATCACAAATGCTTAATAATAAGCTCTCAGGGCCATACGGGGCCAGAGGAGACCTAGGCCAAGCACTATCCCAAATACGACCACAGTGTCCTAAAGAGAGCAGTTACTCTTGAGCAACGTGGAGCGGAGTCATCTTGCACTACTTGGCCTGGGGTCAGAGACCACCCTTGGGGCAGCTGCCCTGGTAGCACAGACGTAGCCCCAGAGAAGCCAGGGCAGACGCCAGAGCCCCCAACAGGAGGACATTTTGCTGGGCTCATGTCAGGCTTACGGCTGGAATTTGAACTATTCACACTGATAGGTGCCACCCCTCACCATCAGTTTTCACTCAGGAGACTCGGGCGGCCCCTCCAGCCCTTCTCCTCAGAGGCTGGTTAAAGTATTCTCTCAAAATAGATAATGAGGTAATAATTTTATTTTCCTAGTTGCTTAAGGAGAGTGTTAGAAGAGTTAATCCAGGGATCAAAGGTCTTTGTTAGCAGAGAGTCTTTTGAATCCCATGTGTGCCGGTCACAAAAATAACACAGAAAGTGTACAGATCTGAAAATGACAGCCAGGGTGGAAACCAAATCAGCCGCTACCTTCTAGTGGCATTCAGTGTGTTTTAAATGTTTGGGTCAAGTTTGATTTCACTGGTTTATGTAATTTGTTGTGGGATTTAGCCAGCTGCTGAATCTTTTCATGCAAGTAAAACTTTCCAAAAGGGCCTTAAACTCCAGTGACGAGTACAGTTATTTGTATGTCAACTGCAGCTTCTATTTATAGGATGATGAAAATATCCCCCAATCAGTAACTCTCTAAGAGACAGGCATTTCATAAAAATAGATTATACAAAATAAACAAAGAAGCAGGCATGTTTTAGGTTAACAAAAACATTGATATTCCAAATTCTCCTTGTAACCTTTATATTTAAGACAGTGGTAAATTTAGATAGTAAACCCATTCAGACACAAACAAACACACCAACTCCACACAGGATAAGGAATCTGGGTATTCAAGGAGAAGGAATATTAATATATCCTATGGTGAATGAACACAAAAATAAGCGGAGATTTTTAATGACTCACATAAAATTATATTAACCACTTTTCTGTGATACCCAGTAGAGCTTGCATGAAGGCGCTTACCAGAGGTGTATGTGCTTTTAAAGGGTGTTGATTTAAGACCTGATTTGTTTGAAGACTGACTTGAAAGAATTTCAAAGGATGTAGCTTAATTAAAAATATTCCAAACTTTGCATTCCTTGCAAAACCTTTTGACCTCTCATGACATTTAATGCTTGAAGGTGAGGAGTTGACTGACTGCTTCTCACTTCACCAAAGGCACTCTTGATCCTCCCCCCCCCATGCAACAACCGTCATTAATTGTTGATAGGTGCTCATTACACCAACCTAAAACGAGCATCTAGAGAAGTGGCAGGTTAGTATGTTGCAGGCACCTACTGCACCGGGGATATTTTTTCCAGCTGTGCGTCAAACATAGCTCATCCTTTCAAAGATCGCAAGAACAGAGCGTGCCTGCGAAGTTCTGCGTGTCGCAGCCGTCGCAAAGTCTGGCATTCCCACCGACGGAGCAATCAAATGGAGCTATCCATTAACAGGCCAGCGAGGAGTCATTAGAGGGACTCCGCTGACCCTCGCTGCCTCCTGTGACGGATGGCCTGCTGTCACCCCCTCCGAGGGGGCCTCTCACCATGCAGGCTGTTTGCATTCAGTCAACACTTTGCTTTTATAGGCCTGTGGAGCCAAAGATTGCTAGACTTTTGAACCCCGGGCTAACTTCTGTCTGGCTACAGCCTCATTTTCTGGAGCCAAAATCTTTTTTAACAGCCACACAATAACAAGTAATTAGGGTAAAGTCTGCTAATCTTCTCCTTTGGGCCTGGAGGTTGTGTATTCAGAATCCGTTGGGGTGAAGGTAGAATTACTGCCATCAAAGCCTGAGCTTACTTTGTAAAAGGGGTTGAACTTTAGGTCAAGGAAATGTTAACTGGACAAAGAGAGATCAGGGCAGATAGTGTTAAAATTAAAACTGTCCTACTGAGATAATGCAGAATTGACTGCTTTTGCTCTGGAAACTAGCTGAATGCAAGACGTGAAGGGAAGGCTAGAGCATTTCTTTCAAAAGGTGAAAGCATAGTTAGCAATAAAGGATCTATTGACTTACTTTCATTTGGGAATTTATTTTAGTCTCTTTTTTCAGTAAGACAAAAGTAAAAGTTCTATTTTTTTTACGTCACCTTGTATTTGGGCCACCCTGTTTCCTAAAGCTGCTTGATTTACTAAATTAAACAAGCTATTTCTTAAATATCTGCACTCTCTCTCTCCCAAAAGCCCCGGCGCAAAATTCATTAGAAATGGACAGGTTTCTGCTCTTAACTTAAGAGTCCTGAGGACAAATGGGACTTGCTGGGTGGCCAGAAGGATAAACAAGCCCAGACTCACACATAGAGTGGAGGAAACGTGCTCCAGAAGAGAGTGGTGTCCCTGCAGTGTCCTGGATATAGCACGAGGCTGGTTTTTGTGCCTCTGCTGCTTGCACGTAGCATAGGTCGAGGAGAGATTCCAGTTTTTCAAGGGATTAGAGCCCAACCACTGAAAATCTTTAAACATTCAAAATAAGATCACAGATTTTGCCTGGAAATCCATCACAGAGCAGGGCAGCCCTCATTCCACAGTGTGGAGTCACTCCAAAATTAATTCCACTCGCTGCCATCAAGGATAACAAATACGCCGCTACCCCCTCGCCGGTATCAAAGCTGACAGCTCCGACAGGATCGGCGGCACTTTGTTCTCCCTCGTCGCTGCGAGCAGGCCTTTGCCTGCTGCTGCCAGTGGATTTTGAGTCCCTATATGGGAGCGGAAGAATGGAAATGTTGAGGCCAGCTATTTCCCATGCCAGGTCCCTCTGGGCTCTGCCACGGCACCCTGGCCGCCTCCGTCGCTTTCGGGAAATGGACGGAAATGCTTCAGCTGACACAGGCAAGGGGTATCTTTGGAAATCCTCAGTATGTGATGGCAATCAGCACAGCAGTGGAATTACCTCGCAGTTCAATTCTCGGGGCAAAGATGCATTTAATGGTGCTGCAATTGCCAGCTGGATTAAGCGAAGCACAGTAAAGCAGATACGGCTTTCTCCTTCCAAGCTGAGCAGTCAGAAGGATCCTCTCGTGGGTCCTCTGCAAAGTTGAAGGCCCCCGGAGTAGCTGGTACTGGTACCATCATGGCAGAAAAAGCGTTTTGTACAAGCCTAATGGTAGGAAGAACAACTCTCAGCTCTGTGGTGGGAGACTTAAAAGCACAGGGATAGATGTCTCCAGCCCCCATTTTCCTCCCAAGGAGGTGGCATCCTAGAGCTCTCTCCTGGGCTGCGGACATCAGGACACTTTCCAGTCTCTCCAGAAAAAAAAAGGCAATAGTCAGTCTTCTTTAGTTCCCTGTCATTTTGTTGGCATTTCCCAGGGGGTTTAGGAACCCCAGACTGGCATTACCTTCACGAAAATGTAAACTTTCCCCATACATGAGCTAAATGAAACAGGTCTCAGCAGTAATAGCTTTCTTTTGTGATGGGTAGATTTTGAATATATTTTCTTTTAATTATATCAGAGTAAAATAAATTAGTGGTGATGACTAATCATGGACACAAAGCAATTTTTTTTTCTTTTGAAGCATTCTTCTGACATGGAGATAGAAAATGACAAGTGCATTTTTATGTTAATTATGGCCATGTGAATTATCCTGGATAGATGGCACAACAACAATGCTAAAATCCACCAAAGTGAAGGGTGCCTTCTTTTCTGAAACCTTTCACAGGACCAATGTCCATGGTGCAACAGACATTGGGGTATGTTTCTTCAAGTATCAAATTAGAATTAGCTGCTCTCTGCTGTGCTAGCAGCAACACAAAATCTAGTTAACTTTTGTCTGGTTTAAATGCCTCACGGGTTAAACTAACCAGCGTAACTGCACCGTGAAGCAATTCTGTATTTGTGTGAATATAACAAATTGGTCTTAATTCAGATATCTCTCGGACTGAAATGCAAACCTGTCTCGTAATTCAAATGCCTCCATCCATACTCTTTTCTGTTTCAACTCTTCAAAATGGCATTTTGCGGCTGTCAGTAAAACTGCCCATCAAAACACCACACAATACTTCTTCAATTAGGACAGCTTTTGATTTTAGAATACGATCTATAAGCACATGTGGCTGTTACACAAAAGTTTGTTCAAAATGGGAAGATAAAGTAGACAGAAAATGATGCTGCAGAATAAAAGCCTTCTTCCTTGAGGAACTTGTAGTTTTGCACATGGGTGTTACCCCAATGGGTAGATAGAAAGCTGCTTGGGGATCTCACAGGCTTGATTTCTTTAGGAATAAATCATGTGTGTGAGTTCAGTGTACCTCTGGTAACATCCCATTTTAATTCTTGAAGTTTTTTTCCATGAATCCAACAGAAGCAGACAGCAGGAGGCAGTTTCCTTGCCCAGAAACCCCCTAGTCTGTCTTTCCAATTAATTCTGTGCCCAGACACAGCGGCCATGGTTGGATTTTATAGCTAAGCCAATCTCAGCTCAAGCTAACGGCAAAAGATTTCGTTCTGTCCATCCCTCTATTGCCGCTAATTGCATCCTCTGATTCCCAGCACCACACTGTATCTGATGCTTTTCTGACCTCATGGTGTGCTACAACAGGTCTAGATCACCAGAAGAACTATTGGTAAGTTTTGCAGTTTTGCAGACAGGCAAGTGCTTTTGACAGCAAAGGAAGAAATAAGATGACACAACTGAAAACTCAGAAGAAGGAGAAAGGGGATAGACTGCCTTTTCAGAGGTGTCTGATCATCTGATTGCCTGGCCTAGCACCATACTGTACCCTGCACCCTGACTGCCTGCTCCATCTCAATGTGATGACCATGACTGCTTCCCTTATAGTCCGGTGACTTTTTTCTTTTCTGTACAAACAACAGCTTGCCCATCGTATTCTTGTTCTCGCACGCACAGACCAAGCGGTTTAGCACTGCTCAAGCTTTGTCACGCACTCCTTGCCTCGGGCCATAACCCATGTCTGCTTCCTACCATCTTTGTATAAAAGATCATTTATTAAACTCTCTGGTCCTGTGTCCGAAAGAAGCAAACCCACTGTCTTTAGCCAGGCCTGTGATTACCAACAGATCAAAGACCTGCCTGACAACAACTGTAACTTGTAGGCAGGCACCCAAGATATGAAAACAGCTAGAAACTTCTACCGGGAATGAATCAATTGTCATCATCACCGTAGGTAGAAGGCGCAAGGAACAGAATAATTTGACATTCACTTTGGAACAATACAGGTTCCTTTCTATGTTTCTTGAATAACAGTAACTCACATTTACAAGAATACATTAGAAAGTCTGTTTCTCCTTTTTTTCCCCCAAGTAATGGCACTCAAACGCATAGCTCCTGGGCCTGATTCATCACTGTATTACTTCAGCTTTATTTCAGGGACTCCATTTATAGTGCTGCAACAACACAAGGTATGAGTCCTGTCTGTGATGCTCTCGAAAGTAAAAGGGTAGGATGGACTTTTAAGTGGCTCGTGACTTAGGACTGAGTTGCCTAAGTTCCCTGTTTGATGCTCCTCTACGTGACCAGTTCCCCAGGGTGTGAGGGCTTTGTACTTCCCAAACTGCTTCTTCCTCCCTTATGCTGAGCAGCCAAAACACAAGGGCATTTAGCTCATTAGTTAATTCAGAAAATTCTAGTAATGTGAGAAATTGCCCTGCCCAAGAATTCCTGGCTTCTTCAATCATTAGTCCATATTATCAATTATTATGCAGCCTGCAGTGTGCGATGTGTTTTCAGAGCCAAAAGAATGCCCCAGTGTCTGATTTTGCCAATAGTTAAGCATGTGAATAACTTTACTGACAGGAATAAGCTCATTGAACTCTGTAATAAGACTCAGCAATCCAAGGATGTAGATAAGAACTGTCATTCCGGAATATAGCAACATGCATGTTATTTAAGTCAAACTACACACTGTACCTGGCTGTGCAGGACTCAGGAAAAACGGGAAATTTTCTTTTGACCACAGATAATTACCGTATTTATTATTAACATCACAATAATGCCCCATAGCTCTAACCTGCTCTCATTAGCCAAGGTACTGTATAAACATACCAGATGATTAAATCCTTGCCAAAGGAAGCTTACATACACTTTGCAGCATAAAAAATGAGAATCCTGTTAATTTTATTCCACCATAATTGACAGGGTCTTTTAAAACCTTAATACTGTAATAACAAACTGAGGGCTTGAGTGTGATCTCCGCCACTCTTGTGTAAAGCCGTAGGAATGCCATTCATTTAGATCTCGTCAGAGAGGTTGAAATATGTATCGCTGGCATGAAGCAAAAAACACTGTTAGAAGGATATTATTAAGGTTGCAATGTCAAGCACTTTGAAGCTCACAGAAGAACTTGTGTGCCTAGGTGCCACCCGAGACACCTCAACGCCTATAAAGTCTAACTGCCAATGAACCCCAGAAAGAGCTACATTTTCTCATCTCTCGCCTTTCCAGCAACATCACCATGGTACCCCGCTTCCTGTCAGCCGATGTGCATTTTCTCCTCTGTCTATCCCCAAAACCATCCTTAGATGACTGATCTCATCCATATTTTTCCCAGGAAAAAGAGGGATGTAAAGAGTATTTATACAGTACAGAGCAGAGACACTCAAGCTACCTGTGATCGCGGCTGCTCAGTATAGCTGTGCAATCAAACTTACCAGTTTTGGGGCAGACTTACTGAACAGTCCTCTACCCCACTGACACAACATCCCGTATCCCCTCCCTCTTCCCAGAGGCAGCAATGACCAGGGAGTCCCCCCTGGCACTGCCCCCCTGGTTCAGGGGAAGCCTGTGCCCCCGCTGCTCGGTGGGGATGGCATTACCGCAGGCTGCTCAACACCAGCAGCCGGCTCAGCTACTTTTTATCGCTGCTAACTTATAAAGCCAGTTCGAGATGCAGTTGCTCGGCATGTGCAAATCACCAGTCTTCCAACTGCTCAAATCTTGGGCAAACGGAGCTTCTGGGAGAAGCAGCGCCAGGCGCATTCCCAACACGCCCTGCCAGATTTCGGCTCCCTTCCTCCAGGCACAGAGCGCCGAAGCTGTTCAAGGCAACAGCAACAGATTTTGTTACACAGACAAAACCCAAGACATTTGCTGTAGAAAAAAAAAAGGCCAAGTCTTTTAGGATGACATTTGCAGAGGGATATTCTTTTCTTTTCATCTTTATAGATCAGCCCAAGGCATTTATATTCGAGTCCAAACAAAGTCTAGCAAAGTTGTAAACATCTGAAAAGAAGTCCTCTTATACGAGGAAGGACTGGTCCACCTTAATAATAGACATTGCTGTCTGCTCTGACGGTAATTTGCAAACATAAAAAAGCTTTTGTTCACATACAGTGGCCTGCAAAATTTCACTTAAAACAAAAAAACTGGGCGAGGGATTGTAAAGGTGTGCATGAAAGACTAATTCGTTGTTCCTGCTTTGTATTCCCAGAAATCAGACATGTTTTGCCTGTATTTGTAATAAAAACATCCTGCAACAAGTCCCGGCGTTACTGAATTCCTAATGCTTAAATGGAATATCAGCTCAGTGATGGGCTTCAGCATGGGCTGAATTTCAGCCCAGATGAGAGGTGCAGCGCCACATTTCTTCACGGAGAGCATGGTTGGCCTAGAAACCTCTCAAATGTGGAAGAAATAATGACACAGAAAATGCAACTTAGACCCTAATCAATTGAGCAATAGCTGAACTCTCACTGATCCTGAATTATTAATTTTTTATGTGTTAGTAGGTCCCCGGAACACTAAAATTATCTTTTCTTAACATGAGGAGAAAAGTTCTCTCTCACCGCATTGAGATGTTTTGACTTTGTATCTCTATGCCTAGTTCAGAATCCTATAATATAACTGTATGCAGGAAAAAAGGATCTACAAAACCCAATAATGTCCATAATGGTCTCTATATAGAGGCAGCTAATGTCTTCAAGGGGCTCAAGAGTATTACGACCACTGGTCTGTGGCGGAGTCTCCACTGGTAGTCTTGGCTGCTATGCTGATTTACATCAAATGAGTGTCCAACCCACCAACTGAACAGTTAATGTGTTTTCACAAATACTAAACACCAGTGTTTCCAGTCTGTTTTTGTAAGAACATCATTTCCCAGCAAAGGGAGAAAACGCCACCTTTAAACTAGAAAGAACTTTTGCCCTGAGTAAACCAAGTGTCAGCCATCAATCTGTTTTTCAGATGGCTTCACTTGCAGATGGGAATTTATTTCCTACAGAGTTGAGGTCAGCAGGAAAACAAGATGAAAAAAGAGACTTCCGTAATGCCCCAAAACATGTCTTTAACAGAAAAACAGAGAAGTTCATTAAAATAAAAGTCTTAGAGTTAAGCAAGGGCATTGCCCATTTGGGAAGGTGGAAGATCTCAGCAGCAGGACTTTCCAAAACACTTGTGCCTCCAGTGAAATGAGCAAAGTGCTTCACCATGGTCTCCACATTATGGTAAACAGACCTCCCACATAGTATCATTTTATGTCGCTGGTATCTGCAGTGCTGGAACAGTCTAGGGATGGGAGAGCGCCAGCATTTCTGCGCGCTTCCTGCGTCCTGGGGATCGCAGCTGTGAAATAGAGCAGGGCGCACTTTCCGTTGCATCTCTCAAATATAGTCCTGAATGCAACTCCTGTCATTAAGAAATATTTCCTAAACAGACTCCATACCCCCACTTTCCATCTGATAATCATCTCCTTGTGTTTGTGGTAAGTCAACATCCTTCATCTTTGCCTTATGAGGAAAAGCTATGGCTATGAGCGCTCCAAAATTCCCTCAGCGCTTGCAGATCCCTACGATAACAAACAACAGAAAGCATCTAACACGCTTTTTTCCTTTCCTTACAGAGACAAGCACTTTACTCAAAAGAGAGCTGCTCCCATACCAGCTTTCTGCCGGTGCTATCTACTGAGTTACAGCACACACTTATCTCTCAAGTTTGGCAATGAGGAAAGGAGACACATGATGCATCACCATCCGTTTCTGGCTGGGGAGGGGGGGGAAGGAAAGGGCAGAGTGCGCATACCCCAATGTCACCACACGCCATGAGAAAACACCAGTGGGTAGCCTTTATTTCCCTTTGGGTACGAGGCGCTCAGAGCAAGCTCAGCCACCTTCCTTGAAGGCAGCATCTCGCTGGAGTCCCGGGAGTCATTCATATCTGCTGCTGCGTGCTGGAGGGGTCTGGCCCCATACTTGTGTTCCTGGGGTAACTGAGCAACGCCGGACACGTGCACTCAGGGACTGGGGGGGGCACCGAACTGAGCAGAGCAATTTGTTCCACCACCCTCACTCAGGCCAAGCTTTCAGTGATTTATAGCGGTGGGGAGAGAGGGCCTAAGCCGTAGCCTCAGTTAAGTGTTCACATGCAATTGTTTTACCTCGAGCTCTGAATGAAGTGTCATCATGCTTCTCACCGGGGAAAAAAATTTGGACAAGCTTTTCAGAGAAGCTGAAGAAATGCCCTCCAGACACAGGACTGTTAAGCCCGGCTTCGGTTTTGCAAGCAGAGCTGCCTTTGGTAGCCACGTTTCCAGTCTCTCCCGGCTTTCCTCACCACTTCCCACTCCTCAGAGGGGGGTCAGCACCCTGTGACACTGGGTGGCCCCAACAACAGGCTGCTTCCTCGCGCCCGCCTTCCCCGTTAGCAGCGGCAGGGTGCTGGGTGCTATATGGAGAGGACCCAGGGAAGCCATGTGGAGACAAACCTACACAGCAACAGGGAATGGAGGTGGGGTTGTCTGCTAGGAAGTGGCAAGAGGACAGCAGTGGTATTTTCTTACTTCTTCCTCTCATATAACCCTTTCCTGTAGCTCATTACAACTGACCGAGTCCATGAGACTCGTCCTGTTTTTCCCTGTGAAAACGAAGGGGAACAGGGAGGCTTACAGCTGGGAGAAAGTGGAGGTGATTTAGGAAATGTGAGACAAACAGCAAGAGAGTAACAGGGAAAAGAGAGAGGGTAAGAAAAGGAAAGAGAAGCAAGAAAGGACCATGGAGCTTAGGAAAAGGTCTGTGGAAGAACAGAAGGCATAGGAGGAAGAGCAGCACTAAAAAAAAAGGACAAGAAAGAGAATGCAGAGAGAGAAAATGATGGCTACAACGACAAAACCCAGAAAGAGTTGGAAGGCGTTTTGAAGGTGGCCATAGAGTGGTTTGAAAGGGTGTGAGCGGGACAGAGGGAATGCAAGAAGGGGAACCAGCACAATGAGCTACACGATGTTATTGCGCAGAAAATGGAAAGCAAAGTGCTAATGTGCACCCAAGCACTGAGGGGAGCCTTGGCCTTACCAGAGCAAAGGGGACAGGGATGCCACAGGATACAATTTCACCCTTTGTGTTAAAGGCACAGATGGGTCGTGTGAGAAAGCTCTGATCGCTCCTGAGGGTCAGTTTTCCTTCTTAATATCTCCGTAGCTTCTGAAGGAATTCAGTACCTCACACTCCTACATTATAATATGAAGCAGGTTGCGATTTTTTTAGCTGCAAGGGGGGGGGATATTCCCCCCCCCCTTTCCCCTATACACATCAGGCCTGTCCCTACAGGCACAAAGGATTTATTCTTCCCTTTACAAATTACTTTACCAGCTGAGGAACTGCAATAACTGCCAAACCCCCCAGAAGCCCAAGACCTCTGCCCCATCCCAGCAAGGACTGAAACGAGGGAGGGGAGAGAGGAAAGGAGTTATTTTGGAACAAGTGCAGGGGGTGGGGGGAGAGGACTGAAGGAGCAAGCAAGAGCCCAGCTCCAAAAAGCTGGCAAGTGCTGGAGTAGCATGAGCCATTCCCTTCACTGTGCCGGGGCAGAGTTACCCGGGAGCCTGTGTGGGGAAGGTGAACATCGCTGGCGAGAGCCCTCACCGCTTTTCCCTCCAAACCGTGTGTAATTAAGAGCCGGCCCAGGAGCGGGTGTGAACGGCCCCAGCAAAATCAGAGCTCAGACCGGGTTTTGGTTCAGCTCCAGTTCTGGTTCGGGTTTTCCTGGGACCAAAGGTGTTTTCACCCAGTCGTGCTTCAGGTTCAGCCAAGGTTTCCTGACTAACAGCCCTGGTTTAGGCCTCGCTCGAGGAAAAATCTGGAACAAGTTTTCTGCCTGACTCTGCTGTATGTGTGTGTGTGTGAGCAAAGCTGGTCTTCTTTGCTCGCTTGTCCCGAAAAATGATGAATTGCAGAAGTACCCATTTGGTGTTAGTCATCCGGTGAAGCAGGAAGGAAGCAGGAAGCCCTTGTGAGCACTAACTTTTCAAAGCCGCTCGCAAAGCAAGCCAAGCCCCCCCCCCCCCCTTCCCCTCGGCGACATCGCTGCACGCTGCTCTGTACCTCCTCACCTTAACGGGCACCCAGTCACAATTAACATTTGCAACTCGCTCAGCCGGAAATATTTGCCCGGTGCAAACAGCTGAGGCATTCGGCATCAGCCCTTTCTCTGGGCAAGGAGTATGAAAAAAGGATGGGGACAGAGTGGGAGGGCATGGGGGGGGGGGAAGAGGAGCCCTACACTTGCTGAAGGGGAGAGGTCCAGATTGCGCTCAACAGGTTGAGTTCACGCTGTGACCCTGCCCGGCTTCCTGCTATTCAGATGTGTTACTTCCCCTTTGTGGTAATGGCCTGTGGCAGCCGGCCAGAAAACACTATTAATTTCAGAAGTGGCCTGACAACAAACCCGCAGCGAAACGAGAGGAAGTGGCGGGGAGGCCATCTGTTGACTTCAGCAGAACAGTAGGGACGCAGAGCTATGTAGGTTCTACAAGGAAAGCAGATTAATAATCCACAAAGAGGAAACTGGCTAAAATTATCCGCAGACCATATTAAAAAAAAAAAAAAAAACAAAAAAAAAAAAGGAAGAAAAAAAAAAAAGGGAGTCACTTGAGCTGCAGCTGGACAGGAAATTGCTAGAGCTGCTTGCAAATCTCCACTTTGAACAGAGCAGCACAGGGAATGCCAAGAGCGGAAACCGTTCAAAACTGGATTAGCACAAGCCAAGTTTAACTGCAACCCACTTCTACTTTCACAGTTTATGCACTCAATCTAGGCCACTACTGCATGAGACACTGACTCACTTTTTTTTTTTTTCTCCCATGTTTTGTTTGCTTTTCATTTCACACACTTGCAGTTTCTAAAATTACTTGAAAGGCGCTCCGGCTGCCAGGAGCGCTGCAGAACCCCCAGCCGACAGCCCCAGCTGCAGCATCAGCCCACCACCCCGGTACCGCACCGCAGGTTTTGGCACCACCCTGCCTTGGGCCACTTCTCATCAGGAAGGATGTTAATGAAAATAAGTTGCAGCAGGAAGTGTTTTGCAATCGCTATAACCCCCTCCTTTTTCCTTCTGCGGTGACCGGACTACTTGAAGGCTCCAGAGAGGAAATGGGGTGACTAAAGGTATATAGAGACTTTTCCTCCTTGCCTTCACCTGCTAAGTTGCAACGGGGCTGAACAGAGAAATCATTTACAGGCTGCAGACTGTTAATGGATCTCTGTGAAATGAGTTCCTGCCAGACAGATAAGCAGAGCACGAACCCATCTCCTGGCAGCTGTAATAGTGTGGCCAAAACTTGTAAACAAACCCAGAAGACAGCAGCTCCTTACTCTTGGGGGTGGTGGGGGGGAAATCCTTATGGCCTAGGGTCAGGTGCATCCCTGGGGTAGCACAGGGATGCCAGAATATTTTGCAATTAACATCAAGGCCTTCAAAAGCATTCCCTTCACCAGAGCAAGACAAGAATCCAGCACATGCACTGTTTATTCATTTAGGCACCAGTGGACCAAAGGGGAAATCAAGGCTTTATTGTCTTAAGAGCTGTACAAAAGCTATTGAAAGCAATCATTACCTTTAAACATAACCATATGTGTATCTGTAATTAACCACACTCACACAGAGGAGAAAGGGGGAATAAACCAGTCAGGTTCTCAATAGCCAAAAATAGTTATTTATTTATTAATAATTTAAGGTTTTACATTCTTATAATAAATTCCATCTTAAAACTTTTACACCATGAATTAGACTCTCCCTTATTGGCAACCATGTGCAGGTTCACTGTGCGTACACACAGGTAAAAATGCTCGCACATACTTCCAGTTTTATACAAAAAAAAAAAAAAGGAAAAGATGCAAAATATTGCATTTGAGGTGAAGCTCCCTGAAGAATTTGTACAGAGGTAATGCACTGTTTAGCACATCTGAAAGTTTTAAAAAGTGATCAAAAATCTTTCGCATTCAAAGACAAACCTCCTCCCAGATGATCTATTTACAAAAGGTAAGGCAAAAAATTAATTTAATTTAAAAAAAAATATATATATATCATGTGGAAACTACATCAAGAGTGAGAGAAAAAAAAAAAAATCACCACAAGGAAAAGATACATGAAAGAAGAGACTGTACTTGCTCACAAAACATAATTTGCAAACTTCTCACCATTGCCATCTCTCCCTCATGGAAAGCTTGCTTCAGTTGAACAATAAAATTAAGCATGCTGCAAATATATTCTTTGCAATTAAAAAAAAAGGAACAAATAAAGCAGAATTTATGAAGAGAACAAAACCACAGATGTCCCTTGGATTGATTTCTTGAATACATGTGAACTCAAAAAAAAAAAAATTGCGAATTGATTTAAGATTAAATATTTACATTGATCAAGTAGAATACTACCGAGCTCCCGGCAAACAAGTACTCCAAACACACTAAGCGGAAATCTTTCTTTGGCTCCTCTAAATTAAAACAAACAAACAAACAAAAATAACCAGTCTTCACTGAAGACAAAGATGTGTGTCACAGATCCGAAAGCAGAGGGAAGCAGTCTCTAGAGAACACGTGCTCAGCCTGTCCAGCCTTCCCCTATCCCCCTGGAAGTCCTCGGACCCAAGCCACTGCGCAAGCGGGGATGAGCGCCCTGCCCACCTGCCACCTGGTCACCATGGGTCCTTCCCAGAGAGCTCACCACGTTCCCTCCCTTCGCAATAGCCGATTCCATACTGTGTAACCTTTCCTAGCCCGCACTGGCAGCTGCTTTTTGATAGCAGAGGCCAGAAAAAGAGAAAGCTGCGTTTTCTTT
This sequence comes from Pluvialis apricaria, assembly GCA_017639485.1. NCBI lineage: Eukaryota > Metazoa > Chordata > Aves > Charadriiformes > Charadriidae > Pluvialis > Pluvialis apricaria. The sequence goes on along the minus strand of CM030007.1, from coordinate 173,382,495 downwards.
ATCACTGCCAAAGAGAAACCATTGAGGAGTGATCCCATGAAACGGACAGGAGAAGGGAGGCGGTGGGAGCTCACGTGGACTGCAGGGAATCCACCTGGAAGACGTTCTGGTTGGAAGGGGCAGTGAAGTAGAGCTGCTGGTTCGGCACTCGATTGTCACAGGGGCTGCTCAGCCCCAGAGTCCGCTCAAAGTCCAGCAGCTGCCCCATGAAGTTGAAGTTGGGTGAAATGTTGGACTTCTTCATCTTGACGATATCGTAGGCATCGTTCATGGACAAGTTGAGCTTCTGCATGAGGTAGGCCACCGTCACTGTGACCGAGCGGCTGATCCCTGCTAAGCAATGCACCAGGACGCCGCAGTTCTTCCCCCGTGCTTCATCTGTCCAGAGACAAAGAGGCAGAGAAGGACACATAAGACAAGGGGTTGGTAACTGATCTGTCAACACAAGCGAGATTAGTATCAAGTAGGAAGAGAGGACGATTCTGATCCCAGCGGCCAGCAGTGCCACGCAAGAGTTAACTTCACCGGCTTAAAACCAGGACAAGAGGAGAATCCACCCCCCCCTACGTATATGTACCCGAGCCCAAGAGCTGAGAAAACTAAGAATGAGACAAAGGGAGCAGGATACGCTGCGTGACACTGTTTTAAAAGTCAGTTTTAAAAGACACGCTTTCGCCTGGAGATCTGCCTTAAATTCTTGCAGTCCCCTTGCCCCAGCATGGAAATCCTGCAATATGTCACTGAATGCCTTTTATACAGACCAGCAGACTGCAAAGGTCTATTAAATTATTCTCCAACTGTTGTGCAGCTAACAATGGAGGTATTCAGGCATTTTAAAAGAATGAGGGAAGTCACAGGGGACAGCCCATTAGGAGGAACAGGATGTCAACATTGGTTGAAAATGGGTTCCTTTGTAATAGGAAATGCATTACAATGCCTGGAGATTAGTTTCTTTGTGGCTTCCAGCCCACATTTCTTCCTGCTGGGCTCAGATTACCTACATTCTCCACTATTACCGGTATCATTCAACCGGATTACAGCACAGCTTCCCAACAGATAATGCGATGGCCACCCCACCGCACCCCGATGGGGTGATTTTAGTCCTCCCAGAAACGGAGGCGAGTGCAAATTTTAACCAGAACTCCTTAAGCCCGAGGGGACGTGTTTCCAAAGCTCACGGATAATGTCTAAGGGCTGGCTAACCGCGGCACCGAGCCCGAGAGGTATATCATTATTACCACGAGATTTAATTAAAGCTCTGACTATACATTTGCCAGGAATATCGCTTATGAATAACTTGTATTTAAAAGCTAAAGTTAGCTTCCCGGATCGTTTCTTTTTATTATACTGCTCTTCAGTAACCTCAAGAAGAAAAAAAAACCCAACAACAAGACGAATAAGCCATCAACCCCGGGTTCATTTGCTTCCCCCCTCACCCCGCCAGGAAAAGATTTAAAGAGATCCCCCCCCCATCCTGCGCATTGCTCGCTCCCCAGCTCCGACACACACGGCTCGGGGAGGAATCCCACAGCCGGGCAAACCAGGTATGCCTCTGCAACCAGCAAACGTCCCTTGCAATTCACCGGGGCTCCTCAATACCACCCCCCACAGCCCCCCAAAGGGTCCCCCACCCGCCCCTCCACTTGAGCCGGCTGTAAAACCAGAAAGCGGGGCATCTCCCAGAGACTGCCAGGAACGCCGCTGCCGCTTCTCGCCCGAAATCTCCCGAATTCCCCAAAAGAACATGAATCCTGCCGCTTGACATACAGCCGTTAGCAAAGAAGCGGGTCTCACCTATAAAGGAGATAGCCTCAGGAAAGAACTGAGACAGATTTTGGCTCCAGTGGTCAGAGATCGGGATCTGTTTGTACTTGAATTCGCCGGCGTTTTCAAAGAGATTAGGCAGGTTGGGGGTAACATTCAAGATGTATTTAATGCCAAACTCTTCTAAAACGTCCAGATTAGTGGAGTCCTTGGCACAGCCTAAGTAGAGGTAGGGTAAAATCTCCACCGGGAAGGAAGGCTGGTTGTTGGAGAGAGGGCTGCCATCGGAGTCGGTGGCACTATTGGGGTCTCTGTCAATGTCAGATTCAATGTCTGATGAGGAATCGGAGCTGATTCGGAGGCCTCCCAAGCCCAGGACTGGCAAAGGAGGAGAGCTGCTGCTACACGAACTGTCTAGGTTAGTTTCGCAGTGCAGGGCGAACTCGGCCTGGAACTTGCTGAAACCACCTGGAGAGAAAAGCAGAAGGGGGGGGGGGGGGGGGGGGGATGCAACCTGATATAAGATGGCAAGCCGACTTACTTCCCTGCTACAGCCCTGTCTGCAAAGGGGCATCCGTTTCCCACCCTCTCGAGCCCCAGAGGAAAAATAAAGAAAAAAAAAAAAAATAAGTCGCACTCTCACCGCAGCCGGGCGAACCTAAAAGAAGGTTTAAGAAAATCGCCCGCTGCGGCGGCGGGCTCAGCACATTCAAGATCAAAGCTCTGTGCCGCTTCGCCCTGCGGGGACCCTCTGGAGAGCTGTCTCGGCGGCAATTCCTTCTGCCCTGCCGGGCTCACGCCGGAGCCCCGTTAGCCCTGTCCGCCCCACGCACTGCTCCAGGTGTCTTCGAACAAAGCGAGGACAGGGATGCTGGGGTGGGAGAGGGCTGGGGGAAAAGCCCCGCGCCCGGGTTTGGTGTCCTCCCGGAGCGTCAGCGCTCGGTGCCCGGGGGACGCTGCGGACGCCCCCCCCATTCCCTTCCCCGGGCAGAGAACCGCACCGCCGAGCCGCGGGGTTCGCCTCCCCCGTCACCCACAGCCCCCGGGCCCCCCCGGCGGGCAGCGATCTCTCCCCCAACCCCGGGCGGCCCTTTCTCACCTTCCAGATAAAACGCTTTGCAGCCTTCGTCTTTGAGGCGCTTGAGGAGCAGCCCCAGCACGGACTCGCCGCCCGTGTTCTCGTTCCAGTCGCGGCTGTGCTCGTCGTACAGCACCACCGTGTCGGTGCCGCACCGGCGGGCGAAGCGTTCCCGGTCCTCCTCGCTGCTGGCGACGAGGGAGCGGAGGGGCAGGTTGCCCTTCTGCAGCCGCCGCAGCATGATGCCGGGGATGGCCACGTTGATGGCCGACTCGATGTGGGACGACTCGTACAACTCCTGCGGCCGACAGTCCATCAGCAGCAGCCGGTCGTTGCCCATCTCCAGCTGCTCGTTCAGCCACGCCACGGATTTACTAATCGCCATTTCCGACGCGAAAGGGACGGGTCTGAACGTATCTAGCATGAGGAAGGACGGGGGGGGAGCGGAGCGTGCTCTGGAAGCGCCCCTCTCTCTCTCACAGAGGCATGCGGCGGGCTCGGCGGGCGGGCTGCACCCCTCCAACTCTGCACAACTTATCTCCCTCCGCCCCAGGAAAATGAATCACGCAGCACACCCCCCCTCCCCTCCGCTCCCCCCCCCCCCCCCCCCCCCCCGCGCCGCCTCCCCCGCGCCGGGCGGCGGTGGAGTCACGGGGAGGGAGAAACAGCCCCGGCCCCGGCGTGCGTGTGTGTAAGTGTGAGTGTGTGTCTGCGCGCAGCCAGCCTGCCCGGGCTCCTCTCTCTTTTTTTTTTTTTTTTTCCCTCTTTCTTCTTTTTTTTTTTTGTCAATGAATCCCTGAATGAACCTGCCTAATCGCCGCTGCAGCCCGAGCCCTTGGGCTTTTCCTCCGCCCCGGAGTGAATGAAATCCAATTAACGGGGGGCTCTCCGCCCCGCTCCCCGCGGACACACCGCGCCGGGGTCGGTGTCGGTACCGGTAGCGGTACCGCCGCTGCCCGCCCGCCTCCCGCAGCGCCCCGCGGCCGCGGCCCCGCGCAGCCCCCGGCGGCTCCTCAATGGGTACAACCGCGGGACGTCTCAATGGATACATTCTGCGGCGCAGCCAATGGGGGCGCGCGGAAGGGGCTGTTGCCGCGGCGACGGGCCGGCTGGAACAGGTTGTGTTGATGAATCGTTAATGAGTTTGTCATTCACAAAAACGGAAAGGAATTTCCGCTCCGGATAAGCCGAGCGCAAACAAGCGGCAGCCGCGGCGCGGCGCGGCGGGCGGGGGCGGCGGGGGCAGGTGAGGGGGCGCGCCCCGGCCCCCCCCCCCCCCTCCCTCCCCCTCCCCCTCCCCTCCGCCGGGCCGCCGCTGCCGCCGGCGGAACAAAAGGCACCTTTTCTCTCCCTCCATGTTTTCTTTTCCCTAAATCCGACGCCTGCAGGGGGTCGGCCACGTCTTCCCCCCCCTCCCCCCCCCCCAATTCGCCAGCGCTGATCCCGGCCCGGCTTTTCATTAGGGCGTTCCGGGAATCCCATTTTTAGGGAGGCGGGCAGCCTCTGTCCTCGGCTGATCTCTAGGCGGGTGAAGGGTAAACCCCGAGCTAATCTCTTCCTACGCGGCCCGGCTTTATTCGCTGTACGGAGCGCAGCCGGCGGAGGAAAGGCGGGGGGGGGGGACCGGCACCGCCTCGGGAACCGCTAAAGCCCGGGCGGGTCACCCCTCAAAACGTGACCGGGGAAAGCGGGCCCGCTTCGGCGCCGCCGGCCCCTTCCAGGTAGCCGGTCACCGAACCGCCCTCGCCCGGCTGCGGCGCGGGGCCGCCGCCAGCGCCGAGCCCGCAGCCACCCCCGGCGGAGCGGGGAGCGCCCTGAGCGCCGCCAGCACGGCGGGCTCCGGCCCGCCCCGGCGGGGACCCTCGCACCGGGCAGCCCCCGACCGCCGGCACCGGCTCCTCCCGCGGGTGGGGGCCCTGTCGCCGCCGGCCGGCGCTTCCCCCCGGCCCCGGACGGGAGGAAGGGCACCGCCGCACCGGCAGGCGGGGGCGGGGGGGGGGGGTACGGGGCCCGGCGGAGCGGCGCCGGGGTAGATGGGGCCGGGGCTGAGGCGGGCGGGGTTGTTCCAAGGTGCGGGTTAGTAAAGGGGTAAGTGAAAAGCCAGGAGGGAAAATAAATCGGGAGAAGCCTGGCCTAAATGCTAATCCCGTCGCCAACATCTGCCTGGGAGTAGGGTTGTCCTGAAGAGGCTCATCTCGGGTGTTTTTGCTGCTGCTGTGCTCCAGGGCTGGTTATTTTCGTAAACCCCAGCTGAAGGAGGTTCCTTAGGTAGCGAGTGGCCGGAGACCGTTGACCCTGGGAAGAGATAGTGGCACGGACGGCCCTGCGTATTCCGTGCAGAAAACATCCGTGATGTTAATTAAAGTTGGCACGTCAGTCGCTGCAGTTTCGAGCGAGGCAGACACCCAGATGGCATTAACGACATCCTCCCCAGCAGGGATTTTGAGAGGATGCCTGCTTGGTACCCGTTTCAGAGGCTTGCTGTGGGACTGAAGTGTTACACAAACCTTGCCCTGACCCTAAACGGGGGGATTTGGCCAGGCTGATGTGCAGCTCGCTGAACACACGCCACGCGTGCTTTGTCCCACCGCTCAGTGGGGACGAATTGTGCAGTCCACCTTGCCCACCACTGAAGAATTTCCAAGCTGTTCTTACCAGGTGCTTGGCTTGCTGCTCAGCTCCGTGTATTCAGGATATGGTGTCTAAATGTTCATAGCAGTGACAGATCAAAGCAGGAGCCTTTGATTTTTATTCATTTATTTGTTGATACCTCCCCCCCCACCCCCGCCTTCTCTACTATATTTAAGTCTTCTGTTTTCACCCATGTCAGCACTCAAGCAGGACAGCAAATTCTTTGAGGTGGCAGTGTTGGTCACTCTGTATTAGTACTGCAAATAGCACAGTCCTGGTAAAATGAATAATCAGGCCATAATTTAAGTCCTACTTTTTTTTTTTTTTCCTTAGAATTGGCACCAGGTTTATTCTTTACCCTTCTTCCCAAGTATATCAGATCAACTTTTGTTCAAATTTTACAAACTGATATAACCCAGACCTCAGCCTTGCTAACCACGGATTTCAGGCTTAAGTCATGGAAGTTCTGAAAATGGAAGTTCTGCAAAGCATGAGCACCTGAAATAGAAATTCTCAAACAACCTCAGCTGTAGTTATCTCTTAAGGTGCAGTATAATGCAATGCTTGTCTTACAACCATCTCAAACATTTCTTAGTACTCATTTAGTCTAATAATAAGGTGTATTTTCTCTGCTAACCTTCATGCCAAAAGGAGCCACTGCCAGAAAAATCCTCAAATGATCAATTGTCACTTAAGGGGTCAACTTAGAAAACAAGCAGAAGGAGTCATATTAAACTGTAGTGAATGTGACCTGAAACTTAAAGACAGGGACAATTTCAATATAACGTTGTGGCAATTCCCAGCAAGCTTGACACAATGATAAATACAATTTGTTCCTTCTAATCTATGTTATTATTAATTAAGATGGTTACATTGTACTTTGATTACATTTGTAAAAATGAAGATGCACAGAAAAACATCAGCACATTGCCGAGTTAGGATTCAAAGAAAACAGAACAAGCCCCAAATTACTTCCATATTCATATAAGGTAAACTTGCCTCTCTGATGACTAAAATATTTTAGGAACAAAATATGTTCTGATTATCATCTTCAGGGCATTCTCAGTGACGTTTTATGGCAGTGGTTTAAAATAAAAATCTTAGTCATTCAACATTTTAACAGAAAGCAACATATTATGCAAGCGGTTTATCAACTCCATTGAGATACCTGCCTAGTAGTAATGCAACAATAAATAATGATAGCATTTAAAGAGATTTTTATCATTAGTACTGTCACATCTGATTGAAATGCTATGAGCATTAAGGTTAAGTATATGAAGGCAATAAAATGTTTGATGAAGCATGCTCAAGAGAGTTGTATTTCCCAAGTGGAGCTGGGCCAGAGACTTGGAACGATGATGGCTCTAGCCAGCTCATTGCATGGCAGCAGTCGGATGGTGGCAGTTGGCGAGTTGGGATCCAGGCAGGAGATGTTGCACTGCAGCAGAGTTGAACAAGTAAAATACAAATGACACCCTTTGAATTTGTAGTAGTACCTCCCTCAGCACGCGCCGGCTGAAGAACTCTCAAGGAGAATGAGAACTAACGTGGGCTGTTGTTATCTTTGTGTTCACGTGCGTGTATGCGCTCACTTTTCCTCTCTCTGTCTGAACCACATTGTCCTGTCAGTCACAGAGGGATGCAGGAGTGGGGCTCAGTTAACTGCGCCACCATTTGATGCTTTGTCAGAGATCAGATCTCCACCCCAAGCCTCACCAGGAGGTCACATATCCTTCAACTTCCAAAAGTTTTTATAGTACCCAGGCAGTAAGAAGAGCGTATGCCTATTAACCGTGATCCCCTCATTCATCCACTCGCTGGCAGGGTTAGATATTGAACCCTGAAATGTGTATTTCTGGGTGGGTTTTGTCTTGTTTGAGGTTTGTTTTTCATTTTTTACCTCCCTGGCTGCAAATGGAACCGCTTCAGCCCAGCTCAAAGCATATTCATTAAAAAATGCCTATTTTTCTGGGTTTTGGACCATAAACCTTCTGCTCATTCTTACCATGTGTAGAGGCCTGACTAGATCTCCATGAGTGTTTATAACCTGAGCTTGTCTTGGCCAGAGACGCGGGCACAGAGGACAAGAGTCTCGCATGGAGGATGGAGATTAGAGTTCAGTGTTGCTTTGCTCAATTCCTTCATGTCTCTCCCTGTAATAGAAGCCCTGGCCCTGAATTAGGCTATCTACATAGTGTAATGGGAGAGAGAAGGACCAAAAAGGCAGGTATCTATGACATTTTGAAACCCGGCCAACTGGGCCACTGTGAGATGCTTCACAGCCTGGGATACTGAGACAGCAATGCAGAGGCATTCTCAGGAGGCTAAGTACTGATAAAGTTTCTTCTTGCATTAGACATCAGGGATGGGAAAGTGTTTTCCTTATAGAAGTGCTTTTTTCCTCTAAAGGTGCAAGTTCACTCCTTGCTTCTACTTGATTTGGAGCAGAATTCGATAGGAGCCTGTCTTCCTACGAGAAGATGGGGCCCAAAATAGGAAAGGCTTTTCTGCTTCTTTGGTCAGACCTTTCCCCATGTTGCATCAATCAATATTTACTCCAGCCTTGGTTTCTCACATCCCGTTGATGACCGGAATCAAAAGTGGCAGAGACACCTTCTGTCTCGGCATTCTTTTGATGTCGGGCGACTGAAGTACGCTCTGGGATTGCCCGCTGGAGAAGGCCAAGGAACATGAAATATGCTGGCATCGGGATTTCGGCTGAGATGCCAACTCAACTCAACTCTGGAAATGCAGGTGCTAGGAAAATGTAGTGGAGACAGGTTTCCCCACTGACAGGGCACACTTAGGCATGAATTTTGAGGATCTTGACTGCCAGCTTTGACTGAACCAGCAGATGCCTGTGATTCAGCTAGGCAGTCATTCAGCTTTAGATGTCAGAAGTTAGGCGTTCACACTTTAGCTAGTTATTTCTCTTAATAATCACTTTCAGGCGGTCTTCAGAGAGGACAAACTGCCCTCTGGAGCCGCTCACTTCCCTTCACTGTCTCTAAATGGTACGTAGTATAACCAGCCCTTACTTTTAGGTGCTTACCTTACAGTCTGTGATTCTCACCTCTAGGTTTATCTGTAAGTCCCTCTCACAGTTCCTTTTAATTGCAGTAAAAGCGAGAATTAATGGTCTGTCTGTGTTGGTTTGTGTGAAATATCTATCGGAAAATAGAAATACACAAATCATCCTAGACCAGACTGGCCATAAAGTACAGTGCCTTTGGTGCAGAACTGGTTAGTGCAGGGTGCCTCAAAGGGAGAACAAAACTGTGCTACAAAGCATTTTGCTTGTTTTATATAAAGCATAAACAATTTATGGAAATGGCATTTAACTGATTATTCAATGTCCAATTATTCACATCCAAAATAATTCCTGAAGTTGGAGAAATAAAACACTGAATGACTCCATTTAGGAAATCCTTTTGACTCAAGTGCTTTCCTTGAAACAGCAAATAGCTGGATGACCTCAAGCATATATTTAATTGTGCCTTGTAATAAAGTAATGTAATTAGCAATTACTTAGGAATGACACTTTAAAATACTTAACGGCTACCACAGGCGTGCGTTTATTCAAGAGGTTTTGTTTTCCTTTGACTTCTTGTAGTACAAACTAAGTCCCCTCCTGAATGTAGCTCATACATGAGTTCTCCAAATGGTTCCTCAGGGTGTGCAAAGGTGAGCAGTTTTGTTTGACATCAAATCGCTAATGGCTTCTCCTTTCTGGGAGGATAAAATCCAGCTTGCAGGAAGGCAGTGCAAGGCACACACATTTAGCCAGGCTCACAGTGTATTGGCCACACACACAGACCAATACTCTAATCTTTTTTTCCTTCTTTTTTTTTTTTTTTTCCTTTTTCTTCCCCCTCACCAGCTACTGCCGTTGGTAGTGATGGTTTTGGTGGCACTGACCTGTGTATCTTTTCACAACGGTTTACATTCTGCTGGCAACAGAAATGTAGCACAGGTGGGCAGCTCTGTCTTAAAAATAGTAATCATGGAGAAACAGAAGGCTATGTGTGCGCATCATTTGGTTATAATTCATTGCATGTTAATTTGAAAGCTTTCAAATCCAAAATGGACTGTATAATAGAGGCAAAAAAGACAAGCAGACTTAATTTTTAAAGTGGTGCTGGGACTGTGATTGGATAAAAATACTGATACATCCTTAAATTTGGTGGCAGTGGTTAAATAAATAAATTAGCTTTCTCGTTGGAGTCCAGATTTATATGGTTCTGTTACCTTAGCCGAGGAAAGTAGCAGCTCCTATTCAGAAGTCCTGATCCATGGTGCAGGACTATCATGCTATTTGTACAGGGACAACAATGGGTTTATGTTCTTCCTTTGCCAATACCAAAGAGTTCAGTAGTGCCCAAAGCGTGTTCTCGCGTTTTGCACGCTGGTGTGTGTCTCTGCTGTTACCTGCTATTCAGGGACAGCCTGTATCACGCTATACTGGGCACATACATCACACCAGATGAGGCTGCTGAGAAAATGCTGTAATCTCTTTAGTGCTGCCCATTTTGATGTGCTTGGAAGGGTTTACTAGGCACTAACATGTGGGCTTACCTGGGGAGGCATTAGTGCTATCGCTAAAGTATGTTCCTTCAATAGCACTGTCCCATTTTCATCCCAGTCACTCGTCCTACGAAGAAGCAAACCTGACAGCATCGAGCAAGTAGAGAAAGCAGCTCTCTCTGCCCAATGCTAAAGATTTATTTTCCCTTGCGTTTATGAGGTTCCCTGATCCCAAACCTCTCTCTTGTTCTGACCATGGGAATAAAGCCTGCCCCTGGCATGACTGAAGGCTTGTTCTAGACCATGAAAAGAGAAAACAAGGGACTGCGTTTGCACAGTGCCGGGTAAATCAGCTGTGCAGAGAGCAGAGCAGGGACAGCAAATTACGTAAGAAAAAGATCTTCATCCTGGGACAGGCATATTCGCGAAAAGAAATGCCGCGCAGCTATCTTATGTTCTGGTTCCAAAGAGAGGCAATTAGGAGTCCAACCCAGGCATGAACAATTCAATTTCCGCTGTCTGTTTTTTACAGGGCCACTGGAATGTGTCCTGGGGACCTGCGGGAGCCGAGCACGCAGTTTGGCTCCAGGATGTAACAGGGAGAGAGCCGTGGACAGATATACGTCCTGGCACCTGCAACTCCCGTTTAGCACATCTGCTTTACTTTTCACAGCTGTAACCCGCATGGGGACCTCTCTCGGGCCAGGCAGGACCTGCACCAAATGGGGTAAATGCATTGACAGAGGCAACAGTTTCCTTATTACTGGGGCTGGGGGGTTCCCTGGTGACCTGCTGCTGTCAAACGCAGTTTGGTAAAAGCTTATCGAGAGGGAAACACCAAACTGATGGCCTGACCTAGGTGCTAAAATGTCCTATGCTGTTAAAAAACAGAGCTCAAATGACACGCTGAGTTTGAAGCACCAGCGGCATTGCTGGCTTCCCGGGGACAGCCCGTGACATAAGTCTTCGTGTCCTGCTGTGCAAGGGCCTGGCTTTCTGGCTTAGTTTGCTACATTTTGTACACACTCCCCCCAAATACATACATAAATAAATAAGAACAGGAGATAAAAAAAGAAAACTGCCAAACTGCAGTGGTCTCAAGGGGTCAGTCACCACAGCTCCTAAGTCCCACAGATCAACCTAGTCATTTCTTTTCACCTGGAAGCTCAAGAGATGTTGGTCAGTGGGAGAGGGAAACCAGTAGATGGAATTTGGTGTAAATAGAACAAATGGGGAAAGGATAATGCCCTACACATGGAATAGTATTAAAAATGTCCAGGGCAGTATTGGGTTATGCACATTACTAGGGAAGTATATATTTAAGGTGTACAGTCCTTTTGAAAGGCATACATCTCAAGGTATAGCCATAAACAGGGACAGCAGTTATTTCTTCATCTTTGATTCAGCATTTAAGAGCTTTGCAGTATGCAACATACCTCGAAGACTGTGTGTGGACAAGTGTAATCTCTGCAAATGTTGACAAGAGAATTACTGCTGTTAAGTTTGTCCTGGCTTTAGTATGCTTAGATGAGGACTTAATGGTAGAACTGTCCCGTCCAAATGCCAGGTCGTCACTTGGTGTGTCAGAGCACAATGGCATGATGATTGCAGTACCATTCGTGGTCACAGTTTATGTTACTCATTTGGTACATTGGTGCCACCAGCATACTGCAAAGGTAAATTATATTAAATTATTACTTTCTCTGAGCAGTCTTGTGGTATAGCTGTAAAATGTAAACCATTTTCACAAAGTTTCCTGTTCTGGCTAAACTGTGCGCATAAATCTCTGTTCAAGTGTTCACACGAGGTTGTTGTAGAGATGCCTACACCCCTATGCTTTCCAGTGATGTGTTGGAGCCTCCCTGCTCTTTCTTAGAGGTTTTCTCCAGTAAACTGTAAATGTTGGTTTGTTATTTTGGTTTTGCTTCCAGTCCCATTTTGCATCAATCATCTGCTTCACTTCTTGTGGCAGTCCCATCAGATCAGAGAAGCTGCGCATTTCTGGATCACATCAGAATTTAAATGGGAAAAAGACGGAAGCGTGCAGGAAGCAAGGACCAGGATTCAGCAGTGCCCTGCTCGTTTTCCAGTCCATGCCAGGTCAGTTCCACAGCACAGGGTTAGGAGGAGGTGCACAGAGGAGAGCGCTGGCCTGCAGAGAAGAAGGTTCATGGCCAGCTATAACAACTGCATTCAGAAAGGCGAACATTACACAGCACGGAGGTCAAAACTGAGTAGGTTGTAGGTACAGTTGCTTCTGTATCTTGTTTCAGCAAGATACAACACCAGAAGACCACAGCCAACCACGTCTAGTCCCAGACCTGCCCTTATATGGGGCTTGGGCAGGTTTTTGGAGAGCAGATACCCTCCGCAGCACTGCCATTCTTGGCTGCTTCCTCCGTGATGGGTGGGCAGGATCCCGAAGATAAAGATTATCCTTTTTTTTTTTTTCCCCGAGTGAAGTGTAACTTTATTGAATCAGGGAAATCACATTAGAATTACGCTATAGATGATGTATCCTAGATGGTTAGGTTTTCAGATACGTAGAGGAACGCTCAGTGAGTCAGCCCTGCAATTTTTGGTGGAGTAGGTCTATTCCGGCGTGTGGGTGTTCACAGAACAATTACGTAAGTGTCAGGGTAGCGAGGAACTTTTGACATTTCTGGCAGCTTAACTGAGTTCTTTTCAGTCAAAAATATACTAATTGTTGTTCTCTTGCATTAAACACACATCATTGCCTTAACTGGATTCAGGGGGCATTTTTTAAGCATCAGTTGTCAGGGCAAGATATTGGAGTGGTTTTATTCTTGAGAAAACAGGAGATTTTTCACAGTTACAGTGAGACGAACATTTGTGAGAACCGTTTTAAATCATATAAGAGGGTGCGAAAGTTGCTATGCCATATGCCTGGAATTTACTATGGTAAAGCTAATTACTGCCACTGAATGCAAGGGCCCGTCAGCATTTTCATCATCACGCCCACCCTCAACACCTTTTTTGGGTTTGATTTTGGGGTGGTTTTTTTGAGTTTTAGTTTGCTTGACTTTTTTGCTTATATGGTTCTTAGGCTAAAGAATGATAACGCAACCTCCGAAATAATGCTTGAAATGCCTTATGGCCTATATTCAAGGTGAGTATGTTCGGTACCCCACTGAAGTATGGTGGATTAAATAACAAGGCAACTGCTTTTCTACATGTATTACCCAGGGAAAGATGGAGAACTGGTTTGTTTCCCAAGAGCAAGATACCAAAATTTGTCAGACTAGGTCAGTGTCCAAATGGCATTTTCAGAGATTTCTCTCAAAACATTAAATATGAAAGAATCAAAAACTGATCACTGTTTGCTTTCTTATTTGATCCAAGTTGTGCCTTTGGTACCAAAAATCTCCAGTCAAACTAGCCAATGAATTTTTTTTTTTTGATCTGGATAAATACGAAGTCTTTCAAATGATCATGACCTTGATATACTGTCTCTTTTTCTACGTGGTACAATTAATGAGCCAGGTCACAACTCTGAATGGTGCTGGGCATCCAGGTGACATGCCTCAATGATCATCTAGCAAAACAGCATTTGTCCATGGCTCTTGGAGAGTCAACAAATGGCTGTAGGATGTTTTTCACCCAAAAAAATATATTTTCTGAGGTCACTTAGAGAGAAGGGCTCTGTTATGTGCTCTGTGGGTTCAGAGGGAGAACTGAACCTACCAGCTGTGTGGCTGCTTGTCCACACACACCACATTGGCTGGGTTAGCAAGTCCTTACCGAGACTGGAAGTATGAAGGTGAGGACTCTACCAGTGACAGTTTGTGGTGAGGAATCACTGGGATAACCTGTGTTCTTTGGGCTCCAAACAATATATTTTTGGCCAGGAATTTTCCTAGTTAGCAGGCACAACTTCAGCCTGGATGTTCTGGCTTAATGATATGGATATTATGCCAGCTCAGACTCTTAGTGTAAGGGGGTACATTTTATCACTTGTCTTTGAAAATAGCAGACTCAATGATTGATTCTCAAGTTGCTGCAGTCGTCCAATTGCTTCTCCAAAACTTAGAAAATTCTGGAGATCCGCAGCGTGAATCCATGGCCTTATATCACTCGCAGTCCGGTGGACTGAAGGGATTCATTGTTCTGATGTGTGCTGGAGGAATTGCATAAATCCAATGAGCAAAAACAAAGGGACTCTCAGTGCCTCATATTTCCTCCCCAGGATTTATGCAAAGTAAATAAAGGAACCAAGTCTTCTGCATTGAGTGCTGGGGATGAGAGCACTCTTCACTCTAGCCCAGTGCTTTCAACAGCCACCTGTGTCGATTCATGTAGTTACTCAGAGAAAACTGGGGGCAAATAGGTATGAGATCTTGCATACCAAGAGCTCTGTGCTCACTGATAAAATTAACCTCTCTTAGATTCAGACACAGACTAATTATTCAAAAACAATTGCTCCCACTGCTTTGAGACTCATTAACAACACACGTGATGCCTCTGCTACGTCAGGCGGACAAGAACTGTTACATACAGGTAGGGAAAGGTCACCTACCTGCATTCAGCTTCAGGGCAACTCGGAAACCTACAACAGGGTACTTCCTTTGAGGAGTTTTGTTAGTTGGGCTTTTATTTGAGAACCTACAAAAGTAAATGTATGAATGCTGCATTATTAATTGGTAAAGCTAAGTGATATATTGCTATGGGAAAGTACTGATTACAATCTGCTAATTGTCAGATGCATACCTGTCTGTCTCTATCGAGGAAGTATTGCTTGATTCAATCAGTTGTATGCTACTTATCTCATCTGAGTAAGATGATCAGTATTCTTGAGCTGGAGACTGGACTGGAAACAAATAGAGCCCCAGGTATTCTGGTTTTAGTGGCGAGGCAACTGTAAATTGACCCAATTCTCTTCACCGATATGTTCCACAACAAATAGGAGCTGTAACATTAAAATAGTAGCAAGAAACAGTAGAAGAATTCATAGCCGTTAGAATAACAGCAGCCTGTGCTGTGAAAACCATTTTAGGTGTAGTGCCTCACCTCCCCGTGAGTGGTGTTGCAGCAGTTTTTCAGGCTAGGTTAGCTGACATAGTAAGGCAAAAGCAGTGCCTGGAATAGGACCTGTGATGTTGATTGTCTTTTTGCTCTTATAAGCATAGCCCATATTGATTTGGCAGCTGATTGCATGCAAAAAACATGTTGCATATTACTTTAGAAGGCAATTGAGGCCAAAGTTGCAGAGAAATTAACCAAGGGCTTTTTATTCTCAGGGTTTGGGATTGATCAGTTGCTCTGATCGTCCATTAAGCTGGATTCAGCACGTTGCCTTTAGAAAAGAAGGGCAAAACGAACTTCTGACCATAGGGACAGTAGAGATGAGAAAAACATGCCAGAAGGATCAGGTCCAGCTGTGGCAAGGCAAGCTCCAAGCAGGGATTAAAAGTAAGATGAAGGTGACCCCAAAATCTCCCCTATGCCAACAGCTGCCCTGTGGATCTGTGCAGCTCCAGCCCTGTGCCTTTGTCTCCTTTCCTCCCAAATTCCCACCTGACCTTCATACTCAGGCCTCCAAAAACATGTGAGCTGCCTACATTCACTAGGGGTTGAAGTGTTTGCCTGCAAGCAATCTGACGCATGTCCTACATGCACTGTCATGAGGCACATTGATGAAGGGGTTACATGGGCCAGCGAGGAGGGAACTGAGCATTTGCTGAGGTTGTTTTTGCCTAAGGCCACCCTGTAGAGCAAGAGCCTATTTGGGAGCAGGCAGGAGACTTTTTGGTCGCTCGGAGTTGGGTTATGAACTGTGGAAGAGGTCAGGCAGGAAGGAGCAAGGTCTAGACAAAATGAGGCCGCTGAACCTGAGATAACAGCCCTCTCTGAAATGTGGTGTCTCTCTCTAAGAATAGGATGCCCACCTAGTCTGGTCTCTGTCTGAGCTCTTCTTATCGGAAAATGCTTTAGACGATGTATTCTTAGATAGAGACTGTTTTCTTTAGTTCTTCATAATCTGCCCATCAAGTGCATTTGTTGAAACTCAAGGTGTCTGTTTTCGTTTCTGCTGCTGGGTGAGATGGCATCTCACACTTCTCCATGGGTATAGTCTAGTTCACTTTTGGAGGAAGTTCGAAATGCTTCGTGAGAAGTGGAAGGGAGGACTTTGTTCTCTGACTCCTTTCCTTCCCTCAGGTCCAAAGAAGGATTTCTAGGAAGCAATTTGTGGGTTTTTTTTAGAAGACACAGTACTTCTAGGAACCTACAGTCAGAATGTACTTGGAAGAGAGAAGATGGGCATATCATTTCAGAGGAATCAAAATGAATTCCTGAGATCTGTATGTCAAAGATTTTCTCCAAGGGTTTTCTTAGCACAAGGTCCATGTTCTTCTGAAATTTCCTATATGTTTTCAGGGCTTTCACAAGAACATGTGGGCTATATTTGCTATGGAGTGGCCCTTGGACCAGGGTGAATTTTACCTTCCAAGAATCAACTTCAGTTGAAGCAACCCAAAGTTCATGTCAAATTTTTTTTTTTTGCCCTGCTGTCAGTGACATTTGTGAATAATGGAAAACCATCCATATGGCTAAACAGACTATCTCCACTCCCCCACAAGTAGTGACTTAGAGGATGAAAGTAATATTCATCCTGATCATCTGTTTTGTAACAGGATATTTATCTCAAGCTTTCAAGAATGTCATTATTATTGGGGGAGGAGGGGAATGGGCAGTAAAACAGGATCCGTAACAGATTATTGATGCTGCTGGGAAGTGGGTAAGCCGGAGGGAAGGAAACCTGCTCGAACCCCACCAGCCCTGCTATGGCCAGGCACGAGGGGCTGTGGGCCCGTGATAATACGATAATACAACCAGGAGGAGGAGGAAGCATTCTCACCGTGGTCAATTAGGAGTCCAAGGAGACTAAGTGGAGTTTGAAAAATGGTAGGACCCTGAACGGGGGGATGTCAATGGCACATCTAATGCATGTGAAGAGAGGACTCGTTAGGACAGGGACGAGGGACAAGGCTGTTTCTGCGAGCACATCCTTGAAAGCTAATCCCGTTGCGCTGCAGGGATGCTGGCAGTGCAGGAGCCTGAATCTCGCCTCTGGGAATCTGGTCCAGTTAAGCAAATGGCACAGTTCTGATTGATACTAGCCCAGAGTATGGCTCAGTCTTTGTGGCTGCCTAAAAACCACCTAATTGAAACTCTGTTTTTGAACTAAGGAGCATGAAAATTTCAAAGCTTTTTGCTTCCAGTCAGGACTTCCAGGGGTGATATTAATAGCTTTGGTGAACTGTACTCCATTGATTTAAAGCACCTGTGCTTCTGAAAGTCAGGATTTTATCAATTTTTTATCACTTACACAGGAAGCAGTGCTGGCTTAATGCTATTTATCCAGCTGGACATATTGACTTTGACTTAGGAGATCAAAGCATTTGGGTTAGGGATTGTGTAACATCTTCTTATAAGAACTGTCAGGGGTAAATTTACCAAAGCCTGAAACTTTGATTGATGATCATTTTGCATGAGTGTTCAGCATTGGGAAGCACACAATAGACCCTTTCTCTTAATGGAGCTGCGGGCCGTGGCACCTTCAAATGTACATATTTTGAAATACGTTTCATCACCTCCTGGAACATAACAGTACACAGAACCCTGGAGGTACACTTGGAAGTGACCTTTCCCTGGCCTCCAAGGAGATGACCCAGGACCCTTTAAGGTGCAGCTTGCTGTAGTGCAAATTGGGAGTCAGTAAGGAGAGTAAGTTATTTGTCTTTTTTTTTTTTTTTTTTGCCATTGTAATAATAGCATTTCCCAACAGGTAAGAGGCTGCGAAGTGCTACCTTAGGAGCTCAGAGAGTCAGTCCTCTGCTCCAGTGAGTCCTCGTTGCAGCACTGCAGGCAACAGCACAGCCTGGCAGGTAGAGCAAGACCTTCCTCCGAGGCTAGATAAAAGAGACATGACTTCTTGTCCCAGCTTACAGTGAGACATATCACTTTCTGTGAACCCACTTCCCCCATCTATTTATATGTGAGGGGTACTAAATACACGTTAAACACTTCATCATCTTGTATCACCAATTATTGAGCGTCCATTCACATCCTTTAACTTTTAAAAGGTAGGACCCTGGCCCCCGTCACTAGGGTAATCAGGAGAGACTCCACAGAGCAGAGCTCAGCAGTTTATAGAATCCTAGTTTACAGAATTGTAGAAGTGTCTAGATTGGAAGCGACCTTTAAGATCATCTAGTCCAACCAAAACTAGGGCAACCTAGTTTAGGGGCACTAGCTGCCCCTCAACAGAGAATACCTTCTACCGCTGGATATAAAGGGAGCCACGGAGAGTAATCTGCCGCTGTCTCAAACAAAGCCATGTAAAGTATCTGTCCTGGCCTCAAAGGAATTACAATGATAGCGGTCCCTTCATCACAGGAGGTGTTGTCAGCATGGATGTACTTTTTGGATAGTTGCCCTTGCTGCAGTAGTAGGGGGCATGTACAGAATTAAAATAGATGAAATATGACAGACGGTTGTCTGAGTTTTTCTCTCAACAGAGAATTAAAACCCAACAAGTTGTATAGCATTATGTTGGCCCTATTGCTATCCACCCATGGGTTTGAAAGCCAGGCAGAGCTTTGATCTGTTCCGAAAATTATTGCCGTTGTACAAGACAGTGCAGACTATGCCCAAAAGATGGGTCAGCCCTACTTTGGCCCATCCCATCTTTGTAGCTGTGCCCTGCAGGTCTGTCCCCGGGGCTGAGCATGGCTGCAGGGAGCTGTGCTGCCCAGCGCTCACCCAGGACTTGGGCATCTACAGCCAGCTTGCTCCTACCCAGAGGAAAAAAAATGACCAGCAAGGGCATTTTGAGTGGTGGTAAAGGGGTTTGTCGCTGCCACCGCTGTTTCATCTGCAAGTCATAGCCTTTGTCCTGAGCGTGCCACCGCCTGTGCACAGCTGGCCTGGGGTGCTGCGGTGTGCAGAGGTCTCCTGTCCTGCAGAGGGGTGGCAGCTTGAAAATGTTCTGTGGGCTTTGCCTTTCTTTTCTTTTCTGTTTCTTTTCCTTTTTTTTTTTTTTTTCAGCTACAAACAAACAAACAAAACCTAAATATGTGGAGTGCTGATTGCATGGCTCAAGGACTCAGGATGATTAAAAGCAGGAGCCATACAGAGACATCCAGAAATGATTGTTTTTAACAAGACAGGAACTTTGTCTGAAAACAGGATGACCTGCTGCAAAAGACGCCAACAAATCCCCTTAGAGCTTTAGAAAAAAACAAGCAGGCGCCTGAGTGTGCTTTAAAAAAAAAAAAAAAAATCCTGCCTAGTAATAAAAAGGGATGTGAGGGTAAACAGGAAAAGAGCACTCCACACTGCGAGCAGCCCGGAGGAGGAGAGGCTGGGAAGAGCGCTGATCTGAAAACCTGATATGGAAACTGAAGGGAAAGATTTCTTAATATTCCCCAGGACAAAATCCCTGTGAAAACACAGCCTCAATGCAGCTTTGAGTGGCGGTTGCCTACTAGTTCCCGTGTGCCTTTGTACCCGTAGTATGGAGGGTTTGGGAGGGTAGCACGGGCTCCGCAGGTTTTGTTGGCTGGCTTCCATGGCTGTAAAGAAGTGTCGTTTCAGACTTGCATGAAACACAGGCCTAAGAGACATTTCTACTGCATGAGTGTGTTTCCTGACGATGAAGTTACTGCAGTTCTGCACACCTGTGCTGCAGTTATACTGCCGTACGGCTCACTCTCCCAGGTTTAGTGTGAATCTCATGACATATGTTGTTTTCCGCTAAGCCCTAGCTCCTCAAGTTTTGCAATTTCATGACAACCTCGGGTTTCCTGCATCTGAAACAAGTCTTTCTAGCCTTCATGCCTAAGAAAGAAAATCTTGAAATCGTAAAGGCAGTTTATCATAATGTGTAAACCAAAAGTCCTATTAGTGCTATTTTCTGATGGTGAATTTTAAAATCAAACGCTGTTTTGAGGAATTAGGATAGTGATATTTAGGCTTGATCACGCTGACGACTTCTGCTTGTTGGCAGAATTTGCAGACTCAAATACCAAGCAGGTATCGGTCAGACACCCATAGTGATACATGTGATAGGATGCGTATGCAGCATCAGGCCCAGGACCACCAAAATCCTTTACAGCAGGTTTCTCCTCGGTGCTGCTCCAAAGTCCAACTCTTCCTCAGAGCTGAAATAACAACTTCTTTCAGCCTGTGTTCACATGTGGCTGGAAGCGGGTTCAGCAGGCCGTAAAATCCACTGACAGTAAAAGACTCAGCCTCTCAAATGTAGGGGCTGGCCCCTACCAAAAGGCCAAAGAGTGGTTTGGGTTTGGTGTCAGTGGTTTGGCTTCGTGTTGTGGCTTTTGGCATGGAGATTGCTCCCCCCTGGGCACCAGACAGCTCTGCGCAGTCAGCCCGGCGGCGGCAGTGGTGTTCCTGCCCTCGCCGAAACAGCCCAGCTTTTCTGTTTTGGTGGCTCTGGTGGAAAACGTTGCAGTTCACACAAACACCTATGGCCTTACAGGCACTGATGGGAGTTACAGAGAAGCTTTTAGATTGCCTCCGCTGGATGCGGCCCTAAATCCCCAGTGATTCACGTCTGGCACCCCGGCGCTCCTTTACCAGCCCTGGCCTGGGAGTGCCTCCGTGTCCCGCCGTACCCGGCTGCCTTCCAGAGAGGCTCCAGCCTTTTTGGGTGGGGGGAGCAGGGGAGGAAGACTTGTTTGTGAGCTCTACAGATAATGGAAAAGACATTAGTCTCCACCCTCTTCTGGGTATTGCTTTAAGGTTGACAAAGAACAGCTTCTCCTGGCCCAGGCGGAGGACGGGCGCTGGGAATGCTCCGTTCAGGGGCTGCCCTGAAGCTGCTGGGCATCTCAGGCTGGGGGCCCCGCTCTGCGGCCGGTCACGGGGGTGACGGCCACCCCTGCACGCCTTTTCGGCCCCTGCATCTGATGCAGAACGCTTCCCGCTTTGGAGCTGTTTGGTTTCCATTTGCGTTCAGTTCACCTGCTCCGTGGGGTTTTCCACCTGCTTCTCCAGGTACCTTGGGCGCCAGTTTTTATTCATTCACTTTTTAATTACGTAATGGACATGAGGTTTTTTTTCTTTGCTCCAGCAAAAATGAAAGGTGATTTGCTACTATTAACGTATGTGACCGCTCAGAGATCAAATACTTATCCGGGCACCCTTCAGCACTGCACTACTTAAGATTAAGAATTACATAGTAGACACTATGATCAGAGAAATTTCCAATTTCCGAGAAATGAAGTTAAAACTGAATTAATTTTTTATCTCATCAAGATGGATAGAAACACCAGCTGCTTAGTCCACTGGTTACCGAATTATCTGATCCTCACACGCGCTCTCACTGGGGCACAAACAGCTATAGCAGCACGCTTTGTTTTGCCTCTATAACTTCCAAACTCACTATGGACACAGAACACAAGACCTACTTGCACAGTGTAGACAAGCATGTCTGTGAAAGGATCCTGAGAATTTTATTCTAACAAGATGTTCTTGTCCCCCTCGGACAAGCAAAGACATGATATCATTTATATTGGTCTGAGAAAAATTAATTCTAAGTAGACATGTCAAGGCGGTGACAGCTTGATTTAAAAAATATTGTAAAATAAGTGTGCAAGATACTTAAATACATCATTGGGGGGGGGGGGGAAGTTAATTCCTTCTCCATAAGCAAGAGATGCTTTAAACTCTGCCTTAAAATGAATACAAATTGGGTGAGATGTCCCAGGTTCCAAATTCGTCTCGCAAATTGCCAAAGGAGCACAGCAGCAGCAGCATAACTGGAGACCTAACATGGCAAAACGTATTTCCTTTATGTTAAAAAATGGTGAGTTCAGGGTGGCTGCTTAGATTTCTGCAAATATATTTTTTTCCCCATAGCTCTGTCTTAAGTAAGAGGTAGGGGCTTCTGTTTGTCACTTTTTATCTGAACGGTGGATCCTATGAGATGGCTTTTTTTTTGCATTTCCGTTTGAGGGCATTTTGACTCTTGTGAATGAATTGTTCACCTCAGCCTCTTGGAAGGGAGTCACAGAGGACTGATGCCATTAGTGCAGGATAATTTTTAGGCCATTCACTCTTTAATGGGACTATGAAGTAATTGGCTATTTTGGTGCTGCCCAGCGGGGTCTCCGGCTTGGCCCAGTATTGCGCCCTCAGTGGCTGCCGTGCCTGTGCCCTGCAAATGCCTGGAAGCACAGACCTTCTTCACTGACAAAAAAAGGCCATTCAAACCAGCCATTTTACTGCCAAAAGCTCACTGTTTGGGGCAGTGAAAACACAGCCTCTTCACAATACCACCCTCTCTCCAGGGGGATGCTGCTTTTTGCAAGGGCCGGCCGGGCAGCAGGAGGGTGGTGCTGGGCACAGGGAGGTGCAGCCTGATGCTGGTGTCCTGGCAGGGCATGGTCATGGCCACCACTGGCCACCGAGCTGGCTGCGGGGAGGTGGCTCCTAGAGAGAAGACAGAGGGGAAGGGAGCAAAGGGGAAGCAGGCTGTGATTAAGGTTTGGGGACAGTGGCTATTTAAGCAACAGGCCAAGGCTGGCAGGGACCTCTGGAGACCATCCAGTCCAAGCCCCCTGCTCAGAGCAGGGGCAGCCAGAGCAGGTTGCCCAGATTCTGCACCCCTAGCCATCAGTGGTGCAGAAGCAAGCCTGAAGTTTGAAGCCTTGAAGCCAGAAGTTTGGCATAGTACAGTTTATGCCAAACTCGTGCTGAGAGGTTCTGAGCAACGACGGATGATGCTCTGAAAAGATCATTTCAATGAAGCTCTTTTTCTTTGTATTCCAGCTAGTCACAGATTATTTTTTCTTCTCGCTCCAGATATTATTTTGCATCATCCTTGCCATATGGAAGAAAGGAATTATGCTGTTCTGATCTGCTGCCATAAAAATGTGAAATGTTGTTTGTGTGATCTTCAGAGTAGATTAGAACTGGGAATTTCCATGTTGGGGGGACTTTTGACATGTTGAAGTTTGTTTTCCTTTCAATCTAGACAAGCTACAGTGGTGTCAAGTTTTCCTACAAATTAGAAATCCCGTCACAAATGGATTTGTAAAATGTTTTATTAATCTTCATAAACAGTGCTTCAAAGCAAGATGTTCTTTGATAACTTCCTTTTATTATTTTAGATAATTTGATTTTTAAAAGTCAAATTTGATTTTTTTAGCCATTTAGATTCTGAAGACATTTTGTGGGGAAGGACTCTTGGAGACTGTCAGCACCAGCGTCGCTGCTCCCTCTGAAGTTATCGTTGACTTCTGGGAACAGAACATGACAAAAATGCAAGTGCTTTTAGCAAGCCCAACGCTGAAGCATGCTATTTAACACAAGGAGTTAAAAAATAAATACTGGAAAGATGGGAGCTGAGGGTAAGCGTCTCTCCAGTGATACACGTCATCTATAACCAGTTATACCTGAGTTGCGAGGCATGATGATGGAGCAGCCAGTGCAGGGGTTACTATGGTAAGTGTCTGTTTTCCTAACATTATAAAATGACATATGGATTTCCTTTACAGGAGGTTGGCTACTCCTGGTAGTGGAAATAATAGAGACAACAAAAGTTCAACATGAGCCGGCAATATGCGCTCACAGACCAGAAAGCCAACTGTATCCTGGGCTGCATCAAAAGAAGCGTGGTCAGCAGGTCGAGGGAGGGGATTCTGCCCCTCTACTCCACTCTGGTGAGACCCCACCTGGAGTACTGCATCCAGCTCTGGAGCCCTCGGTACAGGAAAGACATGGACCTGTTAGAGCAGGTCCAGAGTAGGGCCACGAAGATGATCAGAGGTCTGGAGCACCTCTTCTGTGAAGACAGGCTGAGTTGGGGTTATTCTGCCTGGAGAAGAGAAGGCTCCAGGGAGACCTTACTGCAGCCTTTCAATACTTAAAGGGGGCTTATAAGAAAGATGAGGAGAAACTTTTTAGCAGGGGCTCTTGTGATAGAATGAGGGGTAACGGGTTTAAACTAAAAGAGAGTAGATTTAGACTAGATGTAAGGAAGACATTTTTTCCAATGAGGGTGGTGAGACACTGGAATATTACCCAGAGAGGTGGTAGATGCCCCATCCCTGGAAACAATCAAGGTCAGGTCAGATGGGACTCTGAGCACCTGATCTAGTGGAAGATGTCCCTGCTCCTTGCAGAGGGGCTAGACTAGATGACTTTGAAAGTTCCCTTCCAACCCAGACTATTCTATGATTCTAACACAGGTGCAACTGCTCCTAATTCTCACAGAGGCTTTACATATCGCTGCATTGCCTTCCCAGCACTCTGGTTTCTGAGGAGACACGTTGGCTGTGGTGGCAGCGAGCCAGTGCTCCCCCGGCAGCCTCCCTGCTCCAGCTAATAAATCTTCTGGGATTGGGGCTGGTAGTGCAGGGCAGTGCACTGGCGCTTCGATGGCTTGAAGAAGAGCTGACCCGGGTGTAGGTTTCATGCTCCGACAGAGCCACGCTGGAGACAGCCTGGGTCCCTCTGCCCCATGTCCCAGCCACTTTGCATGCCTGTGCGAAGAGCTGATGGGTTTAGGCTCAGCCCCGCAGCGACACAGCCATCCTTCTTCTTGCCTCATCTGGCTCTGGAAGCAGTGCAAGCATGTCTGCGTGGTGCTTCCCCCAGTCCCAGCTGGTTTAAGCCATCATCCCGATGGCACTGTTTGTCCCCCAGACAGCTCAGCAACCCAGATACTGGGATAGAAACAGTCTCGGGGAGACCACCTGTCATCATTATACCTCTGTGAGAGTTCGACAAGTTTGTTACTCTTACAAGGGCACCTACGATACAGGGGAGATTGGACTGTGCATCACTTGAGTTTACATGCTGTGGCCTGGACTGTGCCAGCTCAGTCCCACATGGGGATGGCTTCTTACCGCTTCCCATCTTCATTTCCTAAACAGGCACAAGCAATGCAATGCTGAAAGCTGCAAAGCAAAATGTAAAATGATCTCTTAAGGTACATTATACCAGTGCTCAAAAACAACACAGCAAAAAGAAAACCAACAAACAACATGGAACCGTTTCCACATGTATTTTGGATAAGAGTCTGCAGTAGCACAGAACCAGTTTCTGAGGCATTTGACGTACAAAGTGCACCTTACGGCTTTTCCTGGTATGAAATTCCAAACATGTTCAAAGTTTCTTGGCACTGCAGGCGGCAAGTTACTGTTGACTAGCTGAAGTGATGCCACAAGTGGGAAGTGATAGATGAGACAACGACAGCTCTCGGGGCACAGACGGATGTGTCTCCACCACAGCGCAGGGACAGATGTATCTTGTTCAGTCCAACATTGCTTGTAAGTTGTTGTTGTTGTCCAGTGTCATTACTGAGTGAAATAAAGCCGAACTGATTACTAACACAGTCTCCAGTTCTTTTCCCATAGTCTAAATCTATACATCATAGCTCCAGGTTAAATCATATGTATTAGGAACCAACATAAAATAGCTACAGAGCTCAGAAGTGCAGATGACTGGGGAATCATATGTTAATGAGATAAAAATTGTATTTGTCCTCCCAAATGCAAAGGGACTATTTAAAGAGGAGAATTTTCCTTGGGGGAAAGACTGTTTCTGAGGTTGTTTTTTTTTTCCCCACTGTTTTTCAGCATCGTTCCAGCCCAGCCAAATAAGCCAAGCTACCAGGAACAGGGCAGTGTCACCCGTGAGTGATGTGAGAGCAGCTGGGGAAGGGGAGGAAGACGGTCGGGGAGGAGTTGCTGGGGGAGATACCTGGGGCTTTGGCAGGGTGTTGAGCTAACTCCTGACGAAAACCAACCAGAGCCCAACTGGAGTCGAGAGCTGCTGCATGAGGGGAAGGAGGAGCCAGGGGTGGATTCACTTTCCCAAAAAATGGTCTTGTGGTAACAGAGGACCAATAACTACAAGGACAAAAGAAATATGAGGGACAAGTGGAGAAAACACTTAGTAAGGGACAGAAGATGGCAGGCCTTTTCATGGTCCACTGGCTCCCTTGCCAAGCAGCTGTGTCCTGCAGCTGATGGATAATCCTGGCCAGGGAACAGCCAGCCAGGGAAGGCATTTCATGAGTGGCATGTATACGAGGCAGTACTTCATCTCCAGGCCTCGGTGGAGGAAAGGGAGCAGAGATAATGTCCTGATGGGTCGTAACAGGCATGGATGTGCTGTTCTTTCATCACGCTTGTTTATGGTGTGGCAGCTGGGCTGAACACGCTCATTTATATTGCATTGCATGGTGTGCGAGCGCGCAGCAAACAGAGGCAGGTATCGGAAAACAAGGTATTAAGGACCGCTGCAGATCGAGAGCACAGTGAACTAAACCTGATCCCAAATAGGCTTTAATATTGCACTGCAGGACAGTAACTCCCGCAAGCAAAGAAGGGGTTTGAACGTGTGGGCTGCTGGCTTCATGCACTCTGGTTTATAAACCATCCTAGAGGGTGTCTGAGGACAGCACAGGGGCTCAGCAAGGGCAGACTTGTTCTCTAGCAACACACTGCAGTTGAATTTGGGGGGGGTGAGGTAACTGAGCTGGGCTTGGGTCACCCAGCAGAAGGTCAAACCTGGCCAGTCGTGCCGGGCTACACACCTGTGTAGACCTAGCTGGAGCAAAGTACCCCATTGGGGCTACCACAGCCTGGGCAGCTTTTGCTGGTGGGACTTTCTCTTTCTGAAGGCAGTAGAAAAAAAACAAGCTGGACAAGCAGGGCAAGCAAGGAGGAGAGATTTCAGACTCTTCTGTAAGGAACCCAAACTGTAGCAAAGCATCTGGAAATGTACTTCCTGAGAGCAAACTGTTGCACGTGAAATGCTATGCTATGATAGGCAGTTGAAGAAAAAAGGATCAGTGACTTTGCAGATGAGTGACCAAAGCGCCGACATGAGAAAATGAACTCTTGCTTTGCCGTAAAGGCATTTGTTAAGCTTGGTGGCAAGAGGCAGCTGAGAAGTAGGGGTACTTGTCTGAATTACGAATCAACTTTTGCTAGACTGGTGTTGCTAGACTGGTGTTCCTGGCAGGTTACACCTGCTTCCCACCCCGTGCCTTGCTGCCACTCTGTCTGGAGCAACGTGCTCTTAACAATAGCTGGTGGCTGGAAGGTACAGTGTGTGCTACACTGCTCATTTCCCCTTCCTCCCAGCCTGATTGTTATTGCAGCAGTCGGGAGCAAGAAGGGCTCTTTAACACCATTAAGCTGTGAGAAACTGCGGCTGTGACAGTGAGGGTCTGACTTCACGCAATACAGAGTTGAAGAAAAATATTTTAAAGAGAGGAGATGCCTTCCTGTAAGCACTTTGTACTGTAAAGCCTATGTATATACACAAACACTCACATGCACACGCATCCGGGAGGAGGTGTGTGTCCATGGCGGGAAATCCTGCCCGCACCAAAGTCAATGACAAAAATTCCCACTGACCTTGGCAGGGCAGGGCTTCAGCAACCGTCTGTGCCTGTGGTGGGACATTGTGCAAGCGTTCAGGCGCACTGCGAGCGTGTTTACTCACTGTAGGGCTGGGGGGTGGCAGCCCGAGCCATGCTCGCCATGAGCTGAAATACAGCTGGGGAGCGAGGGCTCGTCCTCAACCCGAGCCCCACGTGCCAGCAGCAGCACCTCGCTGTGCTGTCATGTCTTTCTGCGTCATGTCTGAGCTGGAGCAGCTTTGTCTGCCTGCGGGTGACGAGAGCATTCCCAGGCAGTGACCTTGCCCACCTCAGGGGACCGCCAGGGGTCTTTGGGTGCTTGTTTGGTTTTGGCTTGGAGACTTTTTCTTTGTTTGTTTGCTGCCTCGTTTGTTTGTCTTTTTAACATTTGTTTGGATTAGTCTAAAAATTGGTGAACTGCCTTCATTTACTCTGCTCCCAAAATAGGTAGGATAGTTTTCAAGGGTCAATTAGAAGGGCCAACAGGCCATTGGATAACACTAATCCTACATTCGGTGATTTCACCCAACTTATTTTACCCTTGGCTCTGCCTTCGGTGAGGCAGAAGTTCAAGAAATCTACTTCTACAAGTTAATTTAATTGTTACTGTCTCGAAAACCACTATTTTAAGGTAGATTGCAATTTTATTCCAGTCATTTTTTTTCAACTGTTTTGAATTTGTGCAGCTCAAAGCATCTCTCAGTGACAATATCGATGGAAATTTAAGATCCTAGCGTAATGAATATAAATCTTGGTTTCCTTCGGTACCTTTTGGAGATCCATTAGAAGTAATTTCGGGGCCCAAGGTTTAAGGACCTGCTCTAGTATGTTTAGCTATAGTGTGCCAAAACTTAAATGGCTGTTTTCACATCAATCCGTGTATGCAGTGGGTCAGCCACCTGATTTTATTAACATAAAATGAGTATTGTATTTATAGATTCCTCCTGTTAATCACTATCATTTTGTAATAGCTAGATTCTCATTTTTTTCTGTCCTTCTCTGGCACCACAACGTGTGACAGGTACTTACCTTCATCCTGACCGCACACCTCCAGCCAGGACTCCTCTGTGGGGCACAGAATTAGGTGACTCCCAAAATCAGAGCTGTGACTCCTGCAGGAAAGCACTATGTATCCACGCCTGGTACCAGATTTGGGGCAGTATGCCAAGTTCTTTTGAGAATTTGGCCCTAACTGTAATTACCATAGCTCATGGCTGCCCACTTATGAAAATCTGCTGCAATGTTACGGGTGCTGAACATTCGGAAAATCTGGTGATAAAGACCAGCCAGTCAGCGGAGTGCTGCTTCAGTTCGAGCGTGACGTGAAGGACAGCAGAACAGGGGCCAGAGCTGCTAGGAAAGGATAGCAGAAATGCATTCAGAGGAATAGACAGTGTCTGTTCAAGATTCCAAATACCTGGCGAAACCAAACCAAACCAGGTGTATTGCTAACAAATGTCAAGCATACTTATTTCTGTCTAACAAGTATAAAATGCCAAATCACTTCCAGAACAAACAGTCTGAATTACCTTTGCAAAGGACTAGTATGTCCTTGGCTCCTGCAGAAGAGCTCTGAACTAAGGCCCTGAATCCAGAGCCTTCCTGTTGCTTCGGCAAATGCATCCTTACTTCCATGCAGAGCCACGGCCCCTTGGCCATGCTCTGTGTTCCACTGGAAGAGCTGGTAACATTGCAAGCTGCTGAAGAAGACAAACTGCTGAACTGCTTTGGAGCTCTGAGGGCTGGGTGGGTGAAATTCATTACAATTTAATGATTTTTTTTTTTCCTTTTTCGTTCATTTTGAAGATGTGTATGAACTACTTTCAGAATGTCATTATCACCTGTAATTTTTTTTTCCTGTGAGTCTTTACACTGGCTATTTACATATTCTTTACACTTTCTTTTTGGCACACCCTGTATATGGAAGCCCGTACAGGATAACACATAAAAGGTTGTGGTAACCACTCCATAAAGATGTAAAGTGCAGTCATTGCCACAGCACCTACAGACCAGATTCTGTCAAATCCACCTTCAAACAGGGATCTC
Source organism: Pluvialis apricaria (assembly GCA_017639485.1). Taxonomy (NCBI): domain Eukaryota; kingdom Metazoa; phylum Chordata; class Aves; order Charadriiformes; family Charadriidae; genus Pluvialis; species Pluvialis apricaria. The sequence continues at coordinate 173,353,027 of CM030007.1, read as the reverse complement.
AGCTGCCCCCGAATGTATCTGGATGACCCCCACATGTGTTAGCAATATGCTGCAATGCCATACATGTGTTCCCACGCGGCCTATCCCCACACTGACGGCACAGGTTTCTTTGTTCCGAGTCACATTATGCATGTGTTTGTTATTCATGTTTCTGCTTCCCCAACTTTCCTTTGATGTAAATTTAATACAACTTTTTTCATCATTATTTGAAACAGAAACTCTGGGACAACAGGAGCATCAAATACAGGATATACTGAATAACATTAGGCAATGTTTCATACCTTTTCTGCAAGTCTAAGCCATAATAAAAAATACATATTCTTCAGAAGAAAAATAAAAATATCGCCTTTTATTCAGGAGCTACAGACTTAGAGTTAGGGTCAGGCTGGGATGCTGTGGCGCTGAGCTGACTGAAGTCTACCGCAGAGGGTTTGTGTCAGGGGAGGCAGGAGGAGATTCAGGTTGGCTTCAACTGCGCTGGAGACATTTTATTTTAAGCGGACATTAGCTTCTAAGTCCCCTGCAAGTCCTATACTGTGTCATATACAGTTTTGGAAAATGAATGGAAAGACACTTACATAAAGGCTGGGAAAGATGCTTAATCTTAAGCTTTACATTCCTCTCTAAATGATTCTGAGCCACACCTTTACCTGTTATTAGCTTGCACAGTGTATGAAGCTAACGTTACTCTGTGCTTAACCTTTAAACAAAATTTCTGTGATTACTGGCCCTGGCTCCCAAAGCGACTGTGAGAAATGCACAGGGCAGATGGGAGCAGGCTTTCCCAGTGGATGCTACAGAACATTTCTGTAATGATTTAAAGCCATGTTAAACAATAGCTTGTTCACGTTCAGATGCAGAGCATCCCAAGATGCTGCATGAGGCAGGGGAGAGAACTGAAATTGCTTTTGTGGAGATGCTAGGCATAATTAAAGGCTTATGTCTGAATCTTATAGCTAACAAACTGCTGTACAACCAAGGGAAACAGCTCCCTAAGTAGCTTTTTACAAAACACTAGATATACTATCATAACAATAAAACCTAACTATCCAGCTTCTGGTGAGTTATGTGCATGTGGTACTGTGGACACCACATCCCCTCTCACCCCTTGAATCCATCCCTTTCTGCTGCTGGAAAATAGCAAAGGTCCTCCCAGGAGCAGCTGAAGAGTTTAATAAAAATAAATCGGAGCTGCTTAATCTGCTTTTGCAATCTGGCTGCACTTTTTCTGAAAATCATGATTGTTCCTTTGGCAAAGTTAAGGGCGAAGTGAGAGCTGTGAGCATGGCCCCAAAGAGACGGGAGAAAAAAGCCGCTTGCTGTCTCCCCTTTTGACATGACAAATAAAGGCAAATGTGTGAAGGTATTAGAGCCCCACTGCAGAGCAGGAAGAGGAAAACAAATGGCACCACACCATATGCCCATAATCCCAATTAAAATGCATTCAAATTCATTTCTCTTCTCCTCAGCTTCCCTTTTCCACGCCACTGAACAACCATGTTTGACAACAGAGTGTGGGAATTTCTAGTTCACTGAGCAGGTTTCCTTTCTCTTTGCTCCTGTGTCTACCTGAGGCTGCTGCCCCAAACCCTCGCCATACAATCCAAAGCAAGCCCTGTCTCCCCTTGCCATACTGCCAGGCATTGTGCACCACACCAGGGACTCCAGGAGAAAGCAAACTGGGAAGCAGCAAACATGGTTGGAGGTAAAGCACTCAGCGGCAGTGCTGGGCTTTGTAGGAAATCAAACCTTTTAGGTTCACCGTTGATGCTGTGCTTAGCTCATCACCTTTCCCAGGCATGGAGTTGCCTGTGCTTGAGGAACAGAATCATAGAATCATCATAGAAGCATAGTATGGTTTGGGTTGGAAGGGACCTTAAAGATCATCTAGTTCCAACCCCCCCTGCCATGGGCAGGGACACCTTCCACTAGACCAGGTTGCTCAAAGCCCGATCCAGCCTGACCTTGAACACTTCCAGGGATGGGGCATCCACAACTTCCCTCGGCAGCCTGTTCTGGTGTCTCACCACCCTGACAGTAAAGAATTTCTTCATAATATGTCCTTTTTATGTCCTCCATAATATGTCCATCCTCCATACTAGAGCATGTAGTGATAGGACGAGGGGGAATGGCTTTAAGCTGGAAGAGGGCAGGTTTAGATTAAACATTAGGAAGAAGTTTTTCACTTTAAGGGTGGTGAGGCACTGGAACAGGTTGCCCAGAGAGGTTGTTGAAGCTCTGTCCTGGAGGTGTTCAAGGCCAGGCTGGACGTGGCCTTGGGCAACCTGGTCTAGTGAGAGGTGTCCCTGCCTATGGCAGGGGGGTTGGAACTCGATGATCTTCAAGGTCCCTTCCAACCTAAACCATTCTATGATTCTATGATTCTATGATAATATCTAATCTAAATCTATCCACTTTCAGTTTAAAACCACTACCCCTCATCTTATCCCTACACTCCCTGATAAAGAGTCCCTCCCCAGCTCTCCTGCAGTCCCCCTTTAGGTACTGGAAGGCCACTATAAGGTCTCCCCAGAGACTTCTCTTCTCCAGGCTGAACAGCCCCAGCTCTCTCAGCCTTTCCTCATAGGAGAGGCGCTCCAGACCTCTGATCATCTTTGTGGCCCTCCTCTGGACCCGCTGCAACAGGTCCATGTCCTTCTTATGTTGGGGCTCCAGAGCTGGATGCAGTACTCCAGAGCAGAGTAGAGAGGCAGAATCACCTCCCTCGAACTGCTGGCCACACTTCTTTCGATGCAACCCAGGATGGGGTTGTCTTTCTGGGCTGTGAGTGCACATTGTTGGCTCACATTGAGCTTCTCATCAACCAACACACCCAAGTCCTTCTCCTCAGGGCTGCTCTCAATCCATTCTCTGCCCAGCCTGTGTTTGTGCATGAGATTGCCCCAACCCCGTGCAGGACCTTGCACTTGGCCTTGTTGAACTTCATGAGATTTGCACAGGCCCACCTCTCCAGCCTGTCCAGGTCCCTCTGGATAGCATTCCTACACACAGGTAAACATCTTGCAGGTGAGCGGGACCTCCTGCCTTCAACAGCCACAGAGCAGCAGGCACAGCAGCCAAGGTGATAGCTACTCAGTGCCACCGGCAAGAAGGGGACAGGGGAAAAATGCCACAGGGTACTTAGGAGGCTGGAAAATGCCTTGGAGTCAGCGGGGTCATGAACACATGAGAGGAAGGCAGCATGGGCTGTTCATTAGAGGCTGAACAGATTGAGAGAGGGAGAGGATGTTAGTGTGGCAAATCAATCTGCAAGCATCAAATTGATTTTAAAAAATGCACAAGGATGCGCTCACCATTATAAAATCGAATAGGAAGAGCAACAAATAAACGTGGTCTATGGTTCCTATAACCATGGTTAGATAGCAGAACCCTCTTCTTAGACAGGATAGCAGGCAACCTCATCTGCAGCTTTTCACATTTCTGCTTTTCACAGTTCTAATGCAGAACTAATTATTTCCCTCTAGGGGCCCTTTCCTCTCCTCTTCATCTTTCTATTGACATAAAAGCTATTGACTGGACCTATAATCACAGCGTTGCTTTTCACTGTCTCTTGCTTCAAACTCTGTTGCTTTCTCCCTTGTAGCATCTCTCCAATCTCAACCAAGAATTCAAAACACTTGCTTCTAACTTTGCAGTCTCCTGGTGTTAGGTTCTACATCCCCCTCCTTGCCTGCCTTTTCATATCTCCATCCCACTGCTTCCTACACAGAGTACAGCTGCCAGGTAGATGATACAGATGCAGAGATAAAATTCAATTCTCAAGAGCTGCCTTAGTAAAATGATTTTAACATACAGTTCCAGATAGATAGTTTTCTCTGTATGCATTTTCTTTATGCTTCTAGGTTGACCACACTGACCTTTACCTCTTGAGCAGGTGGAGCAACCAACAGCAGTAGCAGGGTGTCATCCTCCATCCTCACTTGCACCACAGGGAAAGTGCACAGTTGGGGAAGATATCAAGCAAGTGGCTTGACAGATGTTTAGTCGAGCAAGAGGCTGCTCTGCAAAGTGGTAGGAAACAGGGTCTAATGGACCAGGGGCATTTTTTCCTGTTGCCCCAAGCTTGATTTCTCCCAACACTACAGATCTCCTCGGTCCTGCTTCAAACTCCTTGGTGTCTCACACTGTCCCCATCCACTCGGCGGTTCTCAGATCTTCTCTTCTGTCTCGTTACCTCAGTCTCAATCTCCATGCTAAGCTAGTTTTGGTCCCGCTGTATCCGAGTTTTGTCTGGCCTTGGTCACTCTCTGTGACAGCTTTCAGTGATCTGCCTGTCTGTGTCCTCCTACACCAGTTTGCTCCCATCAGCTGTCCATATGCTTTCTGACACCAGGTGGTCTCCAGGAAAGGTCCAAAAGAGGGGGCTCACATATTATCTCCTTCTTCAAAAAGACTGAATGTTTCTAGAAAATTTCATCCTGAAAAGGGTACCTAGCATGGAAAATTTCATTCAAATGTTGGGAAATTTGTGGGAATGGCCTCTTACAAAAAGAAATGCAGGAAATGAGGGCTATTTGTGGCACTCCTAGTCTATGGTTGAAATAATTCTAGGAGCTCTTGCCCACCGCCTTCCTAATGAGGAGTAAGGGCTCCCAAGTGAGCTAAGTGATTCTGTATGTCAAGCCATACTGGCGCTGTATGAACTGTAATGTTTACTTAAAATCCTCTTGCAGACAATGTACTGATTCAAACTCGATCCCATAGCTGCTGCAAACAATGTCATTATTATACAGCTCGTTATCCCACGACAGCTGGCAGAAATGAGCTTGGTAATTCGCACGCAACTTTGAAAATGTGCCTGCACTTCTAACTGTCACGACTTCTTAATGGCCACTTGGACAGGCATCTACCGAACAGTACCGGTACCGATGCTTCAAGCCGATCAAAAGAAATGAGTGAACACAAGGCACATTCCTCCCGGTGTATGCTGAGGTTATGCCCATGGTCGTCTTTCGCTGTGTGGCTGTGGAGGCCACAGTGTCTCTATTGTGTGAGGTAACCCACGAGAGAAATCTGTGAGGAGGTGCAACATTTTGAGGTTGCCTCGCACTGTTCAGGGTTTGGCAGGCCCATTGTTTATACAACATTAATATCAGATTGATGCTTTTGGGAAACTCCACCCATGAGTGATCCAGAAAACTTCCTGATATGCCCAACAAGACTTCAGCCAAGTGCTCTAATTGTAGACTGCAAAATATTTTTTCAGAGGAAAAGGACGGGAGAGAAGAGAGGGTGAAAACACAGAGAGGAAGAGATAAGGAAAGAACTGATGGGCTACAGTAGGACAGACAATATAGGCAGGACAAAGTATTCGTGCAGAAGGAGGCAGAGATTGTGGGTACGTTAGGGAAGACCATTCAACCTAATTATCAGAGGCTGTACTTAAGCAGAATGGGGTTCATGTTTGTCCTCTCCCTATCTCTCTCCCTCTGCCTGCATTCAGCTTCTGCTGGCATTGCCTCTTCCATTCACATCCCCCCAAAACTTAAAGCCCCTTCTTCTCCTTGGAGGCTTCAGGGTCTGGCAGGGCTTACAGCATCGCCTAGAAAATTACACTGGGGCACAGCCCTTTCTTTCCCCATTCTTTTTATAGCTTCTGGCCATGGTGTGACAGCAATATGGTCTGATCCTGTTGGCTGCGCCAGCTTCTCGGACAATCCACTTTCAGATGTAATGGGTTTCCTGATTGAGAAAATATTATTAAGACTGAGAGGTCTGGAAAAAAAATGAGATACTGTAATGCTTAAAGAGAGTATTAAAATGATGTTTATAGTTGGATTCTGTTGTTTGGTACACCAAGACCAAATCAACTCCAGAGTTTAAATCACCAGATCTTCTCTATGTCGGCCAAATGCTTCTTCTCAGTCAGATGCTTTTCAAAGCCAAGTTAACCCAAGTACACAGACACAATTAACATACTGATGAAACTCATGGGCCGAAGGAGAAAAACATATCGGAGGTTGTTAGAGGTTGAAAGTCTGGAGTACAAAGGCAGATAAAGTCGACTACCTACAGCATGAGCCCTGAGGTGAAAGAGAAGTTATCTGCCTTCCCCAGCTTGCTTCACCTATTGAGCCCTCAGGATCCCGGGCACATGCCCGCACAAGGTCCTGCCCTCAGATAACCCCACATTAAAGGGAAAAAAAATGAAACAACCGGCACCCCCAGGTGATTCAGACTGAATTGCAGAGAAATATCTCTAGCTGCGAGGGAAGATGGAGCAGATAAACCAGGGAGCAGCAGCCAAAGCACAAGCAGCCAGCCACTGAGGCAGCTTCCTAGAGTATATCTCTGTGCCTAAGGACTCAAGAAACCACCTCATGTCCACAATCCCAGCAACTGCGAGTGCCCAGAAGACACTAGAGAGGTTGATGCAGCCTCTGTACCAGAAACTGGCCTGGGAGAAATGAGTGAAGGAGACAGTGCTGAAGGGCACTGCTAGTACAGAGAAACCACAATGCAATTAGGCATTTTAGAAGGTAGAGAGGAGGAGACAATCTTGGCACTGGGAGTTCTCCCGAAAACGCTCAGAAATGAAGCTCAATGCAGTACGAAAAATATTTCACTTCCAGGGCAGTTTAACCTGAGCAGCTTCTCTGAAAGGGAGGAAAGCTGCTCCAGGTTTCCCATGTAACAAACCAAGGGACTCTGCTGTGGGAGGTCCTTATTATCAAAATGCCTCATTCTGAATAATCAGAAAAAGCCAGGCAGTGCCTATGTGTATTTCTCCCAAGACCTTTTCCCTCTATTAAAAAAAAATATATATATATTTAAAAAAAGTAAAAAAAAAAAAGAAGTCAGGAAGAATCACAGGTTCAGTCCAGAGCCGTCCCGGAGCCGCGGAGCCTGGAGAGGTGCCAGGCAAGCTGGCAGGAAATCAGGCGGGCTTCTGATGGAAACCTGCCTGTGTTCCATCGGAAGTTCATCCAAACAGAGACGCTTCTGCGAAACATTTTGCTTACGACAAATCGGCATACTCTGACAAAAACCTGCGCTGTTGGAAACCTCCCAGCCAGGCTTTCTTATGGCATACGCGTTCCTTAAAAAAAAAAATAAATAAAAGAAACAAACAGGGTGTGTCATAGCTAACATTAATGGGCTCCATTATATATATTTTTGTAAGTGACTCCTTATATGAGGCAAATCATAAAAATGAGACCTCAGGCATGTCAGTCTGGTTTTTCACAATGAGTGCTGAGGGCTCAGCTTTGTTACCCTACAATGTACACAAATGCAAAAGTAATGGTGAGGTGCTGGGTGAGGATAGAGCGATTTTATTGCATCCATCATATTTTCATTCTGAATAACATTTTTCAGATATTACAGGTCGTTGGTTTTGTATTCCTCGCTGTTCCTCCCAAACCCATTAGACAGAAAAATACGGGTAATTCTCTCCCAATACTCAGATTATGTAACGAGTGCATAACTCTCTCACTTTCAAATGACTAACTTGAACATTTAGAGAAAAGAGAGGAATGTGGAAAACACATACACAACTTGGAACAGCTGAAGAGCTGAGAGCATTTTTCTTTATAAAAGAAAAGAAAGACAAAATGAGGGATATTTCCTCTTTTATGGTTTTGAATGATCCTAGAAACCTCTCTCGTTCCAGGATCTCTTCCAAGGGAGCACCCAAAAGGCTGCAGGATAATGTCTGTGTACAAACTGGGGACTCGGTCCCGCATACTCTTCATTTACCTGAGCACCAGAGCCAGAAGTGGGACCCTATAATTCAGATAGCTGTGAAATAAATAGCAAATTACCCTTTAAAACTAACCAGAAGCTCACGTTATAACGGCTATATTTGCTTTCCATGTACCTTTGAAAGAAAACATCCACCAGCCGCTATTCAAATTTTCTTTCTTTGCCCCCCCCCCCCCCCAGTTACGTGAATACAGTGCACAAGATTAAGACATTCTCAGCATGTAACTTCAATCATGTGAGAAGTCCCACCGATTTCAGCCAGCGACTTCCTATTGAGTCAGCAAAGTACTTATGCCTGCGTGTGATTTTAAGATGACTAATGTCCCCGGCTGGGTCTGCGCTGGCGGGTAGGTAGAGCGGGCAGGATGTCCTGCGGCCCCGGCCCCCAGCATACGCCCTGGCTGCATCCTGGCTCTCGGCTGGGACGCCATCGGTGTGACCACGAGCTCCCGCGTGCCGTGCTTTCGTTTGGAAAGAAATCCCCGTGCCCGGAGCCAGCAAGAAGCGCGGTGTACTTTGTGAGAGTCCACAGCCGGGGTGATTGAGGGGATGACTTGGTGGGGGCATCTCCTCTGCCGTGTGGCCAAAAGCCCAACTGCATGCTTGGTGTTACCCACATGCTGAAACTCTTTGGTAACTCGGAGTGGTACTGTATCAGCCCTGGCTCGAATGAGGCTGTCACAACCTCTCTAATGAACCTCTCACAGTCTTTCGATAATGCGGCTATTTATAGGCTAGGTCTATACCGAATAGATCGCAGAAGCTGCACAAAAGCTCACAGTGTTTCAGCGATGAAGCTGTAGAGAGACATCAGCGCAGACTGCAACCACTCAGTACGGTTACATGCAATTAAATATTATAATCTACTGTGCTTTGCCTGATTACGCTCACTGCTTAACTGAAAAGTTAATGGCATCTTATTACGTTTGTAAAATTCTCTTAGACGTGAAAGCTGGTCTTGTGAAGTGCAGAGACTTTCAAATCTTACAGATTAAGAGCTAAGACCTGCTTTTGCATACAACATCGATTTTCAGGTGTAGCATCACTTAGTTTTAACAGAATACACCTACTAATCAGTGCAGAACTTTCATGTTGTCAGAAACCATAAGCAACTGTCTTGTCTTTCTCTTTCAAGTTGCTCTTTCTAGGCTCTGGGAAACGTTCTGGGTCGTGTGCTCCCAGCACATATCATAGGGTGAAAATATTAATAAAAAGAATGATTAAAAAACAAGTTCAACAAGTGCTCCCATGAGGAAGAACTGCTGCTGGGATCATTCTGTCCTTCTCACCACCCTAGCGCGTTGCATCTGCGATGTTTCTTTTTGAGACGTGTGAGATGAAGGTAGCATGATACAGCAGGAGCCACTGCACGTGGCTCGCCTGAATCTTTCTTAGAAGAAAACAGAGAAAGGATTTTACTGCTTTGTCCCTTCCCAGACTTCTGTCTCTATGACACTGGTTCATAAAGTCCCAATAAACAGCAGATCACTGCAAACATGCTTTGCTTCTGAATCTTATAAATCCTCTGAATCTTATGAGAGAATTGACATTTGATAGAGGTGTTGGAATAAGCATGGTAAGTCTTTGGCTTCCATCACCGTACCCAGAAAAGGCTTCAGTGACACCCTATAGCACCGAGACTGGCAGTTCCTACGACTTTCTCTTTGTCCTAAGGTTTTCTCTCTCTAAAAGGCGCAGAGATTTCCTCTGGGGATTAGGAGGAGGAAAAAACTTGAGACAGAGGTACTATTTCATTACAATACAAAGCACAAAAGGATGAAAAAAGATAGCTAATGGTTGTCTTTTCTTCTTCTCTTCTGGCAGTTGCTTCCTCTTTAGCAGTTTTGAAGAGAAGTTGGGTCCCCCTGTTTTATCCTGGTCTGTAAGGGCACAGGCCATAAAGGGACTTACAAACCTAACTGCTCACTCTGAGTTGCAGAATCCTGTGTTTAGATGGCGTTGAGACCCGCAGCATTTCTTCTCAGCCCACTCCTGCCTCTGCAAGTGCACCGAGGCCGCTGACGCCCAGGTCCCTGCTAGAGGCGTGGGAAAATAGCGTGACCCCCATCTCCAGCAGACTCAGTACCCCCGTTCATGCCAAAGCTCCTTGGGGATTCCTGAACTTAGATGTTCCTGTACTGGTCTAGACCGTCAGCTGCTTCCCAGACAGATGAATTTTACATTCAGCTCTCCTCGGGTGAGAGGGAGTGACTTTTGAAGGTCAAGGTGAGGTTAGGCACACAGATCCAAACCCAAGGCCCTGCTCCAGTGGACTCATATGAGTAGCCCAGAGATTCCCAGAGACTCTTGGAATCAAACTATTAAACTACCAAACAGCAGCTCTTCTGACCCTGACACACCCAGATGAGGGGTTTTTGCCACTTGTTTTATTAATTTTTTCTTCTGGAGACAGGGAAAATGAAGCGAGGCAAGGTGAAGATCTTAATCTGATTGTGTAGCTTCATGGCAGGAAATGCGTTAGGGAAAATAAGCAATTTTCCTGCTTTAAGTCACATTTACAAACACACTCGTGGTACCTTGTCTAGAACTGCTGACTCTTTTACAAAAAAAATATTTTGGAAGGGATGATGCATTTTATCTTGTATAGGATTCCTCAGTGCTCACCAGAAAAAGTCTTCAACAAATAATCAAAGGCCTTATTTTAATATTATGAAGATGTTTAAGTACAATACTAAGTTATAAATATGTTCTGTAGCAGGTAACAAATGCTGCTTATCACTCACTGACTGGTTTAGAATCTCATTTTTTTCTGCTGGATTTAAGATTTCTGGTGAAATTGGTGAGGAGTGTACTCAGCACATCCTGTTAGCTGAGTCAATTGAAATTGCACCTGTTCTTGGATGCAAGTCATAACAAACGCAACCCATATACATTGTAAAGAAAAGGACTTGTATGCACTTTTTCCAATTAACATCTGCCTTTTGGCAAGTCATTAACCTATTTTCTCACAAAGAAACGGCTTCAATTGTATTATGCATCCGAAGCGTGCAAAAGTCCCCGAGGGGGCACTCTGACAAAAACATACTGTTCCTGGATCCAATGTGAACATACATATTCATTAATTGTTTGGGGCAAAGAGTACAGAATTTCTGATTTGTAAAAGTCTTACAAGGTAAACGGGTTGCATAAAGCTACGTCCTTGGAAGTACATTCACATCCCAGCTACCGCCGCTCAGTAGGACACTCACGAGTGGTCTTGTGTTGTGATATGGCAATGAAAATAATTCAGCAACACTGTAATAAGACTTTTTGGAAGAAAAAAAAAATACTGTTTACCCTAAAAATAGTACAGCATATTTATTTATTTAAATAAATATAAATAAAGGTGGGAAGCTGCATTTCTCAAATCCCTCATGCTACAGCGATCTGTTCAGGCCATCCAAAAATGGCAAAGAGAACCTATTCTACCACAATTTCTCCAGCCAGAAGATTAGTTTAATCAAAATTTAAAACTTCAGTTTAAGTTTCTCACCATAAAGATAATGAAACAATGAATTATTATCTTACACGTGTAAAAGCAAGAAAAAACAATCCCCCAAAGCCGAGGGAGTTGTTCAGATACATTTGCCTCCAGGAACTGGTTTTCCAAAACTATAAGATCATAAAAAATGTCAGCAGTAGTAAAAAGTAAATACTGAAGATTTTTGGAGAATGTAGTGGTGTGTTTAAAAAACAAGAACAACAAAAAACCCCCACCAAACCAAAAATAAAACAACCTCCTCCAAAATAGAGAAAACCCAGAATACAGTTTATGTTGTCAGGTTGGTCCATAAAGCACAACAGATTATTGGCATAAACTGATGTCTCAGTCTGATTTTGCCCTGCTATTTGAAAACCTCTATGTTCAGATCAAAAAAGAAAAAGTGAAGCGCCTTAAGGTCCAACGTTGCAACATTTAGCCATTTGGTGTCTGCCCCAACAGTGATAATTAGGAACCTCTAAATGTGCTCCCAAAGAAAGCACATATTACCATCGAAAATGAAAAACACCTTTATTGCCTCAACATCATGCTTTATGCAATGCCCACGGTAAAAATTCCATTAAAATTCCACTAAACTTTGATGGGAACTACAAGTAAAATTTAAGACACAGTAGTAAGTGACAGCACTTCTTTCAATTTGGTAGAGCGTTTTTGTTTCAAAATGGCTGCAGAAGCACGTACCACAAGTTGCTGAGCTACTGCGTAACACTTTGACGCTTCAGGAATTTGAAGTTGGGTTCCGCCAGAGACAGTCTCCCAGCGACACCGGCAGGAGACTTTATTCCTGCTGCCGCCTTCTCTCTTGTTATTTTTTTTTTTTAATAAATAATTGAGCCATTTTTGCAGTAGCTGGCCTGGATGCTGGAAGAAGTCTTCCTCCAACACAGTGGCCTATTTACATTTACTATCAGAGGGATAACTTTGCTTGAGGACTGCATCAAGTACGTGGTTCAGTTTGTTTAGAACAAGAACGGATTTTCACTACTTCACTGCAGTCTGTAATACAGATGATAAACTTTTCATAATAATTTCAAGACCTGTGCAATTATTTTTTTTTTCAAGTGGTGCAGAAGGGACAACTAAGGCTAACCAGCAATCATTTTCCTCTAGCTCTATAAGGTAATTCAAATTAGTCAAGTCATCAGTTATTTGCCAGAGTACAAACCCTAGAGTAAATGTTTCTGAGAGTTTAACCAGCCTCTTCAGGTGCTTTTAAAGAAAGTTTTTCTATTCCGTAGTTTTATTTGAAATTATATGGACCCAGAGAACGGGATAACTAGCCCACATCAATGTTCCTTTAAAAGAAACATCATGTTAGCTGGTTGTGGTTGTGTTTTAGGAGAGCCACCACAGCTTGAGGAAAATACCTCCATCCTGTTCTCAAACAACTATCTCTAGTTATACAGCCATCCCAAGCGTCACACACGTTGAGTTTCAGTATCAACAGACCACCTGATAGAATGACAAGAATGTATCTTAACTTGGAAATGTTATGTTAGTTCACCAGATTCACAAAGAGCAGAAAAATAAACTGGATTGAGTAGTAAATGCTCCAGATAATAGGTACTAAAAAGGAAGAAGGATTAGTTATAGGAGGTAAGGCAGAGAGGAAAATTTCAGCAGAGACTTTATTAAAAAATACAGAAGTAAAAGAAATTTGCAAATCTCATTGATAAATAATCCTGAAAAGCTTAAATCTCTGGATATTTTTTTTTGTTAAAACATATATACATGGTCCACTCAGAGAAAACAAGAAACATGCAAAAGATTTTAATAGCAACACGGTTTTGCTTCTTTTAATAGAGCCAAGAAAACGCAAAGACCACGAGAGTATTTGCAAATGCGTAAAGCAAAGTACATCTGACCTAGAAGACAGTATTTACATAACTATGCATTATATAGCATTATAAAACAATTGCATAATCAAAGGTCAGGCTGTTTACATTGGAATATGCAAGACCATCCTTTCACAAAAAATCTGTGCTAGGATGTTGCATAGAAATAGTTACATCTAAAATTTTTATAAGAAGAGACTGCTTCTTTGCGATGAACAGGGCTACTTAAGATTGAGCTGAAAATATATAGTACTTTTTGGTAAAATGCAGAGTTTACCAAGCAAGTGAGGTGCTGTCTGGCTATCTGAAGGCGATTACTATGAGAGAAAATGAAAAGTTATAAAAGAAAAATGGACTGCTCATTGCTCTGGCTCGAACTGCAATAGTATTTGCACAGTGAGCTTCTGTACTTAAGCTGAACTCTATTGATGTTAATGAGGTTCAGCCTGGGAAATGGGCTTTATCTATATACAGTCAGTTGAAGAATTGGATTAAAATGCTCTCCCCATTTCAAGTGTCCTATTTTTCAACATACAAAATGTAAAGCTGCAGAAATGGATGACTACCTAGTTTTGACTGTGGATTTACAATAGGTGTTCTGCAACTGCCATTTAAAAAAATAATAGGTAGACATAAAGAAGCATAGAAGTTCTCTATTAAGAAAACAAGACGTAGAATCATCTAAAAATTTCATTTTTATTAAAAATAAAACCAAAATCATACATTGCAAAGTCTTTCCTGATTTACGGCTTCCTTCATAACACATTAACTGATGGGGAACTTTCATAGCATGCAAAGCTTGGGCACCTGTGGAAGTCCTTGTAGGATGAGAATCTTTTATGTTTACAATACAGATTTCGCATCAGTTTGTCTTTGGTTCAAATATACTCTTCAGAAGTAGAAAGCTGATTTTTATTTTTCTATATATGAAAAATGAGTTTTGACGGGATGAGATAAGCAGAAGTGCTTGACTACATCAGTCTTGCAGCTGAATTTACACAGATGCAATTATAGTTTCAAAGTTTCACAGAATCACAGAATGGTCAGGGTTGGAAAGGACCTCTGGAGATCATCCAGTCCAACCCCCCTGCCACAGCAGGAACACCTACAGCAGTTTAAGTGACTTCATTTTCATATTTGTTGTTACACTACATCTTTTTGCAATCCACTAAAATGATTAGAGACTACAGAGTAACTGCCACTACTTTTTGGTAAAAGTATTTGAGAGTATGTAAGGGACAAAGAAAACCTCTGGCATTTTTGGAGTTAGGGCTAATTAGGTCTTATTTAATTTAGGTGCTTGAGTAATGTTGCCTTAGCACAAAGAGCATTATTTTCACAATCCTTACCTGAATTAAAAAACCTGCACAGTGCACTTCCGTAATAATTGCTATTCATCTAAAAATACGTAGTTTGATTCTTAGTCGTATTCAAAGACCTTATTAGGTTGAAATAAGAGTCCTGTTAATGTTCAATGGGAGTGATTTTAGAAAATATTAGTTTTGTCTGGGCTACACTTTATTAAATATATAACCAGAAGATCTGCTTGCTACCAATGTTTAAAATGTGTTGTATATTTTTTCTTCAGTTTTTATTACACTGACTTGTTAGAAAAGGAGGATCCTTTTTTTGCTTATAGCAAAATCCAATGAAGTAACATTTATTATTTCCTTGTGAATATATGAAATATATTCATCAATATAGTTCATATTTGTATTTTATTCTTCCTGTCTTCCCTCAAGTAACATTTTTTGCTGATTTTCTAAGCATTCTTTCAATTTATCTTCAGTCAAAGTCAGACGTTGTTCCAGGATTGAAATAGTCTGCATAAAGAGGACAGTAATTTCAATTTCGTTTTATATTACTTACACAGTATTATAAGAGTGTGCAACACAGTAACATAAGAAAAATCATTTTAACTCAACAGGAAAAAATATCTTAAGATTGTTTTTCTGTAGCTATTCCACTACTTACAACTGCATTTTAAAGTAATGGCTTTGCATCTATGGAAATTGTCTAAAATTGTTTTCAGAAAATATTTTCCCTGAGAGAGAGACAGAAATATATATATGCATATATAAATTACTCTGAAATACTATGCGAAAGTTGCATCCATATTTCAGTAGAAAACTAGCCATCACCGGTGACCCCAAATGGTATCTTCCAAAAACCTAAAAGAAACTTCTACAGCATCCCCCAAAAAAGGAAGTAAGAAAAAAAAACCCAACCCGCTATTAAAAGGTATACTCCAAGAGATTACCTTCATCAGAAAAGGTAGGTTTCTGGACACAGGCTGGCAGTTTCTTTTTAATGCAATTTATTACACAAAGCATTTTCAACTGATGACTTGACTCCATACTTCCCAAAACTTATTTCTTGAGTTAACATATATATTGCAAAAGAACACAGAAGAACACCCCCCCCCCCAAACCTTAGCCTCTCCCTTTTGATTTGGTTTAATGTTAATATATTAGAGACTACAGAGTAGTATCTTAAAGCATAGATTGGCTAAATCTGGATTACTAAGAAGTACTGAGCATTTGCAAACAAGTGACTCAAAGTCACCGACTGAGACTAGTACTTGTGCAGTTTCACTGACACTAGGAATTATTCCACTGCTTAGATTCCCAGCTCAGCCAACACCTTGAACACTAAGTTTGAAAAGGGATTTAATGGTACATTGCCAATTTACTTGGTTCATCCCCTGCTAATGCATGACTGTTCAAGCTGGAATCTGACGATGTCTGCTAAACAACTGGCTTCTGGCAAATCTACACTAGATCTCACTACTGGAAAATAGCGACTCTTGTCCTCCAGAGTTTAAAAATACAATAATCTTTATGATTATGTAGCAGGAAGCTTTCACTTTAGTAAACACAATACATGTGATCAATATTTGCTGAAAGCAAAAAACCCCAAACATTCACTTGACTATACAACTATTCAAAATAACCCCATAGACACTAGTATTCTGATTTATGAACATCGCTTCTGGGTTTTTTTTTGCCCATTTGACAGTATTATCCTTTTCCATTGCAAGTGTTATCTATTATTGCATACTTACTAGAGTTAAAACATCCAGCTGCTCCACAATGTGCTCCAAAGCATTACCCAGGGAGGGGGAGACGCCTGTTTGCTTGTCCACATTATGCACAGCTGATTCGCTCTCATCCTCTGACTCCCTTTTTGAACTTGTTGCCAAGACTGAAGCAGGGGGATACTGCAGATCTTCACTGCTGACATCATCCTTGAATACAGAAACACCATTTGAAGATTCAGTTGCCTTTGTCTTCATGTAATTGGAACCATAAAAGAAGATAGGCAGAAAAATCTGGCTTTTAATTTAAAAAAAAAAAAAATAGTAATATCTATTTGCACATATATGCACACACACAAGGGCCCTCAGATTTGCTTCTTGTACCAGGTCCAATTCATAACACTTCAATTCATTTTGACCTAAGACAGAATTTCAGCTGTGATGGATGAGGCAATCAGAGAAATCTCAGCAGTCTTTAGGTACATGTTTCAGGCACGTATGATTGAGGAACTACATGCTGTACTATTAGAGCTTGAATAAAAACTATTGCTGACTGGAGTTTTCTTCAAAAAGGTAGCTCTTGTTCACAAAGGAATTCATTCACAGCAGTCATATGGATGAAAAATCCACGTGACTAGATGATCACAAGGGTTCCTTCCAACTTCATAATATGAAACCTTTGTTTAGTGTAACATCTTCTTTCAGAATAAAAAAAAAAAAAAGTAGCTTTTAGTTGTTTATTTAGTGGCATTACCTTTTGAGAAACTGATGCCTTCATACAGTGGGAGGAGGAAACAACAGAAAAGACCCACACTATGCAAAGTTAAGAGAGAAATAACTCTGATATATAAACAGTGCTCTGGGGTAAGTGAGAGAGGCATGATCTTCCCAATCCCTTCTGCTTTTGTTTGTGCCTTGAAGTTCTTAATGGCACTTTTCAGTCACTAAAGGTTAAATCATCACTAATTCTTTAGAACTTTACCTGATTTATTAATGACTTTTTGGGAATTCTTTGAAAACTTCTTATACCCTCAGATAATTTTATTATCAGATCAGTTTATTTTTACACTAAAATAAACTGAGGTAGTCAAGTTTTATTATCTCTATTTCCAATATCCACATTTACAAGCTAAAATGTTTAAAGGGTTACAATTTAACCGTTTGTCTGAAATTTGTCAACAGCTGATGAAAATATCCATTAGCTATGCAAAGAGGAAATTTTAGTCTCACCTGATGTATTTAAAATACACAATATTTACAGTGTACTCAAAATATATTTATGTTGCAAAGCTGAACAGATTTGCAAAAGAAAGTCTTAAAATCATTGTCAGACATTAAAAAAAAAAAAAATCTCCTAAGTCTATAAAATAATCTTGTAGAACGTAAATTGCTAGGCAGAATTAGTGGCAAACTTTTACAAGATTACCTCGGCATGTTGATGAGTTTGTCAAGAATGATTTTTGTGTAGTTGACCCTGCCTTTGAATCAGGTAGGATCAGAGTGCAATGGATAAAGTGCTACTACTATGACAATGTCATGATTCTAAATATAAGTAATACTAAATCATATCAGTATTATCAGGAACTTATACTGCTGCATTATCCACAATGCTATTCCTGTGTCTTCAGTGCCATCCTGGACAGTCCTGACCAAATAACATGCTCTGTTCTCTGAACTCATTGTTGCTGATTCTCCAAAATCTTTTTGTCCATAAGTGCTGGGGTTGTAGTATCTAAGTCAATGAGAGAGAACTAAGCACAAGACAAGTTGTGTCCACCATCTATCTGGAAGGGCTTTTCTTTTCACTACCAAAGCACAAGAGCAAACCAAAAATGCCACACACACAGAGTCATTAGAAGACCGTGGGTCTAAGGAGGGGGAATGGCTGAAAGCAGAGATTGTGGTGGGGTAAGAGGGTTGTGTATGTTAGGAAGAGGAGGCCAAAGAAGAAAAATTCTCACCACTCACTCTGGTTTAAAAGCTCCATTGTGCAGTTAAGTTCTGCAAGGACAGGTCTCAGCCCCCGAGCAAGAACCCATGAAGTGCAGAGCATGGGGTTGATAGGGATAGGGCATCACACCCGTGGTATATACTTCAGACCTTAACTTACAATGCTACAAAACCACATGGAACCCTTCTCAAGGTTTGACAGTACCGTGGTATTTGGTGATATGTCACTTTCTTTGATTTCATTATGATGAAAGAAACAGATAAATGAACTAGAAGATACCTCCAGTTCCTTTTCAGCCCTCTTTTCTGCTCTTGGTGACTGATTTATGCAAATGAACTAAGCAGGTCAAGTAATAAAGGTCTGATGCAACTAATGGCGAAATCCATCAGTGATTTGTATTGATACTGGGTTGTGTCAAAAAATAAAGGTGTGCTAGACATCAAGCTACAGATTTCAAACATTAAACATCCGCGGCCGTTCTACAAAATGTCCTAATGGTTACAACATTTGCATTGGACTACAGAGAATTTGGCTTCTCAGGCTAAGGCTATTTAAACCCATGGCTCATAGCGCAATGCTTTGTCAGCCAGGCTGTTGCCTTTTAAAGGCATGAAACTGTGGAAGAAAGGGTATTGTCGCCAGCCATGCTGTTCTAGTTTTGCCACTGGATAACAGAAAGCAGCTTTAGTTCAGTGGTTAGGATGCTCAGTCAGGAGCAGGTGAGTCCTGTTCCCATTAAAGGCTTTATATTTTATATATAAGGGGACAAATGAAAAAAAAAAAAATAGGATATGGGATTTGAATCCAGAACTTCCCCACTCCTAACTAGATCGTTTAATTACATCTTTCTCTCTGGTACCATGGATTTCAATTTCTCCTCAATGCGAAAAATGTTGCAATGTCAACTTCAAATTATTCCAAAGAATTGTACATTGTGAAGGAGTCACTTGTTAGCATAAAATGAAATAGAATAAAAATGGTTTGATTTTTGGACAAGGTAGGCAGAAAATGAATTTCCCATTTAATTTTACTTTGCTTTAGCTCCTTGCATTAAAGTGTTAGAAATCCTCAAAAGAAAGTGTTCTGAATATCTCAGAATATTCTGGCTCACAATGTATCCCATGTACTTTTGGGTAAGCATGAAGTATATAGGATTATTGTGTCTTAAGACTGCCCATATCTTCCCTTTGCAGATTTTGTTATATGAGATACCATTAATTCAATCCTAGAAGAGCTCGGATCCACTGTGTTATTTCTGACTTACCAAGTTATATCTGAGGTCCTTGGGAAACAGGATTAATGGAAGCTTTTTGGCACGCTTACTAAATCACAAGATGGAGATAGTCTCAAATGCTGATTAACACAGAAAAGATTAAGCTCAATTTGGCATTCAAACATTAAAGAAAAAAATACTGCCATACATTAAAGAATTCCTGGCTTACAACCAATAATAGTATGGAGAACATCCTTGTACCCAACTACAACAGGAAAGTCTGTTAAAGTAGACTTCTTAGCAAGATTTCTATAGAAAGATAGCGAGATTACAGAAACCTCATTTTTGTCTGTAAATCTCGACTGCTTGCCCAGAAGCTTCCAAACCTCAACCAGGATTAGCTAAATTTGACCCAGAGGGCTCACTGATTAAGTTGCAACAAATTTCAGGAAAATTGGAGGCAGGGTAGATGTGACACGTTGCAGGCAAGACAGGTAGAACTGAAGCATTACATATTCTGCATGGCAGCAGTAAACCTGCCCAGTTATCACAGGCGGTGTGAAATGCAGGCAATTGATGAGGGAAGTTAGAAGTGTCAGTGAAAAAACAGCCAGTTGGTGCAGGAGCAATTTGTAGAGCTCGTGCAATTATTCTTTGTAGACACCTGTATGTGTCCTCTGAAAGTTTTGGCACCTTTTGCTGATTTTAATCAAACCTAATGAAGAGGTAGGGGTCTCAGAAGTAATTAAGCTCCTGAAAGCTTCAGGAAACCATTTGCCAGTTTCCCACCTGAGGTTAACGCAGCTCTACAAGTTCACACTCCTTAGCGCAGAAGGGGAATAAGGATGTGAGTTCCAGAAGTGCGAGAAAGACGCAGGCTGGAACCCACATCTTCCCAGACACCGATATCAATAAGCTCATTGGAAATAAACCTAGCATAATTTGTCTAATGTTAACAAAGCTACTTGTACTAATGTTTTGAGAAGTACATTCATTTTCTTGCCATTTGAGTGACACAAGTAATTAAATAACACAGCTAAAACAGATGTAACTGTAAACTTCAACTGATACTTTTTGACTTTGCTTAAAGGCATACTGCTTTCTTTGCAAATTCAGTGTCCTACAGAAAATCTATTAATTCTCAAGGATTTAAAATAAAAACAGATTTTAACATTCAATGGCACTCAAATTAAAAACTTGCTGTTTGTAATTTGAAGTATTAGTTTTTTTAATTAGTTTAAATTAATGGAGCAGGTAAGGAAAACAATCTGAGGTTATTAGACATTGTCACGTTCTTCTAAAAACAGTTCTGCTCCGAGGCTGGTGTTTCTCAATTTCTTTTCAAACAAGCCTGCTGTACTTCAGACTGAAAATAGAGATTTCAGTAAAATCTGTAATCGCTTTGTGGGAGATTAAACTATTAAAGCCAAGATAAATAGGTTCTTCCAACCCAAGGAGGAAAGCTGTCAATTCAGGTAAACAGAGCAAATACTAAGCAACTAAAAATCTCACCAAACATTTTTTTCTTACATTGAATTTTGGATCAATTTTACTGTATCAGACAAATAGGCTGTGAAAAATGCTTTGTAGCTTAGTAAATTGCCACCAACATTGCCAAGTAAGAGTACGGGAAAAATCTTCTGGTAATTTAGTGGGTTAAGCAGGAAACTGAAATTCTTCTGCTACATACTCAAAGATGTATAGGAACAATGCGGCATGAAAGCACTTACATAAATAAGGCAAAGGCCTCGATGTTTGTCAAATCTGAAAGGATCAAATACAGATAAGCAAATAATTGAACTTTCAAAATTAGTAAGAGAGAGAACTGAAATGAGACAGTTTCAAATTTTCAACTTAGATAAGTTGTGCCAAAATGGCTGTTATTTTTATCATATTTTGGATATACGATAGAGGTTTTGTATGTTGTAGATTTTTAAATGTTGTCAGACATCAAGTATGCTGCTATATCCTTGAAGTGCCTGCTTTACATTTTAACCTTTCTTAGCATGCAAATTTACAATCTCTTCCAGCTCAGTGAAGGGTCCAAAACTGCTGAAATCTAATGCAACACTCAAATGCCAAAACCTTGTTATAAAGGAGTGACACTAGTCTCAGTAGATTTCTTTTAGTTTTGGATACCAATCAGTTCATGTCCACCACTTTCATTCAGTATAATCTTTTATAAAAAAGTTCTTTTTAAAGAAACACTTTCTACCCAAGAGCCTATTTTACACAGTGTTTCAAGAACTAGATGTTCCCTTTCCTTCAAATTACCCCCTTTTCTAAAGTACTTTAAATACTACCAATTCATAAACAATTCTATACGTTGCCAGCAATGTAGTAAAAATGCCTCATAATTCAAAAAACCAAACTATTCTGAAATACTTCAGAGCTATAGCTTATTTTGAGAGAATAAATTTGAATAAGGCAATCAATTTTAAATTGTTACTTCTGAGCAAAGCTAAAAAGAAAATTAAAATGTGTACAGTGTTTCCATTCACAGCCCGTTAGTAATAAAACGGACTCACATTTGGGCAACTTCATGTGAGTTACAAATAAGGAGGAGAAGGAACAGATTTAATTAATCAATAGGAAGTTATTACCATGACATTACCAAGCGGATGTTCAGTAGAAAATTAAATTTAGCTTATAAATGATGTCACAAACAGCAAACCATAATTGCTCATCTTTGTTTTCTGTCAAGTAAAATAGCCAAAACTCTGTGGGTGGTACTTAATTTGTGGAAAATCCTTACACATAACCTTATCACCTCTGCCTGTTCCCAAATGTTTTCCCATGAAACATTCACAGATCAGATAGAAACAAACACTGCATCCCAGTCTCCCTTCGCTTCATGATGTATAAGAATAGAATCTGAGTAAAATGCATCCATATATAAAGATGCCTGAGCAGTTTTATTTATAGAGAAAAAAATTCCCTCAAGGAAAAAAATACGAAAAAATAAAGGCTCTGTCATTCAACTGAAAATCATTAGTCTTCAATCTTCTAAGAGCTTTGAATTTGGAAAATATACACAACAGCTTCCAAATGAGTATCTTAATGATGTTATAATTAAGATGGGCTTATATGAAAAAGTGACATTGGTAAGCTTCCTAATGAATCACAAAAATTGGCATGGTCTGCTTTTTAAAAATAATCCTTTAAATTTTGAACACATGGCACATTTGCCTACTAATACTAAAACACTTCTGATACTGTGATTAAAACAACTACAAACAATTAGTCATAAGTAGGGCATTAAGCTCAAACAGACCAAAGAGCAAAGGCACAACAGAGTAGTCTCCAATCTTACTAGACCTTGATTTCCTGCATTTTTTGAAATCATGGGAAGTTTCTCAGGAGAAGTAACAATACTATCATTATCACTGCTTTCTCCTCCATCTTGTGAACCTACCCTCAAACTAAAATGGTTCGCTGTGGATATGCTAAATTGAACCATTCAGGAGATGGTTTTTTCTCCTTTTTTGTTTTTTTTTTTGTAGGCCATAATTATTCACAGATCGCTTCTATTGCCTTGAAATTATTTTTTTCCAGTCAATAAGAGATCCACATAAAACAGAGCTCTTTGATCTATTAGGCTAACCCTGAGTATGCTAAATCACAATCTGTTTCATCAGTTTCTACTGCAGAAAACTTCCCTGTAGTTTCAGCTGATGACAGCACTCTTCGTTTCCTCTCCCCTTGCACGTACATGAATCAGCACAGCAGAAACCTGCCATGTGCCAAAATGCAGCCTTCTGCCCCTTGCTATCTGATGAGGTAGTTCTGGTACAATTTATTTGGAAACTTTCATCGAAGTTTTGCATTCAAAGCAGTAAAATACAGCTAAACTATACAGCCCATCTAAAACAAAGCTCTGCCAAGCATTTCTAGATTGAGCAGACCTCTTTCAGAACGACCCGTAACACAGAATTTCACACTTAATTCAAAGTCTTTCACGGCTTCTTACACATCTCAGTCTTCTCTAGCTCTTAAAAGAATGTCCAAGCTAAAACCAAAAACTGAAAGCATTTAATGTCAGTGTACCTCATCCAATATGACAAAGAAATAATTGGTCTCCTGCTCTCTGGCACAGGTATCATCACTGAAGGTAAGCACATCCTTCAGTTTAGAACCCGACCACGAGTGGTGGCATGAGGATACAAACTCCCAGCCGACAAACCAAGCCAGACTACCAGACTGAATTCCTTAGCAAAAAAGGTATTTTCACCTCAAGTGGAATAGTGCTTTCTTAGTCTTGAAAACAATAAATTCATCCTTAAGCTAGCTGAGTTTCTAGATGTCACGAGGCCAATACAGTACAATGAACACTAGTTGCTAAATTATTTTTTTAAAAACATCAGTATGAAATTAACTGAAATCCTGATGCACTTATGGCTATAGTCTGATTAATCAGATTTATTTACGGTCTGATTAATCAGATTATTTATTTCTATCAGGATTACAGCTATGTTAAATTTAGCATTGCTGTGATGGCATGAAATAATAAAAAAACACTTCTGTTCACAGGCACGTGTCAAGATATTCTGACTAGATAGTTTTATGTAAAGAAATCATATCATACTTCACAAGTGTTCTTTCACACACATAATGAGAAACCGGCTACGTGGTTTTGTTATGTCAGCTTTTTCCCAGAAGTTTTATTTGCCATTGCTGCTGTAGGTTAGGGAAAACACTGTAAAACAGTGCACATCCAATGCACTATTTCGCAGTTCCACATGCACACAATCTAGTACAGAACAAAAAATTTTCTCCATATTCCATTCATGTCAAGAGAACACAGAAAAGAACAAAAATGAGCCTTGTTTTCTCCAAGAATTATGAAAATTATTTCCCCAATAAAAAACTAATAAAGTCCACAAGTATCCAGATAGAAACAAATAATATTTCTGAAATATTTTTCTCAACTCTTCAGCCATCAGCAATACCCAAGATTTATGTAAAATCTGAAAAGATATTTCTGGAGTTTGCTCGTTGATGTTAGTTTCTAACATCAATAGTTCCCTACATAGTCAGAGTCTGATTCAGCAAAGGGAACCACAAAAACTGAATAGCTATGCTCTATTTCCACTGGATTTAGATAAATCTAACCCTTAAAACGAAATAAAAGTACCTAAATACAGTAGCTATGCAGCTTGTAAAGGAAGAAAAAACCACAGCCCCCTCAAACATGTTCTAATCAAACCGCTACATTTTAAGCGTTTAGAGAAAACTGAGAATTTCCCCCATAAAGCAAGCAATACTGCTGAAAACTAAGTAAGTAAATAAGTAAGTGTCATGAACATCCTACACAAACTAGACAGAAATTGTTAAAGCTTCAATTTCAAAAGATAAGAAATTCCTGGCCAGGAAGTTGATTCTAAATATAACAGTTCAGGAAGGCCATATTCACACACTTTCATAAATTATAAAAATACCTGCACCCCAGGCACTAAAAATAACAATATGTACCCTATGGAATAAAGGTAGAGGAAGGTAAGAAATAATCTTCAACATATCGTCAGCTTCCGCCAGAAGCTTTGTACACCTGAGGACAGGTAACAAAGCCATAGAAATATTCCCACTGTTCACAGTTACAAAATAAAGTAGCCAATTTTAATTTAGGCAAATTACTTTGGACTGCATATGTGCACGTCCAAGGGAGCATCCTGTAGCTAAAATCAATGCTACAGTTTCAAGTGATGACTTCTTTTTACCCATATAGAGTCCTAATAAAAATTTTATTATATACTGTGCTTGAACCTCTTATCCATACTAGGGCAGAGAAAAGCTGAAGGAGGGCAGGAGGAATACTTGTAACAAAAACTGGAAACATAATGAAGTAGATACTAGAAATGAAATAATGACAGCAAATGAATAACCCTATATGGAGAATGCCTCCTTTCTAATACTATAAATAGAATATTCTGCTATATTTGATACTAGAAAAGCTAATGAATAAAAATAGAAGTGAAAAAAACCTTGGACTTTCCTAGCACGCGAGCAAACTCCCTATACTCCAAGTAGCAGATTGCAGAGGTTCACAGAGGGCATCAAATACATGGAGAGAAGGAGGCAGGGTTACCTCGGAGTGCGAGTGGGAGCACAGCATCCTCACCAGGCACACATCTACTCAGAGAAATAACGGCCGTGCTTCTGGAGAGGCTGCTCATGACTTCTTTCTGTCCTCTTCCCCCTACTTAAGAAACTGACTGAAAGCCTCTGCTTTAGACCAATAGCTAGCTAAATAAGTCTAACTGAACTTCACAAAGCAACAATAGCTGGTAACAGTATGATTTATTGTGCAGAGTCTTAAAATATATATAAAGGGCTAGCACTTCATCTGTCTCGTTCAAATAGCTGGCAAAGTCACCTAGTGTATTCATTGGTATTGTTCAAAATGAATTTAAAATGAAGAGACATTGTTCAACAAACCCAAAGGAATTTCTCATTCTTGAAGGCACGTTTACTCCTAGGAAAACCAAACCAAAGCCATTTTTCTTATGTTTAATTTTTCAAATTAATTAATATACTTTACAATATGTAATTGATTTCTCTTAGATGAGCATCACATGCTTAACCTGTTGGGGCAAAACCAACCTTGATCAAGTTACACTGTATGTAAAGAGAAGAGCTAACAGAACACACTTCTGTCTTAAAGCCCACCTCTCCATAAGAACAAACAAAAAAATTAGTGAAGACACAATCCTGAAAAGACAGACACTGCCAGGGCAAGGAGAAGGATTGAAGGACGTGACTAACCTTCTCCTAAACCCTGCAGAAAGCTGAGAAGAGCTGCAGTCCCTCCGCTCCAGTCTCCACAGACCAGGGCGCTGGTGCTTCACAAGGGTGGGAGGCTGTTGCACAGGAGAACCGGCATAGATCTGTCTATGCTGCAGAGCCTCCCTTCATGCACATACACACGTTATATTAGCAGAGCCCCCTGCTGTAGAAGGAGCACATAAGATCTTTTTGCCAGCCCGTACATAAGTACATAGTCATACGCATCTACACACAACCTTCTTCCAAGGTTATAGGCAAAACCAACAGGAGGTCCTTTCTGTTGGCACAGCTGCACGTGTACCAGTGTTTTTTGTCAGGATAACAGCATCAGTGCTACAGTATGATTT
Source organism: Pluvialis apricaria (assembly GCA_017639485.1). Taxonomy (NCBI): domain Eukaryota; kingdom Metazoa; phylum Chordata; class Aves; order Charadriiformes; family Charadriidae; genus Pluvialis; species Pluvialis apricaria. The sequence continues at coordinate 173,326,634 of CM030007.1, read as the reverse complement.
TTATTTTGGTACTTCATACCAACATAACTCATACCAGCAAAACTTTGTTGCATAGACAAACCCAGCTTGCTTTCCCCGTTAAGGGATGCTGGAAGGTGCAGGGTCTCCACACAAAGATTTCGCAGAGACATAGTCTCTTGTTAGCTGAGATCTGGCAGCTTTGACTTCCCTTCAGAGCAGGGGTAACAACAAGACAGTATACCACACTCGACTGGGTGGCTATTGACAATACCATTGGGGTTTGACTCCTACATCTATAGAGAAAAGAGTCTCCTCAAATTAAAATTATTTACGAGAAAATACCAATGAGGAAAAAGCACTAGAAACTAAGGTAGTGATACAGCATAGTAGAGTCCAAAGCCAAATCCAACAGGGCCAGCACAATTGCTTGAAGACTTTGCCAAAGAGCCAGATGCTACTATTAGGAGAAAAAAGAAAAAAAAAAAAAAAAAAAAAGATGCCCAATGTTTCACAGCCTGGAGCTAAAATCCCTGACTATAGCCAAGAAAAAAAAAATTTTACTATGTAATAGACAAACTATTTTTTTTTTTTACTTTTTTTTTTTTTAACATTTTACTATGTAATAAAGGAACATTTGACCAAGGCTTTTGTTAAAATGTTACCCCTATAATGGATGATGAAGAAAGGTTTGACAAGGACATAAATACTTTAACGATAGCATCATAGAAAAGTCCCATAAGGATAAAATGAAGCTTCAAAAATTTTCTTTCAGACATCAAATTTATCTGCTGTTGTTAGATTTCATTCAATTCCTGGAGAAAGAAGCAGAAGTCTACACTGAGCTATCTCAGTGCTCAGCATTAGTAAAATGCTGACTGTTTGGACAAGCTGTCCAATTTATCCAGGTAAAAACAATAGTCAGTGCTGCTGAGCTTAGTTCACAGGTAGGATTTTCAAAAATTGCTTTAGCAGCACTAGCGTAACTTTGTACGTAAGTCAAGTCAGTTGAGTTTTACAACTTACTGCGATAGGAATCAAATTAGGGAACTGCAGAAACTGAGAAATTTGAGAATTGCATACAAATATCCAAGAAATGTTAACTTTGGAGTGGTCTCATATGCCTGTTATACTCTTGAAAAATCATTTATTTTAATTAGTGTTCTATTACAAACTTCTGTCAAAATACACACGTTGTTCAGCACCAATCAAAATGCTAAATGTGTTGGCACATAAGATGGGTAGGTAGATAGGTTCTGCTTGGCTGTATTAAAAAAGGAATTCAACAACGATAAAAATTATAGTTAAAGCATTAAGGTTGCCAATAATAGCTTTATTTTGAAATGCTTCATAATTTTCTCCCACTATTGGGCTGTGACAGTTGGAACTTTGAGGAAACCAAAATAAACACCTTACTGATTTAAGAATATGTTCTGCAGTTCTGCCAGTTCATTAAATTTACAGAATGCAATTTAAAAAAAAAAAACACCTCACTGTGATAAGCTGAGAGAGTGGGTTTCATTGCTCAAGCAATTTGTTAGCTACCAGGCTCTAAAGTTTTATCTTCTCCTTATTTGACACTTGGTATTTGTATTTTAGCCAATTTCTTCCTACCTAAAGTGGCAAAAATTAACAAACCATTGGAGGTGACTAACTGTCAGCATGGGATAAATGGCAACACCACTCTGACTGAATTTGGGTGGTTGGGGCAGGGGGAAGGGTAGGGACAGTGGCCAACTCAGTGAGTTACAACTCCAAGAACATTTGTTATTCTTAAAATTCACAGGAACATACTACTAGAAGAGGTCTTGGTCACTGAATCCAGTCCTCAGGTATGAGAAGGAGTTTGCATCTATACCATTCTCATTGAGCAATCTCTTATTTTGGAGCCAACATCTCCAATGGCGAATTTCTTTTATGAGTATTTATTTATTTAAATTTAAAAGAAACCATCAATATGGACAAAACTTAGTTTATACAGATTATGTTCTAGCCAAGTAAAAGTATAAAAGCCTTCCCACTTCTAATTCAACAGATGCTCTTAATATCACAATGCTCACATCCACAATCTTGTTAACTTTTGTTAAAATAAATATGCATAAACAAATAACAAAAGCAGTCAGCTAAAATTTAGGGGTTTGTGCTCCACTTCTGCAAATGATGCTGGGAGAAAGCCCCTTTTTTCTTTCGTTGTTTGTGTGAGAATGCCTTAATCCATAAGATCCTGATTCATATTATTAGTGATGTGACACAGCTGGCTGCTTTGCAGTCAGCCTTTCCTCCCTGCCAACACAAAGAAGGGGTGAGGAGGGGAGGGATAAATAAATCCAGTACAAACTCCTGCCTTTCTCAGCAGCAAAGTGCTACAAGGCCAACAACTTAAGGAAGCTCTGACTTGTGGTTCTTATAGGATTCCCATGCCACTGGGCTGCAGAGAGGCAGTTGGCAAACACAGCAGAAGGGAAGCAACCCAGTCTATTGTCCACGACAATTCACAGCTTCATGTTCCAGATCCAATCGCTGTCACACCTTATTATTTTTTCTTGGTACAAGAGAAAACTCCACTCACAGTTTCCATTCTCTGTAGTGATGCTTATGTGACCAGAAAAGCTGAGGTACTACAAGCAGATACTCAGCTCACAAGAAACAAGACCAATGCTTACTCCTTCATTCAGTAAACTGTAGCATCTTTTGCACAGAAGTTCTGAAGAACAGGCTCACTATGGATTGGCACATCTCTCCATTTAATGTATAAGCAGAAAATAATCTAGGTTATGATTTTTCAAAAAAAAAAAAATAGCGTAACAGCACATAGGCCACTAAAAAATATATATATATACACACACAAAGAAATATCCCTTTAGAATATAAGGATATATATAAAAAGGCTATATATATACTTTTATATGTGTATTTTACATATACAACATTTTCTGTGTGTGTATACATATACACAGATATATTCCATATATATACGGGTACACACACACTTATATAAAACACCTTACAAACTTATTACCTTAGAACAGGAATTAACTCCAGCTCTGCCCCCTATAACATGCAAAGCTTTTAAATTGTGTGTGTATATATTAGGAAAATAAATGGAAAAAGACTAAATAAAGGGTTTATCATTTGAAGACAAATATTAAATTCCACCGGTCACAGTGTATTATTTTATTCATACACCCACCCAGGTTTAAATTAATTTGTTAAACATCCACACAATTCTTCTGCACACATTCCATATTTAATTGTGTTTGCTGCTACATTACTAGCACTTGTGGTGTGTTTAGGGTTTTTTGTGTCTTTTGAACAGCCAAACTTAAAACACTGATCAACATTAGTATTCTCTATGTGTTCAAAGTGGGGAAAACACATGACGACACAGTTGTGTACACTAAGTCATTGTTTAACTTGCTCACCTTCCTATTGCTCTAGCATAAAAAAAATTGTCTTGGAATTGTATTTGTATTAGTGACATCCAGATCAGAACCATCACAGTCTAAAACACTATTCAATATCAATTATCTTCATGTAGGTCTACACAATTCAGTACATTATTGTATGAATGATGTATCAAAGTCCTGACAAAAAAAGATATGAATCTACATCATCAACTGTTTCTTTTTGGTGTAAAGGAACATCCTTTTAATGTGATTAATCACACTGGCAGCCAAAACAGGAGCATCAGTATGTTCCACAAGTAGGACTGAAAGCTACAGTACATATACAGCTTGGAGCTGAAGCACATGGGTAGAACTTGCTCATGTCAGTATATCTCAATAAACCACCACATGTCTGTTCTGGAAATCTGGTCAGACCAGGACAAAGAGAAACAGTAAACTTTTATTCTGTTCTTGCCATTTCTTTGGCATTGAGGTCTGAGATGCTTTACTGAGCAACAGAACAGAGACTTTGTTAAGAATCACCATGGATTCAAATTAAAGCCCTCTTGCCTTGTAATGATGACTAAGTTGCAGTCTCGCTACAACTTTTCTGGTTTTAGAAAAAAAAAAAAATCACTTATTTGTACTAATACTATGATTTTTAAAACTTCCAAAAGGAAGATTACTTTGGTATTTTATTATCACCAGCAGCAGGCTCGTGATAGCAAGAATTTATGGAACTGCGTGTCCATGCAAGGTACACGAGGGTGTACCATTTCCCATACTCTAATGAAAACCCAGCATCACTGGCACTCCCTGTCATCTACATCCCTGCATCTTAAGGAAAATAATTTCTAATAATAATAATGGACAATGTTAACACAAATCTTTTCTAGAGGTCAATCAAGTTAAGCGCATGACACTTACATGTAAGATACTCCTGCTAAGAACAGTAGCTCAGATTCTGAAATGTGCTTGCACTCCCTTGTGCTCACAGCCACGTAGCATTCTCTTTGAAAGTAAAGCACATTTCTCTAAATAGTTTGGTTGTACAGGTTAGAGTTGGATTAGGGATATAACTGAATTGAAAGAAAAATATATAAAGATATAGATAATATTTTAAATACTTTGCTAAATTAGCATTAATGAAAAACTGCATTAAATACTATCCACTGGGGTCTAGATAAGAAATAAAAACACAACTATGCTAAAAGACATGTAAACCAGAATATACTGTTATGTTCCCTTCATTAATTTCATTTGATTAAGGCTGATTGTGTGCTTGCAACTGCACAGAAAAGCTAAACAACGTGTAATCAGTTGCATAGTATCAGTTATGACAAGTAGTGGTCTAGTCAAGATGTGGATTTGCCACGCTCCATGGGATATGGAAGTAGGTATATCCCTACTGTGTGCCACACTCCACACTTGATGTTAAAATGACAATAAAAATGAAAGCAGTTGGCACTATAATCCCAGATCAACAGCTGGCATTCCAGTCCTAAATGCCAAATTCCTGTTGGGGATTTAGAACCTTCACAGATTAAATATACTGTTGCTTTTTACCACTGTAGAAGGCAAAATAATACAAGTGACCATAAACTAGAGGTGATGAAACACAGCTGATCAGGATAATTGAAAGCCTCAGCAAAAACTCTATAGCCATTAGAATTAGGAACAATAAAAAGGACAGTTTAGCCCACTTTCCTGAGGAAACAATGCTGAGACTATAATTTCCGTCTGCTGGTCCCCACACCTCACTTTTAAGTTTTGAACTTGTTGCAGATTTAAGAGGGTCTGATGGAGGAATAGATATCCTAGAGAGAGCTGACTTCATACAAGTTTCCTGAGGCTAGATTGCCAGCTAAAGGGGAGAAATCAGTAAGTACTCCCACTGGGAGAAAGGCTCTGGCATAAGTTTACACATTATTGGAGACCAGAGAACACATACAAGAGAAACAGAACTTATAATTACCTCAAAGCAAGGGAAAAGCTTCAAATAAAACATTACAGTCAGCTGTGAAACAGATTTGTAGGAAGCTAGGCTACATTATTTCTGTCAGTCAAGGATTATTTGTACTTTACAAATATCAGGAACAAAAGAAGCCCTAGCAATGGCATACTTATTAGCTAGAGGTGTTAGAGAGCGATGCAGAAATTTTTTAAAGTGGTTAATGAAGTATTTTTATCTTCCATTTCAGAAGATAATAAATGCTGTAATTGCATTTCTGGCAAAATACTTTCTATTCCAACCATAGCAAAAGAGACCGTTAAACAATTTACACTCTATGTAAATATTTTTAATGCCTGGGTTACATAGTTTGAACTCAATGGTTTTGAAATAACTTAACAAGTAAGGTGATGATGTTGATTTTTAATATATCCTGGAATAATGGAGAAATACCAGGGGAGTGGGGAAGCTGACATTCCATCAGCAGTTAGAAAGGATAAACAGGATAACTGTGTGGTCACAGGTCACAGTCAGCTTGAGAATTGTGTCAGGGAAAAACACTGAAAAGTTGATTTAGGACATATATAGCAAAGATTTAAGGCGTAACGTCAAGCAAATCAATACAGTTTGAGAAAGAAAAGAAATGGTCTATCAAACTGAGACCTCTCTAGTGAAATATTTAGTCAAACTGTTCCTGATAAAAGTACTTTTTCTAAAAGAAATCCATAATATGCACACTACAATTTTAATTAACACATTTTAGGTTGCAATGCAGCATGAAGTCAATTCTCTAGCTAGTGTTTCTTGAAAAACAGTTAAATCAGAAGGTTACTACAGAATTATGCCAGTTTTAGTGAGTCTGCTGAAATCTGTTTTTGTTTCAGTCCCTTGCAAAACATACCAGTGATGTGGAAGATCAAGTTTACAGATGACACAAAAAGGCATACTGGAAACTACTAAAATAGTCAGGGTTACTTGGCAGTCTGACTTCATTCAGCTGTCCAAATGCAACTTTATATACACATGAAAAATCTCAGAGATGAAGACACTCTAGAAAGCAGAGGTGTTGAAAGGAATTATGAACAATGGCATAATGTATAGCCTACTGAAATGATAAAATTTTGATGTGATAAGGTTATTGAGTGAAGAATTACAGTTAACTTCTTACATGTACTTGTAACTAGCTGAAAGTATTGAGCAAGAAGTAGTATTTTACTGTTACACTACACTGGCAAAAATCCGAAGTATGGACACAGAATTCCTGTCCTAAGAGATGTGTAAGAAATGAGGAAACACCTATAAGAATGAATTACGGCTTGGAAGAGTAATCTTTTCAGTGAGGAACATTTGATACTGGTTTATGTAAGATCAGGTTAAGGATAGAGTAATTAATTCTCTTAAATCTCCATGTCAAGAAAGGGGACTTCCTCTACAAGAAAAATACTGCAGTAGTGAATTCAGAGTTGCATTATAATACCTGTGCTTCAGGTACCTGATGTGCAGTGTGGAACTGATACCTTGGTATTCAGGAAGTACAATCTCCAAGAACACACCAGAGGACAGCATCTCTCTATCCCTCCCTCTCTCCCTCACACCAACCCAAGCTACTACAACCAGAGTACCGTACTGTGAGGAAATAAAAAAAAAAGTACATATTTTTATAACAGTGATGCCACATATCCCCATTTATGATGGCAGTCACAAAGCTCCTACTTTTTCCTTCCCCCGCCCCAATTTATTGCAAAATGCATAAGGGCAATAGAATCCAGTGTTTCTCTTCTAGAACACCCTAATCACTGACCATGGACTGCTTCTCACTTGTTTTCCTCTAATGCCATATACTTTCAGCTTTTACCTCACGGTGCTTCAAATTCAAGCATGAAGGATGGAGCTGCTTCCACTCAGTCTCTGTCTCAGTTACCTGCTGTTTAAGTTACAGCCATGCAGACAGAAGAAAGCAAGCTGAATCCTCTTAGGCTGAAAAAAATAACTGAATCCAACACACCTACAGCCTGAACAAAAGGAATCCATTACTACCACCTCCTTTGCTCATATTTTTTTCCATTGCATCTTAAGAAAAGTCATGTTCAGATGTGTCATGCATGTAACACACCTATAGATGTTATAGTACAATCATATTGGATACATGGCTTCATGGACATCGGTCAGCCTCCGTTAGGTTACAGCCAGCACTGATCTCCTGCTTAATCTCCAAATAATTTTTTCCTCATTATTTCCTTTGTGCTGGTATTAGTGTTTGGATAGCTGAGCAGATCACAGAATTGACTTGGATGGAATTAACCAAACAAAAGCAGTCGTTAAAATGACTGCAAAATTGTTCTTTAGCATTGTCCTACCTAATTTCTGACCCCAAAACCATTCTGGTGGAAGACACAAGCCAAGATGTTTTCAGATTTTTTTCCATATCAAACATTGATCTGACAAAGGAAAATTTTTGCCCTTGGTGCTGAATTTTATTTGAAAAGCCTCAGCCTTGTTTTAAGCAACCTATGAAATTTTTGGATCTGAATCAGTGGTTCCATTATCTCACATGAAGCAAGTAACTACATCTCATACAGCAAACTAGATAGTAATGCAGCAAGGTTTGCAAGGACAGATGTGTTGTATTAGAACAATTGATATATTTGGAAAACACTCAAACAAGCTTTTAGGCAGAAAGCACCCTCTGGGTTTAGATATCACTGTAATCCAAGTGATAAATAGAATTTGCTAGCACTTGTTCAAGCACTGTCATTTAGGAAACAAGAGATTTAAACAGTATTAAAGTGTTTGCTTTTGTAACAGACTTGCATTAACCATTTTGAATACCATAACAGTTATATATAATCTCTATACTTCATTTTATATTCAAGGTTCTACCACACAGTTGCAAGCATACTGCACTAAACTTAGACTCCAGTAGTATTCAAGAATAAAGTGTAATTCAAGGGCAGTATTTTAGCTTTAGCATCTTGCTTTCTGACATCCCTGATCTGCAGCTCAGCTTTATTATCCTACTTAAGATAAACAAAAATAAAACCTTGCAGCCTTCTCTGATAGTCACACAACTATGAACTAGCCTATAAACATGCCCTTGTTTCTCAGTCCCACAAGATGTGCAATCTCAGAATAATTAAAGTCCCATTCAAGAAGTTCAAAGCTTAATTTTTTTTTTCATACAGTAGCACAAGTTAAAACAGGTGTTTACAGAGTAACAGAGCTACTGAACGCTAAATTCATTAACGTCCATTAAGCTAAATGACTCACAAATGGCATTTAGATCAGTAGTAAATCATCATCTAGGTCAGCAGGAAGCTCATTACAGACTGACAATCTAAGTGACAGAAACACTTTTCTCCAAGTGCTACAGTAGTAATTTCCTGTGTGAAAGGCTTGCTGCTGTTCCTGCATTCCTCAGGGGATGCTTCTTCTCAGAGGATGTTACTCTTCCCCAGGAAGAGGAAGGAACCAGTTGTTATTGGATGTGTGGGCTGATAGCTGTCGGGCATTTTCTGCATGCCGCAGAATCAGCTGTGAGAACTGTGAATACAGCTTCGATTCCCAGCCAGAGCAGGGGAAAACACTGCTTGGGCAGACAAGGTCAGAGCATACACATACAGTATCTCAGGAAGTTGAAACAGAAATAATACCTGGAACTTCCATCCCTCTAGTTCCCAGAAACGCGCTGATTTGCTAAGGGAACAATATACAGAAGTGGATAAACTTGAAAAGCATTCCTGAAGCATTGCACTGTTGCCATGAGTAAGAGCCTATACAAAGTAGAATATCGCCAGTTCTAAGAGTCATCTACAGCGAGCCAGTTATCTTACAAAACAGTGTCAATAGACCAGCAAGAGCATCTCTTAATAAAGTCACTATGGGCAAAGGCAACATAATTAAACAAACTGCCTTGCGAGGAAACTAAATATTGAAGCTTAATCTTTTATATGGCAGGGGGTGGTGTAGATTTTTTTTCCTGTTAGGTCCCTGTCCTGAGCTTCCTATCCTACAGTAACTCAAGCTCCCTCCATACGTGCTGTGACACTTGCAGGGCAGGTCACCAGTAGCTAGTCCAGTATCAGTAAATTCAGTGTCACATCTCACTGGCTTTTTTTTTTTTTTTCCTTAGATGCAGTACTAATCTGTTTCCTTATTCTACTAACTGCTTATTTCCAAACTTGGTCAAAACAAAAAAAAACACCAAAAAACCACCAACTATTTGATTCAAAAATTATTAAGGAGATAGGACAGAGACAGATAAATAAACAGTACAATCTCATAAGGTACATTTCCTCAGGAAAGCAGGCTAAAAATAGCATAGGAAATATTATATTCTTGCACTCTCTAGTGCCCAGATTCAGAGTTCAGTCTCCAACGAAAACTTGACTTTCTCTCAAGCTCCAGCTCACTCAAAGAATATAATGAAGCCTATTAAGGAACATCAAGACATGTATTATTACCTAATTATGTAGCGGCACAACACATTTCCTGTTCTCTCCTCGTAAACCAGCAGTTACATGCTGTGTTAGAATAGCATTACTGCAAAACGTAAGGGCCATTTGGATCATATTCTTCTTTTATTACAAATATTGAGTTCACCTTCATGTGTCTGATCTTTAAGTGTTATTTGATACTAGTGGCATCAACGCATATTGCTTTTAAGATGAAATACACAAATTTGTTTAAACACGCCCGCACGTCCACAGAGGCTTAAAATGCAAGTTTAGAAATTCACTATTCAGTTCGCCAAACACTTCATCCTTTTGGCACTCGTGACAGAAGATGACCCATTTTGTTCATCTACACCATAGCTTCTTTGGAAGGCCCCAAGCTGGGCAAGAGAAAAGGCTGTCTCTTCTGCCTCATGGTTGTTCCAGATGGATTTAGGTGTAGCCTCTAGGAGGGGTGGGAGACTTTCCTTGCCTGAGAGCAGCTGAACGTGTTTAGCTGCAAAGCTGTGAGAAGGCAGCCTGTTCACTTCCCTCAGCCCCACACAGTGTACCTGCATAGCTTGCAAAGAGTAGAAAAGTCTGTCCTCAAAACTTTGGAGAAACGGGATCTCTTCACATTATTCCCTAATTTCATTCTGTGTTTGTGATTTGGAATTCAGATAATTGAGTTAACAGTTTGTTCAAATACGCATTTACTAGTAAACAGAAAAATGGCAGTATATGAAAAAAATCCACAGCTATTCAGGCAGTGGCCTTTCTTATTTCTCTGTCTGGGAGTAAGGAAGGTAAGGTGATGGGAGAAGCTAGGAACCATCAATTTTTCTCAAAGCTCTTCTGCTGGTGGGATCACTCCTCAAGGCAGAGCTCAGCCTAATTGACAACTAAGTGTTGGACAAGGAACACAAGCAGGACATTTTTCTCTCCCTCTTTTTTTTTTTTTTTGAAGGACAATGATTCCAGTCTTCCTTTCAAAGGGATAGTGCCAGAACTTCAGTAGAAAAAAAATAAAAAGTATGAGTATCATGCAATTGACTAGAGTTTAAGTGAAAGGCTAAATGTCTGAGGTCCCAAGAAAACTTGATATTCATGAACTACAGAAAGCTGTTGTGTTTTCAGATGAACTGTAACAAGCAGTAAGGGCAATCACTGTGCACAGTGAAGTGTCATGAGTTTCACTCTACTGGCTGTTCTCTTCTGAATTGGACTTGGGTCCCAGAGATGATCTATGTATAAAATTCCTATTTTTTCCCTTTTTTCCTTTTCCCCTCCCCTTAACCTCACTGAAGACAGTTGGCGTTTATTTTCATGTAAGGCTGGAGCCAATAAAGGATGTATATCAGGATAAAGTTGAAGTTGTATGATAAGGAAAAGATGCAGTCTTTTTAGCTTAAGATAAAATTTCTTTTGTCATCTTCTACAGGATTCTGGAGCTGGAGTAATATCTCCTCCTTGGATGACTTAACACAAGATCTTTTCAAAATAAGTTCCCATGAGGAAGAATAGTTGTGTAAGCCTTCATGTACATAGAGATGGAAGAACAGATAAAAATTTCGCATTCATAATTGCTGTTTTTATGAAATATATGAGGGGGGGAGGTTAGGTTGTTTTTGGTGTTTGGATTTTTTTGTTGTACTCAAAATAAAGGCAGAAAAAAAAATGTGTCAAAAATATCTAATCCCTGAAATACGTACCAGGGAAGCAGTGAGAGTACAGATACTTTTACTTTTTGCATCAAGACACCTACTAAATGCAGTACAGACAAACTAACAATGTCTTACCTTGAGGAATAAAAGCTGCACATGCTTTTATTTGTTTTCACATATGTTAAGTTGGGGGGGGGGGGGTGGTGGTGGTGTAGAGAATTTATTTGGTTACTTTCTATTTTAAAACATAGTATATTCCTTTTGCTACAAACAGGAACAGTCTTTATCTTTCCCCTTCCAATAATTAATCCAGTCTTTGTAGAAATCGTACTGTAAATGAACAATAAACATGTCTTGTTTTCAGTGTTAACTAGCACTGGAAGAGAAAGAACAGCAAACATCTCCTAGCCAGCACAGACATTCTGACTTCCAGATTACAGTACATTGCTTTGCTTCCTCCAAATCCTGTTTACATGAGCAAGGTCAGGGGATGGAACATTAGAGAGCCTCTACAGTGACTTCCTGCTGCTGTCAGTAAAAACTACCGAGACATCATCAACTTTCCCTTGTTCCCAACAGCTTATCAGGGACCGGAGGTTACCAATGTATTGCCTTACAGACTTGAAAAAAAAACACCCAACCAAACAAAAACAGCCCACAACCAACCTCCCTAAAAACTAAAAGTAAAATCAGAGGATGGAACAGGAGGAAGCAGTCCCAAAGGTAAACGAGACTTCCAATTTTTCCTTTTCAATAGTTCAGAAAAAGGCAGTAGTAAGGTGCTTGATACACAGAGAAGAAGGGGTAGGAGAGAGGCAGTAATGCTTTCAGAGTCTTCCATGAGGTAAAAAGGAGAAAGAAATGCCACCCCTAGCCCCCAAACCTTGACCCCAATTCAGTGAATATTTTCAGAGTGTAAGAGGCGAGAACACACCTCATTTTTAACAATTGCAACACATGGAGGCTCTTACCATTAGAAAAGTCAGGGCATTACACAAATACCAGTTAGTTAAGCATATAAAGCTTGTTTTTATATTTGTTTCAGTAACACATAGGAGAAATGAATAAATGAATCATCAAATTCAAAGTTATTTTCCTGACGATAATAATACACAGACAGGAATTTTTAATGTTTTTGTAATTATAGTCCAAGAGAAAGCAGCTCCAATACTGAAGACTACACTGAAGTTTTTCCACCAAAACAATGACCACATTCCCTTCACTAAGTTTACACGGAAGCTGCATCAGTGTGAATCCAAGATGAAAACAGGTTTTTCACCATGCTCAAAAAGAACTGGCCTTACAGCTCTAAGTTGTTTAGAGTTGAGAGAGTTTAATAATTTCAGTGTTTTCTAGCAAAATCCCTATAAGAACATTCATACCTGCGTATCTTGGCTTAATTTTTGAAGGCAGAAAATACAAGTAAATTTTAAAAACCCACATAAGTCAGCGTTTTAAGTGTAGAAGTTGTTATGGATTGTTGGCTTTGATGAAGCAACAAATTAAAATTCCTTGAAAGGAAGAGGAGGAGTGGGAGGAAGAGATAATACCAGTATTTCCTCATATAGATAAAGCTCAAAATGTACATGAATTGCTACGAAAATATCTAAACATATATTTAAAATTCACACAAAAAAAATCAAGTGTTAAATTTTTAAATATTTGTTTTTTCAAATCTTCTCTAGGCAGACTGTCAAGAATAGATGACAGCGATACTTAGCTTCACCTTAATTATCTGGAGTTGTACTGAGAAACCCAAAACAGGACACACAAGACAGACATCGACATCCTGGAGCAAGTCCAGCGGAGGGCGAGCAAGATGGTGAGGGGACTGGAACACATGGTATACAAGAAAAGGCACAGAACCAGGTTTGTTCAGCCTTAAGAAGGAAGGATACAGGGAGATCTTACTGCCATCTCAAATATCTAATGGGTGGATAGAGAGAAAACAGAGCCAGACACTTATTAGAGGACCATTGTGATAGAATTAGAGGCAACAGACACGTTGGAACATAGGAAATTCCAGCTACATATTATGAACAAAAAAAAAAAATTTCACCAGTCAAACACTAGAGCAAGCTGCCCAGAGAGGTGGTGGAACCTCCATCCTTACACATGTTAACATATGAACTGGACAAGGCCTTTAGGCACCTGATCCAAGTTGGCCTTGCTTTAAGGGGGAGGTTAGATGAAATGACTCCAGACATCCCTCTCAACCTATACTGGTCTATCATTTTTATTAATAAATCTTTACAGAGAGGAAGAAAAGAAATACCTTTTTTGCTCTGTCACAAGTCATCTTAGGCGCAGTAATAGCATATTCCTTGTGACCAGTAGAACAGGACACAGTTCCAAAGGCTGAAGAGACTCTCAATAGGGAGAACACTTTCTCTTATTTCCTGGAGTAGCTTGAGATCTACGGGAGTTTGGCTATCAAAATTCCTGACGGTAAGCAGGCATTCAACAAAACACCGCAAGGTTTTGTACAGACTTCCAATCTCCCTGAAGATATTTCAGGGAGCTTTAGAGAACTCATCACAGGTCCTACAAAAGCTTCAACGTTGTTACTTGTCCCAGAGAAGCAGAGAATCATAGAATGGTTTAGGTTGGAAGGGACCTTGAAGATCATCGAGTTCCAACCCCCCTGCCACAGGCAGGGATACCTCTCACTAGACCAGGTTGCCCAAGGCCACGTCCAGCCTGGCCTTGAACACCTCCAGGGATGGGGCTTCAACAACCTCTCTGGGCAACCTGTTCCAGTGCCTCACCACCCTTAAAGTGAAAAACTTCTTCCTAATGTTTAATCTAAACCTGCCCTCTTCCAGCTTAAAGCCGTTCCCCCTCGTCCTATCACTACATGCCCGTGTAAAAAGTCCTTCCCCAGCTCTCCTGTAGGCCCCCTTTAGGTACTGGAAGGCCGCAATAAGATCTCCCCGGAGCCTTCTCTTCTCCAGGCTGAACAGCCCCAACTCTCTCAGCCTCTCCTCATAGGAGAGGTGCTCCAGCCCTCGGATCATCCTCGTGGCTCTCCTCTGGACGCGCTCCAGCAGGTCCATGTCCTTCTTATGTTGGGGACTCCACAGCTGGATGCAGTACTCCAGGTGGGGTCTCACGAGAGCAGAGTAGAGGGGCAGAATCACCTCCCTTGACCTGCTGGCCACACTTCTTTTGATGCAGCCCAGGATACGGTTGGCCTTCTGGGCTGCGATCGCACACTGCTTGCTCATGTCGAGCTTCTGATCAATCATCACCCCCAGAATGGCTGTACCTTTCTTCTTCAGTAGAAGAACTAAAGTAATTAGGTTGATTAGCCACTTCCAGTGGTTCAGGGACTTGCCAAGGTGTTTTGTAAATAGTCCTTAGGGCCTGCTGTGTTACAGGTGTGATAGGTAAAAACATTGAACAAGAACCCTTAAAGATATGTAAGTGCAGAGTCCATTTTTCTCTCTACACATATCAGAAGGGCAGAACTGCTTAAGGTAGAGCAAAACACTTCAAAAAGAGTAAGTAGGTATAGACAGGACATTTGTAAATTAACCTGCCAACCTGATCAAAGATTTTTAGTCATTAGAACAGCATTCTTCCAGTAGAAGTAGGACCAAAAAGCCATAAGCAGCTTTAAGTTGGGTCTTCACAAGTTTGCAGGGGGGGAAGGAAAAGAAAAAAAAAAAGTAGTAAGCATACAGTGACATTGCTTTGATAACCAGCTGAAAAAGAGCAACCTAGCAGGGGTGGAATCAGGGGGAAGGATGGGGGAGGAGGATGAATTAGACTAGAGGTTGTATAACCTCAAGTTAGAGGAGGATTAATAAATAAATACATACACAAGTAATGCACAAACACAGTATCATTCAAGTGACAAACTGTATCAAGAGGAAATCTGGCAGTGAAGTTGGGATGGGAAGAAATGCAGCATCTGCCCTTCTTCCTTTGATTTTTTTTTTTTTTTCCTATGAATACATGAAACTTCTATAGACAGGGTCTCTATACATTAGGGAAATTCAGCCAGCTTCAGATGAAAAGGCCCAAGTCACTGAGATCCAGAATGCTTTGGAAACAAGACACAAAGACACTGGACGGCTGGCCTGACTAAGAAACAGGTGATAATTCCACAAGCAGCAGAAGCTGGTAATGCAGCAGACACTGGACAGGATGATGACACTAAAAGATGAGTTGACATTAGAAAGCAGGGAGGAGCGGATAAGTTGGAGAAGTTGGGGAAAGTGTTACTTACTATGGGGGAGGAAGGATGCTAGCAGCAGAGAAAACATGCAAATAGTTTCTGGATTTGTGTCAACAGTGGTGTGTTGGACAAAGCAGTTGTCCTTAAGGCTGTAGTCTCAGTAACAAGGATACTGAAATGATGCTAGATGGGAAAAACTATGCAGATGGTGACTGTTGAAATGCAGAAAGGTGGGAAACAATGGTGAACAGGAGAGCAAGATAATGGAAAATAAGTGCAGTGATTATTGACACAGTCAGAAGGCATGAATTTTGAAGCAACATTTCTGTAATGAAGATGACTGTAAAGCCAGCCGGCCAGCAATCAAAAGGATGCTGTCTCTAGTGGGTATGCTTATTTCTACTGTGAGTTCTGGGAATAAAGCTTTATAAACTGCTCTCATATCAAAAGAATTAACGAAGGCGATGAAATGACTGGCAGATTTATAGCTATAAAATAAAGAATTACAGTGTAACTATACATTTGAATTCTGTGATCAGTATTAAGATCAGGAATTAATGAACAGAGTATTTTAAAGTGCTAGGCAGACAATAAATTATATTCAGCACAATCCACTATCTCTCAAGCCCACTAAAGTGACTTCTGTAAGTCTGTAAATGACTTTTGACATGTTATCCTCAAGAATCATACTTCCATTGTGAAAACACAACATGACAACTGCTAAACCTTAAAATATATGAAATTATCATCTCTCAAATAAAAGTTATTATATTATTATTTGCTTTGAAGAAATGATCTCTTACACATCAACCTCTGTATCATGATGGTCAATAAATGCTCTTGAAGAATTTTATAAAGAACCTTCTCAACATACGTTTTCATAAAGCTTTCATGACAAAATAGAAGAGCAGAAACCACACCTGCTGCCTATTCACATGTATTAACCCTTCAGCCACAAACTCTTGTTATGGTAACTAAAATTGCACAAGATACAATTTATGCCTTCACACGAACAGATTCAGTACTAAAAGAGAAATTCTCAATTTAACCTAATTCTAGAACAGTATGTCTTTTAGATTTCATACCAGGAGAACATATTTCTCCTCCTACGAAACTACCGTTAAAACATTGCCTTCCTTTCCTCCCACATGCCATACCAATGTCATATGAAAATCTAACACTAGAAGTATCTAATCCTAGGATTCCATCTTAAAATGTGTTACTTTTTTTTTTTTTCTTTCCTCCTAGAGAACTACTAGATGCCTTAAAAGGAGAAAAATTAAAACATCACTTTTGGAAGGTTATCAATGAGGCAACTACTCTTTAGGTTTCCCATTATTTGCAGATAAAGACAGAATTACAAAGTGTTTGAGAGTAAGCCACAAATTTTAACAGTACTATTTAGATATAATTAGCATGGTCTTATAATTAGAATTTGTGCTTAGTATACAGGTACAATTACTAGTATAACATGAAAGCTTTGCTATTACACCATCTTCTGGTTAGCCTTGGGAACTGTGAAAGAAAGCTTAAGTTGAGAAGTTAGGCTATTGAGCTCTGAGCCATCGACAATTGTTAAAAAAAGATATTTCATTCATACAGACGAAAGAGTGCATTTCTGACCACATGTTAGTTTCAGCTATACCCTATCTTCCCCCCTTCTTCCCCTGCCAGAAGGCAACTTACCGGAACACTGAAAGGTGAAGAGGAACTAATCTCTATGACAGGTGGGTCAAGTGTTTGTGTATTAGTCACATCAAAGCTAGGGTTGACCTGTTGAAAATGAATTATAATATTATTATTTCAGCACCAGTAGAGAAAGGGAAATAAGACTGAAATAAAAAGGACCACTTGCTACTTTAAGGCACCACTATTCACTAAGAACTGGAAACACGCTTTAAAATTTGTAAGAATAAAGGGAGGATGTTACCCTCCAGGCATGTAAAATGCAATTGTATAATACAGAAAGAGAATCCAGATACGCATTTATTACAAAAATATAATTTATACTTCATAACCATCCATCACCCAAAACTCAGATAATTCCTACCAAAAGAGGTGCAAGTATTAAAAAGTTCAGTTGTATGACGAAACAATAAAAGGTTCAAAAATTGTTCAAAACACAATTAAAAAGTTACAAATACTAGTTTGAAATGGATTTACTAAGACAGCTAACTCAAAACCTGTCCAAGGCTGAAGCCATGCAATTAACCAAGTGGCCAATGATGCTTCTGAAATACCGAACAGTAGGAAGTTTTCAAACAACTTCCCAACTCTGACACTTGCAGGTGCTTTTGACTTTTTTTTGCATGTGCACAACTATAAGGGCTCCTGAAAGTCACCTTTGAGTTTTACTTTCCAGCATCAATCACTTGTGGGTGCAGTTGTAGACCATCTTTCCTATTCCTCCTTCCATGAGGATGGCTGTCCCCAGCAGAAGCGGGGTACTGCCCTAGATAGCTCTGGACTTGAGAACTGCCTTCTAGCAATGATGCTCAATTAGCTTCTTACAGTCCAAGGACAGCAGTGGCCCTCCACTTGTGGAGGTTTCCATATACAACTATGCAGCACTCCGTTCTTCACGTTACACTGGTCCCCTGCCTGTTGTAGTTTACTTAGGGCACATCCTCACTCAGTCTCATACTGCAGCTTTGAGAAGGCTGCTGCTTTTATTTATTTTACGGTTTCACCTAAGGATCAGAGTAGTCTTCCTATAAAAATCTGTGTGCGTATTTTCTGTGCCATTGTATTATCTAGGTATATCACAGCCTAATAGATTTGCCCTCTCGGCGTGATGTATGGAAGTACTATTTTTATTATGAACTGACAAAATCCACAGAACGACTAGATAACTCTCAAATCACCAAGAAGTTTGGTGTACTAAAGAGAGATGAACTTCTCTCTTTTCAACCTTTTATCAGTAATACAACAGCGGCCTTATCAGAGACTGCACTAATTCCAAACATCTCAGTTGAAAGGGGGGGGGACCAAACAAACCCAAAACTCACACTTGCCTAGTGACAGGGTTATATTTTAGTTGCTAACATTAGATACAAGGGTCATTTTATTTTGCCTTTTGAAGGAGAAAGAGCCTGCCATTTCACTTGAAGACTGTCAAAACTCTGTCTCAGCCAGAGCTGCTCACTCAGTAACAGCTTCAGTGCTATTGCTATTTCCACAAGCAAAAATCCCTGATGCTAGGGTCCATACATTGGCATATAGACTTTTAGGTCAGAGATCCATCTGTTAAGTAGCTAGAATGAGATCTTAAAACTAGAATTAGTAGCCAGGGAAGGCAGGCAACAGCATCTTATACTGCCTGAAGCCTTTCCATTCAGTTCATTTGGAATTTCCATAACTTAAATGCAGAAATTTAGGTTAAAACTAATAGAAGTAAGAACTTCCTCAGCAAATGCAGGTGGAGGGGGTGCGGGGAGGAAGATGATGAACAAAGTTTACTAGCAAGCTAGAAGGTAAAAAGACGTTTAGATACAGATGTTACCTGACTATTCAAGCTGAAAGTGATTCTCACACTTTGCAGCACTTACAAATCACAGATGACAAGCTGTCCTTTGGGGAGATTTAATTCTGGTTTTAAGCTAGTTCACCTTTCTGAGTAGCAGCGCTTATTGCTTTCTTAGATTCAGTCTCAAGAAGCCACTCTTCATCCATGAGCTCTTTTTTGTAGGTATTCTGTCTTTTAATTCAGATTACAGTTGCATCAATTGAGAATGAGCTACCCAGAGACAATCAGGAAGACCCATCCTGCTACAGGGCCATCAGAGCTGATACATTTTTCCCTCAATTTGTAGAAGTTAAGTTAAGATCAAGTCTTGCTTTCTTCTAATCTTGTCAAATGGACTTGGAGGAAAAGAAAGGGAAAAAGGAGAAGCAAAGCCAGGTACCATGGTCTAAGGAATAACTTTCCATTTATCTGAAAGTCCTACCATTTTAACTGGACTTCTTTAGTTTCTTCTCTATAGAAACGTGATTAATGAAAGTATACTCTGCATATAGGATTGCTTACCATTTTATCAGAGTTAAGGTGAGGAAGACGGGAAACGCAAACTTTACTTTTTTCCCCCCTCTATACATACCCTGTCTATTTAGATTAAACAGACAACTGTTCTAAAGAGCTTACATTTATTTAGTGCCCAGCATAGCCACAGTCATTTGCTTCTGACCTTCAGTCAGTCCCGTAATAAATATAATTAACACATTACCTGAGCGGCAATCATACTATGGGCAGCTTTTTCTGACATGCATCATTTGGGCACTGAAAAGAAGAAAGGACAATGCACCTGCAGGACTGGGACCTGCAGGAGAGACAGCAGGTGCCTATCACCTATCAATACTCATGTAGAGGAGCTACTGTAGTATTATTACTGATAGCTCTTGAAGTATCTTTGAGATGATATGTCCTTGTTATATACAGAGATATTTAGAATGAGTTAAAAGTTTTTCTTGATATGGAGTCACTAAATAAATACATGGTATGATTAAGTCAAGAAAACGTGCTCCTTACGTGGAAGTGTCACATCCCAGAGCTGGAATGAAACTCTCTTCTGCATATATTTCTGGTTACTGCCTTATCCGAGATAAGGGGAGGATGAGGGGCGTTGCAAACACTGACTAGGGGTGCAGGAACTATCATAGGCCATATTAAAAGATGTATCTATATATATGAAATTGTTAAGCAACAAGTCAGAAATAGCAAAGTAAAGAAAAAAGCACAAAAACATGAAGGCTGTAGCTAAACCCTTCTTGCAAATATTTGTGTTTAATATTGCACTAAAAATTAATTAGGTAATGGAATGAAGATAAGTATAGAAGTTTCAAATGATTTGCCATTTCCTGACAAAGTGATGTAGTTAGCTGTCAAATACTCTTACCAAACATATTTGGAAAAACTTAACTTTAGAAAAAACAAGAAAGAAAACCTGAACGGTGAAAAGCAGGGTAGCGAGAACTGTCATGTATTAAAGGTTTTCAAAAACACTCTTCCAAAGCTGAAACCAAAATACGTTATTTAAAGAAAATGAGAGGCAGGAATTAGGATCACTGCGTAGGACAGAGAATTAGAGGAGGAACAAAAGCAGCAGTCCCAACTAAGTGCGTGATTCTCAGCCATATGCTTTAAGTAAATGATTATGCCCCTGCAGATATCTCTCTGTTGATTTTAATAAAGTATATCCAATCCTCAAAAAAACCCACCCTTTACTTTATTTTCATAACGCATTTCATAAGATACTGGTGTTATCTCAAAAACCTAAAAATTAATAAAATTAAAAGAGGAAGTTTTAAATGACTCACACAATGCATTTCCTAGGAAAGTAATGTAGCTAGCTGTGAAATAGTCTCTCCCAACATATAAAGAGAAATTTAGCTTTCAATTTGATTAAACACTGGTCTTTGTGCTAGACTGGAGCCATCAAGCCAAGTAGGCCATATATTCTTATTTCTACTGCCACCTAGCGTATATTTGGATTTCCTTCATCTAAGAAAATATTTACAACGGAAATTACACTGATACTTTTAATAGGAAACTAAACCAACAGTAGCTTTTCATGCTCAAGACACAAACTCTACACATCTTAATATGTTCAAACCTCAATGCTCTGTTTTTAAAGGAAGCTATTATTTCTATCTTCCATCCACTTTAAAGAGGTCTCTAGTATATGAAAGATGAATTATGTACAAACATAGGAAATTCAGATATACAACTGTCACCAAGTGAAATGCATTCTGTTTAGTATATTTCACTAAAACTGTATTACTCATTAAACATACTGTTTTCAAACAGCTCCATAAGTTCCTTATTTCAAAGGGAAACAACGACTGTGATTTCTCTCAGCTAAATTTAGACATAGTGCTAAACACCTGCATTTGAGCTGGTCACCCTCTATGGTCAACGGAAAAAAGGAGGCGCCTTCAGAGAACAAATCATTTACTTACATTTCCAAATTGTCTGAATAATTTTAATGACTAAAAGCTTTAAACCTCTATTTGCTTGAATATTCAAGAATCACATTGATCAGTGCAGTTGGAGAACAGTTGTAAAGATTTATAAGTCAAGAACATGAAATTTAACACTGCATTAAACACTGCTGGTCTGCAGAGTAGGAGATACAAGTACGGAATTTATTGTAAAAATTATGCTTCAAAAAGTAGGCAGGGAGAGAGGAAAAACTAGAGAAGGTATTGTAAATATTACTGGCACTGTGCGTAGCTTTGAAGAGTGAATAAGGAAGAGTTCTGAGAAAAGGTGAAAGTACACTCAAGCTCCACATTTCGGTCACCATCCTGAAGGCAAAACATCAGGCGATACCTGCAGTTCTTAATGTCCTCCTGCAAACTGTTTTGTTCAAAACAGCATTTCCAGCTGGTGAAAACACTACAACTGTCTCTGAGCCCAGCTGAATAAATTCTGAGCAAAGCTAGCTCCATTTTGTATGTACTATTTTCCCAGAATCAAGTTCTGGAACAACAGAGACTCTGCCACATTGAGGCAAGCAGGGATAAGAAAAGCAACAAGTATCCAAAAGCAGTAAGAAACCTGGAGAGGCATGAAACATTAGGAATTAAAAAAGCATGCATGGAATTACTTCCCTCTTGAGTGCTACCTGTACATCTGTTGAACTTTGTGTTCTACCACTTCGAATTTTATCCTAAGGCAATCCATCGTCAGTCCTGCTATAGAGGGGATTAAACTTAACCAGCTCAGCATAACTCAGGGCAATGTATTATAATGCATCTCAAGTGTCTAGATGACATTGTAGTGCCTTGTAGCAAACCTTAAAAGGTCATTTATACTTTTTTAAATATCTCATATTTGAACTGCCTCATCTGCCTGCCTGTAACTCTCGCACATGTTACCAAGTCTCTTAAAATACTGTTACTTCAGTTTAGTTAAGATCATCTTCTCCTGGTTGTTATGAAAAAGAAAATAAGCAGAAAACAAGCAGTTCTGCATTTTATCTGAGAAGCAGATGAAATACCAGAAAAAACTGTGTCATTAGAATTGCTGCACTGTAGTGGAACAGATCACCCAGGGAGACTGGGGAATCTCCATCCCTCTTCAAGGCCCCCTAACTAGACACGGCCATGGCTAATTTGGTGTACCAGTGGCAACAAGACTAGATTATCTCCAAAACTTCCCTCTGACATGTCTGTGATTTAATTCCTCCTCTCCCTGGTGTATTAGAAACAGGATGAGCCATAGAAAGATGAGGGTGGTGTTGCAGTGGAACTGCTTAGTGCTAAAATTCTCTCTATTGCCTGCTGCTTAGAAAGAGGTTGGGATGGTAAAAAAAAATAAAAAGTATGTTTGAAGAGCGGAACAAAAATATTTTTCTTCTTGTTTGCTTCTCCAGACTACAGCATATCACAGTGGGGCTAGAAATGCTACTTTTTTCCAGTTACAGGAAGAAATAAATATTTCTTCATCCAAGATGATGGAACACTGAGAAATTTCAAGGTAGTTAGTGCCACTAAAGCATGTTACTGCTCGTAGTAACCTGACACTAGTTTTGTCTGGATAAATTATGTCTCTGTCCAGATGGTGAGGTCCATTCTTCCTCACCACAACAAAAATCCCCATAGTTGAGACAGACAGAAGGGGTGGTAAAAAAGGAAAAAAACATATGAAGCAACAGAACTTGATGACTTGACTTTAACACTGTCTAATCTATTACATTAATTCTGAAAATAAGCTGCAAAAGAGATCCTAATATTTATTACTATTTAATTTGCAAATATAAAAATATAGTACATTACAGTAACGTCAGTTTTGTTGAAACTATAGACACTGTTCTGTCTCAAATAATATAATATACTTTATATTTATTTGAGAGCAAGATATTCTACAGATATTGTGATGTTAATAGAAAACTAAACAGAGCAACCTGATTCTTAAAATTCTGAAACCAGGCCAGAAAATATACAAGAGTCCAAAACTTTGTTAATGCAAATGACAAAGTCACAGAACTCTTTCACTACCACAGAGCAGCTAAGCCACAACCCTGTAAGCTGCTACAAATGTTACAGCTCTGAAAAAATGCAGATGTTAGGTTAAGTAAAATCTGTCAAAGGTAACTGATAAATAATATCTTGACATTCAGCTATAAAAGTTTCCTTTATATGCCCTTTCAGTATTGGTAATGAGGCGCTTCCTAGCTTTAGTCTAACTGTAGCCTGAACTCATTAACACTTTTCCAGAGGTCCTCAATGACCAGGGACACACAAAAACAAAAGTATGTGGAAAACTGCTTTATAGAATATTCATACCTTTGCCAAGCAGCTGAGCAGCAGAGGCCTGGAAAAGTTGACCTGAAATGCAAGGAACTGAACCCTGCAGCTGTAAGCTACTTTGTGTGTTTAGCACATGTTATAACTGGGTGCGATTTGAATGGGTCTTGACGTGAACTGTTGATGCAGCAAGAGTAGTTTAAATCTGCTGGCAAATGCTGTGACAAAGCTTGTTCCAGGATAAATCTGACAGCATCAGCTAGCCTAGTAACCTTACTGTGGATTCATAAGCTATGGTTGCTTCCCCAGGTATCATACATAACAACAAAAAGCTCTCTGGTATACCTAGAACACATTTAGCTGTAAATGTTTGACAGATAGTGTTTACAAGAGGTCTGATTTCCTATATTAGAGTACTTATTGCACTCACCTCAACTGACAGAAGTTTTTCATCATGGAGATGAGGTGACCTCGGATAAATATCAAGAAGATGAGGAGGTTCATCAATATGCGTTCTTCTAATATGGTGTTTAAGAAGTTCTTTATAGTCACATGAATCAAAGTTGGTTTTCCATAGTAATACCTGTAAGAAGCCATCATATCAGTAACTATTTGAAGCCTATTCAGTACCCAAAACATAACTATTCAGTGAAGTCTGTTATTACTAACAGATCACATCAGAATGAGCCTGCTGTCATCACTTAGTCGTATCTCCACTACAACACAGGCACTTCCCCAGAGCATCTTGTACTTCAAGTCTAATAGATGTGGTTCAGTCTACTTAAAAGAAAAAAAAAATCTCTAAAAAAAGATGTCTCAATAATCATAAACCAAAGTAAACTTCTGTCCTACTGGCCTGTACCAACTTATTTTTCTACCAAATCAAGGGGTCATATACTATCAAATTTCTGTCCCCTTTAAAGGCGTGCAGGTCAAATGAGAAAGTTTGAGGGGACAAGAGAAATGACAGAGTTCCGCAGTACTTTAAAGCACCTGGTTCCAGTGTCTTAGCAACAGGAATCTGTTTTCTGAACCTTCTCCAATTACATTTAAGGTAGAAACACCACGGCCAAATGCAGGAGTAAAGTAGTAGAATGCAAAGGTAAGATCACAGAAGGTAGTCTATCCAGCCTTAGGGATAGGCCAGGAAACCAAATCATAACACACAATGTTGCTCTCTCCTGTCACAAAACAGTTGTATACGTACGTAATTTAATCGTTTACCACAAGTTTACATGATTTGTATTATCTTTGTTACTTCAAGTGCTAAGGGAAAAAAGAAAATAAAAAAGGAAGTTTGTAACACTTAGAAGACGGCAGTTTCCAGAAGTCCAATGTTGATTTTTATAGCTGCTTCCTAAATTAGAAGAAACAAAGATGGGACCGTGATCTGACTTAAAATTACTTGACTGTTCAGCCAAAAATATTTTTGACAACCATTGAAAGTGTTTTTTCAGAAATCAATAAATTATACATAAGCAGCACAAGCCACAGATCTGTTCACAGGAATTCCAAGCAAACTAAATAATATTTTTAATATATTCCTAAGTAACTGCGTTGTTACAAGCTCATTTCAGGCTCAATGTATTTCATGACTGTTGAGTGGAAGACCCTAAATATGCACTGGGAGACACAGAGTACCAATAAAGATGGATGCAAACTAACTCGGACATTAGTAACAGTGAAAGTGGGATGCGTGGATCTTGGCACAAACTATATAAACCTGCCTCAGAACCTGGCACTTGCAGGACAGTTAGGTGTTAGATGAGTTGATTTGCAGCAGCTCACTGTGCTCTAAGAGGGAGGTCCTGCTTCCTCTCCCACCTTTTCTCAGCTGTGTAGTTCCACTACCTCCACCACCCAATCCAGCATAAAGTTATTCACATTTTTATGTGATTTTTCCCTATTTTTTCAGGCTAATTTTCTGCAGATTTAGCAATTCAAAATGGCTCAGCACTGAGCATAAACAAGGGTATAGGCAGGAGGCAGCAGAAGTAGGACCTTTCATCAGTGGTGAGCATTTGAGCTGCAAGAGCTCTAAATACATTTCGTTTTTCTCCAAAGTGAAGGACCATGCCACTACAGCTTAATTGTTACAGATAACAAAATTAGTAAGAGTAAAACTAGCATGGAAACATCTGTATATGCCTTGAGTATCTCAACTGCAATGCAAACAATATAAAAGCAACTCTGCGCAACCCCAGAAAAACAGTTATTACATAAGGAAGTATTTCCCTTTATGTCAAGGCTGTCAACTGGACACAAGGATTTGTCTCTTCTATACGGCAAGAACTGAATTAACAGCACAGGCTACTACCTTCTACAGCAATAGGTACAACTTTGCTCTTTCACTTCAAAGTAAGAGTAAAACGTCTTGTGTCTTCCACGGAAACAGGTAAATTATTTAATTTGTCACGTGCACATACAGCCAACAAGTATGAAGAACATGAACTTCAGAACTCTACATGTTTGGGGTTTTTTGATTGAGGAAAGAAGCAAACAAAGAGAAACAAAAGAAGTATCCAGTGCTTGTTTCAAATACTTAACGTACTTCTGAACAAAGCTTTCAGCTGGCCCTGCACCAACCTGAAAGAAACTTGAAACTAGAAGCAGAGATACTGGTTTTCCTTCTTTGATAGAGGAAAAACAGATTTTATCTGTTGTTTGAAAATGTAATAATCTTGAAATAATATGTATATAGAGCAAGTAATCTGTGGTAAACGTAAAGAATCAGCTGCCTTCAACTCATGCTGTGGACAGACAGTACCTTTTGGATACTGCATGAGGGATAGAAGATGATACATTTGTGACCAGCCTCTGCTCATCAGCTTGGCATTGCCAATCTGCCAGCACAACTTTTCAAATGAATACACCCTACTTCTACAGGAAACCAACTTCATTCTAGCACAGTGAGTTGAGAAGAGATCCCACAACTATTGTCGTGGTAGACCTGGAAAAGGACTGTGGACACATCAGCAAAAAAGGATGTTTGTGGAGTACATGTGTATACGTACCAACAGAAAATGGACATTAAGGAATAAAGTTCTTATGTTTACTATACATAAAGATATATACATAGGCAGTTACCACAGAATGGTTAGTGCTGCACATTTTAAAGCTTACAATACAAAAGTAAAAGTTACAGCAAAATAAGTAGCCCCCTCCCACCAGAACATTCACAAGAAAAAGGGAAAAAACTTCAACAGATAAAAACACGCCTTCCTGTGTGGTAAATAAACCCAGGATTCATTACTAAAACTACTATGACTACTTTTTTTTCATTCAATGTTTACAGAAGAAAGCACTTCCTGATGAAATTGGATCTTGCCTCTCATGTATTCAGCATGAAATCACTATACCAAACTGCTGAGCAGCATGAGTCACCTTACAGATTTTGCACCATAATACCCACTCTCTCCACGACCCCATGTGCCACCAGCTCTACAGCATGGAGTCAGAGCAGGAAAAAGGCAAGGACATGACTGCATTGAACTTTTATGTCATTCAGGGGGCCCCAAATTCAAAGGAACCTTGCAGTAAGGCAGACATTCCCAGGGTATGCCGGCATTTATTTGGGAGGTTGAGTTAGGCTTCATACAGTAGATCCTTCCCATCATCACAGCTTCGCAGATGAATCTTATGTTATGTGACCTAGTTTAATACAGGCACTTCACTTCCACTAAAGTTAGGTATAATATACCAATCATCGTAAAACTCAAAAGAAAGCACTCATGAAAAGTTAGGTAATCCTGAATTCTTGACCTAGGAATGAAAGTTTCATTTTGGAACAGAAAAATTCTCGTAAAAAAAAGCCTTCAGCATAGAAAAGAAAAGATTAGACCAGTGGCTCAAGGAATAAATATCTTTTTCCCCATTCTTTTTTTGTTTGCTAACATTTTCACTTTTCCAATAACTGCAAATCTTGGCACTGCTTCTTACTAAATGCCTTGTGATAGAAAGCAATTTTGTGGTTTTTTTTTCTTTGAATGCTTTCAAGACATTCTAGAAAGTGCACTACCTGAAGCATCAAGTAAAAACTAGAAACAGACTGTACTCTTTCTAATAATACTGCAGTTTTTAATTGAAAAGTATTTAGAATTTTGCAAGACTCTCTCTGTTACTACCCAAAACATGTTTCCAACTCCACAAAACAATATAAACATGATTTATGGTAAACTCAGAAGATCTTCATTTCTACTGCACAGCTTTCTGTATCTACATTGAGCTTTTAGCTTTTTAGAACAAGAAACAACGAAAGAGACAACTAATATTAAGGAACATTTCAGACTGTGAAACTCTAAGCCTTGGGCTACAAGAGTTCTTTCATTTTTGGAGACTGTAAAGACCTGATAGAGATGATTCCAAGCTTGATAGTATTTTTGTAATTTTGAGATTTATCACAGAAGTTGAAGGTTAATTGTATGGTTTGCTGTTTAATTTAAAATAACTTTTTTGTTTCAAATGCTCAAACAGCTCTTCCCTGTACAAAATCCAGTACTTTGCTGTTTCACCGCTGTAAATTAGCAAAGCCAACACAAGATTTTTTTTTTCCCCCCAATTCTAGCCAAGTTTTCCCAGTAGTACAACTTAATTCTTACAATTACAAAGTAGTGACTTTAAAAGCAGTAAAAACCTAATGGAGCACGTAGGTGTTAATACTAGTTGCAACACAACTACTTAGTTCACACTGAATTGCAACACTTAAAATATTTCTCTTTAAAAATCATTCCTTTATTTTAATATTTGAAACAGAAGTGGCTAGTATTGTGGTCTTTCAATTGGCTATTAAGGTGAGGAGAAAAGTTGTTAAGATCAAGTTTTTAAATGATGTATTTATCATTTTTCTCCTCAAATTTAATTTTAGGCAAAACAAAGTCGATATAACACACTACTAAACAGAATGCATGTCAGCATACTGTAATTAGCATGTTACTGTGACACACTGTATTTAACTCCCACTGTATCAAACATTAAGACATTTAATTTAAAGACACAATACCACAAACCTGAGCATCTGCTCCACCTGAGGCAAATTTTTCACCACCTTTTGAAAAAGCCACAGAAAGTACAGGTCCCTAAATGAAAAAGATAAGCATAGAGTGAAATTATGCTATTACTGTAATCACAGTATTGTAATGCAAAGAAAAACACACTTATGCCATTATCTAATATAGATTTTTCATTTTTAATAAAATAAGGAACAATTTAACTGTAGCAAAATTTTTGCAAAACAACTTGATTGAAGAGTTAGTATTGCACATCTTTGCAGTAATTGTAATGCAGCATCTTACAATCAGTACTAGGAAGATAGCGGCATTTTCTTTAGATTTTATGCTTTAACTCTGCAATGAAAAATTATCAAATACATTACATTACTCAAGACAATGCACTTGAGTGATTCATTATCAAAAGTAGGGTTTGTTTTGCATTAAGAGGAAAGGGATAAAATGTCCGCCATTCTTCACAAAAGTTATCTTCCATAAGCTTTCCCCTCCTTAGAAAGCACTGGTTTTCAAAAGACAAAAAGACTAATGTGCCCAATAATTGATTTTGACAACCAAGAAAGCGATTTATTAATTAATTTAGAGCATGATCTATTACTTGACATTAAGCATGCATACAATATTAACAGATTAACTGCATGATCGTAGGCAAAACTAATGTATTTCCTTATGCACTTGTGACAAGGTGTATTAATACAACACTTTGCTGTCCACTAAAGTTTATCTGCAAGTTGGAAGTAACAAACTTGCAAGTGGCATAAATGTTACTTTCCCTTTGAAAAGATACTAAATAACTTAAGATCTTCATTTAAACAGGATTACTGTGTATACCTTGTGTCCATGAAGAGTGTAAATAAGTCTTCCTTCTAAGAGATCCAAAATCTTAAGGGTACCATCAGTAGAAGCAGTGATGAGATAGTTACCAGAAGGATGGAACGATACACAATTAACCCCTGCTCTGTGAACTAATTTACAGAAAACAATATTCAAAGACTATAGATATCTACTAACAGGAAGTGTACACTTTATTTCTTCACTCCTTTCTACTTCCCAAAGAACAACCTACTTCTTTTAAGGGAAAAACAACCAAAGTGTTGGGGCACAGCAGGCTCCCCAAAGTATTTGCTTAGTTCTGTTCTAAAAATTAAGAGAAGCATTGCAAAGGAATAATCAAGATTCAGTTTGGGTTTTTAGGGTTGCTAGACTACAAAAAGATTACTTACAAAATGCCAGTATGACCTGTTTGTCCACTTTCCCCAGTAAGGAATGAAATCATACCATCTAAATAAATCCCATCTCATTGCCAAAAGCACCATTCTAAAGAAAATACTAACTACATTGTTGATACCTTTGTAATGCTGCAGTAGCTTGTTCATTCGAATATCCCACAGTTTCACCGTATGATTGGAACCTGCAGATGCTATACATGTACCACTTGGGTTGAAATCCACAAAATTTGCAAATCTAATTAATGAAAATAGATTGATTATATGTTTCCACAGAAATATTTGGAAATTATATAGATAGATAGATAAACAATGTTAACACTGAGTTGACACAAACTTGTATGGAATCCACATGTATGGAAACTCAAATAAGGTATTTCAAGCAACTGAAATAGGCATGAGTAAACAAGATGTGCATGACAGATCAGACTGTATAATCTGGCTTTTGTTAAAAAGATAGTATAATTATCCTGACTCAAACCTTCACAGTTGGAGTACAAAGTTCCTAGAAGAAAGTGCTGCAAAGAGTTTGTAAGCCACAAGTAAAATGACTTTGCCTAAGAGCAGAGTATCTAGCTGTAACCTTTTAGCTTGGAAAAAGGATAGAGACAGCAGTCATGAAATTAGCAAAGCACATGCACAAGATTGATATTCCATTGCATTTTTTAATTAAAACTCTGGTTCCAAGAGGTTTAAGAACACTGCAGACAAATAAACTAAATATGGCAGGTCACTGAGGCTAACAGAATACTGTTTTCATCAATGCGTGGAGAATTCTTAAACTTCTCATCTTGCTTAAGCATCCGATATCAAATAGCATTATCAAAATGGAGGAAAAAGATGAAAACGTTGAAAAATCCAAGAACAATCTGATTTCTTTGTCTTATTTCTTGGCTATGGGAAAACAGCAGGATAAGTGCAGCCAGTTAACCTCTTTAGAAAGATGTGAAATTAATTATTTTAGTTCACATTGGTGGTAGAAGTAGTCTGATCTATTTTCAGATACAGCATATATAGGTTAACACCACAAAACATGAATTTAATCTCATTAAAACTACCTATTTACATTTCTCCTTTTTTGCAGTAACACTTACCCTCCATAATCTAAGAAGCTATCAACACAAGTTTTATTTCTTGTATCCCAGATCTTAATAGATTTATCCTCACTGCAAGATGCTATTAGTCTTCCATCAGGTGAAAATCTGGAACATGCAAGCATATACATTACTAAACAACCGATACTACCTAGACTAGCGTTAGAGACATTAGTACCAAAACACCAGAACCAAGAAAGTCTGTTTGGAATTACAGTGTGTAACATTCAAAGAACATTTGAATTTCTCATATTTCTCATGGAGTAATAAAACTGAAAAGCTTCTTCCCCCACTCTTCCCCCCCATCGCACAATCAGTTACAACTAAAAACAGCCATAAACAAGAGAAAGGGGTGGAGGGGAGGTAACAGCAGCCTAAGGTTGTCACTTCAGATGCTAAAGAGATTATTATAGAAAACTATAGGCAAAAAGACATAGAGGACACAGTAGAACCTTGCGTTCAATTTTAACCTACATATATATTCTCCTGTGAGTTTTCTCTAGACTGTCAGCAAAACATCCATGATTATTCCTAGACTAGCAGACTAGGGTTTTTAAACAGGAAAATCTGTTTGTCTGTAATTTCACCAATCCTTATTATTCTTCATATTGAGCAACTGCACAAGGACATTAGAACACTGTTCAAGAACTTCCACATGTGATTTCCCAGAGCTTTTATTTTTCTTCTCAACAATCAGATACTTTGGAACTTTGTAGGGCTCTGCACTTCAGTGTTAAATTTCTTTCTCAAGAGATTTAAATCAGGCCTCTCAGCTGCAGATTTTCCATTAATATGGCAGGGGGAGCAAAGAACAATCTTTTCTTGTCTTTGAAGAGCTGCCCTGCCTTTAAATAGAGCGCGAATCTTAACTTGCAGTACAAAGACCATTTCTTTTACCTTCTCCAATTACGTAAGCTTAACTCATTTTGACTCATGACGATTCTTTCATTCCACTACTGTTCCAAGAATAGTTGAGAAAACCCCTACCGCGCATAATAAATCTAGAAACAAGTGAATGCTGTGAAATACATTAATACAGCACAAAAACACACAGGACTGGGGAAACAGACAGGATACTGACCGAAAATAGATACCATAGACCTTATTTTTCCTTTCAAACAAAAGAATTAACACCCAGCAACAGATTTAATATGTACACATATTAACACAAAGCAAGCTTTCAGACTTCAACTAGGAGATATATGTAAAACGTGTGTGTGTGTAGGATTGATGTATTAAAATTTTATTATTAGTGATATATCATCATTCATCATCCACAGATTTTTCTTCTTAGTTCTGCCCTAAGAAATAAAACCACTTTGTTAGGAGTTCTGCTTCTTTACAAAGAGAATAAAAAGAATGCTTACTTGGCACAGTGAACCCAATGAGTGTGTTGGAATAAGGAAAACAAAAGGCGCTGACGGTGAGCACTCCATATTTTTATTGATTTATCGTTGGATGCTGAAACTAGTAAGTGGCCATCATGTGAGAAGCTCACGCTACGAACAGATGCTGTATGACCCTTAAGTACTGATGATTCTCCATGACTAGGAAAAAAAAACCAAACAAACCCAAACTAAAACACAAATATATTAAACTGAAAGAGTTTAAAACCCCATAAAACTCAAGTTAACATATTTGGAGTCTTATCCAAATGAAAGAGCAACGTAGACAGGCTAAATCTTAGCGTTGCAAATATTTTTTGGCTCATTTGTATATTAAATATTAGAATAATAGACTTTAAAGTAACTGTATTTAATATGACCAATTTTAGAAAACAGTGCAATTAACTAGCAGCACTAGCCTACATACATTTGAAAGAATTTATTATGTTTTTTGATATAGTAACCTACAAAACACTTAAGAGTTAAAAGAACATCAGTCTAAGATCATTCTGAATAGCCCATATTCACTACTACTTGAGAACGGTCTAACAAGACAAGTCAAGTCAGTTGTTTGGTGGGGTTTTTTTCCAAAAATGCTGTTTTTGTTTCCTTCATCACCTGTCTCCCCAAGATGAAGTGCATCCATGCAACCCTGATTAAAAGTAATATATCCTTTAAGCCAGAGAAATACTACGAAGCATAGTCCTATACGCATGAAATTATGACTTCTGAATTGCTATACTTTCTTTGGAAACTACAGAATATTCAGTAAAGAACAAAGCAACACAGTAAAGAACTGTGCTGCTTGTGCTCCCAATCTCTGTTTCTGTCAAAGCCCAGTCAGGGATGTGAGAAGGAAAGAGAAACTTTTCTTGGGTAAAGACTCCAATATTCACATTGCATGTTAATGAAACGCACAGGCAGCATCTCCCAATTATACTCACATGCAAGGAATCCATAGTCTGACAGTACGATCTTGAGAAGCTGTAGCAAGGAGCTGCCCATCTGGTGAGAACTGTACGCTGGTCACCGCATCCGCATGGCCTACAAATTTGTAAGCTCTGCATTGTGTCTTCAGCTTCCACACCATAAGAAACCTATCCAAAGAGGAGGTAGCTGGCAAGAAACAAAAGATATTATGAGTCCACTCACTGCCATTAGAAAAATCAGAGCTAATGACCATGGATTTGGATTCACCAGTGAACTTAGTGGGTATTAAGGGCAGGGAGCAGTTACTGGGTTTTAATGGATACTTGGCCTGAGCAGAAGCCTGGCAGCCAGCAAAGCCAACACCAGGCTTTTGGAAGGACATCAGAAGACTGGGAGGAGTAAGGGGTAATTCTTAACAGGTAGCTCTCCCACATATTAAGCAAACTGGCTTACAAGTACTTTAAAGATATAGAACAAAAAATCCAAAGCCGAACATCATGCACACATCATTAAGTATGAATCCAGATTTGGCATTACCAAATACTAAGAACAAGAGACAAACTCTTCAGTGATCTCACTTTGACCTCCGAGATGCCAATTTGTTTTGAGCATCAAGTGTTTAACTCTGAAAAGACTGGCAACTGAAACTCAATATGTCATTTCTAACACTTCAGATACCTACACTAATGTGAATATCCAAATATGATAATTCTGTAATCCTATTTAAGTACCTATTTTTTAATACTAACATTTGTCTAGTTCAAAACACAATGTGAAGTTGTCAGTCTGATAATAGAAAAAGATGAATGGGTTTTTTTTGCAGTCACTTTACACATGGACCATACTATCTACATTTGAGAAGGTAGACATAGCTTTTACCAGAGCTTGATCATTTTCAGGAAATTATAAGCAGCAAAAGTTGAAAAGCAGTTGGATTAAACAGAAGAGTGTGATATTCCCATGCCCCTATTATCTTCATCTCTGCTAAATGCTAGCATGCAGGTCAGAAATAAAAACAAGGGATTCACACTTCCACCCCTCAATTATAAGATTCCCAGCCCTAGTACAAAAAGGGAGGGAGAGGAAGAACAGGGGCCTCCTGGAAGTTGAAGAGGACATGAAAAGGATGGCTCTTCCCTTCCCAACCTCTTTCAGGCACCAACATAGCACAAAGGAATTTATCTATTTATCAGCATGTGTATCGAGGCAAGCCTCAAACAAAACATTCGATATTAAACTCTCCTTAGGGATTTGGCAGAGATATTATTTTTACTCCCAAAAGACTAGCTTCTGGTAAAAGATGTGGGACCAGACTACCCCTATGCCCATATCAATAGGCCTAAATTTGACAAAGTAGTACAGGATATCTTGCCCCCCAAAACTTCTCAGAACTCTATTTTACAGCAGGCTCTTTCTAATTGTACTTGAATGATTTCCTTTTTCCCTTTGATTCAGAAGAACGTGACCCAGAGCGGCATAAAACAGAAAGGAAAAAGTGAAATGTAAGCCAAAACAGAATTTGAAGGCACCACGTTGGAAACATGGAACAGACAAAATTGATGGTTTCTAAAACAAATAATGCACAAACTGCCAGTTACCTGTGGGACACTAAGAGGTGCCTTATGAACTGCACGAAGGTCATGTAATACCAGTCCTCTTTGCTTTCAGTTCTAAAAACTGAAGGTAATATTTCAAAAGACAAAAATACAACAAATTCAAAGCCTGGTTTCTTGTAGCTTGCTCTCTCACAGATGGATTATCCCCAGGTTAATGAGACACAAGCAGTGACCTGAAGTTCTCCTTTCCCTGGGACATCCACAAGTGTCTTCCTTGCTCTCCCTCTGGACTCCCTGTTGCCTGTGCTTACACAGCATCCTCTCTCCATCCTGAAGTAAGTTTCTCTCTTGGAGCCACCTGCTCATTACCATGACACTCAAATTATCTCTGATGCTGCAGTTCCAGCCCAACTGACACCACGCCAGGGGTGGTAGAGGGCAGAGATTCAGGACCTGCACAGGCAAGGGGGAGTAACCAAGCGATCTGTTGCAGAATCATTTTCTTAAGGCACACAGGCTGATGTGAGTCTATATCCAAACAGTATGTAAGAGGCATAAACACAGAAAAGGAAACTAAGACAAAACTCTGAATCTACATTCAGCTTTAGCCCCCATCCTGCCAAGGAAACCAGTAACAAGGCTCAGCCAAGCCAGGCTATTCCCTGTTCAAGCAGGCTGAAGTCAGCTTTGGCAGCTACAGCCAACGCCTAAGCATTTTGCTGTACGGTAAACATTCTACCTTAGCTAACCACAGGCACTAAGTACAAGAGTCTATAGGGTAACAGTGATGCCAGCAATAGTTTCCATTATCAATACTAATCTTAAAAAGTTTTATACATGAAAATTCTGCTGTATAGTTTACTATTATCAAATAAGTTTCTCCCTTTTTTTTTTCTTTTTATTCCATTTTAAGGGATTTTGCCTACTTTATAACAATGCTTCTCCAATTTACTCAAGCACGGTATCTTAAGAATTGCTTCTTTCTCCTTTTACGCATTTTTCTCAAGTTCATATTGTCTATGCATGTAAGTGTTCAAAAGGAGGGGAGCAAGGACCTTCCAGGACAGATTACACACGGGGTCCTACAGCAATGCAGCCAGACCCAGGTACCACACTCTCAGCACTTGCTAACTACGCCAGCACCCTACAGTCTGACTTTCAATTACCAGACAACCAGTAAATGGTCCACAACAGTTCTCCAAGGCTAATTTAAAGTACTGGAACTGAAATAAAAGAAACACAGAAGGTCCAGAACAATTTTTCTTTTAAGCTGGGCTGTACCACAAACATGCACATGCTTCTCAGAGAAAACACGACATAACCAGAACCTTGTTTACAGATGAAAGAAAATTTGTCCTTGATGTAGTAACAGAAGTGTTTGATCAACTGCAAAATATAACAAGACAGAAGAAAGCTGAGAATTCACACTGAACTGACTCAAATATGCAACTAAGTCCAGTTTATAACCTCAATGCCTTTTTTTTTCCTTAAGCCTTCAGTGCTTTCTGACCATGCCCAAGTATAGCCGATGCATCTCTGCGTAATTTGCTTTTCTGGTGATGAATCATAACAGGATTGAACACCAAAGAATAAAGACTTGGCCTTATGCAAAGGCCAAGTTTACACACCACTTTGCTGCAGTTCTCTAAACAGATATCTGGGCTTCACATATGCCACAAAAAATTTTTTTTTTTTTGTATTTGCAATGAAACCAAGTTCAACTTAATTAAATAAAAAAATTGTAAGTTGTGATGGTATACATTTTCATATATACCCATGTATATGTGCAGACACAAGTTGCTGCAATATGGAATTACCGTTACACTCTACTTCCCAGAATACCACAGTAGTGACTATAAGAAAGTTGTGCAAAGATCAGAAGAGACATACTCAGCCAGGCTTTAACAACTACATGTACCACTGGGTCACCCTTCCCCCCCCCCCCCCCCCCCCCAAATGCAAAAGCATCTTCAATATAATTAACTCAGTGCAAGAATTGCAGGTCAGATGGAACACAGGGCTGTGCATGTGATGTGTGTGTAAATATTGAAACACCACCACCAAAAAACCCACACACTTTACAGGAACCTTGCAAATCTCAGTGTGATAAGGTGCAACGTCATTATACAAACACACTTAATAGTGATTCACAAGACTTACTACTTGGAGGAAAACAATTATTAATTGAACATCTGTCAAGGGAACCAACTTGGAATTCTAAGCACAGTGGATAAATTACAAGGAATTTTGCACAACTCCCATAAGTTCAAGTTCATGTCAGTTTTTATTGTATACTGTATGTACTTACACAAGTGGAAGAGAATTGAAAAGAGTCAGCACACTAGCCAACATTTAATTATAATTCTGGATTTTATTTTTTCAAAATAAACCCCAAAGCCCTCCCACATTTATTCAGTGTTACATTTACATTCAATTTGTTTTAAGTCACTTAAAATCAGTAGTTTAAAATATATACAAGTGTTCCCCAAATTATCAAAGACTAAACAGAATAGAAAATCTTGCAGAGTTTTGGAATTTCCAAAAATCTGTGCACACTGAAAGACAAATGGATTGGAATATTTCCATAGAATTGCTGCAACTCAGTTCAAAACTAGTGGAACTTGAAATGGCAAGGGTTTTTTATTTCTCTCTTTCCCTCTCCTTCTCTAGCCCATACCCTACCCCCCACCCTCCCCTTTTAATTCCCATTAGGAAGAAGTTTGATTTGTTTACTTTTTTTTTTTTAGGGCCAGGTTATTTACTTTTGCTTTTTTTTTTTCTTTTAGTTTTTAAATAACCACAAAAATAGAATCGGAAGTGGGGGAGAAGGAGGAAGGGTTCAGATACATACAGAGAGAATAACTTTTCAAACTTTAAAGAGGCAGATTCACTTAGACTTATTGCTTAAATAGATAAGGAACACTTTGAATGTCAGTTTTAACACAAAGGTAGTTCTTTATATGAAATTTAATTTTTGCCAAGTCCTAAAAAAGTTAATTGTATAAAAGTTGCATAGTCTATATTCACACGATTTAATTACTTTCATCTGAGGAAACATGCATTGCACATACAACTTATGCTCTGCCATGTAGGAGAACTCGGGCCTTTTTCCTGTCATTTCTATTGGATGTAACAGTCTACAGCAAGCTTTCTACAAAAAGAACATACTTTATATAATTTATTGCCCCAGTACATAATGACTGGCTGTCTTTTAAAATTTGATAAATGGTTCATAACTTGTAAGTCCACAAAAGAATTCCTTGCTGCAGAGTAGAATGGAATTTTTCAGGAATGTCTCCCTTATATAGTAAAGAAGTGCCCTTTTTTAAAAAAAAATCAGTTTAGAGAAAAAAAAGAAAAAAAAAAAACAAATTGCAAGTAACCTCCTAAAAATAAGTTAAAGACTTAACCCATGCCACACAGTGGCAAGCATTTTTAGCATGGTTCAACACTACATCCCCAGCTCCAAGTTTTCTTCTTCTGTTCCCCTTCTATCTTAGCCTGCTTCCACTCAAGCCTCTTAACTCCTTAAAATTACTAAGATTCAAGAATACGTCTTAATTGACTCTTGCTTTATTTTTGGCAAGTCTTCACTTATTTCAGGTCTCACTTGCTCCCTTTTAACCCTTCTGCCTACTAACACCTGCAGCAAACACACAACTACTACATTCCTCAAGTATCCAGATACTGCTCAATAGCTCAAGCTCCTACCTACCAGCCCCATGCCAAGAATCACTACACTGTGGCTACCGAAGAACATTTATTACTTCAGTGAAAGTAATCAAAAAAGCTGGAATGCCTGAAACATTAACATAAGTGTTCAACTTAAATCATATAAAGCTAAAAACCACAAATTTTAACACAAGATTTTTTCAAGTACACAATACATCTATCACATCTACTGCCTATAATCACACTCAAAACAGATTAGTGACTTGATTCAAAAATCAATATTCTTCAAAACTCAGCACAAGAGGATACAGAAAAATTTCTAAATAAGTTGTTCTGTGAACCACCTAACCAACAAATCTTGGTTTCCTCAAAGCTGCCCTTTGCTTTTTCAACTCCCTTCACTTCAGGAACTCCAGTTTTCCAACCTTACCTAAGGTCTCCCATGGTACTATTTTGACTAGGAAGAGGCAGCATATGGTGCATTATTTCAAAATTCTACCTAAGGTTTATGTATGCCAGCTGTTGCCAAAATATATGATGCAAAATAAAACAGCCCAAGTTTTTCCTCTGTCTCCTTCCTCTACCCACCTGACAGACAAAAAAAAAAGAAAAGATGCATGGTATAGTCACATAAGCTATGTGTCCCTAGGATGCCAGGCGTAATGTGGAAAAGCTTACAGAGGCAACATAAATATTAAATATATAGCTACAAAACAGTAGTAGCTAATGAAATTCTGTGCTTTCTTTCCTTCTCCATTACCTTTAAATAGAGTTCTTACTTGTAGCCATTCCTATTTCTTCCCATTTGTGGGACCGCCAGCACGTCCTTGGTGACTGTGACTACACTCTAGTTCTCTAAACGCACGAGAGCTCCTGAGTAACCCTCATGAGGTAAGTTTTCCAGAATAGGCACAAGACTGCAAACCAGTGCCAAAGCCCATCTACTAAAAAAACCCCTTCGTTTTCTTAAATGTAATATAGCTAGTTGTCACCCTGAAACCCTTAAGAACACGCAAATTGCCAGAAAACTGCAGAATATTACAAGGCTTAAGATTCAGCTTTCCACATCAATGTCAATTCAATCACATTCTGCTGCAGCATTACTTAGAGTGTTAGATACATATATTATAATGTGTCTGCAACATAGGTCAGTTAATTCCACTGCAAGAACCTTAACTTCTACTTCTGTAAGTAAAGTATCTTTACTTTCACGTAACATTATCTTGCAGGTTTAATGTGTATAATCTTTTTAAGAAAAAAAACCCAACAAACACTCCTCTGTCCACTCAAAAGTCTTTGCTTTACCATAATCAAGACAGACCAAAGTAAGAAAATAATGGATCAAAAT
Source organism: Pluvialis apricaria (assembly GCA_017639485.1). Taxonomy (NCBI): domain Eukaryota; kingdom Metazoa; phylum Chordata; class Aves; order Charadriiformes; family Charadriidae; genus Pluvialis; species Pluvialis apricaria. Next base: position 173,286,601 of record CM030007.1, on the reverse strand, counting down.
TTTACAAAAATAAAAGGCATTAGATCTGTATTAGAAACATTTTAGAAACTAAACCCCAGTATTTACTTTTGCTTTCCATACAGTTCACCACAGAGACAGAGTTTCTACACCACTACAGATGCATCTGAAGGCATCCCAAGGTATACAATCAAACGTCGCTAACTGCTCACGCATGTAAAAACCTTGGAGATCACAGTCCATTTGATTCGTACTACCAGCAGTTATTATTTCTCAAATTTCCAAATCTGATTTTTATCTGCAGCATTACAAGTTCTCATTTGCACATCAGCACGCCCCTCAGTTGTACGATAAGCAGTAAGGCACTTTCCTGAATGAGGATGATAAATAGTCCCGTCTTCTTTGAAATGCCATATAATAATTTCTGGGATAGGAGATCCATCTTTTGGGCAGCTCCTCATACCTATGAAGTCTTCATGCTCAGGGACTTCAGCACATAGCTCAGTTACCGAGTTAAACCTAATCTCCTTATTTGATGTGTATTCAAAAAATTGATTGCCTCCCTGACCATGACATCCAAAGAGAGACAGGTGAGCCCCAGTAGGATGATGTTCTGGTAAGACGTAGTCAAGGCATTCTGAAGCTATTCCTGCGCTGCGGATAGCACCATGCCATCCAGGACGATCTTCTGGTACGTGAAGCTCAGCAAATATGTTTTTTAAGTACCAGTTAAAACTCTTGCATTTCAAACGCTCTCTTAGTATTTTTCTTTCAGAAATGTCTCCATAGTTTTCTTTTCTTGCTGAAGGATTTCTGTTGTAAAAGTGCTCTTTGTACTCATCCATCCACACCTCAGCAGCACGTGCTGTGTTCTGAAGGAAATTCGGTCTAGCATAGGGTGCACGCTTTGGAAACACGTGGCCTACGTGGGAGCATGGATGAATTTCCAGCATGCCTCCACACTGCCAAACCCTAAATGATAATTCTAAGTTCTCCCCTCCCCAGACATCCATTCCCGTATCGTAGGTACCCAGGTACTCAAAATACTTCTTGCTGACAGCGAACAAGCCACCAGCCATAGTTGGGGATCTGATTGGGTCGGTTTCAGATTTGCGCCTGAGACGTTCATGCTTAGGCACCGAGTGCCACTGAAACGTCAGCCGCCAGTCAAACCCCCCGATCATGGGCTCTGCTGTTTGCATGTAGTATTCAAATGTTTTCCAGTCAATGGTGTCAATGACAGGACAAACAATAACAGTCTCGTTCTCAGCAATCCTCTCGAGCAGTGGTTCCAGCCAGCCGGAAACACATTCACAGTGACAGTCTAGAAACGTGAGGACATCACCAGTAGCAAAGGTAGCGCCAATTAAGCGTGCACGAACCAATCCTTCTCGCTTGTTGGTTCTTATCAAACGAACTCTTTTCAGACTGCTTACATATTTTTCAAGTTCAGCCTTCAAATACACTTTGTCACTCAGGTCATCCACCAGTATAATTTCTTTTAGAAGCACTGAAGGTGATGTTTCAAGAACACTATGTATCGTCCGCAGCAATGTTGACCAGGCTTCATTGTAAAAAGCGATTATAACAGATGTCGTGGGCAGTCTTCTGTAGTCGTAAGATTTAGTTTTACAGCCATTCAGTCGATTATCTTCGATGTGCCGGTGAAGAGAGATTTTATCACTCAAATAGATATTTATTGCATACTTTTCGATCAGCTCTTCTTCCTGTTTCTGCTCCTCAGGACTCAGCTGCAGGCGAGAGGGCTTACCCCATTCTCCCGGGGCATAGGGATCAGGCGGGGATTTGTCATAAACTGGCCGAGCCAAATCCACAGCCTCTTCTGCTCCGTCAGAAAAGCGCCTCTCCCATTTCCCTTTGGTGATGCTCTCCCCGGCGAGGGAGGCACCGAAGGAAGAAACCGACAGCTCGACCACGAAGTAAGCGATCATCAAGAAGCCCAGAACCACGCAGCTTTTGCGGACCCACGTCCATCTTCTCGCCAGGCGGATCCTCATGGCAGCCGACTAAAAGCGGTCCCCAGCAGCGAGCAGCTCCGCGAACTACCGCTGGCCGCCCCAGGACGGAGGGGGCTCCGGGCACCCCCAGCTCCGGGCTCGGGGCCGCCGGCCGAGCTTGCAGCCCGTCCCTCCGCGGCGGGCCCGGAGGTTTGCCCGGGGGACGGCGCGGGGGGGAGCGGGGCAGCAGCAGCGGCACGGAGCAGCCCCCCCCCCCCGCCCCTCCGGCCTCGGCGCTCCCCTCGCTTACTTCCTCCTCCTCCTCCTCCCCCGTCTCGCCGCGGGACAAACCCCTCCTCCCGCCTTGTGGTTTGCTCAAAAAGTTGTCGCTTAAGGAAGGGGCAGAGACTCCTCGGCCCGCCCGGCCGGCGCGGGAGCCCGCCCCGCCTCCGCTCCCGGACCTGCGCCCGGAACCGCCCGCCGGCTCCGCCGGAGAGGGGAGGGAACGAACCGCCCCGCCCGCAAAGCAAACGGCGCCCGGCCCCGCCGCCGGCCCCCCGCACTCACCCAGCCCCGCGCCGTCCGCGTTGAAGGCGACGCCCGTCACCGCCGCTCTGTGGCCCCGGAAAGGCCGGATCAGCACGGGGTCCTCCTGAGGGAGAAGGGTGCGCACCGTCAGCCGCCGGCTGCGGGCGGCTCCCCCGCCCGCCCCGCCAACCCCCCTCAGGAGCCGTTAGCGTCCCGCACCCGGCGGCGAGCGCTCCCCGCGCCCCGAGCGCTCCCACCGGCGGGTGCGGCGGCCGCAGCCGCGCAGCTCTCCGCGCCGGGCCACAGCCGCGGCTCGCCGGAGCCGAGCCCTTACCAGCGGGGAGGCCATGGGCGGAGCGCAGCGGGGTTGGGGGGGGGGGGGGGGGCGCCGCGGCAACGGCAGCCGCCGGCACAGCGGCCCGTCAAACCCCCCGCGCTCACAGGCGCGGCCGGCCGAGCCCCGAACGCATCCGCGGCGCCAACGGCGCCTCTGTCCCGCCGCCCATTCGCCGGCCGCCCCGCGCGGGCACCGGGGGAGGCGGGGCCGCCTATCGGTGGTGTAGGTGCTCGACTGCCTCTTAAAGGGCCGCGGCGCCGCCTCAGCGGTGTCCGGGGCGGCGGAGGGGTGTCCCCGGCGGGAGCGGTCTCCCCGGTCGGTGCGGGGCAAATGACAGTCTCCTGTCCCCCCGGTGTGTCCGTTGGTTGGAGGGGCGGTGGTGAGGAGGGGCTGAGCTGCCGCCGGGGGAACGGGGACGGTTCGGTGGGTGCTGTGGCGGGCGGGGCCGGAGGCGGGAAACCCGGCCTGGGGGGTTATTATTTTTAAAAACAAACAGCCAACCAAGCCAAACGACAGTTTTCTGCCAGCCTGTGAGGGAAAACCCCCAGCGCTGGGCTGGTTCTCGAGGCGGGGGGCAGTGGGGTGACCTGGTGGCCTGGGCTTTTTTAATGCCTAAAAAAGTACAACTACCTTTTTGGGGTTTTGTTGTTGTTGGTTTTTTTTTTAAAACCGGAACAAAAACCCCCACAAACCAGACCACAGCGCAGAAATACTGGTGTTAGTAGTGCTGCGGATGCTCATGGGGCTCGACGAGGGCACCGATGCGGCTGAAAAGGTGCTGCTGCGCCAGGTGAGGGAGGGCTGACAGCCGTTAGCGAAAGGGAGGGCTGTGACAGCAGAACTGTCATGCGATATGCAAGTGTTCGTGAAGAAGTAACTTATACTGCAATTAACCTTTTATTATTTTTTTTTTTTTTTTCCCCTCTTAAAGCCGATCTGCATTTTACAGAGTCTCATCTGACGTTAAACTCTTAGATCTGCAGAATCAGGTCAGTAATTAGGCCAACACGTGAGATTTGTCAGTTGTAGGGCAGTTCCAAATCAATTGTGTTTAACTGTGAAACGCACATTTCAAATGACAATTTTAAAAGTGCTGAAAAAAAGCAGGATTATCACAACGTGTATACAAGAAGGTTTCCGTGCAAATCTGCTTGCCACTCCTTATGTTGATGTTATGCAGGCTGATAATTTGCCTCTACAGCTTCAGAACATAAGATTAAAAAAAAAAAAAGGTGATGGGACAGGACACATTGACTGTAACGTGGACCTAACTAAAGCTACAGGTTTATGTCATTATTTGGTTTTGATTTGTTTTGCTTTGTTGTGTTTGTTTTTCCTACACAGCTCACTCACTCATCCCTTTGTGTTAGCTCCCCTGATTTAGTTATCACAAAGCAAAATGTATCATTAAAAAAAGTTGGTAGTGATAAAACTGAAGTGTCCCACATCCTACCACGTTGCAGGAACAGTGTGTAAACTAGTTAAAATTAAATTCTCTTGGCCTCTTCACCACTATTGAAGTCTTCCAGCCATTTCTAAACTGTTTTTGCAACTGTCTTCTTTCTCCTAGGGTTTATCAGCTGTGAATGGCACCTCTCAGCAGGGAGACAGCCAAGCTACATTTAGATCCTGTCCCTCTGGGAAGCAGATTTAGTACCAAACTTTGGGTGATCTTAAGTTATTCTGTGTTCTCCTTTCCTTTTTTTCTTGAATGAGAGAAACTACGCTCTGTCCTGCTGTAATTGTGCATTATGGTATCTCAATATTTCTGGTTTAGATGTGTTCGGGAAGCTCCTAAAAACCCAGAAGTACATGTTATTTTATTTACAAGCTGAGCTAAATGACAATTCCCAGTCATACTGAATCTTTTTCTTTTTGCCACCTTCACAGCTGCTACACTTCCGGCAGCTCAGAACCTTTTACTCATTTTGGGGTGCTAGCAGTAAACTGGAATTTGTACCTGCCCAGAAAATTACTGAATTATAAATTGGCAGGTGATGGGCACAAAGCAAAGGAAGGACTGTGATTACTGAGAGAAAGAGGGCAGCATCCCTCTTCCTACAAATTGCTGGAAGAGCGTTTCTCAAATTATAGGGCTTACAAAGTCTGTTCCTTGCTGATCCTCCTCACCTGAGAGTGTTTTGAAGACTCCCAAATGCTTGTAGGAAGCAAAGTATTCCCTTGCCGCAGACATATAATTAGCTATAATGACTGTAGTTATAAAGCTGGCAGGTCACAGTTTTTATGCTGATTATTTTTTCTCATTAGCATGCATAGATTTTATTTTCAGAATGATTTTGAGATTATTGTAACTTGTAATAATTTAATACAATTATGAGTTGGTGTTGTCTTTTTAAGGTTGAGAATAACTGTTCTGCGATATACAGGTGCAATCTACTGCATTAAGTTGTTGTGCACTGTGATGACAATGATAAATGGTGCATCAGAAAATATCTTCCAAGCGTCACGTCTCAGTAGGCTGTTGTTTCAGCAGCTGTGAAGTTTTTTTTCTCAGGCACTGAGTTAAGGTAGTGTATGTCCAAACAGAAGTTGTGTGTACCGAAGAACACTTTTAAGATTGTAACTCAAGGTTTATGCAGGCTGCATGGTCAGTGTAGGAAAGGACCTGGTAAAAGTACGCGTAGAATTCAAGGACACATAGACAGACTTGGTCTACGCACGTATGTTGCAGCGCACACATAAATTACACTGATCACATATGATCTCATAATAATTGAGGTAATACAATGTATGTGCTCAAGGGGCAAATGTAGTAAATTAGCCCACCTAAAGTTCCATCATATCTAAAATGAGGACTTCATAACTTAAGGCTAGTACAAGGTTTCAATGTCACATCCTACTTTTAAAATAAAACTGAGAACACCAACTTTAATTACGTGGACTCATACTGGGAGCAGCTGTGTTAGCAGCAGAGCTGTCCAGAACCCCGCAGAGGCCTCTGGCCCTCGGCTTGTTGGCAGATGGGGCGCACGAGCAGGCAGCGGTGAGCCGTGGGCGCTAGAGGGGAGTGTGAGATGTGCTTTGCCAGCGTGGTGTCGGTTATTCATCCACCTACGTGCAGGGGAAGAATGTGGTCTCGGGGCACAAAGGTGTAATTATAGGCTGTCTTGCAGTTGCAGAACCATTATACCTTATGCCCCCAGCATCTTTCCAACCTCTGATCGTACCTTTTTTCCTCCTACATTAAAATGGTTATGAAAGTAAACACTAAGACTGTGAAGTAACTTGTGGAGTACTGTTGGTTTTTTGGTTTTGTTGAAATTTTCTTATTAAAATCCCATTAAAGTCTGTTTACCGATAGCAGCAAGAAAATGGAAAAGAAAAGGATATCAAGTCAGTATGTATAGATTTGCAATGCAAGGATGATTTGGAATATATATGATTTTACTTTTAGTCTAAGAAACATCCCAGGGTCCTGAGGGGATTGGGAGGTGTTGTTGCTAAGCTGTTCTCCATCATATTTGAAAAGTCATGGCAGTCGGGCAAAGTTCCCAGTGACTGAAGAAAAGGGACTATCACACCCATACCCTGAGAACCACTGACCAGTCAGCCTCACCTCTATGCCCTGTAATATCATGGAGCAGATCCTCCTGGAAGTTATGTCAAAACATACAGAAGATGAGGAGGTGATTAGAGACAGCCAATGTGGCTTCACCAAGGGCAAATCATGCCTGACTAATCTGGTGGCCTTCTATGATGGAGTGACTGCATCAGTGGAAGAGTAGCTGATGTCATCTACCTGAACTTCTGCAAAACCTTTCATACGGTCCCCCACAACATTGTTGCCTCTAAATTGGAGTGATATGGATTTGATGGATGGACTATTAGATGGATAAGGAATTTGCTGGATGGCTGCATCCAAAGAGTTACAGTCAATGGCTCAATGTCCAAATGGAAACTAATAACGAGTGGTGTCCCTCAAGGGTTTGTTTTGGGACCAATACTATTTAATATCTTCATTAATTACATACATGGTGGGATTGAGTGCACCTTCAGCAAGTTTTTGGATGACACCGAGCTGAGTGGTGCAATTGATGCAATAGAGGGATGGGAAGCCATCCAGACGACCTTGACAGGTGACAGGCTTGAGGAGTGGGCTCATGCAAACCTCATGAAGTTCAACAAGGGCCAAGTGCAAGGTCCTGCACATGGGCTGGGGCAATCCCCAGCATCAATACAGGCCAGGGGATGAATTAATTGAGAGCAGCCCTTCTGAGAAGGACTTGGGGACAATGGTGGATGAAAAGCTGGGCATGAGCCGGCAATGTGCACTCGCAGCCCAGAAAGCCAGTCATACCCTGGGCTGCATCAAAAGATGTGCAGCCAGCAGGTCGAGAGAGGTGGTTCTGCCCCTCTGCTCTGCTCATGTGAAACCCGACCTGGAGTACTGTGTCCAGCTCTGGAGCTCCCAACATAAGAAGGACATGGACCTGTTGGAGCAGGTCCAGAAGAGGCCCACAAAAATGATCAGAGGGCTGCTGTAGCTGATAGATATTTGAGATTTTTCCTTGTTCAGTGTATAGATTGTATTTGTGCCGAAGGGTAAGTAAGAGAACCTAAAGTGCCCAGAGGGAAATGTGTAAAGGAAAACTGCATAATTTAAAACCAGCACTTTAAACCAAATAACCATCTGGATTAGAAGCTGAGAGTGACAATTACTCTGCCAAAGTGCTTGTCTTAAAAGTCATTAGACTTTGTATAAAAGTGGGTGTGTTATCCAAAGGGGTTTTTCTGTTTGTTCCTTTTAATTAGATGCTTTTGTATAAAAGATACATATCTCTCTAATGACTACAGGGACTAAATTCCTTAATGTTTCTCTCTAAGTACCCAAACAGCACAGTAAAAATACTGACATAGTAATATGCAGCTGAAGCAGGCACTGAGCTGCATGTAAACCTCTCTTAGTGTTACCTTCAATGTCAGATCATAACATACTCTCTATAATGTATGTGCATTATTTGAATCTGAGAATGTTTGCAGACACTGATTGTTTTCTGATAACGGAACTGGTTTGACTCTGGAATTGGCCTGGATAATCCTATTATGGTGTTTTATAGCAGTCGCATCACTACCTGGCTGGGTACCCACATGCAATTCCAAATTTAAAGAACATCTTTCTCTTTCTCTCTTTTTTTTTTTCATAATGTTTTAATGGATGATCGATACCAGTAATGTTTGCTGTGTTGCCAGTAATATAGGTAGGTTAGTAAATATATTTTTATTTGAATGCACTTGCATCTAGCTTTTCTAAAAATAAGCAAAGCAGTTGTTTTCTAAATAGAAATGTGGTGTGGTGGCTCTTTGTCATTGTAGACAATACCAGAGGAACTGTCATGTTGCAAAATTCAATGTGTTGGAATCAAATTACTTCAACAAACTGTTTGGTAATGTGTGCTTAAAATCGAGGACCATTCATGTGTCTTACCTGGTTCATGAGGGTTAGAACAAGTTTGGAAGAATTTAGTACAATGTAGCAAAGGTTAGAACAAATTTATTAATGCTTCAGCAGATGCCGTGTAGAACGGTGTTTATAGAAAATCTTCCATTTAGTGCTGCTTAACAACAGCATTGTCTAGTATAATGTGGATATTAACTGCAAGAGCGAGTCAATTAAAATTGATGAACAGTGAACTGTAGTATGGAGATACCTCGCTTGGTGAAGTATCTGTTTAGGTATGTATCACAAGGCAACGCTTCACCTAAAGAATCTGGGAAGGAGAATAAACTAGGGAATGGAATAAACAGGAGCAAGAGAAACTAAAATAAGAAATTTAGCTAGAAAAATGAGCTCTTGATATCGCGGCTTGCTTACTTTTATTAATTAGCTTTTATTGAAGCCCATACTCTGTGAAACCAAATTCTGTCTTAGCTGAGAAATTTATGAATAAAAGGTGGCAGTAAATCTATTTGCTGGGTGTTAACAAGGAACTTGGTATTTGTACATCAAAGAATTCATATTAGTAGGTATTTTATAAGTTGATGTGGTTTGTTTTAAACTAGACTACATTAAAACTGTATGGGTGAGGTTTTCAACCATTAGACTGAAGATAGAATATAAGGCATGAGGGAACCTTAGTACATCATGCTTGACTCAGCTTTTCAGAAGGAAAACTACTATATGCATTAGCTTTAAACAGCAAATGTAGAGAAGTACCTGTTTTCACCACCTCCAATTTCAATTGATCCGTGTATTTCAGGAACCCAAAAAGCTGTTAGGAACACTCAGAAAAATACACAAATTTTCCTTTGTACATAGATAGATAGACAAACAGAGCATGAGACAGAAACATGAACTGAAGACTGTGTAATAATCCAGAGTATATCAGTGAGGTTGGGTCGTTGATGATACACCAGTGAAGACCAAAGACAAGAATGTTCCTTTTCCTGTATTTCAAGGAACAAAGCAGAAAGGGATGCATAGGTGTTACCATGAGGCTTTGGGGAACTAGTGGGATTGAGTGAAAAATTAGAAGATGTGCATATTATAGCAAAAATAATCAGATACGTTAATATGGTGCTTTTTATTCAGAGTTTATGAAGTATTTTTTTAGTTCTAGTAGTTGTTCTACAGGTAGGAAGTTGCTTGCTTTCATATTTCTGTAGAAGCATACACAGTGGTGAAGGCTGTTGGAAGACTGCTGCTGAAAATGTGCACTCCAAAGAAACTAATTTTATGGGGGATTATAGCAAAATCAGAAACAGAAATAATGACTCCCAATTCTGATTTCAGGGCTCCAAGAAATTTCTAGTGTGCCTCCAGGGAATACTTACCCCCCAAAATTATGTAGAAATAAAATTCAGAGTTGTAAGAGTTGTTTTTTAAGTAAGGCCACTTGCTAAATTTACCGATAAATGAGCATAACACAGTCCCACTTAGCTAATGATGTTTTCTGTTCAATAATCCTGATATTATTTCAAATTCGACCAATGTTTTGTGTCACGCCTTGTTCAGATCTCGTTTCTTATTGTACTTTATGTTATGTTAAGATAGAAGTAGTCACTTCTGTCATCTTAGCTGGTTAAGTTCACACTGCTAGTATTGTATTTGAGTATGTCTGTAGCTTTTGTTTTCCACTAGCTATTTGTTGGGGATTTTCCTGGTGGTATCAGAGTCATGTGGAATAATAAGGGAATGGCTGTTCCTGTGTTTCTTGCATTGCTTTGGGTATGGCAGTTTATAGCAAAAGTATATAGCTGTATAGGCAGTACCTGGATTCCCACTGTGGTTTAGGCCTGAGTCAGAACTCAAGGGGTTTTTTTAAGTACCTCTTGCTTATATTGATAAATTCTAAATTTGGCTTAATGTCTCCTAGTTCAGATCGAAGCTTGACAGGCAGTCCAGTATCAGCATGGTACGTCAAGGTTTGTGCATTGACAGGACGTCTAAATATGCTAGTTTAAGACTAGCTCATTTCAGGTGCTTTTAAAATCAAGTTACTGTGTTCATTTTTAATTTCCTTGCATCCCTGTACCATATTTATACTTAGTTGTAGTACCAAAACAGACATAAATAAATCTAGTGGTTAGCTGCTGCCAAAGGGGGCATCATCACTCCTTCTTTTCACGTTGGCATTAGCGGTCATCTGACCTGGGAGTGAGGTGATTTAGAGATCTAAGCCAACATGATAGTAGTGTGGTGGGTGCTTATTTATTGTTGGTTTAGTGTTCTGCCAGTTTAGTGCATCGAATTGGTTCTTCTCAGGATCAGATCAGTGGTAAGCGGCACGCATTAAGTGGTTGAAGCTTGCTGCTGAGTGTGGGACTGCACTGTTTTGGTGATGTTTAGCCACTACATCGTCTAAGAGAAGTTGTCAAACTACACCCTTAGACAATTAATTTTCCTAGTTGCATCAGCATACAGCTGCCACCTCATGTTCAATCAGTAACAACAACCATGATGATATCTTTTTTTTTCTGCTGCTGATGGGAGGGGAAAATGGAAATTACCATATTTCTGTCTTTCATAAGCTTGCTTGTCCGCACTTACCCAAGGAGGACTAGGGCAAAACACACATAAACATATCAAATCGGAGTGAAGGTACAACAGAAAAACTAAATCGAGTGCTTGAAACCAATGACCAGAACTGCCAGATACAAAGTATGAGAAATTGTAACAGACGTTATTACAGAGAGAAGTGAGGAAAAACAGTATGCCGCTGTTATTGGAGAGCAAGGAACCTAGTGGTGCCTGAACGCCTGCAGCCACAACACGAGTGGAGGAAGGGAGCATGTAGCTGTTAAAAAATCACAAGGGAAGGTCAGTGGGCCAGTTGATCTTCTGGGTCCTCCAGTATGACTTCCAGCTTAACAAGTCTGTTTATAGTGGCAAAGGAGGGGGAACGTGGTATCCAGCGAGATGGAGGAGGAAGCAGGAGAGCACACTCAGTGGAGCAGGGATATCTTCAACCGCAGAGCCTGGTGCATATGCAACATTTTATCTGTGGCATTAGTTTCTTCTGCTGAACGCTTGCTGAAGGCCAGGGACCGGCCCAGCAGAGACTTCAGGTGCTTAGCACAGGGTTGTGCTATATGCATTTGTTTAGCAATATCACAATGCTGGCCTCCCAGCTCCACACCGCCCCTGCATCCTCTGAAAAGGATCCTCGGCGCCATATCTTGCGACTGGTGCAGAGATGACTTGGGCACTGACTTAGAAATGTCATTGCTCTCTCCTCTGCTGCCCCTCTGTGGCGCGTATCTAAGCACTGAACCACCAGTTTATTTTACCAGGGCCGAACGAGGTTTAAGTTAGTACGCATAAAAGAACTAGGAGAACTTAATTCCCCTCTTCGCTTAGGTTAGTTTCAAGAGGGACAGGAGTAAGGCAAGGTGTTTCTGACCAGCAGCGGCAGCTGCTTCAGATTCAGGATTGTTACAGAGCAGACTGGGTCACGTGAGAGAGAAAAGACCTTACAGATTACATTTTTGCCACTTCATAGGCAACGCTAAATGCTAATTGATCTGTGTTCATCATTGCTGTAGCAGAGCAGGGCAGGGACTTCTTTGTCAGTAGAAGGAAAGCCTGCATCTGTACATTTTTTACTTTTTTATTTTTTGCTGTTGCAGCACTGGCTGCTTGGGCAGGAAGAGCTTTTCAGCGTGACAGTTGGCAAACCCGCAACATGACAGTACCACAGACGCTTCCTGCTGCTACCATTTAGATTTTCTCTTGATTATTCCTTGTGTGGCTGATGCACACAGAGAACGATGACGGGGATACTACAAGTTTCAGACTCTCAGAAGTTTTATTGTTAAATATACTGTCCTGTTTGCGTTCCTGCATCGAGAATAAAAGCTTCCACCATAAATGAGACAGCTGAACACTGGTCTGATTCAAAGAGTAAGTGGTGTAGTTACCTCTTGTCAAACGCCCCGTATGAAATGATAAAAATCTAACCCATGGGCCCTATTCCACCGATGAGGCATGCAAGTGTAGTGGGTCATTTTGGGGGTAGAAAGTCTGAACTGCAAATATCTTCCCCACTCCACACCTCTTTTTTTAAACTCCCTTTTCTCTCCTGCGGGAAGGCTGTATCCACGCCTAGCTGGATGTGTGCATCAGCTTGCTTTAACACTTCTTGCAGGGGCTCAAATACCATGAATTTTTATGCTGATCTCAGCATAATGACTGGTTTTGTTTTAGAGAGGGACAACTTCTGGAATGGCTGAACAACCCATGTACTGTACAGTGGAGAGAAGCAGGTGGTGGGATCTGCTCAATATCACAAAAGGGAGCAGGGAAGAACGCCCCTAATTTTCTTGTTAAAACAAGTTTGCGAAAGCACTGCTCTGGCTGCCTGTGGCATTCTTTTGGATCACAAAATATTACTTGTTTTTGTCATTTTGCACAATTCTAATTGCAGAGCTGCTGCATACGGACACTCTATACCTGGAATCTCAATCACAGTCTACTTGGGATTCCACAAGGTGTTTTAGAGAAACTGGTCCCAGCTGTGGGGAGGGTCAATGGTGCCTCGTAGCAGACAAGATACGCAGCACATCAGTATCACTGTTATCCCTGAGCATTACAAAAAAGAAAACAGAAGTCGAAGCGCCTTCCCTTTCAAAGGGATATCTGGGTGCTGCAGCTTTTGCGGATGCGGTGAGAGGAATCGCACAGGAACCGTGCTCTGGTGGCTTCTGCCCCTTCGGAACTCACCCACGCAGTTTTCCTTTAGTACGCCGTGAGGCTGCAACCTAACAAGTATTTTCACACCACACAGTCTCTCTGATGGTGACAAAATATTGAATTCGTGCTAAAATGGTCACAAGAGATGCTAGCACCTAACTTCTTTTGTGCACTGCTTGCATTTTTTTGCACTAATTCTTACTTAGAAATTGTTTGCTGGCTACTTCGACTCCAGTTTAAGAGAATTCATCCTTAACTAGATTTTGTTTTGAAGAACACAGCCTACTGTTAGTATAAACAGCTTGTTCTTGCACCCATAGAACAGACAGGGTGTGCTTTGAATTTCCCAGTTGTTGTCAGAAGAGAGTCCTACGTGCTTGCTACAAGAGCTGCCTTCAAGATCACTTCTGCTGCAGGGAAGTTTTCCTGCTATATTATTGAATATGATCATGAAACTTGTGTCTTCACCAAAAGCGTATGAACACTTGCAGATAGGCACGTTTTACTGTGACACATCACTTAATTATGTTAGCCACATTTAATTTTGGCATTTTAAATAAATAGCACTAGATTAAGTTTCTTACATCAGTTTACTTTGAACATTTGGTATTCTAGTCTTTTTACACTCCCTCCAACCTATCATCACTTATGTCAAATCATACAATGATCCATAGTGTTTGTCAAATTTTGATATTCAGATTCACAGCACAGATCATAGCAGGTTCTCCTCCAAACCAAAACAAGAAGTCAAGATGACTGAAACGCTCAAGCAAATGCACAAACTGACGGAGGACATAGTTTGTAGTGCTCCCATCATTAGCACCTCGAGCTGGAGGAGCCTGCTTTAAGATAAACGCTTTTCAACTTGCATATTCATTCTTTTTGCTCCTCTCACTCCTCTCCTATTATCCTGCTTTGCTTCCCTTGAAGCTTTCAGCAACTTCCACTCTCTCCACTTTCAACTCCCACTTAACTTCCTTCATCCGTGGTGGTTTAGCTGCTGCTTCCTCCACCTGTGGTTACTGGGGCAGTAGGAGCCACAGAGGGGAGCACCTTTCTGCTTGAGTTTTGCTGTCCGGAGAACAGCCCGTGCAGCCGGTAGCATCCAACAAGCACCAGCTTGCAGTAGCAGTTTACCCAGAAGTGGTTCCGGTGTGGTTCACCACGCCGTCGCGGAAGCTGTTGAAATGGCAGAACGGAGGGGGCACTGCAGGAAGAGAGGAGCGGAGCGGAGGAGGTAACCTGAGCTGGCATCACAGACCCCCGTCCTGCTGCGTGAAAGGCTCGGCAGCCGCCCCATCGCATCCCCCTGCAACCAGGCAGGGCAGTTTGCTCGGAACAGGTACAGTTCTCAGGGAGTTTTGCATAACCATGGAGAAGGCTGACTGTATAGATATTTAACAGGTTGCATCTTGTCCGCGCTTTCCACTGGGATAGCAAGAGGTCCCCAGCACCAGGAGATCCTCCTTGACACGCGTCAAATGTTGTTCAAAGGCTTGGAGGCGATAGGGTATCAGCAGCAACAAGCATGAACAGAAAAATAATGCTTCCCCCTCAAATTCCATTCTTTGAAACGGCTAAGCGCTTCTATATCATAACACTACTCCCCCCCGCCCCCAGCCAAAAGCAAACCTCTTGAGCGGTATAATTTTATCAGGGTGGTTAGTGGCTAAATGTATTTCACCATGAAGTTTCCTCAAAGGCCTGATTTCTAAGTTACAGTAGAGCCATCAAGCCTTGCAAGACTGAAACAAGGCAAGAAAGCCACAGGAGCCCTTGTCTTGGATTTGGCAATATCCCAAACGTAGTCTGTTTGGAAATAACAACTATCTACGGCTTAACTGTTGAACTTGGATTGATTCTAAGCGCAACGTTTCAAACTGGGTTTGTGGCAGCAGGCAGGAGTATCTTTCAGCATTGCAGTCCTTTAGACAAAGGTTGGCGGAGATCAAGCACAACTTCGGAAAAACAAACAGCTGAGGGGTCTGTTGGTTGTGCTGACTGCCTTCGGGGACAGTAATGGAGAAAGCTGATGTGAAATAGTATTCTCAAGTGGTATTTTATCAGCTCACGCTCCTCATCCAGTGATCAAAAGGAAAAGAAAAAAAAAAGCCTGCAGCACTTCTTCATTCAAACATATAAAATGCTGATCGTGCTGATTGGTATCAAGCTGACACATGATCATTTAGTTGATATTCAGGCTTGTGCTGTTTGTGGCCCTTTCAAAAAAGAGCAAAGTCTGTGAGATTTAAAGCTGTAATAATCGTAATCAAGTATTGACACGCCTGCAGAATGGCTGGGGTCCCCTGCTGTCCCAAGCTCTTTAAAAATGTCAGTTCAGAATACTTTTAACCACCTGCTGTAGAATTTAGTTCATCTTTTATTGAAACATTAATACCTTTGAAGTGAAACACACCGCAATATACTGGCCCTACAGAAGAAAATTCAAATTATTTCTGCACCTTTAAGGTAGAGAGCCGCATTAAGATTTAGTGGTGCAGGCACTCCCCCACACCTTCTAACATACTTATTTTAAATCTGTTTTCGTTTCAGAAGCAATGTGTTATTTATAACACACACCAAAAAAAAAAAAAGGCTATGACAACTGTTTTGCAGAAATTTTTCCATAGTTAGAATGTCAGATTTCTATTTGAATCATCTCACGTTACTTTAACATTTGGTCAGTCAGCCAGCTAGTTTCACTACACAGCATATATGTGGAATATTTGACAGAAGCTTTTTCCTATTACATCCTTTTTAAGACTAGAATGGCAGTTTTGTAACGTCAGGCTTCTTACATTAGCATTTTAAGTTTTCTATGCAATTACCTGAGAACCAGTAAAAAGAGACTCCAAATCTGATATAACACTAGGTTCTCCAAGTGTAACCAAGTCTTTCTGTAACTCAAGGTAAAAGAGGGAGCGCATCTATATGTAAAAGCAGAACTGATAGTACATTTAATTTAATTTCACAGGTATTTTGCTCAATGAGATAAAAGCCTGTAACACTACCACTCTATGAACTAAGGTAAGGAGAAAAGTCAGCTTCTCATTTCCATTTAAATTATAGGCTTCTATGATTGAAAATATATTGTTCAGTGCTTTTTATTCTTGATCAGTTAAAACAATAATATAGTTTGCATTGGCTTTATATAACTGCAAGAGAACTTTCTGTTTCAGAAGCTGATCTTAAACACAAAAAAAACCCAGAAAAAATGTACAGGAAATAGAAACCAGGGTAGCGAAACCACACAAGTCTGCAAATAAGTCAGCTTTTCATTTTCCTTAGGAACAGCTACAATTTTTGCTCTTTATACTCTTGAAAGATTTGAAAGAGCCAAATAACAGAGTGAGAAATCCTCTTCTTCCTTGAGGAGCAGCTGCTTTCCACAAGTCTGCAGCAGAGCTTTCTGGAGATCACGTTAAAATCTGTGAGCTTTTCTCTGAATTACAGACTTACTTTGAAGTGGCTAAGCATGCCTGGCTTGCAGTGTAAAACACAAATATTAGAAGGCATAAGCAAAGTTTAACAGATACCCATTGAAGACAGTTTAAAAATAGGATCACAGGATAATTCAGGTTGGAAGGGGCCTCGGGAAGGCACCTAATGCAAACTCCTGCTCAAAGCAGTAGAGCTTCATGAAGTTTCATTCCGATTCTTTCATGAAGCATCATTCCTTTAACGCCCGCAAAGACAAAAAGGCTGTGAATTTTCCTCGCTAAAGAGTTATTTTCTGCTGAATAATCTCCCATGTCCACAAAAGAATAATTGAATAAGCCGGTATTTTGAGCATTTGAATACTGATTTAACGCAGTATCCCTCTTCACAGCTCAGAATATCTTCCCAGAGAGCTGTCTGCAGAACTGCGCTGCGCTGTGATGGGTTAAACTCAGGAAGGCGGGGAAGGGGCAGGGATTAGAAGCCACACAAAATCTGTGCAGCTCAGCATTGAACAAGTAACAACTAAGCTCTGTGTTATTTCTCCTGCAGGTTTCTGTCCTAATGGAGACGACAAAAGCTCAAGTCCACTTTAAGCTTCACTGACCTTTACTAAGATTCACTGGGAGTTAAAAAAAAAAAAAAAGGCGCTAAGCTGAAGCTTCCTACAAGGAGCTTTTAATTCATAACAAGTAACTTCATTCCTGACCATCTCTGAAATTTAAAAATATCACCACTGGAGACTTCAAGATTAGATGTTAGCTTAAGTTCAGCTCACGAGAAACAACTCTTAAGAACTGTAAAAACACTTAAGAAACATTATTTGCACCAAACTTCATGTTACTTATATTAGCTATGGGACAAACTTTTAATTCATTTTATTCCATTTTCAACTTGTAAGATGATGATATGAGAAAGAGCTGCTAGAATAAAGAAGAGGAAAACACATGCTTCTGTTTACTAGAAGATATCTGTACAGGGGAATGGGAACTGCAAGTTTTCTTCAATGCACATTTGCTGTCCCCTTTCTTCTGCACCTAATGGCCCCATCTTTCCAAAAAAGATCAAAGCCACTGGCAACCTTTTAGGCAACCTGAGTCCCGCTCTTGTAACAAGTCCTCTGGTATACCTAACAGGCCAGCAAACACAGGATATCATTGTGCATGCAGTAATTTAAAGCCTGAAAGTTGTAGCATTTTAGATAAATGGCAAGCAAGGTAGAGTTGCTTATGCTTAATCATATCATTTCAGTAGTACTTTTTAAGCGGTACGTTTTTGTGCTTTTTTGGTAATACTTTTAAAGCGGTACTTTTTTTGCACTTTTTTTTTTTGGTAGTACTTTTTAAGCATCTTTCAGTGCTGTCGTCTAGAGCAACTCATAGGGGAGCTCTTTTGACAAGATGTACGGAAAGAACTAGCTTTGAAAAATGTATTTTTAAGACAGAGGGACAGCTTTTTTTCCCCCACTAGAAAAGCAACAGTATGAGTTGCGTTTCAAAGCCCAAAACAGCTATCACCAGAATTGCTTAGCACATCAGGATTCCAGAACATAGCTAAAGTCGATGCCAATTTAAGACAATTTTTGACTTTCTTAGTCACGATTCAAAAAGGTTTACTATGCAGAAGTGATCCAAGCTCTGCTACCACAGTAAGCATAACAGCAGGCAAATGTCAGCTTAAGATAAGAGAAGGACAAGGTTTGATCACTCCAGTGATTGATTTCTTTGTTGAATTTCATCTACGTGTACAAATAATATTTATGAGGCTAATGGGGAAATGAGGTAATGGGGAAACCCTACAGAACTACACCTGCTCAAGAATTTCAGGGTCACAGAATGGATGAGGTTGGCAGGGACCTCTGCAGATCATCTAGTCCAACCCCCTGCTTTGAGCAGGGTCAGCTACGACAGGTTGCTCAGGGCTGCATCTAGTTGGGTTTTGACTGTCTCCAAGGATGGAGACTTCATAATCTCTCTGGACAATCTGGTCCAGCATTTGACCACTGGCACAGTAAAAAGAAGTGTTTTCCTGTGTTGAGGCAGAATTTCACATGTTGTAATTTGTGCCCATTGCCCCTCGTCCTGTCAGCGGGCACCACTGAGAAGAGTCCGGCTCCCTCTGATTCCACCCATCACACATGCACAGTTGTGCCAAAGTAGACCCCTTACAGCTGAAGAGCTTAATGCTAGCTACTGGGGTTGGGTGGTAGCAAGGAAGAGGGGTGGTTAAGCAGGTGTTTTATTATATAGGTACCTTACATTGCCACCCTACATCCTACATTAAGTCCTCATAGGCCTTTTATGCATATTTTCAAAGCCCTGCCCTTAGGTCTTTTTAGTAGAAGTGGGTCTTTAAGATGTACCTGAGAGAAGTCTACCATAAGGCATAATGCTTTTGAAGTTTCCTGCCCAGGGCTTAGATTTAAAAGTGTTATCCTAATTCTTGGCACCTGTACATCTGCAAGCATGACCCCAAAGTCCCACTATGTGTAGAGCTGGAACTTGTCTAGATCAAGGTGCTTTCATATAAGCAGACCCAGGGGTAGGAATGAACATCAAGGGCTCAGCGAGGTAAGGGGTCGAATGACCTGGGAAAAATATTTGATCTTAAATGTTCATTCTCTACTGCTCATTCTTATGTTCATTCACTGTTCATTCTTAGTCTACAACCTAATTCTTCAGGTCTTCACACCCAAGTAAAAGGACAAAGAGCACATTAAGGACCCTTCACTGGAAACACCAACAGCCACACTGCACAGCAGTTTTCCAGGCTGTTTACTGATAGTGGGTGAGATCTTGAAGTAGAAGGCAGAAGAGAAGAATAAGGCAGGGTAGAAGGATGACAAAGGAGACAAATCCACAATTACACCTCTTACTCCAGCTGTCCTTCACTGTTTCCCTACAGTAGTCCTTAGCAGACTGGAAAGGGGAAGAGGAGAAAGGGAGAAGATACCAAGTTTTAGGTGAAGTCCATGCTTCTGCCGGATTTATTGGAACAGAACCTAGTTGATTTGGTAAAAGGAAAAAAGCTAGGAATGACTTATGGTTTTGGAAACTAAAATACGAGAGAAAGTACCTTTTCCAGAGTATTTATTTATTTAAAAACACTAGTTTAATAGAGTGCTTTTTGGATGATGCTCCTCAATGAATTAGACTGTTACACTGATCAGAGTATTAATGACCAATACATGGCAACTGAGTGAAGACGTAACTTCCCGTCTTTAGAAGCACTGTTGTCAGAAAGCAAATCCTATCGCTTCCTACCAAAATACCAATTCCAAGAGCTCCCTATTTCATGTAATCTATGCGTGAGCCATGGATCCTTTGACAGGTCCTACGACAAGGATCTGAATGTCCTAAATTGATAGTTTTGCAGGTTCTCTCCTAAAACACATAGAACAGAACACTATGCAGTAGCTGCCAGCACGGTATTCAAAATAAGCTCTGCATTTGCCCACAAACATCAGCCAAAGAGTGGCTTACCTTGAGAAGATCTTGAGACTAGCTTAGGTCACAACTGAAGATGCTTTGTACCAACAGCCATCAGAACAACCAACTTGTGGAAGAGGGAAAATGTCAAGTTAAATCCTGTCTTCGTAAAACTGAAATTGTGAAAGAGAATGGATGTATCCTCTAGGGTTTATTTATAGAGTGTTTTTGTGGTTTTTTTTATCGTAGTACCTTAAATCAGAAGTTTTGGGAGGCTATTCACACAAAGTTTAGAAGCATTTGAACTGTACACTCTGATTCTCCTACAGGAGACTGAAAGCTTTTAAACAGGAAAAGCTAGCCTTCACTTTGTGCCTTAGCAATGGTCGTAGAGCAATGCCAAGATTGTGCCTTTGCTAAGGATGAAGCCATAGAAAGTTTTCTGTATGATCATACTTACGGTCTTCCAGCACACTGCAGCTTCATGCCCTGTAAGAGAGGCAGCCTAGGAAAGCAGATGAAGATGTTCAGAGTATCGTTAAATACCGTTTCTGATAAATCAAAGGGATACAGAATGCATACTTGCATTTCAGTGAGCAACGGCTGCTTCCTGGTTGGATTGACACTTGTCACAACACCAGAATTTGAGATGCCAGGTGATGTTCCAGTATTGCAGAATGTACACTTCCCTCAACCAAAAACTGTTAATTCCCAGAAATCCCTGTGCTAGTCGTCTTTTCCAAGCTTGAATGCCCACTGTCTTCCAGTAGGGGCAAGCCAAGGAACCCTTTCTGGCCTAACAATTTTATAGATTTTTAGAAAGCCAGATGTCAGGTGCACGTAACAGTAGTAAAGAGTTACAGAGAAATTCAGTAAATCTTGAAGATCAGATATGGGTGAAGCTAGCTACTGCCCACCTTCTGCAATGCTAGGCATCCTTATCTACCTTTTAAAGAATACACCCAGAACACTTAACAAGATCTGAAGTGGTCATAAAGTTGTATGTGGACATAGAACAAAGTCCTCTGCCTGCTCCACACAGGGTGGGACAAACCTGCTTACTTCCTTACAGCTGTTCATGTTCTGGATGTAAACTACGAAAATCTCCTCTCTTTTTATGTATAATCTCCTATTAATGCTGCTGACTTACTAAGAAAGTATAAGAGCCACGTCCAATTTGTTTCCTCTGCTGAGGAATACTCCCTTTGTCAGATTTGCAGTGGAAGCCCCAACTCTAGCTTTATGCTTTGCAACTAGAACAGTGCTGCCACTGCCTAGTGAGCTACCCTTTTCACGCTGTCTGCTTTTAGGTGTTTAAGCCCATCCCGTAGTTTTCTAAGCAAATCCTCCTCCTAGACCTCACTTTGAACAAAAAGGACAAGTAGTACCTGTAGGAGGCTTTTGGTTTAGACCCCGTGTAAGCCATATCTCCTTGATGGATGCTGCAGTCCCTTGAAGAAGGTGGTGAGGTAGTTCTGTACACAGTCCAGGGGAGAAGATAAGCAGAAACAGCTCTAAAGCTCTTGATTCTGGCCCAGAATTTCTTGTAACACGGCCCTGAATAAGCAGGCCAGTTCAGTCTGGAGAGAAGTCAGAGCTGGACCCTCCATGCTGGCCAGGCTCATCCAACAAAGTTATTTCAGTGAGGGCTTGAAATCTGTAAGATCAGAAGATACGCACTGCTTGGGGAGAGGGTGGAGGCGGAAAAAAAAAGTAGGAACTCTTTAGAACCAAGTATTTGAATCCGAAAAGCAATAAGGACATTAAGACATTCTACTTTAATTTGTGCAAGGCTGAACATGATCTGTGTTCTCCTAGGGCTCTGCAGAGGCTGGCACCACTGGCAGTAGAAACAAACCTTATCAGACCTTCGAAATAACTTCCCAATACAGTCAGCCACACACAAGTTATCTTTCCAGGAATATTACATTTGCTTGCTTACTTCAAAACACATTGGAAAACTTCCTGTTATTCTAAGAAAGTCTCCGACAGCTTTAGTTCATGTTTTCTGGCTGCTTACTCTTGCTACAGAGCCCTGCATTTACCCATCGGTTTGACATTAAGGCATTTGTTTGCATGATTCTCTCCAGACTACTCCGTGATGCAGCATTTTCCTCTTCCTGTTAAGACCAATAGAAAAAAACTGAGTCCTTTTATATATGAGAATTTTCACCCCTCCCTCAAAGCCAAGATTAGGTGTCCTAACATTTGTCTTCTACACAAGCAGGGGACATCCTACCCAGGATACTGAATTTTAAGCTACTTCAAATGGAAACGCAGCACTGGGTTACTATTTGTTGATCACACCACCACGTACACCATGACCTCTTGAAAGGGCTTAACGTCCTAATAAGAGCTACTTTATAGAACTGGCATGCATTTCAGGTTTAAATCAGTCCCCATACAGACTGAGATGAACAGCACTTTTATTTATTTCAGTTACAAGAAGAAAAACAAGTAAACCTTACAACCAGAAAGGCAATGAAGGCCTCATGAGCTTAGTGATAACCATTTCATAATTTAGGCAACATGTTATGATTTCTTGAGATCACAAAGAAAGCATACCCCCCCATCTTAAAAAAACCTTTTCCTTATTTCTGTAAGGAAATTTCCTGTATGAACAGCACATGGATGTTAACAGAATCGAGAGGGACCACTGATGTACAAAGCCTACATTCACCCTCCCACCCGCCTCAAAAGGCTTAGCGTAGACTTTATTCCAAAAAAAGATAACATGCGGTTATGATCACAGCGAGGGAAAAATTAAAGTTCGAAGTCAAATTATGCGGCATTGATGAAGTTAAATGAAGATACTTTCCTCACATGGCAGTGTACTTCATGGGTAAAGAAACTCTCCTCATTTTAAGCCAATGCTTATCTGACTTTTGTAGTAGGGAGAAAACAGCTTCCATAAAAGCTGATCTTTTTAGGTAAGAACTGATCACTCTAGGTAAGAACTATGATGTAAGGGAAGTGCTAGAAACATGTTGGAGAAATTGCTATACAAAGTGTCAAGTGCAAACCCCCCTTGAACCCCCTGGCCTAGAATTCAGTGTATTTATTCAAGTACAATAGAAAAGAGTGAATTTGGGAGTGGTTGACAGTGGGATGCAGTGCTACAGGTTGAACATAAGCCACTAAAGGACAAACCCAAGCACGCATGTACCCCACCACAAGGGAAAGACACGCTCGAGCTTCCTAACCTGCTCATTTCTGCAGTCTGCTCTAGTACTATATCTCCTCCCTCATTACCAACTTAATTCCTGCAACTCCTTTGAAGGGACCCCTTTAAAAATATCCAGAATTCTGGATTATTTTGCAAACAGAAAAAAAAAATAATAATCACTCACTGTTTTAAAGAACACAGAGCTGGCAAAAGAAAGGAGGGGGAAAAAAAAGGAAGAATTTACAACTCATCTCTTCAGTTGCTCTTCTAAGCAGTATTGGACCTAGAAAACATGAGGAAGTACCAGGTCAAGTACTGTTCCATCATCCTTCCCTGTTTAAACAATACCTTTGAGGCAGTCAGTCGCTAGCAGGTCAGTTTTGGTGCATACAATACAGAACAACTGCAAAATGTATTTTCAGCCGTGCTGTACGTCAGTTCTCAGTTTCCCCTCACTGAAGTGGTCAGGGGTACGTTAATTACACAGTACTCACAGTAAGTCTCGGAATTTCAGGCAGACCTATGCATTCCCAAGGAATATCCGTTTGGCTCAGTGAACACTTTTGAGTACCTCAGCTTACATTCATTCGGAAGGCAGTCGCCATGATTCCATTTACCCAAAATACTATTTTTAGTGGGGCTGTTACCACCTTGAAATTGCAGTTTAAAGTTAACCAGTAATACAAAAGAGTACTTTTCAGTGTTTCCAGTGAAGGAGCTGAGAAAAAAAAAAAATCTGTAAGAAACCATTGCTGCAATTTTATTTTAACAAAAGGGCAGATTTATTCATGTTTACAAACAAGTTTCAAAAACAAAAAGGAGAACATGTATGCTACCCACTAACAACCTTTCAAAATGCCAACAGCCCTCATGCTGCATGAAGGATTCTATAGATTAGAAAAAAATCACAGTTCCACTCACAGTTCACCAAGACAGCACTAAACTAACATGTTTAGACAAAAACAAAGGACTAAGATTCTGATGTAGTTTGATTTAATCCATTTTGCCCGAGATAACAGAAATATTTCAAGCAAGTTCCATCACATATTGATGTCCTGCATTAAACAATCCTACTAAGTTCTGAACAAAAGTTATTCAGTAAGTTTCTCAAAATTTTTAAAAATTAAACAGTTGTTTCAAAACCATTAAGTAGTAAATGTATTTAAGAAACTAATTAGGACAGAGGCCATAACTTCATTAGAACACCACTGCTCATGTTTTTACAAAGCATTAGTGTTATCTATTTGGCTATTAGTATTAGCAATTTATCTACAATATTTAACAAGGTAAATTGCAGGCAAAATTTAGTACAGTTTCAATAGAAACACCCTTTTCCTGAAAATACAGCAGTATTTGAAGGACTAGTTTTTTTGTTGGTTTTTTTTCTTTTCCCCCTCTGCATCATTTATAAGGAAGCTTCCCATCTATGAACAGGAACAAAAAAAGTATCTACAAACCTTGTAAACAGATCTGTATCATTTATAAACATAAATAATCCAAATTATTAACAGCCAACAGCAGAAATTAAAGTATCAATTCAACGATCCAGGGCCTCCTTGCCCTTCCCAGCCTTCCCCTCAGAAAAGGATCATGATAAACTAAAGCTCTGCTAACACACTGTTCAGGACCATTCTTAAGTACAACAGATGATCCACAGGTCACTTATGCTGAGTTACTGTTTATCTGTCAGAGTTCATTATTACTCCCACCCCCAGAAAAGCACCCTCCAGTCTGGCAGAAAGCTTTTTTTAAAAAAATAAATCTACATTCGTACAAGTGTGTCTTCTGTTGAAGTCCAAGACAAGAATATCATCTTGTCCATCATAATGTGTGAAGAGACCCAGTTTCAATTTCTTTACAATGCAGCTAGTGTGTTAACATTCAGCTTACAATCAGAGTGATGTTTCCAAACTATGTAGCGGGCTCCCTGGGGATGAAGAGGTAGCAGACTTGTTCATGTCTGTTGTAAGGTGAATTCCACTGTCAACCGCATTGTTATTTTTATTGGGAGAGGGTGGGGGAGTAGAGTTGCGTTTTGTTGGAGCATCATCTTCAGCATCAGTATCGTCAATAAGGGGAATATGAGGCTCGGAGTCTTCTATTCTAAACTCAGGATGCGTCATAAAATTGTGAATTGAACTTCGTGTCTCAGGTTTCTCCAGCCCCTCGTACAAGGAGCTACGAAATGCATTCACCACTCGGATCTGTAAACAAAGAAAAAAGGTTGTTAAAATGCTGCAGATTTACTGGTAATGGCATGGTTCTTATGAGTTTGAATCCACAAACAGCTAGACATGAGTGAATCGAATTTGTATGTGATGCAGTGGAACTTGCAATAAACTGTAAAAAATGAAGAGCGTTTCAGTACAGCACTGCCAGTCTACACAGTAGGAATAAAAAGTGTAAGAGTACTGCAAAAAGTTGAAGGGCCTAAAAATTCAGACATGGCACTAGAATTGTTCAATTACTTAACGTGGGCTAAGCATTTTTTCAGAAGTAAGGCCAACGATTATTTACTTATTCACAAATTAAATAAATCTCAATGAGTGTTTTATTGAATACTTGGGGGAGGTGGGGGGTGGGGGTGGAGAGGGAAGGAGGGCAGAGGCTGAAAATAAGTTAGAGGATAAAAGGGTTACTAATTCTCATGCTAGGAATTGGGATGTCAACTGACTATGAAAAAGCCAAGCAAGTGTAAGCCAATGTCACAATGACTGGACATTTACAAAGAGTCATGCAAAAAAGGATACCACCATAACAGCTGTAAATATTCGAGTATATACCCATTTACCACACTAGAGAAAGTTCCTTACTAAATAGTGCTTTGGAAACTCAAGACCAGAACTAAGAAATTGAACACTTTGTTGTACAATTAAGTAGCCACGACAGGTTGTAACTTTAAAGAGACTATTAAAGTAGCACAAAATACGAGAAAAGTAGGTGATCAGCCTTTGCTTGAGCCTTCAGTTTACACTGAATTCATGGACAAAATTCCCAGGCTGAGTATTATTGCAAGTCCTTTCATTGTTATCACTAACATTTGTTCAGTCAGAAAGCTAAGATGCAGAACTGATAAATAAACATTTCAGAGTGAAAATATGTAAGTACAGCTTCGATTTGCAAATTGTGCATGTCCAGGTTGACCTGAATTTAAGCTTCCCAAATTGTAATTTGAATGATGAAACCACCTGCCCGCACCCCCCTTCTCCTCCCACACCCCGCACATTTCCCTGACCAACTATAGGAATTCAGGATTCATTCTTGAACTGATAAATAAGGCTAGGCAGAAGACAGTGACCCCTTTGTCCCACACTTTTGTCAAGATAGTTTCCCCCTTCTGTTAGCTCCCTGTTCAATTCTCAACATCTCTACTCTGATTAAGTCTCCAGAAAAGCACAGTTTCAATCCCAAAGCTCCTCTGTTGTATAGTAAGTAAGCAGCAGTAGTAAAAAAGAACTTACTGTTACAAACAGTAAGTCCAATTTAAAGATATTTTTTTAGCACCTCCAAGATGACTTGTTTCAAGCTGAGAAATATGTCATGACTAGTGCTTCTGTAGAGTTCCTTGATAATAAAAGTAAAGTGACTTCCAGGTGAGGGAGTGAAGCTGGAAGGTCAAGCAGATCAAAAGCACGGACTTCAAAACAGCTGAGATACACCAAACCACCTCACTGTAAACAGAGAAGGGCTCCCCAAAAGCAATGCATTACCAAATTTGTTACCACAGAATCACTGCACATGATAAAGGCTTAGATCCTGACTATGTTCCTTGACCTCTAGACATAGGGTTGTTCCCCCACCCCTACTGCCTCAGAGCACTTGCACAAAGAATTTTACTCAAAAACTATCATGTTCCCATTTTTATACCACAAGTACACGGCTGAGCCTCATTAGCCACGGAAGCTGGGGAAGGGGGCGCGCAACACACGCAAGGGGGAGGACATAACTACCAATAAAGGGAGGACAGGGAATAGTGTGAATGTGCTTGAGAAGTAAAAGATTAAAACAGCAGCCAGTCCTTTACTGTTCATCACATGAAGAAACTGAGCACGCTGTTAAGGAGTTGGTGTGTTACATGAGCTTTAAACAAGTCCAGCGAGCTGCATAAACTGTCTTGGCACTTACCAAGAAAATCAGCGGTGCCAATGCCAGACTGAAAGTTTGCAATGCCTTTATTTGGCGTGTAGCATCCCACTGTGCCACTGATTTATGTGGCAAAATGAAATATGACTGCCTCGTGGGACTGGCTTTTCATTGCTTACAGATGGCAAGTTAGAGCATAAGCAGTAATGGAAAACAATTTTTGGCTTAACAGGACAGCTGTAATTATCATAGGAATACAAGCATACTGACAATAAAGGCCTGATTCCCATTTAGTATGAATGCATACTAAACAAGTGGTCTAGACAGTCCTGTGAACCCAGGACCCCCAAAGAGTCCAGCCACGAAGGCAGAAATGAGACTGTCAGCATTTTAAGTTATACTTAAAAAGGGAAAATCTAGTGTTTTGGAGGATTTATTTTCAACTACTCAAGATAATTAGATGAGAGAGGTAACTATAAATAAATTGCATAAGTGATGAGCAAACAAGGCAATTTGTTATGTGTAATTTATACTGTCATCAGGCCTTCCTCATATTAGTACCAGAATAGCAAGGAATGCATTAAGCACTCCAAATCCTCCTAGCCAGATGGCTGCTTAAGAGTTGCAACCTCACTTCATAGGAACAGCTGAACTATTTTCCAACAAACAGCTCCGAAAGAGAGACACAATGAAATAACACATCTGCTTCCCATTAATACATATTAGGTATCTCAAGTTGTTGTCCAGGAGGGTGTAGCAGAAGGCCGTACTACTTAGTGAGGATCAAAAACTAGTTCTCTGCTATTGTAGCTCTGTATCTGCATTGGTCATTTGATGCAATGAGATGCTGCAGTGCCCATTAGATTCTGCTCAAATAGCAGCATGGCATGAAGTTGCTCCCTAGAGAATTCTGAATGTCTAATTAACGTTCTTGAGTGTAGTTAGGGATACAGGTTACTAATTAGCATTTTAACTAGGAGATGCAATCCTGTGTATCCTTACTGTTAAATCTACTTTTCATTTTGTGTTCTTGAGGCATGCGAATTTGTGAGCTGAGCTTCTCAATACTACTGCAAGGGAGGGAAATACCTGTCTTGCCAATAGAGAACAAGTACAGAGGTAAATACTTGTGCAAGCTCACACAGGAATTCTGGCCAAGCCAAAAAAAAAAAAAAAAAAAAAATCAGAAAAATCAGAAGAGAACATTTCATTTAAGACAGCTCCTGAAATTAAGGGTCTTCATCCATCTGGTAATCTGAAAATTTAAAAATCCGGGGGGGGGGTTGGGAAGAAGCCCTCTCAAAGCTATTTTGAAAAAAACAATTATTTAACCAGTCTCTACGAAGTTAGAGAAGTTAAACATGTAATATATAATTAAGATGGAAAACTCTTTCAACAATAGATATTAGCTATCAGTATTCAACTGCAACTGTTATGCATCTTCAGGCTCCAGAGTTTAAGCCTACATACATACACGAGTAATTAGATCTCTAGCCTCTACAGGGAGGAAGGCTGAAACTGAAATGCCACTTACAGCACAATATACAGAGGGCAGAATTAAGGTAAGAAACTTTATACATTCACTGATGGCTTATGAACTGCTGCCAGAAGAACCTAGAGAGGAAAAAAACCCTTCAGATTTGAGTGAAAGTTTCACCAGTCAATGCTTAAACTTTTTCCTTTTTATATTAGCTAATGAAATGCTGCTTCTGACTTGTACGCATTTTAGAAGCCTTGTTTCGCCACCCGAATCCTGATGTTAAGAAAGTTGTGTTATTCAGTAAAAAAAGGTCCAACAAAAGCAGAGACTCAGAAGATCCTTACAGGCTACAAAGAAAACACATTTGGTGCTCCATGTTCTAACTACGTATTTTTAACATACCATTTGCTTTCCCATCAGCTTGTTTACCTTAAGTATCATTTGTGCTGCAGTGTGCGACATCTATTTTTGTTGACCTGGGTCCATGATTATACAGTTAATTTACTTATTCAATGTAAGTCACCCTAAGAGGCATATACTCGAAAATTTACAACAGTTTTCCCGTTTTATCTTAAACATCCCCCTGTACACGAATGGGTGAAGGCACAGGATGTGCAGGCTCACAGCTTTCACATTAAAGTCTTTTGTTGAAACTGTTCCACCTGTTCTCAGCCCTCTAAGAAAAAAAAAGTCTTGAGGACTCCACTTTGTGGAAGAGCTCTATAAAAGCCTGAACGATGATTTTAAGTACTAAGGAGAAAATGAGAAACGTTAGGTACGTGAATTAGGAAATGTTAATTTCATGCACTTTAGGAACACACACTCACACCCCACAGTAGTAGAAGCAGTAGTAGAGGAAAACACTACATGTGTAGGGGTAGAAATATTTGTTACATCATGGTGCTGGCTGGCGATGGAGGGTTGCCGCCTTAGAGCCCCCTGAATGGTACTTCCACTCTGGAAAGCATTCACTACATCCATCTGCAAGGAATCAGAGATTGTGACAGCTTGCTCAGCAAGAGAGAGAGAGAACAAGAGAAAGGACCATCCCGTCTATAACACACAAGAAGTAAAGAAAAAAGGCACTTTTTTTTTTTTTAATAGAGCAGATACACAGGCAAGAGTTGCATTTAGAGCTGAAGAAAACAGAGGACCCTTAGGGATTACACATCCATCCATACCCCCTTTTGACAGTCTCAGTCACACCAGTTAGAACTGCCACCTTGGTCAGAGGACTGGAGATGAAGAGGAGAGATTTCCCTCATAACACCCACTGAGTCCTACCTTTTTCAAGACCATACCTGAGTTTGTATCCTGTTTAGGCCCCTAAACCACAAGATCTGACCACGACGTAATTCTCTCTCAGCATGATCGATCTCCTCTACATCTTCTGCTAGTTCTTCTTCAGGAATTTCTTCCTTTTGAGTTCCATGACCAGCTTCTTTAAGGAATTTCAGACGGCTGGTTGGAATTGTTGAAATCAACTAATGGTGAATGAAAAATACAAATCAATTATTCTTTTTTAAAAAAATAATAAATGTAATACCAGACTTAAAGCAAAGTTGAAAAATGGGATCCCTGTAAATGGGATGAGTGCACCAATGCCGAATAGCTGCAAAGCTGTGAATATCCTTACCACCTCAACCGAGGTGTGAAATTAAACTTGGACTACAAACCTAGAAAATAAAACATCCTTGCTAGGGACAAAGCATTCCACTCTAACATTACTTGACTACACCAGGAAGGAGCAGTACTAAAGCTACAAAAACTACTATTTCTGTACATTGTGCTTGTATCTAGAGCTTTCAGCGCTCCATCAGTTTGGTGAGCATGACGTGTTACCTCAAGTGAGAGCTACATAATTTAAAGTAGCCACAGTTAATGCAGAAATACAGAATAGACATGCATTCTTTTGTGACCTGGAAGGTATCAATCCATTGGCAGGTGAGTGAGGTTTCCAAAACCCTTATCCCAAACTGTTACTTTGCTACTTGGCGTACACTAGTTCATTTATCTTTAACTAAACAAAAGCTACATATGGCTGTTCCATCTTTCCTTTTCATCCCCACCTTCAGGGCTATTCTGGTGAACTATGTAGTTAAGGGGAGCCATCTTTTGATATGTCCCATCTAGTAGATCCAGATCAGTTCCAAGACTGCTTTCCTTGATCATCACAAACCTAGAAGACCATTTCAGCAGCTGCAGAGGAAAAAGACTGCTCCAAAAGCAAGATAAATAGCCCTTTATGCTGAAATTGCTACTATTAATGCTCCCAAATCACACTTCAGTTTCTACTATTCTCAGAAAGTCAAAAGCTCTTTGACTTTAATGAGATGCTAGAGCAGCATGAACTGCAGCAGGGAAGCTTTGCCCTTGCAAGACACTTTGGGTCAAAGGTATTTCAAGCCATCTCAATTCTCTTCTAGGCTACTTTTAAACCTCAGAGTGACTCTATTTGATTTTTTTAAATAATTAATTTTCCAGAGAACCTTATTAAAAAGCTTATACTCACTTTTAGAATATGCACTTATATACATATTCACCCTAAAATTCACCCTATCAATTTTATACTGAAACCTGAAGTGTCCTTTACAAAACGGAAGGAAAGAAACTGTAATGGAAAACTATTCATGTGGTATGAAAAGTTTAGACAACTATGTCATTAAATAATGGAAAACTCCATGGCTCTAAAGTTTCATGTAAATAAGCTTGCTGCTAGCAAGCACTGTGGTGCATGCAGTAGTAATTAAACCCTAAGGGGGGAAAAATAATCAAAATGCAATAGCTTAATAGGTGGGTGAACTTTCCAATTATTTCATAATTATGCACATGAAGATTAAAGAGAAAGTTGTTTTCAGTTTTGCTGCATTTCTTGCTACTCCAGGAAGTTTTTAAATCAAGAAAATACTAGCAAGTTTAACAATTCTGATTTTTCAAGAAAACCACTCAACACAGTTAAATACTTCAACATTAACATGTTCGTTGCATCTGTATTCTGACAGAACTTCTTCTAGTACTTACTTGGCTAAAGATATCATTTCGTATTTAAAAGGCAACTACAGCTGCTTCTACTTAAAAGTTACTAAACATAAACCAGCCATAGCATCTAGTTATGAAATGTAGCTAACTGACCAAGTCAGAGTAACGAATATCCAACTAAGGACTTTCTAGTTATTGAACTAGACAATTTTAATCAGTATTTACTGTTAAACTCCATATATTCACATAGTCCACTTGAAAGATCTGAATGGTGAAGATAGTGTATTTTAATTTTCCATGTAAAGTATTCTAATGCAAGTAGATATTTGGCATTTTGAAAAAGCTAGTTTACCTGGCCCCAGAGTAGTGTTCCCATGCCCAGGAAAATGGACCACAGCCACTGTTCAATCGAGAGTTCTGAGCAACTGAAAGGCTTCCCACCAAACTGCACAATAATTATCTGTGAAGAGCAACATCATTAAACATGTATCAGCGACCTCTTACTAGAATATTCCCTAATGCTTCAAGATCACTACAGACAACTCTGCAATAGAACGTAGGATTTCCCATCCTATTAAGCATACACTTCCACTGTCTCAGCAGTTCGAGCAACTTTCCAAACCTAAGCCGCCATCTTATGCTTTTCAGGATTTCAGGAACTACCCATGTATTCAAGTGTCACACTCACAAAACTGTTTACTACTTCATTTTGCCTGCAATTCTTTCCCTGCATTTCACAATTACAGCATGTACTCAATGCTACAAATTTCCAATGATTATTTATCATACGAACACCCATCTCAGAACCAAGTTGATTAATAAACTTGTATTAATACAAATTGTAGATCCACAAGACATGAAACATGTCAGAAATAATTCAATGGAATATTACTATGTATCCCATCAGTGTCAAATGTCAGACTTTAAATCATCACTGTGAGACATCTGTGTAGTAAGTCTCGGGAAAAGGGGGCAGCGATCTCAACAGCTAAATTAAATGAGATCCTACTGACTTACCTATCACAACAAGCTGTACAGGCCCTAATGAGCAAGGTATCCCTCTGCATAAGAATTATATGCATGAAAGTCTGCCCTGGAGAATCAACAATTCAAGTAGCAGGGCAGGCATGAAAAGGAGACAGTATTGACCATTAAGTAGGACACCTGACAACTGAAAACCCCAAGAGTATCTTCTTTTATTAATACAGAATAAAACACGAGACGACAGCTCAGGAGTTACTTATTTGGGAAGGCATTCAGTCCACCAAGTTTATAAAGGGAACACAGTTGCAGTCAGCAGTAATTTCTACATATTTGGTTTTGTTGCACAACAACAGTTAGTCTGCTGCACATGCAACCCTAAAAATAAGAGTAGCTTCTGAAGAAGTGACATCTAAAAAAACCTAAACCTGGGATAATAAGCGAACTAACTTTATATAAAGCAGGGGTGGATACATTTGCATTGCTTGAACCGCTAGGAATTTGGTCAGCTTCATGGAATCGCAAGTCTAAGGAGAAGCTTACAGCATAGGTTATATCTGAAGTCCAAAATAACTTAAGTCAAAATGAAACAGAGTTCTGAAAAAGGGTAGTATACTAATTTGTTGATTATTTCTTCTAATGGATTAGAAGTTAAGGCCATTTAGAAGGTGAAACTATTTCTTGTAAATTATTTTCTTTAGATTAAGTTTTGACTTGGTTTTTCTCAACACCAGAGTGTTAATCCAATCCATTTCAGATCATTTCATTGCATTTGTTAGCATAGACTGAGTTAACAAACTAGCTTTTACAAGTCTGCCTAGATGCACCAACAGGAGGTCCCTAACCATCAGTGTTTTTCAACTGAAACAGCAGCATCTATACGGGTAACTGTAAAATACATACCAATACCAGTAACTGATTCCTGCATCAGGAAGACAAAAACTGACACAAGTTTCTAAAGCTTATTCATGTGCTAATCTCATTAAGAAGATATGATTATTTAAATGGGAAATGGGCTGTCATTTAGATGCCCAGGCAGATGCTACGAGGAAGAGTTCTGTCGGGGCGGGGGGGAAGGAGGGGGGGAAACATACAGCTTCACGTATTATCAAGAGACTAGAACACTAAGATCACATTGAAGGACTACAAAATTCACAAGGTAAATACAAGTACTTTTACATTCCAATTTTACCAATTTCAAACAGGTCTCACCTGAAAACTGTGTCAAGCAGCACTTCCAAGTGATTTATAGCATGTTTGACACTGAAGGTTTTTCACATTGCAGCAGTGAAATGCCTAGCACTAGTTGATTAGCATTTCCAAGCTAGGCAAGTACACCAGTGTAATAAGTGCATTTCCCCTCACCCTCCACAAATTTACTTACCTGCACAACAAATGTCCCCAGAACAATAGAACAGAAGATAGCGTTGTTAAAGATTCCTTCAAAAACGTTTCTTTCACCATGAATTTTCCGGGCATTAATTTCATTAAAAAGCTGCATCATCACAAATGTGTTAAATACAATAGTATAATGCTCTGAAGGAGGAGCATGCAGAGGTGCGTTTCTTCCACTATCGATATCAAAAATTTTCTCACCTGTGTATAAAAGGCATTTATCAGCAGCTTAATTGGTGTCTTTACACACACACTACAACAAACAACTATTTTTAAGATCACATCTCTGTACAACTTTTAGAATAACTTTATAAAGCCTCAGTATTCTTACCAGCAAACAGGAGCGTGAAGACCACTACGAGTTGGTAGAATGCATGACCCAAAATGTTCTTCATCATTGTACGAGAAATCAAAGGTTTGTTTCTACCGTAAGGCTTTCGCAACAGAAGAGATTCAGTGGGTGGTTCTGTTGCCAGGGCAAGAGAAGCTAATGTGTCCATTATGAGATTTACCCACAGCATCTGCACAGCTTTAAGCGGAGAATCCTATAAAGATAGATACATAAACCCTCCAATATAAGTGAACAAATTGCAGCTATTAAAGGCATTTGTTTTGCAACACGAGCATTTCTTTGGACTTTTATTTAACTGAAAGTTTGAATTCAAGTTAATCAGTCATGACATTTTCAACTGTTATTAGCCGAAACAATCCACCACCAGTACGTACTTGTGTTATGCATGCTCCTGTAAAAGCAACAATTACTGCTACTACATTGACAGTAAGCTGGAACTGAAGAAATTTGGAGATGCTGTCATACACGTTTCGTCCCCACATAACTGCTTTAACAATACTTGTGAAGTTGTCGTCTGTAAGGATAATATCAGAAGCTTCTTTAGCTACATCTGTTCCAGCAATACCCTGGTAGAAAAAGAAAAACACTATGAAATATAACAGGATGCACTGACTTACGTAATAGAAGCTATCATTATATCCTTGGTCAGCACTCACTTTGATGCACCATGTCTGAACGACTCTTAATATAAGCACCTAATGTTCTACTGAATCAAGTTCTGCTTGCGAGTTCTACTCAGACATGGTAATGCTGTCTTTAAAAAAAAGACCTTAATAAAAATCCTCAAGTTGAAAATAAAGACACCGTGTGAGTTCTCCCAAAGAAATGTTACTGAACCCTGTTCAAGTTAAAGGCCACCAGATGGTGCAGTACTACAGTTTTGTCTATGTCCTAACGAGCTTCCTATATGGATTCCAGCAGCGGGGCAATGCATGCACAGCAGACCGATAACACATTACCAAAAACCTTTTGCAGCAGAGCATTGGCATTAAACAGTAGAATATTCAGTGTCATTGTATATGACATGGCAATGCAATATGACATTCTCAAGTTTTAAGCACCTGCAGTCTCCTACAGTATTCAAACAGTGCAGCTGAGTTGCGTGTAATACCTACTTCAAGGATATTTTGCTTTCGGCATTTCAAAAACACTAACTCAATAGCAAGTTTAATGATCCTTATTCTTGCTACATTATTTTGTCAAGGAAATGAGTCACCTGCACAGCTCTATGTACAGCATAAAAGGTACCTTTAAGTATCATACAGTAGTACATTTTAAGTGTTATTTAGATAAGCAGTTAGATAAATTAGCTTCTTACACAGATGAACACGGACAGCAACTGCAGCAAACATATAGGTTCTGGAAGATGAGAAAATAAATCTGCCCCTGACAGTGCCAACACTACAGCAGCTATACAATAGCAGAAAACAGATACTCGTTAAAACAAGACTGTTACAGTCTAGAGAACATTTCATGTGTAGCTGTCAAATTCGTAAGTTACGCTTTTGAAAAATGCTCCTTAAGAGTGACACAAAAGCTCCTCCTCTTCCCATTTTTTCCTTCAAGATTAGCATCTGAGTCAGTGAATCTGCATGCGGCGTAGGAAGAATGTGATCTTCATATTTTTTCCTTAAAATGCTTAATAATGATTTTTTAAAGACTAAAGTGACCTACTAGCACCAAACTGTACCTTCTGAGCTTAAGACTGAGGAAGAATTTTGAAGCAAGAGGAAGCCTGAGGAATCTTTCTTGCAGTATTTTGAAAGAGACAGAAGAAAGCTGAAGCCTACATATTAAAGGCATTAGTCTATCTAGTATTAGCACATAAACCCAAGACTTGGTTTTGAAAGGGTAGTTGAGAATTTACATAGAGAAAGCCAAGTAATCTAAGGAACCATCCAGACAAATGCACATCCGAGCTCTTACTTCAGCTGTACTAGTGATGTCTCTCAGTATCAATTCCAAAGCCATTTTAAACATTAACTGGCAGTCTCTCTCATTATAGTCTCCCTGTTTCTATGCATCATTTTCACGGAAAACAGAGAAATAAGCTCATTCCGTATTTGAGTATAAGTTTTACTCAAAGGCAACACAGTATGCTATTTACCACCTAAAGGCATTTTGCCTTATGCTGAACAGATCTCATTTCAGAAGACTTCAGTACCAGTAATTCTCTTCCTACATTTTCTCATAAGCCTTTGCATAAAAAGGTTTTGATTTGAAAGTGATTGGGTTCTGCATGTTTTAAGTTTTATCCAATGGCAAATGCCATAAGGATATTTTCCATCAAATAAAATGTTAAGTTGGAAGACTGAAGAAGGAAGGAAAAAGTATTAAGTGTGAGATATGTTGCCTCCATTAACTTAGTTGTATATTAGGCTCATGAAACAAGCAAGGTTGTTCCACCTTCTTTTAAGTGATTTGAGAAGTTATTTTATCAAAATAGGTCTCCAAATACTGAAGATTAAAAAAAAAAAATCATACCATAGCAAATCCTACATCTGCCTTCTTCAGAGCTGGACCATCATTGGTACCATCACCAGTTACTGCTACAACTTGTCTCTGTTCAAAGACAGTGCTGTCAATTATACCTAAAATAAAATGACAACTCGGTGTTACAGTTCAAAACTGACAACACAGCACAGATTAAACCTGAAAGAAGAGAAACCCAGCTTGTGTCTTCCTCAAAGTCATTAAAAAAAAAAAAAAAAACAAACCACGAAACAAAAACCACACACAACAGATAGTCTTGTTGGCCCCATTTCTCAAGCAGAAAAAAAAAAATATATCAGTTGGCAAATGAAGACACCCTCATATGCATTTCCCACTGCTCAGTCCTAGGTTTTTTTTTCTAGAAGCAGAAAAAAAAAAATAATCTAGCTTTACTCAGAAGCTCAAATAGTTTTTACCTACCTTTTACTAGAGTGTGTTTGTCAGTGGGAGAAGATCTTGCAAGAACACGAAGCTTTGGCCAAATTTTATCTATTCGCTCTTGCTCTATCTGCAAAAAGAGCATCGGTTATATCTTACAGTTAGGAAACTTAGAATATTTGCTGATCTACTTCACATAGTCAGCATGCTTACCTCTCCTTTTTCATTGCGTATTCTCCTGTTAAAGTCTTTGCCCTCTAAACACAGGAAGTCTTCACCAGGATTCAGAATACCACACTTCAATGCAATAGCACGAGCAGTGTTAATGTTATCACCAGTGACCATACGTACAGTTATGCCTGCACGTTGACACTTTTTTATTGCATCAGGTACCTGTAAGCAAAAAAAAAAAAAAAACACCAAACAAAAAACAAAACAAAAACAAAACCCCACAGGCTCAGAGACTGTACACTAGCCAAATAAATCTAGACCAGTGAGTGAAAGGAATGTTTTTGGCTCAATCCAGGATAACTCTTATTTTCAAATCAAGACTGTTGTTAGGGAACATTAAAAAAGAAAAAGCAGCTTACCACAATTCTTTTCATGAAAAACATACAAATGGCAATCCTGGCAAAGGGGCTTTGTTGTTGTTGTTATGTCATGGGTCCCTGCCCCCACCCTTGATTTTTCAAATACTGCAGTACTCAAAAATACCACAAAAATCCTCATGACACATTAGGCTGTAGCATTAAAAGGTAGAGTACTGGCTTTTGATTCATGGTTCTGTAAAATAAACTACAGCTCACACTCCACTACTTCACCCATGACTTCTAGCGTGAAGTGATGATAGTGCAGATCAGACCGGAATTCCAACAAATGGTATAAAAGCTTTCACTACTGAGAAATACTGCCCTCCTTAGACCCCAACCACAAGCCAGACTCCTTACCTCAGTTCTAAGGTGACAAACCCTCCTCTCCATCATCCCCCCCGAGAAGCTGGCAACAAGCACAATGGCTAATATCCTATACAATACTCCTAATATCCCAAGTGGTAAAAAAATGACAAGTTGTTCCATCTACTAAGACCCTGCACAGTAAGCGCCTTAAGTCATTAGTTTGTTCAGAGCTTCAGTAACACAGCATAAGTGACATTAAGAAGTTTTAATCTGCTTTTATAGCTCCATTAACTTTCCCTCCAAGAAATTAGATTTTCATTTATCAACTATGCTTAAGGCATACAACAGCAATTCAGTTTCTTGTACTCTCTGCATGATGAACAACAACATGAATCAAGATCCATTGTAACAGAAACACTGCAGTTTATAGTCAGTGACCCTACCTCAGGTCTCACAGGATCTTCAATCCCAACAACAGCGATGCACGTCAGACCAGTAACAATATCATTTTCATTGTCCCATTCCGGCTCAGGTTCCCCCGCTGGGAAGTCTCTGAATGCCAGGCAGATGGTTCTGAGCCCTTCAGAAGCCATTGGCTCAATTACAGTTTTCACAATATCATCACGGTCCCTAGGTCTAAATACCTTTGGTTCTCCATTAGCACTCAGTATTTTGAAGCACCTGAAAAGGAAGGTTTAAAGAGTTATCAAATTTTAACCACAAGTTCAGCCCATTCAATGGCTTTAGTCAACTCCAGTAAGTTTCTACAAGCTTTGTTTCCACTAGACTCAGACACACACACAAAAAGCCAGTAGCAGTATCTCTAAGGTAATCTTCTCCATATGCACTTAATCTCTTCCCAACTGCAAAACACACGAGCTGTAGAAAGTTAACTGAGCTCAGTCATCCTAGGATGAAAATATGTCCAACGAATTTTGGACACAGACATTAGTTACCTCCCAGAAGCATCCATTTCTCCACTGTATGTAAACAGACTGGTGTCTGTGCTGGTTGAGTCGGTCAATCCAGTTTCAAGTTCAGCACAATAATCCCACCTTGTTAACAGCTATACAAGTCTCAGAAGTACAGTATGCTTCCAGAACATGCATGTGGTGCTTACACAGCTGTAAGCACTAAACTTACAGCACTAAAAGCAAACTCTGGTACTGCTATCCTTAAGAGTAGTAATGTTTGCCCCCCACCCCCAACCTAAGTGCAGAGAATTCAGAGAGCATCTGGCATAGAGTTCTTAATGTGAAGTATTAAATTAAAAACAAATACTTAAATCGGATTTAAATGTTTGTATAAGAGACTAGATTCAACACTATGTACCCTAGCATTTCAACACATGCTCCTTTAGTTATGTTTCTTCATGCCAAAGATGCCATTCACTACCACGTATCTTGAACAATAAATTTAGTCTCTTGTTCATCTGTGTTCTTAGTAAAGCTTTGCCACAAAGTAACGCTATAAGCATTTGTTTTACAAATTAGTACTAATGCAACACTGAAAAAAAATGTAAGAATTCATTACTTTCTTAAAATATCAAGTTAAGACCTGGCAGATCTGCTAAGATGACTACTGCTACATTTAAGTGTTTAGTCCAAGGGTTTAGGAAATTCCCAGGTGCAATACATACAAAAAGGTTTCCACCTCAGCCAGGAAATGAAAATGAAGCAGTCCCTTAAATCTTCATAGCATTCATCATAACTGAAATTTGAAGTTTATCTATCTGAATTTCCTGATTTTTGGTTATCTGTTCAAATGTCAGTAACCACTAAGGATATCTTGTGCTACCTACCATCATAGGGCTTGTGATAAATACGAAGCGTTCCAAGGTGACTAAATGGAAGCCAGCAAGCTTTATGTAAAGATTTCACTGCAACTCACTTCCAATATTTGACTTAATGGTAAGTAAAGAAGTATAAAACTTGAAAAAGTTTGCTGCATCTCTTCTATGCCTAATTAGTGACTCATTTGTGTGTTATAACACATATTCATGATTACACTTTCAGTGCTCGAGAATAGTCATACGTATTCTAATAAACAATGAGCAGCACAATTGACAAATCAGGTTACAAGCTCCGAGATGAATTTCTGGCACTGCATAGGTAGTGGGTAACGAAAGTGGCTTATGATGCTAGGACTTTTTCCTAGTCGGTGCATACTCTGCAATAGTTTTGGAATTACAACTATTCCAATAGCATCCAAATCAGTCTAGGTTTTGTTGTTCTTTGCCAAATGCCCTTATTGTTTATTTCTTATCTCAGTTATGAAGCCAAGTGGACTACCTGAGTCTGGGCTGAAGGAGTTCTAGCAACTTCTACAGTTCAATTGCTCAATAAGATAAGGTACAAAATACTGCTGAAGGTAGAAGTAATGCAAACAAATATTCACTGATGAGACTTGGCTTAAAATCGAGCTATGAAAAAATTCACATCTAAATCTAAGTTCCATATCAAAAGGAACAAGAGTCAAGAGTCTTTTAAAGACTGACCTTTTGTTGTCAGCACTAAGTTGAGGAGAAGGCAGATTTAATCTTTTTCCCTTTAGGGCATTAGTACTTAGCTAGTAACAAGCAAAAAGGTAAATTGAACGGATGAACATAATCTATGCACTACTCGGACTAGAAATAGTCTGACATTAGAACCAAGACCAGAAGGTCTACAACTTCTGTTCCTAGAGAACATGAGCATACATGCTTGACTTCTCTCATCTTAGTTAGGAGTCACCACAGCCTTCTTCACACCTAAAGGTTTGTCCCACTGGTGACTAATCTCTTGCTAATAGTCTAATCTCATTCTAATAAATCCTCTATAGATGGGCAGATGGATAAAGAAGTGTTTTGCTTTGTCATATTAAAACCCCTCCAGATTCTCCATTGGTCAAGTTCAACCTCCTGTTAAAATGATCAACTTGGACACCAACTTGCAGAGTCTTTTGAAGCTAAAAGTAATCACTTTTCAAAGGCACAAGTCCTTCCTAAAGTTAAGGCATATCAGCTGTTGGGACTTTACTGGAAGGTGGGTGAGCATTTTGACCAACCATACCTAAAGTTAAAAATGTTTAACCAGAGAACAGATCAATTCATAGATGCTTTCCTGTATCAGAGCAGACTTCACAAGTTAAAATTAATCACCAGCTTTTTTTTTGGGGGGTGGGGGGTGGGGGGGGTGGGGGTGGGGTGGGGGGGTGGGGGGTGAAAATTGAAGTACCTGAAATGCTAATTGCCCACTTTACTGTAAAAAGACAAACAACTGAGGGAGATGAGGTGGGAAGCTGGATGCAATCACAAGGGTATTAGACAGCTGCACTTGTTTGTGAATAGGGCGACAGAAATATTTTGCAGATTATGGCACAATGTTTAACACTTCAGCCTCCTCACCCATCACACAACATTTAGCCAAATTTAAGTGCTGAATTACAATAGTAGTTATTCTTACTTTTTAAGAACTATCTCAGAGGCACCTTTACTGAATATCCGGAAACTGCCATCAGAATTTTTTAACACAGTACTCATAGATTTTCTAACAGAGTTGAAGGTGTACACTTTGTACAAATCCTCTTCTGGTATCTCATTTCTTACGTCCTGATAATCACGTTTTAAATCCAAGAGCAATCCCAGCAAGGCACATTCAGTTTTATTTCCAACATGACGTGGTAGGCCACCTTCTTTTTCAGGAGGCTGCAAGAAGAACAAGAACCTTTGCTGATTAGGAGGTTAACTTACAAACCACTGAAGTACAGCATTTAGAAAAACAAGGAAGCTAAGGCCAAGCTTAGCTCTGGGATGGGGATGTTTCACTTTTGCAATGACTGCTCTGTAAATTCCTACAAGTCATAAGCCGAAGTCATACTGTTGGCTTCTGTATCTAACTTCTTCTGTACCTGTTTAGGATCTTTCAGTCACTTTCTCAGACTCAAAAATCACCCGTTAAGTTTGTATCAAATCCCAACGTGACCCTTCTAAAAGGCATTTTCCATTGCTTGAAATATTTATCTGATCAATTGAGTGTAGTCCCTGAATTGTTTTGCATTTAAAAGTACAGACAAGTTTAAGTAAACTAATTTAAACAAGCTAAATGGCATTATTTCTGCTAAATTAAAGTATCCTCTCCTGTAATAACTCTTCCTCAATGACTTAGACTACCATCACATCACCTGTTAGCCTTCTACTGAACACACTAAGTCTTTAAGCTTCTTAAGACTCACTACAAGTTCTGTTTTCCAGGCCATGCCCTATTTAACCGGAAAGAGTTCAGAAACAAGTTTCCAACCCTTTAATACCAGAACAAGTTTCTTATCTCAGCAATATGGAATGTGCACATACTAGTGCTGTAAGTAAAGCAGTATTTCTCTCAAGATATTTCTGAGCTTATAGAGCTATAACATTGCAGTATAGTTTGTAGCAAAAGAAGGCAGAAGCACTTACTCAGCCTGACATGCCTCAAGCAGCTACAGCTGAACTATATTAACCATAAGTCAGTGATCCATTTTCATCATTCAGAGCTGCAAGATCTTGGACCTGGCTGTACTGAATACACACATTTTCAAAATGTTCATGTTAATATGCAATTTAAGATGTCTAGTTCTGGGCTCCCCCGTACAAGAGAGATGGACATCCACAAGCAAGTCCAGCTATGGCCCATAAAGGTGATAAAGGGACTGGAGCACCTGACATACGAGAAGAGGCTGAGAGAGCTGGGACTGTTCAGCCTGGAGAAAAGAAGGCTCTGGGGGAGAAACTTACCAGTATGTATCACATGCCTGAATGGCGCAGGTGGGTGGAGCGACGGTAAAGACTGCCACGCC
Source organism: Pluvialis apricaria (assembly GCA_017639485.1). NCBI lineage: Eukaryota > Metazoa > Chordata > Aves > Charadriiformes > Charadriidae > Pluvialis > Pluvialis apricaria. Next base: position 173,243,789 of record CM030007.1, on the reverse strand, counting down.
AGATTTTTCACTGGTGCGCCCAGTGAGAGGACAACAGGCAATGGGTACAAACTGAAACCCTTGAAATTCCATTTGAACTTAAGGAAACACCTTTTTACTCTAAGGGTGGTCAAGTACTTGAGGTTGCAGAGTCTCCACCCTTTGAGATCTTTAAAACCTGACTGGTCGTAGCCCTGAGCAATGTACTCAGGCTGACCCTGCTTTGAGCAGAGGGGTTGGACCAGAGGATCTCAACAGGTCCCTTTCAACCCTCTGTGATTCCGTAAAACAGACTGACTCCGACTGCATTAGATGCAATTTGATTAAAATCGTAGTAGTAAAGGACCTGGTCAGTTTACACACAGCTACTTTTTTTTTCTTTCTATAAAAAAATCTTCAGAAAATAGACTGTGAAACTCCTCACATGCTATAACTCATTAGTAGTACTTCAGTCTTGTTTCACAGAAATTGGTGCTGGTGATCTTGATGTGCCATCTCATGTTCTGCTGTTTAGGTAATTCTTGCTGAGGTACTATCTTTATTGGCGGAAAAGTAGCTTTTGGACTGGGGTTTTACTGCGATTCCTGTACAAAAGCATTCACAGCCAAGGCTTCTACTAAATCTTGAAGGGCCAATTTCTTTCTTTTTTTTTTTTTAAGCTAAATCCTAACTAATATTTCTACTGCCTTAAAGAACGTAAGTTATGCAACACATTGGAATAACTACAGCAAGGAAGCTATGTTTGGAGTTGTAGAAAATGACGCACACAAAAGTGCTAAATAGCCCAGTATGTAAAATGTGTAACTGACTATTATTCTTTTTATTTCAAAATATTTCGGAAGTCTCAAACAAGGTATGAGCAAAGACAGTACAATTCTAAAGCCTACAAACTCATACAACAGTATCTGGAATAAAAATCCAACAAAATCCTCATCTGTACTTGCATTTTCTCATTACATTCTAGCTAATGTTATGCTACTCTTACACATTTACTTCAAAGTAGCACTCAAATCAAGCCAAGATGCTCTTCAAGTAAGGTAAACAGCACCACTTCTAAAAACAAATTTAGACAGAACTGAACGTAAAGGGAGTTATCTTCCTGACATTGTATCTTTGAATTACCAGTTCAAAACCTAAATTATCAGTTTTAACCGAAATAAGCTATTTTTGAAGGTTAGTCTCAAACGAACAGTTGAGCAGTTTACAGCAGGTACGAAATACTTTACACTACATTTTGCCACACCCTTACACTTAACGATCTACCACATGGCCACCAGACAATTTGCACCTTTTGAGGAAGTTGTTTAGTTACCTTAATTAGAATGCATAGAATGAGTAGAAATCCACTTACCAGTATTTTGGAAGTATAAGCACAATTAACAGAAATTCCTGTCACAAGGTAAGCCATAGTTTTCTCTGGAATAGCTTCTGGTTCTGGAATTTTTTTATAATGCTTTTCATTGATGTAGGCTTGGACCACTGTCATTCTGTTCATGGTCAATGTTCCCGTTTTATCTGAGCAAATAGCTGTTGCATTGCCCATTGTTTCACATGCATCCAGGTGTCTCACCAAGTTATTGTCTTTCATCATTTTCTAAGGAAATAAAAGCAGTCAACAGCTATCCATGACCATTACTTCACAGTTCAGAAATTCGCATTTAGGGCGTCCAGTCTTACACAGGGGTTTCAGAAGACACTCAGACTTTAAGTTACCTCGTGTCTTACAGAGGAAGAATTTGTAGCTGCCACATTCTGTAAGGATTCCTTTAAGTCTATTATGTCACAGTAGACTTCATTTTGAACAACCTTCATAAATACAGTCTTAATCTCCTGTATCTGCACGTCACACTGACTGCTGATGTTACACAGACTGGTATGAGCAACTAGTTTATGATGCTTAGAAATAGAGGAGAGGTACAGACTGAGCTTTACCAGATACATTTAAAAAATCTTTCTGCTTACAAGAAAGATCGAGTAAGCTATGTTACAGACTTAATCCAAAAATCATATGATATATATGTCAAAGACGCTAGAGTCAGACTTAAAATTAAATACAAATTGGGAGCCTAACATTTCAGCTAAGATAGTGCGGACTACACAAGTTTCATAGATCAAATATTGCTTTAAAGTCTTTACTTAACAGGTTTGGATAGTATTTTAACCTTGAAGCGGCTGACTAACTTCAAATGATACAATACTAAGGCCACTTCTAGTTAGTGCTATAAGTTATCAAGTTTTAGAACACAGCCTAAACAGCCACTGTCTTTAGAATTAGATTTTCAGATCAATAACCAGTCCCAGCATGCTAAAGCAATGAGAAAAATCAAGAGAACAAAGAGCATGAGTTAAAAAACATGCTGTATAATAAGTAGAAAGCTGTATGATCTACAATATTCAGTCATCAAGGAGAATCAATCTGGAAACTTTTGTAGTAATTGCTTAACACATCAGTTAGAAGTTCAGGTTTACAGAATAGTTTGTTATCTACAAACTCTCACACATCTGTATTATATGCAAATGCTACAATGTTATGAGCTAGACCCATTCACCTTTAGCTGGTGACAACAGGCTGTTCATTTTAGTGAGTATTCAGAGGTTTAAGAAAAATACTGTGGTGGATTTCTTATGCAGTTCAGAGAAACAAGAAAAGCTTCTCTCCAGTCTGTTACATACATGTGATGTAGCACACCTCAACTGAGATTTTACATCTGATGAATACAAACACCTACCTTTAAAATCTGTTCCCTCATCAATCCACTTACCTTAACAGAGTAAGCCAGAGATATAGTGACTGCAAGTGGAAGACCTTCTGGTACTGCCACCACCAAGACTGTAACTCCAATAATGAAGAACTTCACAAAATACTGAATATAAATTGGTGTACATTCCGCAAGCCAAGGTCTCTTCTGAACCCAGAAGGTATCAATTACAAAATATAACACAAGGATAATGACTGTGATTGCAGACATCAACAAACCTTGGTAAAAAGAGAATAAACAGTTTTCAGAAATTATCTCAAATATTTGGCAATAGAGACTCTGGACAAGTCACATGCAAATACTTCTGCCTTTACAGAAGTTAGTTTATAACTAAGATTTTAAACAGGCAAGTCAGGAAACATTGAGGTAGTTCTCAAAGGTGTTCCAACTTTCAATGCAAGTATTTTCTCACGCATTTCACATAGAAGCTAAATATTTTTTTCTTCCTATTTAATCGAGAAGTGTAGATCTAATTATGAGCAGGAGACACCAATATGTAAAGTCAATTGACTAAGCAGAACAAGAACTGAAATAATTCAAGCGGCCTTCAACAATTGTACTGCTGACTTATTCAGTAGAGAAAGCTGCTGACAGTCTGTACCCTGCTTCCTGCTGAAGGTGGGATTAAATATGGCATCTAAGCACAGTGCTCAATGAACTGGGAGTAACTGGGAAGACAAATCAGAACTGCTCTTAGCAAGCTGAGCAGCACACTTAAGACACCACATGAAAACAGTGAAGGAAAATGGACCTGGCGGGAATAAAGGAACAGAAATCACTGAAGTGTCAGCTCTTCATAGAAAGATGCTTCAGTGTGTGCACCATCCCAAAGCAGCAGGACAGAAAAATGCATGCATGAAGCAGACGAGCATTAAGGGTGCAGGGGCAATTACAATGGATCAAAAGGTATGTAAAGGAAAACAAGAGCTCTTACTTACAAAAGACATGAAAAAAAATGTTTGATAACAACAGTATTTTACACCAAACATACCATGGAAGCTTTATTCAACATTTGTTAGTACAATTTTCTCTGAAAAATGAACATTGCTATACATTAACTATGGAGTGCTAAAGCTGAAAGTTTAATTGATTTGTCCTCACACCATAACTGTCTTCTGACATAGATGCTGAAGTCAGCCCTATTTGAGCTGCAGGCTGTGCTACAAGACTTCTAGAAGTTCCTTCTAGCCTAAATCTTTCAACAATTCTACATGGACCAAAACAAATCCTGCAATATTTGAATTAAACCTCTACACACTAGATAATATAGCCTAAAAGTTACACTGATCTTCATTGTTGGTTTAGTCTACTTTCAAGAAGCAACAGTTTACCAAAAGTTTTGACAAAACAGCTGAACATTAGCTGACAGAAGAGTAACAGAAGCTAAAGGACAGTAGAAAGTCAATAAAAACGTTACATATCAGTAAGGCATATGTTAAGTGGAAATTCCTAAGCCTCTGGAAGTACCAGAGATAACCCTGGTCGACCCTACCACATTTTCCAGACTTCACTTAATTTATAGTTCTCTAGATACATCACTAAATGCCTTATCTTATCTAAAAAGATCTTTCATAACAGTTGTCAAATGTTATGAAGTTGGAATTTTCTCTCCCAGAAGCTGACACTCTAAAGCCTGAATGTGTTTAAACCAAGGAAAAATAAAAGCCATCCACGACACAGTCTGAGAAGCCATCAGCATACTTAGGCACAACGGCACACTTGCATGCACTGGAATTTTGCATCAAACTGGTCAAGGCTAGCTACTTGAGTTACCCCCTCACAGACTATGCATTTTCCAATTTTATTCAAACATGTAACATCAACACAAGGAGGGTACTGATACATCATACCTGCTTTGCCAATCTGAACCGCGAGCTTTGTAAGTTTGCCTTGAAGAACCGACTTTTCTTTCTTTGGCAAATTTGCTCTCTTCTTGTCTTTCTCGTCTCCATCCCCACCATCCTCACTCTTCAGTGGTTGCATTTCCATGGCTGCCCCATCCTGAGCTTTAGCTAGAAGTTAAGATCAAATAAAGTTTAGTCATTGAGGCGTGCCCAAAATCAATGATACTTAAAAAAGTTTAACACCACCAAGCTCCACTAAAACACCAGTACTGTGTAATACCTTGTATCCAGAGATGCCACACTACATGTGAATGTTTAAACAAGTATATTGGGTGTAGGTGTCCAGCTGCTGGCAGCAGTGGAGCTGCAGCCTGTGGATAAGACCATGATGGAGCAGGTTGTTCCCCTGCAGCCCACAGAGGACCACAGTGGAGCAGATATCCACACTGCAGCCCATGGAGGACGCCGTGTTGCAGCAGACAGATGTGCCCTGAAGGAAGTTGCAGCCTGTCAAGGGCCCGGGCCGGAGCTTGCTCCTGGTAGGAGCTGTGGCCCGTGGGATAACCACACTCGTGCGGTCTGTTCATGAAGGACTGTACCCTGTGGGAAGCACCCACATTGGAGAAGTTCATGAAGGACTGTATCCTGTGGGAGGGACCCCACGATGGAGCAGGGGAAGAACGCGAGGATGAAGGAGCAGACACAAGCGTTATGAACCGACCAAAAAACCTTATTCCCCATCACCCTGTGCTCCTCAGAGCAAGGAGGTAGGAGCTGGGAGTGAAGTTGAGCCTGGAAGGCAGGGGTAGATGGGGGGACGGTGGTTTTAGTTGTTTTTGTTTCTCACCATCCTACTCTATTTTTTAATCGGTCAGAAATTAATCTTCCCCAAATTGAGTCTATTTTGCCTGTGAAGATAATTAGTAGGTGATCTCCCCATCCTTATCTCAACCCACAAGCTTTTCATCCTATTTTCTGCCCCATTCTGCTGAGGAGGGGGAGTGAGAGCAGCTGGGTGGACATCTGTCAACCAGCTAGGGTTAACTCATCTCAACAAGATAGCTTGAAAATCATTGGTAAAGTTTACTTTTGTAGTACCTAGCTATGTTGAGACTACCAAGTTCATTTAAGCATTTGTTTTGGGCAGACTCACTTATGCCGTCCTTAGCATAAGCACTTTGGATCTAAGTATTCAAGATGTATTTTCATAAGAAAGTATGTATTCATTACATACATTCCCGGAAAACAGGGATGTGCAAGAAAGTATCAGAGAACCTGCATTTACCTTTGTTACGGTTTTCAACAGCTCCATCTTGCTTTTTACCTGTCAGAGAGGGGAACAAGTTGTGTTTTAAATTGGCTGTCCAGAATTCATTGCAGTGTTTATGTTTATATATAATGCATACACTACCATATGCTGAAACAAGCAACTACACTTTAGGGGGGAAAAAGTGTAAAACTGGAGAAAGGAGGCCTGATGCAACTGAGGCTTTAAAAGTGTGAGTCAAGTCACAGAAACAGCTCACATCAGTTTTTTGGACTTTCCTTTTCCCATACAAGACTGCAGCAGTGTTATGCTACCATAGCTAAGTTTGCACAAATTACCGATACAGATATTTATTAGTTGTGAGGAAAGCTTTTAAAAGGCTTGCCTAAACATTTTTCTAGGAAAGAAATTTGTGACATTAAAGTTATTCTGGTGGCCTCAGTCTTGCTTTCTGTTCTTCCAACACTTAGCAACTGTATCTGTCTAATACTATAAATGTAGGATCTCACTTCCAGAATCAGTGATTTTGTACAACATTGCAGAAGCTACTGTAGTATAAAATATTTATAAATCCACACCAAAGCTTAATGGAGGTACAGCACTGGATTACGGGATCTATGGTAACCCTATTTACGCAAGCATGAACATAATCTGTTGGCAACATACCAATATTCCGCCACTAAGAGAATAGTTCAAGTTCATAATAAAATATCTCTCCTACCTCTGTTCAGAAATTGAGTTCAACAAGAGATCATAAAGAAGGACAGTGAAATAATGAAATAAATTAATGAGTGAAACCTTAAAGTTAACTGGAAGACCAACACATCATGCATAGCTTATTGGGGCAGGGAGGGTAGGCTACCTTCTTTTGTTTGGGTTTTCAGGTAAAAAGGTTTAGATAATACTTTGGCAACTGACAAACTTTTCTTCTAAGTAGAGAAAGCAAGGGTTATAGTTACTTTTTGCAATGATCTGAAATGAAAGTACAAAATTGGGGAACTTAGAACAAAACCTATAATTTTGTAGTATCACTAGTAATTCATTAGATCTTCGGCCTTAAGATTTCCTCATGAGCATCCTCAGAACAGCTGAGGAGGAAAAAAAACCAAAAAACAAACACCAACACCCCCCCACCCCCACCCCCCCATGTTCACCTTCTCCAGAAGATGCTACTGCGGACTTCTTAAGAACTCATCATTGTCTCTTAATTTAGTATTTGTTCTTTTCTAGTTCTCCTTTCCCTTACAAGAGCAAAGTTCTACACTTGAGTTACTTCTAACTCCTTGTACATACATTTGCTTTCACTCTGATCCAAGCCATACTCAGCCAACTAAAAATAGCCACTTTAATCTCCTTAACGTTCACAGAGAAGCTAATTTAGTTTAACCTGAGTTTTACCAAGGAGAATCTTATCAGGCACCCTGCTTAAGGGAAAGAGGAAGTTGTCTATCTTGGGAGACAAAAACCCCACAGGAGTTCAGGCCCTAGGATACACCAAAACACTACTTGTCAAAAGGACTTCTGCTTATAGAATAATAAACACTGGCAGAATATTAATAAAAGCTATAATCTTCACATCTCCTGTAGCAGCTGGTACTGTTGCCTGCTTCCTTCTCCTTCCTCTGTAAGGGAAAGAGCAAAGGATGGAAACTGTTCCACACGAATCCCTGGAAGCGTTGCAGATCAACTTTTACTCTTCACGACCACACTTGAGCTTGAAACTAATTTTGAAATTTCAATTTTTCTTGTAACAATTCTTGTAGCTTACTTCTGAAGAAACTTACTACTTTAAGTTTCAAGAAGGGTCAGAATTGTAAAGTATTTGTGGATTAAGACGAGACAAAAAGCACAGTTCAATCCTAATTCCTGCACAGAGCACACATTTCAACAATTGCCTCTTTAGTTTGAAGGCCACTGAGATTCCTAAATGCATTTCTGTATGGCTTTCCATTACTGTTTCATATTCCTCTGATGAAAAAAGTGTATTCTTCTGCCAAGAATCCTCAGGCTCAGTCCCATCCAGTAAGCCTCACAACAGTTCCTAGAAAAGTTTTTGCTGTGGTGAAGCTCAGTCCTGAACATGCCTTGCGAGAGCTAGTATCAAAACATTACTGGTTAACATTTCTAAGCTTTGATTCTCAGGACAGAGGCTATGGCTTACATAAGTGGCCTTATAATTCTAGCTACTGAGCAAGGCCTTTAAAATAAGGAAGATAGCCCATTTCACAGAAGGGCTCCAAAATGCTCTGGGTTACAAGCCCCTCATCCCTCAAAAGAAAAAAAGTTTACAGAAAAGTGCTGCTAGGGATTTGCCATGTTTATATCTCTGAGCATTCAAAGTTTCAGCTCTGGAAGAAAAGGAGTGGCAGAAGAAGCTGTCTGCTTATTTTTATCAGGACCAGTCTTATATATGCTTAAGACAGCCACAAACTCAGCAGTCTCAATGATACAAGCTTTTCTCCTTTAAGTGTCATCGAAAATGTCCTGTACAGGGAGTTCTTCTATCTGTCAAAAGCAGAACTAGATACTTACTAGGTTGAGTTATTGGTAATAACCTGTTTGCCATAAACAAATATTTGTTATTAGACATGAATGTACTTTGAAGTTACACAAGATAGCAGTGTAACAATTTATACATGGTATGGCTGGTTAAGAGATGTAAACTTTCCAACCTCTAACTGATCAATGAGATCTGAAGTTTAACTAAAAATCCACATGACAAGAGTTATAAGTAGTGGTGTACTCTCAGGTCACTGCACCTGACCTTTATTTTTTCCAGTGAAACCTACTAAAAGTCTAAGGTTTAAAAAAAGATTTCTGGCTCGAGATGACTAGAATATGTTTTTATCCAGTAACATTCAGGAGTTCACCCCTCCCTCCTCAGGGATTTAAGATTATTATGCCTACTTTTCTTGTCCTTCTTCTCTTTCTCCTTCTCCTCTTCATCTCCTCCAGCCCCAAGTAAGGTAAAGATGATTCCAGTCTGAGAGTTCACACCTACAGCAGTAACTACCATTCTTCCAGAGCCTTCCATCACATGTGTACCTGAAAGATTGAATGAGGTTTTCCACTGAGACTTGAGCAGCTGTATGGCAGAGCACAAAGGAAATGAGTTTTCAAACTTCACGTTGACGAAACCCTGAGACGTGTATGTATACCACTGTGTTCCCCTAGAGCTTTAACTGCCAAAACTATCTGGAAAATAAGCAAAATGTTTGTCAGTTTTAAGAGTCTGCTCACTTTGACAAAGTTTTGTACTAATTGCAGTGGTTTGGGATACTTCTAGGAGTCCAGCCTAAATGAGGTCTAGTTTGACAGATTTTAACTTCAAAATTTTAAATAACCAGTTTACCCCCAGAAAAAGAACACTTTCTGCAAGAATCGTCAAATGTTACACACCTGACAGCAGCATTGGATCTCTGTCCAGAGATTTCTTAACATGATCAGATTCTCCAGTCAGTGAGCTTTCATCAATTTTGAGGTCATTTCCCTGAATGAGTACACCATCAGCCGGCAAAAGATCACCTACGAGAGATCACTGGGTATGTTGACTGCAGTTCCTTTTTTAAAAATAAAAGAAAGTTCAACTTTAAAAATAAGTTTACCATATTTCACTTGTGCAATATCTCCAACAATTATGTCAGCTACTGGTATTTGGATGACTTGGCCACCTCTGATGACTGTGAATTTCTGTTCTTGTTCAATACGGCTCTGCAATCCCCGAAATTGTTTCTCTTTACTCCAGTCATTGAAAGCTGTTACTAATACCACACAAACTACAGATAGGAGGATTGCTGCTCCTTCAATCCAACCTGCTTCAGATTCCTCCTCTTCTTCACCAACATTTACTGATCCACATACTGTAGAAAACAGGTTTTAGATTTAAGAAAGTTCACGCAGATAGTTATTTCAACAATAAAAAAAATTTTGCCAAATGGAAGAAACTACCAAGAGTTGCTAAACATCTGTGATAGCCTTCTTTGCAATTTTTTACATTTATTTTCAGTAATACACAAAGAAGCTAAAGAACCTGAAAGCTAGAGCAGCTCAAGGAAGTTAAACCACCTAGAATTTACAGCCCTGCTTATCTGAACATAAGAGTAATTTATATATAAGTTACTTGGCCTTATTATTTTGTTGAATGATGGCATAAGAATGACAGGCTAGACAATCAGTTAACCACCTTCTGCTTTCTCAACATTCCCCACTTTACCTTTATCTTAACAAGCCAGATACCATTGCAAAAATTCAGTTCAATGAAGGCCAGATCCCTTCATCTTCCCTTTAGAAGTATAAATATAGCTTCATTTCTTAAATTAGAAAGTTACCAGTGTCATATTGCAAATCAAGGAAAATTTAAGACTTGCTGACTCCCCAAAGAAAGCACATGACCGCAAATTATAAATTGCTTAAATATTTGAGGCAAAGCTAAAAAAAACACTTGCACAGAAACACAACCAGATCAAGACAAGTCCTTGTTACTGCTGCATGCAGTTTACCTTTGGCATTATTTTGGTCAGAACGATACTAGATCATGACTAGAGAAATACCATGTTGCCCTTTTTAAGGCAAGCTAGAATTTTAGTAGTGTTCTCTCAGTAAGAAACAATAAGCTGCTTTTCCACTGACTTACTGTCTCCAATCAGATTTACAGTATAGGCGTGTTGGACCAGGAAAGCCAGTAGTATACTAAAGGTAGGTACCTACTTTTTAAAAAGTTTACTTACGTGATTCATTTCCTCCTGGAGGCTGGTAAAAAGAAAGGCCCAAGGATACTACGGCTGCAATTTCTAATATAATTAGTGTAACGTCCTGTAGTGCTTCCCATACTAACTGAAGAAATGTTTTTGGCTTTTTAGGAGGTATAAAGTTCTTCCCAAAAACTGCTTCTCTCCTTTCTATATCTGCTGGATTTCCACTTAAACCTATTTAATAATAAAACAAAGTTAGTCACACTTACTTGCATTTCACCCTCACATTAGAAATGATTGAGGTTTCCCATTCATGGAGTCAAGCGCCACTCCGTATTTCAGTAACAATACTGAAAAGTCATATCTCAAATATAATTTCATAAGTATTATCCTTTAACTCAGAGTCACTAGAGAAAACCAGCTATATTTTATAATTCATGTTTTGCCAATATAAAGTAAGCTGATGGTCTACCTACTTGCATTTAATATGACATAGCAACAGAGTAATAGTAACAGACATACCTTTGTAAAAAGTAAACAAGTTTGCAAGACAAGATCATAAGTAGAGTTACTACTATCGAGACTGAGTAGCACTATGCAGCTTTAGCAAGACCACAGCCTGTGAAGCCAGCTCTGGTTCCCACTGTAGGGATTCTGTATTCAGAGATAACATCCTAGGATCCTACAATTAATGTAACATTTATAATGAAATATTTAATATAATAATATAAAATACTATAAATATTGTATTTGTGTATAATTTAATTACAATGTAAAATACTATAAAAAGCTGGTGAAGCTCTCCAAGCACTTAATGATGCTGCTTCCACCTGGACAGCATTTGTTTGCACTTCTGAAGCTTCATTTTCTTTCTATCTCCTCTCACATAGAGAGCGCCCATATTTAGCACCGTGCAGGGCCTGTCACCTTCATTTTGTACCTATTTTCTTTCTAATATGGCACATTTCTTTCAGAGTCCTCTTCTCTGTCCAACTCTTGTACCATCCTTAAGGGACACAAACTAGCAGGAAAGAAAGGCCTTCACTAAAAGGCACTGCATGCTTCAAGAGTTAGCCAAGTCCTTAGAAATAAAGGAACACCAAGTATATTCAGTGCAAGGTCATGCACTCAAGGTCTTCCATAAGAACACCTCCTGTTTATTCCTTCAACAGTTTCCAGCTGCCTAACCTGAATTTAAGCCACTAGCTCATTTTTCAAAACAAAATGGTCAAACGTCCAGCCATGTTCAGAGCACAGGTCTGGATACTTCAACCATATTGTCCCCAAGGTTATGATCAGCACCTGCTTAAAGACAACAATTTTCCTCGTGGCAGTTTTTTTAGTAGTTAACCCAACTGCTTAGTGATAAAGGCATTGCAAACACGCTTGGTAATCAGTACGAACAGCAACCACTGCAACTGGCTTTCATAATAAGTGGGGTATTTAATACCTCTAACAGACGTTTCCTAGAACTGTCACATGATATTTCAAGACACTTTGCAAAGACTACTGAACTGCAAAGCTCAGTTTTAAATGCTAACAACTGCTATGTAATCACTTAACTGAAAAGCAAAATATTATGTGCAAATCTTTTCAAAAGTGAAATGAATTAAGCAGTCTTAGTGTATATAATAAATAAGATTTAGTCTACCACTCTTAGATTCACCTTGAATTCATGGCTTTGGAGGTTTAATACAAAGGAGCAATTTTACTCGCTAGCCTTAACACTACACTTCTTGAAGTTCAAGCTTTGAGGTGCTTACTTTCACTCAACTCAAAGGGCACTGCAAGACCATTATGCAAATCAAGCTGAGAGGATCTAGAAAAACTCAAAACAGCTTGGCCATTCCAAAAGGCTGGACCATATTGCTATTTTGCAAGATACCATTTCTGTCATCCTTTTAGCATGGCAGAATTTGGAAGATTATTTACTAATATCAGCAGCACCACCTTCCTCCTCCCTTCACAGGGTACCAGGATGCAGAACATTAGAAGTATACAGCAATCATCTGAGTAATGAAAAGCGTTTTCCAAGGCTATATAAAGTCAAGCTACTATCAGAACCACTTAGTGAAGATTAGTAAATAAGTCTGGCAAAGACAAAAAGCATTTGTATTTTTAGTATTTGCCATAATACACCATGAACCGTTACTGGACTTGCTACATTTACCACGCCACTGGCAATTTCATAGTTCACAATCTGCAGTCCTGAGGTCAAAACTACTGCTATTATATTGTTCACTATGTATCTGAACTGGGGTAATTTATGTTATTTAGGGTTAAGTTTGAAAAAATATTAGGCAAGGGACTTGTTAAAGCTTCACATAGAAATTTTATTAGAAGTCTAGAAGTAGAAGTTACTAGATAATGAAAATTATGTAGACCTGTGAAAATATCGAAGGTGGACCATCTCTCCAGAATACAGGAAGGACTTTTGCTACTACAGATATGTCAAACATTCATTTATTCACATTTTCATATGTTTGTACACATCTAAAGGATATAATAAACATTTAATACTAAGCAGTAGAGTCTGGTCGGTGTCTTTTTTTAGTAATACTGGTAAAGGACAGTTCCCATTTCTCATTTCAAATCAGATAGGTCTGATCCACATTTAGTCTGAAAACAGACATTGACTTATATTGTCAACAACTTCAAAGAAAGGAATTACACAAACTGAACTCATCCATCACTTTGGAACTACCTGTACTTTTTCTGTGAAGCCACTGGTAATTACGCAAATCAGCATTTCATATCACAAAGAAAGCTTCTGAATAGGAAGTAGTGTCATAGGGCTTTGCAAGTGTACACACAAGATTTTAGAGAGCCAGAACTAGTATAACACATAGCATATTTTCTGCATAGATCTTGCCTAGATTCTCTCCATTAGAAATGTCTATTTCTATACTTAGACAATTTGAATTCGATAAAAAAGACCTAGTTCTACTTTTACAAGGGCTCTCCAGTACTACCTGAGAAAAATTTATAGCAGCTTACCTGACAGAGAGGCTGGTCCTCTAAAGGTTTGCGGATTGATTTAGAGCCAAAATGACACCTTTGTAGAGGACACTGCTCTAACTCATCTTACTTAACCTTTTGAGCCAATTACCATATTTGACTGTTGAGGCCTTGCTGTGTTTATGAGCTGCTCTCACACTTGAAAAAAAAGATGGTGCCCTTTTATGATGTTAGTGATTGTATTTAACTGATTGCAGGACAGTACATCTAAATGTCAACTCCTTTTGAAAGGGAAAGGCCTTGATCACACAGTACAGCAGAACCAATCTGCAGGAAAGGGCATCTAACCCTTTCTAGTTTCAGTACGCTGACACTCATTATTCCTGTTTCTTAACCTGCTTGTTACATTAATGGACATAAAGAGAATCCTGCAGCATACCAGGTATTTTTGTACACAGCACTGCTTCACATGCATGCACTAAATTTTATAACTCTACTGATGCTGAGGAACAGAAGTTTGCACTCCTCGTGTGTTTAAAAATTTCTTCTTCAGTCTAAAACTCGTCTACTCCCATTCCTTGGCAGGTCAGATATGACAGTTGGCTACTTTCAGTTTGGTAAAGAGGAACCCAGTTCATGTACTGAAATAATTTCAGGAGTCTAGAAATCCGGAAATCAGTCTAGAAATCTAAAAAGCCAGAAATCAGTCTGGCTTCAAAAGCAGATCAAGCCAAAACATGCTAAATGCAGATGTACTCAAGATATCTTATGGCATTAGTAGGCTGTTCTTGATCCAAGGAGACAAGCCTTTCCATAGCATTTCTGAAGAACAGAAAATAACAGCTCTCCAGGATTAAGACAGCAGATACTTTACTCCCACCAACATGACACCACATTGGTTAAAAAGCTGTGCGAGTGCTTAAATGTGGAAATACCACAATCAGCCAAAATCTTGATTTTGGTACTTCTCAATCACTACCAATAGCAGGACCTCACATTAAGTTTGTTTGAAGTTAGATATGTTAGATAAAAATACGTAAAAACATTTGCACAGGATACTACAGTTTAGATATCTTAAGCAGTATGACTTGCATCTTTCTTTCACAAATTAAAGCTTATAGCTTTCATTTACATTGGAATAGAGTAGTAAGAGAGGGCCAGATCTTAAGGAAAACTTCTGGACAACTCTCAGGAAGGAGACTTGAGACATTTCTTTCCTCCTTCACATTTGTACAGTCTATCTTGGAGTAGTAACTCTAGTGAGCAAAAGCACCAGGTAGCCACGTTTCACAGGATGCCATCAAGTCCAACATGGCAAAGATTTTTTTTTTAAAGATGCTATTTCTAGAGAATAAGACTGTGTGATCACTTTCCAAACCTTCTACTAATAGTGACAGTGCCTCTTAGTTCCTAAAGCTGTTGCATTAGGGAATACAAGACCTAGGTAGCAACACAGAAGCATTAATAAGGCCTGCATTAGACTACTAAAACCTCATGTTTCACGAGAGCATGATCTGAATTGTGAACTATAGGTCATATGAGCTAGTCAAAAAACTTACACTTTCACAGTAAGTTAAAAATTGCATGTGGATGCCTAAGTCAATTAACTTTATGCCAAAGTGCAACTTCACCACTAATCCAACATCTCACATGCAGTTAGACCACTTGAAAACACTCTTGCTTACTTATTACCAGTGAATACCTCTGCCTCAGAGGAGTAAGAAGACATATTTTATTATGGTAACTGAAATACTTTTATAAACTTCATTATATTAAAAAAAAATAAAATATGTAGTTTGCTTGACTAAGCTATTTCCTAAATGGAGATTCATCAATAATAGTGTTAAAATTGACTTACCTTCATTTGGTGAAGTTTTCAATTTTGTACAGATGCCATGTACATCTCCATAGCATTCCTGTATTTTATGCAGTGCATCTGTAGCTCGAAGTTCCATAAGAGAACGGAGCTCTGCAAGAGTAACTCCAAAATCTCCATGATTAGCTTCTTTTACAGCATTTTTTACACCACTATATGCAACCGAGTTGTTTGCCATATCACCCATGATGCGCGCAGTCTTTAGTGTAGACAGTTTCCAGTAAGGAACAAGACTTCAACTTAAAATATTTCCAAAAGGAAAATAAATCCTTTGGGTATGAAGACAGTCAGGAGAGGAGACACATCACCCAAGTAAGAGACCCCGTCTGGAGAGATATCTTTGAGGTTGTCCCATGGCGCATTCTGTTCCCCAAGCCAAATGGCATGTACAGTCTAGGGAAAGAATAAATATACATTCGGTTACATAACAGCTATACTGAAACACATTGTAAGACAACCCTACTATTTGTATCGAGGTTACAAAACAAATTTCTGCTTAAGGACAATTTCTTCATATCTCCTATAATATTTTTTAGTTAGCAACCAGCTGGCAAGAGTGACAAGGCATAAAATGGATGTTTCCCATCCCAAAATAACTTTGCATTATTATACTTTCTTAAATCATTAACTTCTTATTGTTGCCTTTAAGTCTTGCATTTTGGTTGGTATATCCATATCGTTTAACATCAAGAGGAAACTTAAACACCTGGATGTAAATCTGTTTTCAGGGAAATGGAGTTAGGAGCATCCACCACTGATGTTACATGGGGTAAGAACATGCTCAAGTTAAAGATCCCAATGTTTCACCAAAGCTTTCACCTCAGAGTTTGGGATGAGCAAGCTATTGTGTGTTCCCATGAATTCATTTGTGCAAACCTCAAGGAAAACAGTTTCAACACTATGTTAGCCCACGCGTGAAGTACTTTTGTAGTGTAAGTAGGAGTATATCTTCAAGCAGACTTAGGTCTTAATGCCTTTTTGCATCCAACACTTTTAGCCCTCCCTCCAGCCCATTTCATCACAACTCAAGCCTCCCACAGTATCTGCATTTAATTTTTTGAACAGACGGGAAAATTGCACAATATCACCTTCCTACTGAAGGTATAGGGAGACTAAGAGCAGCTCTTCCATTTGATTATCAGATCACTGTAGCTGAGAAATTAGTATCTACCCACAGGATTCTTAACCTGCACAGGCACTCGGCTAACACATCTTGCACGTACACATGTATCTGCACAACAGTTTAGTGAACGCACAAACACTTCATGCCTATATAAAGATCTGCTGTGTGCCTAAGACAGAAGTCCGATCATGTAAGTCAGCTTTATCGACATAACGGGGCATGGTGAGCACAAGTAACAATATATTCCCCCACGAGACATTACAACTGTCAGAGGCTCAGATGAACAGTAACTTGGACACTTCCAGATCAACGAGACCCTCAGGTGTCATACGCCTAACAAAGGCAAACAGTTACCACTCACTGCATTGCTTTATGAAGGCAAAGAGTCAAATAACAAAGAAAAGATTTCCAGCTGTTGCCCTGCTAGGTTAAAGGACTGTTTGCCTGAACCACCATGTCTATGTTGAGGTCCAGATATAAGAACCCTAATTACCAAAAATTTAAGGTCTTTGTTCCAGGAAAGTCTCAGTTCTCTGCTCTGGAAACAATCAGCTTCAGCTATAGTCAATTTATCATTTTTATCATTTTAAGCACTGTGCCACAGTACTGCATATGCACTGAAGACAACCACTGATGCTGAAAGACCCTGAAGGGATGTCACCCGACCACAAGCGACAGTCTCATTTCCAGCAGAACTACAACCACTCTTTTCCTGTCACTAGGAGATTCTGAGAAAAGAGCTGTCTATGGCTGTTTTCTGGAGAGTGACAAAAAGCATAAAGCAATCAATATGCACATGCATGAAACTTCAACATCCTATAACATCAAGGTACCTAGTTTAAAAATTAATTTAAAATCTTCATTGCTGTTACTTGCAGAAAAAAATGTTACCACAGTTGAAGAGTCCATGACAATGGTGTTAACCTGCATGCTAGGATGCAGTTTTGATTAACACCCATTCTTCAGCTGACTGTAGCGTGTTCTGCTAGTATCTGTTCTGCTAGTATAGTTCTGCTGTATCCTGTAAGTGAAGAAATTCATGCAAAAAAAAAATTCATGTACGAAAGAGTGCTCTTTAAAGCCACACCAAACCTTTATCTAATGCTCAAAAGCTGGATGCTGTTGACCAACTAGTAGCCTAGGAGGATTTATCAATTGGCATCTGATCATATGCTGTGACAGTATAACAAGAAGCAGATCAGGCAAATGAGTTTGTATAGCTATGGAGAAGATGCTGCAGCTACTAATTAGGCAAAAATAGACCAAGCAGGATGCCCCACCACTAATTACATCAAACTTGATTCAATTTTAATTAAGAAAAGCTCTGTTCAAGCTTCTAGCAGGAGCCCTGCACTTGAGGCCCAAATACACCCAACTCCAAGCGCAGACATGAGGTTAGGCAAAGCTACAGCTCTAGTCACTGCTCACTTGGCATTGGAAAGATTTGAGACTGAATGCTGGGCCATAGGAAAACTCGCTTTCACATGCAAGTAACCTTAAGAACAATAACATCGCTTAATCATAGCTCACGCTGTGCTTTGCACTCTGGTTCCATCATCTCTATGCATCTAGATCCATTTTTGTTAAGACATAACAGTCCAGTGATCAGCTATTACTAACAGTTTATACTGAAAGGGGGTCTCAGATGTTCTGAAGTACCTCAATGGTATCCTAACGTACCAATGGACCCCCGGGTTCACAGGCAAGTTCAATAAGCTTACACTAACACTACAAAAGCATTGCAGTTCTGCAGATCAGCTCTAGTAGTGGTACAGACTATTTGGCACATCCATGTTAGGAAATAGCTGTGGAAAATTGAGACGAACACTGCAGAGACCCTTCAAATTCTGAATACTGAGAAGAGCAGTGTTGCTCCAAATGATAAAAACTTGGTTAAACATTAGCAATTGTTACACCAAATCAGACCAGAAAGAACCTGCTCCAGTAGCCCATTTTTACCAGGCATTTCAATGGACATTACGAAAGTCTCTCAGCACACAGGTACAGAAAGGACTCACCTTAACATAGTTTCTTTGCCGATTCCTACAGAAAAATCTCACTACGCATTTCTTTAAGAAATATCCTTAATGCAGTTTTGATGTCAAACCTTGCAACATTCAATCGCTTCCTGTTACAGCAAGTTCCAACAGTCCACTTTTGTAACAAAGTGGTGATGCATAATGCAACTATAAACAGTAAAATTCAAGTATCAGAAAAGAAAGCATATTTTTTTAGCTACATAGATCATCTAATAATATTTATCTCTTCAACTAGTGGAATATTTTGTTTTGACCAGTGTTTCAGTTCGTACCTCAATTCTCGCAGCAGCCATTTGAGATACATTATTTGAGTAGCATGAGCTCTGAAGTACTATAGTAAAAATGCAATGCACCTCCAACTTCCAATCTGCTAATATCTCACATTTCAAATTCAAGAAACAATTATCAAACTAAAAGTCACTTATACACCATTGCTGGAGTTCCAGCTTATTTAAAGTTTAATTCAGTTGAAGCTATGTTAGCATCCAGCTTAAAGAAGCTGCACGCAAGATGAGAAGTCTGTCTTTCATTAGGCACAGCAACTTTTGGATAATCCTTTGTTTACATATCACTGAGACTAGGAGCAACTTTAAAGCCATTGTCTGTCACACTCCAGTAACTAAAAATCCTGTACTGCAGAGGCACCTCTCAGAAGCAGCAGCACATGCTCTCACAGGCAGGATTCAGCTACCTGTACAAATCTCTCTGAAAAGACCCTGCTGCTGCAACAGCATCACTGACACGTCATGTCATAGCAGCTGCCTATGAGAAGCACTGCATTTTAAATTCCTCAACCAAATCAAATTAGTATCTATCGCTAAGCGAATGCGCTTTGTTACCACACAAAGACAATAACCCGAAACTGTAATCCATGAAACAAAGGTTAGATAATTTTACCAGTGTTAGACGTTCAACAACCTCACGTGCCTCTTTAGTTGGCCTGGAAAAAGGACAAGCTCTAAACAGAAGTCTACATATAGAGATGTTTACCAAAGCATGAAGAGGCTATAGGTTACAACTCTATTTAGTGCCACCAGAACATACTGCGTGGACCAAGCTAGAAGAAGCTGTAACGTGTTTCTTAAAGTGTTCTTGTAACAACACTTTAAATATAAACCCATGTTAATCCCCTGCCCTACCCCCAAGAGCAGCTACTTTTGAGGCAGCCCTGAACACTACGTATGCTTCAAAAAGGACTCCAGAAATAGTCCTTCATAGGTGAAAGTATCTAGTAATTAGTAATTTAGTGATTACCTATATTTAAAAGAAAGCTATAATCTGTGTTTGGCATTCATTAAAATTAAGACTACCCTGAAGTGATACCTTGCAGTGGCCACACGCTGGCAATCAAACGTGAACAGCAGAGTTTGAGTGGCATAATTACTATTGCGCAGATGCACAGGACCCAGCATACCTTAGAGCCCTATCCAAGCCTCTCCTATTATTAAATTTGCATTTCATACTTGCTTCACCAACCTACAGGAAATGCATTTTAATATTGATCAAGGAAATGAAATCTTAGAACACTTAAGCAAACTCATACCTCAAGCGTCAAAGCTCCAGCCATTATATATCCTGTGTCATTCAATTTCATTTTTACATCTGCTTGAACACTGTGCATTCAGATATTAAGCACTAGCTGGTACTAGCATTTGACCTTCAACAACACACTAAAGCTGGTTGCTGTAATATAGGAAAAGGCTTGCAAAGTGATTATCTCAGGAAAGCCTTTGTTTAATCTAATTAGTTCAATGAAGACCGGACAGATCTACATACCAAGAGGTTGCAGTGATAAAAACTGTCCCCATATGTTTCAGTTGTCATGCCGTTTTAATCTGTTTCAAAAAAAACCAGCTTTTAAGATACTGAAAAATATTATATGCCTTTGCATACTTTAATTTGAAACCCATGGCACTGGGTATGTTCCACAGCCATGACATGACATTTTTCCTTGGGGGAAGGGGGATGGGGGGGAAGTTGCCTGTAACGTTATTATAATGGAAAGTCATTTTAACTGAGAACCTGACCTGGAAATTACACTGAAAAGGTCTGAGGTCTTCTGCTCTGGAGAGTCAGTTTTCTTACTTTAAAAGACAGACTGCCATAGCTACTTAAAAGGCTACAGAAACTCACCAGCTGTTTCACAAGAAATATGAATGAATGCTAATAAAACAACAAGTTCATCAAGAACAGTATGCATTTAAGGGCCACTATCCTGGATGTTAAAATGAACAACTAGGAGTTAAATCATTTCAGTGGCATGCTGCTGTTCTCGTGCAAGCATCTCAGAGAGCCTGGCTTATCAAGAGACAATTACAAGTAGCTTGAACAGCTAAGAGGGAGAAGGCACGATTGTGGAAGATGCTTCGCAATAGAAAGTTTTTAATACATCACCTTCAGCCTTAAGTGTGCCCAACAGTGCTGTAAGGACAGGTTTCCCTTATTATAGCTCATGCGTTATAAACGGTAAATTCAAAGGTCAATAGTTTTGCTGGGTTTTCAAAGAGAATCATAGAATCTTTACAGCTGGAAAAGACCTTTAAGATCATCAATCTGACTTCATTCTGAAGCTCAATCTCTTGGGAGGCAGATGTACTTGCCTAACTGAAATAAAAACTGGCTTCCGTTCCTGTACTCTGCAGTGGATGTAAACACTGGTATTTATCACACTTAATCTAAAGGATTGCTGCTGCCTACTGTGATTGACACTTCTGTGGTAGCAGTTTCATCCAATGGTAGTTTCTTTGCTTTTAAGACACGAACTTATTTCTGATTGAAATGATGGCTAACAAAAATTAGGACTTCAGTAGTCTGAAGACAATTTGGGAGTAAAAAATTAGCAATGTTCATGCAGAGGATTCCCGCATCGTTTCCCTCCTATTTTGATAGCAGCAAGGGAAAACTGTAAGAGTCTTGAACATGAGTTATTAAGGCATGAAGAACATGACTTTCTCTTAGGAAGCAGCTTGCTCCACAGCCTCTGCAAGGAGCCCGGCAAGTGACCAGACATTGTCTTATGCCATCAAACAACCACACAGGCCTGTACTGCCCTGCCCTTGCCAAGCCATGGCCTTTCCATGCTCATGAAGCAAGTCAACTCCGACCGAAGTGACAGCTGGATTAAGAAAAAAGATCAGAAAGTACTGTATAAAACAGTTTGAGTAGAAAAACTACTATATCAAAAGCTTAAACTAATCATTAGCTTTCTGAATTTAAGGTATTTTAACTTGAATATGAGATATCTAAATAAATACAAGAGACTGATCCAACAAGTAGGGCTTCAGAACTATGAACACTTTCAAAGGAACATCAGACTTCGAGACATACTGGAAAGCCCTAGAGAATAAAACCAATGTGATCGTCATTACAGAAAGTGTCAAGCATCCCATGTGTTTAAAATACTAGGCTTTCATACTCTCCTATTTCATATTACAATGCTGAGTTGTCCACAAGAGGCCAAACATTTCAAGACACAGATTCATGCAGAAGAATTGAGTTTTTAACTACTTAAAACACTTTTCTGGAAGCAGAAGTTACTCATTCCAGATATCCACTAACAGAGGAATGTCTTGAAGGGTATCTGACAGTCCACAGTTCGGACCAACACTCAGACGACTTCTCCCTTCTCCACCCTCAGGCCCTGAATCTTCCGTCTCGGTACTTCCTCCTTTTACCAGGCTCATCTACTTTTTGCTCTGCAATGACATCACCAACTAAACCAAAAAGGCTAAATTTGACAGGACTGCTAATAATACCAGGTAATTCCAAGTTAAGACTATAATCCCAGAGAAAAAAAAAAAAAAAAAAAACAACTTAATTTCTAGATATGACTCTGTCCCATTCAACATTGGTTTTAGCACGCTCAAGTACCTAAGATGCATTTACTGCATGTGTCAGCTTCCTCAGATAACCTGAGATGAGTGGAGCTGCCAAAATTTGGACTAGGGCAGCTGATGGCCAAAGGCAAACCTGGGATATCACAAAGCTCCACCTACTGGTGTTTAAAAAGCAAGAAAAAAAAATGTTTGCCCAGTGCCCATAAATCCTTTAATTCAGATCCATTGAGTCCTAAGTAAGATGACTGAGGGTTAAAAGTCTCTTAATCCCACACAGTTTAGGCAAAAAATTTTATTTTGGGGTAATTATGCTGTAAAGTAAGTTTTATTAACAAGTCAGTCATATTAATAACTTAATATATATCTCTAAAAGTAGATTTTTTTTTTGTGCAATGAATTCATCCATTGACAAATACATTAATAAATTCAAGAACAACTTATGGTCCTTTTCTCATCAATATTTATCAAATACATATTGGCAAAAATTACAATACAAAAAGCTGAACTTTTTCAAAAAAAGATGGTAACATGGCATCCTACTTACTAAAAATATGCATCATAATACTGTATCAGAGTTTACTAGCATTCCAGTCACAGAATCTAACAGGCACGTATTAAATGAGGGATATGACATCATTATACGAAACTAAGTTTCGAGTAAAGGAAAAGTGGGCTAGAACCAAATTTCATCCAACAGAGCTAGAATTGGATTCCTGGATTTCAGTCACCTGTTGCGTTTAAAGCTGAGTGCATGCCTGTAAGCAATGCATCCAGCTGGTCAGCTCTGACAATAATTATGACTCAGAGAAAAAGAGCAGCTGACTTCCTCATAACAGTTATTCCTACAGGTATATCACTTGTCTTGAGAAATCTTTTTACTTTTTTTTCCACAAGGCGTCTAATTTTTGCTGCTTCTCCTTAACCCTGCTTCCGATACTTTTTGAGCTAAACACACATTTCTGATGTTACCTCTGGTTTTACTTCCATCTTTCAATTCCCACAATGCCATACATGCATACCATTGAAATTGCTTTAGTCATTTTGAGCAATGATTTTCTTTCTTCCCATGTCATTAGACAGTATGTAGCATTAGTAGATTTTTTTTTTTTTTTTTTTTTGCTGTGAAAGCTCCAAGCCAACTTCAGGAGTTTTAACACCAGAAACTGTGTTTCAAAACATGTTGCACCCCATTTAAATTAAAACACGTTCAAGTTAAATTGCGTAACACTCCAGCCAGAACCACACATTTACCATTTCATCCCGATTTGAACACTCCCTCTTTTTTTCTTCCAGAAAGTATTATTTCATATTAATATCCATTTAAGCAGAGCAGTATGCTTTTGACTGTAACCATGCTTCCTGATATCAAAGAGGTGCCAAAAGCTCTTCAGAGCTATTGAGCCTTCAGGCAAATGGCAGAAGTCCATCTCTACCTGATTCTTTTTGTATTCAGGAAACCTTGAGAGAAATTTAAAATTAGTCTTAAAACTACCAGGAAATATTTATGCCTAATGAGATTAAGCCTAATTACTTCCATAAAATCACTCTGCATATGACTGACTCCTTTCTATTAGGACAGTAAAATTAACTTAGTAGGGTAAGTTTTAAGGGTTTTTTTCGCTACCTTGGACTAGCTTACTGCTACATAGAAACAGTACTACAAAGTATTCTATATGCTTATTGAACTGTAAACACGTAATATATTAAATGGTAATATTTATGCAGTAAATTATCCATTTATGATCCTCAAAATCATCATCCCCACCAAGCAATAGTTTGGAACATAAAAAAAAAAAACCAAAATTCCCAGCTCTGGTCACCCATCTCAGTGAGCACACACTATGAGGCTAAGTTGGGTATCTGTTTTGTCTTCTTGTGGCCAAAGTTTAAGAAGCTTCCCTTGTGTCCTGTAACATGCTGCCAGTTTAAGAGCCTTCATCTTCTGATTTTTCAAAAGCATTCTGGAAATACAAGAACACAGTTTGCCCTTATCCTCAAACTGTTAAAAAGCTGTACTTCTTGAAAAATGTATAATTTGAAAGCTATGCTAGCTTCCCCTGCATGCCATATTACTCCCTGCCTGCCAGAATACACTGAGTCAACTGGCTAAAGAGTCGTTCTGAGAAAATCTTTTTCGAAAACTGCAATGACATTTGCCATCTTTTATTCCTAAGGAGCCAAAGTTTTTTTTAATTCAAATATCATAACCAGTCTGCGCTTGAATAGCTCTTTCAGAACTATTGCACA
The DNA here is from genome assembly GCA_017639485.1 of Pluvialis apricaria. Lineage (NCBI taxonomy): Eukaryota > Metazoa > Chordata > Aves > Charadriiformes > Charadriidae > Pluvialis > Pluvialis apricaria. The sequence continues at coordinate 173,219,170 of CM030007.1, read as the reverse complement.
AGTTTGCTGCTCCTGCTGGTGGTGGTAACAGGAGGTAAGGGGGTGTGGAGGGGGTGTTGTTTTCTTTTGTCTGTTTTTTAACCACAATATTTAAATTTGAGCATTCACTGTATGACTTCGCAAGAAACACAGGTGTGGAATCTCTTGCAAACTTCTTCATTATGATTTTACTGATCATCCCTTTAGCTCTTTGATAAATTTTGAGAGCTTAGCTCACTAATCCATTCTAGTGGGCCTGCTCTAAGAAGCAACTTCAGTAAGTTGCGCCTCATGGCATTATCTGGTATGTTTTACCATTTAGTAACCATTTACCCACTTAAAGACTAAGTTCCCATGCTGCCCGCACTGTCCTGCTCTTAACTATTCCTTTTAAAGAGCTTTCTCATTTATGCAGGGCTGGTTACTGGTTTGGGATTTTTTGCATACATTTAAGCATTATTGCAATATATCTATTGGTACCTGTCCATAGAATGATGTTGAATTAAATGGCGTGTGATCAGTATGAGTTACATGACAATCCCTGGTCCACCATTCAATATAAGGTAATAAATTCTTCTCTTGGCAGTTTGTTTCTGTAACATAGACAGGGAGTGTGTGTAAGCACTGTTAGAAGACAAGATGCACAACGCTGAAATTCCCATCATAGCACTCTGCAAGTCTAACAATGCAAGCAGCAAGTCTGTCACATCCTAATTTGACTAAAGGTATGGCTGTGCTAGTGTCGAGGCATAAGACTTCCACCCACAGAGGTCCCGAAGCAGCTCTCACTATTTGACACTAACAACACTGCAACTTACACCTGCCACCCTTATCCTTTTGCTTTGGGAAAATGCCACCTACATTAATTGGCAACTGCATTAATGAAGTAATAAGACTATGTGAAAGCCTGCTGTCGCAACAGTCACACAGGCAGCCAAGAGCTCAGAACAGTAACTTCTTGTGTGTTTTTTTTACTCTTCTTTCACAGCACCTCAGCCACTGAGACAGCACTTCATTCTGGGTCCCGCTCTAAGTCATGGGACACACAGCACTCCAACCAGTTTTAGCACCCCTTCTCCTTTACTAATCCTTTTTCCACTGCTCTTGCCTTCTCTCTGCACTTCCATGATCTTTAAGAACAGACTTTTTTTTTTCCCAGCAATGCAATCTGCACCTCTGGATCTAAGGAGATAGAAAGCACCATGCATGTTCCCTCCACCCTCCCACTAGCTATGATCGTAGCCATGCATTTTGCTTCTCTACAGTCTACGAGTGGGCTACTCACAGCAGCCTGGTGCAAAAAGCAGTCATCCAAAAAGCATTCTGCCCCTGTCCAGCCACAAAATAAAGCCAAAAAGATTTAAATATCAGGGTTTCCACTGGCTGAACAAGTTACCACAACAGATTCCCCAGAAGTCTTTCCACAAGATGCCAGAATAGCTGATTTATTTGTAGAATACGTAAAGGCAATGTGGATATGCCAACTTAAGGGACGTGCATTCAGCTAATGCTGGGAGCATCTTCATCATGGAACTATATTGGTGCCACCTTTAAGAGAATATTAATCTCCACTCAAGGAAAGGTTCATCTTCCTTCTGTTATTTCAGGTAAATTGTCATGCCACTAAACAAATCGCATGATACATCACTTTACTGCCAAGGCCAGACACCATTTGAGCTGAATAGCAAATTCACCAGACCGTCAAATAGCAGCTCAAGCAGATACAGTAAACTTAATTAATTTCTCAGTTTTGGTAGTCTATTTAATAATTCCTGTACAAACTGGCTATGCACAATTAACAATTGCAGCTTCATTTCTAAAGTCTTCAGGTGTGAAGATCTGTACTGTGCATAACTTCAGGTTTCTGAGAGCACAAAGACATGAGGTGCATGATTAATTCATTAGAAAAAAGTGACTGGGGAGAAGAATGCAAATGGAGCCATGCTCCATGATAATATTTAAAAAGTCCTATTCCACCCAGCAAAGGAAATCCCTCCCCCAGTTTCCTATAAACCAAATGTCTTAACTCTTCACTAGTACCAGTGAATCCTAATGCAATTTGTAGATGGTTGTGCTCCCAGTCTAAACAGCAAGCATGCAAATTAGGAGGTGAACTGGGTGTCTATTTAGCTCTGGCACAATTCCTCTAGGTATGGAAAGTCCATGCCTTGAAAAACTTCACAGCTGCCAGCTGGGCCTATTCAGTGCTCAGGATCAGCATTTCCCTCCCTCCCCTGCCCAACCAAAGCACAAGGCTATCAGCAATAACATGGCGAACCAGCAGGCACTCGGGTGCCTAGAGCATAACTACCACTGGCATACATAGAGAGCTGGCCATCTCCTGCTAAGGCAGCTCTGAATCCTCAGCAGTAATTCCTAGTAGCTAGTTCAGTAAGGCTAATATTCCTCCTTCCAAAAGACAGCATCTGAATTGGGAGCCTACTGCCTTTAGTTCAGCTGCAGCTGACCCTCAGGGCCAAGAGTCTACCCATCCATGAAGACTACAGATCATCATTCTGACTCAGCTAAGTCAGACGTATTTTGTTGCCTCTACATAAAGCTACTTCCCACAAGTGTTTGTTTATTTTACAGTGGCACATAGTAATATTCTGCAACTTCTGCAATCAGCTTGTTTTAAGCAATAGCATAGTGTGTCTGAAGAAAGGGAATTGGGACGGGTAGTATCAGCTCCTCCACTCAAGTGACAAATTGCAAGCAACCTGCTAAACTGCTGAATTTGTGCACATTATACTAATTCCCACTGGCCTCTGCTGAAGGCACAAAACCAAGATTTGTATGTCCAGCTCACGGTTTCCAACAAACTTCCTCAAAGGGCCACTGCAATTACATGTCTGACTGTACCACACCTCAGCTCAGCATGAGTTTCTTTCCCCATTGTCCATACAGCCAAGGAGGGGCTCACAGACCAGTCCTGGTAAGTCTATAATAATAATTATATTTTTAATCTAACCCCTGCAGCTCACAAGTTTCCCCTGCTGCACCAAACAGGTAAAGCAGAGTAGAGAAGCTGAGAGCTTCCGCTAGCCTGCAGTTAGCCAGATTCAGGGAAATGACTTTCCCCATTGGAGGGAAGTGTCTGAAAAGAGCATCAGAGTGTCATGAAACAAGAGTGACACAGCACCATGAAACTAAAGATAACATGAATTACCGTAACTCCCACAGGTAGGGACTCGGTCTTTCTAGAGCTAAGTCTGGAAGACGCATAGAAGTTTCCTCCTCTGCCTCCTAGTGCTCCACAGTTTCCTAAGCAACCTCTGGTATCCCTGTCTTCCTCCAAAGACAGCATCACCTGGTTTCTCAACACCTTCAATAGACTCTTGAGCTTGAAACACACATAGCAATATGTCTCCATTTCTAAAGGTGAAGAAAAAGTAGACTGCTAGGAAGCAGCTGTGCTAGGATTGTTCTCCAAAAACCAGCTTATTATTTGAATCCCATTAAGAATGACTTATGTCAATTAGTTCGTCAAGGGAAGTACAGGAAGAAGCTATCTGAAAACCTTTATAATTAGGGATGACTTTAGCAGTGTTTCCAAAAAACCTACCTGAGGTAGCCAACACTTACAAATAAAAAAATGGTGCAAGTATGAAGTCTGCTAGTAACAAGTAGCAGATTTGTTTTTCACACTTTCAGACTTCATAAATTCTCTCTATGCAGGCCACCAAACACTGGTTAGGAAGAAGTGAAACTTCTTACCGAGGAGTCCTACACATTGAAAAACAACCATACACCTTATTTCAAAGTAATGTCATGAATTTGGCTCATTTAACTTACAGGCATATTCAGGTCTGTACACAGCGTCAAGCAGGTTGACAGCCAAGTTCTACTGTGGTCTCTAATCTATGTTTAGTCAAATTCTTAAGTTTGATTCCACTTCCAACATTTTACAACATTGTTTTCTGTTTCCTTCTTTCCTGGATGAAAGGGATGTTTTAAAACAGACATAAATTTATACCAACAGAATCCTGAATATCCTTCATATGTTTAACACTCACAGGTATAGCAGCGCAGCTTATAAACAGCACTTCCAGTTCACCTTCCGAACAAACATGCATTTACACTGAACATTTCGGTGTGGTTTTGTATTTTCCACTTGCAGACTCAATACCAGAAGCTAGTAGTCCTCTCTAGACTATTAACAGCAAGTTGATTCCTGGTGTGCTACACTCCTGCTGCAGGAGTCAGACTTTTGCACATCTATCCATTCCTATTGAAATCTTTCCTCTAACCAAAACCAGCATGAAATTGCGGTGGTAGTTGTGGGTGGTGGGGTTTTTTTTGGGGGGAGGGGGAAGAATATCTTATCTTGTTGGTATTCGAACACGGTTTAGAGCAGCTATCTAATTAAAGGAACTCGGCAATGTGCTGAAACAGTATATGGTCAGAATCCAGAAGCAAACTAAGTGTGAAGGAACAATTTCAGGCAGTTACACAGCTGTCTGTCAAAACCACAATCTAGGTTGAGGCATGATGCTTTATGCACATTAATTAAGACTAAACAGCTTTCGAGACAGCTTTCTTCCTTAAAAACTCAGAAAGTAGGTACTTACTAAAACACTACCTTTTTGTTGAGCAATTATTATTAAAATAAGCCATTAGCTGTCAAAAAGTATTTTTCACTGAGCAAATATTTCCAAGTATTTAAACAATTGCCTCACAGCAAAATTGCTCAAAGAAAGCCTAAACCAAGCTATTTTAAGATACTTTATTATTTTAAGCTATTTTAAGATTAGGAATCTCTGACTCCTTAACTTGGAGGTCTCTAAAATGCACTAGGCTTTCCTAGAAAATGGAAGAATTTCCCTGTGCACTGAGAATTCTCAGCTATTCTTGCTTTGACAAGATTAGGGTTCAAGGCAAGTATTGCTAGGCTAAATTTTATGCAGGTCCCCAAGTTTTGGGTTACTTGTCAACTAACATGAACATTATTAAAATAAAACTTTGGACATTAAACCAAAAATTATTGAGCATGGCAGTAAAACTCTGATCGTAAGTGGGGATATCCAAGTCATAGGGCTAAACTTCAAGCCCTTAATCCCCAATAGCATGTCCAAAGGTAAAAACTGAAGAGTAGGATATTTGGTAGAGAGAACACACTTGCTGTGAGAGGATGACTTGTTCTGACCTTCATGTGGATGCCTGGGCAACTGCCTGCTTTATAGAGCCAAGTAGTCCCTTCTTGGTATGGCAACGCCTGAAGACACCTGCAGACAGCCACAGGTATACTCAAACAGAAACATAACAGGAGGAACCACAGACTGTTTGGATGCACTGAATTCTTGAATCAGGTTTGCACAGTAGTCTTCCCGTTCCAAAAGATTTGACAGTCATGAATTATATAAGCAAACGTCTGGACAAAAGACTGTGCTTTCCAGGAAACGCACCTTGCAGGCATGAAACCCCAGAAAACATCCTCAGACTTAGCAACCAGAAGACAGGCTCTCCACATCACAGGGCTTAGCGGTTCTTGTTCAGAGATATCTTGAACTAGCAAATGTTAAAAAGGCAGTTTGGCTTGGTATTCCACTTATCCAGCTTTAGACCACTTACTGACCAGTATAGCAGGATAGAGGATTCTCTCGGTTCTCTGAAACTGTTGAACCATCCCTAAATTCCAAATAGCAAAAATAACTAGAGTAGTGGTATAATAGAGTAATAATTTCAGAAAACAAGGAAACAGAATGAACTGCATTAGTATGTAAAGATGTCTTTGACTTCCAAGAGCAATTGTTTTGATTATGGACGTAACACCTATCTATACCAAGACCTGGTTGAAAGCCTGAACTTCATCCATTCTGGCTGACAATTTTTGTATCTACTATCTCTTCACACAAGAAGACACCAGTAGTCTCAGAATAAGGAAATAAATGTACAGAGCACTGTAGTCTATAGAAGGATTCAAGTTCTCTTCCCCTGTGGGAGGCTTCCAGATATCATACCTCTTTTATGTACATATAGCACACAATGCCTACAAAAATAGGGCTCAGATGTATGACTAAATGCACAAGTATTTGGATAGTCCCATCCAATCGTTGATACACAAAAACAGACCAGACTACAATTACAAAGGTATACACAACACCAGTGTTTACCATTATGGCAGGAGATAGCATCTGAGACACCTGATTAGCTTTCAGTAACTATTTGTTGACCCATTTTTCCGGAAAATCCCTCTTCCATTCATTAAACTCTTCCAAACTCAGAATTTCATACAGGCATATTTGTAAGAGGCCCTACTCAAATATTTAAGCTCGTGAAAGCAATTTTTGCAGAGCCAGCAGAGGGAGTACAGACATCATTTTACTTATCAGCTGTGGAAAAGATACTCACCTTGTAAGAAAGCACTAAAAGAGCTCTGCCTGCAAACCTAATGCGGTTAGTTTAGAGCATGCCAAGAACTTCCTCAGGCTTTCAAAGACATGTATGTCAATGGCCAGTAGAGCTGGTGTTTTGTTTCTGATCCCCAACCAGGAGTCACATCTCAGTCTCGTATTTGACAAAAACCGCAGGATCAACTCTAACAGTACTAACAAGTATCATAAAAGCCTGATGCTTCACATGTCAAAAAAAACCCCACATTATATAGCTACAGTTCAAGCTAGTCAACAATATTTATTCCTATGGATTCTGCTGTTTCTCAGTTTCAGAAAAAGCTAAACCCCTTTGGGTGTTCACTTCTTAAAAAGCAGCTTCACCTGGAAGAAAAGTTGAGGAACTCAGAGTTCATGACAACCCTCTAGCAAAGGAGCCAGGAAGGTACGGTGTGGTGTTGGGACTGGAAGGTAGCAAACAGCTAACCCTTCTGCTGGCATTTGCAGAGGCACACACCTGCTGGCAAACCTGGTTTTACACATCCTCTGAGGCAAGAGTTCTGCTGCTTTATTTAGCATTTCCATTGATCAATCTGCTTTGGAGTTGGCAATTACAACTGAACAGTGTTGACACAGTGGCGGCTGTGGCAACAGTTTGAAAGAGGAACAGGCTTTAAGCAGACAGATTGATAGCTTTTTGCCATCTCACGGAGGTGAACGCTAAGCTCTAGGCCAACATGAGACCACACACACCTTCCTGGCAAAAACTCCACAAACAGACACTCCTTGCTTATTTAGACTGCAAAATTTTGACACGATTTTTTTTTTTTTTAAATAAATCAGTATTTCCAAACTTGTTGGTATAAAGCTAAGATAACACAAAATCCTTGCCAATCTTAAGCATTTATCAAATTATTTTACTGGGTGGCTACTTTCAAGTTTCACTCCTTAAAAGTTTGCATATGAAAAGCTCATTAGTCTCGAAATTTCCTCAAGAAGAGCAGCAAAACACCCTCCTCCTCCCAAAGAAAAAATAAATTTCCATCATCTTAAACTTCACATGAACTTTAAAAAGCTTTGACAGCTTGAATCATTACATTTTGATTACTACCTACCCAAGAAGAATGCGCCCATAGCTATGGAATTTAGCCTTCACTTGTTTCAAGTTCTGAAAATAGAAGAACCACCCTTCAGCAAGTTAGATGGCTGCTTCTACTCTGTACTTCCTACAGGAAAGCAGTGTTCACTCCTCAGCTTCATTTTCACGCAGTAGATTCACTAAATGAACAAGTCAAAGTGGGCCAAACTGGTTCCCATCTTACAGAGTTTGTGGTGGAATACTGTATAGCTGACTGAAGTTTATCCCCTAGCATGGGACAAGACCACCTCACAGTTTTGCTGTTGAAATTCAGGGCTCCAGCAGCGATCCCTATTTGCATGCTGTGCCTGGTTCGTTCCCAGGACTCCGGGCAGGCTGCTCGTAGGGCAACCACGGCAGGAAAAGCCCTGCCTCTTCCATCACAAACATGGTGATGCTCAAGTATCAGGGTACATCCCAACCACTTTGATCATCCTGCCCTTCCAAGTTATTGCTGTCTCTTGTGACAACAGTGAAGTTTCTGCAGATATTGGAGAAGCTGATCCAGATAGAAAAAAATGCTGTTTTTCTAGCCAGACTCACCACACAGATAATCCGATACCAGTGCCAACTCAAAACAGGGAACAGAACTACACTGAACCTGCTTGAGTCAAGCAAATGTGAAACCATGCTTGCAGGAAAGACGTGTTTTTCAAAAGACATGACTGAATTTATGACTATAACGTTGTAAACAGGTGGTATAAGCACGGTGAATGCCAAAAATTCACATAGCAATTTACTGGTTGAGTACAATACCACAACTCTAATTCATCCTGCAACTGGAGCCTCACTGAGCTCCCAATAATTTAGTATCCTTAATTATAATTTAGTATCTTAGCTTTTTGTTTCTTCCAAGTCCTCCCTTTCCTAGTTAAAAAAAAAAAAAGATCTCTGACAGCTGAATGTACTTCACCCCAAGCTTCTGTATTAGTCCTAAAAGAATGGGAAGTTATTAATAGCATATATTTATGTCTATAATATCATTACATTTGAGAGACCGATACTAGGCTTCTAATCAGCAAGTTAAAACATGTGATCCATTTCTAGAGAATAGGTAGGGTGGGGGGAAGCACTGAAAAGCCCCTTGAAACATGAGTACCTTTGCAGCACTTCTTGGATAAGTTTCTACAACAAATTCCACAGAATTTTACACTTTAAAATTACTAGAGCTGCCTTTAAGGATCTACAGATGTTGTTACCTCAGTTTTTAATCTGAAAAGCCTAAGACCTTACATTTAGTATACAGCTGAACAATTGCTGATTCCAGTATTAATCATTCCCTGAGATTTAGTACTTTAATAATTAGTAACAGACAGCCTGCAGCATATAAAAAAGCTTTTTTAGAAGCCCATGATGAAGTTGTGCTCTTCCCCATCCCCTTCTCCTCTCACCACCTGGAGGTCCGATCTGAACTTCTGAAGCCTGTTTGTGTTCCCTGGGTTAAAAGTTTATATTCCTCCCATCACATTTGGATTCAGATTCACCTGACCAAATGGAAACACCTATATCTAACATAGGCACTTCATGCTTTTGTTTGTTTGTTTGAATAGACAATGGATAAATTATAACTTCTTTGCCAAAGATTAGATTTAGCCACCCAGGACACGATCTAAAATAGTCACATGAATATCATCTTAGATGCGCTGGTGCCTCTTTAACATAAGAGGCCCAGAGTGACTACTTTCAGGTTTTTAAGATGCTCACGTAAGTGGCCGGGGTTGGGATGCTGAAGCCAAGCGCAGCCGGTCGGCTGGGCTGAGCTCGCCTGTTGGGCAGCTGCACCACCATGCCAGAGCAGGCACATGCAAGAGAAAGGCTGTGGTTTCACAGTTAGTTTAGGAATACCTGAGCCTCCACTACTGCCAGGACTGCTACTGCAGTCCTGCGCCAGCACCAATGGCTCAACTGACCCCCCAGGTCGGGGACAGCCCTAGGTGAGAACCCGCGGTGACAAGGAAGACAGCAGCAATGCCAGCGGTTCCTCCTGAAGGTCACAGGGGTGATGGGGACTGTCCCCTTCCAGCACAGCGCAGGCCTCACCAGCTCAAGTCAATAATGGAAGCTCTTCTCTTCTCACCCCCATGCTCATCCCGGGAAAAGAGGAGCCTGACCACACCTTCTCTGAGAGGCCCCTCTGAAGACTGTCACCAGGGTCCCTTCTTATCCTTCTCCCTTGGAGGTCAAGCAAACCCAGCTCGCTCACTCTCTCCCCACCCACCACGAGACAGTGCCTGACCAGCTTAGTGACCCTCTGCCAGCCTCCCTCTGTCAGGAGAGGTGCAAAACAGGATGCCATTTTGGACACAGCCTCCTGAGTACAATGGAGGGCAATAACCCACTGGCCACGCTCTTGCTAACGCAGCCCAGAGTGGGCAAGTCCTTGCCAGCACAGGAGAGCGCTGCTGCTGACTCAGGCTCCCCCATCCAGCAGGGTGGCCGAGACCTTTCCTGCAGACCACCTCCTCCTCCTCCAGCCCCACCGCAGGAGGACAGGCGGCGGGCAGCCCCGTCTTTCCTAGTGGCCCTCAGCCCCGGGGATCTAGACCTGCTGGCAGCCCTACCACCACAATCCAGCACTGGACACACATCGCCATGTCCGGCTACTCCGGGCCATCGCAGCAAAAAGCAAAGTGCTTTAGCAGCTTTTTCAGTTTGCCGGCTCAGTAACGCTCAGGAGGGGCCTTTGGCAACTCCCAGCAGCAGCTTGGAACAGGCCTGTTTTGTGATCGCTGCCTCAAAGTAACATGTATTTGCTTTGTCCCATTCAAAGCATTTTGCCCGTGGTTATATACGTATATCTACCTACCTCTATATGTATCTTTATTCTCCATTTTCATTTCTCTAGCTTTAGATTTGACAACAGAATGAGAACATAAAGCTTCGAGCCTATGCAAATTCAGCATTTCAGTTTTGGAGTGAGTAGTCCACTTACCAAAAATGTCACTACAGTATCTTCCTGGAAAATACACAGCACTCCCCTCAGGCATCCACCCCTTGTATTTTTTCTATCTGGGAAATTGTTTTCCTGTACTTTCAGGTAGCTTAAGTTGACACCACAGCTTTAGGGTGTCAAGACTTCACATAACCAAGACCACCTTTTCTGAATGGTTTCGGCAATACGGTTTGAGGTGCTGCTGACCAGTGCCCAGCAACACCAGGATGAACAGGGGGAAAAAAAAAAAAAAAAAAAAAGAAAAGTCACATGTGAATTGTTCACTCGCAAGCAGACGATATCCTTGGTATGTACCACTGCTTTATACACTGCTATTTCATTTTTGGAAGTACGTTTGTACTAAAGCTCTTTCAAAAGGTTCCTGTAACCTGGTATGTGCCATGAGCAGCTGTCTCCATCTGAAGGATCACTCCACTGCAAGTACCTCCACTAACAGAAACCAACTAACACGCAAACAAAAAAATTCCAAAAGGCAAGAGACCATGTTTTTCTCAAATAGTAGGTAATTTAGTCCTTTATTAACACATCTTTTTCAACTTGCTTTAGAAATACAGCTCCAGTTTAGAAATAAACCCCTACATCTGCAGTCACCACAGCCAGATCTACCTATTACCAAAACACAAGTCTGAAATCAGACTTTGTGAAGCTATTAAGACATTTCACTATGCAAAGCAAGCTCATTGCAGAGTGTGAAAATTGCTCGCACTGTTAACTACATGGATTTCAGAGCTGAAATAGGTGAAAATAAGCTGAAATAATTCAAGTTGTTAATAAAGCAGAAGTAAAGCAGTTTTGCTAGCAGTGGTAGAGCACCTTCCCAACCCTCCCCAGCTGTCAGTCTCAACTATGCACATTTGAAAGCCACCTGGCACAGATCCTGCCAGCCAGTTTAAATCATTTCATGTTTCATACAGCCTCACCAGAATGAGGCTGCTAGACTCTGCTCTAATTTAAGTATTGATTTGCATTGTATTCCACAGGCTTCATGAAGTTTTGCACCAGCTTCATTCCCGAGTGAAGAAAAATTTGCAGATCCAAGCTACGTAAAGCAATTTGAAGTGCAATACCAAGAGTGATAGCAATAGCACCTAGATGGAAGTGAAAAAGCTCCTGCTCAATATACATACTATGATCCTGCTTTAGTCTCTACTGTATCTAAACAGCCAGGAGAGGTTCAAAAATACCACCCTTTCTCAGACAGTTTAAGGGGTAACCGTATCTGTCATCTCTTCTACCCACTTCTTATTGCTATCTCAGCCTTATCCAAGTAAAAATCACAGAAAGCAAGTCTAGACATGCAATACAACAAGGACTTTTTCATTTCCTCCACTGCAGTATCACAAACCACCCAGGCATATAGCTAACATGTTATAATATTCTTTAATAGTCCAAAGATCTTTATGAATAGATTTGAATAATCTTTTCTGGAAAGCCGTTAGTTGAAGGCTGGCACTCAAACTACTCTCCAATCTACTGTCAGAACAGTAACTTCAAGTTGCCCTACATGAAAAGGTTAATACTCTCTAGGGAATGGTTTCATGTGATGATCGCACAAGGAGGAACGTTCCCACACCACCAATCCGAAGACTCAGGCTGCTTCCCTTGTGCGAGCCTCGCCTCTCGCCTTGGACAGCCCAGTCTGTGCACAAGGATTGTGTAATATAAATAATCTACTGGTGCTGTGAGTAGATGCAAAGGAGCAGAGATGGCACAAAGCAGTGGTGAGTTACTGAGCAGCCCAGGACAGGGTGGAAATGAAAGTAGCTACCAAGTCACCTCAGCCATGCCATGAAACTTTCCACTCATGGTGACAAGCCAAATAGGCAAGTACAAATGAAGCTGTCTTGCTGTCCTCGCAGTCTCTTTGATTATGCTGATCAACACAGCAGCTTCAGAAGGCCATAAGTGTGCCATAACTTTGGAATATTAAAAAAAGCAATCAAACATCTTATATTAACAGAAATTACTAGCAAGTCTTTTGATCAGTACTTCAAAGACTCCTATCTCTTGAAACACCTACCATACAAAACCAAATGTTTTGCAAGCTTTTACAGAATCACGGTGGCCATCCTCTTAACATTCTATAATATTCTACAAATGTTCTTAAAAAAACGTTTGCAGTAGCTGCAAGACTTCTTTACTGCTAGTGACTAAGGTCCTTATTTCAACGAAGAGCATAGCACACTATGGCTATTTCTTTCTATGGTTGAAAAACTCCATCAAACACAGCTAAGGTCTCTTCTTCCTCCTTTCCCCATATGGAGCTATCGGTTGTTTTTGATTTGTTTTAAATCCAGATAGATATTCTGATCTGATTCACAGATGGAAGTTTATTCTACCACACAGCAATATATAGTTTTTAATTTTTTTTTTTTTTTTTAAAGAAATCTGTTATCACATAAGACCCAAGACGTCTTGATTTTATTAGAAATGCAGCAGTTCAGGAAGCCAAAGTACACACCGCAAGCAACACATCCTTGTATCTGTATAGACACAGAAGCAATCCTGAAAGAGCCATGTGGACAAGCTGCCAGTCACTTGTCAAATAACAAATGCAAAAAAGGTTGCGTGATCTCTATGTAAGGGTAGATCTGTAACATTCCAGCAAGAGCAGCACTTGATTTTTCTTCCACCGGTACGTGTAGTGTAAAGATGATTAAGATCATCTCGCATTCAAAATCTTAGCATGAATACCAAAGTTTAAGTTTCAATGAAGACGTAAGACAAGCAGAAAAAGAGTACACCACTGTGAACCTTGGGTTGAGTCCCAGGAAGTCAGAGAGTTGCTTAAAGCAAAAGCAGCAGCAGCCGAATCATCTTTTCTGCCTTGAGATGGGGTTTGTCGCTATCAACTATGCAGAGTACGGTACATCCCGGGCCTCCTCTTCGTAGACCAGACACTGTACACCAAGTGGTCAGAACCCAATAGTGTTGTATTCCCTGCTGCCACCTTATCTTTCTGTGAATATAAGGGCACAAGAAAGGGTAGCAGATTACAAGTGATAGGCTCTGCAGAAGTGTGTTTTAAGAACACGGTGTTTCCTGTGCTCGCTGGGAATTAAGGCAGCATCCAGCTCATAAGCAATATTGAAAACCTGAGACATGCAGACCACCAGTTCCCCATAAGCAGGAGGCCATGCAGGAACTTACCTAGCTCTCTCCTCCCAAGCAGTATCAGAAAATAGACAGCAATAAGCCACTACGCTAATACACTAATAACACTATCCCTAGTGCTGAGACCGGGTCATGTTTTAAGTGGCAAAAGCAGCCAGACTTCGTGGTCAGCGCCAAAGCTTATCAACTCCGTCATCCTCAAAATGCATCCGTGCACTCCTTCACTGCACGGTACAGTTGCAAACAGCAGTAAGGGCAGGGTATACCCTCTTCCTCAGTCCATTCCCCTCCAAAGGCAGGGCAGATGTTAATTGTCTGATTTGTAAAATGCAGTTTTATCTTATCTCTTATGGGACAAAAAGAATTTGGATTTATTTTCAGAGCTATTTCTGGCCTTTTTTTTTTTTTTAAACGCCTCCTACATTTTCTTTACATTTCTTCTCCCACCAGACCTTTGAAATACCAACTGAGAAAGCCTCATGTCTACTTTGCAATTCACCAAAATTAAACTAATAACACCTCCTGCTGTCATCTGTCAGTTTGAATAAGATTTATAAGTGGCAGCAGAAATCACTTTCATAATGTTTGCTGGAATATGAATAGCCTGAACAGGCAGATCCCTCAAATTTACTGTTCATATCAAGTGAAACCTGTCATAAAAACTAGAAACCATTTTTGTAAACCCTATTTGAAAGCCTGACAATTTAGAAATAAAAGACAAACCGGATGATACCATGTACTTGTGTTTGGTGTGAAAAAGTGCGACTGTTCCACGGTGGGTCAGTCTAATTTTTTGCCTGTTGATTTCATTGCACATGTTCCCCCTCAGAAATCCTCCTCCTACACTGCTTATCATCATTGCTTCCATCTTCTCTATGCAACTGCCCCGTTTTAGAGGTGCTGAACACTTTTTTTAGTTTTTAGGCCCAGACATGTTTGGGGGCGCTTCACAAACAAGAAAATCCTTCCTTATTTTTTAATCACTCTGCTATGCAATTAGTGAACATGATCTTTTCAACTCTTTGAAGCCAAAGCTACGGAAAAACTAACATTAGTGACAGTTATTTCAAAGTGAAGCAATCCAAATCTAATGAATGACAAGCCATTTGGAGTTACATTAGTAATTCTTAATGCTTGTGAGAAATACCCATTCTCTACATAAATCATCACAGGTTCACTTCTCTTTTTCAAACAGGCAACAGTATCACCTCATGTCCGCTGCCCTCCTTGTTCTTCAATCAGTTAACTTTGCAAGGAGAAATAAAAATGATACCTTCAAGAGAAAATTCAACAGGTTTGAATATAAAAAAAATAAACCTACTTGAGACTGTTGCACACGCTATAGCAAGCCAGTAGGCAGAGCTAATCTTAGCTTTTTAGACACAATACTGCAATCCCTAGATTTTATCTAATTTTTAATTAAAATACTCTACAGAGAAAGATCATTATCTCCTGAACAGCAGCTTTTAACAAGTTTTATTATTATTCATTAAGACGGGTCAAAAAATACTAAGGAGTACAAATTTAAGAATATTATTGCAATTTTATTGATCCTTTTGGAGGAAAGCATCTCTAAAACAACATCTACTATAGATTCAAGTAGTCCTTCCTTATTTCTCTCCTTATTTACATTTAAATGCCCTGGGCTAATCATGGCTGTTCATTATTCTGCATTAGATTAAACGTTGCTAACTGAAACCCGACTTCAACCCTCCGCAAAATGCGCATCCGTGTTGCACTAGTGTTATTTTCCCTTTAAAACAGAAGAGAACATATATTAAAATGAACAGTTTAAACACTGCAAGACCTCACTGAGGTCACATTTCAGAGGTAAAGAATGCACAGTGCCATTAATATTTAGTCTACCTTAATGGAAGAAATTTGAGTTAGAAGATACTTTAGGTTATCTTGTCCACCCTTATGTCAAGGGAGACTTGCTTGCTATGGCGTGTTATTGACTGCTTCGCCAAGTCCATTTTGAACTTGTCAGTTAATATTGAGTTCCCAGCTCTAAAATCTTAAATGTTGGCGAAGTTAATTCTTCCAAAGCATCTGTTTTTGAGGTGGCTTCAGCAGATCCAACCTACGTTTCTTTCTTCTTAATATCTTCATCTTATGACTGTCTCCAGTTTATCATACTCTTCCAAATAAACTCAAACAGGAAAAAAAAAAAAAAAAAGGTAATTACTAGACCCTCATGACTGAGCTTCAGGACATTTACAAGCTGCTCAGTTTCCTGTTAAGCTTCCACAACGTGGTTTAGAGGTTCTCAATTTTAACAGCTGACTGAAGTTCTCTATATTGTGGTCCGTGAAAGAGTCACTGTCTAAATGAGATTCTAACCTTAGACGGCAGAGCATTTTAATTGGTAGGATCACTCACAGATTATTAGCTGATTGTATATTACACGAATGGGGATCCTTTGCTTATATCATTATCTGTATGTAATGCAACTTTGTAAGACACCAATACAGTTTACCCAATGCTAATGCGACACTCTTTTCTGCTTTAAGCTCCCAAACACATCTGCTTAATATGCAATAGTGAGTCACTGTATGTATGCATACACAGAGTACAGCCACAATCCCCTTTAAATTTAGTTTTTACTTGCATCATTTTAGTTGCCCACATCATAAGCAGCATTTTTCTTTGAACGCATTGAAGTAGTAACGTTGCAATTCAGCACCAAGACAGCAGTATCGACTGGGAAAACCTGCAAGTCTCTGTACACAACACAGGATCCCCGTTTTCTTCAGATAACCCAACCTGGCTGGGTTACCATAGTGAACCGAAAGAACAGCAATACACCAAACGATCCAACGATGCTGCTCCAGACCAGAAATTTCACATTGAAGTGTATGAGTTTTTTTTCCTCACTGAATTCAGTGACCACTTTTTCCACTGACACCGAGAGAGTTTCCATTCATTATGCCATAAGTATTAAAGTCCCAGTACATTGGAAGCTATTCCAACCAAAAGAGCCAACAGTTTAAAGATACACAAGTTTACTTCTGTTGGAATTCACGATTTGTGGTGTTTGGAACAAATCCTTGAAAAGCTCCAACAAACAGGAAAAAAAAAAAAAAGGCACTGGCTATAGCCACAGCTGCCACCTCCCAAATACACTGTACGATGAACCAAGGGGCTGGAAAGTTACCTTGCCAAGATCTTTTCAAGCACATAAACCCACTATTTCAACTCAAATTCATTAGGACCCACAAGTGTTCTAAAGACGCAGCAGCTTTTGGACAGGTGGTGGTTTTCCAAAGGCACACTCTACTTCTCCCCTCAGCAAGTCAAGATTGCCAATCGCTAATGATGCAAGACGTGTTTCACAGGTACATTTGACTCGGGACTTCACCTCCCAGAAGGGACACGATTTTTATATTCATCTAGGTAGTCAGCCCTCAAACACTGTTAAGCCAGATGCCAGTACAAACACATGTTCAGAATGACGGTTTAAGACAAGGAATAAGGTATTACCACCAGTTCCTTTTAAACAGACTGAGAAGAAAACCTCAGCACTCAAAGTTACAAATTTGGGGGTGCTGTACGTAATAGATATTTAAGGATTTCTGTAATGGGGATCTTAAAATGACAAGAAAAAAAGCTCCCGAAATTTTGTTACTGTGCGTCTTTCTTTCTCTTCCTCCCTTCTCATACATTTTAAAAAGTGAAACAGAAAAAAAAAAACCAAAAAACCACTACCCGCATTTCAATATTAGTAAGAATTTATGTCGAGTGTGGAACATGCATAGCAGTGCACAGACTCCTCTTGCAGCCGTGCAAATAGGTTGCCCCTGAGGCTGAGAAACCTGGGACGGACTCACCCACAGCTCCCCATCTCCAAACGCTCCTCCGGGCTCAGGCCGACACCCCCCCCCGGCAACCACCCCTCGCACAACACCACCTCTGCCCCTCAGCTTTCCACGAGACCTTCCTCCCGAAACCCTAAATCCTTCCGACCTCAGCCTTTTTCCGACGGGCGCCCCAGGGGCTGGGCGGGAAGCCCGGGCAGGCGCCGCCGCGGACTCCCGCCCTCCCGCTCCGCTCCACCGGGAGCGCTCCCTCCCGCGGGAGCCGGGCAGCGGCCGGCCGGCCATCCCCCGGCGGAGGCTCCGGCCCTCTTCCCGAACTCACGTGGTGCCCCATCCAAAGGTTACAACGCGCCGCCGGGACGAGGATGACACCACCGCCGCCGCCGTTAGAGGCGCTTCCCACCGCCGAGCGGGGCGGCCCCGCGCCGACCCACGCTCACCCGCGGCGCGACGCCCGCGGGGGCTCCGCGCTCCCGGCTGCCGACGGAGCGCCGCATCCCTTCCCCGCCCGCCCCGCTCGATGAGCAGCCCGGCCAGGCATCGATAAATCAAAACAGCCCGCCCGCTCCGACGGAGAGCGGCGTACGACCCAGCCGCGGCCAAAAACACCGCCCCGGGGGCGCGGCGGGCGGGCGGGTGAGGGAGGGAGGGAGGAAGGGAGGGAGGAGGAGGAGGCGGCGGCAGCGGCGGGGGAGGCTGCGCGGGTGCGGGTGCCGGGCTGCCGGCCCCCGCGGGGCGGCGGAGAGGCGCCCGGGATGTCGGTGTCGTGCAGCCGCAGCGGGCTAATCCCGGCTACTTAACCCGGCGGGCGGCGGGGGCCGAGCACCACCTTAATCCGCGGCGTGTGTGCGCGCCCGCCCCTCTCGCCCGCCGGGGGCTGCGGGGCCGCGGCGTGCCGGCCCTGCCCGCCCGCCCGCCGGCTCCGCGGCGGTGCGGCGACGGCCGCGCCCGGCGGGCTGCGCTCCCGCGGAGGCTCAGCCCCGCATCCGCTGCCCTCAAGGTCACGCCGCGCCCCGGCTGCACGGCGGCGGCGGCCAGGTGCGCGCTCCGGTTACCTGCGGGGAAAAAACCGGCGAAAGCCGGGGAGCGCGGCACCCAGCCCCGCCGGCGGCCCCCGCTGCACCAGCCGCGCCGCGCCGCCCCGCCGCCTCCCCGGGCGAGACCGGCCACGGCCCGCAGCCCCGCGGCGGCAGCGGAGCGGACCAACGCTGCACCTGCCGCCCCGCCGCTGCCCGCCGGCGGGGAAAGGAGAACCGCCCCGAGCCGCCGCCGCTGCCACCGCTTACCTCGGCGCCGCGGAGCCGACCCCGCCGCCCAGCCGGGGGCCGGGACGAGGCGCCCGTAAACCTGCCGCCGCCCGCTCGCCGAGCGCACAAGGTCCCCGCGCTCCCCGCCCTGCCCACGGCCGGCCGGCCCCGCCGCGCCGCCCCCGCCCTGCGGCCGCGGGGGGGAGGGAGGGAGGGAGGGAAGAAGGAGGGCGGGAGAGGGGGCGGGGGGGGGGAAGCGGCGACCGAATTGGGGAGGGACGGAGGGAGGGAGGGGGCACCGGCGCGGGGAGAGCCGGTGGTGGAGGAGGAGGAGGAGGAGGAGGAGGAAGGAGGGGGAGCGCGGACCGCCCGCCCCGCCCCCGTCGCCTCACCGGCAGGAACCAGCGATTCGCCCTCCTCGCGGGCGCTCCCGCCGCCGCCGCCGCTCCCCGGGGCCCGCCCGCCTCCTTCCCCCCCCGCACGCACCGGGCAGCGCCGAGCGCGCCGCCGAGCCCCGGCGCCGCAGAGCAACCGCTACAGGAGCCGGGCGCCACCGGGCAGGGCGGGGCGGGGCGGAGCGCAGCGATCCGCCCGCCTCCCTCCTCCGCCCGCCGCGGTCACTCACTTGTTCGCTGCCGCCGCCGCCGCCCCCCCACCCCCCTCCCTCCCTCCCTCCCCTCCCCGCCTCTCCCGGCGCCGCAGCCGCCGGTCCCCGCCGCCGCCGCCCCCCTCACCGCCTGCGGAGCGCCGGTCACGTGACGGGGCCCCTCGCGCGGCCGGGGAAGGGGGGGTCCCGACGTGCGGCGTCTTCAATGGGGGAGGAGGAGGAGGGGCTCCCATGGGCACGGCGCTGGCGGGGGGGGGGCGGGGCCCCGCGCCTCGCCCCGCCCCCCCGCCGCCGCCACTGGCGGGCGGGAGGCTGACGCGCTTGTTTCCATGACGTCGGTGGGCGGGGCCGCGGCGTTTGATGGAGCCCGGCGGGCTTCGGGGGTCGGTGACTTTGCCACGAGCGGCTGCGGCGCGGCGCGGCGCGGCGGGGCGGGGGCGGGGCGGGGCGCCGTGTCCCCCGTTCCCCCCTCCCCGCCGCCCGTGGGTGCCGGGCCGCCGCCGGGGCTGGGGACTGCCTCGGGGAGGGGGGGCGGGGATCCCGCGGCGGGGGGAGAGGCCGCCGTCCCGCGAGGGAGTGGCGGGCGGGAGCCGGTCCGCGGCGCCGTGAGGGGAGGCGTGAACCGCGCGGGGCCGCCCTAACGGTCCGCCGGCGCGCGCGGGGCGCGGTCCTCCCCTGCCCCAGGGGGCGCGGGGGCGCCGTGCCGTGCCGTGCCGTGCCGTGCCGTGCCGTGCCGTGCCGTGCCGTGCCGTGCCGTGCCGTGCCCGCCGGGGCAGCGTCGCCCCACCGCCTCCCCCCCTTGGCGAGGGCAGCCGGGCGGCGCCGAGCTGCGGGCCGGTGCCGGTGGGAGCCGCGGGGGCCCCACCGGCGGGCGCGGCGGAGCCTTGGGCGAGGCTCTGCGGCGGCTGCAGGGAGGTGTCGGGTGCCCTGTTGCACCGGGCCGCCGAGGTGCGGAGCGGAAGGAACGAGCGTGTCCGCTCGCTGCCGGTGTTGGGGACCGGGGAGCAGCGGGTGATGCCTCCCATCGGGCGTGCCCGCCTCTCGGGGAGCCCCGGCAGCTCCCGCGGGAGGACGGGGACGGTGCGGGAGGGGGGGGGGCGCGGGGTGTTCAGCGCCTCCCTGTCTCCGGCCCGAAGGCGCTTGGGTTGGAGAAAGGGAAATAAAAGGGGGTGTGAATGGCTGCGCCCGAGTGGGTTGTGCGGGAATACGTACCCTGGGTGTCAATAACAGGGCTGGGAACGAAACTGGGAATAAAAGACCCTGGTTTCGGTTCTCCTCTTCCAAATGCAGTAGATCACACACCCGCCCCCACACCCCTTCCCAATGAAAAAACTCCCCATCCGTGAGCCGTACGTAATTCTATAACGCCTTTGTGTGGGTTTTTCCAGCCTTGGTTTGACATCCTACCCGCCCCTCTGTGGGGCACCTGGCCGGCATGGCTGGCCAGCCGTGCCACAGGCTGTCAGCTTCTCCGAGCCTGCCGTGAGTACCCTGCTCCTCCTTTGGTACCGTTCAGACCCCACCGCTGCCTGAGCCGGTGCTGCAAAAGAGATGAAACAGAGAGGCCGATGTGTCGCTGCTGTCGCAGCCCCGAGCTGGTGCAGAGCCTAGAGGGTTAAAGCAACAGGATGAAGTCAGCACAAAACAGCCCACAAGGACTGGCAAATAAATAAATCATCCTAACTACGTTATTATCGTGGCTTGCCCGAGCTTCATTGTCTCTTGCTTTCTTACCTGAATGCCTGTTACATTTTTCTCCTTGTTCAAGAGAGGCAATCAAAAGAGACTGTGAGCAGTAATTGGCTCCTGCCCATTTTGGATGTTGCTAAAAATACTACCTTACCTCTCGGTATCTAGAGGTCAACTGAAAAATCAAAATACTGAGGTAAGCAATCCTGCAGACTGTTCTGTTGAGGAGATTTCTTGCATTTCTTCCCTGAAGGAGAATATAAAACTATCTGAACACGTATAAACCAAATTCTCTTACATTTTGTCTGCTGTTCAGCACCCTCCTCTGCACCGATCGCTGTAGCTCTGCGAGGCTTCCCCAGGCACTTGGAAATTGCATTTCTCGATGCAGCTTTATAAGACTGGCAGATGTGTTCTGCACAGTTCTGTCATATCTCCTAGCTCTCAGGCAGACAAAATTAGCTTTGGTACAGCTAAGAAGGAGATGATGTGTTTAACGCATTGCAGTTTGGGTACATGTCTGTACCTGCTTCCTTTTGTCTTGAGGGAAGGTAGGTAGGGTTGTGCTTCAGTTCTTTGTCTATGAAATGGAAATAATATCCTATTTTCTTCGCAGGAAGGAAGCGAAGGTGGGAGGCGTACATATCAACATTAATTTTTTGAGATACTGTTATGGTAGAATTTTCTAAGTGGAAAAATGCGCAAAATAGTTACTTAATGGGCAAAATGTTACTTAATGTTCCTCTTGATATATGGGGATAGCATAAAACCGTGCAACACATTGACTGAAAGTAAGAAGAACTTTCTTCTAGCGCTACAAAATCTTCTCGCTAAGGATTTCAAAATGCTTTCCAAATTAATCCTTGAGCTACAACACTCTTCATGATTTTTGTGAAAAAAATAGGCACTCCTATTTCTAGAGGTTAGGACATGCAATTGACTAACAGAAAACATTCCATGTAATGTAGGTCACCAGTTGTATAAAGCAAGCAAACCCAAGATGCACAAAGGAATATTTCTGAAGATCTTTCATTTAGCTTTTGAGGAAACATTACCATTTCAGGAAAATTCAGCGTGGTTTGCAGACAGTTTGGAAAGGCCAGACTTGACAAATCAGTGACAATAGCTCAACTCATTCCATGACCAACACTCTAACGACAGAAGTATCGTACAGAGGCAGAAAATGTGTCACGGAAAATTCAAGTGGGTTGCCTGAATCTCATCTACTTACTGTGAGGCTTTTAACATAAAGCGTATGAATTGGAGTATTTGGGTCATTACAACATTTGGTCAAAAATGAGTAAGGCGGCCAAGGTCTGAGTGACCAGCTCACCATCCCATATGAACTATTGCCTTTTGGCAAAATTGCATGACGAGCTTGACCTGAGAAGAGTAAGTAGAAAACAGACTTTTCCTAGTTTGTGCGTAGATCTAAACTTTATTTCATTTTGAAACTGGTTTCCTGACTGTCCTGCTAGTGCTGATCCTCTTCCAACTCAGCCAATGAATTAATCTTGATTAAACTGGAGAGTGGAGAAAGCGTGAGAAGTCGGGAGAATATTTGTGTGTGAGCATAGAGAGATGAGTGTCCAAAGCTTCCACCGGGCTTGCAAAGCCAAACATTTTCCATACCAGCTACACTTCTCGCAGTCAGCTTTCTCAGCCCAGTACTACTGTTTGACTGCTTTCCACAGACCACCCTGGAGAAGATTCCTGTTTCCCGTGCTCCTGGCTGGGGCCCTGCCCCGATTCCTGCAGGGCTGTGGAGGCTGCATCTCGTGATAGTTCCAGTATCCTGCATCCTACCATATCAGTCTGTTGCCTAAAAGACCAGACAGCCATCTAGATAAGCAGACAATTGATCTCTCGATCATCTTGTAGGTGGCCAAATTGCTCTATCATCCACTCATGCATTCTAGCGATGACCTTGTGAAACAGAACAGTATCACTCAATTCATCCCGACATTGTCCACCCCTCCCTCAGGAAACAGGCCTATCTGTAAATATTTGCGTTTTTATCAGCTCAAAATTCTTTCTCTTGACTGTTCAGGAGCTCGGGATTTGTGCATAATGTGCTTCCTGTTGTGAATGCATATGGTAATTTAAAAGATTTTTTTTTTTTTGTTGTGCTATTCCATTTCCCTTACAAAATTTTTGGTCTAATTTTTTTTTTTTCCTTTTAGTTATATGTTCTTCTACTGTGACACTGCAGGATCAGGAGGGTGAAAGATAAAGAAATAAACAATGGAATGTGAGAAGCAACACTAATTGCACAAATCACTTTTTCATATATATTATATTTGAAATACATCAGAAAAAATACACTGGACTTGATATGTTAACTGTTTCTTCTTTACATTTTCTTTTCGGGTGCCAGCACAGCAGAGCAGCATTACAGCACCAGACCAGATGAAAGTAGAAAGATACTTCATGAGCAAAGGTGCAATGTCTGCATGCAAAGAAAAAAAAAAAAAAAAAAAAAAAAAAAAAAACAAACAAACAAAAAAAACCCACCAGAGCATAAAATCGTGGAATTCATGGAGAATCTGACCAACTAAAGGACTTGGATCGGGCAGGAGAGAGGAGAAGAAAAAAAGAGAGCAGGGTAGGATAACCATATTTTGCACTGCTGTGAAAAGCAGGAAAAAAAATCCCATGTTTGGGAAGCTTTTCATGATAAAACATAAACCATAAAAAGTGGATGTGATGAGACAGTATGATCATGGCTGCCTGTTAGAAGGTGCGAAATGGCTGCCTAACGAATGTGTGCTATTATTCTGCAAATAGCGTGCTAGTAGGGCTGAAAACTACACGCAGCGAGCACCCAGCTGCCTCCACTGTGGTGGCTTTTCCTAGCGCTTCCCCAAAATGGAGCTGATGCTTTCTCCCCCATGGCCAGACCCTTGCCGCTTCGTTGTTGAATTCCTAAAGGATGGCCAAAGTTTCAAGCAAGGCTGTCAGGGAAGCAATCCGGTCCAGTTCACTGGGAGGGTTTGTTAAAAATAACACTGCTGTTGCCGTCTCCCTGGAACTGTTGTGTTGTAGTTAGAATCTTAGTCACTTTTCTTAGCATTAAAGCTATTAGCCATGGTGGCTCTTGGTGCCTGTCCTTGGTATGGATATATATTGGTCAGGCAGCTCACCTATCACCCCAAGACTCAAAATGTGGGAGTACCCATTATGCTCACCAAGGTGCAAAAGTGCTTTTGGGCGTTCACGGTATGTACAATTCAGGATTGAAATAAAAAGCGTTAGTTCATTTGATTTGTGCTACTGAGGGTGCTTTTAGATGCGGTGCTTTTTAAGGCTTCTCTGCTGAACTTGTCTGATGAAGCTGTGGTCTTATCTTTGAGAGCCTCTAGTCAGCTGGTGTTAGTTTGTGAAGCTTCATTGATTTCGCTGTTTTTGTGGGCCTGTTCCAATTCACACTGACTGAATACCTGGTTCACAAGTTGTGATCCTCTCTTCTGTGATCAAGTGACAAGGGTTTTGTTTATTTTTCCTCCCCTCCCCAAGATAAGAAGCAACACGGGTGACCAAGCTGCCTCTCTCTGAGGCTCATATCAACATCACTGACCAGTCTGAGTCACGGTCCTGACTCACAAAAATTAGTTTTAGAAAGAGTAAATGTAACCCCTCCTCTCTCTCATCAGTGCTGGGTAATTGTCTTGAGGAGAACAATAAATTGTCTCTCAGCAATGCTACTTCAAAGTCCTTTGGATAAGAAAATAGATAATTCAGTTAAGCCTTAGGTTTCTTCAGCAAACATTAGCATTTCTGCCCCTTGGCAATTGTTCAAGATGGT
Organism: Pluvialis apricaria; assembly: GCA_017639485.1. Taxonomy (NCBI): domain Eukaryota; kingdom Metazoa; phylum Chordata; class Aves; order Charadriiformes; family Charadriidae; genus Pluvialis; species Pluvialis apricaria. Next base: position 173,194,488 of record CM030007.1, on the reverse strand, counting down.
TTTGAAACATTTAAGAGTCATTAGAGCTAATAGCTCCCATTCTGCATTTCCTTCAAGGAGGAGCATCAGAAAAAAGGCACTACCTTATTCCCACTACCTTAATCAAGAATTAATCATTCAAATTATAAACAATGACCAGAACATACTTGAGTAAATTTTTTGGTTGATCAGATACAGCTCTAAACCATCTTGGCTGTTTGTAAGATACTAAGAAAAATATCCTACCTACCTAAAATTGCATTTAAAAATATTAATAATGACCTATTTCACATGCATTGTTTAAAACTCTGGGCTCAGCCTAGTAAGATTTATTTGGGAATAACCATTTCCAGATTACAAATAGCAGATCTGAAGATTATCAAAATCAAAATCTGGATATCTATGAAAAGTTGTGGATATAAAATGTCTAGTATCAAAGCCTTAAAGTAAATAATTCTTCATAGTAGTATAAGTTATAGTAAAAGTATTACAGAAAATGTTTATACTTGTGTGTATGTAAAATCAAATATGCTTAGAGTACTTAAGCATAGATTATGGGCAGTGAAAAGAGGAAAGTCTTGACTGGGGTGTTGTCTCTATTATCAGTTGATACTACGACTGTAAAAATTAAGGTGAGTAGGAACAAACTTTTCAAAATAATGTTGCTTGTCCATAAAATGAGTTCATAAAAATGAGGAAAATTAACTGAGTTCTTGTGACATCGACTCTATTCCTATTATGTACTAGTAGAAACGATCAATAGGATTTTCCTCTGCCTAAGTTCCCTTTTGTCAATTGGATAACATGGCAGCCTTGTATTGAACCACCAGAGTTTAAATATATTGTGTTATGGGCACATCTAGTAATAGGACTGCTGTAGGTTATTTTCAGGCTACAACATGTTATACAGCAGAAAAGGCAGTTTGGTTTAGGACAGGAGTGGATTAAAAGATATAAAAATATATTTTGTACATGACAGCAGTCCAAACATTGACAGTTTTGTTACCTTCAATTCTGACTGGATTCAGTGAGAGTTGCACAAGCTTAATAATTACTAGAACTGACACCCATGTTACTAAAAATACCTTGGATTAGTAAAAGGCATTTTTAAATGAATCCCCATAAAGATCTATTCAATTTTAGATTTAAAAGAAGTGTTAATTTTATCTCTTATGTTGCACTCAGCTTGATGTTAAAAACGATCAGGTCCGTTTCACTGTTGCAGCCAGTTCTCAGCACCTTTCACGTCCAAGCCCCCCAGGCCCCAGCAGTGGCTTTTGAACTGCAAGCCATACGCTGGGAAACGTCCTCCAGGGTATCAGAAAGGGCCCACAGCTGGTGCATGGGACTATGGTTAGGAGTAAATGTGTGAGATCGCCTTGGCAGCATATGCAATGGTCTTTAAAAATGTCAAGGGCTGGTGGTGATCCACTGGTCCAAAGCATCTGAGAACCACTATCCTAGCGCATTTGTGCTGGTTTTGGCTGTATACATTGAAAACACATATTTACTTACTGTTAATGAATCAGTCTCTGCAGCAATACTTGCTCTACAGGTCACTGCAGAAGGACTTTTAATGAATGGCATTGGAGCGTGGGAGGTTTAAATCAAGCTCAGCTAGAATCACCTCTCCCCATTGTCTACTCTAAGAGTAGTAGAGGGGAGACTTTTGTTTTATAAGGGGGATGACCCAAGTGTTCATACTTCTCTGCTGTAGTAGGGAAAATGCAGAGGTGAACCAATCAAGAATTCAGTCACATCACAGTGCAGCTTCAGAAACAGCCGAGGTAGGCATTTGGGATCTTCTAGAGATTTTTCTTTAGGACTTGCCCAGCCCTGCACCAAAGTGCTGAACCATACTCTTCCACTCCCTTTATTCCCTTGCATAACTCCCTTTGCCTCTTTTCCTTTTATCTACTCTCTCCTTCATTTTTCCTCCAGTTTAGCTTTTATTTTTTTTCCCAAGTAACACCTTTTCCACAGTTCCTGCCAACCAAAGCAAAGCAAACCAAAGCAAAGCAAAGCAAAGCAAAGCAAACCAAACCAAACCCAACCCAACCCAACCCCAAGAAGTTCCAAACATGGAACGAATGCATGAGATGATGAATTTGCAGTTTGTGCTGTTGGTGTGTGGTATTCCTCCCCTTGCCAGTAGGATGGGATTCACTTGTCCTCATATGGGCATCTAAAAGGGACACATCTAGATCTGTACTAGCAACCCTAGGCTCCTTTTATGGTCAATGGCGAGAAGCTGCAGCCCCCAGAAGGCGATGTATGTCATTATAAGTTTAATGTTTAGGATAATTGTAGTTGTCTGTGTTTCTTCTTTAATTCTGGAGGTAAACAAGAGTGAGTGGTTTGAATTTAAATGTCTAGCTCTTGGAAGGTTAACTGTGGATATGTGAGATGAACTTCTCTTTCAGACTGCATGATTTTCTGGACTCTCTTAATCTACCAGCTGTTACTTTCAAGTGGCCACTGAACTGAAGAATGTATGCCAAGAAGCCAAAAGGAGAAAAATACACTAGGAGAACCAGGTTTTAAAACGATCCATAGCCAGTGATTTTTAATGAAAGCAAACTTTTTAATTAGTGCAGCTTTTGTAACAACTGTTAGTAATTAAAACATGGAAACTTGAATTGAGGTGAATAATCCTTATGAAGTAAATGACATGATCTTAAATAACGACATACGTGAAGCATGTGTGAGTCCAGTGGAGCCGTCTGTAAGGAAAGGGATATTGGCCTGCGGAAGGCTTGCAGGACATGGCTCCCAGCTCAAATTCCACTGAGCTGGTCGGTCGTGGCCCTGATAGACTCAGTTTAGTCTAAACTCCCCTGAGATTGTATACCCTGTTGCTGGATGAGCCAGCCATGGGAAGAAAATGACTGTGGGTCCCATATTGGATGTAGCGCACGGAGTTTCTTAAGAATAAGGCTCGAGGTGCAGGGTGGAAGTGCCAGCACCGTCACAGCTTATTTTGAAAATGACACTGAGACTTAAGCGTTGATCTTCCTGATCACTATATGTTTGTCTGCCTCCCACCTCTATGTGGTTCTGTTGAAGTCCGTGATGCTCTGCTGAATTGCGGGGAAATGTTAGCGCTTGGAAAAGTGTTGGGAATCCTCCTCAAAAATATACTGTTGGTGTGTGTAAATAAATACAAAAATACACACAAGGAGAACTTGCTTTAAAAGGAAACTGTAATCTAAAAATATGCCCAGCTAAAACTTTAAACCAGTATTAAATTTAGCGAAAATAATAAAAATTTAAAAACGGTAAACCAACAATAAAAATGTCAATAAATTCTGTTGGTATTAGAAAATCCAGTTTGTTACCTAAAACAAAATTGTTCCTTTCCTTATTACTGATCTTTTGCTCATGCATATCCTCATCTGTTTTAATTTTGCTGAGAAGACAAGCAAAAATATTCATTCTAGAAAAAAGTTAGGAGATCTCATGGTTTTATCTGGGAACGGTATAAAATTTTGTTTTGTTCTTTTGTTTTAAAGGAACCAGAACTCTTATGGTAAACAATGGATGTTAACCACGAGAAATGAAACCAGCAAGAGTTAATTAAGACCTCTAAAGCCAGAAGCATAGTGTTGTACAGAGAAGTTTTTTTTTCCCCCTGATCTTTTCCTCTGTTCTAAATTAGATAAAAAACTACATGAAACATTAAATTGGCAGACAAGTAAAGCTAAGATAAAGTACCTCTCTCAAACCCATAGCGCCAGGAAATTCAGAGATGATGCTACAACATTACTCTTATCCCATACTGCAGTACTTTTGGTGTGTGGAGTTTCTCATTGTTGGCATGATACTGAGATAGGTAAGAACACAGGTAAATTTTTGCCTTCCCTCAAAATTTTTTGTCTTGAGGTGGAGGGGTAGGATTCTTGAATACCTTACTACAACATTTCTGTTTTCTCCTTCAATGTGTTCCACACATGGGAATGTGTTCTTATTTTATTTTTGGTTTTATGGTTGACAAAAGTAAATAAAATGATGTGAGAGAAAGCAATGAATATAATATATATCTCACCTGTATTAGGTGAGGGGGTTTTTATTATTCTGTTGCAAGCTCCAAACAGAAACCTGTATGTAGGTTAAGTTAAACTTGTGCATGCCTTTGCAGGTTTAGGACATAAACTGCCTAAAGGAACTCATGAAAATATATTGCGTGTGTCGTATCAGGGAGTTTCTGTATCTCTCTCAGTATAGTAATTGTTTTCCATTTGCGATATTAAAAAACATTTGCCAGAACTCCAGTCTGTTCCTTTGAAAATTTAAGCATGTGCACTTATTTTCCATTGTTAGGAGAATAAGGAATGTTTTTTTTTTCTTAATATATTTCAACTTTATTGCATTCCTGAAATACATCAAAGAGGTATCTGATCTGAAGCCTCATAGTGTGTGTCATTTTCAGGAGGGTTACAAGGATCAGCAAGTATTTTAAAAATAGAAATCACTGGGCAGGTTAAATTTATTTTGTTATTCGACTTTTCCCAGTTTTTACCAGTGGCCCACTGGGTGGAAAGGATGAATGTTCACCTGAGTGTTCACCTCTTTCAAGAAGTGGTAGGAGGGAAGGAGCGAAGAAGAAAATTAATCAAGTCCTGATTCCACACATCCCTACTCAGCTACCACTTTGTATATGTTGCCTGTTATAGGAGAAAGACATTTATTAATTCCTCAGAGTAAGGAGAAATCAAAGGGGTAATGGATCTCAAAGATGAACCTCCGAGTCACAGTATCTTAGATATTCATTCACAGACTGGTACAGCTCAGCCATCTCCTATTTTTCAGGGCTGTCTTTAGAGGTACTCTGTCAGTGTACAGGAATTAAAAACTATTTGAGCACAAAAATACAAATAAGTAGTTGCACAAAATGCATTCACCTGTATTCCAATTCCTTTAGTCTGTACTTTGAACCATCAGTGAAATAAGAGGTAATAAACCCAAATTTATCTAAATTACGTTTCAAAGATATATTTTTTTAGTGTTTAAGACAGATGTTGCATTTTATACCATAATCTATATAAACATCAATAGCAAGGTATATTTCTGCTTAGCTTTAGTCACACGAGTTATTTTTTGTTTTATTTTGTTTTTAAGCGTGACTCATGAGGTTTCTCTATGCTTCTTATACAATACTTCTTCCTTCCTGATAATGCCTATTTGTTCTCTATTTTTGGCTTGTTTTTCCATTGTTTTCTCTAGATTATGTACGTTTAGCTGATGACTGCAGGATCCGTTTAATTGATACAACCACTGCAGAATAGTTACCATATTTCGCTATATATTAAGTGTCTTTGGAGAAATAATTTTTAGTATTTGGTGCTTTCATTTTGTTCTTCTACATTCTATGCATTAATTAAGGTTTATCTGATTACAAAGCCAAAAATAAGTTTAAAATATAGTTAGGCTTCCCTGAAGAAGAAGTTTCATGTTATCAAAATCAAATGCAAGAAGGAGTTAAAGGTGATATTTGTGTAAACTGTGGAAAACATATCAAAGGTTCATGAGGACACAGATGAGCTAAAATAATGTTCGTGTATATTGATAAGACAACATGATAACTTTTTATTGTGGTTAAAAAGGGAATAGCCTTCTGATGGACTATCAATGCAACAACTTTGAGAAAAACTAATTCACGAAGCACCAGATAGTACCAGTTAAGTAAATAAATAAAGCAATATTAACCCAGAATGAGCATGGTAGAATCAAGCTTCTAACAGTCTAAAGCACAGCTGGGGGAAAGGTGTCCACATTTTATTCTTGTCTTCCCTCATACTTGGTTTCCTCCATAGTTAGTTTAATACTGCTTTGAGAAACAGATGATATATTGAAAGAAAATATGTACGAACAGTGTATAAGATCAGTTTGTTCTCTAAATTTTAAGATTCTAATTTCCTTAATAAAGTTTACAATCCGTATTGTTACAGATGAAATCTATTATAATACGAGATATTTGTTATCCTTTGGTACACTTTAGGTTTTATATATTGTTCACTCATTAAATTTCATTTTACAAGATAATAACAGGGATATATTTTTATGAATATAGTTTGATATAATTGCTACTCCCTATTTAATGATAGTATTACCTTGCAATTAAACAATTTGCTTTACCCATACAAAAGATTTCCACAATATATTGTATCCTTTTCTTTTTGTCCACTGAATTGCTGCCAATTCTTAGGTGAAACTATTTGCTTTTTCATCACACTCTCTTATCCTCTTATTTAATGCACACTTAAGTGTTCTCCTGAACTCTGGGTGTTTGATGTCAGGCTTGCAAGGTTCAAAACATTTGATTTGTTGGGTGATGTCCTTTGGAAACCGAAAACACGGCAGAAAAAATAGCATTGCCTCTGAAGACTTGAACAGGATATAAATTGTCTTTCATAGCCAGTATAAACCTATGAGGGTTATACCTCTGCAGGATAACGATGAGACACTTTAAAGGAGAAGAATTCAAGTTTCTTTTTTTGATGGATGGTTCTCTTCCTTTAAACATGCCTAACTTATTATAAAATAAGGTACATGGCCTTTTACTACTAAGTTATGCAGTCTCTCACTAGTAAGTTATGTAGTCTTTCAAGAGTTCTGTCTGTAGTACAGTGTCTACTCATCAAATCTCTAATCATGCACCACTTGTACAATGGTCTGAAGTGCTGTGGTGCAACCGAGTTTTTACATCGGCATTACAGCCCATCTGACAGAGATTGCTGCATATTTTGAATGTGTTTCTAGTGACACCCTCTCCTGGTTTGTTGTTGTTGGAGCTGCTTTATCCGTGAAACACCTTTCTCTCATGTAACAGCTTGAAAATCCTTTGAGCGTGTTCCCCTTAGAAGAGGGGACTCGCACACAGTGTAATGACATCGTCCATCAGCACTTCTTCAGAAAAAAAAACCCCATAGTGTAGGAAACATGACACAAGTGCTTTCAGGAAATGCTGTTCTAAAAATTATCTGCCAGATTGTTTATGCTATGGGGAAACTGGTGGTAGGGAAAAATAAGGACAGAATTAATAAAGCATAAAACCCAAAATCTTAGAAATGTAAATCCAGTACCCATCTGAGGCATAGGAGGGGAACAAACCACGTTCTGCTTCAGCCTTATCTCTTTTGAAAATGTCCTCTGCTAAAGGTGAGAGGGAAGACTCGCCTGTTCGTCTATTTGACCATACCATTTAGTTTATTTATAAATTCATCAATCTTTTACTTGTACCTACTCATATTTGTATTTCTTCAGTAGCTGACAAGCAGTAACCAACACACATACGTGACAGCACAGCTTACTTACTCCAGCTTGAAATCCTGGTGAATGGCTAAGCCAGGTTTTTAACTAACTTTTTCTGCCTTTTGTTCGGTTTTTACATCAAATACTCCATATTACATCCAGATTTTGATAATGTAAGGCACCACTTCAGCCAAATGGCCTCTATGAGTAAGGCAGAAACATTTTTTATTTTCTAGGGCAATTAATTAGACATCCACACTGTCACTCCCACACTGAAGTTAATCTCCATATGTTCAGTTATCATACGAAAAAAATAAATGAAAGAAGAAGCTGAAGAGAAAACTCATAGCCACAGCTCTGCAATGTTTTTTCAGACACCAAAATTTCTGTCAGCATGTTGGGAATTCATAACCTCATTATTACATGCTTAACTAATCAGCACACTTCATAATTTCCGCACAAACACTGGCCTGTCACTTTTCATCATATGTTTAAAATAGAGAAGAAAAAAAAGAAATCTCACTCATGAGACCAGTACTTTTATTACATGCAGTTTAGGACAGTTGCTATTTACCTGTGAAATACTACCTCCAATTTAAATAGCACTTCTCAAGTTACTTGTTTTGTGACATATTGTCTTCAGTTCATTTAATTTCTTGTTTCATTTCCTTTCTAATTTAACAAAAAAAAAAATCCATACTTTCTGGGTCATTTTTCTGAATTGCCAAAGTTCTAATAGGTCTTATTGCAAACCCTTTTAGATCACTTTTAAAATAAAGTGTCTTGTATTATGGGTGGTCTCTGGTTAAAAAAGAAATATGGAAAGCACATCTGAATTGAAGCACTTCAACACAGGAAATGTTAAGAACTTGCAGCTAGTGAAATGGAGAAATATATCCTGTAATAACTTATGTATCCCTGGCCTGATACAGTAGTTTTCTCTATGTAACTTTCCTGTGTTTTAAGGCATTAAAAACGTTCCCAGCCAAAAGTTTTCACCCTTGCCCCAGCGTTTCAGTTGGACAAGACTCAGTCTGACTGATCAGTACGTACAAGGGAACAGACTTTACCTTGTACGCATGAACCTTTCATGCAGGGTGGCGCAGTCAGCAAGATACACACTAATCCCCTTTTTTCGGCTGGCGCATATCAGTGTTTAGGGTGCTTACCACATAGTTCTGGCCGTGATAAGTAGTTTTCTTCTCCCAGGTTTTGGAATGAGCACAACAAATGAATCCTAACCCTCTGCTGAGACTGTTGAACCACGCCAGTACCATCATTCTTTGCTCTACAGCACGTCAAGGCAGAGCTGGTAGTTGAAACCCATCGTCTTAGGAACTTGTCAACCTGCAGGACTTTATAGCCTCAGTAAACAAAACCAGATTAAGGAGGAAAGGGTCCAAGCCTTTATGCAAAGGTCTGCTTGATATGCCTTGTATTAGTTCTGGGACCTTCCTGTCTTTAAGGCTTCACTTTTAATTTCTGCATTTTCTTGAATCTCAGGATCTCATTGCTGACTTGGTCCAATGTTTTCTTCCAGCCACTGCCTACTTGCTCGCTTTTTTATTTCCAAGTGGGTTATTCTCCATGTATTGCTTTAGGACAGAGAAGACTGCTTTGTTATAGTCACACCTGTGTTTTGTTTTGTTCTGGGTTTTTTTTTTTTTCCTTTGGAGGAGATTAGGAAGGTAGTTGGAGCTTAATCAGCTGTATTCAGAAGCAGAAGGTATCCCTCCCTTTCTTCTTCTTCTCCTGCCTTTCTCCTCTCTCTCCCTCCCTTTTCCCCTGCTTCCCTTCTTTTCCTCCTTCTCTGTCCATAGAACCACTATGGAATTCAGTGAGATTTCTGAATTGGTTGTAGCTATATAACTAGACATTAAAAGAATTGTTCTTCTGTGTAAGGGCAAATAAAACAGGAGTTTAGTGAGAAAATTTCCATGGAAACAATAGTTCAGTGACAACGAAAAATATTTCTCACCACAATGTGCTAAAAATAACTTCACAAATAACTTTATAAAATTGGACATTTTTTTATTGATAGCACAGCAGCCAAAACCATTGTATTTTTCATCTGGAGGATAATATGCCTCACTCCCAGTTCTGCATCCCTAGTTCTTGAATAGGATACCTTTGCATTTGCCAACCTGCTTTTTTAAGCCTATTCTGAAGTTATGTATTCTTATTCATCTAGATATGAGGATTACAAAGCAAAGTGCACTACATTGTATGCTCAGTTGCTTGCCACTTCCCAAATTCTTCTGCATTGTTGCCATTTCACAGCAATGCCAAGATCAATTCTCCGGGAAAAGAGCAAGCACCTTGGATCTGCACATTCTTGACTATTACAAGCAAGCTGTGTCTTCTTTTACCTTTCCTACAATTTTTTAAAGAAAGAAAGGTTGATTGGCAGTTCCTCTACAAGGTACAATAGAGCAGTGAAATTGGGTAAGCAGTGCTCCTGTGTGAGAACTGTCACTGTACCATATATGCTGCTGCTTCCTCTGCCATCAGGCTTATGAAATTCCCTTTGGGATCTCAGTTTTATGTTAGTGTCTCCAATAGTCATGTATGTCCTTGTTTGGGTTTTTTTTTTCTGCATTTGGCTTTCAAGTACAAATATATAAGCACATATGTGTGACAATTTGTGTATTTAGCTATATATAGTTGATTGATACTGGTTGATGTTATAACGTATACACAAGTTGGCTGCAGACTGCAACTCTGTGTTGTCTGTAATGGCTGTATGGTCATACTTTGTTTTCGCACGGTGTTTCCCTTTTTTAGCAAACTAAAACTTCAGTGGAATTATCTGTATACGTTTGTTTGTTTAGCTAACTGAAACATCATGGTCACAGAGGAAATGAAGTCATGAAATGAAGTAAAACTGTACAGATCACTTGGTCAACAGATTTGCCCAGCAGGGTTTTGTGGTCATCTGATGGGTCTTGTCTGACAGACAGACTGGAAAGTTTTGAACAGAAGGAGCTAAAGTAAACATATATACTTTTTCATTTTTGACAGCCTACTTAAGGAGAAATTGCCTGCAAGAGCAGTTTGAAGGAAGAGGAAATATTCCTGTCTTCTTGCTGACTGCTGGGCTCTTAGGGCTTTCAAGATGAATGGGCTTAGGAGTCCTGTATTTAGATTTGCTACTTATAAAGAGGCCCTGACTATCTTTGTTTTCTCCTTTGAGTAAATGAAACTGTACGCTTGAAAAGGTCATGCAGAAGTGTAGTTGCTTGTAATCATCGTGTGTTTTTTTCTGAGAAAAGGTAGGTCTAGCTTATGGTGGTAGTTGGAACTGGATCCTATGTAGACATAGCCGGATTGTAGATTTAGGAGAAATGTTACATAGTTGGTCTATGTCCTCAAATTGAAAAGCAGCACTTGGATTCCATCCAGATGGTGGAGGTCTCAACATGGGAGTCAGTAACTGAATCTCCTCGCGGTTGCATGAGAGTGTCCAGAACTGGGTGCTTTATTAGGTGTTACGACAGTAAACAATACAGGTTATGTTCTTGGGGTATCTTCTCTGCCAAGGACCCGCTCTTCCATGTCTGTTTGCGAACCACTCCCAAGAATTATGTCAGCGGCTTGAGTGCCTTGAGAAATGACTTACAGAAAGTTAGGGAAACGATCATAATTCAAATAAGTAAACATTTCAACATGAACAAAGTTTTTAGGGGGTCAGGGCCTGCATAGCCAAGACTGCATAGCCTCCTTCAGTCACATGATGGTAAAGCAAACCTAATGCCCTTCTGAACATGAAATTCTGTAAAAAAATAGTGTGATATGTAAAATGGGGTGTGCAATGACAAAATAATGATAGCTTTGTCACATTGGTAAAATGAATGCTAGTGATCAGTGTATTTTTCTTCAACGTTTTGTCCATGTATGTAGTAGAACTTCTTTACTCTTACATCAGTGCAACTTAAAATTGAGTATGTGTGACATATTTATGTATTGGTGGGAAAGAAAAAGCCTGAAATTTGGATTCTGAAGAAAAAAGTTGAGACAGAACTCCCAAATGAAGGCTTGACTGAAAGAACAGATTGGAGGGGGAGGACATACTCCTTATTTACAACTTTGAGGCAGAATGAACACAATAGTTGAGATCACTGAATAGGGCCAGTACAGAAGTGCAAAGAAAATGAAACCTGACTTAAATGGCGTTTCTAGGTTAGGTAAGGATGGCATGAAGCCTTGTTGGCCACTCTGCACGGGGTTTTGTGGCTGACAAAATGGATAGGGCCAGTACCCATCCACCTTGACTGTCAAAAATGCCTTTAGTGGCCTTTGCTGGGAGAGCAAATTGCTGTTAAAACTAGTCTTAATATGCAGGTTTTATGATGTAAATATGTTTTAATTAGGCACCTCTGTGTTGATTGAGTGACTGTTTAATTTCTTTGTGCTTAGAAGTTTTGTGGCAATCTCATTAGTGATCAGGCTTTGAGTAGATAGTCCTCTCTGCACAGTGGATTTAATAAATACCCCGAGCTTCAGCATTTGCAGTCAGAACTCCTTTTAAGTGGATTGTGGAATGTCAGATTGAACATACCCTCCTGCCTATGATCCAGAGCAGTCACCCATGTGAAAGGTTTTGAGCCTCTGTTTATTTGTGCTTTTGGCTTCACGGGCAATGTATGTCTTGCACGGTCGATTTAAGTTGACTGTCAATAAGCAATTTTCTTTGCTACCTGTAAAAGGTACTGGTAACAGCTTATGCAGAACATATTGGCCATAACCTGAAAACCTTCAACTTAAGAAACTGTTACGCTACCTTGTATGACATATGAAACAGTATGTAGTGTGACAGACTTGAAATGGGCTTGTAGTCATGAGCGTCATATGCAATAACTATTTTAACCAGCTCTCTTTCTTTGCATTACCTGACCCTAGATCCAGAAAAGCATGTCTCTATATGTGCCTTCACTGATAGTCAATTTGACCCTGATATTGACCTCCAGCCAAGACGTAGTAGCCATTTACATTGCATAGACCTAAGCTTTACTTTAGCAGAGTTTAGCTTGATTCTGGAAGATTTAAACATCCTCCCCAGAGCCTAACCTGTTCCTGTGGTTTGGAAAGTGAATGCATGCTGAAGTGCTATTATAGGCTACAAATGTAGGTAATTAATTCCAAAATATGGAACTTCAAACTTGGCATTGCCTGACACCTATGTTGAGACGGGTCTGTTTCTACCAGTGGAGTTCTCCAAGTGGGCGTAGTTCCGACCTGAGGGTGCGCAGAGGCACTGACAAACTCACAGGACTGAAAGAGTCATTAAAATGCACAAATTAGGCATCAGCTTCCAAAGTGCGGATATTCAGCTAACTCACTGCACGTGTTCAGAGAATGTCGGCTGGAGAAAACACCCCAAACCCCAACTGCGATGCCAAAAGAACCCCCTTTAACTGCTAACCTGATGGCTAAACCTCTCACCTGGCAGACAGGCCACACGGGTCTGGTTTCCTTCTGTAGGGGATATCAACCTGCCACTTCCTGGTGAAAGTCTGAAGGTCAAACGGTCAGATATTCTGGGCTGGGCTCTTGCAGCCTCTTATGATGAAAGATGAGAAAGAAAGTCATTGTGTGGAAACACAGTGTTCAGCTAGGTGAGGCCACATCCAGGGTGCCAGCAGCTCCAGTGGGTACTTGAACATCCATTATGACCCTCCTCCCAGGCTGATAAGGAGCGCTCCTTCTGCTTGGGCCACTTCAGTTCTTCAACTCATCCGTTCTTCCCACAAATGGTGTGAGGCTTTCCTCATCCTGTGTTTCCCATAAGTGGAACTGACTTTTTTTCTGTTCTTATAAAGAGGCGAGGAAAATGTTTCTGTTGGTTTTGTTTGTTTGATTGGTTTTTTTAAGTATTCTAGTCTATAACTACTATTTGGGATAGGTTGGTTGTTTCCATGCTGTTGATATAAATAGGTTGTCTGTTGTTTCATTCAAAACCAAAACAAAGCTGAGAGAAGATGCACTCTAACCGAAAGGAAAGGACTGCGGGGCCTCTTAACTCTTCTTGCAACTTGGCAGCAGATGTTGCTTGAGGGAGATGGGTCAAACATTTTGAGAGACCTAACTCTCATCAGCACAGGAAAATGCTGCAAACCTGTCCCAGCGCTGCTAACAGTTGGTTTGCTCCTCAGGTGCTGGCAGTGTTTAGAGCCTTGGGGTAAACAAAGCTGCCAGCGTTTTCAACATTGTTATCTATTTAGAGCAGGCCTAATCAACACTGCTTAAAATGTTAGAGGCTGTCTGTGCTCTGTTTATGCTACGGCTCTCAACTTTACTGATAGTAGGGGAGATGAATCAGTCAAGATTTTAGCTGTTGCCATGATTTAGAGGCTTATCGTTCTTTTTTTTAATGAAGTCCGCTCCCAGAGTGCAGAGTGTCCACTCTGCTTCCACTGGACTGGTGGCACTCTGCAAGCTGCCTTTGCAGCCTGGAGGTGTAGTAACTCATTTTAGCTGCTTCCTAAGAGCTGGGACGATGGTGAGAAGTGCAGGATGTTCTGCAGGAATGCAGGGGCTGGCATGTGGTGGGCCTTGAAGAAAACCTGTTTGTAATCTTGGTCCAGGCAGGAGGCTGCTGTTTGAGAATTGCCATCAATTGTCATCAATGATGTAACACAAATCTTCTGTTATATCCCCCCAAAAATTGATTATATAAGAATTTCTTTTTCTTTTTTTTTACATTTAAAAGCTAGCAAATGAACTTTTCTTCCTAACCTTAAGCTAGATAATGAACCAGACTACATCAATATAGTCCTTTGGATTTCAGTTGGACCAGAACAAACTTTCACAATATTAAACTGTAGATGACTCTATTAAAACTTTTTATTTGTGTTCAGTGGGTCAAATTCTTAGCTTCTGTGATATAAATCAGATTCTGATCTTGTGAATGTTCACATATGGTGCTTTGCACTGTAAATCACATATGTTTTTCAATATACCCTGTACTGCAAAGTAGAAAACATCTATTTGAGAGTCAGAGATTGGAAAAAAAGGTTGATATAAAGCACAACTGGAAAGCTTCACAGTGCCTTTTATTGTGTTTTACATGACATAAAAATATATCTGAACATAGACTCGTAAGGACAGAAAGATTGATGAAGGCCCTTGGCTATTTTGGTGACACCTCAACTGTCTGCTTTGTTATGTTTGCTTTGGTTTTGTCTTGCCTTTACTGAATATTTCATATTTTTGAATGTTCATGTATTTATCAGTCAGTGTTATTTTAAGCTTTAGTTTCCTTTAAGTTATTTGTATGTATTTCAAAGAATAGTTTGTCATAGAATTATCAGTGTAAAATTTAAAGGCTTCATAGGACTTCATTCTTGCCTGTTAAGTGAGATTCTTGGGGAGATGCTCAGTTCATTTCAGCTGGCATTTCTCTTTCAAGTTTTAGGATAACATTCCTAAAAATGGAGATTTAGTCTACACAGAAATTGTCTGTCGCTGACCTTTTGTATTGCCACTCTGCCAAGTTCAAAGTACTGTAGATTTGTCTTTTTTCTTTTTTTTTCTTCAAGTTTTATTTGTTGCTAAGTTCTCACCACCGTATATGGTGTCATCGTTTCACTTATTCTATGTATTTTTGTGTTCTGACTAGATTTAGTGGAATGATTGAAAACAGACAAGTTATAAGCATGCTTTGTGGGATACTAAAGCAGTATTTTATTTCTGGCAACATATTGTAGGTATTATCTCAGCTGTGTTGTAAAAATAGGAGGAAGGAAGAGGAGAAAGAGGCAAATCTTGCTCTCCCTTACATGGTTGCAGAAGACAGACAAGCATGTGGAAGGAGCAAAGAACATCTCTTTTGTAGCCTGTGTAAAGGCTCTGGTAAGACCACAGAGCAGCTGCTGTCAATTCCTGAAAATCATGCTGCCCATCCTGAAATAGCCTTGTTGGAAAACAGTGGAGAAGAAGCAGGAAAACAAGGTCACTGACTGGTCTGGATGACTGAATATTGTACCTGTCAAAAATGTGCACCAATTGACTTCCCTTCCTCCTTTATTGACGCAGCAGCGTATCTCAGGAAGATGCTTGAGTAGCAGAATTCTTCCACAAGGAACCCTAAAGCAACCCAGAAGGCTGAATAACTGGTTTGTTCTTCCATGCTTTGAAAAAAAAATAAATTAAACATTGTTCCAAGCATGAAGATCTTCCAAAATTCAGCTTTGGACAACACAGAACACGAAAAAGGTTCAGGAAGAGGAAGGCATGATCAAAAACTGGGTAGGTTAGTAAAGGTGCAGTGAGGTAGTGGGTTTTAAATAGGGCTTGAGAGCAAAGAAAGATGCTTGGCTGACAATGAGTGGGAGGCTTCCAAATATAGGAAGCAGCATTAAAGAATGTAAGAGTTGAAAGAGACAGAAGGATAAAAGAAATGAAGAAAGAAGACAAAGCTAAGTGTAGAGACACAAAGGGCCACTTGAAGTTTTCCAGTTCTATTAGATTTTTTATTTACCGCCCCCCCCCCCCCCCCGCATCAGAATCTCCATCTCTTCAGCTATCTTTTTAGTGGCTTTCTCTTCTTTTCTTTCCTTTTGGAACAAGTCATATAATAAACATTATATAATTTCAACATATTTGTGTTTAAAGTCAGTAAGGGCAGTACCAATTCTACTCCCTCTTTTCCCTATTCTGATAGTGGAAGAAAACTTAAAAACACTTTTCTCCATATGTTTATGAAACCAAAATGAACACAACCGAGATCTGAGACATGCTATTCAGCAGCCGAATAGCAACTCCTTTTTAGCTGGAAAAAAAATACATTGATCTGAGACTTGGCTTGGCAGGTTTTACATTTTCATTAAATATTGATACTCAAACATCATCTTTGTTTACACTGCATGCTGCTTCCCCTAGATTTTAAACAAGGTGGGGTTTTTGCAGGTAGTGTTGAAGTCAGGAGTTCATAACAACTTTACTTATTGATGTATGATAAGAGCTTATCAGTGTGTATTGAACAATATGGATATACTCAGGTATTGTGAATGATGCTTAAAAGCCGCGGTTTTTGTGATATCAGGTTTCTGACTCCAGCCACCTTAGCAAATGCTTTCAGTTAAATCACTCATAGTCTAATAAATAATCTGCATAAACATCATGTTAGGTTTGGTCAATGCGCTTGAGCATGAACAGTAAACTTTAAGGACATCAACATCTGAAATTGATTTAATCTGCCATCTTGTTCCAGGTGTTTGAGTTGTATTTGTTTTCTACTGAAACATATTCTGGTGATTTAAATGAAAAAAATTACTTGTGCATATAGTCCTTTAGTTTGATTTTCCTGTCTTCAATAAATTAGTATCTGTTATTTTTTATTTGTATCAGGGCTTAGGGAGAGGCAGAAGGAAGGCTTGAGAAGAAAAAATGTAAAGCTGTTTAGAATTAAAATTTTGAGATACTGTGAAGATGAGCAAGACCCTGCTTGTGTGTTTAAGTAAGTTTCCAAATCAGGGTCAGATCCTTCCTTGAGGTCATTACAAGAGGGTAAGTAACAGAAGACCTCTGGTGGCTATTGCTGCCTTGTGGATGGATGTGCAGGGATTGCACAACCACACAACCGACGAGTCACTTGTAACATGACTGGAAGCAGATTTCGCTCGGGTTACAGTGGAAAGGGGAAGGGCTGCCTCCACCTTACTTCCCCATGTCCCTCCTAATAAAATCACAAGAGAGAGAATTGAATCAGCATTTTTTTACTTGTCAGTGATATCAGTACCCTGGGAGTTCATGGGAATGGAAAGTTCAGGATATTTGCAAAGTCAGCGATTCAAGAGGCGGTGGATGTGGCACAGTGATGAAGTTTGCATGTTGCTACATCAGCCTAGATTTAAGTGGTCCCACACAGGGTGGGTGAGAGCATGGAGCTGTACCATGAATACCTACTACAAAAGTAATGTAGGATGACACCAAAAAGTATGTTAGAAGGCATAAGGTTAAGTACACCCAATGTCTTCCGACAGCCACCTGCTCAGAGCTCTTCTTGTGTCCACTCCTTGCCTGCAGTAGTTTTGGCTTATCCAAATGTCATCTGCAGCAGCAGAGACACCTATGATACTTTACTGCCATATCACATATAACCTTCTCTTATCTATGAAAGATCCTGGCAGATATAATCTGCTTGCTAAAAGGAAGCTGGTTGAATCTGATGCAGTCTCGAGTTGCCAAGAAACATTCAGATTATACAACAGCAGCCTCCCCGCCGTCTTCCTTTCGGGTAGCACTCATGTTGCTGGGGCCATCGTCTGCCTTCTGCACTATGCTGGACTGGATCTGCTGGTCTTCCTCCTCATGCTGGTGTTGATGACCCTCAAAACAAATGTAAAATAAACTAACTTAAGAGGGCAAACCCAAGTGTGTCCAAGATAGAGAGCTGTGAGCCGCAGATACACAATAAGCGAGCCTGATGGACTATTAGAGTAATTTATCAAAGGAAACAGTGGCTTCTCTGTTCAGCCCCTACAGACTGATTTTCTCTTTCATAGAGATACTGTAGTTCAATCAGAAGTTATGGGCTTCATGCAGAAATTAGTTGGATTAAAATTGATGACCTAGATTATCACTGTGAATATATTTGTTTTGCAAGCAGAGTCCATGCAATAATCTGCTTATATCTCGCTGCAAAGAGTAGGTAGGCATCAACATAATTTAAAGGAAATAAATCTAAGCATAGATGCAAACAGGAAAAACATCCCTGAAGTCGGTAGAGCTATTCTGATGTAAACTGGCATAGGCTCGCAGTGAATCACAAGCAAGTCATAAACACTGTTTCGAAAAGAAAGGTGGCACATGGAGTATTAGTATGTCAAAGAGTAAAGGTTAGTTACTATCACCAGCTCATTTTGTTTATTGTAGGAATGACTGCCTATGGAGGGAGGCAGTTATTTCATAATTTTCCATGAGTAAGTTTTTCCGCTGTATCTTTTATGCCCACACACAACAATCGAAGATGCAATGAGGAGTTGTAAAATGGTTTCTGAGATTGCAGGGTCAGCTGGCAGGCTCCGGTCGGGGGTGAATAGGTGCGCCTGCGGCTGCACGGGGCTGAGCTCTGCTGGCCGCCGTGCCAGGAGGCACACCAGGACTCCCTGCTGTCAGGGGGTTCCTCCTGCCCTGAGCTCCAGACTGTGCCTTAGGACCCATCACCAGCACCAAATCGGGTAATTGGTGCTCACAGGAGCCTGGCGACTGAATGCCAATAGCGTCAGTCAGCAGCTCTGAGAAAAGCAAGTGAAAGTAAGAGGACGGGCTGAGCGAAGCCTAGATCCTCTGTGCCAGGAAAAATGGGCAATAAATGAATTAACCTCCACAAGGGGCACAGAAATCTGGGCATCCAAGTAAAGGGGGAATTGATTGTTGAATCAGTCTTTCCGCTGGACTAAGTAACCGATACAATGCCCTGAAGACCACCACCGTCCCTTCCGCTCGCCGGTGTGTGTTTGGGAGGGGGAGAGGGAAAAGCAAGGCGAGAGCTGGAGTGTCATGCACGGAGCCAACAGATCTAGCTTGTCGGTCATCCATTTGTGCCTAGTTTGTTTGCATGTTAGCCTTTGGATCTGGGTTCACTAATTAGGTCTTTTTTTTTCCCCCCCATTTTGTTTAACACTTCTGGGAGATATCTTGCATCTGTTTCTTAAGTTGAATGGTTCGTGGTGAGCTAATTCTCTCTGACTGTGTGTAACATGCAGACTCAGCAGCTCAGCTTTTCTTCTTCCCATGCCTTCCTGAAATGTCAGACAGCAGCATTTATATCTGTGCAATGACAGGGCAGGAATCAGCCTGAAAAGAGAGTTTCGATATTGATGCAGTTCTAGTTTCTTTTCAGCTGAGTGGAAAAAAACTGACTATTTTTTTCAGTCAGTCTTAATAGTGAATTAAACCATTTTTTTATATGTGCATGCGAATTGTGCCACCCCGACAGCAGCAAGGTATGGAAATTAATGCAGAAAACCAGCTTGACCGCTATGCTTCAACAATACAAAAGCGGTTGATTAAGCTGGATTGACACTGCTTCATATTGCCAAATAAAATAAAGATGGGTTTGGGAAAAACAAATACATCAGGGAATCATTGAAAGGTTGTAGCCAGGACATATTTTCCTGTATTACCTTATTAATTATTTGCATATTTCCCTGCTCTCAGAAATGCATCCTAAGCCATGTATTGTGATAGCAATGGGAATTTTGATTACTGTGGGTATTGCTGAAGAGATCATGTAATTTTGTTTAGACTTGAGAGAGAGGAGTGGTCAGAAAGAAATGCCAGAGTCAAGAGATTATGAAAAATATATTTATAGCAGTTACATTTGACTGGCATAAACTCTGTCTAATTGATCTATACTGGAGGGAGCAGTCCTCTTTTCTGGCATGATTTACATGCCATAATAAAAGCTATGAAGATAGAAATGAGACTTGATCTAATACAGAGTTGTGGGTTTGAGTGGTCTCTTGAAGTTCAATATGGCTTTGTCTACAACAGTATACAATAAATCATATTTAAGCTAGTATAATTTCTTGATTGTAATGAGATCTGTGATCTCGACTGTCAGACATAAAGTCCACGGGCTGTGGCCTCTCCAGGACAGAACAGAGGAGGGGAGAGGGAGCTGAGCATATACATGTGAGGAACATGATGAAAATAAGACCACACTGCATGCTCATAAGCAAAAAAAATCAAGTTATTAAGAATCCAAGAGCTTTAATGGTTTCTTTAGTCTTAAGTGCTGGTGCTAGAGAAAATAGAGAAAACATACATTGACTGAGAATTCATTTTGCAGATGTGTGAACTCTTTTCTGCAAAATGCAGTTTGATCAGTTTTGACCACACCTTTCCTGTCTTCTAAAAAAAGATAAAAATATAAATGAGGACTTGTGGTGAGGAACTGAGAACACTAATTTGGTTGCATGGTTACAGGCTGTAAGCATATAATACGTTAGGCTAAATGGATTTACATTATTGTCAGTCCCGAATGTTTTGTGAGGTTGTTTCTAGGTACAGTCCCAGAAGCTGTTGTGTAGATCAACAGAGACTTAAACAACAATCTGTGTTTTTATGAACAACTGCTGAGTTTGGTCTGAAACTAAAAGGAGCTACTGAAATAATAACAAGTAAAGTTCTATATGCTGAAAACGAGAATGATGTTTACATCTCACTGTAATTTCATTGGGAGATTAATGGGATTTGGCTCTGCATTTTTGAGGGGGAAAAGGGGGTGGAAAATGCCTTACAATAGCAATCGCAGAATATAAACTGTGCAGAACTGTCCTTGAATATTGTATATTGGAGCTTGTTTACAGGGAAGAGTTACCATGTCTTTACCATGTCTACCTGCACTTTACCCTAACCTGGTTTGGATGTGCTTCACATGCACTATGCATGATACAGCTGCTCCCACTTACAAGCATTTTGCAACCTGAAAATGAAGTAAGTACCTTCAAAGGTACTAAAGCATGCAATCTTTAAAAAAGAAAAAAATAAAATAAAATAAAATAAAATAAAATAAAATAAAATAAAATAAAATAAAATAAAATAAAATAAACCTGAATGATCTGAACAAGGTCCTCAAATTATTGAGGGACCCAAGATTCCTGGCAAAACTCCCTTGCAGGCAGTTCAGGGGTTAAGACAATATCCTGTGAGGGGGAAGGGGCTACTCAGCTTCAGCTCCCTGCTCGGTATATTGCAGGAGTGAAAAGTAATGTAAAATTCAGAAAGTTTCCTGGAAACAGATGATATAGTAATCCTTCAAACAATGTGCTGTTGATTTAGAAACAAATGGGGCAGGAGCTGAAATGGAAGTGAGGCAACAGGACAAAATGTCACAGACCCTGTTGTGGAAATCCTAATAGTATTCACAGATTGTTCTTGCCCTCATTGCAGTCACTGATGACTTTGTTGGTTGCTCTCAGAAGGCTGAGTAGAAGCGATCTGGGTGTGTAAGTACTGACCCTGCCAAACAGAATCTTACTTCTACACTGGCTTTCGTTTATGGCGGTGTGAGCTGCGCAAAGCCTCGCTAGATCCTCAAAATTTGCTTGCTAGCAGGGAAAATGCTGACTTGTTCCCCAGTTGTCATGACATCTTCAACTGCACAGCTACCAGAGCTGAGACGAAGGCATCTGTTCAACCTGTCTGTAGAAAGACAGTAATAACATGGCACTCTGCTAGATCTATCCTCTCATCCTTGCTAGGGACAAGTACAGTAAATGAAGCATAAGACCTCTCTCAGACAATCCAAAAAGGGCATTTTTACAGCAGGGCATTATACCATGCAAACTGGCATAACACTCATTGACCGAGATGGAAATAGGCTGATTTATACAGGAGGTGTCATTTGAAAAGAAAAATCTTCTTGCAGAAGTCTGTACTGCTCCTAAAACTCTTGGGAAAAAAAAATAAATGCAAACAGGCCAATGGAAAAAAAAAAAAACAACAAACACCCCACAACATTTTAAGGTTATTACATTAGTTTTACAAAGTATCAATATACATACTTCTAAAACGAGTTGTAAAAGATGGGCTAACGACAAAATGATGTATTAGATGATGGAATTAAAACCAGGTGCTTGCTACATTAAGAACACTTGATATTTCATCATCTTCTATACATTTATCAGCATTGTGACTGAGATGGCATGTAATTTGCTCCTGAAAGTATTCTCCTGCAGACCTTGGGTCTTCAGAAGCCATTAAAGCAAATTAGCAGCAAAAGTCTAGAGATCAAAGATAGGCTGCCAAATAGCTGGGAATGGATTTTCAAACCCATAGGTATAGTAATACCAGATAAAAACCTTAATGTGTCCCTGCAGTTGTAGTCCATGGCAAGCATCAGGTCTGGCAATGATTATATTGTAATTGCAATTTTTTTCTTTCCTGAAAAATCTAGGCCTTTAATAGACATTACACATTAAAGTTCAGTAGCAGTATATATTTTATTTTTTTAAAAAAAGTGGTAAAAGAGTTTTGGGGTTTTTTAGTTTGTTTTTTTTTTTTTTTTTTTTTTTAAAGGCAATCTATCTATTACTGATACTCTTAGCAGAAAATGGACATAGTTTAGGAAAGCTTGTCTACTGAATCTTGCTCTGGTGTATATATAAGCATGCAGGCTTCATGTCTGTGGAATCTGCAGTACTAAAGACAAGAAAAACATTTGGCAAACAGGAGTTATCTGAAAGGGAGGTTACAGACTGCATAATGCTGGTAAAGTAAGCTCACACTGTTTATGTCCGCACCATATGGCCTATGTATAAACACAGTAGTTCAATACTTGTCTCATTCTTACCCAACATTCTCTTCCTCTTATTCTCATCTTCACTTCCTTGTGTATTTTTGCTGTTAACATAAACAGCATTGTCTATGGTTTAGACAGGCACGAGCACTCGAGTTTCATGTAAAGTTGTAATTCCCATTACTGACATTTTTTTTGCAGTGGTCAGCAACTTGAACTATTCAGAAAGGTCTACAGCCCTTAAACATGTGAATATAAATTCCTCAAGCCCAATTAGTAGCTGATGTCATTTGAAGTAGGCTAAAAGGGAATCTGACCACTACTGCCTAAAGAACGAGTCCAGAGGAACAACAAAATATTGTGATAGGTTATCACTGGACTGGGTTGATGATAGTGAGTGATTGGATGTTAAGTGGTCAACAACAAAGGCTAACAAAACCGTTCTCCAAGTAAAACTGTAACCACAGGGGGAAGATGGACACTGGTTTAACCAAATCATGTTTGCTTTAATTGCTTCTAGCTTGGCTGATGATACCTGCCAATGGAATAGTGAAATTGTGTTGCTGCTGCGGTTAGCATCCTCTTCCTTTTCCATGCCTAAAACCAGTGAATTATATTTACTAGCTTCACGCTGTCTTATATCAGCTAGTTAAGATGTGCTTAAGTAAACAGAAACTGTTTCCTGTTATCTTTGTGTAATCCCGTGGACCTCAACTAGCACTACTTACGCTGATGAGAGAGGCAATATTGGAAGTACCAGAAAGATGGAAGCCTGTGCCTTTAAACCTATGCATGCACTCTTGTTTTCATATTTGCACATACGTTCGGGCGTGTATGAGAAGGCATATCAGGCTGACAGATGAAAGCGTACGTAGCAACATCAATCCATTGAGCGCTGAGCATGAGTCAGCAGTGTGCCCTGGCTGCAAAGAAGGCCATCAGCATCCTGGGTGGTGCTAACAGGAGCACAGGCAGTAGATCGATGGAACTGGTTATCCCCCTTTACTCATGAGACCACATCTAGATATTGCATCCAGTTTTGGGCCTCCCAATACAGGAAAGTCATCGGTGTATTGAGCAAGCTTAGCAGAGTGCCACCAAAGTGGTTGGGGCTGCAGCATCTGTTGTGCGAGGAGCGATGGAGGGACCAAGGCTGGTTCAGCCTGCAGAAGAGAAGGTTTCAGGGAGACCTAATACCTGCCCTCCACCCCCACAGTGCCCAGTACCCCACAGTATCAAGGAGGCAGAGCCAGGTTCTTCATGGTGGTGCATGTTTGGTGGACAAGAAACAGTGGGGATAAATTGAAACAAGAGGGTTTCCTACTTGATAATTTTTTTATTTTTTTTTTTTATGGTGCGAACAGTCAAGCAGTGGATGCTCTAAATAGTTTTTCACTGTGACAACAGTTAAGCAGTTGTTGCCCAGAGGTTGTGCAGTCTCCATCCTTAAAGGTTTCCAAGACCTGACTGGCTAAGGCTCCAAGTAACCTGGTCTGATCTCAAAGATGAATCTGATTTAAGTGAGAATTTGGTCTGTAGACTTCCAGAGATCCTTTCCAAGTGGAATTGTTCTGTGATTTTCTGATTGTATGATTCTACATGGATGAACACATTTACTATCTTGAACTTCAAATTCAGTCCTATTTAAGCAAAAGAAAAATGGAAGACTTCTGCTATTATTTGTGTTCTGGCTGTGATTGTGAAGCTGTCAAGTTATGAAATGCAAGAAAAGTGCATTTCAATTAAATTTAATTTTGGAAAACTGCTTCATTACGAACCAGATCTCAATTTATTGAGAATTTCTTGAGAGTACAGCAAATGTGATACGGCAGACTTACTGCGTGTACACAGAAGATGTTATATTAGACCAGACATTACATAAGTATGCACAGAGAACTTTACATGGCATATTTCATGTGATGTGTTGAAATTCCTGATATTTGCTGTTGTTTGGGAACCATGTAAAACTAGAGAACCAAAGGCTGGTATCCTGTAGAATGGCTTTGCCTTGTCTAGTTTTTCTCCTTGAGGAATGAAAGAATGGTCACATGCCATGTTTTGCTTCACTCCAGGTACATTAAATGATGTTCAAGACCTACATATTTAATATTGTATAAGCATTTCATGTTTCTTATATCTTAAAATAGAACTGTGTTAATAAAAAAATAGCATGATATAAATAAAGATACCATAAGACAGGAAAATCAGCAGTTACTGTTCTATTTACCAGACATGAAAGTTTAATTATTTTTTTTTTAATTCCACTAGAGTTACTCTGAAATTCCGTGTTCATGACAGCAGAATTAGACTCATTTGTACATGCAATTTTGGAGTAAAGCAAGGTTCAGTGAAAAGTGCTATTCTGGAATGAGAAATGCACAGGAGATGTTCAATGTTGCTTCATTTTCATTTGCTCAAAGCAAAATCTCTTTTCTATGGCAAGGGAGAAAACTGATTGAAATACAGCTTATATCAGATACTTCCAAACAAGTGAAAATATAACTCCTCTTTTTTGTAACGTTAGTGAGTGAATTGGATCAAATGAGAGATCTGCCTGGTTCTATCCCAGGCAGCATTTTGCACTCTGAAATGATAGGGTGATGGAGTCTAGTGTTTTCCAAGGACAAACACAAGCCTTAGTACTGCCCATAATTTAGCTACTCATTTCAGAAGAGCAGTAGTGTGTTTAACGGTGCTATATTTCATAGCAGTTACTGAATTAAAGGTGGCAGAACAGTCTCCTGATCAAAACAAACGCCTGGAAGTGTTTAGCCCCATTACAGACTTTGGTATGTTATCTAACACAGGTTAATAAGCACTTTTTTACTTTCTGCAATCCTGATGTGCCTGGGTGTCCGAGGTCCATCTGGCCTGTGCAGGACCTGGACACGAAATGGGGATAGTAGATGCAATTTGTACATCTCCTTCACAGCTCCCGGATTCCAGAGCTAACTGAGAACCATTCTGACTGTCATATGTGACCACTTCAATCACAGATCACTCTGGTGGCTGAGAATACATAAGGTGTACAGGCATTCTGGATATACCCATTTTCTCAGAAAAAAAAAAAAGAATCTAGGCCTACCAACTTGTACTTATAGAATTTTTCTCAGATGAAATTTCTCTCTGATCAAACATCTGTATTTATGTGCTACTTGCACCACTAAAAAGGTAAGAGTGACATTAAGTGCTCAGGCTTGCACACCAAATCTGTGACAGAGGGAGTTATCTCAGATCTCTTGAGCCCCAGTCTATTTTGAATTTAGCTGTGAAGACATTGGACTCACAGGTTGTGAATGCTCTTATTCTAAAATATAAACACTTGTGCTCAAGACACCCCACTGAAACCAACCATCTTTAACTAAATTTGTTGTTTTAACAGAAAAGGCTTTCATTCCTTTTAAAAAAATAACCAAAAAACATAGACTGACTCTGCAGTAGAAATTTCCCTGCTGATGAAACCATATTACATTTTAGAGAAGCGCTAACTTGTTGTGCTAATCATTCATGCACTCTCATTTGTGACAGCACTAACATCAAAACATTTCTTGCAATTTACTCTGGCTCTGGGTGAGAATCATATTTATTTATGGTTAGTATTACAATAGTATATGCAACACAAATGGTATTGGTGTCTCATTCTATGCAGGTATAAACACACGGAAACGATTGCTGTGCCCATGAAGAGTTTTCATTATTAACTAGATGTCTGGTTATTAGAGACACGCAATATCTCCATTTCAACTGAGACAAAGCTTTAAATTCGCTAGCTGGCGTTCCTTAGATATGGCTTTACATAGAGGACTTTGGGTTCATGCATACTAACCTCTGTCCACTCTCAAAACTCACTGCAAAAACCCGCTCTTCACCTCACGCCCTCTGAAAGGCATTTGAAAAAGAATGCAACAAAACAGAAGTGCAATTGTTTCTTGTTTATTACCTGAGTCCTCTCCTATGATGTGAACCACCTTTAATGGAGCCCCAGTAATATTCCAAGTGTCCTCAGAAACTTTGAATTAACTAGCAGAGGTCCTGCGTAGTCTTGTAATTTACTCATTTTAGTATGGAGTTGTTAATTTCTTCCTCCAGCTGCCCTCATGTTAGAGGCTGATTACCTGGCAACTGTTCCTGTCTGTTTTACTTTAACGGGGGAAATAGCCCACAGTATTGATAGCATGTTGAACATTTCTATTCTGCCTTGAATCTGCAAACCCTCCTCCTCCCAAATGGTTGGCCAGCTCAGATTAATTAAACCCTAGTTTGCAGCTGAGTTTCTTCTTCTCATTACAGCTGATCCATAACACCACCTACTTTTTTTGTCCTATACAGTGCTACAGAATGGGTTTTCTTCTATTTGCCTCATCAGGGGTTTGCTCCTATTCTTTTAAAACCTATCACGGAAGCACAGAGCTCAGAATAATCTAATTACCTTATCAAGAGGCCCATATTGAGCTCCATGTCACTCTACTGAGGTGACTACTGGCATCTAAGCTAGGTAGTAGGTTAATGCTGGCTTAAACATATGTTTTTACAGTGCAGTAGAGGTGCTTTGCTAATATATGTCATGCTATTCAACACCCAAAATATCACATGTGCTCTCTCTTTTCTTTCCCAATGTGAGGAATGGCTGCTACCCAAACTGAAGAGAACTGTAATACAGTTACATTTGTTACAACACTTCATGGCTTCTGTCTTAGACATGAATAAAGTAATCATGGAAAGCTATGCAAAAGAATTTCACCGTGTCCTTTTAAACGTGCTTTCAGTGCAAAGTAAGTTCAAAGTTACAATTTCATGTGCAAACCGGTTGATTAAATTAACCGCTCATGCAAACAACTGTTTGGACAAAATAAAACTTGCAATTTAGAGGCCTTTTTGTGTGTATCCACTTTTTCACAACAGGACAGATGCTGTTGTCTTGATTTTGTTACTGAAAACTTCCCTTGAAATTCAAATTAAAGATAATGTGTAACAGAATCATATTGTGTTTAAAGAGCACTGAAAGTAGGAGAAATGATTAGAATGACCCTGGAGATTGCTTTGATATCCGGGCGGGGGGGGGGGGGGGGGGGGGGGGGGGGGCAGCGGAGCTTAGTTTACATGCAATTGTATACATTGAAGAGGAACTCCCAATGTGAGAGCATAGCTAAAAGCAGTGGGGTAGCTCTTAACTGTAGGAACAAAACCCATGACCATGGAGGCTCTGTCACCTCTGGGCTTGTGAAAGCAACCTCTACTGGAATAGCGTGCCCATTTCATGTGCCCAGAGCTCAAGAGAAGTATTGAAAACTTAGAGTGGATGGGTTATTGGGAGTAGGACAAATGTGAGAACAAAGCAGTCTTCAGCAGGCACTTTGTCTGCATTTAAAGTAAAACGTGTTCAATCTTGAATTAAGGAACACTTTTTGTTTGTTTGCTTGGTTTTTTTTTTTCTTTCAGAAAAGATAATTAGATACCAGAATCATTGACCAAGGTGGATTCTTTATTGGAAGTGCTTAAATATAACATTGTTTTTGGGGGGGGGGGGTTGTTTGGTTTTGGGTTTTTTCTTTGTTGTTTGTTTGGGTTTTTGTGAAGCACATGCTGTAGTTCGAACAGGAACAATTTGGGAAAAGTCCTGTAGCCTAGTGCTGATCAGAAATATCAGTCATTACACTTAGCTGACTGACATTCTATTCCTAATCTGCACAGCTTCTAATTATACTAAGGAGAAATGTGGGGGCAGAGAGGGATGTTAAACCTATTCCTAGCTCCATCTCAGCTCACAGGGGTGATGAAACTAAAGAATAAGTGAGCAGAGACATCAGACGTTAATTACAATTACTATAAAAGCAATGGCAAGTGTAAGTATTTCATCATGGGTCTGAGTGACATTGGATGCTTTTTCTTAGAAGTGTAATTCTTGAAAACAAATGACTGGGATTTTCAACTTGTCTTAAAATACAAAAAAAATATCTTCCTAACCTTTTCCTTCCAAAGAAAAACTTGATACTAAGGCACAGTTTCACTCTGAAGACTCAGAAAGTGGGAGATAAAAGCATGCAAATATATAATTAAAAAATAAAACATCATGATTTTTGGAGAGAGAAGCGATTCATAAATTTTACATGTTTGAGGTTGGCAGTACTGTCACTAATGCACTTGAGTATTACACAGATGCGGGTACTCTAGGCACCACATCCCCTGCTTCCCCTTTGGAGAATGTGGAAAAAGACAGACGCGACCCAGTTCAGATCACATGAGAAGGACATTGCAGTGGCTCAATGAAGTATTGTTTAGTCCTGAAATCACTTAAGATTCCTGTTTTCTTTTTATTGCCCGTGAAAGCCATTCAATTGCCAACTACAGAGAAAGGCAAGAGGTTCTAAACCAAGTTGATGCTACGAGTAGCCGATAACAGCAGGAGGCAAATGACGGATGCTAACAGAAGAGATAGATTCCTTCAAGCACTGCCTGCTTCCTTCCACCACCTCCCGCCCTTCTTAATACTGTTGATTTCACCTAGGTCTTGCAAAAAAACTCACATATAGCATTCATTAAGTCTGACTGGGTCCAAAGTTTTTTGTTGCCTGTTTGCTTCTTGCGCTTCAGCCTGGACTCATAAAATAATGCAATGTCTTCCTAAGGATATTTAGTGATTTAGCAAGAAGCCGGTTGTAAGGAATGTGGGCTCCTCAGATGAGTTAAGGACCTAAGGGGTCTGTGCGTGCTTAATTAATAATCAAGATGAGCTAATGATGAGACCTGAACTACAAGTACCTTATTCGGTCCTTTTTTATTGTTGTTAGAGAAAATATTCCTTATGTTAATTCATTGAGGTGACAAAGTGCTGAATTTTGATGCTGTATGACTCAATAATAATCTTAGATGATGATGTTTCTTTTTTTCTTTCCCTTTTTTATCTTTGGATATTAAAAAAGACATTTGAACATTTATAAAGTAATTTCAAATAAATTCTTTTGGGAAGGGATACTGAGTTGATTTAATTTTAGTTTTCTAAGTTGTTAATTTCCAAATGTTTTTCTGAACGTTTTGGAGCTATTTGCATGCTTACTCTTTGGAGTACACTTTTTTTGTCGGATTCTTAACTGTTGTGGTTAAGCTCTGTCTTTGTATATTCAGTTAGCTGCTCAGAGCTCTGAGCAATTTAGAGATTTATTTTGTACCATTATTTATATAAATATTGTTATTGTAAAAATAATCTTTATTTATAATTGCAAATTAGTTTATACTTCAACTGGAAATGTGTATTCCCTAAAAAGAAGACTGGTTGGCAGATAAGTGATAGCTTGGGACCTGCAAATTGGCAATGTAAACATGAGTTAGTCAAAGTGAGTTAATAAATTTCTGTGTAACGTACAGTACAATATTTTAAAAATATGTTAAGTCACAAAGTAGCTCCTTAGTCAGCCAAGCTTGTGAAACAGCTGGGAGGAGAGAAGCAGTGGACTTACACAGAGCAGTAATTATATGATATTCCAGCTTGCTCAAAGGTCAGGTCCCTGGCGTCATGTCCAATCGCACTAAGATTCTCAAGCAGTGCAAGGCAATGAGGAATCTGCTCTTAGTACAATCAAATCCCTGTTATTAGAGACTCCTAGTCTCTCCCCCTTACAGCCACGCAATGTTAAATCAGGAATAGGCAGCTTTTACAGCACTCATTCCCATGATTCTGCCTGAGAGAACTATTTTAATTGGAGATTTGGATTGCGAAGGAAGCTGAGCCACAGCCTTATGGACTCGTCTCAGTCTGGACTGGCAGAGTGAACCTATGGAACCTTGGGCAAACCAAATTATGTTAATCCCAAAGTGGTCCCAGATTAAGGAAAACCAAAAAGGAGATTTGAGTTCATTCCTGTGTAAACCACAATCACAGACAGCCAAAAGTTCTTCAGCAATGTGCAAAAATCTGAGTTGTGTCCCCGGGGACACCGAACTTGGACAGTTCTTCCATGTGAGGGCAAGATGCCAGAGGAGAGCTTTGGAGACATCGGTGCACATTTTTTTTTAATGCAAGGAGTGTTAAAAAGTGTCAGTTCTGACAGCATCTGGTTCTGCCTGGAAAAGATGCTACTAACTCTCCTGCTCCTAATCACTGGTTCTCCCACCCTTTTATGGTTGCAGCCACAGCTGACCAGCATACTCTGACTCGTCCTTCTTAGCAGCAGCTGCAGACCTGTATTTCTAGGACTTGAATAGCCATTTACTGTCCCTGGCTTTACTACTGCAGACAACTCACTCCTTTACCTGAATCCATAACTTGCC
Organism: Pluvialis apricaria; assembly: GCA_017639485.1. Taxonomy (NCBI): domain Eukaryota; kingdom Metazoa; phylum Chordata; class Aves; order Charadriiformes; family Charadriidae; genus Pluvialis; species Pluvialis apricaria. The sequence goes on along the minus strand of CM030007.1, from coordinate 173,163,746 downwards.
CCGACTGTCCAGTCTGCCGTTGAATGTCCAGTCTGGACTCTTCTAGTTCTTTAGGTATTTCTAGGCCAGTTCATAAACCAGTCAGCACCTTCCTTGTATGCCTTGCTGCATTGCTATTGCTTTTCCAGCCTTTTCCTGGTGAGGTTCTTAATTTTATGAAAGCAGAAATTAAATGGTTTTGGTACTAACTGACCTTGATATCATCTAGACTAATGTCTCTTCAGGCCTCCATTTCTGTGTTTTTCTCCACATAATTGAAATTAAAGGTCTGTGCTTATTATTGCTGTCAAACAAAGATCACCCCTTCCTCTATTGATGTTGTAAAGCTTAGTCTAATGACTTCACAGGAGAGAGAGAATTTAGGTAGCTGTGTGGGAAGAATTGGTTCAAAGTGAGAAATTTCAGTATGTTGGAGACAAAAAGGATTCCTCATATCCTATCCTGCACAGGATTCTCATTTTAAGGTGTCTCCCAAGGCAGGACCCCACTTCATCACGTCTGTTCCAAGGAATATATGATTGACTTATCAATATAATTATGCTCTGACTACAAGAAATGTGTTAAAGGACTATGAGAAATGCCCTTTTTTAACTTCGTATGTTAATATGAAATATGACATAAAGGCAGGGTATTTTTTATGTAGAAAACACTTGAGCTTCTATCCAGAAATGTCAGAGTTTTGTTTGGAAATATGTATTTCTTTCCTGTACTGGTATCATAAGTGCTGGATTTGGAGTTCATACTGGCAGAACTGTCTGTAAATGTGTGTATGTGCAAATGAAGATATGCATATGCTTCTGAGTAATGGTGGAAATATAAACCTTGATACAAAGGAGGCTAACCAATTTCAGTGTACCTAAGTAATTATTGGAATATTTAACTCAGAATTTAGAATTCCAATACTAGCCTATTTTTTAAAATGAAATCCTTTGTGCCATTATTGGTCAGTCAACTATACGGAGCTAAAGTACTAAAGAAGCAGCAAGACTTTAAAAATGGAAGAATGATGCTGTTTATAGTTTTGAGGTGACTAATTTCAGATCCTTAAACAGACCTGGTTTTTTGAGAGTAGATCTCCATTATTTCATGGAAAACTAACATCCACAAAACTTCTCAGTGTGGATATCAAGACACTGAGCATCAGTTTCTGCTTGATTAGAATAAGTGCCCAGAAAATTATTGCAAATAAGACTGTATAACAATGTTGTTCATGTAGCATTGTGTGTTGTAGTAACACCAAACATTCTTAAAGCATGTTATTTACATTCTGCTTTTTTACAATCTTTTTACTTGATTTTTTTTTGGTAAAATTTTGTATTGATTCTAGTCTGTCAACTGGATTTAAATCACTTTGTTCTTGTACCTTTGTTAGAAAGTATATTCCACATTCACAAGGAGGTAAAGCTATATCTAGACTGAAATATTTGCAGAACACTTGAGGGGATTAATTATCCCACCACATTGAACTCAGTTGACCGAGGTGAAGTAAATGGAAAACTTCTACATCTGGAATGTTTAAAGAAGCAGAAATTGAAATTCCTGGGTTTATTTGCATTTGACCTGTGCTTAGAATTTGCCACTGTAATTGAACATGTGATAGCCATGAAGTGTGCTAACTGACTTCTGTGCTATAATAAGCACTGTTCTACTTTATGGCCAAATTCTCTTCGTCAACAGAACGTTTTAAAAGTTTCAACTCCAAAATTATAGCAACTTTCATGCTGGAAAAAATTTAGTAAGATACTGGGTATAGACAGCTTCATATTTCCTGGCAAGTAAGTAAAGCAGGTTGAAATATTTTTACATGAAAAATTTTCCTCTTGGAAAATGTGGTTTGCTGAAATAAGAGCTTTCTGTTGGAAAATGTCAATTTCAATGCATATTTTTTATTTTACAATTGGGGTCATCAAAACAAAGCCCTCCACATTTCAAGGTGACCATTTGAAACAAAGATATTTTTCAGTTCCAAATAATTATTTGAATTTAAAAAAAAAAAAAACAAAAAAACAACAGGTCAAGTTACGCAGGAACTTTTGTTCCAATCACAAGTGTGCTAATTTTTCACTTCAACAATTTTCTTTTGAAATTTTTTTTGTTCTGCTTTTTTGATACCCCATTTTTTTCATTCTGCTTTGAAGTAGAAACTAATTTCCCATGGAACAAAATTTTGTTTCCCAACCAGGTCTATGAGACACTAATCAGTGAAGATTTTCAATAGGAATAAGGGAGAAATACTCTATGAACATATTTATATCAGTTACAGGTACCTGTCTGATCTCTCAAGCTGTTTTCAAACAGCTCTGGAGAAAGTGATGTCATTATCATAGAGCTTCCCTTTATAAGCAACATTAGACATGTGAAACTGTTTTAGATTTTCCTTTGACTGGGTTACACACATAAGTACTTCAGAAACCATCTTTTTTTGAATCAGTTCAGAAACCTTCCTCAGATCTTTCACTAAGGTCCATGAGAACTGGGAAAAATTTTTCCATGTGAGAAGGATGTAAAGACCTCGCCAACACTTTATGTTCCCAAAAGCATATCATCCTGCATGATCAGTGCCCTTCTGTGTAGTTGCTTTTTCTTATCTCATGAAATCAGATGTGTTAGCATGTGTCATGAAGGATCTAACAATCTGAAAAATCATATCTGAGGAATCACCTCTCTTTCATTTCCACTCCACTCAGTAAATAGCTTCTTTTGTTCACCACAAGACCTTTACAACCACCCTCTCCATCATCTTCTATAAATAATAATTTCCTCAACAAATACTATGTAAACCATGCTTGAAGAACATTGCAGATGACCAGCTAAATTATTATTGTAACCAGAGATGATCAAGTGTTCTGTAAGAAATAAAGTATTCTCTAAACATAGCAAAAAGAAGTATAGTGCTATAAACAGCTTGTTTCAGAACAAGAATTTTCATTGGAGAAGATATGTGGTATTTTCCTCATTCTTTCCTGATTCATTCTGAGGGTAGACTTTACAGTATCATCGAAAATGACTGCTATTAGGCATAAATAACACGGAACTGCTTCCTTAATCATATCATAAAAGTCAACAGTTTGATTAGCCAACATGTGTTTAACAGAATGAATCAGAGAGCAAGTCGGTTCCTTGCAGATAGAACATGCTCTTAAGAAAGGGCTTTGGGAACAGCTTGTAGGACTAAGATTAAATGTCTTATACACGCATACATGCTCATGCATCTTGGATATATCTCAAGATTCAGAATGTAATCACTGGAAAATGGTCAACTTCCCAAAAGCATTATAATATGGAAGTGGGTAAACCCAGCTCCCTGATGGGCAAGGGAAGGAGGCCTCACATAAGCTTCATGGCTTACAGCACTGTGGATATCAGTGTATGGCTGGGCAATAATTAGTGTAGCTGGTTCTCAATATATATATACCCGGACCAAACCCTTCACAGAGTTCGTGGATGTTTTGTTTCAGTCCCATCACAGTTGACGACAGTCGTGTCTCAGACTGGGATGGTCACGACTGCTTGAGCAGAGATCCTTAAGAAACACAGGATCTGCGGGAAATGAGATACACAACACACTTCTTTCTGAGACCTTACAACTAAACCACATATCTGCTATAATTCTGTGAGGATTTTTATGTTACTGCTAGCCTATAAAAAGTGCTCAGCCTCTTATACCGTTGGAACTCTTGGATCTGCCCCTGTTCATCATCACTGCTTGAAGAGGGGAGGAAACTGAAGCTCAGGTTTTACTTGGATGTTCTCTTCCATGGTTTCCAAGAAATGCCAAAGTTCAAACGGGAGAAGTTGCCTAATTTTCTTTTGCTGTAAATCATAGAAAGAAACTATGTATATGAAGTAATCGTCATCTATCAAATAGGAGCTCTAAAGACAGTACATGGTTGACATTTCTTTTTCTATCTCAGGGGTGACACTATTCAACAAGCAGCTAAACCCATTTGGGAAGGAAAAAACAGTTCCCTGCCATAATGCAGTAGGTTATTATCCAATTAAAAACAGTCTGATAAAAACACGTTTTAACATTTGTCACATTTTTTGCCTGTTTGTGATCCAGCCAAAGAATTTCTATCATTTTCTGAATGCGACAAAGATGTAACTAACTGTTGCCATACCAATAACTAGGAGGAAAAAGAACCTCCTCCACATGGACTACCCACACAGATCTGATGGGCACAGTTTGTGAAATGTCTTGGGAATAAAATGGTGTGGTGACTGATGCACATGGCTGCTGCAGTTGGATCTGGCCTTAGACTTACATGCTGTGTATGTGTGTGTATGTGCATATGGTATAAGCATGAATCACAGGCATTGTATCTGCTCGTGTTCCCAATCACATCTCCCATTAAGTCGCAGGCGACTCTCTTTTTTCCTCAGTCTGTCAAACTGTATCACACAGTATCACAGTATCGTCAGGGTTGGAAGGGGCCTCTGGAGATCATCCAGTCCAACCCCCCTGCCACAGCAGGGACACCTACAGCAGTTGCACAGGACGGCGTCCAGGCGGGTTTTGAGCGTCTCCAGTGTGGGAGATGCCACAACCTCTCTGGGCAGCCTGTGACAGTACTGTGTCAGAAGAGCTGTGGGCCTGCGTCTGGCTGTAGGTCTCTAGCGGCGCAACCCACATACACCTCACAGCAGAAAAATAAATGAGATTTTTAATTATTTTTTTTCTCTAACTTGAGGACAATTTTGTCTATGTATCATCTTGAGTTTTTTGATGTCTGTGTGCTCAGTGATACCTGTTCATGGATACTAGATGTTGAGACATTCATATGTAAAGTGAAAAAGACTTTATACACTGCAACTTACACATATTTTAAGTTTTAATATGTCCCCTAAATTGCCTTTTAAACCAGCATTTCTTTTCCCCTTCCTTCTCTCTCTTTTCTTCGCTGTTAGATTGTGAGTATCTTGGAATAGCATTCAACTATTTCTGGACGATTGCAGTGGGCTTAGCATATCATGAAAACTAATACATATATATTTTAAAAAGGATGAGTCTGAAGAAGTGTCTGAGCCACTTATTTCTAATTTATGTTATAAAACAGTAAAGAAAACAATAAATAAATCTCTGTAGTCCATGGAAAATACTCAGTAGAAAAGAGAGAACAGAATATATAGATCGTTAAATCTTCAGACTCTCAAAGATATTGAATTTACTACTTAGTTATTGATGTCTGGTAATGTCAATGTTGTGATATAACTTACTGTCATGAATAAATATAGTTGTTGAACCCCCAACACTAAAAAAAATTAGGCCAGTTCAAATAAAAAAACATTTTGCATGAGAAGAGAGGATTTCTGCAAAATGAAAAAGGAAATCCCATGCTGCTTCAGTTTCACATCAGTCAAAAAAAAGCTTAATCTGAAATAAAATATCATTTAGTTGTGGGCTATTTAAGACTTTTAACCCTTCCTTCCTTATTTCATTCTACTGTCATCATTTTTTTTTTTATTTTAAAGGAACAGAAAGCAAAGATTTTGGCCTTTCAAAAATAAAAATTGTAATAACGGTTTGATATTTAAAAAATTCTCTTGCTTTTTTCAGCTAAAATTTTTCATCAGATTCTACCCACACTTGTAGGTAGCTTCAGCCATGTGTGCCCCTTCCCTTCTCTGAAAATGCCATTTAAAATAATAGTAACTTCACTGATCATCAAAAGCATGTACTCCCATTTTAACAATGGAGTCATACTTTTATATACACTTAAGTGTCTGCAAGGTTTCACAAATCATGTTCCAATGCAATATATGCAGTCATTTTAAATGTGCCTAATGCACCCTTTATTGAATTCAAGCTTTTATCAGTCACAAATCTGTCTTCTCACTTAAGACTACAGGGATTTTTATGCAGTGCTTTGTTAATAACAGGACTATTTTCACTTATGTTTGCTAATGAAAATGTCTTCTAAGATATTTGATAGAAAAAAAAATCAGAAGTTTAGGCTGGATCTGCCTCTTTACATTCCTGTCTATTGGCTCCTCGTTTCCCACTTGCTGTTTTTCCTTCTGTGAGAATAAAAACTTTGTTGCTCAAATAGCTTTAACGTGGGACAAGTTCTGATGTATCTTTGCAAACTGTACACCATCTCCTATATTTGTCCAATGTCTTCTTTAGCATTTCTTGCAAAAGGATAGACAGGTACCTTGTTAGAGATTTACATGTGAATGTCCAAAGAATACAAGATACGGCGTATGGCAGTACAAGCAATTTGTGGTTTCCAAGTCATAGAATCATAGAACAGTTTGGGTTGGAAGGGACCTTTAGAGTTCACCTAGTCCAACCCCCCTGCAATGTGCAGGGACATCTTCAACTAGATCAGGTTGCTCAGAGCCCTGTCCAACCTGACCTTGAATGTTTCCAGGGATGGGGCATCTACCACCTCTCTGGGCAACCTGTTCCAGTGTTTCACCACCCTCAGCATAAAAAAATTCTTCCTTACATCTAGTGTAATTCTCTCTTTTAGTTTAAAACCATTACCCCTTGTCCTATTGCAACAGGCCCTGCTAAAATGTCTGTCCCCTTTTTTCTAGTAAGCCCCCTTCAAGTGCAGAAAGGCCACAATAAGGTCTCCCCGGAGCCTTCTCTTCTCCAGGATGAACAACCCCAACACTCTCAGCCTGTCTTCATAGGAGAGGTGTTCCAGCCCTCTGATCATCTTTGTGGCCCTCCTCTGGACTCGCTCCAACAGGTCCATGTCTTTCATGTGCTGAGGACTCCAGAGCTGGAAGCAGTACTCCAGGCGGGGTCTCATGAGAGCAAAGCAAAGGGGCAAAATCACCTCCTTTGACCTGCTGGCCATGCTTCTTTTGATGCATCCCAGGATATGGAAGCGATCTTCTAGTATGACTAGACATCATAGGATTCATCTGCTTAGCTCCACAGTGGCTCCAGCAACTCATGGCAAAGAAAATTGCACTGGGCATCTTTATGTCAGATTTGATAAAACTTCAGCTAAAACATCCATTCAAATGGGTCTGAAGTTTTAATGGCAAATCTATCAAACTAGGGCATTTTTTCTGAGGTCGTGAACTTTGAAGGATTTGTTCCTTGTGGCTGTCAGTAGGTCTGCTCTTCTGGAAAATAAAAGCAGTATTTAGCTAAGGATCCAGCTCTCCTCTCGGGCACACACATAACACTTCATCTGATTTCAGTGGGGCTTATGAAGTTGTACCTGAGGATTAAATGAGCCATCTAATAATTAATTGTAAAGATTTTTAGGTTAACTTTAACCTGTGCTGTGCCAGTTAAAAGTCCCAATGCAGAACCTTTGATGGTAGCAGATCAAGCAGCAGAAAGACATCAGTCTCTTTTGTCATCTGCTATAGCGGTCACAGATACATGCATAGTGACTGCTGAGTTTAAAGGGGAAAAATATTAAATGTAATTTCTCTGTCTCCTCACTGTTGTGCTTGTAGGAAGGTTGGCTTTGGTTTTCCATTGCAAATTTCAGTTCCAGCGGAGCCAGCATCTTCTTGCATCTCTACAAGGCCTTCTAAGTTATGCAGACATGGATAGTACAGGCCAAGGGCTAAAGAAAAACCCATCCCACACTATACTGGAGTGAATTGGGATCACTGAACGCACAGCCTCTTCTGCTATTTCTTGCACCACAGATGGCTACATAACATCTGTGTGTTCTTCTAATGGCGCACACAATTGCATAGGTTGGACTACAATCTAATCTTAAACTAACTTTGCACAGTTAATAAAAAATCATGTCTTTCCAGTTATGATAACAGGACTTTATTGTCAACACACAAGTATTTCCCTTCAAAAAAGTGAACTTCATAACGAGTTGAGGGTTTCTCAAATGACCCCTCAAGTTCCAGTCTTGTTATTGTATAATGTACTTTAATATTGCTTCATACTGACTTTCTGTTTACTTAATAGAAAGCTATTTAGCTTTTGGAACTTTACAGGTTTTGGCACACTGAAAGAAACCAACCTGCTTTATTAAATTCATGATTGAAGGAAATCACTGTAAGCCTAATAAGATTTACGTGTTTCCATTCAATGTCAACAGGGAGTCAGATTAAATCAAGGCTGAAGTTCTCAGCTGCATTCAAACCCTTGATCAAGCTACTAATGCTTCAGTTTGAAAAGTATGACAAGATGATTAGATGATTTAAATAGCCCTGTGCTTTTTGGGATGGCTGATATCACTAAAGCAATTATTTTTGCAGTCAAATTATGGATTTCTTATAGTCATATTAATAAAATGTGGTTTGTCTAGTTTTTCAGTAAGTTGGTTTAATGAAAAGAATAATTAATTTCGTTTCTTTTGTTTAACCCGGTTACCTGTTATACAAGTTGTCTATTACTAAAACCATAATACCTGATACTTATATAAAGTTGTCCTCAAAGCATTTTACAAAAGAGGTTTGTGTGATTATCCTTTTCTGTAGATACGGAATGCAATATCTTTAATGTTACAGTCATTGGATGACTTCCCAGGATTTCAACATCTGTGCTGATCCAGAGCGACTAGGGATTCATTTCTCTTTCAAGGTTCTGACCCATAAATAAAGCCAAAATACATCTAAGAAGAAGGAGTCATTTAACCTGCATTGAGTGTTTGGAAGAATTTTCTGTACCATTTGAAGATTTAGTGTTGGTTGGTATGCTTTCATGAGGGATGGTCCAAAGGCTGCCCGTGAATATCTACACACTGACTCATCCTCTTCACTTCTCCTTCCAAGGGGAGACCAATGCTTTACCAATGCTCTTAGTACCTGTTGCTACCCATAGCATTCATGAAACTTGTAGTCAAGGATGGATGTCTGAAATTTTCAAGGCCATCTGCTGGATTTAGGAACACACCCTCTGTCATTTTAATGGGGTGAAAGGTACCTTCCGTCTGCTCCAATTTATGCAAAATAGGCTTGGATTTTGGGCCACTAGCAGCCTGCTGAAGAAATCCAGGGACATGGAGCGAAATCTTGGGAACGTTATTTTCATGAGCTACATGCGATGAAAATATTGAAATCAGTCAATCAAACTATGGTTCAGATAAAGCACACACTTTGAAAGCCAAGATGATCAATATACCTTTTGCCTCAATGTCTGCACAAGAGCGGTGATCCCTGTTATTCAGTCCAGGAGCTAAAAAATGTAGATAATGGATCTATTTGTAATTTAGTCAAAAGATAAGACAAGCATTAAGGAAGATGGTGGACATGGAGAGTTACAAACTCACCTAGACTTTATCCAGACTAAATTCTGAGTTCCTTTCTAAACCATACTTTTCTTCCTGCTTGAGTCAACTGATCTTTGCTGGCTTTGTAGGTTTGCAATGCTGTGCCACTTGTTCCAAGAACAGATCGGTACTGCTGTAAAATGGATGCACAAATCAAATTTGGCTTTGGCAACAAGCTATTTCCTAGTCCTTACTGGGACTAAATGACAGTCATATATGGTGTTCCCTGGGACACTGAAAGCTGGCAGTAAAGCAGGTTTTAGACATTTTATTGCAGTCTAGGCACCTTTCTGAAATTTTAGGCAGTATCCTATACTGGACTTCACACACAGGCATCAAGCACTTGTACTAGCAAATGGTCAAGGTCTCACCATGCGGTGCTAGAATTTTTCTGTAGTAAAGGAGGTAACGGGAAACTGCTTCCCATCTTCTCATTTGGAGTACAGGGAACCCTACCACTCTGCCAGGCCAGGTGGATGTGGCAGGTAGGGAAGGTCACGGATTGACACTTCACTGGGGTAGATCACTTCACATGGGAAAGACTTAGGCCTACTAGATTAAGAGGCACCATTGTTGATAATGTCATGGAATTGTCTGAGCTGTAATCACGCTGCACCTTGATAGCCCGTGAGATAAGTATTTTCCCTTTGCTCTTAGCAAAGTGATAGCTGAGAACTCTCCTTATAATGTTTCGGGTCACTGAAAGTTATTTTTCCCTTAATGAACACCTAAAAAAAAATGTGATGAGCAGATGGACAAACTGATTCTTCGACATATATCACTCAGGACTGTGTAGTCAAGGATCCTCTAATGAAGCACAATGTTGTGGGCTGATATAAACTGTCAGTCTCATCCTCTATTGCTACTTGCTAGTTTGCTGTGGCTGTATAATGTTATCAGTCTACTGTACTTTGAGAACGTTGATATATAGAGATAAGAAGTTTCCGTTGTTTATCCCAATCAGATAAAAGTAATGGCAGTCTTAAATACAAGTCTGCCCCCCCTAATTTCAAACCCTTTGGGTACACAGTTTTGTTTGACTGATGTGGGCAGTAAAAATTTCAAATAATGCAATGACCGAAGCAAGAAAACAAAAACGCATCACATAGCGTACTAGATGCAGTTGCGTGAATACTGACTGACCAATTGCAGATCTCTGGCAATAAATTCTATATGGTTCAGGAGTCTTAATTGCAGAGGTGTCCTAAATTATACAAAAATGTCCTTTATGAAATGCAAGCATATATGAATGATTTATTCTAAATGTAGGAAGCAAGAAATTATATATATATATATAATATATATAAAATGCTCAGCATGGCTGAGAAAGTGGCAAGGATAATGGGATACATGTTGAAAGGAAGCTCTTTTTTTGTGAGTAAATCAATAGGGGAATATTTTGCAAAACCACCCAGTGAACTGATTGAGCTTTCCAACATTGCTGTAGGCCGCTGACCACAAAATCAAATGCTTATGCATCTGTCTCGTTACAGGCTGCGAAACATCATGTTTGCATAGAATCTGGTCAATGATGAAGGCCTGGTAGAGGAAATTCACTTCTTCCTGCGTGAATTTCCTATTAACACGAACGCTTTTTTTCAAGCAGTACTTTTGGCTAAGACTCGGCAGCTACTGGCCAAGCTCACACAAGCGAGATAAGACAACTTCTGAATGGCAGGTGTCAGCAGCGTAGGCAGCTGCGTGACGTGTGACTGACATGGAAGGAGCAGGCTGGCTGCCAAGACCTCCAAGCAGTGATGTGCTTGAGGTATGTGTGAAACTGAATTCGGTGCTTCAGTTGCGGGGCTGCTCTGACCCGTTTTGTGCTCACATATGGAATGTGTCTGCAAGTACCAGAGATAAAGCTGGAGCAATGTGAGACCGAGAGGCACATGTGCATCCGTACCACTGAGCACCCTTAGATAACTTGAACGGACTCCAAACTAAGAGGAACTCATGTCTGCTGCGATAAAAGTGCCAAATAACTAAGGGCTAGACTGATAACTGGCAGTGCAGAGATACAAGGTGGGCTCTGACATACTCAGTGGTCACCATGACCTTTATGCTAACATCTTTTTTCCATAAGCATGGAAACCCAGTGACTCCCATCAATAAATAAAGAGGAACCAGAGTCTGTCAATGACAATCCTGTTTCTGTCTCTTCAGATTCATACAGACACTCGGGATTGGTGGTCAAGGGTTTTTCAGATGCTAACTGCTAATTTACAGAGAGGTGGGAAACTGCTATGACTGTCAAAAAAATAACAATTTTAACAGATTCGGATGCTGCCAGGCTTTAGCTTGTATGGAACTGCTCTGAATATTTGGGTTTTTTTTTCCTGTGAAAGAACAAAGATCATTATTTACTGGTACACATTGTCCACCAGTGTTAGTGGAATCCATAAATTAATAGTCTTATCCTTAAATTCAGAACATCTTTTTCTTCTTTTGTTTTTATCCCAATGCAGAGTTAACACACCTTCACAAAAACCAAGAAGGGAATCCTTGTCTGATAGTGATCACTTCCTTCCAGAGACATTGCTGTGTGGTCCATGTTGGGCAGCTATTGCAGGTGAGCATGGGGATGCTGGTACAAGCTCCACTCGTGTTGTGCTTTTAGGTGGCTAGCTGCTTTTTGAGACTCACCATCCAGCATTTCTGAAAGCACTGCATTTATTCTAGCAACAGCAATTTTGCTGTGCAATAGGCCTGTTATTAGACTTCATCCGTTGGAATAAGCACGCAGGTGGAGAGATGCTGGAGCTCTTCTCTGTGCTAAAAGTAGGGTGAGAAGGTAAGTGGAGGGAGAGAAATTCCTATTGTTTTTAGAGTGTTTGCAAAAATTAGGAAAAAAGAGCCATCTGCTCAGATAAAAGTTGAAATCTCATTAATTCAAACCGGCGTGACAATGAGGACATTGTAACCCCATCACCTACATCTTTCAGACAAAGTGAGCCAATAAAACATCAAGCATAGGAAAAATGCTATACATCTACTTGCTTGATCACTCCTTCCTGCAGCTCTGAACACAAACTAGACCTGTTAACATTCAAAGCAATTCTTTCCTGTCAAATACTGTCCAAAGGAGTTCCTGCAGAGAAGCTTTCTTTTTCTATGGAAAGGTTCGGGAGTGTTACTGGCTCCTTGGATACAAAGCTGAGGCTCCTTAGTGACTGTAAATCAGTCCCATCTTGTTAATGTCAGTAAGGCTATGCTAATTTATGCCTGCTAAAGTACACAAACCTGCCAACAGGCACCTGGTTAAATACGTATGTTTAACCCGCTGGAGTTGCTCAGAAGCAATTAAAGCAGCAACCACTCCATTAGATGTAGAAGGGTTAAAGTGTCACCCAGTTCAAGTCCATCTCTCACCGCAAAGTCAGGGGCATTAGGGTCCTGAAGGGTGCCTTCCCAACCTATCCCCTCCCATTAAAGCCTCTGATGGAGATACAAAGGCAGAGGACTATAGACACCAACAACATGCTCTAGGAACAATTGAAAAAGGAAGCTCACGACTTGCTGAGACCTTGTCCTGCTGTGCCCTGTGCTGAATGATAGTATGATCCAAACTTCCCCTGCTATTGCCTTCGCAGTCCTTACCTCACATTTCCCTCCTTGACCTGCCATATCTGCTTGGTCTTTTCCCTTCAGTTCTTGAACGTATTTTCTTTTTGTTTATCATCACCACAAAAAAAAAGAAAAAAAAAAAAAAGCAGAAAAACCACCAGACATTTGCTACTGCAGCTAACTCTGCTTACATACTGCATGCTTTCCTTCCCCATTGTATTGTCTACTTGAACTGTAAACTCTGAGCACTGTTTTTAGGTAAGTGCTGTGCAAATAATGGAGCCCGAATCTTGGTTTGTCCTCAGGCATTACCATAATAAGAAAGGCATTTCAGTGTAGTGCATTATCATAAAGATGTGCCTGTTCTTAATGAGAGATTGTCTTTCCTAGTTCCTACCAATACAAACAAAGAAAAGAGAGACAAAAATACTCAGTATGAATAATACTTCAGCACAATCTTGCTATTTCATTGCCTTCTGCAGTCTGCCAGCCACTTCTTTTCCTTGCAAAATGTATCTGTTTAACAATAGCTAAAGTATTATCATGAAACTGAGCAAAAAGAGTTATTCTAATGTGGCAAGTTGTGCCCTTGGAAGACTGATGACACAAATGATAATGATAAGATAAACTTATATCAAGCAATTAGATTAATGTTTAACGTAACATGTCACATTAAGGAATACTTAAAAAACACAATCCTGTGAACTAACAAAGTAACTTTCTGGAGACAAGGCAGTTCCTTTTTCTGATTTGGTTTTATTTGTTTGTTTGTTTGTTTTGTTTCATTTCTTTCTTGTTAGCATCCACTTTTCTGTCTTTATATGGGACGCTATTTCCATACAGTAATATCAACATTTTGGGGGGGGGGGGGTTATACGAGTGGTGAAGTGTCAGAAAAGATTGTGATTGCTTGATGGTGAAGTTTCTTGTTTATGGCAGCAGTTGCACTGCTGTTCTCCCCATTGCAAATTGCTTTTGGAAAGTTTTAGCTTGGGCAATGTAATAAAAACAACACTTAGAAATGCTAGTGTAGTCACTTTCATGGAAAGGGAATGTAAGCGTGGATGATTTGTACAACTGAAATCAATGTAGCTCTGCTGTCTTCCTTTATTAGATGGAGATATGAGACATCTCACCTAACTGTAAACACCCACACTGTAGATATCTCCTCTGAGCAAGTCATGTTACTCCTCTTATAGTAGAGGGAAAGAACTGCCCTATTTTAGCCATTTCCTTTCAGATAAGATAAATTACACCCTTTAAGTGCCTGTTTCTCCCTCTTGGCTCTAAAGGCCATCTAGACTACAAGTTCAGATGGGGATGTTTACAGTGTAGATATTTGCATTTTGGACAGCTGAGTCCTTTCCTTGGTGTTGAGTCTGTAAAGAGTGAAGAAAATGTATCTTCTGAAAGGCTTCACTCAACATGTCCCCATTGCTCCTCCTGTGCATCCCAGGCTTGGACCAGACTTGGGTCACAGATTCTGAGTTTGAGGCAAAATCGAAAATTGCTGTGAATGGGAAAGACAGTCAGACCAGAGTCTTCAGCACAAGCAGAAACAGTGCAAGGATGCAAAGACTAGAGGACTGGGCTTAATGGTCCCGCCATCTCACTCCTCTCAGCTGTCATTGCTGCACCACATGCTCTGACACCTCCCTTGGCTGCAGCAGGGCAGCCTGGTTTCCAGCCCTCTGGCATGGGGAAGTGATGCTCTGAGCCCATGACCTTTCTGCCGCCTCTGCTGATTGTGGCTTCCGGTGTCTCCGACACAAGCTAGCTTTGGCCTGAGAAGAAAAAGAGGTATGCTTCTAGACCAGGTGTTCTCAGGGATAAGTCCTCTTTCCTCATCCATCTGTCCAGCTGTAGTTTTTATTCGCCAGTTGTTTGAAAGACTGTGATAAGTGGTAATTGGTACAAGATAGTCCAGGCAGGCGTCTGCCTCCCTTCGTAATGAATGGGATGAAATATTGTGAAGGAATTTGCTTCTCTTCAGAAACTTAATTCTATTTACAGGCCTTCCTGTCATTTAAATAACTAATCTCAGGAGGTGGGACGTGGCTCAGGGGTTATGGGAACAGTTAATTCCTGACTGCCACTTGCTCCTTGTGAAGAGTAAATCCTTCATGGTTCTCTCTCTCTCTCAAAAGTGCCTGAACCTAATATAATGATGAACATTAGGGATTATATCTTTTTTTTTTTTTTTTTTTTTTTTTTTCAGGTAGCGGTAGGCCACACAAAAGCAATCCAGAAGAGGAATTATTACTATTTTGTGTGTGTCTGTGACACAAAAGCTACAGTGGTAATTTTGGAGGGAATTAAATGATGGGTCAAATTCACAGAGGAGATGGAAAGGCACGAAGTATTTGTTTCAATATTTAAAGAATTATATATACCACCTTTCTAGTCTGAAGAGGTTTTTTTGTTTTGTAACTAATTTATTTTAAAGATTTTTTTTTTTCAAAGAACAGAGATTCCCCAAACAATAATGGAAACAACATGTTTGGTTTCTGAACCAGTCTGAACCAATCTTTTTCACCGAACCTAAAAGGCCGTTCTTCATAACATTGTACTTAGAAAAACTGGAGACAGATGATAGAAACACTTTTTCCCCAGGCTCCTTGGAGACCAGTGAAGCTGCTAGTAGCTTGCTTTAATGTGGAGCTGGAAAAGGGCTCTGTCTACCCACACAGTATAGCTGTATTTATCTGAATGTATTCCTATTACTTTGCATTGGATACAATTAATTATTTTGCACCTACTGTGTTCTGTGGCATACCATTACATCACATTAGCCTTGTGTTTGACATCAAACTGATGCAATGTGATACATTAGGAGTTCTATCAGAGCTGTTTTAATTAGGCAAGATATTTTATTCACTTGGTGAATCTTTGCTTTGGGTTGCCTGTAAAAGACCACAAAGTGCAAGCACCTAAATGCTCCCAACTAGATGTCAGATGGGGTATCCTGCACTCTGCTGATTAATTACATAATATTTAGATAATTTAGCTAGTCTGTTGAATGCATATCACACAGTTAATGAAAGATTTCAAAGCTGCGGGCAGACTTAAGGAATGAATCATCATGTACAGTACACAGTCTTCCTTACCCACTGCAGAAATGCAGCGTCCATAGGTACTGAACTTGAACCAGGCGAGGTGCAAACGCCATGGGTACCCTGCCAAACTCTGCTTCACGTGGCAGGGTGAATAGATATTCTGCCTTCTTCTCTATGAGGCAGGGACTGATCCCTGAGGTGCTGGTGAGGAAGGGGACCCATCAGTATTGGTCTCTTCTCCAGAGTGCTGCAACCCCTATGAACCAGGCTTTCCCCTTGCACTGCTGCTTTGGGTGTGATTTTAAGGAGGCAAAGGAATGGTAAAGCTTGCCCGAGCAGAAAGTTCTGGGAGGTGGTAGAGATTGTAGACACCTGTTTTTTCTTTTCTCTCTCTTTTTTTTTTTTTTCTTCCCACGTGCAGGGATGTACAACGATGAGCTAACAAAGGTTGAAAAGTCAGCATTATCATCACCACCTATTGTCATGGCTTGAGTAGCTTGTTTCATTTTCAGGGTGGTTTTTTTCAGCCTATTGGCAGCAATTAAAGGTATCAGTTGACTTCTAAAATCACCATGAGGGTTGGTTTTTTTTTCCCCCCTATAACTCTGAGGGCCAGAGGTTTATTGAGTTTCTCTGGGGTGGTGGAGGAGAAAATGTTGCTTGGGTTTTTTTTAAGGAAAAGATCTGGGAACATGAAATGGAAGCTTCACTGAACTCCAGCTCATTGATGTTCTGTGATCCGGCTCATTAGGTCTGGGCTGGAAGCCTTAGGCTTGTAGCAAAACACTTTATGAGGGCTTAGCAGACGAAAAGGTGAAAAGCAAATTAGAAATGGTAGGGAAGAAAGGCAGATGGGCTGAGAAGGCAGAAATGACATCTATTTAGTTATGATTTAGCTGATCGGGTAACTCCTCAGTCACAGATTGCCTGTGGAAAGAAGTGACATGAACGGTGTGACATACTATCACAAACAAATAAAAAATAGTAGAAACTCTCCTCTGGGTTGCAGCCAGGAGACTCCAGAGCGACATTTCTCTCCACATCTCTCTCACATCATTATTCTGCACTGTTCACAGTGCTCAGGGACATTGGGGGTCATCCTGCCCTCGGCTCCCTTGGTGGGAGGAATTGTGAGCGCTCTCCCTATCTGACTCAGCCAAAGACAGCTGGGATAGCTAATATCCATCTACTCCTGGTTTTTAAAACTGGCTCTGGCTGAAGCAGATTAAGGATCATTTGTGCTATCCCTTTCTCTGTTAACTCTGTGATGGGGGTGGGAACAAACATCTGAGGTGGGAGTGATAGTGTCTTATCCACTTCAGCCACTCTCTGAGTCAATATCTGTTTGGGGTCTGGGGGGGTATATCGCAAAAAGCAGCAGAGGTCTCCTCCCCTTGTTTAAAAAATTCCTGTATGTGGTTAGGACTTGAGTTTTATATCTCATCTGAAAGATAACACCTCCAGGAGAGCATCTTGGGAGAACAATTTAGTACTGAGTCAGAGGGAAGAGAATGAGTCACTGCAGCTCTTAGATTTTTCTTGGAAGTTTCTCACTAAAGCATTGACCCAGCCTGACACTGTTTAGTAGATGACATCAGAGAGACATCAGAAATCAGGGTTTATGCTGAATTCAGAGAGGATAAAGGCTAGGATCCCAGGAAACCGGTTTGAAAAGAGTGGTTAATTTTTTGTGGGGCAGTTAAAAAATACTTAACTGGGATACGTTCATCATGCACCTACTGTAAAGCCAAAGTAAACAACAACAACAACAACAAAAATCAGAAGGTAAGACTGTAACCAGAAATCTTGAGCTGTGAAGTAGGATACAGCATGTGTCACATTACAGGCTGTTCCTTCCTTTAGCAATGGCACACAAAGTGAACTCATTATAATTGAATTGCATTTGGCTAGAAAAAGAGCTGGTCTCTTTTTTTTTTTTTTTTTTTTTTTTTTTTTTAAATCTTACTGTGCAGCTACCTGATTTTTGCAGTAAAGCTGCCTGCAATCCTGTGAAGGATCCCCTCATCAACAGCAAGACATCAATGGCAGTGCCAGGTTGTCATTGTGGAGTGGCGCTCTGGTGATTATCAGTGAATTGACAATGATTAGTGACTCACTGTTGCTCATTCTTAATCCAGCCCACTCCACCACTGCTTGTACTGCCTTGTGGGAAGCAAATCTAAGCACATGCACAGGAAGAAGCCTCAGTGTTATTTTGCTGGCAGCCTGCCAGAAGCCTCCTTTGCGCTGTAACTGCTTGTCTGCTACCCACAGAGTTTGCCATCCGGCTAAAGATTTTCTTTTCCAACCCTGTGGGAACTTCGGAGAGTATACGTTCTACATTAACGCCAAATGGTGAAAAAGATAAAAATGATTGAAGCTAGTGATGTTTGAGATGTGCATGTATGTGGTACAACGCTAGCGCATATGTGAATGAGGAATGGACCTGCTGGCAAGAATCACTGCAGTCAGTCTGCTGAGGAATCTCCCCGTGCTGAAGAGATCTCCTCCTGTGGACTGCAGTGGTACCTAGATTGGAATCCTTAAGAAGGGACCCAAAACCAGAAAGGTTAATTTAAGCTTCTTTCCTGCTGCTGCAGGCTTGAAGCCACACAACATGCAGACAAGTGTAGATGTGCAAAAGCTGTGTTTGCTGTGCCTTGCCCCCAGTACGCTCCTTCAGGACTGTTCAAAATGCAGACCAGGTGAAGAGCGGTGTTGCTCCTGCCTGGCCCACATGCCTTGGTTCACCCCAGTCAGATATAGCAGCCCAGAAGTCCCCTCACCAGGTATCAGGATCACATGAGATGAAGAAAGGAGGAGGGTAGAAGGGCAGGTCAGAAATGCAGGGAGTTCAGCTGCAGAAGCAGGATTTTTAACAACCTGAGCTGGTGAAGCTGGAAATGGGCCTGCCAGTGGAGGTACCTGAGACTCACCGTGGCTGTCTCAGTTCTCTTAAAATACTATAAAATCTGTCCTTTTCCTACTATCCCCTTCTGCCTCTGTTGTAGCAACCTATTTCCTCCATGAAGCTGGCCAATAAAATCTGAGCTTCCTCTATCATTAAGCAGTCAAGGTGCAAGACAAAAGGAAGCCCAATGTATTTTCAATGGGCTATTCTTTAAAAGCTGGAGGGAAGCAATAGGTTGCTATACAAATGGCAGCCTTTTTAGCCTAGCCCTCATATTTCAAGCAATAATTCTCAGAAACCAAACTGAAGGCAAAAACCTGCTCAACAGATATATGCACAACAGCGTTATTCCTGGAAAGGAAGAACATTTCTGATACTTGAATGAGTTTATAAAACAAGGCAAAGTGTTCTACGATCTCTTTGAGAAAAAGGGGTAGGTCTGCTAGGGTCTCCAGTCTTTGACTTTGCTCTTCATGCCAGACATATTTTGTCACATTTGCTCTCATTGCTTTGAGCTGTTTCTGGCAAACCGAGCAAGTTCTGCTTACTGCAGCTATACATCTTGAACAAACATGAAGTTGTTTATACGTAATGTTTTGATGGATGGAATGAAAGCTGGCATTTCAAGGCACATTTCAAGAGTTTGCATCCAGGGTTCTTGGCACGCTGGTGCATCCTGTGAAAAAAATGGTTCTGCCTCAATAATATGGAAAACCTCAGCTGTATTTAATGGGTGGCTGCAGGTAAGATGGCATCCACACAGTTGCCTACCAGGCATTCTGTCCAGGTGTCTGTCCAGGTACTAAACCAGGCAGCATGTCCCCTTTACAGTGCAAGGCATCTGTCTATGCCTGAGGGCAGTCACACTTACTAGGCTGAGAAACAAATCTGTTATTCTACAGATGAATGGACACCTCCTAAAAGACCTTTGGATATCCCTCTGGTGTCTTTATTTAGATTTTGACTTTCTGTGGTTTTCATTAGAGTCAAAAGGGTTCCCCTTCCCCTCTATCCTTTCTCTCACTGAAGTCCTTGTCCACATGTCTGGTAGGCAAAAGACAACTGGGATCTACTCTTTTTTGTGTGCACTCATTTCTCAAGCCTTCATACTTCTGTTCCAGGAGATAACTGGACGGTCTGAATTTCTTAGCAGCTGAGGCATGAGATAACATGGGACTGGGTTGTGTGACTTGCGGTGTAGCTGGCCTCTTTGGGCTATATGGCATGGGCTGTGACTCCGGGGACTATCCCTTGTGTATGAGCGCCTTTCTGGTTAACGCATCCTTGGGCTATTGCACAGTGCTGTGGCCTTCTGCTCAGTGACACCAGCAGCCGGTCAGCAAGCCACAGACTAGGTTGATCATCAGTGGCACGGAGTGTTGGAGGGGGATGGAGATCTTGGCTTTGTGCTGCATAAATGGGGTAGAGCAGATTGTGTTGCTAGGCAGGAGTCAGCTGCAAAACTTGTATGTTGTGTGACGTGTGATGGGTCTGCTGAAGGCTACCACTGCTTACCGTCAGCATCTGCTCCGTAGTTCTTCATTAGCAGCCGCAGTGACTGAGAAACCTCAGGCTCCTGCTTTTGACATCACTTTCAGGTCACTGTTTCCTAGCACCAGGCTGCACCAGCAAGTGTCCCAAGGATGTGTGCTGTGTCTGTGCTCCTCACACTTGTTAGGGCAGGCTCTCCTCCTGCTGCAGTTGAAACCAAGGGACAAAACGCCCATTGAAGCTAATGAGAACAGGGGTGAGCCCACTTCCCATATGCCGCCTGTCAACCACGTGCTTAAGAAACATCTGATATATTTTTATTCTGATCATGTGTTTGGTACAAAGATTGAGACTTGTAAGTCCTGAGACTGTAGACCATAAGAAATTCCAAAGTTTTGTATAAATATCCAGCTTTGTTCTTTTGTGGGAGAGCCACATGCCAGCATGAGAACTCATATGATTTTGGGTGCAACTTGAAGAAGCCATCTGCTTTAAGGTACACTTATAGCACTCTGTGGCAAACCTTGTGACTCCTGTCAGTGCAGCATTCATTTATACAAACCTAAAGTGGCAGGACACTTTGAGTTTCTGATGAATAATTGAGAAATATTAAGGATGGCCCTTATAATTTTTGCATTTCTGTGGCTTTTGTATTGCTTTAGGATATCTGCTGCTGTGGCAGCTTAGTTATTGTGAAGCTATAATGCTATAACCTTTGCTGTAAAATAAATTTACACTTCTTGTTTGAAACATAAACAGAAAAACTTTTATACAAGACTTTAGCCAAGATCGTCACCTTTACAGTTAAAATACGTCCTGTAGTAAAGCTTCTATAACATAAAATCATTGGAATGATATTAGATCCTGATATCTACTCTCCACTGATTAATATCTTGTTAGGTGGTTCATTTCAATTTAAATAGGCCCCTGAACATCAGGTATATGACCAAAATTTTAATATGACATTATAGTGGACAGGATTTATCTGTTATGAAACAAGCTTACTGTTTTATGTCACCTTGACTTTGAGAAAATGTATCATATTATAACTGAGATTGTTCAGAGTACAATGGAGCATAAAAGAAAAATGATTCTGAACAAGGCACAGGCACAAGTTGACTTTCATGCTTCTTGAGGGCAGAGGCTCAAGGAAAGTGTGGAACATCATTTTTGTTGGTTTGCTTTTATTCTCCAGAGTTGTTTGTGGAACCCTCCAAGCCTCATGGATTGCACTTGAGTGGACTGGATGTAAATAGCATATGTCTTAGGAGGATGTAAAAAACAAAGATACCTTCCCAAAACTTATTTCTATTGTAGTAAATTGTTGACAGTGTCACCAAAGCGGAGACCATCTTGTGTTTTCTTATGCTAACAGTAACAGTCAGGAAATTTTTTCTTGTTTTACTGTTTTTTAATTTCTATACTCCCTGTCTCAATCCTATTTTGCATGTTAGTTTGTGAGCGATAAAGGGCTGATAGAGAAAAGGAGTAGAACCGCACAACAGCTATGTTATTTATAGGAAACCAGACTGAATTTAATATAATTTATTCTATTCAGGATAAAAATCAATATTTATCTCAAACGGGTAAGAACCTGTCTTGAGTGGACAAAAAATCTTCATTTACTTCCACTGCACCCACAGTGATTTCCCACTCTGCTGCCTAAAGCTCATTCTTCACAGTTAATAATAAACATCATTGACTAAATGATGACTGCAGTTCCTCTGCTAGAATCACAAGCGATTGCTTATGTTCCAGCCAGTGCTGTTCTTCCCTCAGTGCATTCATTCACAGCACATTCTATACTACCAAACCCTCTGCTTGATCACTGGCTTTAGCCACCGTGAAACTCACTTAAAGTAAATCTGTAAACATTTTCCAAACAGTTGTGAGACACCTAATAAACCTGTGTATTCTCCTTGTGCTTCAGTTAGCCACTGCCTATTTACCATAAGGAAAAAAAAGAAGGACTTTGACCTCTAGAATAGAATTTCAGGGGCGATCTCATCCAGAACGTCTGAAAAATGTGTCACCTCAAGCTACTAACCAATTTAACCTTTACTGTGTTTCATACTTAACAGGGAAAACAATTCCCTCTAACTGTATCCTAAGGATACTGGAGAGATACTGATATCACTTACAGTGTACTCTGGCAGATGAGATTTCATTTTCATCTTTGGCATTCGAAGATGTTAAGTCTAATAACACTATAAAAATGGTGATCTCTCCTGCATTAATTTCCAAAATGCTAATTTGGTGATGCAAAAGGTGAGTGGTGGTGAGCTTCTGAACATGGTTCATTTGTCCACTGTTAGTTTAAAAAATGTTGGCTTGGCTTCTTAATAAATAGGTGGCTGAGTTAAGTCCTGGAGTGTTAACCAAAATAGTTGTTAGTAATCTGAGAAAGTGTAGAGGTTGTTTGAAAGACTTGTGCATTAGTTTTTCAAAATGGATCGGAACAAAGTCTTCATGTGCTGTATGTCAGTCCTCCAAATAGTATAAAATGTCTGTAAACCCTGAAATACTGTTTGAAGCATTTCTCGGGGCTATGGTTACAAAGCATCTGTTTTAAAAGTTAATGTTAATCAAGGCTTAGTTATGAGTGAGAGAAAAATGCGCCTGAATAACTACTTAGTATATCTCCTTAATCTAGATAGCTTGTGTCCTGCTTCTATTCCACTGAAAACGTACCTCCTCCTGGATTATTTTCTACTTTCTTGTAATCTAAGAAATTATTTACCACAGAGGCAATAAACTTTCCATGCTAAATGCAATAGAAAAATGTTTCGGTTCCAAATTTATTTATTTTTCTGGCAGTGCCAGGCACAAACCAGACATGTAACATAATATAATGGCATGCGGAGCAGCAGCAGAACAGGAGTCGCTTGAGGAAGCCACGCACTGGCTGTGTAACGCCTCGAGCACGGTCCTGTGAGGCCGTGCCTGCCTACTTGTATTGATTCTGCGAACCCGAAATACTGTCCGTTATGTTTCTGTCTCGAGTAACTAATTAATGAAGACTGAAATAATTAATGATGAATGTAACAGAAGCACAGTGTAAGTACTGAGGTTAACAAGTTTATCTTATTTCTCACCATCCATTATCTGTGTATCTCTGATATTAATTGAGTAAACTGCCAAATCAAAAACTGGGTAAGTAAGTATAACCTAAAACCTATGAGTGCTGCAATATTCCAATTACATTTTTGACAATGTAAAAGATGTGTGGTAGATCATCAGTCCGATTACTGAAGTGAGAGTGTTGCAGGTAACACCAGAAGATCCATTCCCTGGGAATGATGGAATCTTTATGACTCCTTATTATTAAGCAGTGATACTGTCTGAAGGAGAGCAAAATAATTATGTTTTTTTTTTAGTTCAGTCTGGATGCTGATGTCATTCTTGTCAAAGTGAATGTAAAAAAATCCAGTTGGGAGGCAGACTTCAGCATGACTTCAGCTCCTGCTCAAGTGATTGTGGAACGTGCTTAGGATATCTCTGGAAATATTTAGCAACTCAGTGAACGAGGTTCAGAACTTGTAGGAAAGGGATTCATTCTCGTCTCCGCTTCTAAAAAAATTTAAAGAAAACTAAGTCTTTCTTGTTATTAAAAACAAATTTCCCAAGAGCATCTGGACTTTCCAAATGTTTAGCATGTGGATGACTCACCAGCTTTATGCTAAGATACCATGCTGTTATTTCAAAACTAAAATATCAGCTTTGACATTTTTATATGTCGCACAGAGATCCATGGTCTTGCTCATTATTATATATCATTTCAGCTTTTAAAAGTCTAAAAAGAAGATTGGATTAAGCATGATACTGATTTTGAATCTAGGAAGGTCTTTTACAAAAAGATTTTTCTCTGACAAACCATTTGGCAGAGGAATTGTATTTTAAAAAGCCTTTCTATTTCTTGTTTGGCAAGACTTTCATATTGGCTGAACTGTACTTGTTGCAGAATTTGAAATAGGAAGGAAAAAGTTATCCTTTTTTCCAGCTAGCTCAGGACTTAGAATGGACCAAAGGCTGTCCTGAGATAGGCCAATTAATATGGTCCTTCCAGGACTCCTCTGCTCACAGGGTCTTGATACAAGACAATTCAAAATGTAGCTCTTCCACCACTTCTTGTCAAAAGACCTTAACCACTCAGAAACATCATTTGTAGAGGATGTGGAAGGGAAGACAAGATTTAAAATACTTTTATGTATACGCAGATTTCTTTGTTTTGAGAATTTTTACCAATATGAGTGGTTTAAATGGGAGCCGGGGCTTTGCTTTTTGGTGCTTTTACAAAAGCAAAGTAAAATGCCCTCATTAAAGAATTTATAACTGCAAGACTTCATTTTGGCTTCTGTGACTACATGTAATTTTCATGCATAAGGAATTATATGTGCACAAGGAATATATACTTAAATCCTTGGTGTGAGCATGCAAGTTACTATGTGGAATAAAATAAACTGTGAGTCTTCTTGAACAGCCAGTACTAGGAAGGAGAAAAGTAATCTAAGCCAAGGAAGGAAAAGTACATTCCCTAGACACATCTACTGCTTGTGATAAACAAATAAAAAATGAACTTTTAATTTTTGTTACTGTGAAGCATGGAGTTTCAGATAAAGAAAAATTTAGTCCCCAGAGATTTCCAGATCTCCGGCACAGGGTGATCTTTTGGTTGGTGTAATGCTCTTTGGAAAGAGCAGGGCTGAAGTATCTTCTGAAACAGCATCTGGGGATCTTTTGGTTAACTCATCTTAGACTGACATCTAGATGATCTCAGGATCAAGAAGAAAAAGGGTATTTAAGGCTTCCCTATCTCTACAATTTGATGCTAAGCTTGTGTTATAAAATATGTGTACATATACCATGTCCAGAGAGAATGATTTTCAGTGCACAGAGACCTTCATCACAAATACAGGAATTCAGGTCTCTGTGTATGTGCTACGTAAAATTAGCAGCTCTGGACTTGCTATGCACTATTTTTCATGATAAATTGGAGTCTTTCTTTAGCCACATAGGGTCGTTAATTTTACATTTCCCTGGGTTCCCTCCAAACAGAAGGAAGGCTACTTTTTACTGTAGCCATATTTATATCTAGTACAGATATCAAATGGTTTCTATTTGTTTTATTAAGAGCTGTGATTATAGTGGCACTACCCAAGAGTACGGGGCCTGTCAAGCAGCTGTTAAATTATATTTCTTCTCCCGTTCTCAAAAGGCCTTGCTCTTACACACCTGAACACAGGTGTCTACAGGCATAATAAAACACGTATAGGTAGAAGAAGAGACCAACCTCCTCTCAAAAGGCTGCCCCGTTCTCTGGCAGTGTCCTATCAAAGCAAGCTAGAACTTTTTAGCTACACTTTAATGCGATGGATGGGCTGGATATGCAGATATAATCGTTGTAACCTCATAATCCCCCTGTATGTGGTCATTGCTATTTTTCTATGGCTCTGTAAATAAGATAATTCAATGAGTGAGGGACAACAGTCCCTCTCCTGGGGAACAGACTGCATTTCTTGAGCCCTGAAAATCCCTTTGCCTTCCTTGCTCCTATGCCTGCTATCCATTGCAGGCCATTAGGTATACGGTTCCCTCTCAGTAGCTAATGAGACTTAAATAAACATACTGAGAGAAGAACACGGCCTCTACAGTTTAATAAATGATGCTGATTCTGGTCTCGATTACGCTGGTGTAAATCTGGAACACCATCACTGCTTACAGTTGAATTACTCTAGATTTATATCAGAGCTGAATTTAGGCCATAGATTTCAGTTTTTTTAAGCCACTGGAATTTTATCACTGTGATTTAAGCCATTTTAAAAACCCAAATATAGAGATAGTTTAGCAGATCAAGTTGCGTACATAATTTTTTCCATATATCTTTGCATACTGCAAATCTAGCTTTATTTTTATCTGTTTTTAAACCTTACTTTTCCAATAGTCAGGGAACTGATAACATTGTACTGATAACTGGTAAGATAACATTACATATTATAATTAGAAGATCAATGCTTCTTTTCTTAGAGAAAGCCCTTTAACTCTGTCCTTGAATTTTTGTACTTTTGGCTTCAAGTAAGGTGCAGCCCAAATTTTTAAACATAGTTTGACATCTGGTTCATGATTAAAATGAAGTGATTTGATGGATGGAAGAAACACAATGCACCTTAAACTAGTCAGAGGAACAAAGTACTGCTTTGTTCTATAAAACAAGTAGTGCCAGACATGCTATGATCACATCACCAGTGTTATAATGAAGAGGTTGTTCAGAATCTGCCAAAAATCAAAGATGAGTTAATGGAAAAAAGACATTAAGAGGAGAGACACAGCCAGTCAGCTCACGGGCAACATAAACCTTTGAGTCAAACAGCTTTCTACCACAGTCTTCCTTTTAGGTCAAGATACTAGTAAATGACAACACTCCCTACTGAAATTGAGTAGCTTACCTTTAGATTATTCTTAGCTCAGATAGCGTATGAGTACCAGTGACTATGTACAGTATAAAGAAGGACATTTCTATGCATTTTAATTCTAAGATGGAGATGCCAAACATGCACGAAATGTCATGATTTTAACCTTGTTTGAAGCTGATTCAGCTCAGTAGTCCTTCTGGAAATTGTTAGAATTTCGTGAAAAACGAGAATGTGAATTGATGTAGTAAAGGTATGAAGGAGTAGGAATATCTGATTATATGAGTCTTGAGAACATAAAATACGAAGGTATTCCAAGCTGACTTTGGGTTAAATGCAATTGTCAATCTTGATGAAGCGATGATCTTCAGTAGGGCTGAGGACAGGAATCCATACATCTCGTAATAGTTACCCGTACCTTCTTGTTACAATAAGAAGAAAATGTGCGTGGGAAGGGGGAGGGGGAAGAAGATATAAAAACCTGTGCAACAGAAGCCATTTAAAAGACAAGATTTGCCAACTATCGTTACCATAGTTACCTTGCATTATAATTATAGAAGAAAGATCTGTGGTGGTCTTATTTAACCACGTGTGGGACGTATCAGTGATTGGAAGATGACCCCTGTTCTGTGAAACAGAGACAAGACAAACCCTCCCTCAGCATATCAGACTCATGGAAATGAATGAACAAACTCATTAAAAAAGTCAACCTGTCAGTGTAATAATGATGAATTATATTTATTTCAAGACATCTGGTCACATTTCCTGGTGATGTACGACTGAAAATTTCTTAAGAACAGAAAAAAAAGTTAGCTGAGTGCTTCAGTGTTAATTTTGAAACCCACTAAGTCAGGTCATGCATTCCAAGAGAGCTGCTACACACTCCTACCAAAGAATTAAAGTACACTGACAAGTCTAGATTAACTTTGAGGATTGGGGTCCGTTCGTTAAAGTTATATATGTAAGCCTCCACAGTTCTCTGTTCTTCCTGTTTGTAAACTGGTCATTCCCAGGACATGCATGCTCTCTTCCTGTAGCTCATAATTTTGGAGATTTTTTTGATTTTCTCATCTTAGGAAAAAAATAATTGAGGATTTTCAGAATAATCTTAATGGTGTAGGAGAACATATGTTCTCCAGCTGTTTTTTCTTGCAAATCATACTGGCCCAGACCTGGTGTGGGGCTTGGAAGACGCAGAAGTTCTGGTATTGCAATACCCTGTTGCATCCAAATTCTCCTTTGGGTTCTCATGCTTGGTACAACCCATGGACTATTTGTAGAATATTTGTCTTGCCATTGTTCTACCATTTTCCTGGGGACACCGATACACAGAACTGCACAAGGCGAAGATAAATGCTAACTCACGTGCCCAGGAACACCTACTCATGGAAATCCAAAGATGTAAACCTCTTGAACTTCCCCTTGTATGCTCTGGGAAGAATTTGCAGTATGAAGTCTTTAATCCTTCCTAATCAGTTAGTTCCCCAAGTTGGTCTTTTTGCCCTTTTGGAAGCTTCCTCCTACCTATCATGAAAAACCTACAGCTGAGTAAATATAAAACTGCACTTACATGAGAGAGGGACTGTTTTGTAGCCTGGTGGCTTTTGAGTCACAGCTGTGTTCTGTTCAGATGCTGTAGATATATTTACATTGTGGTCAAACAACCGACCTTGCTACAAACTGGCTAATTCGGGACATGTTAGCATCATCGTCATGGCAGCTTGAGCTAGCTGCCATTGTATTTATCTGCTTCTGGGGCAGATGTTGCAGCCTCCATTAAACTTGTGGCTGCCTCTTCTACCACTGAGATCAGGACTTGAAATAAAGTTTAAAATGAGACTACATGTGTCTGCAAGGGATGGAATGCATCCCTTCAACTATACACATAAAACGCTCTGTGCCATGTTGTGACTCATGCTAAACTTTCTGTCAGTTTGGCATTTTCTATGGCAACACCATTACTTTTTTATTAGATCTCCTTGTTTTCCCCACAACTTCTTCCTGAGAAAAATCAACCTGACTGTTCTCCTGTTTTTCTACCCGGACTACTCACACTTTGATCACCCAAATCACAGCATGCCTGTGAAGCAAGGAAGCACTGGTCCTGTTTATTATAAAGAGAAGAGCTTGGTTTACATAAGGTTTACATAGGGCCATCTAGGTCATTGATCACTAGCCACTTCCTGCTTGATTGTTTTTTAGTCTCTCATCGCGGCTGCAGAGGAGGAGTCATGACAACATCAACAGTTCTGCTACCTCCCTGTTCTAAGTTTTGGTTTTATTCTGTCATAATTCTAGCCTGGTTTCCAAATTTTGTTTAGTTCTACATTAAAGACACCCTGAAATAGAACTTAAAAAAAATCCCTATCCCGAAGCATGTTTTTTTAATTCACTAAATTTTTACATGTCAGAAAAAGTCTGAAAAACACTTAATCCATTTTCCATGTGTTATTTATTTTCTGCTCTGCCACTGACCCAAAGATATCAATTGTTTAGATAGTCCTACTTGTAGGACAGAATTTTTTCTTAGTGTAAACTGGAGTAACTCTTGATTCTGCTGGGCTATGCCAGCCTACATATATCGATAATCTGATCTGTAATTTGCTTATTCCTATGTACTGAACATTCACTCATCCTACACCTAGAATGAAGGACGGAAGTGGGAAGGAAATAAAAAGAGTCTGGCATTTTTCTTACTGTGCAAGACAATTCTTATTCTACTCACATGCAGATTTGTCAAAGAAACCAGTAAATCTTAAGAATATGTTTCAGGTCAGCATTTTAATCTTTTTTTCTTTGTGATGAAGGAATTAATCATAAAGGCACAACACTTTATCGTAGTGAAAAAATATATTGATGGAAATTATTCTTATGGGGCTCACATTGCCTTATTAATCTCTGTAACTTGATTAAAACAATTCAGAGAAGCAAACCATGGCAACCTCACTATACTTCCTGAATCTTATGCTTTCTTTTCAGAGTGGCATTTATTGCCTGGAGAGGAGATTAACTAAGGACTGGAAAGACCCAAATATTCCATAGTTGCTGCATGACCATGGAGTCTGCAGAATCTCTAAAGCCACTTGATACTATTTCTGCAGTCTTCTGCAAAGCCTAACAGCCTGAATATGTGAAAAAGATCTGTTAGTTAATTTTCAGTGGGGGAGGCTGTAGCTTTTGACTGCTGCCCCACATGCATGACTGACTAAATTTAAGCCCGTTAAGCCCTTTCTCCAGGTAGCAGCCTTGATTGGATATAAAGGGTGGGGGAACATTTCTTTTTCTCATTCTAAGTAGGGTGCATTTTACACAACAGAAGTGTTAAGTATCACAGATTCTTCCGTGCTAAGAAAACAATGTAAGGCTGTTAAGATGTAACTATGAATTGTCTTCATTTTGAAGTGGGTTTTCCTTTTCTTATCCATAGCAGTAATGCAGTAATGAACATGAATTATTTATACCCGCCGGTAAAGCCAGATGCTAAATTGTTTCACAAGCAAATTGTTTGCTTAAATAGGCCCTTAAACTCATTTTGCACATAGATACAGTGCCTAATATTAACATACTAACATGACCCAAACCTTGTGGTTGCAGCCATTTGATCATGTGGAGGCATACGCATAAAGTAGTTTGCTGATACAGTTCTGGTTCAAAAGTGCACACTGAAGAAACCAACCTCACTGAGCTGTCTGATTTTAAGAATCAGAACTTTTATTTTTATAAGAATCTTTTTGAAATATGTGTTCAGGATTTAATCCAGCAACGCTGAAATGGGTAAGAAAAGCTTAGTAGTTCATTGGTCCTCTCAATGCAAACTAGTATTAAACAAGAATTTGTTAGACTAGAATATAAAATTTGAAACGTTTCTACGTTTCTGTGGAGATGATAGCAATATCCAATTATCCGAGGAAAGAGCGTTCATTAAGGTGAGCCAATGTCAAATATCCGACACCTGGAATCTCAGTGAGATTTAATTTTTTTTTTTTTCCACTTCTCTGTCTTCTATTTTACTCCTACATCTGCAGATTTGAATATTCAAGCACAAGCTGAGAGTGGGAGTACATTATTTTGGGCTACTGGTATTTAGTTTGAAATTGTCAATCAGCCTACAGTCAGTGAAGAACAAATACTGCCACAATCTGAAAAAAAGCACTCATTACTGTTGATATAAAATTAATTTATACTGAATAGTCCTAAATTAAATGTTAATAGTTCACAGATTGTGTATTAAACGTTGGTGCGTGTTGACTTCCTCACAGGATTCTGCAGTAGTGTAAGCAGAAGTACACATGGTGCATAAGTAAAAATGACTTCCCATGAACTCATTTTTCTTAGAGTTTTCTCAAGGTCAGTAGCAATTTTCCTGCAGTGAATTAAAAAAAATGCAATTTTCTTTTGTCTTCTCTGTATCTTTCACACAACTGGATTTAGACTTAACACTCCAAAACTGCTACTCACATAAGGCAGTAACATCTGCACATGCTCAGTCTGCTATCAACTAAATTAACTCAACTTCAGAAACTGCTCAAAGAAAACAGGACAAATTCACACACATCCAGTAGCTCTATGTCAGCATTACCTCTGGAAGAAATACCAATAATATAAGAGAATGTATAGGATACCTATAAATAAATTTAATTTTCCCAAAGCATTGGTGGTATGAAGATGCTTATACAAAAAATTGGGAATTAAAAATTGAAGAGCAGTGTCATTGTCAAGTTGTTGAGAATTGGGTAGAATTTTACCTTCTGTATTTTTCCAACTACAGGTGATTTTCAGAAGAAAGATTAGATGTC
Source organism: Pluvialis apricaria (assembly GCA_017639485.1). Lineage (NCBI taxonomy): Eukaryota > Metazoa > Chordata > Aves > Charadriiformes > Charadriidae > Pluvialis > Pluvialis apricaria. The sequence continues at coordinate 173,132,309 of CM030007.1, read as the reverse complement.
ACAGTGACTTCGGCTGAGCTCCTGGCTGAAGTCTGGCCTGAGGAATGCCTGTGTGGTGCCATGTTGATGTGGTGGACACCTGTTTGGCTGGTTTTATGCCACTGTGGTGGAATGGCTTGTAAGAAACCTTGCTGAACTGCTGAGGGGTAAGTGGAATGCTTTTATATGGGAAAATACTGATTTATCAATATAGAAAAAACATCCATAAAATGCATTTCTTTTGAGAAAAAGATTTGCTAAGAGGGCAACTCATATCCAGTGTGAAATTTCTATTCAGAAAAAGAGAAAGGGTCAATACAGACCTTCTCAACATCTCAGGGTGCTCTAACACCTTGTTTGGATGGCCACTGTTCTGAGGAACCCTGGATCTTGAAAAACATAGTACACTGCATTTTTCCTGGCTTGTTTTTTAGAATCAAGTTTTATTTTTTTTATTCTACTTAGGGTAAAACAATCCTGAAAATCTCATTTTTTTTTCCAATTCTTGGATTGTTAATGTTGTTGTTCAGTAATTTTCTGGTAGGTACATGCTTAAGATTATGTTTCAAGTGTCTTCAAAAAATAATTAACATATATTCCTTTGGTACATTTGTTAGTGATATGTGAAATAGAACATTCCTATGCATGTGTTTTAATGTGCAATATTTATCGCTTCAAAAATAAGCTTAATTTTGACTTCTGTTCAGGATGGTAGCCTTAACCTGTTTTATTTACATTTTAAAAATAATAAAATATCTTAATATCTAATGACCCCCAAAGTACTTTGTTCAGAAAGTACAATTTGTTAGAATTTACTGAATTACTTCTTGCAGTGTTAGTAAAGCAAATTATTCTGTTGTAATTAGTAGAAAACAGACAATGCTGTAACATCAATCTGAAAAGCTCAAGCAGGTCTTCTGAGGGCAGAGCAGTTAATAATGCGTGGTCTGATATGCACCATCCCTGTTATGGAAGATAATACTGCTAATTATGCGGTGAACTCTGGCAGAAGCAACCACTCAGAAAACCTAACAGAAGCCCTTTGCAGAAGAGAAGTCATTGTTCATGATAGAGGTAGAGCAGAACTGCCAACACAGGTATAACTGAGGGGTGGTCTCTGGATTTATGTGCCACAGTGTGAAGCCGTGGAAGTTCTGCTTTCAGAGGTCGGTTCTTGTGCAGATCCTTTTCTTGTTCAATTATTATTGCACACATGCCCAAGTCAAGACTGTATCCAGAAAGGTTGAGGTCCTTGTAGAACTATCTCTGTGAATATATTTTAATAAGAAATCTCTATATTTCTAGCTACTCAGCTTCATGTTCTTGTCCTAGCATCTGCAACCAAACCAACTCAATAGTGAAATAGCTATATACTTATGTCAAGGTTTTATTTTGACTTGTTTGTAGGATTTTAATTTTTAAGCTTTTCAGTATAATTTTAAATGGTGACAGAGAACCTTTGCATGGGCTTGATATTAATGTAGATAAATGCTGTTTCTGGTCATGTAAGGTCAGCTTTGGAACGTAGTCATCAGACTTTCACTGAATGTCTATCTGGGCATCCAAAATGAACAAATATAACTTGATCTTTCAGAACTGCTTGGTATCTGAATCTTCTGTCTTCAATACTCTGACATGCACTGAAATCACAAGGCACTTTTGGCTCCAAGCTACCATCAACTAAATTATGCATCAGCATAATCATGCTAAATCAACAGTACTCTGTTGATACAAATGCAGGATCACCTCAAGCACTGAAAAGAAGCACTTCATTTTCACTTATAGTTCATCTCGCAAGTTTTTTTACTTTTGTCTTCTGCAGTGTCTGGGGACTGCTACTCTGTTGTGAAACCATTTTGAGCACTGCACTGCTTCTCAGTGCTGAGTCACATGAAAGAAATAAACTGATACAATCTTTTTTAGACTCACCTCTTGACAGTCATATATTTCAGGAGAAGATGCAGGTTGTCCACCTTTTTTTTGAAGGCAATCATTTTTGTGTAGCTTCCTGCACTTTGAACGAAATGGTCATTCCTGTTTCCACTTGCATTTTAACATGATCTTCACACTGAGATTGCAGTACTTCACTCTTAGGCTTTGACCTAGAGCTGTGCTAAACAGCCATAAGCTTTGGTACTGTATCTGGGAAATATATGGAATATTGGTCCATTGCAAACAAACCCTAACCATGTGGCTTCAGCATCACTGATACTGAAGAGATGGAAAATACCGGTGACCAAACACTGCCCTTCCACGTCTGAAAATATTATAACCTTTTACAAAGCAATGGGAACTGCCTGTACACATGGGAAGCAGAAAATTTCCCTGAATTAAAATGAATGTATTAAAAAATCAGAGAACACAGGACTTGAAGAAAATGTTTCTTTGCCTGCTGGCTCCAAAGCACCAGTTCAGATAGAGGCCAGGAAATCAGTGACTGTTTGCTGTCACCATTTGGTAGTCTGGATGAAATGAGATAGTAAGTGCTGCCAGTTACATTTTCTGACTAATCCGATGCCTGTTCAGCTACGGGAGTTGCGAATGTGACTGAATAATGAAATACTCCCCATGCTCTAAATCAAGCAGGTGGTACCTTGATGAGTCAGGTGTCATAACAGAAAGCACTATAACTCTTAATGCTTGTTGGCATTGTGATAGGTAGGCTAAGCCAAGAGGACAAGAAAGGAACGGACTTCTCAGCCCAGGAAGCTTGTTGGCAGCATAATGTGGGAGCTTACCCTGTCACTGCCTAGGCTGTACTGGAAGATTAATGGTTATTTTATTCTGACTGCCTTCAAGTAAGAAACTGTGATATTGCCTCTTTAAGAATGGCTAGAAGTTTGTGCGTGCATCTCTGTATAAATGCACAATTATATATAACATGCACACACACACGTGCACAACACATATATACAGCCTCTCATAATGTAAATGGCTCTGCTGCTGCAGGGATTCACATAAAAAAACCCCAGAGTTTCACCAGCTTTTCTCTGCACCTTACAGCTATCACCCCTCAACCAAACTTTTCACGTTTTTGGGGTAACATTTTCTCATTGCAAAGTTAATAAAAATAAGAACGACTGGCTAACAACATGGTAGGAACATTAAGGATCGTAAACCTTGTGCCTAATCAGATGTTTTCCTAGAGTTTTATCATTATGAATTTTCTGCATGAGAAGCTGGTGTGAGAAGAACATCGGAGGAATTGCTATAGTTAAAAGGAAGTGGAAAATATTTATTTTATGATTTCCCAAGGACTGGGTTTTCAATGGCTGTTTTGTTTACATGTCTCAAAGTATGCACATAGACAGACACGAGTTTAAAGTTCTTTCCCAAGGTCTTGAAACCCAGCAGTTTATTCCTCCTTTTGAAAGCAGAGGCCTAAGTCACAGGACAGAGAAAGAGTGTAAACCTTAGTACTCTCTAGGAGAAATCAGTCATTGTGATTTTGTAGCCGAGCTGGCTGATCACTCACACGAGCAGAGCGGCTTGTTGTAACACTTAAACATTGTCCAAAAGTTGTGCCCTAGACAATGCTTCAGGGGCATCAGCAGGCAGTGGATCAGCCACAGGGTATATCCAAATGCCTGCAGCTAAACGAGTGGGCCAGAATGATCCTTCTGCAATTTTCTTCACTCTCAACGCATTTGAGGGCTCCTGTGCTGGGTTTTCATGTGAGAGAGCACAGCGCTCACTCTATTTGCGGCATGACTTTCTTCTGGCACCCCACCACCTGTCACTGGCTGGTTGGTTAGCTGCCAAAGGCTGCTTACCACAGCCTGGAGAGGTATATTAAAAAAAGAGAGCTTCACATTTGTAAGTGTGACTTGGCAGTAAGTATTGTCTCAAAAAATCCCATTGCTTAGGGAGGGATAACCACTGGGTTGTACTGGGGAAATCCCTAACTACGGTCTAATGGCCACAGAGATTGCAAGTTCATAAGGGTAGTGAACTGTCTTAATGTATTTAATATATACTTAAACCATACATAACAAGTTAAATGCCCTAGTACACCTATTTTACATGTTTTATATTAAAAAAAAAAAAAGAAACAACTTGGTCACTATACTGAATAAGCTGAAAAGTGCATCTCATGTAGTAAGCTAATATTTCCAGCCATGGTTAGTATGTTGGGTGTTCAGCTGAGATACTCAGACACTAAGACTTGTTCACTGAAAACGTGAACACGAAGAGCCTCCTCTCTCAAAATGGGGCAGCTTTGAGATGCTCCACGTTAGGCAGCCAGAAATCTAGACATCCCAAGTAATTAGATATTTGATGGTTTTGGATTTTTTTCAGATGAGGCAAAGGGAGAAACCAATTTGCAAAACAGACCGTTGTTCTTTCAGTGGTTCATAAAAGAACCTCAAATCTCCCTCTTGCTTCTGCTGTACCTGGGATCACCATACAGGACCACTAAGTGCATGCCCAGAGCGTAACAGAAGAAGGCAGTAAGTTCACTCCAAACCCTCAAGAATTTGAATCTGTCAAACTACTTTAACTTCGTCTTTGTGCTTTTATCTCCTCAATTGACCTTTTATGTTATTTCAAATTATGTAATAGCTATCTAAATTTAATTTCACAAACCTACAACAAATAAGACTGTAAGCAAAGTGAAACTCATATTTGTACTATTACACTAATAGGCTTAATAACAATAATCCACCAACATCTGCAATCATAAAATAAAAACTTCATTATCATTTCAATACAGTTAATACAAATCTTCAGGTTCGCCAGTACACCAGCTGTGTCCTGGTGCTCAACAACACAAAACAGCAATTCATGCAAAATTACCAGTCTTTGTTACTGACTCTTTTCCCTGGCTCCAGTCCCAAAATATTCCTGCTGTTCAGGTCTTTTGTTTCCTCTCACTGGAAGTCTTTTATTTCCTAGGAGAATACAAAAGATCATCCCCAAGGATGTCTTCAGTAGCCTTCTCACCTCCAGTATCATGCCTCCAGCTCTTTATCCCTTACAGTTAAGAGCCTCAAGTGTTTGGTTAATAGTCTCTACTGATTTGGATGATGTGCTTCTTTCTCCAGTGCAGCTGACATTGCTCTAGCTGTGCCCCCAATGTTCTCTAGCACCTCTAACCAGCTTGGAAGCTTGGAGCATTAGGAAAAATACTCCTGTAACAATAATATTTTCTGACATATTTCCTTAAGGATTGTAAAATGCTCAGAAGAGCAAACCAACCAACATTTAATGCTTCTCTTTGAATTAGGATGGTACTCATAGTGTTGGATACTCTGTTGAGCTAGAAACCTGAGACCTTAATCAGGAGCAAGGCCTGAATACGTTGGCCACTGTGCATGCTTTTTCTAGGAAAAGTTCCTCAGGAAGAGTTTGCAACTTAAAGGCATAACAATGGCAAGAGGCTAAGGAGAGGAAATATGTTCAGGATGAAATATTTCTGTCCTAGATTTGATCCAGTAATTCAGAAATGGTCCCATTGCACTGAACCTACTGGTTCAGTCACTGACAGCAGCTTTCCAGCATGCGTTGTAAACATGCATCAGAGACGTGACAGTGATTAGAGAGTTCATGATGCTGAGATATCACTCGTGTCCCTCCCAGGCAGCTTCTCATCTCTGCCAAGTAGCCAGCAAGCAAAAGGACAGTTTATGTTTCAGAATCCTGGATTGCCCTTGCATTTCCTCTCCATCTCACTCAGTTGACCATCTTGTCATTCCTGGTCTGGGTACAGAAGAGCTTGTGTGTTTGCTGACTGAGATAATGGATCTCTTCCCAGCAGGGGAAGGGAGGGAGGGAAGGAGGGGAGGGAGGGGAAAGGAGGTAAAAACTTTGCCTGTCAGTTGGCTGCATCTGTTATTCCCCCAAGCCTACTGAGAATACAAAAAGAGGAACGAACATCTCAGATAATGCCCTATTATGTAGCAGACCACAGATCTCTCAAGCTGCCATTAAGATGAGATTCAGCACTGGCAGACAACAGAATAGTCTAAAATAATTATCCATTATGAGAGGGCTGGCACCTTTCCTGAAAGCATCCTGCACTGCACCTTGGTAGAAAGAGGACACAAGCTGTCTTAGCTCAACGCGCTAACTACACACTCTCTCTCCTTTTATATTGGGAAGATTCAGTGCTTCCATGGCCTCCAGTACTCTGGTAAATAAAATAGTGTTCAAATGAAAAAGTGGCACACTTCTTTTAAGAACACAGCTTTCCCCAGTGACAGGATACATGCTTTTTTACATTGATCATTTTGTCACTCACTAGTAGAGAGAATTAAGACAGTCCAATGGTGTCTGGAGCACAAAAGTATGTAAACAGTGCGGTTAGTTCACTAAGTAGGTGAAAAGATTTGAGATGTAAATCAATTAAAGGTGTTTTAACCTCCTTGGGAAGTTAATGACATCATGTTTTAATATTGCTTTTAAAATCAGTATCAGAATTGTGTTTGGGCAAATAACATGCCTGTAAAATGGAAAAACCAGTTGCGACTTGAACTTATGAAGTGAGGGGAGCCAGATGCTGTACTGTGGTCAGCCATTGTTATTTTAGACAAACGATTTCCTCAATGCTATCTCCTCCTGTCATTCCCTATTTTGTTTATTTGCATTGCAGAGTCCTTACAGCAAGAGATGTTTCCTAGCAAGATTCTGTGCAATACCTAGAATTTTCAGACCTTATTCCTTCTTCATTTTCATAATTTTTTTTCAGATCTTAAGTGACTTGCACGGAGCAGGTTCAAGGGGAAACTCTGGGCAATGCTTTTAGTGCCCTGAAACCAACTCAGGTGTGTCTGCACTGGAAACATACTCCAGTCCATATGTCACTGATACCCTGTAAGAACCTAAAGAGTTATAAATTTGGCTTTTAAGGCCCAGCTTTGCTGCTACTGAGGTATTTTTGTTTGCTGTGTATAGACAATTTTTCATTTTAGCATAAAGTTCACATTTTCAAGCCTATAATCATTTATCACAATGCCCAGGATTATAAAACTTTAATTCTGAGACTTAATGTTAATATTTATATACAAAAAGTAAAGTCCAGGAGATGACCAACCCCAGACCAAGTCTGGAGAGTTATGTGACAAATGCCAGATTTTTCATTTTGTTTAGACCCCTAACTAAAACTCATCAACATAAGCTAATTTTATTTCAGCAACAATGAATTTTAAAAATGAAAGACAAAAAAAATTTTTTTCATTTTGATTTGAGATTGTTGCACCAAATCATTTGGTTAACAGCTTTATGACTGTTCCATTCTGCTATCGTTGCTATGTCTAAAGGTCAATCTCTTTACCCCATAATACAGATTTTTTTTTTTTTGTTTGCATAGCTGATTCAGTCTTTCCTTCCTGGATCAGATGTAACAATTTCCATTTCACCTTCTCTGCAGGTGTTTTAGACAAAATTCTGCACAAGATGTTAAGAGGGAATATGCACAGACTTTCGAGTATGGATTCAACAGAAGTATGAGAAAAACAGTCCAGCATAAGAATATGAAAACATCCCACTGGAGCAGGGTGCTTTTCTGAGCTCTTTGGGAATAAGGACTCTTCTCTTGGGAATATAGTACAGCTACTAGCTCATTACTTAGGCAGAGATTAGCACTTTGAAGTACCACGTATTTGATAATCTTTATATAGACCAAAGAGACAGCTTGATGGATGACTTTTCTGATGTCAGCCTGTCACAATGACTCTCAACAAACTTGATATTTATCCCCTTTTTTCACTATTTCTGTTGTATAATTGCTATAGGACAGTAAGCAGAGTGTTTCCAATCAATGGTGCATTTCTTGCTGGGTGGAAATCACTTAGCCTTCATTTGTGCTCCCAGATTGCTGCACTTGAAAATCAAACCAATTCCTCAGGCATACCACGGACATTCACTGTCCTGTCGCTTCAGCAAATCACAGGCAGTCTCCAGCTTTTGACTGAATGGAATAATGTTCTGACAAATGGTGTCCATGATACAGATGATGACCTCAAAATATGAACCTAAGCCTGCTGTTTAAAGAGGGTGGGTAGTGCAGTGGAACCCTACCAACAACAAATAGCCTGTCTGTTTCTTTTCTCTGGAGTTGCCACTGCAGTTCTGTTATGAGAAATAGGATTTTAAGGTATTATCTTAGGACTCAGGACATCTGAATTCAATTCCTTATGATACCACTCACGTCCTCTGGGATACTGGGTAAGTCTAGATCCGACAAAGTACTCGAGTGCCCTGCAAGGCAACACCCAGGTGTACAGAGTGCAGAGCTCTGTGTCTGGTAGTAGTTAGGCTTCCTATGTAGCGACTTGTCATAAATGAGATATAAAATAGCTTTCCTGTTAAGCACAAAGACTTAGGTGCCTGAGTGCACTTTAGACCTTTGACCCCTGAGTCAGGGTGGCACGTAAAAACTCCATTCATTCAACCAGTGCCCAGAATCTACCTCATAGAATCATAGAATAGTTTGGGTTGGAAGGGACCTTTAAAGGTCATCTAGTCCAGCCTCTTTGGAATAAGCAGGCACGTTTTCAACTAGATCATTTTACTCAGAACCCTGTCCAACCTGACCTTGAATGTTTCCAGAGATGGGCCACCTACGACCTCTCTGGGCAACCTGTTCCAGTGTTTCACTGCCTTCATTGGAAAAAAATTCTTCTTTGTATCTAGTCTGAATCTACCCTCCTTTACTTTAAAACCATTACTCCTTGTCCTATTGCAACAGGCCCTGTTAAAAGTCTGTCCATATCTCTCCCTTTGAGTACTGAAAGGCTGCGATAAGGTCTCCCAGGAGCCTTCTCTCCTCTAGGATGAACAATCCCAGCTCTCTCAGCCTTTCCTCATAGGAGAAGTGTTCCAGCCCTCTGATCATCTTCATGGCCCTCCTCCTGACTCGCTCCAACAGGTCCATGTCTTTCCTGTGCTGAGGACTCCAGAGCTGGAAGCAGTACTCCAGATGGGGTCTCATAAGAGTGGAGCAGAGGGGCAGAATCATCTCCCTTGACCTGCTAGCCACGTTTCTTTTGATGCATCCCAGGATGTGGTTGGCTTTCTGGGCTGTGAGTGCACATTGTTGGCTCATGTCCAGCTTTTTGTCCACCAATACCCTCAAGTCCTTCTTGGCAGGGCTACTCTCAATCTCTTCATCCCTCAGCCTGTATTGATACCGGGGGTTGCCCCAGCTCAGGTGCAGGACCCTGTGCTTGGCCTTGTTGAACTTCATGAGGCCTTACAGAAGTCCAGATGGATGACATCCATAGCTCTTCCCCTGTCCACAGATGTAGTCACTCCATCATAGAAGGCCACGAGGTTGGTCAGGCAGGACTTGGCCTTGATGAAGCCATGCTGGCTGTCTCGAATCACGTCCCTGTCCTCCATGTCCCCTAGCACAGCTTCTAGGAGGATCTGTTCCATGCTCTTCCCAGGCACAGAGGTGAGGCTGACAGGTCAGTAGCTCCCAGGGTTCTCCTTTCTACCTTTTTTAAAAATGGGTGCAATGTTTCCCTTTTTCCAGTCACCAGGGACTTCACCTCACAGAGATAGGTACCTACATTTATTTGAAGGAACAGGGCAGAGTTCTTTATTTTTGTTGTTTCTGTCTCTCCTACACAATACAAATGATAAATAAAACCATAATTTTCTCAGTGGGTAGCGCCCTCTCCAAGTTAAAACTTTAGGGCAGTGTGACTGCTATTACTTAACTCCTAGAGAAAGTCTACCTTTTAACAGGGAAAACCTATCATAAAATTTCTAGAAGACACTTTTATGCATCTCTTACATTTTTCCTTAGCTCTTTAGGTGAAATATCTAGGTGAATGTTGTCAGGTATTGTATATTACTGTGATTCCACTGTGTCCTTTATACTCGCTGGTGTGTACTGAGAATCCGGATATGTGCATCTGATCCTTCCCTTTGCTTCAGCAAGGCAGGCCTTTTCTTTGAGGTCATGAGTCCTGAAGAATGAAGCAAAAGCTTGAGCCATCTTTGTCACAGCTCACTGTGTGCTTGCCAAAGCCTCCTGCTCAGTGTGAGACCACCCTAGTATGATTCCAGCAGAAAATCAGTGGCTATTTCCAACTTGCTATGTCTTAACTACTTCATGGGGCTGTTGCAGGTTGTTCAGTTTGCAAATTCATTTCAAAGTAGGCAGTAAATTCAGGTTATTGTTGCAGCAGAGCAGCATAAAAGATTTTCCACAGCATTTCCCTGCTGCAGCAACCCTCTTTTCTCTAGGCACTGCTGGAGCTTCCTTGTCTTCTCTTCTGTCACCTCTCACAGGGTCCTCCCCATTCTTCTACCTGAGGGAAAAAGTGCCTCCTGTGGGGAGGGTAAACAGACAAAGTTTACCCTATATCTAGTTTGAACAATGTATTCTTTAACTACTTCTTATAGATGTCAACACTGACATCTTTTTTATTTATCACTACACCTTGACGAGGAGCTTTCGGCATTCAGAGGCACGGGCAAATCATAGCTCCACAGTGCATATAAGCCCCAGCCCAGCTGAACATACACTCCCCTTCCACATTTCTGTAAGTGGCCAGTTCCTGGAATCACCTAACAGAGAAGGCATCTTTGTCCAAGAAGCATTCTTGCAAGAAAAACCTGATGATAGTGAGTTCTTGGGCTAAATAAATGCAAAAGCAGTGGGTACTCAATAGAAAAGACATCCAAGGATTTCATCCAATAGAACCACTGGATGTGAGATTCAGCCACTTCTGATCAGTAACCCTACGCTCTGCTGTCTTGCACGTTGGTAATAAGGATCATCTAGAAAGGATATTGATTTTGTAAGCAATGTGATACGTTGAAAAAAAGCATGCTAACATCAATATGTGAAGAAACTGACTTACACTTCCAGTACATTCAATATTCCTTATTTTGAAATTGTCCTACATGAATTAACAAGTGGATTTTAATGCACATTTACGCACAATTATCTGTACTTTAAAAGTTACATGTAATACATTATTATTTTATCTCAGTAGCTATGAGCAAGCTCTCATCTTGCACATTTTTTATTCAAGTCTTGCTTGCTTAGAGATGTAGCTTGATTTTTAGCAGGCTTATCTATTCTATTTTCTGTTCCAGCAAACATATGCGAATATATACAAAGTCCAAAAAAAGGTTTCACCATGCCTAATTAAAAGATTTTTCAAGCTATGGATCTGCAAGGTGTGAAAACTGATACAACAGGAACAGGAAGGTCTTTTTGAAAGGCAGCTTGGGAGGCCTTGCATACCTAACACGGACAAAAGTAGCTGCGCGCTCCATACGCATTAGCTCCTCTTCCAGTTCTAGGTGGCTACAACATTTTCTGAGTAGTGGCTGTTCTGCAAAACCAGGTTACCTTTATTCTGAAATCCCGCCAGGATATCAGAATTTTCCACAGCATTTCTGTGACTGAACTGTACATCAATGGTACTGACAAAAAGCAAATGTTAAGCTGACAGTCCATTGGTATTTGTGTTAGAACTGGTTTGTGTTACATTGGACAAGGCATTGCTAGACACAGAAGAAAGACAGAAACCCCTTTCAAAAGAGCTCTGTCACAGAGCAAGCAAATTAGCCTGCCCGTGATGTGATTATCCCTGTTCTAAGTAACATTTAGCAGGTACTTTGTGCACATGAGAATAATAAAAAATAGAAATAAAGAGATTACATTAGACATTCCATAGAACAGAGACTCATTTTTGGTCTGTTTTTGCTACATTTAAGGAGTCCTTGTCCATGAATGTGGTTTGTGGGTAATAGGAAGTTTAACAAGAAAATAATTAATCATATTACATGTTGTTGCTGTTACCTTTTGTTCAGTCAGGTAGGAGTTGAAAGATACAGAGAGGAAAGATTCAGATTTTCCCTGGATACTTTAGTCCTGTTTATTTTCAGCCTCCCTCTTGGCTTTCCCCCAGGAGAGAGTCCAAGGTCTGGTAATTTCTTCAGACCCCCTCCTTTGTAAAAGTTCTGCCCACCAGGAGTAGAAAACACATTACTGTATTCGGTAACTAGTCGCAGTGAATGAACGCAGGTCAATTTTTTTGTCAATAGTAGTTGCTTGTACCTACGGAGCTTATGTAATGAATTAATTAAAGGAGAGAAAAGCATTCTCAAGAAGTATTCCCAACCAGAAATGAATCCAACTTTGTCACATAAATGCCTCAGCTGTATTCTGTAGTTTTCACAACACAAAATCCACAAATTTGGGTTGCGTGCCCTTAGTCTTTCTAGCCACAACACTCAGATTTACGACAGCATAGATTTCCCATCGGAACAGATGGCATACTGCAGCAGAATTTATTAGAGCTGCATTTCCCAGGCCCTTTTCCATAGCACTTTTGCTCCTTCTCCTCCTTTTCCTAATGTGACAGGGCATCATATGGCTCTGACACCGAAATTAGCAGAAAGACATGTGTGGTTCCTTGCAAATCTGCTCTGCATAAATAATCATTCAGATTACTGACCTGCTAAGGCTCCTAGCTGGCAATCACACGGCAAAGCCTGTAATTTCTCCCGTTTGGTGCTGCTCCACCGTTCCCTTATCCTGACTTCTAAGCTGTTATATGTCTCTCGTGTCTGACATCAGAGAAGATAATCAGCTGTGGCTTAGGAACATTACCATCCTAGGTCTTATGTGTAAGTGTCTTGGGTTAGTAAGAAGACAGATAGGTATCGAAAAAAGGATGTGACTGGACAAAATAAGGCCAACTTACGAATGTTTAGGTTTCCAGGAAGTGTTATAATTTCAGGTTTTCCATAAATCAGGTTTGTAACAGATGGGTGAAATGTAGGTCAGATGCAGCAGGCATCTTAGTAAGCACTTGCTTTATGGTTTCTTTGATCATTTTTGTGTTTCTTGTCACATGATAAAACAAGGTTTAAATCAGTCCATGCAGCCCACTTCCAATATGACAAGGGTTAATGAGAGGGCAAACCTATAGCATTTAGAGCAGGAATCTGACATTCACTTGTGCCTTGGGCCAGATTTATCCTGGATGCGCACCGGATAAAGCAGTAGTGCTGCAGGCAGGCAGAATTTGCGCCCCTGTTGATAAGTACTGTGACACATTTGACACACAAGACCACAAACTGAGCTGAAGCTCTTGCAATCCCATGGCATCAAAAGGTCAACCAAGGACATAGTGGCAGCCTTGACTTTGAATATCCTAGCTGTTGTTCACCAACCAGCACAATACCTGAGGTTTACATGTCCGCCTTCATATTTAGAAATAAGCTGTTTGAGAAACAGAGGCCCTTTCTCCAAGCAATAAGCAATTCCCAGTCCTTTCCTTTTAAAGGCTCACAGCCCCTCCAGTAAACATATATATCGAAGATTTTAAATGATGGGGTTTTATGTGGGATATCCTTTGGAGCTGTGAGGCCCTGCCGTATAAATACGTTATAGCCTACAGGCACGAGGGATGTAGCTGCTCCTTTGGAGCTGTAATCGCCTGCGATATTGATGTGCCTGGTGGACGTGCTGCAGGCTCTCATCTCAGGGCGTACGCAGAGCTCGGTGCGCGCTGCTCTGCCCCTGCAGCTGCTTCGTGCACTGTTGGGCAGCGAGCTAACAGAGAGCTAACACTGCTGCTTGTTTGATCTACCTATAAACATAAAAAACAAACGCGCACAAAAAGATTCAAAATCATCTGTCATAATACCCTTTCTTCCTGAACACCATTCCTTCCAAATGTTTTCCTCACATCAGGTAGCTTTTCCTAAATTAGACACTACGTTTCTTGTTTTACATCACTGACTGGGTGTTACTAGGATTTTAATCCCCAGTAAAAGGTGAGTCAAACCCAAGAATTATTTTCCTCATGTGTTTCTGAATTTGCTTAATTCTAAGCCTTAGAGTAAATTATTTTGGATATTGTCATTATTTCTTTATATGCTTTATATATATTATTTGTTTATGTACTCTGCCTGCTACATAAACAAATGTAACCCAGTAAAAGCACTTACATATGTGCCTAATTGAACACAATTACCATACAGCTTAAAGATACAAGTAATTACTTCACTTTCTGACATCGCTGGGTAGAGCTGTAAATAGCGAACTATAGTTACTGATACACAAAGTTGTACTGATTTCAAAATCTCTGCCTTAGAATACTTCACAGCCTGCATGGAAAACAATTCTTGAACTAGATTCATCTCTATGGGCAAAAGGTGAGTGTGAAATGATGTTGTTTTTGTACTATACCTCTGGGAGCCACTGCTGTTAAGTGTGAGTCAGACCTGCAGTGGGGCAGATGAAGGGCAGGCAACGTCTTCCTCTGCAAGCGTTGCATTAAGAGGGGTGCAATGGGAAGCCTCTGGCTGGGGTCTAAGGACAACATCCACTGGAACTGAAATCAATGGTAATCTTTCCATGGCATGAAATAGCTTTTGGAAAGGATCCAACAGGAAAATAAATTTTAGCTCACCGTGGAACTGAGTGTCTTTGTTGCCAACCTGTTTATTTAAAAGGAATATGCAAAGTCCTGCTTCCCCTCACACAGCAGAAACTTGTTAGAAACCACTTTTTTGGTGATGCTTCGAAGCTCTCGTCTGGGAGCACTTGTCCTGTAAAAGTCTTTTAAGGCATTTCTGAAGAATAGCTACCAGTACTTGTTCTGGCTCCATTTCTGATTCTTCCTTGCTCTCTTCTCTCTTGTCTCCCTACTGAGTTAATTTTCTGGCTCTTCTATAATACATACAATAATAATCAGAGCCAGAGATGTTTTGCCATGTACAAGTGAGCTGGGCATGGTCATAAAAGCCTTTGGTGGGGACACTAGTTTCACCGAAATAGTTACGCAGAGATGTTTGTAGGTTACTTTCCATTATGCTAAAGAAACCTTGCAACTTTTCTTGTCTTTGGAGAGACTTAATCCAATCCATCACAGCTACATTTTATGTTGTATTCCTTCTAGGTTGCACAAAATCAGAGAATTATGCTTTGTCTCCCTTCAGCATTTGGCAGTTGATTATGTCAGAAAATAAAGATGTACTGGTGAACTGTTCTTGACTGAAAGGGCCATGCAAAAGGCAACACACTTCTCTTCACTGCAACTCCAGGCTGCAGGTTCATTTGACACTATAAGTAGAATGGGATCTGTACTCATCAAATATCAAAATGTCTTTGATAGAAAATTGCCTGCATAGAATAAATTTGTCACAGGACAGTTACCCCACTTCTATGAGAAGTGGAAGAATACTGTGGCTTGTGACTGTGTCTAAGCCATTAACAATGGGCCATTCGATCCGGTTAAATATGATGAAAAAACTCTGCAATAAACATATCTTCATGTTTAATGACTCATCTGTCGAGGATGGAAAGCAACCGCCATTTTGGTTTTCTCCACCTACAGGAGGGTTGTTAGAAATTAAGTCTTTCTCCTTTTCACATTCTGTAACACACAGCAAAAACCAAACCTGCATCCTTGCTTGATGTTGTCCTGAAACCACACGTAGTAAGGAATTATCAAAGCAGCGCAGCTCTGCTTGGCAGGGACATTTTCCAAAGTGGAGCTTTGACATACCGTGGCATAGAAGTTGTGCTCTGGCTTCTGATTAGTGCTGACGTAGATTCGACAAGGTGCAGAGGCAAGGCTGGGACTGCAGTTGCCAGAGTGGTGCCTCTCTCCCAGCATGAGCCGCTCCAGTACACCCACACCACCAGGGAGGGTAGTGAGCTGCCCTGTGATACAGCTTCACAACCGCGTGGCATTTTATATGTGTTTCCACCATTAAAAAAAACCCACCCAAACTAAAAAAACCTCTGAAGCAGAGAATGGAAATTATAGCCTGTCAAAGATGACATTTCTCAGGATTGGCTATCTCCAAAATGCAGCCTGTCGGTCACAATTGTTGAGTCATTAATTTCCTTTCTGGGCAAGCAATTAGTGCTCTATTTCCTGGGAAGAAAATTTCCCTTCAGATGGCAGTGAGTGAGGTTGGGCAAATGATGACAGGTTTCCAGAGGCTAGGCAGCTGCCTAATCCTTAGAAAAGTTTCTGGCAAGATGTGTTTTACAGAGGAACACTTGCATGTCCATAAACATCCAAACACACATTCATTCGCATACCACACAGAAATGTCAGCCACGACTAAGACCTTACTGTTCCTTGTGCTGGAAAGGTAGAGTTCATACCTAAAAAACTAATAAACTCCACAGCTGATGCCACCTGAAAAGTGATAAAGCTATATACATCAAAGATATTTGATTTCTAGCAACTAAGAAGAACTTAATATCTCTGCCTTTATTGGAGCTTTTCTTGAATAAAGATCATTAAATAATTTTTTATCACAACGTATACCTAAATAGATCTTATTTGAGCAAGGATAGAGAAGGACAGAAATAAACAGACAGACTGACTTTCTTTTTCTTCACTGTTTGTTGTACAGTTCATCTATCTCTGTTATTATAATTGAAAACTAATAGGCATTAATAAACTAAATATGTCTCATGGAACATTTAATTTCTGTTGTTAGTGAGTGCTACTTACTTCAATTTCAAATACAGTTTGGACTGCAGAACATTAATAAAGTCAACTGATGAAACAAATTCCACCCTTTATGATCTTAAGCTTTAAAAGATTTACTAGATTCTCATGTCCTTCGATCTCATGTGACTAGCTCAGTCAGAGAAAAATATAAAAACTGCAGCTGGGTAGATAAGATTTAGATTAAGAGAACCATTACCTCATAACAACACTAGGAAGAAGATCACAAGTGTTGAATTCAGTTTGGATGTTGCTCAAAGGAGAATGTAAAGCTGTGGGAAGAGTCTGTGAACCCCCTGCTGCTGGGCAAATCTTTTTTCTTAATGCAGCTGCAGCACTTAGGTAATCAAAACATGACACTATACATTTCTTTTTCAGTTAAACAGGAATAATTGTGAATAAACTTTCCACAAAACTGTTTCCACTACAGAGCATGGCATTTCATATTCAAAATTGCTGCCCCATGATCTTCACAGGCCTTCAGGCACATGGACATTTTCTGTAAGGACTTGGGTCTGAAGGGTAGGTGTGCTTCCTGGACATATGGCCCATAGGATAGGTAAGGACAAGATTCTGCCCTCAGTGTCACATGGGCAAGGGTAGATGATGCTGTGCCCTTGCCAGTGGATTCCACTGCTCTTTGTGGAGGTCCTCAGTGTGTGCAGGTCCCCAGAGCATCAGCAGAACCTCAGGCTTCACCTGCCAAGCTGACCATGTGGTTTAACAGTTTTAGATATCAGCCCTGGGTTTTGCTTGAGCAGGGTGATTCAGTGGCCTTGCTCTACTGGGGGATTTCTCTGGGTAAGCAATGAAGTGCTCTTCCTTTTGCACATCCCTCTCCACCTTCTTCTTCTTCCCCCACTTGTCAAGTGCAGAGGGAAGGTGTGTTGGCTGGAGGGGAAGTGAGGAGGGAAGGAATAACACACATCTCCATGCTTCTCTGGTCCTGGAGCTGCTGGCATGGGAGGCAGAGCCACGTTGTCGCTGTTCTCATTGGAAACTGTAGTTAACGTTGCCCAGGGGACAATTAGTCGGGAGCACTACAAAGCAGTAATGGTCTCCCAGGGGTCAGTCCCTCGAGGTAGGTGAGAGGAGTAAGAAAATGGAGGTAACGTTCTGGCTCTGTTTGCCAGGATATTTCTTTGTGCTGGTTGTTTCTGCCTGTTCCTGGAAATGCAAAGGGCCCAGAAACGGTTGTGGACCTGTCTGTACATGCCGACGTCAGCTTTCCTTTCAAGTTCCTCCAAAGCTAGAAAGAAGAGTAATCTGAGAATTGATTTTTGCTTCTGTTGAGCTCTAAAATATGTGTCAGATTCAAGCTTCAAAGAAGCTGCTTATTCACCAACACAGGATTGCATTTTTTTCATATTCTCCTTTGCATTTTAACTACCCCCAGTGGACCATTCTTCCAGATGCTCAGCTGAGTACCAGCAGCTTTTGTGACTTGTGTGCTGCAGTAAACAGCCCTTGTTTCTTCTGCTGCTGCTGCATATAACCTGAACTGACCACTTTTCTCCACAAAAAAGTAGTATTTTGCTTTCTCAAATTATCTATTTTTTTCATTAAATTAATATATATGTATTTGTGGATAACTATTGATTAGGCCCTTACAAAAAGATTTTCCAGTCACTGTGAAAATCCCAGTGATGTGGTTGGTCGTGTTACACAGTACTAATCATTATAGGGTAATAAATGAGAATGATTAAGTTCTGTTGATCTGTGGTTCACATTCCTTGAAGATGGACTGAGCACCTACATTTGATGGCCAATTTTTCCAAAATGAAGTATAGTCTTCCATATTTATGTTACTCTGAACCTTTCAAAATTATCTGTAGGGCCAGGTTCAGGTCAGAATCCTGTCTGAAGCAGCACAAAACCAGGGAATCTGGCTGCAGTAAAGTTTGCTCCTTAATTTGAAAAGGAGAATTAATTCTTGAGCAGCGATGCAGTGTAACAGCGTGATGATTATCCAACACTTTGAGATTATGATAGTACTCATCTGCTGCTTCAAGATTGTCAGCCAGTGCAAGATCCACTTACCATGCTGCTTTACAGCCATCAGCAAAGAACACAGTAGATCCCAGCTAGGACACATCAACACATATTATGGCTGAGGGACAAAACAATTCTCCTATCTGCAGGAATTTCATAGAATCATAGAATGGTTTAGGTTGGAAGGGACCTTAAAGATCATCTAGTTCCAACCCCCCGCTGTGGGCGGGAACACCTCCCACTAGATCAGGTTGCTCAAAGCTCCATCCAGCCCGGCCTTGAACACTTTCAGGAACAGGGCCTTCACAACCAGATAACCTATTAACCAGAGTGTATCAGCTACCTGGGGTGGTAAAGCCTTACTCTAGCAGATTTATTGCCTATAGTCAGGCTCTGTAGCCTCACAGCAATGCAGGAGACCTCATGGAGAACCTAGGTGTGCTACTGCACAAAACTATCTCATATTAGGCTTATAGTTAGGAGCAGTTGAAACAAGAAGGGCTTATATTTTTTCCTTCAAGGGCTGATGTGAACAATACTTCACTCATGAGACTACTTGCACAGAGTAATTGGGAAGGGTGTGAGCTTGCCTGACTGAGTTGTTTCACAGCTCAGCTGTGTGCTCAAGACTGCCTCTGCCACTTGGGCAGCACGGGTGGGTAGTCAAGCCGAGTGCATTGGCTCGGTCTCAGGAACAGGCTGGTGGCTGTAGCCATAGACATTCTCCTTTCTGTACCTTTGTTCTCCATGTACCCTTTGTCTGTCTTGCCTACTCAGGCTGTAAGTGATTTGGGGGCAGGAATAGTTTCTATCGATATGCAGAGTGCCATGGTATGCTAGTTTGAAGTCCTCACCAGCTTTGGACATGTCCCAAAACCGGAATCACTATAGTCACACCAGCATGGTGTTTGACCATTAAAATTGTTGCAGAAGTTAATTAATCCAGGCAAATAGTACATTGGCAAAGCTGTATTGTCTCCAAGCTCGTTGGACTCTGCTGTGCCATATAGTTACACCCTATTTAGTTGAACGGCATTTAGACTAAAGGGACCTTGATGTTGGCTGGGAGTACTATATACTACTATAATATAAATTAAGGACATTATCAAATGGTGCCCAAATTACTCACAGCAGGGGTGAGGAATACAGTGAGTGGCGGTAAGTGTTCAGCAGTGCCCTGAATGCCAAATGTGACACCTTCACGGCCCAGGAGGGTTTAAACTTCGGGGAGTAACTACACAGGGAAAAAGACAAACAAAAAGGTAAAGCAAGCACAGCACATATGTAACTCTAAACTTGCAGTGTAATAAATTGGAAATTTGAGGGTGGAGGAGGGAAAAGAGAGTGAAAAAGAGTGGAAGAGAGAGACAGAGAGAAAATCTCAATGTTCTCCCCACTGATAACGTGTTTAATTGTAAGTCAGTGCAAAAGCCAGAGCTCAGTCTGTCTTTGATGACATGGAAAGGGGCTACACTTTCAAAAGCTGCCTTTTCTTGTTAGGCTTGTAGAGAGGCAGAGACAAGTGATTCACAAGCAAAAACTACTTTTTATAAGAGGTTTTCTTCTGACATCTAGAAGGTAAAGAACTCAACACGAATATTTTCCATCTCAATACAGCTGTTTCATGAACTACAAACTGAATGAAAGTAGATTTAAACTAGTCCCAGGTTACAGCCTGTAAAATAAGGCCAGGATAGCTGTTGAGCCCCTGTCTTACTGAGGCAACAGGAAAATAACTTGATTTATACTGAGTCCTTTTGGCCTTGTTTATATCTGGACTTGTGGCAAAAACTTCCGGAGTGAGGCATTCCTACTCTCG
Organism: Pluvialis apricaria; assembly: GCA_017639485.1. Classification (NCBI taxonomy): domain Eukaryota; kingdom Metazoa; phylum Chordata; class Aves; order Charadriiformes; family Charadriidae; genus Pluvialis; species Pluvialis apricaria. The sequence continues at coordinate 173,112,068 of CM030007.1, read as the reverse complement.
TTTCTGTAACTCACACCACTTTGTTTTGTAATTTTTATTTTTGGTAATCTCTTTTGTAAACAGAGTGTCCTGCAGAGACCTACAGTAGTGAGTCCAATGCAAACAGGACATCAAAATGCATTACATTTAAAAACACACGCTGGGTGTATGGTTAAGATTACGACATTAAGGACTACAGTCTGTAACATTATATAAGGCTACACCATACAAACACTTGAAATGAAGAATTTCTCACACAGTTCCAATTATTTTTGAGGGAGTTTATGTTTGGGTTTCTTAGCGCCTTATCAGAGACTTTAATAACCTTTCCTTGAGAAATCCTCCCCCTTCCTTTGCATGTGACAGAAATTGGCGTGCAACCAGGCAAGGGGGGTACCTTTGCGCGGGGTATTCTGCTCAGGCAAGCTATAACAGAGCTCGAAGAGGCAGCCGGGACTTGCAGGTAACCCCAGCTCTGGGCAGCAGATGCAGCGGAGCCCGGGGAGCAGCCTGGGCACGCAGAGCCCAGGGGGCTGCAATGAGGTGGCTCAGATCCAGCTGCCACCCAGACCCCTTCCTCTCTCCCACTCATCATCATCAGCTCAGCTGCTGCCACCCAGGTACTGCCCTCAGCACCCAGCAACAGATTTCTGGTTCCCACAGCCCGTCGCCTTGCTTGTGTCCCCTTGCTGTCCCCACTGCTGTGAGGTGGGGGTGGCTGGAGGTGGCAAGAGGCGGACTGGGCAGGGCAGGGTGCAGGAGGCTGGAGGACTGCCCATTCTTCAGTCTCAAATTCAGTGGCTCTTGCTAAAAACATGTAGAAAATGCAGAAGTAGGTAACGTCCCCATATTTCAGCCTCTGTCCTGGTATTGAAAGGAAGTCCCATATTAAATTGGAAATCTAGCAAACTATTTGGGGCTTACTCCAGGCTTGCTGTGAGACTTAAAGTGGGGGGTCAGGGCTTAGCTCTGTCTGGTAGAGTAGAAATATGTGAGAAGATTTGGCCCCTGTAGAAGACAGTTTCCAGTCTAATTCACTTCGGCGATTTCTGTGTTTGTCTTGCAGCTTGTCCTGCCATGAGATGGAATGCCGCATTGTGTGGGAACTTACTGTTTTGTAACTAGCTTTTGCAAAAATTATTGCTTTGATAGAGATATCATTCAGTTTAGGCAGCGTCCAAGTTTTACCCAGGCCTTACAGCCTGCTTAATTTGCTCATATACCACACGAGTGTGTCCCAAGGTCCTCAGATGACTCTGACTATTCCCTCCCGCATAATTAATTTAATGCAACCCTAAAAACAGCGCAGTTTATTCTCTGTGGAAAGCCCTGGAGCTCCAGCATTGACTTAGTCCTTCCCAGCTCCTTTTTATCTGTCGACTTTCTTGCAGCGAAAAGAAACGGCAGTGCAGGAGCTGCTGAGAGACAGCATCCCTACAGCCATAAAGCTGCCACATTAAGACAAGTGACAAGGTAGCTTTTAAAAATCTCCTGACACAGCCGAAAAAGAATGTTTGCTCTAAAAACTTGTCTAACCATATTAGTTAAAAAGAGCGACTCGGCGAAGAAGAACAAATTCCGTTCTCTGTGAAGGCAGCAGAAATCTGGAATTACTTTCTAATGACTAAGGTGCAGTTACAAAAGATTTTCACTTGCAGAGGCAAGATCAGTTGTGGGCCCATATTGCAAGACACATTTTAATGACATTTTAATGACAATTTGCCCCAGGTGTGGCTAAAGTGTGTATATGGATTTTGGTTGGGAGGCATAAATACCTGGGGAAGTTCTAGACTTTTTTTTTAGGCACTGGAGAGATAGAGGCAGCACTTGTGAATTAAAAACAGTCCTAGAGACAGCCTTTGGACATTGCTTTCAGAAAGATTGATTCCTATCATCTTATCAGCCAAAGCATATGACTGCAGAAGGTACGAAGAGCCGGCAGGCCGTTTCCACAGCTATGACACAGAAATGACCGGCAGATTATCTGCTTGAGTACAGAAGGTCAGCAGTCTTGCTGGGATCTCGGAATACAGGGAGGACAAATTCCTCTCTGTTACCAGGTACAAGTTAAAAGAAAAAAAAAAAAAAAAGGAACAGCAATCCATTTTAATGGTGTGACTCTGGATTTACACTGTTACAGCTGAGACCAGAATTTGGCTCATTGTGTGTAGATATATCTATGAATAACCTTCTTAACCTGTTGGAAAGCTAATGATGGAAAATGTTCCCCATAAAAGTATATATATTACAGCTGTGTAAATATATTAAAAAACCCCAAACTGTCAGCAAACTTGCTGGCAGAAGTATGAATGTTTCAACAAGTTCTCTGTACTCCACATAGCTTCATTTTTATTCTCTGCATAGACACACACACATGCACACACATGCATATACAGACTTAATAACATTTAGAGAGTACAAGACTCCTAAGAGAGCTAATTTTGATCAGTTAGCTCCCCCAAACAAACAGGATCCCTTTGCAGAATACATGCTATGGGATGTGCTGCATATGAAACACATTTTACAAGCCTCACCTCGTTGCCAGCTGTAAAATTCAGCAGACAATCTATGTAATAACCCTGAGACACAAGAAACAGAGAGCCTTTTTCTCTACCTTCACATCTTCCAGGGGAGAACAAGAGATGCCCTAATGACGGCACTGGAGTCTCCCCAAAAATTTCTCAGCAAGAGCAGCTGGTTTTCTTGCTTTATAGTTGCCATAAATTGCCCGTATTATAGGCTAGTGGCAATTTTTTTAAGGAGCAAGAAAGAAATGTGGAGTAGGTGTCTTTAAGTCCCACTGCCCCTTGGAATTACTTCTGGAGAGAGGTGAATGGCAAACTCAGGGCTAAATCTAGAGACACAATCAGTCCTTCATTTTTATAACTGTGTTTAATCAACAAAATGACTCCTGACCCAAACTTGTATGTCCAGTATTTCAGTGGAAAAAAAGGGGGGCAAGGGAGGATTTGACACATACTTCTGGTATTTTTAAAAGCTAATAAACTGGTTAAATCTCTACAACTGAGTAGTTATAGTGAATAGTTAGTGTTTTTGGCAAGGCTGTTAAGATATATTTACAACATGCAATTGGAAAATAAGCTTGTTATAAATAAACTATTCCCAGTGACAGATTAAGAAAATATTGGATATGTACAAAATGACAGCATTAAACAATGAAAGTATTTCCTGAGGAGCTGAGCCTTAGCAAAAGCCACAGACAAAATATTTTTAGTGGCATTCCAACACTCTGTGTTTCAGAGCCATTTATAACAGAGCTCATTATGAGATATTCCTTTCTGCTACAGGCCACAGCTGGATATACCAAAAAATAACCCTCAGAAAAAAAAAAGATTAAAGAAATATTTACCTATGCGAAAGAGTCACAGTACCTGGCTTTATTTCATACGGCTAATTTCTCCTCTTCAATCCACCACGTGGGTTCAAGAGAAGAATTATGTCTCCAAATCCTCAAGCCCCTGCCTCTCACGAGGACTGCTATAAATCCTCAGTCATTCCCATCTGCAGGAGCACAGAAACCCCAGAAAAAGGCTTGTGCAGAAGCCTGGCAGGGCATGAGGATACCTGTATGTGCGGGCTTTAATTACCTGCTCCCCTGTCATCCTCCTACAGCACAGTAGCTGTGAACCCTCTTACAGCACATGCAAAATGGATCCTACCTTCAGCTGTGGTGCTGGGCATGAAAATAAGCTTTCAAGTGAGTCATGCTACTAAAAGCTCAGGTATACTTTCTCGTCTGTTTAGAACAGCTAAACTCAACCACTAAACAAATATCTGTATTGTAGCTCTTAGGGCCTCAGATCAGGTGGGGAGGTGGAAGGTGAAAGGAAGAGAGCACGAGTGTAGAGATGCATAGCCTGGGAGCAGCGGTGGCTTGAATGCCTTCAGAGCACTAGGAGGAAAACGCTCAGAGGAGGCACTTTGCAGGCTTTGGAAAGGATAAAGGCATCATTGCCTGTGAAGCTGGCCTGCAGGTACTCGCCAGCTGTGTTATTGTGCAGTGACACCAAAAATGGCGTTTTGGCTGCTTCCCCTTAGGCACGTATTCACCTTAATAACATTCGTGGTGGTCTGCCTCACCTTTCTGCTCATGACTCAAACCAGAGCTCACCCCAAGCACTTTTGCTTTTACATAGCAGTTTTGTCTCCTACCAGGCTATGTCTGTTCCCCTGGGGCTTTTACCTCATTCCTCCCAGCCAGGGCAGATGGCATCGTCTGTTACCGCCCAGGAAAGATGCTCCGGGGAGAAGTAGTAAGCTGGGAGAAGGCAGAGGGTATCATCCCTTTGCTCAGGGGACAGCTCTATGGAGTGAGCTACATCCGATTTTCTTTCCTTTCCCCTCCTTTGCTGTGTGAATGGTGTTGATAGGGCGTGTGTGGGGAAGTCTGCCAGGCTCCTGCAGCTGCCTAGCTGGTTATGCTCTCCCAGGGAGCAGACATGCAGGTAGAGCTGCCAGCTGGCTTCCCTGGCTGCGCTTGCTGTATAAATATGTACACTCTTCATACATTTGCCTTGCTTTTGGAGAAAATTAGCTCTTGGGTCTCTGGCTGACTCCAACCCGGCACATATCAGGTACCACCTTGTGTTCTTACCCTTTGTACACCCCCCCAGTGTGCACACACCCAACACCAGTTGTATCTACAGATGCCTGCAAATCCATGCCACTGTATGACAACAGCCCTGTCCTGGAAGTGAGAGGCGAAGTGGATCTCTTGGGTCAGTTTGTTTCTCCCTCTGATCTCTGGGCATGCAACGCATTCTGAAATAGCAAGCTGTAGCTGTCTAATAAGAAGTCCGCGTATTCCTTGTTTTTTTTGTAGATGGCAGTCCATTGCATCAAGAGTTTATTTAAGATCTTGTACTTCTTCCATAAAAGACTGTGGAGATGCACTGATGAGCTTTGATGGGAGCTGAGTCTTATTCCAGATTTTTAATAAATAAATAAATGCCAGTTGTTCCAATCGGGATGATCCAGCCTTTTTGATGGCAAATATTAGATCAGTTCTGGGCAACACAGAATTGGCAATGGTGGGTTCTCGGCTCTAGGAAGGTACAAGAGTATTCATAATTCCAGCTTCTTCTTCTAAAAGACAGAATAGTAGTGATAGCACATCTTCTGAGCTCATTGAAATATTACACAGGCCCATCCTAACCTGTGGCCCTCCTGCTGTTTTGAATGAGACATGCTCTATGGTGGAAAATGAGTTTGAGAGTCCAAATTCTTTTATTCCAACGGAAGTCTAGTATAACTGAAATGAGATTTTTGGCTTTTCTACTGGCCTGATTTTGTTTTACTGTCTGGATTGCTTGATGCTATCAAAGGTTACACAATAAGCAAAGCTGTTGCAACGGCCAGAATTTCCTTATGGGGTTGTTCCAGTGACTTGAAAACTTAACCAGGAAATCATATGGTTCCTTACACATATACATTAATTATGTACTTTTTGTTTCCCCCAAACTGACCTCAGGAGGATCCCTAATGTACTGTAGCCACATATATTTGCTAGTTATTGCATATTTTTTCCATGAATCATGTCACATTTTGAAGCCAAAATTTTGATAGTAATTAAGGCGTGTTTTAGATTAGATAGAAGTGTCCAAATCCTATTTGTAGGTAGTATAAAACCAGAATAGTTCCTATAAGTTTTATTTTCCTTGTACAAAATGTCATCCCTATTGAATAAAATGCAAGAATATCTTAAATTGGGTTAGCTGGATCCACTGAGGGATATAGGTGAGGGTAACAACAGAAGACTAATGGTTGAGTCCGTAAGCCATGTAGAAGTGAAAATGAAACTCAATAGAAATATTACTGCATTAAACAACGTAGAAACTACATGCTTTCATAAATCTGTGTGTACTGTGGGTAACTATATGCATAATGTGGTCGGACAACAACTGGAAGAGGTTGTCCAGAGAAGTTGTGGAGTCTCTATCCTTAGAGATATTCAGAACTCGACTGGTCATGGTCCTGAGCAAACTGCTTTAGCTGTGGGGTTGGACAGAATGATCTCCAGAGGTGTCTGCCAACCTCAGCCATGTTGTGATTCTGTTATTATGTAATTTCAGGGTCCAAATGAAAGTTTAAGAAAAGATAAAATATACCTCTCTGTAAAATTTTTACTTTAAAGTCTCCAGCTTGCTCCAGGAAGAAATGAAATCTTTTGCTTTTTAGATTTTTTGTGTGGAAAGTTATTGTAAATATGAAGGGCAGCGATAACACAACATAGAAAAATTGTTGAAGGTGAATAATAAATTTGGGTACATCTTCTCCTTTCTTTCTGCATCTCCTAGTCAAAGTAAAAGGCACAGCATCAGAAGAAGTGAGTGCTGCAGGTTGGGACTACATCCAGAAAGCACTAATTCTTGTAAGCTGCTAGCATAATCAATAACCATATAGAGGAATGGAGAGCCACCAGTATTGTACTGCCCTTTGGAAATCTGTTGTTGCAAAAATAGGTATGGTGACTGTCATGTTCAGGACAACTAGCTAATGGGCAATTATAGTCAAATTCCTTCAATTTTCCCTGTAATTAGAGTAATTATATACCCAACATGCCTATATTCCAAGCTGTGAGCATGCTAGAAAAAGTAATTTGTTTTCATGAAAATCTTATTAAGCTGCATCATCGGTATTAATCTTTCCCTGTTAAAAATTTTGTTTTTTCCAATGATTGAAGTCCAATGTATTGTGCCTTTTGTATTGCAAAATCCATCTGTATTTTCCCTCAGGGCAAAAGGTCTGAAGCAGCTGTTAATGGAGAAAGGTCTAACACTATAAATCATTTGAATTTCTCTTCAGCTTGATTCTAAGTAACAGCTGCTTTAGTCTACTTCACAGCACATTGTGTTTGTAAAACAATGCAAATTGGGCTGTGTTTCAGTGGTTGTCGTTTGTCTGGTGAGTGTTAATTCAACATAATGCTGCATTTTGCTGTCATATTTATAAAGACCTACTGATTCCTATCCTGGGAATTCACTGTCTGGATGTTCTCCACCTTTTGAAGTGTAATAAGAGATTGACTTGTTGGAGTAGAAGATATCTTCTTCCCATGAAAACATACATATCTGAGCAAACTATTTGCTACTGTATTCCTTGTGCAATCCAGTTAAGGGAACAGAGTGGTACGTGTTGCATATGACCTTCCCTTGTGCACAGGTAGTTACTGGGCAACCCTGAATGGAACATCCCTGAAAATATTTACTGTACCTAATAATCACCTAAGTCAGAGTAGCTATTTTTGCACAAACGTTCTTTACATGTTTCACTGACACCAAAAAGATAACAATGCCAAGATTTTTTTTTATCCCGTCTGCTTTAATATCATAGAATCATAGAATACCAGGTTGGAAGGGACCTCAAAGATCACCTGATCCAACCTTTCTTGGCAAAAGCAAGGTCTAGACAAGATGGTCCAGCACCCTGTCCAGCTGAATCTTGAAAGTGTCCAATGCTGGGGAAGTTACCACTTCCCTGGGGAGATTATTCCAATGGCTGATTGTTCTCATTATGAAAAAATTTCCTCTTGTGTCCAATTGCAATCTCCCCAGGAGTACCTTGTACCCATTACCCCTCATCTTTTCCATGTGACTCCTTGTAAAAAGGGAGTCTCTGTCTTCTTTGTAGCCACCCTTTATATACTAAAATGTGGTGTTAAGGTCTCCCCTAAGCCTTCTTTTCTCAAGGCTGAACAAACCCAATCCTCCCAGCTTTTCCTCATGTGGCAGGCTTTCCAGTTCTTTATTATTTTATATTCAGAAACCTGATATGAAGAAATGCACAGTTTCACTTTACTCTTAGTCTATAGCTAGGATTTGTGCCCTTTCTGTTTCCACAGTATTCTTTTCATTTGCTAGTCTTCCCTTAGGCAGCTTTAAACAGTTTATATTTCAGCTAAGCTTGAGGTAGATATGGGTAACCATTTGAGAATACATTCTGATTCACTTTCCCCATCTTATGGTCATAAGTTCATACATCTTTGCTTCTCAATGAATTTTGGGTGTTTGTTCCTTTGAAGAGTAGAGAATTCCTACTCTTTAAGCAAAAATACTCATATATCTAACAACCATGCAGGTGACAAAAGTTGTCAAATGCTGTAGTGATATCACCATATTTGGTATTACTACATGCATCAAAAGTTCTTAACTTTGTTCATAATGCTTTTAGGCATCTAAAGGCAATGTGGTAGCCAATACATGGTCAGGGGAACACTAAGAGACAAGCTCTGGTAGGTCTTGCTGAACTGGTTAAATCAGCACTTCTTTCAAGAATATACGGCCCCCAATTGCAGACCTGACAGAATAGAGCATTTTACTGCACCTCAGCTGTTGCATTTTACAGTCCTGTACATGAGCTTAACTTAGCAATAGAAGTTGTTTTGCAGTAAGACACCAGATTATGACCGGAGCAGCTGAGGTGCAGCAGGTTTTGCTGTATCTGGAACAGGAGCAAGAATTTCTGGCAAAGGGTCAGTAACAAACAGCTGGGATGGGGGAGAAGAGGCAGTAAGGTCTTAGCCACCACAGCTGTTTGCTTAGTGAATGTAAGTCAGAGCCTTGAGAGAAGCATATAGTCAAAAATAGTTGAATAGTTCATGAACCACCTGTAGTCTGAAATATATTCACAGGGAATATTTGTTGGACAGCTGTAAATGATGACTAAAAGTACCCATATCTGCTTTTGGATCGTCTGCACAGAGGAAAACAGCCTATGTCTGTAGTATAAAATATTCTTTATAAAGCTCAAGGCCTTGTACCTGGACTTTGAAGGTAAAACAGTTTGAATGGAGATGACTTCTTTTGGCTTTGTCCTTGTAACCAATATGTCCATATCTGTTTGCAAAATACAATCCATTTGAAATTCTTCTGCAAGTGGCACCATGGCACCTGCCCCTTACAATGCTGACATAGTTTATTAGGAAATACCACAATAGAAGTTAGAGGATATTGAGGAGAAAAAAAAACCCCATGACACCAGCCAAAAGAGGCCCTCAATTTCAAAATGCTCCTGTTTTTTACCCCTGTTGTTCTGATCATTTCCTGCCTCTCCTCTACAGAGAAGCACTCACAGCTATTTATTTATTGATTGACATTCATATCTATAAAACATGTGCCCACTGCCCAAGCATCTGGGTGGATTTACATTCACAAAAAGCCTAATAAATAATTCAGAACATATTACCAACAACTGCTAGAGAAAAGAGAATCCTGAAACTAATTAGTATCGGAGAGCACAAAAGCCCTCTAGAAACGTCAGGTCTAACCAATTTCCCCACTAAGTCTGCTAAGATAACAAGTCCCATGGATTTTCTTAGGAAGAAGCACAGGTAAACAGATAAGCTTTGCTCTGTGCCCTAAAGGCTAGCAGGACTAGCAGTTCAGCTGGGAAACAAGTTCTAGAGCTGAGTGTTCTTCACAGCAAATATTTTCCCATCCATTACTGAAACTGGAACTGACAACAGAAATGCTCCAGGTGAACTCAATGGCTTAAAAGATAAAGGGAAGAAAAAAACAGATCCCAGACCATTTAGGGCTTTGTAGCTTACGCCAACATGTTCAATGTTATCACTCCACAAACAAAACTTTATAGAGTACTTTCATAAAAAATGCACTTGGAAGTAAGAGTAAAATGTCCATGGAGTTCATTTATGAAGTAATAAAAGTAAATTAGTCATGGAGCAATAGAATAAGGTAAAATCAAATCAGATTTGCTTATTTGAACACTTTACAACCTGGAAAATAAATGACAATAATTTGGAAAAAGTTTTATGTCTTGACAATAAAACCTCTAAACAGTCAGATGCATTATCTTGCATTTAATGTGAGGGCAAGCAAGTTGAAAGCTGTTTAGAAACCTACAGAACTCATTGACTTATACAGTAAGAATCTGGCAGATGAGTAAAATTTATAGAGTTCTGCTGATGTAGGCTGGATGCTTACGACCTTGTGGCACACGCGCCCAAGGGTTTAAGCTCAAGAAGCTGACACTGGTCAGAGATTTGAAGGGTTGCTTGGTGGATTGCATTCCACAAGTGCTGGAGTTCCCTATGTAGTTCAAACCTCTTGGGTACAATACTATCCTGGCGGCTGTTTTGCTCACTGTTGTCATTAGGAAGGAGCCTTTCTTTGTTCTGTAGGGGTACTTTTCCAAACTTCCTTTATAACTCTTTGCTCTTTTCCCGACAAAGACCATTATTGTCTAGTGGGAGACAATGACAACATGGGGGGACAAGGTGGCAAACAGCTCTATCAGTTCACCAAAGATGGCAGGAACTCTTGTTCTTAGATCTAAATTAGGGTAATTGTGTGGAAGAAATATTTTTCAACATATCTAAGGGGAGTTTAGAGAAGACTGTTGAATCTTGGGAGGAAGTATGGAGAATCATCGCGTATATGAAGACAACATGATGGAAGGCAAGAAGAGGAAAAGTAAACTACTTCTACTCAAGCCTGAGAACATTCAAAATGCGTAACTAATCAGGACTCAGATAAAATTATAATTCATGTAGAACATTTTACTTGCTGTGTATCTCATTCAAGAAAACCTCAGAACTCCTGCTGTCCAATGGCCTGCAAATTCAAAAATATGGGAAAATCCAAGAATACCCCTCCACGGTGACATAAACCTCATTATTCCATCTATTAAACAAAAGGCAAATGCTGTTATTTGTCTTCTCCCATGTCTGCTGGCTAAAATCAACACCACAGTATAGATGGGGCCAAGCTAAGGAGGGCCCATTGAGAGAGTTTCTGTGGTGAAATTCAGCTCTACTTGCTTCCCAGCTCTGTCACTTTCTGTTAGGTTTCTACTCAGACAGAAATTGTCTTTTGGACAATATTGATGACCTTGGAGTTGTCTATGCATTTATATTCAGTGTAGGACCATTGCTTAAAATGGCAGAACAAACTTACTCAGAGCACGGTCAGAGCACTCTTTGTATCCAGGCTTGTGTCTTACTTCATAAAGAAGCTGACACGAGGTTATTTATTGTCTGTTTCCTAGAAATAGAGCTCATTGGTCTGAGATCACACCTTCAGAAGCACAGTTTTTGACCACGTAGTTTCTGTTGACTCTAACCTGATATTTCCTGATTACCAGACTGATGGTATCAACATACTGTCTTCAGTGCAGGCATTTCTATTTTATTTGCTTCTTTTTACAGCCAAGTTATCATTCTTACACAAGCAGTAATAGCAGGTAATTGGAGACATGTTCCCTAGCAGTGTGAATAGCACAGGTGTCTTTTTTTTTTTTTGTTTCTTTCTGCTGGAGGTTGGTTCAACTTGGCACCAGTGCCACCTGAAGTGCAGAGCAGAGTCTGTCACCTGTGCAACCACCATCTGTCCTACCTGCGCATTCAGCAGGGAAGGGCATAGATAAACAAGAGAGGAGCCTCTCTGTGAGGTTCTTCCTGCTGGATTGCTCCATCAATGTTTCAGGATAGGGAAGGACCTGCTGTGGGCTCTGGTGGATGGCATGACAGAGCCTGCGGACCTTAAAGATCCAGATGGGCTTCCAGGAGGAAACCAGCTGCCAGCCCCTCATGAGGAGGTCCTGAAGCACTGGCAATCCCTTTGTGCTTCCCAGCATGCTGCTAAAGCAGCCGTGCTGCCCGAGACTTCACAGAGAAAACTCCCCAGATTTGTGAATACAGCTCCAGGCTCTCGTCCAGTAGTTTCCGTGCTGGTGAATAAGAAATGATGTGCTGACTGAAGGCGTGCAATTTTAAGGAGTATTCCCCTGATCTCTCTTCCTTTTATTTCTTTCTGTGCAGATCGTAACTTCACAGACAGCATATAAGGTGTCTATGTAGATTTCCGCTACCACAGAAATTATCACCAAATCTTTGTTCTGCAAGTCTGTTCTGATCCTCCATAAAATCTCCTGCTCTTTGTGCTTCAGAATGTGGCACAGACATCCACTGAGATCACAGACTTTTCAAATCCTATCCCAGACTTTTCCCAAAGGACAGATAAATCAGTCTGCCAACACTGTGACAGTCAGAAAAGTAAGCTTTACATCAGTAAATGACATGCACTGTGTTTCTTTCAGTAGGATGCTTGCACAGGGCACTGGATGTCTGGTCCAGTGTGTTATGCATAATCATCACTAAGACCAAACAGAATACAACAGTATTTGAGAGTGACAAGCCATTTGAGTTTTTAGAACAGCACGGACAAGTTGAACTATGATTAAGATCTATGCTCTTTGTAGAGCCATTTCCAAAGCTCTAGCAAAAACCGTGTAAAAGATATAGATGCATACTTTTTTATCAGCCTTCTGGGGTTAAATTAGATCTCGTATAGATCTGTGCACTCCTTGAATTTTCTGAATTCAGGCATTTGTTCACAAAAGGCAAGAGTGGGTCTTAGCTAACTTCACCCTAGTATAAAGTTAAGTGTAATGCCAAAAAGTGGGGCGGATGGGCTCCCTGTCAAAAGAACGAGGGCAAGTCTAAGTGGGAATTTATCTTATTCTAAAGCAGGTGTTTAAGTTTTCCCAACAGAGTAACCACTCTGGAAGTGCCTCTCTTTACTGAGTATAGTAGTGGTTCTAGAAAAGATAAGACCTCCTGCTATTTGACAGGTGCATCAGTCCTTAGCTCTAATAAATGCGATCCCCTGTTTTACACATTTAGATCATCCCAAGTATGTTTCTAATATTTTATCTCTGTTTGCTGGGCCAGATTTAATAGATTTGTGACTTAGTGCAAAGACATTAGTCATGAGAGGTTACTGACAACAGGCAGGTGAGCAGTTGGCAAGAATGACCAATTTTTTTTGCAGTATTTTGTAGAGTTTAACAAGAAATTCATTGTGGCAGGTTAAAGCCAGTGCACTGCACATGTCTATGGGTGGGCTAAAGCCATGTACATAGAAAACATGACCTCAAGTTCACAAATCTTAAGAAAACCTCTCATGAACTTTCCTAGGCCACATTTGAAGATTTTAAATTTACAGTTATGTATCTTACCATTTTCTGCAGGAGGCTTTAAATGACCTTCCAAATAAGCATCAGGGGGTTCATGAAATCCATTCACCTGCATGAAGACGGGGGAGTACATTCATACGAACACAGTACATTGAATGCATCAAGTACTTCACAGAGGAAGCAGATCATACTTCAATTTATTTATTAAACTATTAACAGAATTATATATTAACAAAATAATTATTAGTTAATTAATTAATTAACAAAATAATGAATTAATGAACTAACAAAACATTATAACAGAGGATTTATTATAACGCGTAATGTGAAAATGGGTATGGATCTGATTTCTGACAATCACTGAGTGCCTGAAAGACTGTGTGGAAATGATAGACTCCGTGGGAAACATGAAGTGCTGTTGCAAAGAGCTGCACTGCAAGAATGTACTGTCATCAAGGCACTGCCCATGAGACTAAATAAATACAACAGCTGCACTCACTTTCCATTTGCCTCTGATTTTTCCTTCTTTGGTTTCAAAGACGAAACAGAATGATAGAAGCTTTGTACAAACACAACATTTTCCTTCCTTCAGATGCATTCTGATGTATCTGCCAGCATTTATCACCATACCAATAAAGAAAAAGGAGATGTAGTATTTCAGTCCTTGCTGCAATATTTCTTTAATCAGATTGTTTGCTATAGGAAGGTTTCAGGTCAAACGTTAACTACCATGAACTGCTGAAGTGATAACAAACCATACTGCAAAAAAGCTTCCCAGCTTTGGGGACCAAATCTATGACATTTCTCTTTTGTGACAACTCTGGTTGAAGAGGGGGGGTTAATAAACCTGTTTCTGGTTTAACAGCCAACACATTAGCAAAATTAGGTAACAAGTCAGAAAGAAAAAACCAATAATTTCATGAGTGTTTCAAACTGTCTTGTGTCACGTCTGCAATATTTTTCTTTTTCTTTCCTGCTGTAGATTAGTGTACACTGTAGTTACGGAGATGGCAGGATGCAGTGCAGATACCTGAGCAGAAGCATACCGCTGCAAACCAGTGCTGTGCAATCCTGAATACTGTTGGAGACAAAAGCAATAGATGTAGCGTACCACAGCAATGGCTGTGACACAGCTGCTTCTGTATTACACAGGTTGTGTTGATGGGATGAAGGCTGAGCGATCCTGTCTTCCACCTCTCCTGCTTGTATTTTGCAGAACCTCTCTTCCACGTGATAAGTTTTTTATCTGCACCAAGTGAATATTGTTCTAGCTTGTCTCGTGTTATTGCTGTGATTGAAACTACATATGAAGATTTCAACTAGAACTCTGGAGACTGGATGACTGTGTTTCTGTAATATCACACAGACCATTTTGTATTGTTCAGAAACATAGACTAACTTAAGACAAATTCCTTAGAACAAGCCAACATTTACAGTTAAAGCTCTCCACTTGTAAAAGCTGCAGAGTTTACAACACACCTGTATTTACACATACAATTTATTATTTTAAAGATAACACAAGTTAACTGTAGCACCCAAAGTAACACCGTCTTTCCTAAACAAAAATTAGGATCTACTGGCAAGGTCTCAAATACTTATTCTTTACTGCTGTGCAAAAGTGTGTATTGTTTAATGGTGACAAATATGTGCAGTTTACTCTCAGGCTTTCTCCTGGTGATTAATCTGTCATACACTAACAATTAGACCACTTAACTTGTTTTATCACTGTTTGTATTAGGAAATGAGTGAGTCTGTTTCCACTTGATGGAAATGAGAGACCATATAAGTTGGGAGAGTTTCTAATTTCTTTCATTCAATATGACTCGTACAGTAAACTTGAAAAAAGAAATTGTCCTGAAGCCATTTAGGGGCATCCATGCCAAGGGTTAAAATTTTCATTTCTGTTTTCATGTGATTCGCTGTTTGAAGACAAGCTTTTAAGGACTGCCTCAGTGGACTTGGGAATCATAAAACTTATTTTTAAAGGGAGTTGGAGAATGCACACTGCATGCTGTGGCCCCTGTGCAGGGACAACCCCGGTCTGAGTTGTGGGACCTAAGCCAGCATCCAATGTGCCAGTCTGTGAAGATGTAGCAACCTACACGGAGCTACTCCAGGGATTCTCCCGCTGAGTTTCCCTTGATGGATAGACATGATGTCAAGCACCTGCATGACTAAGTATCATTAGAAATCAATGGGATACTCATTTCTGTTTCCAGTAAGGATTTATATTCCTGTTACAGTATAGATGCTTCTATTCTTTCATCTTTCACGGGGAAGAAAGCTGGCAGGGACTGTCAGAGAAAGCTTGTTGTTAGTATCTTTACACCATCCCAACGCTATAATATGCCCAAAGTTAGTAGCAATTATACAGTGGTGGCGGGATAAATATTTTTCCACAGGTATAGATTATGTTCCTGTTAATTTTAATTTCTTTTTCTGCTTAGGTCTGCTTGCACATGTATTTTTTATATTCTTTTCTGATGCGCTGTATTACCTTGACTCTGTAGAACTTTACTTTTGTGGACTAGATATACATTTTGATTAAAGTGTGACATTTTTGGAGACCTACCTGCCCCTTGACGCACAGGTTGGAATTTCTCCCTGCTTCCCAAGTGCTGGGATGCTACACATCAGGTGGTAACTAGATTCCCTTTATAGTCAAAGGGAAAAACATAGGCAGTTTAGAGAGTACACTTCATCTCCTCCCAGAGCAGAAAGCTGAAATAGGCTTGATAAATGAATTTTGCCTTTGGCTGTCTATTGACAAGCGAGGCTGTAAATGCCCACTTTCCTCAGCTCACGTGTGCATGTGTAACTTTAAATGTTATGACTTCTGTGCATTGAGGCTTATTCTCCGTAGCAAAATTTTTTGGTAGAGTCACTGGTTTAAAAATGTTTCCAATGAAGGCAAGCAGTTGCTAAGTTGCGACTATAAAGCCAATGGAGGGGGGTCAGGAGTGACTGTATTTGATCTGGGCTAGACACTTACTCAGTCTCCGCAGCTTCTTTTATGTGGTTCATAAGATCAGACCTTGAAACAGCAGCTCTTTGTCTTGTTCCAGAGCCATGCCTATTAAAAATGGTTTGCATTCCTGGGTACAGTTTAATATTCCATTTACTAGTGAGCTGAAACATCTTTTTGTTCCTCTTATCGTAAAGAGAGATGGCTGGTAAGCCTAAAATTAGATCCATTAGTTGTGTTTTTTCGTTTGTGAATGTATATGTGCTTGTCACGCCACCTAGCCCTCTGTTCTGCCTGTCAGCTCAGTTCTCCTAATAGGGAAGGAGACACTGAAGAGCACACGTTTATAGAAGTCGTGCTCCCTGAAAGGCGCCTGGGGGGAGGAGAGCCTTGCATACGTCCCTACCTTACCTGCACACAGGAGCAGGGGAGAGCAGTGGAGTGGCAGGGTGGTGAGACCTGCACATATCTACACAGAGATTATGAACAGTCCTCTTATTCCTCTGGGTTTGCTGTGGCCGTCGTGCAGTGAGGAAAGGCTGAATTTTAGGCAGTACTGTGCTTTGTCACAGGTGGGGGAATCTTTGTTCTAGTAGGGCATTGGACAAAGAATAGCATCCTCAAATGAACGATGGTTAAAAACGGGACCTGTCAGACTTAATAATGTCAGTTTAAAACTTGAACTCAGTCTTTTTTCCAACATGCAGAGCTATGAATGACACAACAGATTCACAGTTTAGCTGGTGGCTGGGAACCACAGCATACAGAGGCGAGGAGTGCAGCTACTGTTTTGGTAGCGGTGCAATTATATTACAGGAGCTGCTTAATGTTATGCAGGGAACCCGAGGAGAAAAAAAAAATAATCACAAAGGGTGGTTAAAAATCAAGTCTGCTGGGAAGTTCCTAATTATAGCTGTGCACAAAATTTAGAGGCCTGTGATGGTAAGGTCATCTTCTGCATGTTAGTTCCTTTTGCCAGCACAAAATGTAAGAACTTTCTCTTCTTCTCCGTCCTCCGTTATCTTAATAGTGGGTCTATAGAAAGGGTGTGAGGGTATGGTTTATAAGAGAGGCAGGATATAAAAATTTGTGCTGTGCTGCCTGTGGTTGTAGAGATTGGAAGAATCATGGGCAGTGTTCAGCCTTGTACATGCATGAGGCTACATATTAAAGAAAACACTTAGAAATCTGTGAATCATCCCCCAAGCTCTCCAGCATATTTTTCTAAAAGCACTCCAAGAAGATCTGTAGAGGCTTAGAAAAATTGCCAGTACATTTCCAGCACTCTAAAGGCATTCTGAGACGTAAAATGAAAGAAAGCAACCAAAGGTATAAATTTCCATGGTAGGGGATGCTGTGGGGTATGGTTGAAGATTAAGTGAGATGAAACAAATCTTCATGTACAGACCAGGTATGACCTTAGAAAGTTTGGGTTTGGGCTTTTTTTTTTTTTTAAATAGTTTGTTTGTTTGTCTGTTTGCTTGTTTTTGGTTAAAGATCTATTAAACCCCGTCTGTCTCTTAAAAAGATCAAAAGAAAAGGGGTTGCGATTACAGAGAGGTGTGAGAGCTTTTTTTGTGTGCTTGTTTTCAGCACTGGACAGCAGAGTGAATGATTAAACTCGTTTCCTGAAATTAAAATAGTCTGGGGGGTTTAAGAGTAGTGGTAATCCTTTCCTTAAACAGAAACTTTTCTCATGAGAGAACTGAGAATGATTTGCAATTTCTATAACAGTGGTCTTCCAATAGCAGTTATTCACCCACTGGTAACATTGATAGACAAAGCCAACATTGTATCATGGCAGAGTTATAGCACATATGGCCAATCTAATGAGTTTAAAATCATATCTTGTCTATCTTCCCATGTGATGACAGCAGGTATGTGAGGTGCCTACACAGGGGCAGAGGCTGAAAAGGCCAAAGACTTGGGGAAATGCTGATGTTTTGTTCAACAGGACAGACCAAGTCACAGCTTAGCTCTGAAGAATATATTAAGAAACGAAACTTCATGTTTGAGACTGTAGCTGATACACTGGACATGGGGAAGGGGAGTCAGCCCATGATACCTCTGACCAGAAGTTTGCACAAAATCTCAAAAAAAGTGAAACTAGGGGCCTAAAATACTTACAGAATAAAACCCCCAAGCAATCTTCTGCAAAATACTTAAAAAAACAGTAGAGTTTTTACAGGTACCTTCTCCATTAGGTGACCATCACTGTATTTGGGTGTTACTTATGCCAAGGCCTACCATGCATTGGTGATTCTAGCTTAAAATGAGAGTAATGGAAGAGTGACAGGTGCTTTGTCTGCTGGCTGAGGAATACAATCGTATGGAAATCCCTGGACCGTTTGAAATATTTATGTGTTACCCAGAAACTATGCTCTTCTCAGTTAAATACTTCTTTTAATTTGCTAGGGAAATGGAGAAAACATGCTTTATTTTGAAGTGAAAGCAGGCTTTGCTGTATCACACCAGGAAACCAAAACTGTACTCTTGATGAGAAGAACTCCCTGTTGGGCACTTTAATAGCTCGAAGTCAACCACTCTCTGCAGATCTCTGAGGAAGTTTTCTTCCATCAGATGAAGACAAACATAAATCCTACAATCATCCAACCTTATTCTAAGTGATGTTGCTACTAACAAATTGAAGAAATATGAAAAGAACAGGTCTCCTACCCTACTAGTATTAAAAGTTGAGTGGAAAAGAATACAAAAATAGTGGAACATATACTAAGAACTGCTTGGGAGTCCGAGACGTCACCTGTATAATGTTATTCCACTACTCCAATGGAAGAAGACATCTACTGACCCATTAAACATAGTCAAAACCACATAGGGTAGGTTTCTGGCTAGTCACTGGCTAGTCTGGCTCATCCTGGAGGACTAGTTGAGGGTTATTCCCAGGAATGTTCCCTTGTCTGCAAGGAACTCCTATGGAAAGGAAAGATGAAGACATAATTCCTGAAGTCGTGCCTGGCATCCACCTTGAAAAAAAGCCTTCCAGAATGAGAGACAGGTGGTGATCTTAATGAGAGGAGAAGCTTCACTATGTCTACATTAACTTGATTGGGTGCCACTTAATGACTTTGTTTGTTTATTTAAATTGTCTTACAAAGTCCTCCACAAGCTTTATGCTGGCAAGTGGAAGAGCAAGGACCTGTTGCTAGTCACATGGGCTCTTGTTGGGTGATAGCACATTTTGCGACACACTCTCCAACTATACTCTTCCCTTAACATTGGGGAATGATTGTCACAATAATGAGCTAATTAGATCAAGAGTAATTCAGACAAAATGAAAACTAGATTGATGCTTTGTTCAGAGATTTCTGGCTTGTTACCTCCTTCCTCCCACCTGCAGGGAGGTAAGATAAGGTGCAAGTACAGTAGAACATATCTCCTTCTTTCTGACCTCTGACTGCTACAGGCATTTTGCAGATGGGAGCGTTCGTCACCTCCCTTCTCATCCCTACTTGTCAGTTCAGACATGGAAGACACTGGGCATATAGCATCCTTCTCCCCACTCTTCTTGGATCCAAAATGCAGGCAACCCTGATGTGGGTGTATTGGTTCAACAGTGATTACAGCAGATGGGACTTCAGCCCTCTAAGAGACAAGTGTCTTCTCAAAGGGCCCTATATGTTCCCTTTGTAGTCGGTCGAGAGGTACAGGCATTTCCAAAAGATGATTCATATCATCAAAAATTAAGTGTGTTGGATAGATGAGATGTACCCTCTAGAGGAACAATTTTCTCTGCACTGTCTGTTCAAGTAACCTAGATGACAATCTCAGTCTGGATGCTTGAATTTTACAGGGCTGCAGTTAGGTGAAGTGAACCCTATCTAAACTTAAATTCGAACCACACAGTATCTAGAAGAGCACTTTAAACCACAAATGTGACTGAGTTAAGCCTGCATGCCTATTGAAATAAAATGGGATTTGGCTGTGGAGATCCATAAAGAAATTTTGGAAATACCAGTTTCCCTCATGGAAGCTGGCAAAAATTCTCACCCAGTAAACAGACATTTACAGGCTGGTTTTTTTCCCCCTGCAGATGAGTCATTTATATGAATAGTCCAAGAACTATAGTCCTGTTTTTCCTGTTCAAACATGATCTCTGTAATCCTTTCCATTTCTTTTGAGGAACAACTTCAGTGCTTTCTGTTTTGGCTTTTTTTTTTTTTTTTTTTTTTTTTTTTGGTTGTTGTTTTTTTTAAACTCAGTTGTTGCCTTGATTAATGATTTAATTGTTTAAACAGTTTGAAGACGTAAAGACTGCCTCTAAGCCAGACCCTATTTAATGAACAGCAAAACCAAAGAAGCTGCAGTATATGTTACAGAATTAGCTTCATTGTGGTGGCCCTGGTGAGATCACCAATTTGTTGTCCACTTCTGTAGTTTAGCCATTATTTTCCATGGAACAAACCCTGCTATCTATACTCAAAATTTAATCAGGAGAAAAGACAAAATAATGGCACTGAGAACAACGTCTGGCGCAGCCCTGCATAACCTGAAGCTATTTTGCCTTCCCTGCAGTAGCGTGCTCCATTTTGCTTGACATGATGATAAAGCTCAGCAAAAAGCAGCACTGTCGATCCTGAGGAAAGCCAACCCACATCCCTGTCTACCCACTCTTAGAAGTGTGATGAGAAGGCTTCACTCATTACCTTTACCTCTTTCTTTTAAGAAGGATAGCAGCATGAGAGAGGTTTTTTTGAAAGAAATATTATACATTATCTCTGTGCTTTTAAGTCATATCTTCTCAAGTCCCCTACCCATTTCTTTTCAGGTGACATTGGCCTCCTTCTTTCACAAAGCCTCACTCTGTTTTATCTCCCCTCCCCTCCCATATTTCTCCTTCTCTGCATTGACCTCTTGCCATGGTGACAGTCCTCTTGGTTCCATTAATTGAACTTTGATGGTGTGAAAATACAGAAAGCATCACTGTGCTGGTGTACTGCTGTGCACCACTTTCCATAAAAATACACTTTTCTCTTTCTTTTATTCAACGCTTCTGTTATTTTAGTGCTCAGTGCTGTCATCGCTTTACTTGCTTCCTCCAACTCGCAGCCCAGCAGAAAGTGGGAAAGGAAGTCAGCTTTCAGCTCAGGATGGCCACTCAAATATATGGAAAGAGTGAAAGCTTAGTTTCATAATATGGGAGCTGTTTTGTTCTTTTTCTCAGAATGAGAAGTGCTGAGAAATGCAGAGCAGGCGCCATTCTGCTCTCCAGTTCGCTGCGAGCTGCTGTTTGTTGGGCTGATAAGTGGCTCGGTGCTTGCACATGAGTAGCTCATGATAAGGGAAGTGATTCAGTGCCCAAATGTCCTATTATCAAGAATCTACAACATGTAAAGTAAGTGCCTGCTCCTGGACGAAGATAGTGAAGTTGTTAAAAAAAGCCAGACAAAATAAACCTGCCTATGTTGTAATTAAAACCACAGGAGATAATGCGAGTGCTATGCATTCCTTGGGCTGTCAGCTGTAAAGCAGACACTATGTTCTGCTTTATTGCATGATTTATTTAATTTTTATCTGCTTAAAAAATACTCATTAGGGATGAGCCGCAGAATGATTTTTGGATAGACATGGGTCGAAACGAACACACAATGAAGGGTGACCTTTCAAGAGGGGGATTACCTATAAATAGCAATGGTTATCCCTCACAGCCTTCTGACATAAGCCTGACAGGAGTACGAAAAGGAGACCCTTTCCACAGGTTCCTCCAACATGATTTCAGACTGGCACATGACACATTTTGGCCATGAATAGCTGAAGAGAATTTGCAAGGGATCAAGGAAAAAGCCTTAGCAGCTGGCTGGCTGTCAATATTCCCCTGGGTTTAACAATTAGCTCAGAGCTTCCTTCTCTTTCCTGATGAACAACAGCACACACTTCACTAGAAAGGAATATTAAGATTCTGTGTTTGAAATATGTCACTTTGGGAGCTCATTTATTTAAAAAAATTAATTGCAGCAATTTTTAAAATTAGCCAAGCACTGTCAGCAGAGTTTGTTCAAACCCTAGAGGGCTTTAGTATCAGGCTGCAGTTCTTAACTGATGTTTCAACTTCTGCTCTGTATCATGGATCTATCAAATCCTTTACTTGGAATGAGGAAGAATTGTTATTCCTGGTCATTTACTACTGTTAAAGTGGAAGAGGTGAGCAAATTAATCAGGAAAAGGTATGGTCTGTTCTGTTTGTAATGCTTATTTGCTTATCTGTCCTGTGAGATTGTCATAAAATAATATTTCAGAGTTCCTATTTTGCGGAGCTTCATATGGTATAAATTCCCTTGTCACTCTGCAAGCAGGCAGTGCATAGAAGATGATAGTTTTGAATAGTCAGGCGTGGCCAGTGTCTGCGCACTCATGTATTCATTGCACGTGTATGTATCTGCACCGCTTTCTCAGGTGCATGCTGAGGTGTCTGCAGCCAGAGATCACCAGCAGCCCCACCACAACAGGCAAAAACTGCTCTGTGTCTCTGACTCCTGTGGCCTCATGTACTTAGGATAACAATTCTGATAAAAAGAAAACCAAAGCAGCTTGACTGTTGTTGTTAGATTCATATTGGATAACTACTATGTTTATAATCACTATTAAAATAATGATTATTAGTGACCCGGCTCTGTATACAAGACTGAGGCCATGTACTGTTGGTAAACAAAATAAGAGACGGTCTTTGTTGGAAGGCATTCGTAACCTAAATAGACATGCAGACAAGAGGTGTTATTATCTCCACTTCACAGATGGTGACCAAGATACGCTGATATGATGTGCCAAGGGATAAAGGCAAACGTGAGGGGGCAGGGAGGGAGCGAGCCAAGCGCTGAAGCTGGGTTACCCGGCTGCCCTGACCGTGACCACTCTTCCTCGCCGTGCCCACTGCAGACCTGAGAGCCGCCGGGTTTCCCTCCGCTCGCAGAGGGGAGTGCATGACAAGCAGCTTCCTCTCGAGCGGCTCCAGCCCCACTGTTGCCCTCCCAGTCGATTTCTGCCCAGCGGTGCCAGGTTCCTGTTTACCCAGGAAGCATTTGCTACTGGTTGGCTCCACGAAAGAGATTTTTCAATTCTGTCTTGCAGATGTCATTTTAATGCACATTTGACAGTTGTTTCTCTGCTTTAACATCATGATCTGGAAGCTGTTCACTTTGGATGTTTACAGCTGTTGTCGGGTTTAACAGTGCGCTTCATTCAAACCTTTCCACAGCCCAGAATCCCTCCCTGAGTTTATTGCGGGGGAATGTCACCTGAAAAAAAAAAAAAAATTAGGGTTCTTAGAGATGAGTTGGTGAAAAGGGTTATATAATATCATGCTGGCACTAGAAACAGACTCTGTGACCCAGAAGATAGCTTGCAGTCCTGTGTTGCTGCTGCCTATGATACAATGACTTATTTTCAGTGCGAACACCACTGAGCATAACAAGTTCTCTTCTGACATGAAAATCCCCTGAATGGTGACAGGGAGCCGATCTCTCTTTTACTATTGCGATCCTGTATTTACACTCACATGCAACTCCAGTCCAGGGTCAGTGTCCCATTGTGACCTCTCCTACAAGGACAGGTATAAAAATGATCCCTCTCCTGAACTACCAGGAGAATAGGAAATGTCAGCAGATGCTAACTGCCAATTTACATCTCCTGATTTTCCTTCCAGCATAAAAGTGGGGGAAGCTTTATGATGCAGTTGCCTTGCTGCTCCACTCTAACCGGCAGGTTAGTTTTTAAATGTGATTTATAACCTGGATCTTGTTTCTGTGTTGGAGTGCTTTTGGATTACAACATGAAATTTGAATGTGTCTAAATAAAGGGAATGCAGTGGTGGCGGTGGCTGGGAGGCAGGGATTATATGAAAGCTTTCAGGACGCTCCGAGCAGTGTGCTGCAGTAGCCAAGGGATTTTTATGGGCACAGAGGCACAAAGTAACCCCTCTAATCCCTTTCTCACTGGCTTACAGACTCTGAAGAAGCTTAATAATTACAGGGGAATGCAGTCAAAGTGTTTTTAAGGACATATGTGCAGAGGCTTATTTTAGTCATTTCCTAACAGCAAAAGCACTGGCAGATTCTCAAGGAGAAATCTGAGTGCAAGTTCTCCCTTCTCTCTCCCCCAACAAAAAGATGATGATTTACACTTATATCAAAAAGAGTCTTAACCAGTGAGGAGCTGGGGGAATATTTCCTAGCCTGTAGGATTATGATTTTTCCACAGCCACACCACTGACCCGTCTCTTTCTGGTGAAATACAGCATATCCCTGTTCTGTTGAGCTCCCCAGATGGGCTTCTTTCAGTGAAAAGGCCAACAGAAAGCTTGCACGTTCCCTTTAAAATATTATCCTTTTGGAGAAGTATTTCACCTTCTCTGAAATTACTGGTTCAGCTGATGGTGACTCTGCTGCTTATATATTGCTACCCATAAGTATGTCCCTAACTGCGTGTGTACTATATATATGCATACGCAGGAGGTGTCCAGGAACTGTTTCTGTGCTGAGCTTTTAGTTTCACAGCTATGTCATTTTTGGAGGAATCTGTGCCTCAGAGGAGAAAGATATGGTGTTACTCTCTCACCCTGGAGAGTTTTCGTGATTTTTTTTTTTCTTTGACAGTCTTGCCCAGTTCAAAAATTATGGCATGTATTTTCCCTCATTCTTCCTCAAATGTCACCTCCTAAAAAAACTAAGCACAAAAGAAATACAGCAACATGAAAATTTTTTTGAGTAATAACAGTAGAGAATGAAAGGAAATGTATACTTGTTTTACGGTGCATGCTAATGCAGTGCTTGGCATCCCACTGGTGTTTGGGATATAAACTGCAATAGAAATGAAAACACTTATATCTCATTATTGCATTACTAACTAAAAATGGCCTATTTTCTCAGCTTTGTAGCAACGATGAAAGTTTTGTCCATATTCTTGCCATTTCTGTAAGACAATCTTGAGACCTGTAAATTCGTATAAAAGATATGTGAGGTAGGAACTAAACTCAGCTGTCTGGAATTCCTCTTTTCAAACTGCAATATTCTGTCTGCATCATCAAAAAAGACCCTAACTAAAGTCTTGATCCTTTTCTGGTGGGGAACAGATTGCTTATGTTAGGATTGCCAATTAACTTTAGTTTGAACCCTTAGCATTTGCTATGCTAGGTCCAGTTTACCGTGTGCGAAGCTTTGAGATGATACAGTATAAACTAATCCAAGATCTGCCTTTCCTGTTTTGATATTAAAAACCTGTAGTACTTTTTGAAGAGAGGGTGTTTGCTGAAGTCATATGAACCTGATTCTTTGTTCCTGTGACCTCAAATTTTTTTTCTGGGGGAACTGACTCTCCTTTTACTTAGTGCTCTCCCGCCAAAGGGAGGACAGCTTGGTTCGTGTGCTCTAAGCAGTTTAGATTTGAGCTGATTCGGCAAATCTCTGGTTTTAAGGATGGAAGCTAGATGCCAGGATGAAGCAATGGCATGTGGCTCCCAGTGCATGCTCGGACCCTGGTTGGCTCTACGTGAACATGGGTGCCCTTGCACCCATGTCAGCCTCCTGCAGCACTCATACTGCTTTCTCTTGCTTTGCACAAGAGATGCCAGAGACCTTCTTGACAGCAACAGGAAAGAGAGCACCCTGCAAATGGGAAGGTCTCCTTCCCTGTGTGGTGGCCACACATCCATCCCTTAAACAGAGCTTTAGTTGTCTGAGAGCCTTCAGACAGCCACAGCACCTTCACTATTTTTTTGCAGATGGTGTAGAGTAACCTTGTAGTATTTTAGATGGGCAGGTCTATGACGGTCTAATGTCCTATTAATACATCCCAGCTCATGATAATACGGTGTGCTACAAACTCTTAGACTGCGCTGTCTAAGAATTACTCAGGCTGAACAATGTTCCTCTCATAACTAGTTCTGTAGACTTCTGTGGAATGACTTAGTGTGAACACAAGTGGCATAATCCGGCCTTTCACATTTATAATTGGAATGATCAGCTTAAAAAAAAAAAAAAAGTGCGGGATTTGGATCTTAGATGCCATTACCCCAAGATGCTGGCTGTAATCAGGTTTTTTTCTCCTTGAATGTTTCCAGGAAAAGTTGCTTCCTGAGCAGAAGAAACATGAAAGACCAGGAAAGTGACTAACAACATGGAAACCTTAATGATGCCTATCAAGTGCAATAACCGAGAACACAGTGGATTGTGGCAAGGATAACAAAATGGGCTATTTAGCACAATGACTGCCAGCTATTGTTTTTCAAGCAAATAACTGAGACTTGGCGATGATTAGTCTATAACCAGAGGAGAGGAAAAGCACAAAACAAAATGAGAAAGGGATTGTAAAAAACAGGAAATAAAACCCACAAACAAACTTCATATAGACATGAATTTCACTACAGAAATAGTCAATGATCCAAATTTGCTCCTCACATATGCCAAAAAAGTCAGCGCATTTGCACTGGGTTAAGTTTAACTGGAGCTTGATCACAAGTTAGTTCTTTTTGGCTATAAATAATTATCTTTTGCTGCTTGATTCAGCAAGCCTACTGAACAAAACAAAATTCAGCCTTACTTTGTACACCTTCATGCTGCCCCATTGGCTTTATTGGTAGAAGGGAATAGAGATGGTATTTCCTGATGAAATAACGGTAAGCATTTGCAGCAGAAAATCACCACTGATGACAACTCTTCATACTGAAAAAAAAGTCATATATAAACACATCCATTTCTGTGGTGTCTGTCTGCCCCAGCAGGGACCTCATGTTACAGTAGGAACACAATCTAAAAGGCAACATGGCATTAAAATATTGATGGAACAATGTTAGTAGGAAGGGGAATGCATATTTAATAAGTGCCTAGATGCTTTTCATGTACACATGTGACACCAGATCTCTCAGGCTAATCAGAGTGAGGTTGGGTCACTCCTTGTGAGGGGAAAGTTCCAGACAATACATGGGATATCCTGTTGTATCTGGCTTGAACGTGTCTTTCAGTGCCTTGACAGCAGGCAAGGCACAGGGTAAGTAATGTCTTGAATTTAGCTTTTTGCTAGGGACACTGTGCAGGTACCTCCCCTCAGGTGGTGTCTCAAAAGGCCCATTTTCCTCCGTGACTACCTCCTCCTCCTTACTGTCCTGGTTTGAGGTAATCAAAGCACATGCTTTGAGATGCTGCTCTGGTAGACTTCTGTGGGCCAGTAGGAAGACTGGAAGACATAGCACTCATTGTGGTTCCCCACCTGGAAGCTGGGAGGTGGCAGGGCTCCTGATCTGCCAATATGAGGAAGTCCCAGTCTGACAGGAGAAAGCGTCTGAGGGGGTAAGACAAAACGTTCACTGTGTCCTGAACACCCCCTCAACAGGGAAAGGTCAAGAACAACATAACCCAGGATATTAATGGCAATGAGCTGTAAAAGTTGTGGCTTCTGCATCATGAAACTGTGGTTGTGACTACGATGCACGTAAGAACCTGCAATTCCACTTTGGTCTGTGCTGGGCCTCCACAAGTGGGACTGTAAAACTGCATGTAAACGGGTGTGCACACCTCTGTGTTCTGCCTTCACAAAGGTGTGAACTGCAAACAGCTGTGAAGTTTTACAGACATGACACACAACTTTCAAATAGTTGCTTGTAGATGTATAAATGTCAGCCTTTGAATTGCAAAATTGTCCTTTGTGTTAAAGTACATAAGTAGCCCCATGTGTGCTGGTGTACGTGTGTGTATGTGCGTTTAGGTGCTT
Organism: Pluvialis apricaria; assembly: GCA_017639485.1. Taxonomy (NCBI): domain Eukaryota; kingdom Metazoa; phylum Chordata; class Aves; order Charadriiformes; family Charadriidae; genus Pluvialis; species Pluvialis apricaria. The sequence goes on along the minus strand of CM030007.1, from coordinate 173,084,455 downwards.
GCTCCTTTATTTGGCTAAAAATAATTTATAACACTTACCAACAGTCCCCTGTTCGTTTTTATTATTACCAGCTCTTCTTTAGCTCTCACACACCATGTGTTTGGTATGAGTAATAAAACTTTCTTAATTGCCCCAATAAAGGCAACTTTGTATGCTTGAACTTTGATTTTGAAGGATTTTCCATTATATAACTATATACTTTTAAACATAGACAATAAAGTAATGGCTTAATAGAAAAGTACTTGGAAACAGTGGTAAACCTTATTATGAATGTCATCTATTGGTGACTAGAGTGAGTTGTAGATTGCTTTTTAGTCCTAATCACAGCCGCTGTGTTTTTCCATCTGAGAGTGTATGTTTCCTTTCAATCAGCTAGGTAGTGGTGAGAAAAAAATCGCTGGTAATGAGAAAAAATCAGCTCAGTTGAAGGAAGAGAGTGTTTTCACAGAACCTGGACAAAGCTAAAGCACACTACAGGCAATTATTTGCAGTCCATTACATCCCAGGCAAAGCATACTTGCAAAGCATTAATAGCTATGTGCGCCAAGACAGAATGGTGCTTTCATCGTAACCGTACTCCATGTTCTGGCACATCATCGCAGCCACAAGTCTCTGAGGATCATTATGTTATCATAGAGCTCCCTTAAGATGTATTCAGTGATAATGTTGGTTGTAAAGAACTTTAGAAAAAGATGGAAATATCACTATTAGGCCAACTTTTACATATATTACAAATTTACCATTTATAGACTCACTAAACTTGGGTTTGATTCATTTTACAGCTGTTTGTTGGTTTATAAAATTATTAACAGCAACAGTAGAATTTATTTGTCATACAAAAGCCGGAAAGTAAGATGAAATAAAAACAAACTGGAATATAAATCTGAAGACTGGGAAACTTCTCTAGCTCCATCTTTTACCAGGATATTCGGGAATAATTGAGTAAAATCTACGAGAAACAAGTGAAAGTGCAGGACTTTTGAGGAATCAAGTTACTCAAGCCAGTAATGCCCGATTTAGAGCCTTTCCTGAAATGAAGGCAGGACAGTGAAGATATTTAGCATGTGTATAGAAACAGACAGGCAGATACAAAAAAGGGCCCCACAGCGGCATCTCAGCTGTTTATTCAGCATATTGAGATCTACAGAAGCAACAGAGCAACCTATAAAGAATACTTCCAAATGAGCTGGAACAGTAAATACACATATAGTTGGAAGTGTTCAATGCAAAATACACACTGAAGTTGGAAGAACTATAGAACAACCACACTGTATTACGTAAAAACGCCAGTTTGGATCCATCTCTACCGAGTAAACACACATAATGGAGAAAAGCGCATCTGCATTCCCTACCTGGGCTTCTCCTGTTTTATTTCTGGGGGCAGGCTGCCTCAAGTGGAAGGGGCAAGGGTGTCAAAGCCTATGGGGCAGGCCAGCATGACTCCACTGGAGACCCTTTGCCCCCAGCATTATACCTGTGGCCTATTGCCCCCAGACTTTCTCCCGGGAGGCAGACATTAAATGGAGCCATGGTTGCAAGGACTATTGACCTGGCAGATATCCCTGCAGTCCACTTATATTGACATTCCCAGAAAGGAGCTGGGATGCCTTTTGCGTGGATTTCCTTTGCAAGGCAAGGTCAAAAGGGAGAAGACATACCTTCATATTCCTTCTTCTCTCTTCTCCTCTGGTCTTATCCCAAAGACCTGGTGCCTCACAAGGGCACAGGGGCAGGAGGATCTCTGGCAGGAAGGAGGACCAGGTCTGTACACAGAGGCTCCTGTGTTGATCATGAGGAAGACTGGCTCAAGGGGGGCTGAGCTGGCTGGATCTAGACGAAGGGCTGCATGCGCTAATCTTCCTGAATTGAAAGGATTGGATAGTATTTTACTCACTGCAGCTCCAGATCAGAATAATTAGTGAATTAAAATGGATTTTCCACTAGGCAACATGTTGCTGAGGCTGGTTTTGGAAGGTTTTTTTTTTCCTCCTTGTTAATAAAAAAAATAAAAAGCCAAGACAGCTGTCTTGTGAGGGATCTGTATTCAATAGTAGAAAGCTACACAGCTGTGGAGTCTGGATGCTATCATAAAAATTGAATAGCAGAGACATGGCATTGCTGGAATACAACCCACTTTGTAAGTGCGCTGGGTGCTTGGAATGTGCATATCACACAATAAAAGTGCTGCTCTTGTCTGTGTTCAAAGCAAGAGCACCAATAGGCCTGCGGAGCTGATGTAATGAGATTCAGGCTGCCCTCAACAGCTGAAATATTCAGTTCAGCAAATGGATATTTCAAATGTAAATATTTATATGGTCCAAGGGCTCTTTGTTGCTCTGCTATTTTGACATTTTCAAATCCCTCAGCTTTACTTTTGTTACAAAGATGGTCTATTTGCTGATGAGAAGAACAAAGGTCAGTGGCTAGTTATGCAGAAATGGTGTTATTATCATAGCAAAATACCACTTCTCCCAACCCACAAAGCCGTGATTCCATATGCTTCAACACCATAACCTACACATTGATGGAAATAATGCATCCCCCTGGTTGTTATGAGGAAATATAATAATAAAAAAAAAGAAACAAGTTATTTGAGGTCCTGATTGGATAGAATTCATGGTTCAACAGGAAGAAATGTTAAGCGCATTTACCTTTCATTTCAGAAACATTCCCCAGGTGCTCTTAATAACCACTTGTTACATTTTACAGGACTGGTATTCACCTTCAATACCATTGCTTTTGCAATTCTTCATTAATTTAGCAGTGTGGTCACCTTTTGGGTTTCACCCAATGTAGAGATTTAGGTAAGGTTTAGGAGAGTTATATTTTAGCTAAAAATTATTACTATTTTCTAAGCTCTAAAGCTTTAAAATCAATACTACATTCTTCTTGGTATTACCTATATGAGTGATTCCCTGCCTTTCTATAGGTAGGTGTCACTGCCACTGCTTTTTCCTCTTCTTTTGTGTACCCCTTATCCTTCAATCTTCCATCACCTCATCTTTTCCCTACTCTTTCCCCTTCCTATGGCTTCTGCTTTCCTCTCTTTTTCCTTCCAGTTCTTGGGTTTCCTGCTGCCCTCAAGCAATGTGCCTCTGCCTCCTACCCTCCCACCTTCTTGCTGTCTCCTGCCATTCTTCTGGGCTGCTGCTAGCTCCTTCTCAGCCCACTTCCACCAACTCAGATCCTCAAGCAGAGTTTCTTAGTTTGGGCTTCTCCCCACTCAGTGCTAAGTCTGATTTTTCTTATTGCTGTGTCTCATTAGTGGGAACTGTTGAATTATATATAACAGCTTCTTGGAAAGTTGAAACAAAGATTGAATGTTTACCAAAGCACTCTTTGGCAGATACCCAGATTTATATTCATATTGTTGGACTTCTGCCATAAATTGTTTTCTATAAAAATAGAAAACTAATAGTTTTCCTGAGGAATATATACATCTGGAGAATAAATTCTTCCAAGATGATCAAAGAAAATATAGTGTGATATGGCCTTGCTGCTACCTGCCCAGGTGGAATAGGTCAAGTTCTGAGAATACTTATTTAAGGCCACTTAAATGTTTGGGTCCTCAATATTGCTAGCTACTTGGTGTTGCTTTTGGTGAGGGATGTGTTGAGGCATCATTACTCATATTTGGTTGTGTTCACTGCCCAATTCAGAAACCAAGAGTTAAACTTTCAGCAGGAGTCTAATTATGATTCAGATCTGGAGCTGTATTTGACTTGCAAACTGAAGTGGGGTGAAATTGTTCCCTGCAGGATTCCTTCCTCCAGCCTCCAGCATCCTGTGTGCTCAGACCTCTGCTCATTTCCTCCACTCATCACCAAATTCTCATTCCTGGCAAGTGGTTTAGATTCTGCAGGCATTTTGGGGAAAAAAAAAGCATTGAAACATTCTTTTTCAAAGCAAAAACTGAGCTACATTAATTGCCAGGGAAAGGAAGTTTCTAAGAAATAGCTGTAGAATCAGGCTACTGTGAAAGTACATGGGAGGTCAGGAGCACGCAGATGTCCTAAGAACATATGGCAAAGATTGGGACTGTGAATACATGTATTATAGGGTAATGAGTGTAATACAGAACTTCAGTGTAATTGCAGAACTCCAGCTAACCTCTTCAAAAAGGAGGCCTGAGGAAAATGACCTCAGTTCTCCTCTTGTCCCTCTAATTTTGCTCAGTTTTCAAATATGAACATTTATGTCGTAGCATTTGAATCATGACTAACAAACGGTTTTTTGATATAGACATTTGAATTTCCACATGGAGCCAGTTAGGTATTTTGTTAATATCTTGTAATACTCTCAGGTCACAACTTGTGTGTATCCTCTGATGGGAATGGATTTGGAGAGATGTGCTGCTGTGTTTGTGAGAGTAGTTCCCTGACCATTAAGTGCGTTGTGGTTCGATTGAACGGAAATCTCACTTGCCCAGCCTGCTCTGCCAAAGATGAAGTAAACATTGACAGCATTGCTTTCATCAGGCAAAATGTTTTTTGAGAACATTCTTTCCAGGTCACTGAGAAACTCATACAGAGTAACTACCTTTCATTTTTGTATGCTTTATATATTTTGCCTATGTATACATACATGTGTACATTCTGGCTTGAAACTTGCCCTAAAAGAGTTGCTCAATGACAATTTTCACCCAATTAGAAGACGAAAAATCTTGACTTTGTAATAACTTCATGCTCCTTTACCAGTTTTTTGAGCCAACCACATTCACAAAGTTCAGAAGCTCTTCATTTTTTGTTAAATTCCTGAAGAACAAGCACAAAGAACTTGAGCTCTTCTCTTGCTCTCATTGATATACCGTTGGAACCCTTTAGGTACCATCCAGATTCAGTGTCTTTGGGGGAATTTGGCTTTTGTAACACTCTGCTGTCAGATATTTTTTAGTTTATCCCTAATATCAAATTATCATATGTTTTGCCAGTGATTTCTTCCCTTTGAGTCAGTACACTGACTCCTCCCTGCCCCACTCAGCCCTGGTGAGACACAGCTGGAGCGCTGGGTCCATTTACGGGCTGCTCAGTACGAGAGAGACATGGACATATGGACTGAGTCCAGTGAAGGGCCACAAAGATCTTTAGGGGATTGGAGAACCTTTCATATGAGGAAAGGCTGAGAGAACTAGGACTGTTCTGCCTGAAGAAGACAAAGTTCAGGAGTATCTTACCGATGTGTATAAATACCTGATAGAGAGGGATAAAGAAGACAGTGTGAGACTTTTCTCAGTGGCGTTCAATGAATGGAAAAGAGATGGTGGGCACAAATTATTTAAACATAAGAAAACACATTTTCAGTGTAAGGGTGATTGAACACTGGACTAGTTTGCCCAGACACGTTGTGGAGTCTCCACCCTTGAAGGTTTTCAAAACTTAACTGGACACAGCCCTGAGCAACCTGATGTAGGTGACCTTGCTTTGAGCAGAGGTGTTGAAGTAGATGATCTCCAGATGTCCCTGCCAACCTCAACCATTCTGCGGTTCTGAAATTCTCCCTCATAATTCTATAAGATCCTAACTTTTTTTCTCATTTTGCATGCCTTCATGGTCTGATTTTTCTGAGACAGTTCAGCTGAAGAGCTTTGGTGTGTACATCCCATGCTGGTGTGATTTGGAACAAGCCTCTTGTTTTGCCACAGGTCACATCTTGAAAACAGTTTGTCTAGTGATTTTCTTTCTTTCACATCTGCTTATGTTCTTAAATAAAAGTTAAATTCTTTTTGATCAAAGTTTCTGGTGCTTTTTTGGACCGAATGTATCTCATTATTCTGGAACAATTTGCTCAGTGCAATTTTCTGACTTGCTTCTCACTGACATTTCCTTTTGCTTGTATGTGTTGCCTGGTTAGGTTTTATGGCATACAGTGCCTGGAAAGCTGTATACATACAGATATCAAAGCATTATTTTGTCTCAAGTCCTGCAGTCCCCAGAAGTTTCCAAACAAATTCTTCACAGGGCACTTTCTACGTATTTGGATAGAAGAAAATAATTCTGCATTGCCATCACTATCTAAACGTCATCAGAACCACATCCCTGTATCTGTACCAACGTTCATTCGCTATGAAGAAGGCAGAGCTTTTATGTGGGTGGCTGTGATTCTCAGCTCCTCCTCCAAAGGAGGGAGTGGGGCACCAGTTGAAAGGAAGGGAAGGAAGGAAGGAAGGAAGGAAGGAAGGAAGGAAGGAAGGAAGGAAGGAAGGAAGGAAGGAAGGAAGGAAGGAAGGAAGGAGGGAAGGGGGAAGGAAGGAAAAGAAAGAGAGAAACAAAGAAAGAAAGACAGAAAGAAAGAGAGAAACAGAGTGAGTAAGAGAAAGAGAGAATGAGAGAAAGAGAGAAAGAGAAAAAAGAAAGAAAGGCAGAAAGAAAGAGAAAGAAAGAAAGAAAGAAAGAAGAAAGAAAGAGAGAAAAAGAAAGAAAGAAAGAAAAAAAGAAAAAAAAAAAAGAAAAAAAGAAAAAAAGAAAACAAAAAAAAAAGAGAGAGAAAAAGAAAGCAAGCAAGAAAGAAAAAGAAAGCAAGAAAGAAAATATTAACAAAATTGGTGGAAACACAGATTTCCTAAAGAGCAAGATAAAATCTTGGTGAAGTGAACAGCAAAATTTCCAAAGCCTTCTGGGGGTCCATGGTTTTATCTCACTCTGCCTCACTTTATCTCCCCATCAGTTTCATTCTCCTGTAGGCTGTCCATCAGCCCCTGCCTTTCAGTACTTAGCAAATCCTTCTCAAAACACTTGAAGTTACTCAGTGCTATTGATCACTTATGAAGTCATTTCCACAAAGCAGACCTTCTGAAATGGGACTGAGAGCTAGGCTCAGCTCATCCATGCAAAAACATGATCAGGGTAACAATATTGCATGTTCTGAGCTCTCCCCCACTTTTTTTTTTTTTGGGAGGGGCATACATATGTGTTGAACATCTCTTTTTCTTGCTACAAACACTTCTGAAAAGGCAGGGTCTTTTTCATTTTCTTCCTGACTATAAGCTGACAACTGAGCAAAACGGAGACGGGAATGGAGCCCTTCTGAGCCGTGGCAGCTGATAATTACCTTGCTCTGCACAGGGCTCTCCATAACCCCAGCATTGTGAGAAGTGTACTTGATTACAGTGTGTAAGCCCAGCTCGGTGTGAGAGTTCTGCTTCATTAAGGAAATAGAGCTGCAGAGCTTTCGCTGATCTCATTTCCATCTCCATCTTTGCCCTTGCGTGTAGAGCTAAACTACCTTTATGCTCAAATAGCTGCCATCCTTTTGTCCTTGGACAGCCTTACAGGTAAATGCACGGGAGCCAAAACAATCGGTGAAGTATTTGCAAAAGAGGGTAGGGTGAGGAGAGGACAACCTGGAGGACCACTGGGTGCTCTCCAGAAAAGAAAGAATAAAATTGCGATAGGCTTTCTCTGGGGAAATAATAGTACCTATCATTTGAGTGCGTTTGTTTGTTCACTCCTTGGAGGAAAAAAAAAAGAAAACCAATCTCTGTCCCACAGGGAAAGAGGAATGATCTCCTTGTGGAGTAGGCAGAGACTAAGTACAATGATAATGATGATGATGATTAGAGGCCTTTTAATTTAGAAAAATGGGTACATTGAACAATGTGGATCAGCAGCCTGGCTCCAGCTAGGTGCAGGGAGAGCCCATGGCACTCCAAAACACTCTATTAAAGTAAGTAGGGACTCGGGGCATGAAGGGGGCTTAGCTGAAGAGATTGTTTTTACAACAGATTGATGTTTGCCAGGATGCATGTTTTCTTCTGCCAGTGATCAAATATTTAAATTATAATTGTGTGGATTTCTGATTTGTCAGCATTTCAGGACACTTATAATGACATTTGAAAGGTATCTGCTCTTGGCCCTGGCACTGTTCCTCAGCACTCAGCAGTGAGTGTGTGACCCTGAGAGCAAAGTGGAGACTTAGTCTTGGACAAGCAAAATTATTTAAGCATCTTTAGACCTAACTGCAGTTTTGGTATTATTTATTCTTTCATGGCCACAGCATTCAGCCCTTAATGAGGCTGTGAGTGTAGTTCCATTGGCATTAAAGGCATGGTGCAAGTTAAGGGATAATTAGGGTATAACTATGCCTTGTAATGGAGCAAGGAGATCCCTGAGCTAGGGCAGACTGAGGCTAGTGCACACACAGTACGGTGCAGTCAGCAGCAACTAGCTTGGGGCTGAAGGCAGATAATATCCTCCCGAGACTGTTTTGCTTCCAGCTTATTCAAGCACAGATGGCAAGTGAAGGCGGGAATTAGGAGGAGTGAGTATCCCCCTCCAGGTAATGTTGTTCTCGTGCTCTGTTATAAGATATGTTGCTGCCACATTTTTTTTATGGCTGTGGAGTCCCCATGGGGTCAGGGCTGTGTACCACCATGGCTGTTGCAGATCCAGCTTGGCTGTCACCCTACTGCTAGCGTACATGTCCCGTTAGCTTTTCGAATCTCACACCTATGCTACACAGACTATGAAGGAAGCTACTCAATCCACTTTCCTCAGTCATGTGTGTCTTCAGCTGATATTCCAAATGCTGCAGTTCAGCTCACAGTGATTTTCTGGATGGTTTTGTAATCTGTAGCTACAAAAAGCTGGGTTTTTGAGCCTCATTTTTTCCTCATTTACATCATTAACTTTAAAAGAACTCCTCACTGTTAGCTGTACAAAGGGAAAAAAGACTCTGATCTGACTGTCAGAAAATATAAGCCTTAGTTCTCATCGACATGATGATTTATATCCACTCCTAAGACCCCTTTACAGTGATGGGCCTGCTGTGAATTCGGTTAGTGCTGGGCTGCAGCATATTAGGCATGATAGAAACAATGACATCGTGCTTGTTGCTCTGTGAGCCACCCATGTTCCTTCTGGTTTGCTGCACCTTCAAGGAGCAATGCTGGTCCTCCCCAGCCTGGTACAATTCCCATGCCTGTATACTCAGTAGCTTTTTCTTTTTTAATATATAGAAGAAGAAGGTCTATTACATCAAACCTACTCATAAAGCTACTCTGAAATCAACAATGCTGCTTAAATGGAGTCACCACAGAAGGAAAGAATGGTCTGTGCCATTACAACAGAGAGCAAGGCAGTATTACTGGACATCAGGTAAAACAAACAAAAAGCTCTCATTGCAAACAAACCTCTAACCTACTTTTTAACATTCCTTCAAAGAAGAATGAGTTTTATTTCCACCAGTGGCTGAGGTTTAAAATAAGATCTTTCCTATTATGCTGCTCATGACCTCCTTAGATCTTGTCTCAGTCATAGTACGTGGAATGAAATGGAGTATTACACTGTTGGCTCCCAAGGGACGCTTCAGTCTTAGTTACCTTTTGAATTAACTAAACCTTTTGGAAAGATTAAGCCATTCCCATGCTATTGTGTTTCATCTGGTCATTTTATTGTTTTAGTCAGCATTTTATGTTTTACCGACTTTGATCAGTATTGCCAGGTGTCTCCCTAGATCAAAACAATCATGAAGACAGTTCACCTAATGAAATTCTTCTCAGATTTCTCACTTCAGTACAGGCATTGGCCATGTCATGAGCAGCACACACGTGGCTCCTATGTAGTCTCTTCTGCCTATTGTCAAATGTGCTGTTTTTCTAGGACTGAGGATATTTATGATGCAAGGGCTGGCTGCTAAAGCTGTCTCAATCAAATCCTTGCAATATTTTCATCTCTTTCTACACAGTAAACGTGGTGGAGCCCTTGAGTGCATACTACGTTGTATCTGCATTAGAGTATTGGTCCCATGCTCTGGTTGTCAGGCAAGATTCTCTTCTTTGAGTCAAGAACGGGCAGGGAAGAGGCATAGGCTAAACTGGGTTTGTAAGTCTGTTCTGAGGCCTTTTTGAAGCAGTGCCAAGGCATGCCTACCTATAGCATTCTGAGTTTTTCCATGTTGAAGCACAGTCTGCTTTCACTACCCCCATCACACCTGAGGAGCAGAGTGTCACCAACAGAGCAGACTCTTCCTGCTCCGTGCCTGCATCCTCTTTCCGGTTCCCCCTTGGACCTTCCATATTCCTCTACGCAGGGAACTAAACTTATCCAAGGCTCATGTATAGAATCTAGGATGGCTGAAACTGCTTTCATAGAAATCAGATGTCCCCTTTTTTGCCCTCTTAAAAGCCCGGGTTCAACAGCAAAACCCTTGTGTGACTGTAAATCAGCTTCAGTGCATGTTTTTCTGTATCCCCTTGAGAGGACAGAGCCTTGTGGAAGGAAATATCAAGATATGAGAGAAAACCTTCTAAAAGCAGGGTAGGTATTGCTCTATTTTCAGCTAATGGTATTGGGAGGGGCTAAATTTGGTGCCTTAAGACTATTTTCCTGGTGTAGTAAGGAGTTAAAATCTAGCAGGCAATTAAAGCATCTGATAATTCAGCAATTACCTTCATTTGATAGGTAAATCATTAACAGTGCTTAGGTAGGCAGTTGTGTGAGACCCATGGCAACTGGATGGTACATTGAACAGTGGTTGTGCCCCTCAAAAAGTATGTCTATATTGCAAGCTAGAGAGATCCAGGATATCTCTAAATCAGCCAGCCTGAGTCTGGGAAATGGTCTGGTTGTGGTTAGGGAGGGTAATTTAGCCTGCCAAGAAATGGGGAAAGAATCACATAAAGGTTTAGGGGGTGCAGGCTTGTGCTATGCAGGTAGAAAACAATGGTGTTTCAGTCACGTAAAAATAAAATGAGAGAGTGTTGAATCAGGCTTTTTTATTTTTAACCATGGGAAACAGACATTGAAATGTGTATGGCAAATGCAGCAGAATGTGCTATAGCCCGGGAATCTGCACAAAACCTGCTTTCACATTTTGGATAGACTGTTAAGGTAGGAGAATTAATAGCATTAGCAGCCTCTGAGGAGATACACAGCTTTCAGATTTCCTAAGTGGGTGGGTGTTAAAGCAAGGTGGATGATGGCAGGATGATTTTCAGTTTTAAAGAGAGCACCCAGAGCTCCAGCGAACAGCTTTAACAGCTCGAGCAGCTCGCTACCAAGCTGAACAGCAGTGCTAGGGCTGGGGAGGAGGAATGGGAAAGGGAAGGGAGGGAGAGGAGAGGGATGGAAGAAATAGCCTGCAGATTACCATCAGTCCCTGGCCGAGTTTACTGAAATATAAAAGGATGACTCTGTTGATTCAGTTTCACCTGCTGCTGGGAACCTTCTCCCCTGCCCTCCCTCACATCTGATCTCAGCTCTGCATTTAAGAGCATGTGTCAAGCACAAGGGAGAAAAGCTGCTGAATAATTTGGGCACAGACTCTTTCTTTGTGAAAAGTATGAGATATTTTGAAACTGAAGCATGTCTCCTGGAAACACCTTTTCCCTTCTTTTTCCAAATTGCATTTACTTTTTTTCCAACATTTATAATCTGAACTCAGGTCAATCTAATTTTAACCATAAAACGTACTCTGCTTTGTCTTCTTTCCTGTCTGTTGTTTGGTAAACTCTTTCCTTTACAAACACAATTCACAATACTGCAGCAATTATGGTCTTTTCATCCTCAGCATTGGAACTGTGTAGTCAAATACCCTTTTTGTAAAGCTGCCTCATGGGTATGATATTGTGAACAACAAGAGTACCTCACATTTAGTTACAGTCCTTCCTGTCTAAAAATATCAGACATGGGTAGGTAAACATTTAAGGTATCAAAATAAAAAAACCCAGCCCCTTTCAAGAGCCCCCTTCCCTGCTGAGAAGGAGCCTTGACTCCCCAGATGCCCCAGCCTGTACTCGTGGCTGGCTCAGGACACTGCTGAGGGTTGCATCCCCATGTCCCTCCTGCTGAGAAGAGGCACAGAAGGGACACCTCATAAATGCAAACAGATTTGATTTGGGATATCTTTTTTTAATTTTTTTTTTTTTTTTTTTTTTTTTGCTTAGCCTGGCAACAGCACGCATGATGAATCTGTGGTAGCACATGTTCCTCTTGCTGCCACCCCCTCTTTGTCTGTTTAATGTCCTTGTAAATTTCTGCCTTAATTTTCTGCAGCATCCCATGTAGGGACTTTCTCTTCCTCAGTTTTTGTGCATCTGAAGCAACCAGGACTATGGGACTTTATTCCTAACTAGGACTGGGTTCAGTATTACTGTGAAAGCAGGACTTCTGGCTCCTCCGGCTCTGAGCCCATTACCGCAGACTTTTGTCAGGCCCTCTCCACAGTTACAACATGAAAGTAGGAAACTGTCATTTTTCATGCCCTGATTGTACTAGCTCATCTATATTTTAATCACTGTTAAAGTGGCTTTTCCCCCCTAGGAGGCTTCTTTGGAAGATCAGCCTGTGGTGGCTGGGCCCCTGGACACTCTGCACAGGTATGTGGTTATGCCATGGAGCCCTGTCCTTTCTGCTGCGGGGAGCCTGGTGGCAACAGGCTGTGCGAGAGACCTTACAGATATGTGGGACAAACGTGAAATCTCAGTGACTGCAGGCACCACGTGTGTGCCAGGTCACAATGCAGCAGGAAATCAAGTTCTGGTGAAGTGCCTTGGGTTGGGTGTTGCTCCTCACCCTCCCTTGTTCACATCAAAACCAGCAAAAGACCAGAAGGTGGTGGGGACATTCCCATGGGACTGAGGCTGGGTGAAAATGGCCTGTGCCTGGTGCCAGGTGGGCTCCCCACACTGTCAGGGACTACCAGGCACCCCAAAAGGGCCACGTGGCATGGGGACCACATGGGGCTGTGCTGAGCAGGATGGGTAGTACCACCATGCCACTGGGAAGGTGACTTCATGCTGCTGTGGTGGTCACCCCATGCCAGGGGGGGCAGTCTCCCCAGGCCATACCCCACGGGACCTGGAGTGTCTGCAGAGCTCCACGCTGCTCTCGCGCCGCTCGCTGCCTGGGGAAGGTGATGCAGGGAGGCCCTTCCTCTCCTGAGCCGTGCCGGGTATAAATAGCTCTTGCTGAGGGGAGTGGAAGGGGCCACCGTCTTGCCAAGAGGACAGAGCCGGCACGGAGAGGGCTGGCAGGGCTGGCAGCAGCCTCCCCACCGGGCTGCGCCTCTCAAAGCCTCCTCTGTCTCAGCTGGCTCCCTCTGAGCAGTTGCTAGGTAAAGGCAGGTGTGTCAGCTGAAGTAGTGGAAATTTCTATTCATCTTATAAATAGTTGAGCAGCCCGACTTGGTGAAATGTGAAACGAGCAAACATCCCATCTTCTCCTCGGAGGGCAGATCGGGATTCAGTCTATAGTGCTGTCATGTCAACTGTGTCAGCGCTGCTGTTCATGATGCCAAGGCCCTATAAGTTATTCATGCGAACACAGCAAACAAAGGTTTAGCTTAACCGAGGGATGAACATTCCTCCACCTGCAGCTTTCTCCACAGCCAGACACAAAAAGCACAGAGGTCACTTAATCTGTGACAGAAATAGATTGCACCGTCTTTGGGGTCAGTATGCTCTGCAAGTATAGTAATATGACTGCAGGCAGGCCTGAGGGCTTCTGGCACAGCGTCCTTGGTAGTAAGAGAAAATGTCATTAAAATCCTAATGCAGCTTGGCTGATATACTTGAATTTTGCTGGGCAAAATTGTAAATTTTCCTTATAAACATGTTTATACACTAGGCTATTAGAAGGCCTTTTTTCCCTCTGCTAATCCCCCATGCTTCTTGTCAGACTACGTTGGCCTTTGTTCTCTGGTGTATTAAGACAGATCCCCACCAGAGGTTAATACTCCCTATGAGACTGCGGGAGCTTTTCGGGTCTTTCTCAGTGACTGCAGAGTTTCTGCTCTCGAAAAGATGAGACTTCACAGACTGAATTTGAAGCTATATGTCAGCTTGGCAATATATTAAATGGAGTTTATTGTAGTATTTCAATCACAGTCAATTTTAAAGAAACGAGGTATCTCCGTGATATTGCCTGGAAACAGATGTGTCTGAGCAAGCTTTCATACAACCTCAAAGAATCGGCTCATCAATATCATCTACCAGTCACAGCAGAGGGCTGGGAGTAAAGGTGTGTAGATCTCAGTTCTACCACAAACTCTTTAGCTGGGCTGACCAAGTGAACGCCTCCTCCATCTTAGATGATCAGATTGCCATGGGGACACTAAGAATAACACGCACAGCAAAGCATGGTGTGCTCGTTAGGTGAAAAGGAGTCTGTGAGTACGAGTTTTTACTTTCTTTTTTTCCCATTTATTCTTGTTAAACTAGAGGTAGGATTGTGCCGATCCATGGCTGATCTGCGCTCACACCTCCATGTGGAGACGAGGACACTGCGATGGGTAGTAGTTACTGCCAGTTGCTGCAATGACAGTGACTAGGTGATATTGTCTGAAACCCGACCAGCATTACATTTGTGTGCAGAAATGAACGCGTCCTTTCAGCTGACTGGTTTACTGGTGAATGATAAGGCCCTGGTCTCACTTGCCCATGCTCTGTGTAGCTGCTTCTGGAAAACAGTGGCTTGTGGGAAGCCAAAGGAGGGTGTTGTGATGAGGAGTCAAAGGGGGTAAGTAAGTGAATGAAAACCAAACCATTTAATACTGGCTTATGCGGCTTCTGCATTCTCTTTTTTGTTTGACTCACATCCACAAAGAAGGAAAAATTCAGCCTTGTCACATTAGCTGTTACTCTTAACTCATGTTTTTCCATAATCTGATCAAATACAGGGCAAAGAAAATCAAAATTAAGAGAGAGGACAATGCTCAGCACAAAGCTGGTGCTTTACCCCTTAGCATGTGATGTAAGCTGTAAGTGAGCCTTGCTGCCTTTCTGGGAGATAGGTAAGTAAGCGGAGCAGTCATATTTAGCAGATGTAGGAACATGAAAGCCTATAGCTACAGCATGAAGGGGGAGGATAAACAATTTATAAGTACTTGTAAGTGATGATGGCACAGCTCTGAGTTGCAGTTCTAATTTACTGCTCTCTGCTTGTCTCCCCCGCAAGCTCCAGCCAGCAGATTGCAGGGCCATCGCTTTTTGAGCTCTGTGCAGTCTCAGACACATGCCGAGGGCTATGCTGTATGAACTGCACTTGCATTTTTGAGAGCTTACATGAATAGTCTCACTGAAGTCAATGGGATGCTTTGCATAAATACCCACTCTGCGTACGGCTTACATAGCATAGTGCTTACAAGGTGAGCCACTTAGCCACAAAACTTAGCAAAGGCATAAAAATACAACTACTTTTTATATAGAGCTACTGCAGCCCATTGGCCTCGAAAGTCCTTGTTTTTAGCATGATAAATGGCTAGCTCCCAAGAGCAGTCACTACTGTTGTGGAGTACAATCTGATACAGAATGGCAAACAAGGGTTTGTTTGATGCACAGTATTGTAAGTGAATTCAGAATTTTAAAACTGGCTTCTCTACTGGTCTAACCAAGCAGTGTTCTGCATTGTGCAAATAAATTACTGATGTGGACTTTTCATATGCATGTTTATAGTACTGCTTAAAGTGTTATGTGGTCTTTTTCAGTTAGATGCAAGAAGCCATTTCTTGGTAGGGTTCCTCCTCACCTGAATGGAAGGGTAAAGATTTTTTCAGGAACTGTGTGCAGATCAAAGGTGCTGTTTGAACTGCACCTAAGTTTTGGTGAGGCCTGGGAAATGAATTGTTATGGGAGATGTATTTAACTGTGAGTGAGTGTATATCTTACAGCAGGAGAAAGGAAATTGTAGTTTCCTTAGAACTTCAAAGGAAGGAAACTTTATAATGAAAACCTAATATACATCTTGACATAACTCTTCAGATTTTGTGCCTCCTGCCATTGTGTAACCTTGCATCAAAGGATACCTGGGTTATTACTTGAGGGAAGCCATTGGCAAGGACAGCAGCACAAGCTATGGAGCGAGTGAGAAAAAGGGAACTATCAAAAGGATCTAGGATTGAATAAAATGAGAAAAGGATTGACTAAATTATGCTTCCCCATATTAAACCTTTATAGATGAAGAAATTCTTTAAGAAGCTGTTTAGACATGTCATGTGACATAGTTAATGTAAAAAAGTCCATAAATATTCATATATTATCAAAGTGATAGTTTCCACTGTTTTATTGGGCTTGCACATTGTGTAGGATTTGCTTCCCACCAATATTCATGAAAGTTCTTAGACTCAGCTACTTTCAAGCAAATGTTGAGAGATACTTTTGATCATCAAATTTTAAATTAAAAGGATATTTGATCTAGTAAAATCCCTAAAAATCTTAAAATTTCTTAAGAAATACATGCATCCACTCAGCAGGTACTGTGGTGATGATTGCAGTGAGCTCGTTCTCAAGGGAGGAGAAAAGGGTACCCAAGGATGTGACTCATTTGTGCAACAGAACTACAAGTACAGTTTAAGTTTTGAATATTCAATACCCACAAGAAACCACAGATTATTCAAAAAAGATAATTAAAATAATTGTGAATACTGAATGAAAACTGCAGTGTGCCCATGGGCAGTTTGAATACAGAAAAAAGAGGTAATATTCATTTAAGAGATCATTTTCTAGGGATTGTTCACCAAGTTTAATTGGTTGCCATTTTTTATTTTGCATTTTACTCCAGCTCTTCCACTGTTTATGTATTTTGTTGTTGAAAGTCTGGAACAGCAACTTAAGATACATACAGGTATTTAGAAATCCCCCAACTGATATGTTACTGAAGTGATTTTAGGGTTGGCTGTTTGAAATTTTCTTAATGAAAGCCAAAGTCATGAAGAAGCTACATAACACAGCACAGTTTGTATTCTGCTGTTCAGTTAATTTAAACAAACACAAAAAGCTTATGCAGAGCTATGCGAGACAGTCCTTCCCTTTCTACAGATGTTATTTTGTACATAAAAATACAGATTTCTCTTACATCTTTGAAGTGAAATTGGTGAGCAGCAGTACTACTCAAACCTAGTTTCCTATGGATTTGTGTGTTAAATTTGAACTGATACGTAGTATTTGTGATGACAAACGAAGTATGAGCTCTCATTTTAGCCTTTTCCTCAGTGAGGTTGTCATTGAGTTTCTCAGCCTTCTCTTACTTTCTGAGAATTTAATAAACTTGGGATATTTTGCCATCTATCAAAGATGGTAGAAAATCAGTATCGGATTCAGAAGTTATTCAAAGAACTAATAGATAGACATTGGCGTCTCATAATCTTTGTTTCTTTCGGCAACCAGACAGCAACAGACAACAAACAAAATACACTTTGGAAGTATTCCTCTCCTAGGTTTCTTCCTGGCATCTGCAACAAAACCATGCTCCCTAAAACTTCAGAAACCACTTCTAGAAATTGACTGAGTAGGTCTTCAGTATGCTTAGTAAAAGTGTAACAGGTACTGGAATTCAAATGCTGCTTTCAAGAAAGCTAAAAATATGTTTGGTGCTCTTCACCTGGGAGACAACAGAAGGAAGTCAGGCTGGCCCACCAAAGAAGGCTGCCAGGCTGAAGGTACTGACAGTATGATTATTCAGCCCCAAACGAACAGTAGTATACTGCTTACCTGTTGTGCTACGTCTCTTGCATAGTCCCTTTATCAGTGGTAAATGGGAAATTTTAACTTACAGAAATGAAAGTTAATGCTGTTGTCTTGTTAACAATCAAGAGAGACGTACACACTTGTCATTATCAGTAACTCATTACTTGCCATTTGGGATGTGATGTGGTGCCCACCAAATCCATCCTGAGTGCAATGAATGTTTTGGCACCACTCATGTTGATCAGGCTCCCACAAAGAACTTAAAAAAAAAAAAAGGGATGGATTAATGAAAATGTGTAGATGCCATTCAGCTATTTGGCTGTAAAGAGAGCTCAATGGCTCATGAAAGAAGATTTTGCTGTCCAAAGCCTTTTTTTGGTCTCCCTTCCTCTTTCCACGGTGTTATGCAATAAGGCAGTATGGCTCAGGGTCACAGAACAGGAGAAGAAAAGGGACTCCATTTGCAGTATGCAGCAAACTGTGTATCTGTGAGAAGTGGGTGTTGAAACAGCCTAGCTGGCACTCAGTAATGTGTAGTTAGTTCCCTACCTGCAAATTTCTATTTTAAAATATCCTGACAATAATACTGCAAAGCTTTAGAGCACATCAGGTGCCAGGAAGTTCGACTCTGCCTTCCATGACTCCACAGGAATCTGTGTGAAGCATCTGGTTAGTACACTGCTCTCTTGAGTTTTTTTGTGTACAACCCCACCTGCTTGCAGAAGAGGCTGTGATGTTTCCTCAACACCATTTTGTGTTTCTTTCTGAACCGTAAGAAATTCCCTTTCCAAGGCTCTCAGCTGAGTCAGAGCTCCATTGAGATTTATGGCTTAGCATGGACACATGAAGGACAGAGAAAGGGGATATTGTGCTCTGTTGCACTGTTGCTTTCAGACTAGCCAGATCATTTCTGGAAACTGGGACAAGTCAGGCCAGGCACTAATACAGCTCAGAGCTTTATCACATCCTTATGGAGCTCCTAGATCTGCTGCTGAGCAGCTGCAAGGGGAGCCAGATCAAAGGCAATGAGCATTTGTGTGCTGCAAAGAGGATGGGAAGCTGCACTCCACTGAGAAGCAGCTGCCCATGCTAAAGAGGATTCCAGTTTTGAAGAAGCTATTTCCTCTGAATTACTTGGGTCCTGGTGTTATTGTTCCAAAGGCTTAGAGGATGCCTTGCATGGCTTTAAATGCAAAAGCCCTGCTCTGTGGTGCTCTGAAGGAGAAGGAAGTGAAGCACCCGATTCTTTTGACTGAGAATTTTTTCAGTGCTCAGTGATGACATTAAAGGGTGATGGAAATAGCTGCTTACTCGGGCACCAAATTTTATTGATCTAAAGAGAACAGAGCTTTCCTCAATTTTTCTTTTTCTCTGATAATGTGGAAATTACATGGCTGAAGGCTATATGTTAAAAACGCTCAACATGTGCTTTAAAACAAGAACTCCGGCCTACAAGAGTTACTTATGTTTGAAGGAAGATATAAGTCAATATGAGTCATATCAAAAGATGGCCAAAGACGTAACTAAGTGAACTGAATATGTTGCTTTTGGCAAGTATATGTTCAAATCAGCTAGTCATAGGTGGCAATCTAGTTCTTAAGATGTCCTTGAGGAATGGCTCAGGTATACCATGAACTGTATTTTTATTGGTGGTCAAATCTATGGTGTAAATCCATGTATTCTACATTCAGACTTGCAGCCATCCTCTTACCATCGTACCTTTTACAACATGGAGCTGGGTCGATGATTGTCCAGGCAATGTAAAGACAGCAGTTTTGGAATAGCATTTAGGACCATACACATAGAGTTCTTCTGGCACTTGGTGAAAACATAATTACTCCAGCTAGTTTTATCTCATATTCTATACTGAGTCATAAGGAATGAAAAAATAATGCCACAAGGTCAGCTCCTGCTGTAATTATTTAAAAGTATGTCATCTCAGGAGTTATATTTTTTCCATTGTATCAGATCTTGTTTTTAAGCGATTACACCCTGAATGCTCTGATGCCTGGTGAACTGTGTGCCTGGTCTATCTTTCTGGCAAGCGTTCAAAGCATAAGAAATTATCAGTGCTTCTGGTAAGCTAATAAAATTAATGCTGATGCTTGACATCTTTATTGTTTTTGACTTACCACTTCACAAATCATTTTATGGAAAAGTGCAAACAACAAAAAAATAACACATACATTTACTAAAATATCCTGCTATGTACAGTAGATAGTGAATATTACAGGAAAAAATAAGCCAAGCTGGGGTTGTATGTTCACCTACCATTTGCAAGGGGAGAGTGAAACTCGACAGTTAACTGACAGGTATAGACCTATCAACCACAAAACAAAACTAGATTACTCCTATTAACAGTAATTCATACTTTTTTTCCTTGCTGGAATTGACACAATTGATAAAACCTTTTGGTCTTTACAGTGCAAGCATTTGCAGTAGGAAAAATTACTAAATAATAAATAGCTGACTAGAAATAGCATTCTCTTCATTCCTGCTCCATGCATTTCTGCATGTGACGTTAGCAAGCTCTACCTCTTATGTTGATGATAACAAAACAATGCTGTAAGAGAATCGAATAATAATAATAAAAAAGTATATATCCTGGCCTTAGATTTCCTTCCTGTTATTTTCCTAAATGTTTCTCCCCCCTCCTTTTTAGAAACACACAATGAACCTTTAAAAAAGTGGAGCTGCTTTCAGAATTGCTATCGTCATCCAGATCAATTTGGAACAAAGTCCTGCCTCCCAATCTATTCTAATTTCAATGTACACACTCTGCTGGCTGGCTGCCAGTATGGAGCTCAGGAAATGATAAATACCCATTGAGTCACAGATGCACAGATTTCCCTGGGATGGTAGGTTGGGGCTGCTTTAATATCCCCAAACTTACTGCACATTTACACATTCACTAACGTCACTCAGAGTGATATTTTTATGCTGGGTGTAGGAATGACACACGGGGGGCAAAGGACATAACTTACACATGCTCTTCAAGAGGACTGAAGCTCTGAGTCTTTTTTGCCTGCCCTGAGTTGATAGCCTTCCACCTCAAATAACTGTACGTAACATGAATAGAAAATTAGGTTGGCCTAATCTAATTTGAAACAAGCTGGCCACAGGCAGATATTGTGAATCTCAAATGTCTTATGAACTGGTTAAGATAACTATTTGACATGACTCTTGGCTACTAAACATATCTTTCTGTTGTTATAAAGTCCAGCACACTATGCGAGGAGAATAGGCTGTATGTATTGACTTGTTTGCTCACAGGTTTGTTTTCTTTCTCTTTCTGAATTGCTGGGGAGATTTGTTTTTTTTGTGTTCATCTGGGATATTTCCAGAAAAGGGGTGAATTAGTAGCTTTGGATGATTTTTCCATGTGATTAAATCTTATATCTTTCTCTCCAATTATTTGAGGACTGGATGTTTTGCAAAGGCTAAAGTCAGGGTAAATACTTTCCAAAGTGGTTTGAATTTTTTTGGTGCTTCTCTTGCTGATATGTTAGGTAGTTGAGTGCTGCTAAAAACACCAGCTCTAGCAAACCCTTGAATAAAAGCTGGCAGCCTACAATGCAGGCAACTCCAACAACTGGAATAAGGTTAACTAAGAAGCTCAAGCTTTTCATTTATGTTAACAAGCCATTGAAAGACCTACTACTTGGTTAAAGGGTAATTATGACTATGTAACTACTACTGTAGGCAAGAAAGCTCTCCGCAGTTAACTCAGAGCCTTGTAAAGTATCTGATGTGCAATGACAATGTTAAAAACACATTCTTGTTTTCACTAGCATTAAATACAAACATATGTTTTGAGCTGGATTCTTTGCTGCCTTGAGTTTCTTCTCAGTTTACTAAACAGGAAACTGCTATGACCCTCATCTCAGTTTCTTGGTTCTCTGTTCCCATCGCAGTGCAGGTGAGAGCAGCCAGTTCTGAGGTTGCCCATTATATGAGGTTTATGGGAGTTTTGCTTCTTTTCGCCAGTCTGATACAGTCCTTTCTCACACCTATGATGTGGTGGCCATAGAGATCCTCCTTATAATGCTTCCCCTAGACAGAGATTCTCCTGAGAGAAAGATGTGGTGACATTTTTACACCATTTGCAATTCACGAGTGTCTCGCTGAGAGCAGAGTAACACAGAAAGGTGGAGTTCTGTATCTCCAATGCTGCACCAAGTGGCGCTCAGTTAAATTCCTCGTTGTTATCTACAGACCTAGGTACAAAAGCGAAAAAATAAATAAATCACCAAACAGACCTTCTAATGAAGCACGCATCCATTTCTGCCTTTCTTTTTACCAAGCTTTCAAATAGCTGCTACCTTTTAAAAAAATTCCTCTCAAGGACTGCTTGTAGCAAAGCCTCTCCCAGCCACCATGGTTAAGCCAGGCTGACAGAGCAATGGTTACACTGCCTCCCACCCTTCTGAGTGGTGGCTTAAGTGATGTGCTTGCCTTGTGAGAAGGCAGAATCATGCAGAACAGTGGCACCGCCATTGTCTCAGAGGCATAAGGTCACATTTAAAATAAGGGACACAAGTACACAGCTTACAATGGCTCAGTGCTGGCTGTATGAAGAGAGTTGTGTTAGGGTCATTTCACTTAGAGGTGCAATGTCTACAGGTGAGCTGGTTCCTCTCAGCTTTTTCTATCTTCATTGGGAGAAACAGGCATTTCCAGAGCACAATTCTTAAGATTTATTTGAGTCAATATGGCCTGAATCACTCTAAATCTACTGGGGGGAGCCCAGAGTCACTTGTTCAGACATACATGTCAACATAATAGATACGTAAAGTCAGTGAAATGAATCCTGTGCCTGACTCCTGTTTAGGGAATAATAAAGGCAACTATGTTAAGAATTATTGATTTGTCACTTAAAATGTTTAACTAGATGTTTATACTAGATGGTAGGGAAGTTTTAGTTTCAAATCTCCTAACAAGACATTGCTAAAGTGAGTCTGCCTTTGTAAAGTTAGTATTTAATAACATCCTGACTCTGATCGTAACATGGCATTAAAACAGTTTAGACTTGAAATAAGTTCCTAAAGTTTTAACTAATAGATATAGGTTTCATAAGCATTTGCAAATTAAATAACTTGGGAATACAAACAAAATAAGTAGAGAGACCAAAAGCAAAGAAGAAATCTCTGCTAAGTGTCCTTTTCAAGTTTCTATAAAGGCAAGAAATGTTTTCAAGTATAGAATTGCTGCGGATGTGACTTGGTTAGGCAACTTACTTGATAATTAGTATTAATGAGTTTTAAACTTACATCTCTCTTCTGTGCAGGCATACAATATTCTTTCAGTATTTCATAGACCAATTTAGAAAAATGAATCTAATTGGAAACAGGTCGTTAGCTAGACCATCCTTATCTCCAGCTCCATCTTATTCTAACAATCTACCAGAGTTACTAGTGTCTGTTGTCAAAATTCACCTGCCAAACATGAAATCTATTTTATACGATGCCTTTTCACTTTTGTGCAAATCGAAGTATGTGGATGGACCTGAGCCTGAAGAGGGCTGAGTAGCTGTGTGACCACAGCCATGCCACGGGCTGTGGGATATTAGGCTTGTCAAACCTGATAGTGACACCTGGGGGCTGCTGCAACCTGGACCTTAGCTTATGCCTAAATGTTATGTGTGAATAATTGCTAATTAAGTTGTACTGTAAAAATGAATTTGCAATCATAATGACAGAAACAAATGGGCATTTGCTTTGCAGAGTGTCTGTATTCTGTAATAAATTAATCTCTAAAATGTTGTACTAAGCTATATTTTCTGGTTCTACTACATGCCATTTTTTTTGGTCTTATAATGAATAATCACAAGGGCACAGTGTATTGACAAACATTACCATTAGAGAATAAGAGAGGAAAGCAAAGTTCTTCTTATCTCAGAGAAAAGGAAATGTATTTTGGGAATGAAGTAGCCAAGATACAATAAATTAAGTTTAGCACTCACTCATATCTATACAGGGATGTTTGTGCTTTCCTAGTATTGGTCTGTGAGTCATTGCATCCTTTATCTAGTAATATGGTTAAATTCCAGGGTTATCTTGGCTTTTTCTTCCTCCTCAACAGAGACACGAAGATTTCCTTGAATGTTATATTCTCCAAGGTCAGCAAAACATTGTTTTCTTTCAGTGATCTGGGAAGGAAAAGCATTCCTGGCCTTTAAAAATATGTATTGTCTACTACTGGATTTGCAAAAGAAGCCTAATGAAATCTGCGTGAGCTAGAAAAGTTGTTTTGCATCAAAGCTATTTAAAACAGAATCCAAGTTAATAATAACAGCATTTTTTAGATGCACAGGAGTGCATGTGAAATAGAAAGCATTATTCAATACAGGCACTTACAGGAAGATTACTTCAATTTATACATTGATCACTATCGGAGATAACACATGTGTAACTCTCTAGGCCTAATGTCTTTTAGTGTACATCTCCATCCTGGGATGGATAAAACCACATCATGTTTTGCTGCTCCCTCTTAATTCTGCTGAGAGGGAGCCTGGAGAACTTCTGGCTGAATTGTACAAACAAATAAAACTTGGTAGTATTTATTCCAATTTAAAATGGGACTGGCAGTCCACTTGCTTACTAAATTTCAGGATAAGTTTTCCATGGACATTTCATTTGCTGAGGGTAAATTCCAAATATGCTTGCAGGAGGGAAATTGTAACCTTTTGTACTAATGTGCTTATAGCCTGTTCACTTAAAAATTACACACATCTGTTGTTTTGGTGATGTGAGCAAAACTCTGCTAACACTTAGTACCAATAATAAATAACTTTCCTGAGGTGTCTGGTTGTTTCCCAGATATGAGTTAAAGAAATGAAGTCTAACGCTTTCCCCCAATTGCTTTTGAGTTTGTAATTAAATCCGTATGAGAAGAACTGCTTGGTGGATTGGGGTGAATAAAGTGCTAATAAAAACAACTCTGATTTCCTGGCCAGTCACTGTTTTCCTTCCCTTGTGCACCAGTGGCCATTCCAGGGATCACTGCCAGATCTGCAGCCATGTCCCCTGGGGCTTTGATCTTGACACATCTTTCAAAATAAACAGGACAGAGGATGCGGACAAGCAAATCGGTAACATAGCACCAAGTAAAGCTTCAGAAGCACCACCAACACCCTGTGGGTCTTCTTGCACCTTGGAACATTGTTTTTACTGTGCACTGTGGAATACAGATATGGGCACGGGTGTTTCCAGTGAGGTAGTGCTTAATTCCCACCCTTACTTATTTTGGGATCTTTCTGACTAAACCCTGAGCTTGATTAAAATGCAAGTCCTGCTGTATCCCCCTTTAAAGTTATCTTAAACATTTCCATTGCCTTAAATGAAGTTGAAATCAAGCCTGTAGATTGGGCATCTCAAAGGAAGAATGTGGCACTACAATAAAATGATGTGGGTGAATCAGTAGGTGTCAGATTGCTGAGTCCATAATGAATAAGTATCTCAGCATAATTATGTGTGCTGTTTTTCAAGCAAGATGTAAAACCGAGGGTCCTTTTGTCTCCTGGAATTAAAAACACATCTCTTTTGCGACTGCACATTACAAAGAGTCTCTCTTTTGGAGGAATATGGTCTGCTATGTAGTATCCAAGGTTGATAAGGAACTATTATACTGATAATTAGAATTGGCTGTCCTGCATAATTTTCTCTTCCAGCATCTCTGATACTCATTTTTGCATTTTAAATTTTTGGTTTGTGCACATGTTTTGAAGAAGAAGCTCATATGCTTTACTTTTCTTTGATACTTTTTAGTTGCATGCATATGAAAATGGATTGATACTCCCCCTGGTCAGCTTTGATATAAATTTTTGAAAAATCCTTGAGTTACAGAACTGGTAAAGACTTGGGAGAATATCCTTAAGATATATACCTGAATCTTTCCCCCTGTTCTTAAACTCTTCCCTCATGAATCTGTTGTTGACCACTGTCAGAACAAGATCTGTGGCTATACATATCTTTGATTTTAACCAGAGATGGCCATTCTTAGGGTTTCTACGTAATATAGACTTAACTGCTCAAAATAAATGTATCCCACCATTAGGATTTCTTACCAAGGCAAGAAAACAAACCTGATTTTTCAAGAGAAAAAATTGAAAGTTTAAGTAGATTATTTCCCTGAAGAAATGTTACATAGGAAATATTTTTCTGTAGAAATATTCCTGATCTATTTTATTACCAAAAAGGGGTATCTCTTATCAAGATGTCTTGCACTTTCTGTAAGTTATGGTAGTTTTTTGGACCTTATTCCTTGGCCTGTCCTTGGGGCTATTAAGGGAAACTGGATGTAGGATTATAATTTTCTCATGCTCCATCCAACGTCTTCAGCATATCCTCTCTTGGATTTGCCAGGGTGCCAATACAATTAATTTTGAGTGGAAGAGTCACGAGAGAACAAATACAGATGAGGTATAGCTAAAACCCACTTTCATGGCATCTATTCCAGAGATAACTGTTAAAGGATAGTTTTGTGAAGAACAGTAAGTCTGTCGAATTAAAACTGCATTTCTGACCCTGCTGCTCACAGTCAGATGAAAGAATTGCCTTAGTGTACAGTGACACAACCAGGCATTTGTGATTTTTCTAAAACTTTTTCTGTGATTATTTCCTCACCATAACCACTAAAGGCTGCTTTTGGCTTTACCCTTGACTGGCCCGTAGACTGCACCTGTGCTGTTTGTCAAAGTGTGAATTTGAGATGAATATTTTTTTTCTTCTGGTAAAATTGGAGGAAAAAGGGTTGAAGACATGAACTTCCAACTTTGAAGCCAGGCACAAAAG
Organism: Pluvialis apricaria; assembly: GCA_017639485.1. NCBI lineage: Eukaryota > Metazoa > Chordata > Aves > Charadriiformes > Charadriidae > Pluvialis > Pluvialis apricaria. The sequence continues at coordinate 173,058,265 of CM030007.1, read as the reverse complement.
ATGGAAGGCTGGGGATGAAATCTACCTGGCATTTTTTGTTTTCATAACTGGGACCTGAAAGAAAAGGAAAGGATCCCTTTTATCAACCAATAACAGGGAGAAGGAAGAAAGCAAATAAAAAAGTGAAGAAGATGGCTTGGCCATTATAATGGCAACTAGGAGATGAGACGGAAAACCACTAATTACTCTGTGGATTGATATCCTGCAGAAAGGGATAGCCTCATGCTTTAGCAATTCAGACATCAGGAATCTCATGTGAAACTATGATAACATGGTGCATTTGCTCTGCGACACTCCATGATGAGGTGGCTTTAAACAAAACAACAGTTATTTATTCTAGTAGAAGTTTGACTGATCAGTGGTGAATACATTTGAGCTTATCAAGAAATCATCAGAGTAGCCATATCTTTGGTTAGGTTTTGATTAAGAAGGAAACCTGAGGCACTGGAACTAATGTTTCAGACTGTTTGGAAAATAACACAGTATGTATATCCAGTGTCCTGATCCTGCTACCACTTTGTTAGTACCGAATAATCAAATAAGAAATTACAACTTTATTATATTTCAATGTGTGTCCTGGGCTGGTGGAGAGTGCTTGAGTCAGATCTGGCAGTCAGGTGCGGTCTGCAGTGAGCTACACCCTGGGGCTCAGGGGTACCCCGGGGCTGATCGAATTGTGAGACCTGGGCTTGCCATGAGACATTGTCAAAATAAAGAGTCACGTCATGTGCTCAAAGAGGTATGGTATGAGGCAGTTCTCAAGCAGGAGTCTGAGGTGTTTTTTTTCTTTTGTGTTTGCCAAGTGCATTTACACATGGAGTTCTTGGCTGCCACTTGTGCAGACTTCCCTCGGAAACATTTTCCATCTGTCATGCTCACATGCAAAAAAAACCCTGGAGATCCCACCCCCACACCCTGAAACGGAGCTTCTCTTTGTCTATTATAGCTTTCAGCAAGACTTTTATTAAAGAGACAGGGAGGGGAGGAAAAAAATGCAGACAAGGTGCTTTTCTAGCATTTCATAGCAAGAGCTGCAGCCAGCAGGATCACAAATGCCTGGGATGGCAAGGAGAAAGAGATTCAGTTTCACCTTGACTCCTTGTTTCATCTGCTAGCAATCCTCCCTTTATCTGCAGCACTCTAAGCTCCATCAGCTGCTCCATCCGGGTCTACGAAGAATTAAGAGTCTCCTTATCTGTGGAGGACAGTCAAATAAAGTGCAGCCAGAAATTCTTGACACTGCCTTCTCCTATACTTAGAACTACATGTAAAATGCCAGCCACCTTCTTCACAAAAGTAGCAGAAAATTATTTTAAAATATGTTTCCTAACAATATTCCCACTTTTAATACTTTACTGATATCAACAATAAAATGACCCCCCCCCAAAAAATCACTGAAAAAATACACCAGGAGGATGGCCATCCTAAGCCTGATCAGTGATAACACAGAGGAAATACGTGGGTCTGTTATGTCTCCTTTCTTTAAAACTGTAATTATTTTGCAAATATCTGTGATTTGCAGAAGGCAAACTTTGTGACAGAACTTTATAACCTGTATGAGACATGTACTGAACAGATTGGAATTTAGGGCATCGATGGCAAGAAAGCCAATTGGCATTAGGGTAACTAGATCTTTTGAACATATAGGGTTTTTCTTTAATAGAATTTCCTTGATTTAAATTTCTGCTTCACATACCACGTGAAAGGAAGCTGTATATGCAGCAAAATTGAATGGCAAGGCCTTCTTAAGAGACTGGCTGCTGTGCCTATCATTGACGGTGGAAGTCTGAAACTTCGGTTGTATTTTAGTTACATTTTGGTGATAAGGGCCATTTAAAATTATCTTTACATATAAGAATATTGGAAATAAGTCTAGCCCTTATTTTTCAGAAGGACTTTTTGGCTTTCCCTGTCTACTCTCCCCTCCTAACCCTACACAAGCCATCCCCCTCAAGGCACTGGAAACAACAGTTTAACATGTTTTCCATGCAGACATATTGGATGGCCACACATTAACTGGGCTTCTTCAGCTCTCCTGCACACTACACAGTGCGCCAGGCTGTGGCTGGGCTGACAAGGCTTTGCTGTGACTCATTATAACAGGAGGCACAATCAGCTGGTGAAGTAAAAAAAAACCACAAAGGTTTATCAAGGATAAAGAAAACAAGTTATTCAGGGGGAAATGATCCATAACTGCTTGTTATTAAAACCTTTAAGAATTACTCGTATAAGAAGAAAGGAATTGCATAATAAATTTAACTCCCTGGTTTGTTCTCAGAACACGTGTGAGTCAGGGCAAAACTATCCTGGGAGCCAAAACATACAAGTGCTGAACGTGCTCTTCAGCAGGCCTTTTAAAGGTGTTTTTACTGAATTTAATGTTTTACTGATTCATTCTGTATTGGAAGAAAAAGAAGGTGGGAACTATGTGAAAGTTTCATTCCTTTTGAGACGACAAAAGACAGAATAGGAATTGGAAAAGTTCCTTTGAGACCTCCCTCCTTACAAGTCCAAAAAAATGAATGCAAATCTAATGATATCATTGTTAATGAAAAACATATAGGCACGAGAAAGTACTCTCAGCTTGCCAGAACCATCCCTGTTGCAGAGATTGTCATTGTATTCTTCTCTGCATCCCTTTTCAATTTTTTTCAATAGTTGCTGTACGCTGTTATCCAGCATCCATGTTTCACCACAGAGGAGGCTGCAATTCAGTTTTGGCTGAAGAATTCATGGTTTGCAGGGACAAGAGGGGAAAGGGTAGCACAAAATGGCAAAACGGCAAGATAAATCTTGCAGTGCCCTCTGATCTCCGTGGTCTGCTGCCTGCCAGCAGTGATCCCAAGCAGAGTACAGATACACACACATGGGTATATACTGCCAGTCTCTCTCTTCTTCCCTGCAGTTGGCTTTGCCTTGCCAGCTGTCCTCATACTGCAGGAAGATATTCCTTATTCTTAGGCCTGCAGGAAGGAGGGAGATGAGGGAAGGAAGAAGAGGCTGCTGCCAGGATGTGGGGGCAGAGAGGTTCTGCCAGGTGCTCTTCCAACTTCCCCACAATGACTGTGCCCAGCCCATCTCGGGGGAGACTGTTAGTTGCAGACTAATATGGGCAATTACATGAGATGTGTCACACTGTGTGTGTCTGATGGAGAAATTGCTATGGTACTTGCCTATCTGTATATTATATACAGAGCAACTGATAGATTCCTGGTGAGCAATCGAGACTCTGGACAGAGTGGGACGAGAGACAGAAACTCATATATATGTGCACACGCAGTTAAAGGTGTGAAAGGTTGATGCCATCTTGTTCTGGGTGCCAGAATAGCTTATTATGGTCACAGCGCTGAGGTTACATCATGTTTATATTCTAATATCCTGCTTTTAATGGCTAATAACATTCAGAAACTTTTCTCTGTTCCAGATGTGGTTTCCATCCAAATGTGATTTTATTTGGAAAGTTTGAACAAGAATGGTTCTAGGGTTTTATTTTTTTTATTTACTTTGAGTTTGAGAATGATGGGAAAATAAAATTGCTTTTAAGTCCAAAAAATTATTCAGTTCTGTGCTTTGGTCATGGGCTGATGAAAAAAGGATTTGAGTCAGACTAAATCCACCTGCTTTCTGTGGGGGCGTGCCCAGGGAGAGGCATCAGCAAGTCTTCTGTTATAACAGCCTCCAACCTATGTACATTAGGGCTTCATTTGTGTACATTAACTGAGTGCAGGACAAAAAATATCGCTGTCAGAGAAAATGAAAGATGTGAGGTCAGTATGAGAAAGAGCTGTGGGTGAAGAAGGAAAGCACGATGTGCTGGAGCTGGGGACATTCTCTGAAAAAGATAGGGAGGGAGGACAGAAGGGTGAATTACTCATCTCTCTGATCAAAAAGGCATTACTATGTTTTAGTTTTTTCTCATTCTTCTCACCATTTTTTGGCAGTTGCATTGCCTCTGGGAAGGCCCTTGGCATCATTTCTTATTTCGTTCCTGTGAATGTCTTTCTGTCAGCTTATGGTGAATGTTTCTTCCACTGCTTGACTGAATTTCTTGCAGTGCTTCTCCAAGGGCCACAGGGGTGTCACGTAGTCATGTATTTCCTTTAGGTTGCCAGCATCACCTGCACTGACTCATCCATCAGGGAACAGAGAACGGGCTTTTGTTTAACTGCTGTCTTTCTTGTGCAGTGTTACTTGGAATGTGAATGCATTTTTTTTTTTTTTACTGCAAAGAGGGCAGTCCATGATGCTGCACAATCTTCAGTAAGTATGGAAAAGGCTGTGTGAGCCATTTCAGTACTTTTCTGCAAGCACTCTGTGCATGCCATTTCCTGTTGATGTGCTTGTTCTTAGCAAAACATTGCAGGCGCTGTTTGGCATTGTGACTGATTTGACTCCTGCACTACCCAGGGCATTCCTTCTGCGGCTGACTCAAGTTTGCTTATGGTTTTAATGGCTCAGATTAAACCCTTTCTGAACATTTTCTCACTTGTATGCATGGGTTTCCTACTGCATATGAGTATTGTGTCAAATAGCACAATTTGTTTCTAAAATATGTTTCTTTTTTCCCTATCAACTCCATGTGACCAACACTGACCACACACTTTCTGTGCTTACATATTTCTTCTGTGCTTACTTATTTCTTCTGTGCTTACTTATTTCTGTGCTTACTTACCAATTCACTCTAACCCAAATGTTACACAAAGCCTTCTGACTTTTACAGCCTCATCTTTGAAGTCCGGACCACGAGAATGGCTTTGCTTGTGCTTGTAACCACCACCAGCAGACATCTTCTATAATTCCCTTGCAAATTGCTTATGCATTGTAATTAATTTGGAGCCTATGAAGAAGTGACACCTTTGTGAAATGCGATATTACAAATTTTATACTTATCTAATTGTTAAGTCCTTCATTATATTATTATCTTTGATACAGGGAGAAGAAAGTTTCTGACTTAGGAAGTTGTTATTTTCAGAGTTTTAATAAGTTATCTTATTTTTTTTTTTTTTTTTTTTTGTTAGCCAGTATTCCAGTTTGAGGACATAAAATCACTTTTTTTTCTTCCTGAAAAGAAATTTAGTATTCAAGCAGGGGAAACTGGGGCCTATGGATACTCCAAATATTTGCGAATGAGCACATAGGAAGAAAGAAGCAGCATCACCAAAGAGTCTTTTTGGATGGCTATTAATCAGTGTATTTCCAGAGTATTGCTTGTCTCTGGTACATAGTTACGCAACCAGTTATATGGTTTTACTGTGAAAAGGAACTTGCCCATATATAGTGTTAGGCTTAATAAGTAGCATTTTAAATGATTGCCGGACAGAGTTTGTGTGCCTTTCTTACTAGGGATCGTAACGTGCCAGTACATCCTGTTGGCAAAACAAAGCAGAATTGCTGTACAGATCTCTGTATGCATCAAGATAACTTTTGATAAGACTATTATTGATAGGCCCAAAATATCTCTCAATTTTAACAGACCCTGCTGTGCTACATCTAGAAACTACAAATTTAGGAGAGGTGACTGCCGTAGGAAAACAGGAGCGACTTGGTTAATAGTTTAATGTAGGAGATTCAAAACCTACACATGAAGGAAAAGGTCAGATTGGATTAGATCATCTTTTATGCAGGGTTAAAAGGGGAAAATAAATAGTATTTTGGTGTTCCTTCAAAGACATCAGCTATTACTGTCCTGTCTGGGAGTCACTATGTGACATGCAACACTTCAAGGAAAGAGTATTAAAGAAGTGGGTTAACAGCTCTGTTCTAGTGTTACGCAGTTCATGATCAAAAGTGAGGAAATGGTCCTTGCAAACATCAGACCATTTGCAGACCCAATGACAGGGGAATGAGATGTTTTTCATGCAATGGAGACACCTTCAACATCTGTTGCAATCATGTGAAGAGCTTCAGAAAGACTGCTTCTCAACATCTGAAGACACTGAAGGGCTGAAAAATCACAACACAGTTCACTTCAGGGCCTGGGATAAATTTAATTTATAGCAAAGAGCAGTGCTGAGGGGCAAACAGTGCAAAAAATTAGTTGTCACTCAATAATCTCCGAACACCATAAATGGAGCTTGCACTGAACTTGGGGTCTGCGCACACTAAGGCTCTGGAGTGACTCATGGGCTGAACTCATCCCATCTGCTTGTAGCACTCTGAAAAACTGAAGAGACTGGTTGGCAAAGATCAAGGATTTTGAAGATGGAAATTTGGATGAAACCAAGTATGTGATAAAAGAACCAGAGATCTGTCTACAGAGCCTATTGCCTGTGTTTACTTGCTATAAACAGGCGTACGTACGCAATAGTGTCCTGCTATGCTCATTAGCTTTGAGCTGCACCTGTGGAACACCAAAATGGACATGCTTAGCATGAAAAGTGAGGTATGCAGGTGAGCGATGTGAAAATCAACTGTGATGCATGGCTTGTCGCAGCATCAGGAGTGGGCACCGATCTCAGTTACGAGAGTAGCTGTGCTGACAGAGATATGACTCACACGGTTCAGTGCAGCTCAGGAATGATTATCAGTGATCTGACTAACAATTCGTCATAGGAGAGGATCAGAATTGTTTGCCAATGAGCTTACAGGCAGCAGTAGTGGAGCATCTTCATTGTTACACCTCCCTGTGTTTCAAGAGACCTTTTCAGTTCAGCGTGGCTGCAAGTGTGAAGTAAGTGATACCAATTTGACTTGTTTTACCTCTCCAGAAAGGAATATACGACAAAGGAGAATGCAACTCCATGAGGGAAAATGTCTCTGCCTCTGAGTTTATTGGGAATGACTTGAAAGGGCTGCTCTCGGAAACACCAACTGGAGATCAGCCGGTGCTGACAGCATGTGACAACTTCTCCAAGTATGAGATAGAGCAGCCACACAAGCATAAAAAAACCCTGACAGTTAGAGATACATTACATAGTCCTTGTTGGCCTTCAGCCATCCTTTTTTTTTTTCCTTCACTGGATTATTTTAGGACTACAGGACCCTATGTTTCTCTCTAACTAGATCTCTGTGGGTAGGTCCTCTGGCAATCCTGGGGCTTCAGAAGGTGGGAAAGCAGAGGAAGCACAGTCAGGGAGCCTCTGACAGGAAGACTATGTATTGGTGCTGAAAAGACAATAATGACACAAACATCCAGGACACAGAACAGATGTGGCTAAGCAACCAGAGAAAAGCAGAGGGAAAGAAATCCTAGAATACTCCATTTACCATTCTTTTACATACCTGGCATAGTTGCTATGAATCCAAAAGCTTGGATTCAGAAAAACAGAGCTTGCTCTTCGCAACACATTGAAAACCAGCATGCAAATTGCTTAGAAGTGAGAAAGGCCAGTAAAAAGAAAACTCAGTGGTTGGAAGGACATGAAAGAAAATCTAGAAATATTCTGGTAAATTCTACATATCCTAATAAGTTTTGTTGCATTGTTTGTAATGGAACAATTTGCAGCAAAGAAGGAATTGCTGCTTTGCCACTTGAGCCTCAACTCACCGCAGTCTACATCTGCCCAGAGGATAGGCCTGTGAACAGGAGACCTGTGACCACTGATAATACTGATGCATATTTGAAGAGTGACTTTGAGGCTGAAGTTAAGGCCTGAGCATGTATGTTACTTAGGAATGCCATAGAAACAGATGAACATGTGGATTCCTAGGGGATAAAGGAGTGATAAATGCTTATTAAAGCTGTCTGGATTGGAAGGAGTTGCAATGTTCAATGCAGACAGCACAAATAAGCGCTAATAGTTTTCAGTTCTGGGCGGTTTTATTTTGACTTACTGTTATTTAAGTTATAACCTGCCTGAATGTGCTGTCATTGGTACTTGTGTTGTCACTTTAAATCAAATTGTTTCCGTTTATGGGTATTCAAGTATCCTTACAGGAGGTGAACTACTTGGTTTTCCTCCACGATATAGTATCATACTTCACATGGATATAAGACTGCATTGGATCCAGTAATTGTGTACATATGCATGTGTTTATGTATTTCTTTACTTAAATTTACTGTGATGGCTGCTTGATGCTCTTTTGGGAAAACAGAATAAATAGTGCAGTATGTTCAGATGTTGTCTCCTAATATTTTTATGAGTATACAGCTTTTAGAACTCTTATCGGCATGTTTGATATTAAGATAGACTTTACAAACAAGAGCAGCATTGATTCAGCTTAAATTGTGGTGACTGATGTGCCCCGCCTCTCGTTGTGATCTTTGCAGAAATACGAATTAAATGACATTTGGAAATGGTTGCAGAACCACAGCCATGCACATTTGAATATTTACTCAACTAACTGTGATTTTTTTTAATTTATTGCTGAGGTTCTTAGAGTAGAAATGTCCCACCAGACATCCCAGGAGGATTATCTCTCAGTGGGCAGGTTCAACTCACAGAGTAAACAGAAGTTGTTCCTGTCTTGTAGTATTGTTTCTGCTCATTTTTTTTCTAGCCAGGATATTGTTGCTTTTTCATTCCTTTTGTTGAGACTTTCACTGGCAGACAAGCTCAATTCCTGGTAAACAGGAGGGTGCAGCTAGCTGGCTGCAGCAGAGGCTTCAAAGAGGGCAAAAACATCGCCTTTTTTGTGGAAGTGTCATGGTTTCAGCTGGGATGGAGTTAACTTTCTTGCTAGCAGCTGATATAGCACTATGTTTTGGATTTGGGACAAGAAATAGCGTTGATGGCACACGGGTGGTTTTGGTTGTTGCTAAGCTCTCAAGGCCTTTTCTGCTCCTTGCACCTCCCTACAAACGAGCAGGCCGAGAGGGCACAAGAAACTGGGAGGGGATACAGTCAGGACAGCTGACCCCAACTGACCAGAGGGATATTCCATGCCATGTGATGTCATGCTCAGCATATAAACTGGGGGGAGAAGAAGGAAGGGGGTCGTGTTCGGAATTATGGCATTTTGTCTTCTCAAGTAACGGTTACATGTGACGGAGCCCGGCTTTCCTGGAGATGGCCAACCACCTGCCTGCTGATAGGAGCAGTGAATTAATTCCTTGTTTTACTTTGCTTGTGTGCATGTCTTTAGCTCTACCTATTAAACTGTCTTTATCTCAACCCATGAGTTTTTTACCACTTTTCCTCTTCTGATTCTCTCGCCCATCCGAACAGGGGGGAGTGAGTGAGCAGCTGCATGGTTCTAGCTGCTGGTTGGGATTAAAACATGACAAAAAGTCACATTGGCTATCAGGACAAACACAAACTCTGGGAAATCAACAGTGTTCAAGGAATTGTGGCACCTTATGCACAGAAACACGGAGCCAGGCAAAGCTTTTCTGATGACACCAGAGCCAGCAACAGCTTGCAGGTCTGTGGAATGAGCTCCGGAGATGGAAGCCAGCAACAACTAATTGCCTTCTGGAAACAAAAAGGGGCAGCAAAAGGGGCATAGGATCTTAGAAAACCACCTGAAGTCTTTAAAATGATTGGCTGCAGTTTAAGAATCTGGCTAGGTTTTTCCCTTGAATTATTTCTTCTGCTATCACTTTGAGAAAAACAAGAAGAATGACTCAATCCCCTAGCATCTTACATGTGTCTTAGTCATTGTCAATCACAAAAAAGTTACAGTCTGGTTCTCATGTTGAATTGAAACACTTCCTGAGAGAATGGGCATACTTGATGCAATGCTGAGTCACTCTCAGCTGCTCACCATTATTAGGTATTCAGCACTGCTAAATTGATACAATTAATTTTCCTTAAGTCCCATAAAAGTCTCTTTATCCTCCTGTCAGTATTATTCCTTTTCTTTTTATTATGGTAGTCAGTGTGCTGCTAAAACAAAGCCAAGCCAGCTTTTTCTCTTGTTTTTATATTTGAATCTCAGAGAGTAATTTTTTTACTCTCATTTTTGTTCGTTTATTTGTGAATCACTGCATCTTTCAGAATATGAATCTGTAGAACATCATGCTCTTAGGTATGAAAGGAAAAGAAAAAAACCCTTAGCCATCTCCTCAGTCGCAGAAAAAGAATCACTGGAGAGGCTGACCTACATACCACATAGTGTCCCTTAAACAAAACAGAGTTTGAATACTTTCTGTGAATTACTGCAGCAGATATTATCATTGAAGATAGGACACACAGAAATAGTCCAGAATGCCTGTCATTTAACGTTTTGTTCTTTGGTTTACTTGATCAATACTAGGGATTCAACAGTTATTACTTATTCCCCTCATTTGCACACAACTACCTTTTTTTTATTTATTTATTTTTAATACCCCCTCCATATGATTTTTGGGCATGGGTGATTTCAAGATATAAAAGAACAGTTTGACAAAAGCTGGATCTGAAAATAGCTCCTAACACATCCCTCTGGAAAAAAAGCATGGTCACTGCAGATGTTCTCTCCAGCCAGAGGAACTGGATGAAGCTTCCACCTTGATCCTGGCGTTTGAGATACCGTGACTCTGCCTGATAAAAGCAGAAAGCAGGTTTCGGAAAGGAATGCTGGGACTGGCTTGTTAGATCTGCCTTAGCTTATTTCAGCTGCCAGTCTGATTTACTGGGAGAGACTTATTTCAGGGGAGGCAGATCCCAAAATGCAGCTGGCCTCCTTGGCTAATCAGCAAACAACGAGCTCTGTACGTGACTAGCACAATGTAGGAATCCCAGCTGTCAAAGGTTCACTGGAGGAGGTTTCTTGAGGGAGCAGGTATTATATTTGCACTTCCTGAACAATCTTTCCAGACCTCTTTCCTGTAAAGTACAATACTGTATTTCAAGCTGAAGGCAAACCACTCCCCTCCTTCTCCCTCTGAAAAGCAATTCCTGTTAAACCATGGAAAACTATTGTGAAGTCCTTACCAGGGTGGAAAATTTGCACTCACTCCTAGTGCATTTCACATGAATGAAAAAAACATTCCTGTACTTGGGGAGCTGCTAACAGCAAAAGAATGAAGAGGCTTTCCAGATTTTAAACACCCTAACAAAGAACAGTAATAAACTTTCCAAAAGAGAAAGGAATGTTACCTCTGCTAACTGCAAAAGCATTTCTTCTCCAGAAACATCACCTTCCTTTCCTCTCTCAGCTCATTCTCTTTCTTCAGCACGCTTCCTTGACCTCCACTTCTGTGGCTTGAACTCTGCAAATTTCCAGGTCTAGGCTAAAATAAAGATTGGAGCTATGACACTATGACTAGTGAACTAGAAATCAGATTTTTCTTATAGATGTTGCAGAATTTGTTTTGAAGAGTCATCGCCTGTGTAGAAACTTGAGTCAATGCAGACAGTGAGCATCAGTGATTCCAAGAAACGGGGTAAGGTGTATTGCAAAAGGGATCCCAGAAAGAACGGTGGTTTTCTCATATGTAGACTGTCACAGTCTGTTCAGACCAACAAAGAAGCAAATGACATGACAGCACGAATCTTGTTGACTAGAGTTTCTCTCCGACACATTTCATCTATCTAATGTTGTGCCAAGAACCTATTTTCAAACACAGCTTAAATATTGTCACAACCCCTGTTTGTGTGGGTCTCTCCCTGTGTCAGATCACAGACTGCAGGGCCCTTGATAGCTTCTCTCGATTCACTTTGGAAGATAAACAGGAGTGGACTTTAATATAAGTAATCTGAATTGAGTAATCTGAATTGAAAAGACCTCCAGACTCATCAAATCCCCCAGTGTAAGATTCTGGACAGTCATTACTGTGTTTTCCTATTTATTTTTTTTAGAAAAAATACTAAAAAATGTGGGTAGTATAGAAAGTTTTTTTGCAACAAGTCTTGGACAGCAGAGGCATTTAAATACTTCTAATGTGTGATTTGCCTTGAGCGCGTAAAATCAGCTGAATTGCATTTAATTAGGTCACCGGAACTTTCTAATCTTTTTATACTTTGGAGATGGATTGGAAACTTGGTATATGTGAGGCTGCAGCTCTCTTAGGAAAACTGGTGAGATCTGTAAACTTTTAGCCGTGTATGTGCTGCACAAAATATGAACATGACCTTTTGATTTTTTTTGCTCTCAGTTGTTTGTGGGACTTTTGGTAATTTTTCTATCCTAAGGAAGGCTGCTGCTTTTGTAGAAGACTGTAACAGATTTGTGATATGGATACACTCAGTAGTAACCAAAGGAAGCGTTTCAGTAGTTATGTTCATGGCCTAAGTTTGCTTTAGGCAGGAGGGATTTTTACAGCTGAGAGCTTCTTACAGCACTATGATTTGTCTGCATGGGGTAGTAGATGTCCACATAAAAACCCAACAAACCCCATCGTGATTCCAAGTTTCTTGTGAGTTGGATCCTCAGTGGATATAAATATACACACCCTCATTTATGGCAAAAGACCTTTAATATGTGATGATAGCAGTTCAAATTTCTACTTTCCAGAGCCTCATTTTTTTATATTAATTGACAACTGGAAGTTCAACTATACCAGTGTTACATCCCAAACAAACACTTTGGTGCCATTGTGTAGTAGGCAATTTTCCCCTGATTTCTTTGCTGGAAGTTTTGCATGCATGAGGTATTAGCTTGCATAATTAGAGACACCCTGAGCAAAGCTCAATAAATCTTCCTCTTTTTGCTAGTTCTGCTTTGGGGGATGACACTGTTGGTGTTTTGCCACCAAAACTTCACATTAAGAAGAGAAAAAAAAATCAATTTCCACAACTAATTGATGGACTGCTGAAGGACTTTGTTCCATATCTGTGCTGACACCTTGAGGGTAACCAAAGCCACTTGCTCTATATTTGAAAGCCTAGAGAACTAACTCATATTCATGTTCTGTCCATTTATCAAAAGAAAAAGAAAAAAAATCATGAGCAGAAACTGGAAATATTAGATGGAGGCTCAGAGTCCTCTGTGCCCAGGTGCTGATTTTTAGTCATACCAAGGGCAGGCTTGGAAAGCTCATTTTGTTCTTCTAAAAGCAGGCAATGGAGGGAGGAGGGCCACTGATTATAGTCCTCATCTGATGCAGAAAGTCTGGATTCAGTTTCTTGCTCTGCTTTGACCCCAAAACCTCCAGTGATCCTAGAACAATTTTTTCTGTGAATTAAGAAGCATCCAAACCTTTTGCTTCTGCAAAAGTAAATGTATTCTCTTGATCTTGCCCGTTCTAACATAAATTCACCATAAAGCTGTATTCTGATATGCATTTTAGAAGCTTTTTTATGCAAGCACTGTAGATAGGCAAAATGAAATTGCTTTGTGGATTGGGTCTTTCTAGCAACTAGACAAGAGCGTGGGGTCCTATACGCTTTTATCATTTTGCCAAGTCTGTGTGAAGGACAGGGAGAATTGCAGGCTCTGTGCTAAATGTGGAACAGGAATTGTTCTCCATCTATTACCTCAAAAGGGGCAGAGGAGAATGGAGAGCAGCAGGACCGGGCCTCAGCACCAGTCTTTCTTGGCTGCCCATAGGAAGGGAAATGTGCTGTAGCGTTTCTATACAGGGCTTGTCTTCCTCCTCTCCTGAACAGAAATCGTAGGTTTCTCCTAGGTTGGAAAGTTGCCTGTTGCCCCATTGAAGGTCTATGCCTACAAGATACAAGTAAATCCTCCAGTTACCTTTAAAAAGGAACCTCATATATATCTAGATCGAATGAGCTTTTTTTTTGCATGTATATGAATTGTGTTTATATGCAATATATACTATCTTTACATACCAATAGGTATATATACCATTGAGGGTGGTAAATGCGAAAGACCATGATTTTCTTTTCACTGTATCTGGACATGTTGATTTGCAATGAGGTACATCTGCAGTGTCATTCTGATCATCATTTACAGGTGTCCACAGTTTGTCTTGCTGATTAGAGCAAATTTCTTGGACATTTTAGACCCTCACGAGTCTGGAGGTGCCAAACTCTCGTTACTGACTCTGGAGAATGCTGTTGGCTCTGGAGCCACTAATCAGGGCCAGCCAGCACAGTTGGGGCATGCAAGGTGGTGTAGTAATTTTATTTGTTGCGGTGACCAGTGATGACCATTTAAGTGACTATGAAGACTCTCCTCTTTTTTCTCCATGTTACCACTCTTGAGTGTTGTACCTTCCCATGGCAACATTGCCACACTGAGCTGGGGATAGACAAGCTCTTGTTGGAGTGACCTGCATGGAGACTGTAACAAGACAAACATGACTGGAGACCCATGTCACCCTCTCCACCTGTTTGAAAGTACAGCTATACCCCTGCTTTACAACACTGTTATATCCCTTGCCTTTCTTCAGGCTCATGCATCCACCAGCCTTACACTGAAATGCATTTTTTTTATTTTGCTTTTGCTAAAAGGAACATAATGATCAGAATGAAAGCAATACATCAAAACTCACTCAAAATTAAATATTGCTCTCCTTTCTCACATTCAGATGTTTCAGCAAAACAAGGTCTTTCTGACATTTTTGGAAATCATTGGCTGGAGCCATCACCAGAATGACATATCATTTGCTGTTGTGTCAGACCTGCAAGCTGTTGCAGAAGTTAAATTCTTTTTTGGCCCTTAGGGAGATTTAACATATCTGTGTTAGAGAGTTACACAGTTTCAGTTTGTTTGCTCACTGACATGTTTTTAGGGACTAAACGACAAGTGAAAAGACCATCTAGTTTTGGGGCTGTTTTTCCTGCTTTGTGCGTATCACATATATCAGAGAGCCTTTGCAGACTCAATAAAACTCTGTCTAGCGTGCCATTCCTCAGCAATCAACGCTCATTCCTAACACATCTGCTTGGATTTGGCTTTAATCCTTCTCTGCTTCACCTGTATTTATCAATATTTCAGAAATTTAAGTGTCAACTAGTCTCATAGAGTAGCATGTCTGCAGTATTGACTTGATAATCTGAAACTTTTAGGAAAAATCAACAGTGAAATAAAATAACACAGATATATTTAGATCTGACAAATACACTGTGACTAACGGTGCCTGTTGGCATAGCCATGTCATTTTATACCTTAGTTTTCCTAGTGCCCATTTAAAAAAACAACCACATTTAATGAAAGAAAGCTTCCTAAGAAGAATAGTCAAAAATATTAAATTACAGCAGCATATGTATTCAAATATATATTTGCAACATTGCAACATTAGACTAATGCAGTTATTATCCACGGAAGGTTAACAAGAGTAAGCATTCTGTAGTGATGTGAATATATGTCTATTAACTGAAATTTAGAATGATATTTGGCTTTTGAAAACTTTGATTTATCTGGTGTTGGAAAATTCAGTAAATTCGTACAATGAAGAAATTGGTAATGAATAGTATAACCCACTAAATTATCATGGTGGTAAATTTAAAAAGTGTACAGTGTTGCAGTAGCTCTTGTCCAAAATGAGATACCTTTTATTTTTGAAGGTGACAACCAGTCCACAAAGCAAATGAATCACAGGGAGGGACAAATTTTCTGAGATGACTGACATAATTTCAGTCTAAATCTTAAGGATAAAGTAGTTTAAATGTCAAATGCGCACCACCCTTCACATTTTATAATAGTTCTGTGAATTTTTTTTTTTCCAATCAGTATAATCTGAGAGGCTGGTCTTCCAAAGTTTAGCTATCTCAAAAGAGTTCACAGTCAGTATTAAAACAACAATTAAACCAATTTATAATCACTGATGACTTAGAGTGGATTCACACTCATGTTCCAGAGATAAAATGATCCCTGTGCCATTCACAGTGCTTTGAACCATCCCACCTCTTGTGAGAACAAGCTGAAAGAGTGGACAATTATGTATCTGTCAGAGGAAATATATGCTGCAGCATCTGGCATGTTTCTGAGGTTAAGTGAAGACCATACAGGATCAGCAGTTTTATCAGCGATACAACCTACTTGTTAAAAGCATATAGACTTGTTGAATTGCTATTAGTACTCAGGACAGAGCTCCTGCAATTCAGTGTTGCATACCTTTAGAACCAATTTCTGGGCTCACAGGATTTGCAGATCAAATGTAAGCTTATGAACTTTTCCTTCTCTAGTACATAAAGAATAAACATTTTTTTATTTTTTTGTTTTCCACTAAATACTTTTTAAATTTTCCTAAAGTGCAGCCTGTGTTTTATATGAGGACATGGTGATCCCTCCAAATGCTGTGCTGGCAAAGCAGATGTGCTATTACCTCTAGAGCATATATCTGGTTACGCACTACTTCCCCCTTCTCTTTTAAGCTTGTGCAAGGGAATTTCTTGGAAAATTTATTAAGAGCCATCTACTTCCCCATTCACTCAATGTGAAACACCCGTTATGAATATTTCTGCAGTGAAGGTCTAAAGTCATGAACTATGGTCGTCTTCTCTGCAGATGAATTTAGATGTCACAGAAAGAGCAAGAGGCATTATCCCAGAATATGCACAACTTCTCTTAACCGGTTCTGTGGGATGCTTCTCCTTTTTACTTCTCATTCTCTTTCAAGGTTCAGCTGAAGTTGACGTGATTAAAACATTAGTGTTTCAGACCCCCTAAAACATGGAAAACTCAATGTGAAACAGTAGAGTCCTTTAAAAAGCTATTTGTTAGATAGGCTTTTAAGGCTAAATTAAAGTTTCTATACACATAACAGTGTCAAAATACCTTAATAAAATGAAGCAGTTAGAGGATTTACACCAGGAAGAGATAAAGTTGAAATGTGGCAGGCAGCTTCAAGATATCTCTTTTTTTACATTATTCCAGCCTTTGTACTGATACTATTCTGTCTGTTTGTGCTATCACAATAAACATAACCTCTATGCTGATTTGTGATAACAAGGGGAGGAATAAGACCTAAGTAACAAAAAGAAAAAATAACTGATACTTTTGTATCTTGTCTATTTTTACTTTTTGTCATTGGTTTTGATTTCTTTCCCATAAACCTTTTCTTAATTTTTTGCCTTTCTGAAAATTACCTCTCCCAAATCCTTAATCCACCACAAATCTTGTTTTTAAAAGGTCCCCTTAAAATTTTTGTAGGCCTCCTATTCACATGGAGCCTTCAAAAAGGGAGGGGCTGGCATCTCTGTGAAGAACAGTCCCTCCCTCCTGCAATGGGACCCTGATGTACTATTCTGATTCAGAACATCTGCCTAGTGTGACCAACCCCTTCTTTTCCATGATATAAATATATAGTAATCTGAAATTATGTTGGGTCATCCCTGGAGCTACGGGAAATGTTAATTTTCAAGTAATTTTCTCTACTCCGTCAATAATACACAGTAACTGTTCACAACAGTAAGAAGTAATAAGGATTTGAAATTAATGGATTTCCCTGTTACCTCAAAGTGGACTTTTGCTTCTAGCCTTTGACAGAATTGCTTTATTATCAAGCTTCTGACTGCTCAATATAGCTTGTGTCTCAGATTGGATGCTGGCAGAGACCTATGAATTTTATTAATGATTGAATAACTAATGAGAAAATGCTGTAGACCTTGCAGGTTTTTAAATTAATCACACTTACCTTAGAAGACTTCTGCCCTCTTTTTCTGATTGCAGATAGAATATACTTCAGCTGAGACATTTTCCTACTGATTTGATTTCTATGCGATATTTTTTCTGCTGCTCTGGAAATCAATTACTTGGATGACATAATAGGCCCCCATTAATCTGTATGGAGCATAGTACAATCTGTTTCAATCCAAGCCAAGGAGGCCCAGTTGATGTAAATTATAGAGTCACTCAGTTTGTTGCTATTTATAAAATTAGTCACCTGCAGCATCATCCTGGATGAAGACCAGTGGATGAAACAATGTCGGAACAAACCTTTGAGCACTTAAAATATATAGGACATGGTGTTTCCCTTTTGTGTCTGGAAGTTGCACATCTCCTACTTTAAGGATGGGAAGTCCCATTCCATTCATTCTGAACCAAATATAAAATTCAATAAAAACATTTTAAAAATGAGATATTTTGTTTCCCTAGCAAAATGTTATATCTGTCTGTTCCTCTCAGTTATTGAAAATGACAAAATTGCAATTAGAAACTTGGAAGATGAATATAGAAATTTTGCAGACCTTAAGGATTAGAAGAAAAGCAACTCAACTTTTTCTTTTCTTGTCCAAAATCTGTCTAGCATATTATCCAAGTTACACACACCAAGGAAAAATACCCTCAAAAAGTGATGGGATTAATCTGTTATATGGCTTCTGTTTACACAGAGTAATCATGACTTACAGTTCTGTTTTTTTGTAAGCAAAAAAAGTTATGACTTTCTCCCACCTAATTTTCTGTAGACGAGATGAGAGAGAGAAAGATTTTATTTTTCTATTACTCATGATGACTATCGCATTAGTAGTTTTGTTTTTCTAAAGAGACTATACACATTGCTATCACGACAAGATCTGTCGTAGCATTAATAGTAACAAGCCAATGTAAAGCTTAATTAGATTAATTCTCATTTGGTGATGTTAAATTTACATTCACATCTGTGAAAACAGAATTTCTCCAACATGCTTCTCATGTAACACAGAAGTTCTTTTCCTCTTCATAGCTATTTGACCTTATAAGGCAGAAGATGCTTTGTGCCACTAACAGGTGCCACTTTTACTGGGCATGAATCAGTTAAGCAGTGCCATGCTAAAGCTGTTAGCATTAAGAAGGTTTGTCAGCTGCTTTTGTTCAAAGCAATGCAGCTTAAATGTCAAATGTGTATGCATGTATATATATTTTTATACATACGCATTTACATCTATAATTTAGAAACAGCTTACTGTAGCCTTGCACAACACAGAGCTGAAAAGTGAACTGATAATGCAGACATACTTGGACTTGTTTTAATGAATTTATTTAATGCACGGGTGATTCTCAGTGTCAGAATGTGATTGTGTTTGAGATATGTCCAGCTGATTCCTGGCAAAAAAGCATTGATTCTTACTTGACTTGGTGTTACTTACTGTGAATAGGCAATACCTCCTGTCAAGAAAAAGGGAGTTCTGCTGGAGAAAATTACTTTATCAATAATTTTGATTACATGACTTCTCTCCTAAAAATCCTGGATGCGGTAATGGAGTGCCAACAGTCAACAAGTGTTCATAGAAGTCTGAAATACGATGATGAGCTGACACCGTTTTGATTGGGACCCTAATTTATGCATTATCTCATTGGTGATCTAGTCCAAGATCTTTTCTCCAACTGTGACTGGTGCCACTAGTTGGAATTGACTAATTGATGGAGTTTTGGTTCATGCTTGAGCCACAAAAAATAAAGCGGTTAAAAATTCAGGCCAGATCAAGTCAAAGCAATATTCTCAGCGTAACAAAGAAGCAACAAAGAGATCAAACAAGTATAATTAATTTTTATTTTGCATTTGCCTGAAATATTTCAGGGAACCCAAAATGAAATGCTGTGCTTTGTTTTCAGGTTATTTAGCCTTTTCAGATACAAAATAGACAGCATTTTCAAAATACAATTTCAAAACAAAATGTTGAAACTGTTATTTGGCAAATACCTGAACTAAAGGACTTCCTGAAACAATTAGTTGCATGAAAAATTCAGACCAATTGAAAAATGTTCTCTTCTAATAAACATGCATTCAGTTGTCTATCAAATCTGCAAATCATTCTAAAGTAATTATCTGTGTGCAAATTATACAGAATTTTTGTTTATTTGTTTTTACCCATTTTTATGAATGTTCCCAAAAGGGCAGGTATAGAATTATCTGACCATGAAAAGAGCTTTATTCTTAGCTCACATTTTTCCAGATATTGGTTTATTTCCAGAAATATTAAAAATTTTCCCTTGCTTTGTATCTTTCTCTTTTAAACCTTTGTGTTTTTAGCTACTTGTACACCCCTCCTGCTTTGAGCAGGAGATAGGAGTAGAAACCTCCTGAGGTCACTTCTGACCTGAACAGTGTTTTGATTCAATCTGTATGATCAGTACTTATACATACCTTTTTAAAGTTTCCTTTTTCTGAAGTGTACCTTCTTCTTCCCTACCGAGGAAATAAGGCAGAAATATATCATCCATCCCAATAAATGGTCTTCACAACTCAAATTCTTTAATTATATACAGAACTAACATATCATATAGTAGCAGAAATTTATTTATCAGTGTGCCTAAACTCAGACAGGTCAGGCTACCATGAGGAGCAAGAGAATTTTTCATCTTACTGGGCTGTTCCCTCAACTTTAGGCTTATCCAGCAGGGATGTCAGTGTAGAGCCATCAATGTTTGCTGTGAGCGCCTTCACCTGTGTTCCTCAACATCTCCCTAAAGTATTTAGCAAACGCAATCTGCAATACTCATGTTAGTACAAGTGAGAGAGAGCAAAAGGGACATCTCCTCTGTTTTGTACCACTTTTAGGAAGAAGGTGTCAGTTTGTCTCCATTGCCCAGAAAGAGAGCCTGCATAGTTACTGTAGCCCAGGCAACTAACTCCTATGTTGCCAAACTTAGGCTGTGTGGGTCTCATCTCCCATTACTATTGTGAAGATAAAACTGGAAATGTGGAGTTTAGAGCTTTCTTTGAACATCACCAAACTCTTGGACCCTTAGCACCCATAAAATATTTTTATAAAATCTCCCTGATTAAGGCATCTTTAAGGCACTTACCTAATCCAAGACCACAATCAAAATCTCTACTCTAGAAGGGCCATAAACAGTGACCTCCAAAACTTTCCAGATATCTTTAAAGATTTTATTTCTATTAACATTTTCAAGGTGTAACTGAGATGAATGATGAAGTTGTAAATCCTCCTTAACCAAAGGAAATAAAATATTTCAGGATATCACAATTTAAATACTAGTGTGATAGACACCTAGTTTTACTGCTAAGTGCATATTTCTTTGCCTGTGGAGACATTAAAGTGCATCTATTGTGACTTCTACTAAGAAGAGGAAAGTTAGTGCTCTTCATCAGAAGAGTGAAAAAGAAGGAAAGTATGAGGGAAGTAGGTGAATCAGTTTAACTTCAATTCACAGAATAAATCTGGAACAATCTGCAGCACCTAGAAAACAAGGGAGAAGAGCAGAATCCAACATAGATTTGCCAAGAACAAATCAAAGTAAATGAAACTCACTCTTTCAATGACCAGGTAACAGGTCATGTGAATAGATGAGAAGCAGAAGAACTCACGTACCTTTCCTCAAGCAAAGTTTTTGACACAGTCTCCATTGGTATTCTCATATCCAAGCTAGGAAAAACATGGCCTTTATTCTACGGGCACAAAACTGATTAGATAACCACACCATAGAGAAGTTAATAAAGTCTAATTATGCTCAGGGTGCTGTGGGGGGTCTGCCTTAGATCTGCTTCTGTTCAAGGTTTTCATTAGCAAAACAGATGGTGGAAGAGTCAGAATGCTCATTAGTTTTGCATATGACACAGTGCTAGGAAGGACCTCAAATGTGTTGGAGGCTAACAGTAAAAATAAAAATCTGGAGAAATGGACTGGAAATATAGGATGCAACTCATCCTAGACAGGGGATGAGGGCAAGGTTAGAGACAAGGGCAAGATACTGCAGGAAAAATCAATGGTACAAAATTGGGATGGTAAATATTAGGAAGCAAGTTCTGCAAAAATATCTTAAGATTATAGTGGATCACAAATTGGGTCTGTATCAACAATGTTAGATTCTTTTGAAAAGACAAATATTCTGCTTATGGTGTACAAATAGAAATATAGGCTACAAGATGCACACTATGATCAGAGGTTGTACAAGCCATGAGCTAGGAGGTAAGATTGGAAGAATGGATGCTATCAGGCCTAAAATAAAAAAGACAGAGAAGAATGTTGGTGGCAAGAAAGTTTAATAATCTTAAGCCATTCCTGTTGTTGGTAAGGGGAAGCAATACTGTTCTTTATATCCACAATGAATTGGACAAGAAGATGCTTAAACTGACACAAGAAGGATTAAATTAATTAGAAATGTTTTCTAATAATAACACTAATTGAGCATGGGAACACATAGATTGGGAAGACTGGATACTCTGTCACTAGAATTCTCTAATGAAAATTTAGTTATACATCTTTCAGAAATGACTTCACTATAGCTAATCCTCCTTAGAGCATTGGGATGCATCAAACTGACTCGCGTTTTTGAGTCTGCTGGGAGGCCACAGCACAGTAGGTAAAATAAGGACTGTTTTTTTTCCTTATGTGCATTACTGTAAATCTGAATTTTACTTACCTAGCAAGTCAGTATTGGACATTAGTGCATTTCAGTAAGGCAGGATACTTGCATTTTAGTGTATTTGCTTTCAGACATTCTGCTTTTGCTTAATTGAGCTAGAACTGAAGTTGGACATTATAACTTACCTCAGTAGCAACAGCTGCCCATCACTGCTAGCTCTTGACTCTTAGAAGTGTTTTTCCATAAGTATAGCTACTAGCACTGGTGCATACTGCTGTGTTTGGTCTATAGGTTTTTATATTTATTCTAATTGTTTGTACAGCATCCAAATATGGTAGCCAAAGAACAGGACTAATTAAAAAAATGTAATTGCACAAACACCAGTGTTTATAGCCATATGTAACTGCAAAGATATCAGCTAAAAATTGGTAAGAATTTTATCTCTGTTAGACTGGAATGTGCGTAAGTGACTTTGATGACTTCAGAGATATTTAGAGGCACTATAATCCCACTCTGTTCTGTAACTGCAGCATCTCTCTCCCTGTAACAACCTTGTTTCATGGGGTCCAGGATTAATGAAACCATGGGCTTGTGTCTTGTATTGGGTCACCTTTTTAACCAAATTAATACTAAGGTTGCAGTGGAAGCTTACGCTGTTCTTTCACATTGGGTGAGGACCCTCTCTGAAAAAGCAGGTTCTCGAGAGCCCCACAGAGCACGCTGTCTGCCTGAGGCTTTCCCAAAGTTGGGGCGACCAGACAGTTTTCTCATGTTTGAGTACCCTTGTGTCTAATGCAGGGAAAACTCATGGTGCAGCCTTTCCCTCAGCGGGATGTTGTCTAAACTCCTCTCTCAGTCAAGCCTTTTGGTTTTTTTTGTCTTAAAACTCACAGGACAGGGTGTACAAGTCAGGTATATATCAGAATGCATTAAGGACTTCCCTGTATTGTTATTGGACTGAAAACTTCCCAGCACTACCATAGCTACACTCAACACCTCACTTGTGGTTCCTATAGAGATTAACCCCAGTTCTCTCTCTTTTCCTCTGTTCCCCATCATATTACTCCTTGTTCCTTCCTGTATTCCCTACCTACATTTGTTTAGCCTGGAGGCTGGCCAAGAGATGATATCTGCTCTGGCTTGCCCAGACCCATGTACTTGTGAAATGGTCAGACTGGTGCTTCCCTTGCTTGGGTAAATGCCATGTCTGTACTGCTGTACATCTCAGTAAATAGGCAGTACCGCTGCTAGGTAGGACAATCAGTGGAAAAGGAAATGTAGAAACAAAATCTGGGATGAAAGGAGACAACAAACATTACTTCCAAAATTTGATTAAATGGAAGAATCTGAAGGCTCATTAACAATTTTACTGAATTTAAGGTGGGCATTTTTATACCAATGAGAACAAACTGGAGACCAAATTACTTTGGTTGAGTTTCAATTAAAAAAAAAAAAAAAAAAGAAAAGAAAACAAAATGTTTTCTACATTGTTCACCTGATGTCTATTATTCAGTGAGTCATAAGTCTTTCATTTATAAACAGAAATGTTCTTAGAATTTGAGAAACAGAAAAATATTTTCTGCAAAACTACTTTTGGAAGAAAAGCAATCTTCAATAAAAATATATCCCAAGCATTGTTTGAAAAATCACAGAATCACAGAATGGTAGGGGTTGGAAGGGACCTTCAGAGATCATCTAGTCCAACTCCCCTGCCAAAGCAGGTTCACCTAGAGCAGGTTGGACAGGAACACATCCAGGTGGGCTTTGAATATCTCCAGAGAAGGAGACTCCACAGCCTCTCTGGGCAGCCTGTTCCAGTGCTTTGCCACCCTCAAAGTAGTTTATTCTCCTGCTGAGATGAAATTTCCTGTGTTCTAGTTTGTGTCTGCTGCCCATTTTCCTGTTGCTAGGCATCACTAAAAAGAATCTGGCCCCATCCTCTTGACACCCACCCTTTAGATACTTATAATCACTGATGAGATCCCCTCTCAGTCTTCTCTTCTCCAGGCTAAACAGACTTAGATCTCTCAGCCTTTGCTCATAAGAGAGATGCTTCATTCCCTTGATCATCTTCGTAGCCCTCCGCTGGATTGTCTCCAGTAGTTCCCTGTCTTTCTTGAACTGGGGAGCCCAGAACTGGACACAGTACTCCAGACGTGGCCTCACCAGGGCAGAGTAGAGGGGAAGGATGACCTCCCTCGACCTGGTGGCCACACTTTTCTTAATGCACCCCAGGAGATCATTGGCCTTCTTGGCCACAAGAGCACATTGCTGGCTCATGGTCAGCTTGTTGCCCACTAGGACTCCCAGGTCTATCTCTGCAGAGCTGCTTTCCAGCAGGTCAACCGCTAACCCGTACTGGTACATGGGGTTAATCTTCCCTATGTGCAGGACTTTACACTTGCCCTTGTTGAACTTCATTAGGTTCTTCTCTGCCCAACTCTCGAGTCTTTCCAGGTATTGCTGAATGGCATTCGCAGCCTTCTGGTGTGTCAGCCACTTCTTCCAGTTTTGTGCCATCAGCAAACTTGCTGAGGGTACACTCTGTTCCCTCATCCAGGTCGCTGATGAATATGTTGAACAAGACTGGACCCAGTACCCACCCCTGGGGAACAGTGCTACTTGCAGGCCTCCAACTGGATTCTGCGCTGCTGATCACAACCCTTTGAACTCTGCCATTCAGCCAGTTCTCAATCCACTTCACTGTCCACTCATCTAACCCACACTTCCTAAGCTTACCTACAAGGATGTTATGGGAGACAGTGTCAAAAGCCTTCCTGAAGTTGAGGTAGACAATGTCCACTGCTCTCCCCTCATCTACCCAGCCAGTCATGCCATCTTAGAAGGCTATCGGATTGGTCAAGCATGATTTCCCCTTGGTGAATCCATGTTGACCACTCCCGATAACCTTCTTTTCCTTTGCATGCTTAGCGATGACATCCAGGATGAGTTGTTCCACCACCTTTTCAGAGCTGAAGGTGAGGCTGACTGGCCCATAGTTTACCAGGTCCTCCTTCTTACCCCTTTTTGAAGACTTGTGTGACATTTGCTTTCCTCCAGTCCTCAGGGACCTCTCCTGTTCTCCATGAACTTTCAAAGATGATGGAACATGGCTTTGCAATAACGTCTGTCACCTCCCTCAACACTCATGGGTGCATGCCATCAGGGCCCATGGATTTGTGGGCGTTAAGTTTGCCTAAATGACCTCTAACCCAATCCTCTTTGACCAAGGGAAAGTCTCCCTTTCTCCAGGCTTTCTCTCTTACCTCCAGGATCTGGGATTACTGGGGGCCAGCCTTATCAGTAAAGACTGAAGCAAAGAAGGCATTCAGTAACTCCGCCTTCTCTGCATCCTCTGTCACCAAGGCACCGACCTCATTCAGCAGCGGGCACACATTTTCTCTGGTCTTTCTTTTACTACTGATGTACTTGAAGAAGCCCTTCTTATTGTCCTTGACATCCCTTTCTGGGTTTAATTCCAAGTGAGCCTTTGCCTTCCCTATTTTCATCCCTGCATACTCTGACAGAGTTTCTATACTCCTCTCAAGTGGCCAGTCCATTTTCCTATGTTCTGTAAACTTCCTTCTTCCATCTGAGTTTTTCCAGAAGCTCCTTGCTCATCCATGCAGGTCTCTTGCCTCCTTTGCCTGATTTCTTACCCATAGGGATGCACCGATCTTGAGCTTGGAGGAAGTGGTTCTTAAATATTAACCAGCTCTCTTGCACCCCGCTTCCTTCTAGAGCCTTAGCCTATGGGATTCCTCCAAGTAGGTCTTTGAAGAGGTCAAAGTCAGCTCTCTTGAAGTTCAGGGATGTAATTCTACTTTTTGCCATGCTTCTGCCACACAGGATCCTGAACTCCACCATCTCATTGTCACTGCAGACAAGGCTACCTCCAGCCTTCACGTCCTTAATTAGTCCTTCTTTGTCAGCACAAGGTCCAGCAAAGCACCTCCCCTCATTAGTTCCTCCACCACCTGTGTCAAAAAGTTACTATCAATGCGCTGCAGAAACCTCCTGGACTGTGAATGCCTGGCTGTGTTGTCTTTACAGCAAATATAAGGGTGGTTGAAGTCTCCCATGAGAACCAGGGACTGTGATTGTGAGGCCACTTTCAACTGTCTGTAGAAGGCCTCATCAACTTCCTCTTCCTGATCCGGTGGTCTGTAGTAAACACACACAACAGTGTCTCCCATATTAGCCCGCCCCTTAATTCTTACCCATAAGCTCTCAACATGTTCTTCATCAACCCCTAGGCAGAGCTCGATACATTCCTGTTGCTCTCTCACATAAAGAGGAACTCCACCACCTCACCCCGCTGGCCTGTCTTTCTTAGAAAGTACGTAGCCATCCATGACAGCATTCCAGTCATGCAGGCTATCCCACCATGTCTCTGTAACTGCAATGAGGTTATGGCCCTGTGACCACACAGAGATCTCTAGTTCTTCCTGCTTATTCCCCATGCTGCGTGTGTTGGTGTACAGGCATTTCAGACAGGTAATCAAGCATGCAGGTTTCCCTTGAGGGGTGCAAGAGGGTCCACCACAGCCATACAAACCCTTGAGGTGCTGGGCCTTCTGGATCTCATCTTGGGATGCAGGTAAGTAACATTTGTTGCTGCTCTGGTTGGCCTGGCTTATTCCCCAGTTGGATGCAATAGTATGAGCATTGCCATCATGGACCCCAGCCCCCAAGTCCTTCACTTTAAAGCCCACCTCAGCAAGTTGGCCAACCTGCTGCCAAAGATTCCCTTGCCTCTTCTAGACAGGGGGATCCCATCCCTCTCTAACAGGCCATATTCATCAAAGAATGCCCCGTTGTCATAAAAGCCAAAACCCTCATGGCAGCACCAGCCACGTAGCCAGGAGTTGATATGCATTATCCATCCATTTCTGGTTGCTCCCTTTTCTGTAACTGGTAAAATGGAGGAAAAGATAACTTGGGCACCTTTTTTTCTCACTTGTATCTCCAGGGCTTTATAGTCCTCCTTGATTCTGCCCAGGTTCCGGCTTGTGGTGTCATTCATGCCCACATGAAAGAGTAAGAGTGGATAGTAGCCCGTACTTCTGACAAGTTGTGTCACTCTCTTGGCAACATCTCAAACTTTAGGTCCCGGAAGGCAGCATACCTCATGTGACTGCCTGTCAGGACGGCAGATGGGCACCTCAGTGCCTTTTAACAGAGAGTCACCCACTACAAGCACTCGTCGTTGTTTTTTGCGATATCTACTGCATGCTGCTGGTGCAGTTTCTCATGGCAGACCTTGCTGCTGGGTGTCTGTAGCTGTTAAAGCTTCAAACATATTTTTTATTTTGATTATTATGTGTGTATTATACTAACCCAAGGCAGTATAATTTGCTTTAGCATTAGCTACAAAACTCTTTCAGTTTACCTCTCTTGGCACACAAACTAGGGACCATTGTGCTACAGAAAAGGGAAGGGGCTAGAGTGCCTCTTTTTTTATCTGTAAATTTCTGCCACCCTATTTGTGTTTCCTGGTGCTTTTTCCCCACCTGGATGCCATGAGCTTCTTTTAATGAATGGGTGTGCAAGAGGTCATGATGTTGTGCTATGTGTGTGTATTATACTGAGTCCTTGTAAGGGGTCAGTCATGTGTGTGGAGGTCACAGTCACAAAGCACTGGTTCAGCATAAAATTTTCTGATGAACTTTGGTGTAATATGAAGTCAAAAGAAATTTCTTGTAAAACCCTTAATCCCTGAAGCACAAATGTTCTCAAAATGTTGCTCAGTCTTCACCAAAGAAGATGAAAACAAATTCCCGTTATGTGTCATTTTTGCATACAGAAAGCAATAGTCTCAGTCCCAGCTTTGAAGAAAAGTAGTTCCAATGAAATGCAGATTGGATCAACTGCTTTTCAATATGCATGTTAGGACCAAATAAGGATCTTTGCCCAGATAAAGTTATGAACAAACAAAAAGCTGGCCAGTTTTAACATTTCCGCCCCAGAATGTTATTGATAGAAAAGATTCTAGATATAATTAATATTAATAATATATCATTAATAATTTAATACTTGGGCCTGAAATATTTGCATCTTTTGCCCCAATGAGAAGAAGGATTTTGCTATTTCCTGCCAGGAGCTCTGTATGCGAATTCAAGAACAAGCAGTTCATCCCATGACATTTCCTTACGCTCAAACAGACAAGGTGACACATAAAGCCCAGGGGCAAAGGGAAACCTGATAGCTATATAGCTGAGCTGGAGTCGGAAGTGGTGAATTCCCTGGACCACAGGGAAAGCTTCCTGTTCTTTGTAGATGAGCCTATTATTGGAATACACTTGCCTGCAGTTAATCCTCAAAGTAATTAAATGGAAAGGAAGCAATTAAATCACTGAAAAGGAATTGCATCTGGTTCAGAGGGAAAAATCCAGGCCTAGGAAGTATTTCAGTGATAGCTGGATGTACTCAGTGTAAACAGGTATCTTCCTGTTTGCACAGATAATTAACATTTATATGCTAAGAATATCTTGCGGTAATCAAATGAGGTTGAAAAGCAGAAGTTGTCATTATTGTGGCCTATGAAGAACTAAGCAGAGAAATGTTGGTGTATATTTTTCCTGTGATGAGATAAAATTAAAAACCATGCCCCATATTTTCATCTTGCATACACATTAGCCTGGCACCTTGAAGGCTGGTAAAGTGATGTTCATACACATCTGTTAAGAGAACCTAGCTCAGCATTTCAGTAAGCCAGTAAGCACATCCCAGAGAAGGAAGACCGCAAAAATGAAAATGAAGGACATGACTCATACAAGTGTCCAAAGAGAAAGATTAGACAAGTTCAGAAGAAGCTTGGAGTGAGTCCTGAAAATTGTGTCAGGGCTATGCAAAGCAAGACAGTATGTTTTAAAGTCTGACAGAAATCTTTAAATAAATACAATTTTGAATGTGTTGAAAGCACCGATTGCTTTAGAATTCTCTTTTGCACTTGTTGGTACTCACAAGATAGGGAATATTACTGTATTTTTAAAGTGCAGCTTTTGCTCAGGCTGTAGCAAGGAATCCTATACATTGCCCTAGTCTATAGGATAATTGCTGGAAAGCCATCGGGAAGATCTTGGAGAGATGTGCTCATTAAAGTTCTGACTGACACTTTTGTATTTGCAGTGCTAGAAAACAGGTAGTTAAAAAGCAACTGTGTTCATTAAAAATCTATAGCGGAGAACAGCGATTCTATTGTAAGAACGTAAGGAACCATAAGAGCTTCTCTTCTCCTTTTCTTTGTCTTGCTTATGTGTTTTATTTTTCCTTTGCCCTGTTCCCTGGCACACTCTGGTGTTATACGGGATCTCACTGTTTTCACTGTTGCTGTCCCCTAAGAAGCTGGAAGCTGGGCTGGCTGAAGGCAAAAAGTGTTGTCTTGATAATGAGTGAACAACTATAGGTAAGGTAGGATAAGCTGCCTGGAACACTAGCAGTGAATACTGGCAAGTGATGTTTGCTGTGGCTGAGCACAAGGGAGTGATACAGAAAAGAGAGCTGACATGGTTAAAACAGCAGACTCCAAAGCATACTTGTGCAAAAAGACTAGCGAGAAAGAAGCTGGTGGTAGGAACTAAGACCTAAGAGGATGAGGGTAGGGATGGGAGTTGTAGGTGTTTAATTGGACAAAAAAGGTCATATCTGACAGGTGATCCAATGGCAAAGATGCAACCTTTTTGCTCAGATAAAGATAAATCTCAGCTGAAAAAAAGTGTCCAGGTTATTGATCTGAGACACAAGCATTTGCTGCTGGGGCAGGGAGATGGGAGTGAGGGTTTGGGGAGAGAACAGCAATACTGACTGACCTTTGGTAGCAAATGTTACATACCTCCCTCTTCATTACTTGCTGGGAAGAAAAAATGTCATTATGTGTTATGTATGGAGGATCAAACTTTACCTTTGAGTGCACGTTGCTGTGCTCTTATTGTTATTAGCCCAAATCCAAAAGAGGTCCTTGCTGCAGCCAGACCTAGAACCTTACTTTTTATCTTCTATCAGTCTTTACCTTGCTTCAGTCTCTCTCCTGCTCTCATAGAATCAAATGCAAGATGTCAGTTAGCTACATCATCATTTCCTTCAAGATCAGCCCCTCGAGCTATACATTGTCATTGCTGTAATACAGGTAGTACAGTACTTGAATGCATAGTTCCCCATAAACTCCTGTCTACCCGTGTCAGACTTTTATAGAAAGGAATTTTAATATTCAGGTTGCAGGGTGTGGAATTTATGCAAATGGGACTTATTACTATATCAGATAATAGATAGATAATTGTGTAGTTCTCACTGTGTAATATTCCCTTGCATTCTTAGAGACTTGTGTGGCAGGACCAGTACAATTGAAGTTTGTGTGGTACTTCCAGAAAGGTCCAGTTTTGGTACTTACCTAAGAGCAGTCACTGTGGTTGACGTTTTTTTGTGTTCAACACTGCCATGTGCTGTTTTATTTTGTTTTCTTTTCAGATGTTTGCAAAAGTGGGAATGTCTGCAGGAAATCAGGTTCTTCAGCCTATGCTGGAAAGATTCTTTCTCAACAGCATTAGGTTTCTTACCTTTGAGGCAAGGACTAGCGATGGGGTAGCAGGTAACCTTTGTACCAAGAATCTACTTTCAGCTGTCTATGATCTTTGCCAAGCTGGAAGGTTTCAGAAAAATTTTTGTTTGTTCAGTAGAGACTACTGAGACTTTAATGAACAAGCCCCATTCCTCCCCCATGCCATCTGCAGCAACATGCTAGAAATCCACTGAACTGACAGAAAATTATACTCCCTGTGTAAATGCAGGTACTGCAGCTGCCTACCATGGCTCAGTGGGATGCTGGACATAAGGAAGAAGAAAGAGAGGGTGGCAAAGGAAACTGCAGGACTCTGCAGTTAAAAATGAATTGGGAGCATGGAGAAGGAGGAATGGAACCAGAAAGAGGAAATATAATTTAAGACTACATCTCCATATATATACATGAAGAACTGAATTGAAGTTGATCAGACAACCTTAATAGTGTAATTTCTTATTTCTGGTGTCCTTTTCTATACAAACTTGATGACCTTTTAGGCTTACTTCTGCTGCCCATACTTCAGCACTTACTGCTATTTGCAATGCCCTGGACTATCCGCAGGCAGTTGACAGATATAACACAGGACCTACAGAGTTGTGCGCTGCTACAGCCAAGCAGGGTACCCTGGAGTGTTTCACATGGTACTGGACACCTTTGTAAGGGTGCATGAATTGGTCCCTCAGTGTATTTTTTGGGGTGGTAATACATGTTCTTAGGGTGCTAAGTGCCATTTGTGTTACTCAGAATCAACAAGGAAGGTTCCCCCTTGCAATGAACTCCACATCTGGCTCTGCTGCTCCAGCTCGGCATTTCTAAGCCATCCTGCTATGGCTGAAGGAGGGCTGCAAACACCCATTAATTCTTGCTGCTGCAATGGTTTCAAGAGAATTGTTGTCAAGTTGACACAACTGAATACTGCCTTAAGGTTACTTGAGTTTATGGTGAGACTATCAGTTTGGATGCCGGCTACTCAGTTTCCTCTCTTTCTTTTTCCTATTTCTTAGAAAAAGCCTTAGACATCTCACTGAGAAAGCGAACAGATCAAGTACCATAGTGTAAGATGCTTTATGATTTTGTATGAAGAGCAGAATTTGGCAATCAAAATTTTTTCTAGGTAGATTCTTGCATTTAGACCCCTTATAAATACCATCTGAATTTACCAGTCCCAAAGTTGTGTCAAACATAGATGTGGATCATATTCTAGTTGTTTATTCATGCAATATATTCTTTTCTTTTCAACTCTTTTGGATTCCTGCATCACCTTGAGTACATTCATTCCTACTGTAGCTGGACTGTTGCAAAACAACGTCACCAAAACAATTTTGAAGTGAGTATGCAGCTGTTTTCCTAGGAGTGGTATACACTGTCCACAGGAACAAAAACCACAAGGTTTTATCTGGAATCCTAAAGGGCCAGCTAACAGGCTTGTGCTGGGGGAGAATACAGGACTCATGGAAGATTTAGGTCAATTATTTCGCTGTTCCAGTAGTGCTAGTCCTAGGGCTGAAATTGCAGATAACAGCGGGTAGTCCTCAGTGTTGTTAAACTTCATTTATTTTGGAGTGCTAGCAATAAAAGGCCAATTTCATTTACATTTTTAGCTATTCCTAACTTACTACACCTGAGGAATGACTTCCCAAAGGTGTGTAGAGAGCAGTTATCTCTGCAGTATGCTATTCTGGCTACTGTGAAGAGGGAACAGGAACACATAAACTGCCAGTTGGTTTGCTGTGGTTTTGATAACTGTAGAGTTTTTCTTACTTTATGGCAGGAGAAGCTGCATCCATGCTGCCATTGTGCTGTGTGGGGAAGGTAGAACTTTGGAAATGTTGAAGGTTGGTTGCTTAGTCTCTTTGAGAGCAAATAAATAAACAAAAATGTATTTAAAACTGCCTCAAAACCATGGCAACACTTCAGTAATAGAAACTGAATCAATGTATCAGTGACACTGCAAAATCCCCCTTTTCTCTCTGCATCCTGCAATGAATGAAATTCTTGCAGCCTCAAAGCATGGAAAACTTATGATTCAAGCTTGTTTTTTTCCACAAGTGTCATGTAACACTTTGAAGAACATGGTGCAGCTGCTAGGCAAGTAGGCTAAAGCTATAGGACTAGTGAGTACAAGAGTGAATGCATCAAGCAAGCAAAACCGGACAAGCTGCAGTATTTAATGCCCTTATAAATCAGGATGCCTGCTCAGCCTTTGCTTTGTGCTATAGGGGAGGATATGACGCATAGCAACTAACAGATTACGTAATGCAGCTACAATATTTTTTTTAAATTAAGTTCTTTCCCTATCTATCAATCATATTTTATCTCCAGTTGCAATAATTTAAAATTAACAAAAATGAGCTGTTCGGCGATGTCATTTTTATAAAAATTCAACAGTCTTGCCACAGATAAAACTAGGCAAGAATAAAGAGAGGTGCTGGTACACTAGGTGCACTGTAACCCTACATGGAGAGAAGAGCAATGCACAGCAGGGATACCTTCTGCTTGTCGGAGAAGGATCCCAGGGGAAGATACAAATGAAAAAAAATAAATATCAGTCATACACGTTTTTAGATTCAAGAGTGTGCTAACCAAATATAGGAGAAAGATCCTCCATTCCCAGACTGTCTGGTAAAATGAGATGCCCCCTGTAGGGGTCCTTTAAGTCCAGGGCTGGTGTGACTGCACAAGTCACGCCGTGCGAAGTCAGGCCTGGCGATGACATAACCTGCCAGCTGGAGGGGACTTCCCCGAAGGAGCCCATGTCATCGCTCGCTTCTCAAAACACTCCAGAGGCTTTCAAGGACTTCTGGAAACTGGATATAGCCAAGAGCAGCTGTTGTAACAGGTGTGGTGTTCAGTGATCCCTCAGGGTTAGATCCACAAGGGATTGAAAGCGCCACTAGCTCTGACTTTTAGGGGACAGCTTGTGAATCTGTGATCCTCACATCCTCTTTTTTTTCAGCTATCTTTCGACGTGTTTAAAGCCCATCCAAGCCTCAGCCTTGGGGAGGAGGAGGAGGCTGGCTTGTCCTGCCAACACAAGGACTGAATCAGGACTTCCTTCTCCCTGGTGAAGGCTGCAAGCGGCTAGGGGATGGCTCCTGTTTTGGTCCTTGCCCAAGTGGACATTTCACTGTGCCACTGGAACAGCCTCAAGACAGGAGGCATCAAGGCCAGCTTCTCCTCCTCTTGGGTGGCCTGGAGCAAGGTGGACAGCATCTTCCACCATGCTGCAGCAGGTCAGTGGCTGTCAGACAAGAGAAGGGGGTCAATCCCAGAGTGACCATGGCAATCACAGCATAGATTCAGAGCTACCGACAGAGGCAGGCACAAGACACACCTCCAGTCCAGTGGATCACACAGTGGAAGTATGATGCATTAACTATGAAATATGTCTTTTGATGATTCATACCATAAATTAAAGGTTATCCTAATTCTTTTCAGTACAAAATGTACTTTAAAGAGTTATTCTCCTGGTATGAATCACCTAACCAGTCCTCCCTCTAGATTAGCAACAGAGACTAAAGTACAACTGGTCAGGAAAAAGGATATAAATTAACTGTAAACTTTTCTGCTCATTTTGAATTGGGGAACATATTCTGTTTAAGATAACATTTTCAAGAGAACCAAGTCTCCAAAGATTGGATTCAGGCACCTCTAAATGCAGACTTTGAGGCTTCCTTCATAGCGTGGGTAACTGATTTGGCCAGGCAGTTCTCAGTGTTGCCCCAGCCTGTGCTGGGGTGGTAGAGGACTGGCAGCTAGCAAGAGGAACCAGGGGCTCAGCTGCCTTTCAGAGCTGTATGGGGGCTGGTAGGGAACCAGAAACCTTGGAAGTATGACAGTTGCAGAAACAGGTCAGCTGGGCAATTTGGGGAAGAAATTGGCAGGGTATCCAGAGCCTGAAAGTCCCTGACATCCATCTGGGGCACTTGGGGAAGCAGGCAGGGAGAGGCAGAGAAGTGGGTGAGCAGGGCAGATCTTCTCCTAAACTGCCTTATTTTGGTCAAAAGCTTTGACAGAACTGCATATTCCTGCAGAAAACTGAATATGTAGCTTTTTTCCAAGGGGGATGTTTCAACTAGTCTTCTTTAATTTCCTGACTTTTGGATCCTGCAGGCTTAAAGGCTTAAATGCAGTGGTAGAAGGCTTTACTTACAGGTGTGATCTTCAGCCCGTTCACAGCTCTAGCAGTGTACTGTCCCTGAACGTTCAGATTATGTTTGAGGTTTGGACCATGGGGACAGAACAAGAACTCTTGATTTGAACTTGAAAGAAAAAGATGAGATAAATAGTGGGAGGAAGGACCACCTACACACCAAACTGAGTGAATGGTATGGTTGTGCACTGAAGGTATTTTTAACAACAAGGTCTACTGAACCTTGCCAAACGAGCTGCAGCCCATCCTAGCACAGTTCAACCCCTGGAGAAGGATTTGACTCTCACTGCTGCAGTGTGTGACACAACTGAATAATGATCAGCTTTTTGAGCAGTGATGAGCTCTGGAGTCTATTACTAGGTCAAGGAGAGGGGCTGGGTTTGAGAAAGAGAATAGTTTAAAAAGACAAGGATATCTTTAATGGTTTAATCAGCCCACAAGACACTGTCAGGCACTGGGTAAGATTACAAAGAGTCAAATGTGATCTGGAGATGGTCTGCAATAACAGGGAAGCCGTGGACAGGATCTTCTCTAAGTTAATTTAAGAAGTTCTGATCTTCCCCAGCCTTTGTTTGTTGAGGTTCATGAGTTCAGTCAATGATAAAGAAACCGAGTTCTAAAAGTTTTCAGGAGAAAGGAGAGGAATAGGCACAAGTTTTGGCCTGGGCAATGGCTTCTGGAAATGTATACAGATCGAAGTAGCCATGCTCTACCACTAGATAAGCACAAGAGGAGGAACAACGTGGTTTAAGAACAGTAACCAGGTATTTTTAGGATCTTCTAGAGACAAAAAAAGGAAAGACACAATTTATTAAAAGTGTGCCAGAAGTGCCAAATTTCAATTCTTTTTTCCTTCTGCAACGTCCAAAACATTCAAGTTTTTGTAAGACCACCAGAATAATTTGAAAATATTCAGGATTTATAAACTGAGTTTTAGAATTTGCAATAGCAACAAGATTTTTACTCAGGGAAAGTTTAAAGAGCTGATGAAAACTAAATTACTGCCACTGAACCATAACTTCAAGCAAGAGGAAACGAACTAAAGTATTAAATGCATCAGAAATAAATTGCAAGCTTTTTCTTCAGTGAGTTTATTGTTCCTTGTACTTGGGATACCACATACAAAACAGTGGTTATTACAAGTAGCTGCTATCTCTAACTGCCCTATTATTAGCACCTACTGCTCTCGGAAGTCTTAACTAATTTACATTTTTATCATAAAAGAACACTGTACTTTTCTTTTTAAAAGTGAATCTACTCCACTCTTTCTTTATCAGTCTTATTCTTCAGCTTTCTAAGCTTATTTCTTAAATCAATGTGGTATTTTTATTGCTTTCTGCTAAATTCTTTCTGCCCATAAAAGTATTCTAAAACTGTTTTTCAAATTCAGAAACAGTCTTCTAGATGAGTATTACACAGAATTGCTGTTTTCAGAACACATGTACGCTTCTCAGATTACTGAGTAAAGTCAGTCTCACCTAAGGATGTGAGAAGGCAGATAGCTTTTACTATAAAAAAGTGCCTAGGTAGGCAAATGCTATCTTCAGTTTTATGACTTTAGATTTGAAGACATCTTATTATAAATGAAATGCAGGTAATTACAGAAGAAAAACAATTAAAAAAATCCGAATAAAGTAAAAGAATCAGAAATAAAAGAAGTAGCTTACTGTACACGTTAAATTTTTATATGACTAGGAAAAGCTTTTCTGCATAAACATTTATTCTTGAATTGTTTCTATTCATAAGTCATTCACATTTATTTTTGCAGCCTTACTGACATATGCTTGTTAGGCCTGAGATCAGTATGTAAGCCATAAAACTTGAAATGCATTGCTTTCCAAAGTATGTTAAGCTTCTATTGTATAGTATTGTGACTGTGAGGATGTGTTGAGATGCTCATATCAACACATATCATAATACATGGATGTACTGAGGGTAGGTGATGCAGATAAAGAATTGGTTGACCCTCAGAGAAGAGTTTATATTCCCTGGTCTCTTTTAATGTGTGTGATTATAAGAATTTTCCCCATCTGTCCTTTTGTTCTGAAAAAAGATATGTTCATGGAACTGACCAGCAGATGCTTCACTGTTAAACCACTTCCAGAGTAGTAAGGATATCATGTGACTACTTCTCTGTATGATTTCTTGCTTTGCTTGATTTCTTGTTCTTTCAGGTTTAAAGCTGCTTCAGGCAAAACAAAATAACAGAGTTGGCATGTTCCATACATGTAAGAGAAATATTGCTTTTATTATACTGTTTCGGTTGTGAGGTTTATTCAAAATTAATATCGTGATAAACATTGTTTTTCACTGCTGTTTCTTTTTCATAACCTGATTTGTCCTCCATGAAGAGCATGAAAGCTGTACTACATCCAGCCATGTATTTTCATACATTTCTTTCATGTAAAAGTGTCATTATATTGCTGCACTTGGTCTTCAGCTCAAATAGGTAAATAGATATTTTGGTATTGTGAAAAAATACAAAAGGATAAATTTCTACTTTTTTTTCTATATACAGCTATTATAGGTCCAAAGGATGATCTACATCACATCATTTTGATGAGTGTTTTAATATTTTAACTAGTGAAATAGAACTAACCAATTCTTTTAAGAAAACTTCATATTGTGAATATTTCTCCTAGATTTCTCTCAAATGCAGAAGCACGGCCTCTGTATCTTCAGTTTTATTGTGCTATGGATCTGCATGCCTGCTGTGAAACACAAGCATATTTTCATGCTTTCAAAGGACTGGAATTTATATACAACCATCTGACAACCTAATCATTCTCTTAGAAATCATCGGGTTAGAGCTTTGCTTTACTTTTTTCATTAGTATCCATTAAAACAGCAGGATAGATTTCTTGGCAAGACTGTAGCAGCTCCATCGTTGGAGATCTCTTAGAACTTGCTGGACAAACATCTATTTTGAGCATCATAAAACAAATTAATCCTAATTTTGGACAGAGTGATGAATTAGATATCCCCTAGCAGCACTTCCAATTCCATGATTAGATCATGTTTCCTGAAAAAGAGCATATAATATGATTTCTGGCACATGGAGATTCTGAATCAGGCTGTAGATTGACCCTATTGTCCAGATGGTCACTTCTCAGCAGAATGGCAGGGAGTGTGGGGAAAAAAAAAAAACAAAACGATAAGGGTATTTATAGGTAGATGTTGAATAAAACCTTACTGGGAATATGACAAATAGCTGGAGAATGTAAGACATTCATCTGAGAATCCAAGAAAGAACTCTTTATCCCAGCATGTAGCCTGAGATGCCTCACAGAGATTAAAAAATGGTGAAAGAACAAATTTTAGCTGCTCATTTGGGGTGAGATGGAAAGAAATTTTAAGTGTACAGAAGCACTTTTTTTGCCATTTGTGTCAATAGTTTGAAGAGGAAAAAAGCCACATGGTATTTACCATAGTGCTAAGGTCTTAGAAGTAAACAATAACAATAGTTAGAAAAGGCTGGAGAATTTGTTAGAACACTTGTTTTTCAGCATTTTTCTGTCAGCCTGTGAGCATTGAGAGTTCTATAATATTTTAGAAGTTCAAAATCCTTTATATTCATTAGAAATTGCTATCTGTGCTAGAGCAGCACCTGGAGACTCTAAAGGACTTTTGGCCTTTTGAAGGTAAATGCATACCTGCAATGCTCAGAAGCAATGCATTTCCCACAGAGTTCAAATTCTAATCAGAAAAGCCAAGGAAAATATTCCTAGTTTGTGAGGGGGTTTGTGTGGGGTTTTTTTTTTTGTTTTTTCTTTTAATTTGCAGAAACAAATGCAGACAAAGAGTACATCTGTTGCTTAAAATTTGTACAGGAAACCTACGGTACATATCAGAACTGAGTCCATCGCTGCCAAAGGTCCTTCTGTAGGCGTATAATCATTTTAATTGTAAGCAGACAGTAATTCTACAATCAGATCTACAAGTTGCAAGAGAGCACTTGAAGTAATCCAATGGCAGGCCAAAGACCTCTGCTTATAAACCATCAAGAATCATCAAGAGTGGTTGTACATTTGTATGTTTGTTTGCATACCCTGTTGTATGTACCTGAAACTGAGTTTCTGCTTATGCAATGTATGGTTATTTAATACATTTGTCAGAATAACATCAACAATGCAGTTTGTTGATGAGAAAAAACTAAGTAATTGAAGTAGAAGGCTACTAGAGAGAGAAAAAATGGTCTGGTTATGGCTTAATAAATACAGAGGGGAGATTTCTGTACCAAATGTCTTAAGTACAGTCTCTAGACAGGGCAGAATACTGAAGGAACTGCATTCCCAGTTTGGGAGGTTTGTCAGGAAGAAAATCAAGATCTGCTATCACATTTTAGAAGGTAATTTTTGAAGTGAAAAACTTCATAAGATTAAACTGTGGGCACTCAGCCACCCCATGTGAATCCATAATTTGTCATTCTACAAGGTCATAAATCACCATGACATCAACAGATCCCAGAAGACTTAGCTTGGATGACACAACTGGGAACAATATTAAATGATAAAAATAAAAGAAAGACCACATGGAGAACAGGGAAAACCAACAAGATCTAAGGTGCTTCTTTTAGTCACACAACATGTTGCAAATATTAGCCACGTATTTTTGCATGTAGTCAAACCAACATAATCTGCTTGGTGAAGACAGGAAGAGAGACATATGAAGTAGCTGGAACAGGAAAAAAATGAAGCATGTCTCATATTTTGTGAGTTAAATAAATACAAATTAATTTTTTTTTCACTTCCATTCAGTATTATAAAAATCAAACAATACAACCCACAATATACACTAAGTCTATGGATGAAATGAAAAAGACATTTAAAAAAATCTATTTTCATTCATCTGATGGAGTTTTTAGTCATGCTGAAGGCATACTTACTCAAATTGTGATAGAAATATATTTTACTATCCATTGTCTACCTTGTCAAATGTTTTGTTTACAGAGAAATGAGTGTATATACACTTCAAATATGAAGGTTTATTTTTAAGAAATCTGGCTGATAACTAGTTTACTGTTATGCCACTAGTTTATTAGAAATTAGCTTAAGTTTTCTAGCATTATTTATCTAAGGAAATTATCACAGTTAATATAATTTTTAGAATTCTTTACTGAACGAAAATGTTGCTGGAATTGGTTAAATTTATTGGGGAGACCTTATTTCTTTTTATACTTAACAATTTTTGTTTACACTAGTGCCTTATATCACTTCCATAGACATGTTAGCTACATCTCTGGTTGATTATACTCGCATTATAGGCAGTGCTCCTGGCAGTTGCCAGGCACAGAAAATTGTGGAAACCAAAGTTATGTGCTTTTTTGCTGTTCAAGTATAGGGTTCCTGAAGTAGATCTGACCTGGACTGGAGCTTGGGACTATTTATATCTTGATGCCTACTGGGCTCCCAGTTGAGAATTCCTGCCCAGCTGCCAATCCATGGGTTACATTTTCCAGCCAGTCTCCACTGTGACTGAGACCTTCCCAATTGCTCTGTCAGTTATGGTGGGAATCAAATTACGCAAACATGGCAGAAAGACTGAGTGCAGTGGAGACGAAGGTGGAAACATTGGCTGTGGAAGGGACAGGGTCTGTCCAGCTGGAGGGACTCATCAAAGGGAGCTCGGGTTTAACACCAGATTTGGTTGACTGGGTACATTTGTGAAGAACAATAAAACTCTGTGTTATGGTTAGAGCACAGTGCCTTAACTCTTCTTGGCCAGTGGGAAAAAATCCCCTGAACAAACCTGCTTGCAACTCTTCACTCAGCAGAGGTATCCCCATCCACTACTGCTTACCACCAAAGGCTTCTCTTGCATAAAGTCTACGTTGGTGTCTGACCAAGGCAAACAGAAAAGGAGACTGAAAAGTCTTACTCATTCCTGCCTCTGAGCCTCCTCTTGAGGCCCTCAAGAACCCCGAACTGACTGCCAAACATAAAAAAATAAATGTCAAATTATTACGCATTGGAATATTTTTCAGGTACTGTTACCTATGGTGAGGGTTAAGGAGAGGAAATGTGACAGAATAAAAGCAAACCAAAATGAAACAGCATCCCTACACCTGCAATTTAGTAATTAGAGTGCCAAGCCCTTAGACACCCATCTCCTGAAAGAGGACAGAGGCACAAAGTTCGGTACCTCACCTCCACATTCAGTTTGTGCAGGGGGTTGAGAGCTTTGGCATGAACCCTTTCATTGCAACTGAGGGACACTCTGGGCTACGCAGCAGAAAAACAAGAAGCTGTCAAGTGAATCTGAGATGTCACTGGTTCCCACATGGGGCAGAGAAGCAAGGAGTGCTCTGTCCCCTTGATGCCCAGGGCCTGTAATGTCCTTGGAGGGAGGGAAGC
Source organism: Pluvialis apricaria (assembly GCA_017639485.1). NCBI lineage: Eukaryota > Metazoa > Chordata > Aves > Charadriiformes > Charadriidae > Pluvialis > Pluvialis apricaria. The sequence goes on along the minus strand of CM030007.1, from coordinate 173,017,239 downwards.
TGAGACTTGTCTTCCAGAGAAGGGACCGCTGCCTACTGTGAGCAGTAAAGGTGGCAGGGAAGCTGTTATAGCTGTGCAATAACATTGTGGCATAGTGGAAAGGTGCAGCCCCTCATCTAGCTCTCCCCCCCCCCCCCCCCCCCCCCCCCATGAGGGAACTGCAAATCAACAATTTTTGCGGCAGGAAGAGTGCCTTTACCACAAGACGAGAGACAGGGAATGGCATTTTATGTTACTCCCACTGCTGTGCAGTTATGTAATAACAAACCTGTGAGAGGGGACAGAAAAGAATGAGAGAGAAAGAAAGTGGAGGAGTGAGTAGGCTCGCCAGCTCAGCGGAGGGTATTGGCCATGCCAGCATGTCCTCTCAGGGCAGCTGGTGCATCTGGGGAGGAGAAAGTGTGTCTCTCTCCTGTCTTTTAGTCCTAACAGCACTAAACTGAGGAGGGAGCATGAGGTTGCATGCGTGGGTGTCCCAGCTCTACCCCAAGGGACTATAAGTTGGGTGCTACCCTTGTCCTCATCCACATCCAAAGCCAAGAAGATTGGCAGAACCTGTCTTTCATGTAAGAACTTCACAGTTGGGACACTCACTGAAGAAAGAGAAGTTTTCATTTCATCTTCTTTGATTCAAAATTATATTTCCTATCTCAGAGGTAACTCTCCTGAACACTGAGGTGTGAAGGGGAAGAGACACCCTTCACATCCTTAGCTGAAACATACTGGTGAGTGAAACCAAATTCAAGGTTTACTGTAGGAAAAAGGAGACAAAGAGGATCATGTAGAGCATGGTTTGAGCACCCAGGTTCAGGTCTCAGTTTAGAAAGGCGCTATCCTGGGCTACAATATTCTGTGCCAAAGAACAATTTATATGTTTCATATTAAAGAAAAACTGTCCCAGCATCAGAGACACCAAAACTCTGTATTTTCTCATCCTAAACAAGTGTCTTAACATTAGACTTTCTTCTGTTGTTTTCCCTTCTTCTCCTTCTGACTCAGCAAACCCCTTCTATACAGTGGCACAGTTTGGACGGAGAAAAGAGTCAGAGCCAAAGATTATAATTTTCTCTCTGCAGCAGACTACTTGACAGTTGAGGCATTATTCTCAGATCCAGCTTGCCTGGATCTGAAGACAGAATTGAACCACAGGTCCTTCTGCCTGGGTGAAAACCTCCTAGCGTGAGGCTATTAAACATTTGTTCTCCTGCATCTTGTGCAAGAAAAAGTGGCTCCCACTTCTTCTTGGAAGGAGTTGTCTCCCATTAGATTGTTTTAGGAACACTCCGACTGAGCCTTCCAGAAAAAGACCTCATGTTAAATAGTGAGTATTAAGTACTAGAGGAAGCACACTAAGTAGAGGAAGGCACAGTTTCTGAACCTAAACAGGGCTTAAGCATGAGGTGCAGAGACCTGCCAAGCCTGAGGGCATTTCAGACCTGCACAAATTTTATTCTCTTCTTCCTTCACTTCTCAAAGTGGAGTTATACCCAGTAACATCTTTTAGCTTCTTAAACACTTCCAAATGCTAGGAACCACTGTCCGGGCTTATCACAGAATCATAGAATGGTTTAGTTTGGAAGGGACCTTGAAGATCATCTAGTTCCAACCCCCTTGCAGGGGGACAGGGGACAGGCAGGGACACCTCCCACTAGACCAGGTTACTCAAAGCCCCATCCAACCAGGCCTTAAACACCTCCAGGGATGGAAATTCCACAACTTCTCTGGGCAACATGTTCCAGTGCCTTAACACTCTCAAAGTGAAAAATTTCTTCCTAATATCTAATCTAAATCTACCCTCTTCCAGTTTGAAGACATTTCCCCTCATCTTATCAGAGCTTCTTTGCTCTTTTTTCATGTCCAGATGTCTTCTACTGAACCTTTCGTCTCACTTCTGCCTCTTGATTTTTTGCCCTTTGAATTCAGCTGAGACCCAGATTCCTGACTGCCTGCTCAGAAAGAAGGTGAGCCTTCAGCTTTGGGTGCACTTAAGCTCTCCCTGGCCTGTTTTTCTCTAAAAGGCCCTGGGTTAGGCCATACGTGAGTAGGGATTGTCAGGATTGTAATTATGGCTGCAAGTGCCTAAGTCCTCCTTAAAGCCCCTACTCAGCTGCTCTAAGGTTGAAATCAATGACCTAAAGCCAGGAGGTTCTGAGACCGATATGAGATGTGTGAGGCAAGGAGTTAAAATCAGGGCCTTAGTGGTGGTTCATTTTCATAAGAGGGTGGGCATTCATTCATGCTGGGAGCCTTTGTACTGGGAATGTATGAAGTCTTTAATTAAAGTTGATTAAAATGGTAATTTTTGAGCTCTGATAGTTTAGAATAACATTTTTTTTCTCTCCTCACTCTACATCTGAAAACCTTTAAACTACTTCAGTGGACTGCAACCTAAGTAATCCTGCTCCTATTTTTAGGGCCATAAGCCCTGGCTTCAGCAGGGCCGTGGCAGTTAGAATAAGAAGATTTTGCAAGTGTGGAGGATTAGCCTTTGCAGCAGTTGTATGACAAAGCAATATAGTCTCCACTGATAACACAGGAGGAGGAAAGAATTTATCATTTATTACATATTCATATTTGCCTTTTTTTTAACTCAGCAACCTGCCAAAATCTATCCAAAATGACTCTTTTTTTTGGATTAACTCAGAGCTTTCAGTCCCATGAATGTTTCACCCCACTGCAGAGCAGAAGAGACGAGTACTGGATGCCAGCACTGTCCTGGAAATGAGAACACTAAGCATCACAGTTTGGGTCCTGTCTAATCCTCTGGTGTGGAGTTAACCTGCTGAGACCTAAAAGCTCCTCTCTTCCTGGGTACTGATCTTTGTAATCATGAGGAAAGCAGCTAATTAAGTACACAGATGAAGGGACATTTTATTATTCAGCTCTTAGATATCTGTACTGGCTTCTCTCTTCCTCTAAAATCCATGCTCCAGCTGAGCAAGTGAACTAGTGCCCTTAAATTTTATGACATCAATCCTGCACTGGTGAACCTGCAAGATGACAAAGGAGAGAAATTACTGAAACAGCAAACCTGCAGAGGATACTACAGAAAGCTAAGAGGTAAAATTTGTCATTAAAGCAAAAAAAACCCCAACCCATAACCTTTCCCCTTGCCCCCCAAAAAACAATAAAAAACTTCAAGCAGCCAAGCTCAAAAGTCTGTTATAGCCCAGCTGGGTGACACACACAGGATTTCAGAGCTAACATGGATAAAACAAGGTCAGAGATATGTTTCTGTATTTTCACGGAGCTGGGATGAATCTCCCCTTTCAGCTGCAGAAATTTTTGATGTAAAGAGATGACAACAGAGACATCAGATATTCTTGGTTGCCCCCATTTAAATGTTTATCTGGTCCTGCTTACATTGCCTTGAAGTTCACTCTCTGTAGATTTTTCAGAGATCTCCTTTATTGACACAAACATTTACAGACAGGACACTTCAGGCTCATGCATAAGTGTTTACAGCTCCTAGGGGACACATCTTTCTTCCTTTTTATGCCAGCTTATGGCATGAACCAGCCATCAATTCAGACCATAGGTACCCTGAGAGAATACCCTATTGCCCACATACTGCAAGCTGCTGGAATGATTTTATGTCTTTTGCCCCTCTTGTGGTGCCTTAGGTCTTCTCTCAGGAAGCTGTTGTGTTTGATGGGAAAATCGGGCAGTCTTAAAACCTTGAAGGCTTCTCTAAATTAAGGTAATTGCTAGTGGGCAGATGCAAGAGCAAAGCAGAGATTTCTGGAAAGGAGGTCCCAGGCATCCTTCCTTTTCCAGGCCAATGTTAGCTGCAGGGTGGTATAAAAGCACGGCAGAAAGTCACTGTTACCAGATGCTATGCTTATTTCTATGGAGATTCTCATACATTTTTCTGGATGAAGAGATATTTTGTGTTTTCAACACAACAAAAATAGCAAACATGGGTGAATCTTCCTTAGTGAATCTAACTGATACTTATTATGAGCAATTTTGATCTTCAAGCTATTTCACTGGGTCTGGACATTAACAAAGTTTTCATCCTCTGATACAGACCTACGCTCAAAGTTGCAAAGGCATCTTTGGTGCTGATAGATGTGCCTAGCGGGATTTGCAAAGCACCTAAGGAATGTAGACACCAAATTTCAATTGCTTTGGCAGAAATCCTGAAAGAGATAGATCCATTAGATGACACAAATGTCTAAAACTGAGTTAAGATATTGCCTAAGTTTCAGGTGTCAGCCCTACTATCCCCTTAAAAGGGTCCTGAACCTTGATGGAGGAGTCTAAGGTCCCTACAGACTTCATGGGAGACTCAGGTGCTTCTGTTTGCTTTGCACCAAGCAATCTATGAGTGTCTAGAATTAACTAATCAAAGTTTTAAGAGAAATGTCTGAAATACTGATCATCCTTGCAGTTCAGGCCTCAGATTCAGACCTTAAGGATGTTTTGAACAATTCTGAATCCACAGAAAAAGGTTTTTTCTTTTTTTTTCTTTTTTTTTTCCCCTGAGAACAGATGTATGCAGTCTTTCTTTTAAAAGAAGCAGAGCTCACTGTCAGAACTGTACCTGGTAGCAGCCTCCTTGTATTAGCTTCATTGAAAAGTCCAGACACTTTGGCTTCAGCTTCTTCCTCCCTAGACAAAGCCCTGAGCATCAGCCTACATGATGCTTGGGCAAGGTCAGACTTCAGAGCCACAGTGAAGCTAAGCCATTCTGTACCAATACAGGATAACAAAAACCAGAGAGAAAGAGTATATGAGGAAATGGTTTTGGGTGCCGAAAATAAGGTATTGGACCTGAAAAGCAAATTCCTGGTGCCAGCTCCTGCTGTGAAAACTTTTCTGGTTTTTTTGTCCATTGGTTAATAAGAGTGTGAGAAAATGAGAATTACTGCCCAGGATTCCCCAAAACCCCCACGCCCCAACCACCCCCCACTCCCGCCGAGAGTCCCTGCTGGATATTCTTTTCTATAAACTATGTCACTCAAGTTTTTTGCTATGCAGTGCAGGAAAGACAGCATGTTCCCAGGCTGTTCATCCCATCAGGGTTATGCTAGTCTTTTGGATACGTGGGTTAGACTCCTCTCACGTTGCAGAGTCAGCAGAATTTAAGGCTACATTTCCAAGCTGTTCTGCCACTGAAAAACCATCTACTTCTTCTGCCTCAACTGTAGAGAAATGGATCCCTTTGTTACTTTGGAAGTGTGTTGGATAACCCTGCTGGAGCAAGATCTCCAGCAGGTGTGTGGTGTGTGCTAACCATCAGCGTACACATGATAGACGTATGCAGAAGGCACAGGTAGCTAAAAGAAATCTTAGTTAAGAAGTGTCCAATGAAGTTTAGATGGCTCGAAGTTCAGGTGACAGGAAGAGGGGAGAGGATGCTGCCTTTTAATTTGGGATTGGAAGTTTCAATTCATGTAGTTACTAAAGCCTTACTGAAGATGCACTTACCTGATTCTTTGAAGCCTTGCAAATTTAACTTTGGAGCTCCTCTGCCCTCTGAACCCTAAATAAACAATTAGAAGCTTTTCCTTTACTTCTGCCATCACTAGCAGCACTCTGGATGGTTGAGTTTGTCCTCTGTGGAGCCCCAAGGCTTCACTTAGTGTCACGGCAGTCCAGTCTGACGTGTTTGTAAACCTGAACATCAGCATGACACTGCAGCAGAACACTGGTGATTTAGTGTAGGGTAATTTCAGTTTGGTTTAGTTCTTATAAAAAATAAAATTAAGGAAAAATATTGCAGGGAAATTTCACATAACGTCACAGACCCTATTCTGGCATAATTCCATGCCCTCCAGAATATCCTTCCATTAAACCGATTGCAAAGCTTATATGCACTAGAAATTGAAAGGCAATGTGGGTTTATCACTTAATCTTCAATATTAGTTTTCCTTTTTATTTTTGTTTTATTGCATGGGACACTTTAGTCGAATCTCTTCAGAGATGATATAATATATTTCCTAGTTTTCAATTTAAGATTTGTCAGCGGAACGAGTATTCGTCATAGATCATTTTGACCTGAGGTCTCCTCATCAACAATGTACACATCAACCACACTCTGAAATATGTTCAGCTTTCTTTTGAATCTGTCATGAATTTGCTAATCTTCAGTTCACCCTCTATGTCACTCAGATAAATTATAAGCCCAGAGATTCTGCAAATGCTGAGCAGCATCTCTTTTTTATTACTTTTTCCTTGCAGCAGAGATTTGTTTCATGCACAATCATTTTAATTTGTTTATCAGGATATGAGTGAGGCATTTTGAATAAGATAAACACTGAGCTGAACTTTCACCCAAACAGGAACCAAATTAATCTCAACGTTAAGAAAATAGTCTTTAGAAACACTAAATCTCTGTTTTGCAGAAATGTGGCAATTTCTTAAGAAAACCAGAATGAGATATTTACAAAATCATTTATATGACACACTCAGCTGATCTTTGGATTAGAATAGGCTTCTAATTTTTAAAGTTTCCCCATCAGTGATTATATTGGTTCTGGCTTTTTAACAATGTGTGTAAAAATAAATTTCTATAAATCTGGTTCATTGGTTTTGCTACTTTTTTTCACACTACGGTTTATTATATTGCTACCTCTCAGCTAGCCCCTGTTCTAGTGAGGTAAATCCCATGGGAGCTGCATTTAGATCAAACTATGCATACATAATATGCAGCTGACATTTTATGTGAAATGCTAACGGAAGCGGCTGATTTTGCTTCTAGTGAAGTCAGTAGATGCAGAATTAGTCCTGAAATGAGTATTTTATTCATGAGTATTAGTTGCTGCACACACATACTCTTACCTGGCAGATGTGCTAGGGACAGGCAAAACTGCGAAGAGCTATGAATATGAAAAGACAGCATAAATTTTAGGAAGAATTACAATTGCTGAACTGTAAGAAGAAGCAGTGGTTCCACTGAGATTGCTTATGCTGGGATAAATATGAAGTGCTATGCTTAATAGTATATGTGTTTTCTCCTAGGGATATCTTCCTATTAGAAAATACAATTTTAACAAAAGCAAAAATGGTTAACTGAATGTACCAATTTCACTGAAACCTGTGGGTGAGGGTTGAGGGAGGAGGGCTTTTGTATAAAAAACTTTTCATACGTTCAGAATATTCTCCTTCCAGGACTGTAATATTTTGATTTTCATTATGAAATGGCTTTTGAATTGTAAAAATGCATAGAATCAGAGAGTCACAGAAAAATTCAGGTTGGAATGAATTTAATCCAGTCTCCTCCTCATAATAGGGTCAACAATATACTCAGACCAGATTACAGTGTAAAAAGTGTAGAAAAAAAATCAAATGTGTGACAAAATACTGTGATTAATCATAAACCAAGGAAAAAGAATAAATTACGCTTTCAAGACAATTTGAAATTGTCTGCTTTCTTTCTGGTAGGTTATGATCCAATATTGAAAATATGAGTTTCCCAGGAAGCAGAAACTCTTTTATAACTCATTTATAACTTCAGTTGACAGCTTCATGATGTACCAAAGCCAACACAATAATATAAGAATCAGATTCAGTAACTGAAAACCTCATGTGTCTAAATTAGAGCTGGTCAAAGGGCTACACTGTTGTAAATATTGTGGTTTATTTACTCAGGGTGAATATTGACTTTCCGTATACACAAGAATAAGTTTATATCCTAGAGGAATAGCAATCCAACCTGCATGCTAAGCTCAAGCAAAAATAATATGTAATTTCAGCATCAAATGGAAAAGTTTATTCCAAACAGTGAGGTTACCTGACCTCTCTTCTTTGGATTCCTCTGCGACTCTGCAGCAGTATTTTAAGACAGAGCTGAAATTCCACATTCAGTGTTCCTGGTTCCCCAAACGTGCTAAATCCCCTTCATTCATCCGGTTCTCACACTCCTGGCAAACTCCACCTCTCTCCTGTATCAGCTTCTTGCAACAAACCAAAAATTAAAAATGAACCAAGGATTGACTGCTGTCCTGAAACATATAAAATGAAATCAAGCAAGCCTTTCCATGTTTCTCTTGCCCACATAATCAATACTATAAGTTAGGAAAGGGATGTTGTCTTTAAAAAAATCAACCATCAGGTATAAAAGGGGTGGATCTTATTTGAGTACCTAATGCAACCCACAGTGTTTCTTTTTAGTGTTTTGACACTTTGATCAGACAAAATACTGCAGGTAACTTTGTACAGCGTTTTAATGGCAGTATTCTATGAATAAACAATTCCTGTTGCTAGCATGAAAAAAAGACAGAAAAGGCAAGAAAACCGAAAACAAACACATACGTAAAGAGACAGAATAAAGAGGAATAATAATAAAAAAGTAATAACAGTGAAATTGAATGGAGAAATAAAGAAAACAAAAATAAATAGGAGTGGAAGGAAATTAGAAGACTCAAAAATGAAAAATGCAGTGAAGCAGCAAAATGGGGAATCCAAAAAATAGAAAAGAAAAGGAAAGCAAATAAAAATGAATTAAAGAAATCTCCATGCAATCACACTGCATAGAAATATGAAAAGTAGAACATCTAGGGAGATAAGGAAATAATCCAAGAATAAAAATATGGATGTAACTTGAAATGCCTGTTTTTGGAAGATGGGAACTGCAAACAAATTCTCTAAAGTAAATTAATAATGAAAAGCAAGGGGGAGGCCAAGAATTTTGGAAGGAAGTTCTTGACCAGTTTGAAAACATTTCAGAATCACTGATTTATAGGACTTTGGATTACAACTGACAAATCTTTCTATGGTGGTTGAAGACCTCACCTTCCTCAAATGCTCTCCCTCCTTTTATTTTTCTCTCTAGTGCTGGAGAGACTTGTTGGAAAGTGTCTCCTGCCTGTCCTTCAGCTGCAGCAATGCACAGCCTGCAGTACTGGGTCCAAAGTGCTTGGGCTGAGGGCACAGCCTCCTATGGCTTTTTGAAGGTTCATCCACCAAAGCCTTGGTACCAATGGCTCTGTGGGGGAACCAATGTCAAAAAAGTCATTGAAGGAAATACACCCTTGCAAAAAGCCTGAATGGTGCAAGGTCTGCCATGTGAGGGAAGAGCAGTGGAAACCTTCATTAAAGTAATTTGGTGGATGCAGGGAGTGCATCCTTGAGGCTGACATTGTATTGCCTCAGACACTCTGAAACTCAACCTATGCTAGATATCTGAAGGATCCAGAGTCTTCTTGCTCCTGTCCATCTCTGCTAAGATCTTATGTAGTTTTTGCTATTGGAAAATAGCAAAAAATAGCAAAAATCAGGTGTTTCCTGATTTAGAAGAAACTCTACAGGTTTGATTGCTGGGCATGGTACTCTTCCAAGTTTGGAAGATTGTTAGAGCAGAGCATCAGCAATGCCAAGATGCAGGTCAATCTGTGTGACAGGGTGAGAAGGACCCAAGCAATGGAGGAGTGTGTGTGTATCTCAGGACAACAGGTCAGAAGGCAGATGTACTGGTCTTGGAGGACTGGCAGGGAAATCTAAGCAGCTGGAAAAAAAACCAGGACTTAGACAACAGCAAAATGAGTATTTGGGTGATGATTGATGAGAAGCTCGACATGAGCAAGCAATGTGCGATCGCAGCCCAGAAGGCCAACCGTATCCTGGGCTGCATCAAAAGAAGTGTGGCCAGCAGGTCAAGGGAGGTGATTCTGCCCCTCTACTCCGCTCTCGTGAGACCCCACCTGGAGTACTGCATCCAGCTCTGGAGTCCCCCAACATAAGAAGGACATGGACCTGCTGGAGCGCGTCCAGAGGAGAGCCACGAGGATGATCAGAGGGCTGGAGCACCTCTCCTATGAGGAGAGGCTGAGAGAGTTGGGGCTGTTCAGCCTGGAGAAGAGAAGGCTCCGGGGAGATCTTATTGCGGCCTTCCAGTACCTAAAGGGGGCCTACAGGAGAGCTGGGGAAGGACTTTTTACAAGGGCATGTAGTGATAGGACGAGGGGGAATGGCTTTAAGCTGGAAGAGGGCAGGTTTAGATTAAACATTAGGAAGAAGTTTTTCACTTTAAGGGTGGTGAGGCACTGGAACAGGTTGCCCAGAGAGGTTGTTGAAGCCCCGTCCCTGGAGGTGTTCAAGGCCAGGCTGGACGTGGCCTTGGGCAACCTGGTCTAGTGAAAGGTATTCCTGCCTATGGTAGGGGGGTTGGAACTTGATGATCTTCAAGGTCCCTTCCAACCTAAACCATTCTATGATTCTATGATTCTATGATTTTCAACAGTACAAAGGGATACAGGTCAGAGAGAAGGGGATCAGACTGAGAGAGGAGGATCTGGGGACATTTCTGTTAGATGTTCATCCTTCTTCTTAAACACCCCCAGTAATCTCTTAGGCAGATCCTATCACTGTACTATTTATTTGAGCACCTCACAGTCTTTAATGCAATTATCTTTTCAAAACTCTTGTAAAACAGAGAATAATTATGATGCCCCAAGAGGCCGAACAATTTATTTAAGATCACTCAGAAACTCTGTAGCTAAGCAGGAATCTAACATGGAGGTGTTTTTATCCTACATCACAGACCACCAGGTTTTTTTATGATTCCCCAGGCTTTCTCCCCTTATTCCTTTCACCCTCAAGAAAGGTTTCCACTAACTTCACCTAGCCGCTATTTTGGTCTTCCTTCCTCCGCCCCTGCTCTTTCATTTGTAGGTGCCATGTTGGTATACCTGTTCCTCTGCAAAGGAGACAGGTGGGGAAGGGAGCTTAGGAAAAGCAGCTGGGAGCTGCGCAGAGGTGGTCGGTGAGGAAAGCTGGGCTAAGACGCAGCCAGGGCATTGTATGACTGTGGCAGACACTAGTAGGGAACCAGAAGCAGTAAACGTGGATAACTGGTAGGTGTCAAAAATGCTTTGTTTACAAACAAGAGGAAATTAAGTGCCCCAAGGCTGCATTGGCACTGACTTGCTGTTGCAGAGGGATTGCTCATACCCTTCCAGAAAGTGCACATTGAAGCCTTGAGGCACTTAGGAGCACTACAGTCTGCATGCTAACACAGTCGTGGCCTTTCTCTCTGCACTGTGAGCTGTGGCACCCATAAAACTTCCACTTGCTGTGGTAGGAAGCAAAGCGCATGTCCACAGCAAAATAGGGTCACCGCGCTTATCTTGCTGAGGCACAGACTGCATTTATGTGCGTTGTCTTGAACAGCAAAGCCTCCACTCTCCCTGCATGCAGGTCGCTCAGCTACTCCACAAGAACAGCGAGTCAAGGACCACTTTTCCCAACCAATTCACAGGTCACCATTTAACTTGCCACAAGCTGCTCACCCCCTGCCTTCCTACCGAGTGGCTTCTGCAGCCCGGGAGCCTCGTTCTCCGCTTGCAACGCAGCCTGCAGAGCACAGCACATGCCACGGCAAACCTGGTCACTCACCCGGCTCATATTTTTAACCAGCCCTAAAGGAAAGCCCACATGGTGCATAGCAGCGTCCGTAGTGTCCTGTGCCTGCAGTAAGATCCCACAAAGGGGCTGGTCTTCTTGGCTTCAGCAGCAACCATGGATGTTAGCTTTTGGAAAACAGGTGGTACCCAGCCAGCTAGCAGAAGGGTAGCAAGCTTCAGCCTGAAAAAGGTCCTGTAGCTATATCTCCATTTCCTCGTAGTATAGTTATAACCCTGCAAAATTGCTCCTGTTACTCCTTCTGTCATATAGCTCCCTTTATCTAAATGTATGCACCTCAAATCGCAGTTTTTAGCTGGGGTCCTTAAGCCCAAAGGGTGCTGAGAGGCAACAGATGGAGACAGCCTGAACCAGCTCCCCAAGAAAGGGTCTGCCACTCCAGCAGAGCACTGTTAGAGGTTTTACAGCTCCCAGACTACAGATTTAGGTGACAATTTTCATCTTCAGGGAAGCATTAGTATACACAGATTTAAAAAGTGCAAGTTAACACTAGCTTCACTTTTTATTGCATAGTTTGTGGAGGTTTAACCTGATTCAAACACTACATTTTGTGAGACTCCACTCCTGCATGAATAGTGTATTTGGTCAAAGATTAGCAGGGTTTATTGAGTGTACACATATATGTATGCATGTATTTGTTAATCTTACGTTGAAAATTAGTGAAAAACTACCCCCAAAGGAATGATGACACACTGACATCTCATTTTCATATTCTACCCCAATAGAAACTGAATAAAATAGTCTATCAATTTCACAGCAGTGAAAGAGTTTCCTTTTGCTCAATAACAATTTTGTCTTATCAATTACTAGGATGGGAAGCCTAGCTACAGCATATATTACTTTGCTGCATTGTTCTTTAGGTATGTAAAAATATTATCTTGTGGGGTTTCCTGGAATCCGGGAGCAACAGAAAAGGAGCAATGTAATTATCTTTAACCATATTAAAAGCTAAGGAAAAGAGTGTGAACTTGTTTTAATTAAACCAAACCACTCTACCAGCTTATGCCCTAAACAAGGCCATTTTAGCAAATTCTGTCAAATAAAACCCAAGTGGGATGAAGTGCCAAGTATTTTACTGCCAACTCTGTAAATGCTGGCGACATCATCCTCTTATTTTGCCAGTGTAATAGAGGATCAATTGTCAGATGCTACAGAGGCTCAGCTATATAATTATGGTTTCTGTATTAACTACAAAGAAAAAAAATTTGTGAAACCTTTCCTAGTTTCAAATGTCAAGTTAAGCCTGCACGAGGCCGATAAATGTACAGAAGATTCATTGCTGTTGGCAAGATTACCCATACAGTCGTCGTTGCTGGTTACAATAAGTACAGTGTTGTTGCTGCTGGGAAAAAGTAAGGTAAAAGATTGTGGAATATAGTAACATTAAATGCTTTATTAAACTTTACAGCAGTGTTCAAAGACATAACTGTTCAGGAAAATGGAATTGTATACTATGAAGTAACATGAAAACATCATGAATGTAAAAACTTAAAAAAAAAAAATCTTCCAAAACTGGAGTAATGTTCTGAGCTTAGGCTTGATTATTGAACATAACAGTCCACTTGATCTGAAGATACATTGATTTGGACATGTGAACCTATTATAACCTATATGTAAGCAAGTGTAACAGGCATTACTTTACCTGTCAAAAAAAGGAAGGTATTCCCTTTTGCAACATAAATCATCCTTTTTGTTAAGTTGAAGGATTTCAAGGATGCTTTAAAGCTGCTTGAAAAGAAAAACGCTCAGATTCCTTGAGAGCAACGGAGAAGAAATTACACCTTCTTATTAAGAACTCTTGTGTGCAAAACGAGATTGGGGCTCTGAAGTAGAGGTACCACAGCAGTGGGGAACTGGTGTTATTCAGTGAGGTTGTAGTTGTCCAGTTGCCTTTTTACTAAGATTAAGGCTTGCTTTTGGACAGAAAGGGAGATTCAAAGCCACAAGTGACCATGGTTTCATGATTTTTATCGCTATGCTTGGGGTGAAAAGACATTTGTGGTCTAGCCTCTGGGGGATATACCAAGTTCCTTGTAAATATTAAGTCACCCACTGACTTGCAGCTTTACTTCTGCAGTTTTCTGAACGTAGAAAAGTAAGTGCAGTATTCCTTCTTTTGAAAATGTACTTTGCATGTACCTTTCATTACACAGCATTTCAATAAAAGAAATAGAGCTCAATGACTTGAGGCAATATGCTATTTACAGATAGTTTATTTTTAATTATCTTCTGCCTGTAATGCTTACTGTCAGAATACATCCTCTGTACACTTATACAAATTGGTAGTGGCTGAAACACAAATAAAATGTTTTGAGCTTTTTCTTAAACCCTTGGCTTTTTTAAGGCTTCACACTGCAAATGGAGAACATGACATTACAGCTGAAAGGTTTTGCTATGGAAGGCTGTCATGGAATCATAACAAGTTTATCGGTGTTGGAAACTAGTGTTTTCCACTGATGGCAATGGCTGCTTGTCTGGATTTCTCAGCTGAGCAGTCTCTGTGGTTATTTTTCCACCATAGCTGGTAGAGGATGATAGCACTGCCTAAGCTACATGTCTCAGTGAAGCCTGATTGCCTTTTCAGGGCTGGCTAGTTTTGCTTTCTTAACATCTGGAGGGAGTGTTATATGATTCTGGCTTCAGCATAAATCAGGTTTATTGCAATGTGCATGTAGCAATTTGTATTTATGTACCAAAGTTTACATTTTAGGATATTGCACAAAATCCCAGACTGCATCATTAAACAGTTACACTATAGCACTTATTAACCGGTTTTCTACTGACAGCAATTTTATCATACATTCATAAGGAGGAGTTGTACTTCTGGCATATATATGTATTTGTTATAATAATCACGGAATGTTCCAGAAGGACTATTAAACTAGCATGTTTCCACAATCTGTTTATGTAATGCTTATTATACGCACAGCATATATCTGCTTTTCAAGGAAATTTGCAATAAAATGTGCAAATTGTAATCTCCTTAAGGCAAGGACTTTTTATTCCAAGTGCATTGCCAGCAGTCAGCAATGAAAAAACAAGAGTAATATACGTATAGAGTGTTGTCACAAGACGCATCAGATGTGATCATTGCTACAAGTCTCCTTTCCCTAAAGGTATTTCTTCTTAGGCTGTCCTGAAGAAAGAAAGCCTTTTGAATAGGCTTGGTAATTTTCTCTGCAGGGTCAGAAGATGTGCAAATTAGAGGTTGCCAAAAATATTTCGCAGGCACACACAGACTAAGACCTTGTACTTGTCTTTAAACAGCCAAAGAATCTCAAGTCTAGCAAGTAGACTAGAGACATGTCAAGTGATGAAATTGAATGTGAATGTAAAAGCTTTTCTCTGCTAAAAAAGAACACAGCCTTTAGATTAATATTAGCAAACCCTACTATGTCACATTGCTACAATCAGCATCTCTCTGTGAAATAAGAATACATTAGTTCAGGTCAATATCTGCACTCCCATCAGACAAAATTACCTAACTGTCTTTGTCTGGTAATGATAATGACATTGTTAGCCTCCAGGGAGTTGACGTCACACAACTCAGGAAGAGCAGTGTGTATAAGTGAACCAGCAAAGACCTCCATGGGTATGGACTGATTCAGCTGACGGATGCTATACCAACGCTGCCACGCAAAAATCCAAATATGCCCCGTGCTGCACTTGATAAGAAAATCAGCAAATCGCAAAAGAGTGTTTCAGGCATCTGAACAATTGTAAGTGATTCATTGGAAAGGAAACATTTAAAGAATAGGGTGGCATCTAAATCAAATCTACTGTGCTCAAATCATGCTCAGAAGTATACATGTATATTTGCATTTGGGATGGCTAATATTCCTTTCCACTGTAAAAAAATGAAATCCTTTGACTAATCTCTTTAGCTGTTGGTATCTATCTACTTACTTATATGTACCTGCTTACCTACCTATGAGCACACCCAGGTCTTCCAAACACAGCTAGGAAAAGGTAACTGAATACCAAAGCCGGTGAATAAGATTGACTGTACTGTATTATTAGCATTGAGGTAAAGCTGGCATATGAAATCTTTTGCCACTAAATAAAAATGGCTGTGTACTCTTTGCATACTATGTCTGTGTTATAAGAAAGGAACAGCTAGTTATCAGAGTGATTATGGGTGCTAGGGTAGGAGGATTTTTTTGGTGTTTGTTCAGGGGTTTACATGAAGCTAATTCTCTCTGTATATTGCATTTATTTAATTAAAAGAGTGGCTCAGTCAATATTGCTGTAGCAAAGCCAAGGCATGTCTGAACTCATTAAAGCAGGGTTCGTACGCTGACACTGATGAAAGACCCGCTGCTGGTGTTGCTGCAAGTCCATTTAGTTTTTATTTGACATCAAGTTGCTTTGCCTGCACTGTCAGAGCTTGTATATGAAGTTGTAGTACCATGAAAAAAGGCCATATCTGACAAGGAGCCAGGGATTTCTCAGATGATACCTGGACATTGCCTCATTTGCCTGTCTTGTGATATAACAGGTTTGGGCAATCTGCTTCTCGCTGTCTTTCTTCCCCATCTCAAAATGGTGCCAGTGCTCTCTCCACGGTCTCCTCCAAATAGCTGCATGTGGGAGGAGATACCTGCAATACAGCTTCTCCTACCCGCAATCCACCTCGCATATGTTTGAGATGGGAAGAAGAAATGGGGCAGTTGCAGGCATCCGCACTCAGCACTTGTGAAAGGAAGTAGCTCTGCTAGAGCGAAATCTGCTGCTGCCGCCGATGGTTTCCAGCCCACTGGGCTGCCAGGGAAATCTGCCATTAGCGGGTGCAGCTTACCTAACATCATAGCTGTGTAGACAGGCTTTTGTAAGGCATTCACGAAGGCTGACTGAGCCCACTCGGGCTCGTGTCACCAGGCTGCCTCTATAGGCAGGGCAGAGGCAGCAGAGCATGCGGGACCATTATGGGATCCCGTTTCTCTCCAGTGACTGCAGAGGTGATTAGCCTCACTAGGCTAAAGTTAGCTTCCATGAAAAGTCTTTTGGTTGGACTTTTATCAAAATGACTGCTTCAGGGTCGAGCAGATCATATTCCCATAGCTGCGTTTCGACGTGCTGTTTTGCTTTATTTCTCTCTGCACAGTGCTGCTTAAGCACTACCCAGAATTTTTTAGAAGCTGCGGCCCTGATCTGATTCATCTGTTTTGAATAGCCTTTCAATGTTAGCCAGAGAAGGTCCTTTTTATTCCTTTTTTCAACCTGCAAGCTAGGTTTCTAAAAGGATCTGCCCCACTCTGTTCGTCTGAAGGTTTGTTCATCAGTTCTCTTTAATAACTTCTAAACACATTGGTCAATTCCAACCCCATTTTCCAGGGCATGGAAGCCTCAGAAATATTAGCTTACTCAAAAAAAAAAAAAAAAAAAAGAAATACAGAGGAGAGGCTCAGGACTTGGTTAGCCTGGAGAAGAGTATCTCCCCAGTGCCTGTGAGGAGGTGATCAAGAAGATGGAGCCAGGCTCTTCACAGTGTTGCAAGGCAGGAGGAGAAGAGGCATAAATTGAAACAGAAGAGTTTCAGTCTGGATATAAGGAGAAGCTGTTTCCCCAGGAGCACAGTCAAGCAGTGGGACAGAGGCCCAGAGAGGCTCTGCAGTCTGCTCTGGAGTTTTCAAGACCCAGATGAACGAAGCCCTGAGCGCCATGGGGTGATCTCAGAACCAACCCTGCTCCAAGTAGGATGTTGGACTAGAGATCTCTAGAGGTCCCCTCCAGCCTGAATTATTTTGTGATTCTGAGTTTTATCCATAGAGGGCGTTAAGTACTGCTGGGCTTAGGCTGGAGTGCCTAACCAAACCCAAGATAAGAACCCATATTTTTTTTTCTTTATACTTAGGAGGAAATATTTAAAGATTTATCTATATTTTTTTAGTAGATAAACTACTTCAAACTTTATACATTTATATACATTGACCTGAAAAAGTTGAGAGATCAGATTTTGAGTTTTGTGCTTTTATGAATCTCAAGTCTACACTTGACAGTAGTAGTCTGAGATCCATTCTTGCAATGGTGTTCTGGAACTCGGGATCCTTGCCTTCACCTTCCACGTTGTCTCCATACCATTACTCTCCTCTGACCCTAGCAACAGAATTATAGTCCCTTATCACGAAGCTGCTGAGCCCCACTCGCTTTACTGCCAAAAATCCCTACCAGCCTCACCCTGTGTGCCCAATCTGAAAAAGCCCAAATCCTGCTGCAGGATATCATGAAGCTGCAATATCATCTGAATGCCAAAACAAAACCTTTACTAAAAGAAGCAGTAGGAACTCAATTCCACATGCAATATCAGACCCTGCAGCTCTTTCTCTCCTGCCAGCTCTTTCAGCAGAGGGCACATTTGGACTAGAGAGGAATCAATCCTCGTGATTAAAACTTGGAAAATCTTCTCTCCCACACTCTACTTCTACAAGGCACAGTGGCATCCATATGAGCCTGACCTGTTTGCTCTTACACCCTTCTTTTGAGCACCACTCTAGCACACCTGATATCATCAAAATGAAGGTTGCCAGGGCAGCTCCAGAATTTTTCTCTTGGCAGTATAATCCAGCAGAGATGCTGGGCATGCCCGTAGTGCTGCTCTGATGGAGCCACACTACATGCAGGACACAAAGCCGCCCTGCCCTGTGAGGTTGCTCCCATGCCTTGAGGATACGAGAACACTTGGAGTGAGACGAAAAGAGATGGTCACACAGAGACGCTTGCTCAACCTCCAATAGTAGCACCTGCTGTGGGCATCCTAAGCAAGAGTACCATCTGCTTATCCTGTCTTTTTTCCCCAAGCAAGCTTTTTCTTTCAACTGTCACAAGATTTTTTGTCTTGCTTTGTCTTGACCACGAGCTCCCAGGACACTTTCTTGGGAAGTTTGTCCCCCTCTCACACCCTGGCAGAATATCCTCTTCTTATTCCACATGAAGAAGATCTGGCCATGATCTAAATTTGGCAAGTGGAAAGCAGAAGCCCAGTTTTTCCATTTTTAATGACGCTTTTAACTTCTGTGGAAGAAATCCAGCTACGCAATCTACCTGGGAGTTTCTGTTTAACCCTATGCAAGATAACGCTACTACAAACTTAGTAAGCAATTTATGTAATTTAGCTGAAAATTACATTTTGAGGGCAAGAGAATAAAATCAGCATGTTGAACGATTGACTCTGCAATCTGCTCTGCACCAGTGAAAGGCAGCCGTGCCCTGGCATAAAGGTACAACGGGCAGACTGCTTTGCAGGTCCAGAGCATGGATTGCGGTAAGGACACTAGATGTGCACACAGATTAAGAATCGACAGAATTTATAAATATATTCTGCCAGTCAAATAATATTAACTTTAATTCAGTCTGTAAACAGCATTTGCACGCCACATATGTCTTTTTATATGTGTAAGCGCTAGAACTCTTTTAGTAGAATGGACAGACAAGCATTTCACAGTTTGGTAATAAATTAAGAAGCCCAATTTTGTTTTCCCAAGTACTCAAAAAGATTATTAGGAAACTTAGATTCATATTACTTTCTAACTGCATTCACATCACAAAGTTATTCTTGCTTGAAATCCTTATGGTCTTTCAGTGTTTTTGAGTGTTCAATATTGCTTAGGTATTTTTTCGCCTCAAAAAACTATTTTTTAGGATTAAGAAAAGGAAATTTCTATTTTTAAAAAGCTGTATTTTTGTGAAATAACTATGTTTTCTTTCTTAGAGATTCTGCTCAGAGTTCTTTTGGTAGAGTTCTATTTGTGCAAACACAATGAAAATACTATTCAATATTTGTTTTAATGGAACGCAATTTTGGAATGATAATTTGAATGGGTTTCTTTGTTACCTCAAGTAGCAAGCACAGTTATGCCGAAAACATTCATTACAATCAGTCTTGAGAGAAATTCAGTGCCCCTCAGGCGAAAAAAAAAAAGTTTAAACAAGCAATCTGCTTGGTGTTTATCTACACACAGGCACACACAACTAACGTTCTTACTGACAACCATTTATCTTTTCCCTACTGATTCCTTTCTGGTGCTTCATGTTGATTACTGTGTGTATTATAATTTTTCCATTTGTATCCCAAATTTACTAAGTGATTTATAACCAAAAGCATGATCTCTGGCCTAGATAATTTGCATGCTGAAAACAACATTGGACTAATATGCCACAGGATACTGAAGCAATTCACTGATTTCTACAATAAATTAAGGATTAATTCTGAACAATTCCTTCAGGTCATTAGGTTGCTGTGGCAGGTGCTGTTTTATCTGTAAATTCCAATAAAACCCCCAGTTTCCTGCAATATGAGATTGTGAGGATGGGAAAATTACAATGCCTGGAATATTTCTGTAACATATGTCAACTTCATTTCCACAGGTTGGACAAGAAAGTGAAGAACCCATAGCAGACTGCACTATATTGTTTTGGGGAACAGAGAGGAGAAAGTGCTTGCAAACACTTCTGAAGAGTTTGGTATACAGTTGACTTTATATGCATTCAAATCTAAATACAGTGCTACCTTAATGTAATTCTGGAAGTCAATAAAATAATTGTTATTGGAGTTAAACTCTGAATGCTGATGATGAGAGGGAAAGAAGAGATGCTGTCACCAAATTTCTCTTTTTTTTTTAGTGTCTGTGTGTATGTATACATGTATGTACTATGCACATCTGTATAATCATGTGGGCAAATTCCATCTGGTTTCTATTATCTTTGGTACAAAGACATACATGGTGGGATAGGTCTATTAATGGAAAATGCAGTAGATATTTGCCAACATAACATGCCTAAAACTCAGAAGAAATAACAAAAAGTAAAATATCCTTTCCGGGTTGACCTCCTGTGCTCATCACCATGGTATCTCAGTATGTTCATAAGAACACTGATTGCGGTGTCTGTTCTCTCACATGTGGTTCTTTTTTCTTCTCCTCCCTTCTCTCCCCATGCAAGAGTTAGGGGGTGGAACTGGATTAATTTCTAAATATTATTACTCTGTAATACGCAATGCAGTTTTCCTAGTGAGTCATAGCAAGAAAAGTCACCTTTCATTTTGAATGTGGAGTAGCTTAGTTCTTGTGAGAATGGGTCTCGTAGTCTTCCAGAGACATACCAGGAAACATGAAAGTGGGTAAAAATAAGTTTTTAACAAAAGTTTAATCACTGAGGCACTGAGAATGACACATATCAGTGTCTCTTCTCCATCACACCTTTAAAATCCAAATAAGACTATTATATGTGCAAAGTGACACAGCAGACAAGTAAATTACAGTGACTTCGGCGTCATTGCCCAGTGCCATTAGAGAGGGTAAAATCCACTCGGGGAAGCCAGATTTGGCAGTGCTGGCTTTGTTATAACCATAATGTAATAGCAGCGTTAGAGTATGCTCAGCTCTGAAAACAAACTGGGAAGACCAATAATGCCTCCTTAACCCAGTATTGGCCACACAGGTCTTGCTCCGCAGTGCAGCAAGCTGAAGTGCATCTGTTTCCAATGTCCCAGATGGTTCTTGTACAATCCCTATAACTTCTTTCAGTCTCCTATTCCCTTCCCGCTTTTCCTTCCAAAATGCCACTGACTATGAATAATTTAATTTGCCTGCCAGAGTTCTCCATCACTTTCTCCAGCCTTGAGAGAGTAACTTTCTAACACTGTATTTCAATGTCTTCTGGCAGAATATTTTCCATCTGCTTTTTCGATGTGTGAGTGTGGGAGGGGCAGAGGAGGCTGGGGTAGCGGGGGTGGTGTCAAGGAACGGTGCCAAGACATACTGCTCTCACTGAAATGATCTACTGCTTCCTTTCTGTTTCCACAGGGCTCGATACACTGCTCTCACTTCCCTTAGGTGTGGCTGCTGTTCCTCACTTCTCTCTGAGGTAAGGATAAAAAGGAAAGAGAAAAAGAAAGTCAACTCCTCTACGGATAACTTTCAAAATGTGTTGGGATTGGAAAAGTCCATGAAATAAAGCTTTCATCTTGTTATTCTAGGCTTTTTGTCTCAGCTAGCAATGTAGCTAGCATGAAAAGTATTTGAAGCATGAGCACTGACCTGAGTGGACAGAGGGAACTGGGCAAGGACGTGGGCATCCAGAAGGAAAGAGAGCTGGATGCCATCCCTGTCAGAGATCGCTTCTAGCATCACTCTGTGAACTGGGAGGACAAGGAGACTTCTGGTTATCACAGAAGGAAAATAACATAAAGCAGTAGTTGTTTTCCAGGATACTATTAATAGGAATAACACAAGTTTATTTGCTACATGGATTTTAGTGATTCACCTTTACAGTGAAGGTATACCTACTACGAACAGTTTTCCTGTATTTGGGCTGAGAGGAGCCAATAAATCTTAAGTCTTCCCTACCTCTAGACATGTCTTTGGAGTGGTTTTCTGCAACGTTGCATAAATAATGGGAATTTGTAAGAGACATCCTGAAGCAGCCCCTAGGATTGCATTGCAGCACAGTTATGTAATAAAAAGCAGCAACTTGGATTAGCTTGTGAAAGTCAGGAAACATGACAGCAGGCATTATGCTTAACGGGAACATATTAATGATAGATTAAATAATACAGTATCGTGTTCTCCTAAAAGATTAGTCAGGCAGTTTGATGCCTGTGGCTATGCCTGATGTGGTGCACCCCATCACATTCAATCATGGATACTCAGTTTGTCTGTGCAGGGCCTTTATGTAAATGGAGACCCCTTGGAAATCCCACCCACCTTTGCCACAAGCCAAGGAACTGAAGTCGTTCTGTGGAGCAATATTAGATCATGGAAGTGGAATGAAAACAGCTTTGTGCAGCTCTGCTGTTGCTGATGCATAGCATGGAAAATGGCTGCTGATTGCTCTGTTTCCTTTGAGATCTTGTACATTTCTTTCTTCTGAGTTCTGCTAAATACAGCAGCATTTCATCCAAGTTATATAGCTTCGCAATGCATAGTTGATTATTAACTATAATAGTGTTTTATCCAGATTATGTGTTTTCTTTAGTAGATAATAGCTTTAGCTTTCAGTGGTGAGGGTGGCAGATCACTGGAACAGGCTGGCCGGAGAGGTTGTGGAGTCTCCTTCTCTGGAGATATTCAAAACCTGCCTGGATGCATTCCTGTCCAACCTGTTCTAGGTGAACCTGCTTTGGTAAGGTGTTGGACTAGATGATCTCAGAAGGTCCCTTCCAACCCCTACCATTCTGTCATTCTGTGATTCTGTGATTTAGCATATCTGTATCCACCCAAGGGTACTGAGGGAGCTGGTAGAAGTGCTCATGAAGACACTTTCAATCATTTATCAGCAGTCCTGGCTAACCAGGGGGGTCCCAGCTGACTGGAGGCTAGAAAGTGTGATGCCCATCTACAAGAAGGGCTGGAAGGAGGATCCAGGGAATTACAGGCCTGTCAGTCTCACCTCGGTGCTGGGGAAAATTGTGGAGCAGATCATCCTGAGTACCATAATGCGGAATATACAGGACAACCAGACAATCAGGCCCAGTCAGCGTGGGTTTATGAAAGGCAGGTCCTGCTTGACTAACCTGATCTCCTTCTGTGACAAGGTGACCCGCTTAGTAGATGAGGGAAACGCTGTGGATGTTGTCTTCCTAGACTTTAGTAAAGCTTTTGACACTGTTTCCCACAGCATTCTCCTGGAGAAACTGGCTGATCATGGCTTGGATGTGTGTACGCTTTGCTGGGTTAAAAACTGGCTGGATGGCTGGGTCCAAAGAGTGGTGGTGAAACTCAATAAGTTTGCAGATGACACCATGTTGGGTGGGAGTGTTGATCTGCTTGAGGGTAGGAAGGCTCTACAGAGGGATTTGAACAGGCTGGATCAATAGGCTGAGGCCAGTGGCATGAGGTTCAACAAGGCCAAGTGCTGGGTCCTGCACTTGGGTCACAACAACCCCATGCAGCGCTACAGGCTTGGGGAAGCGTGTCAGGAAAGCTGCCTGGCAGAAAAGGACCTGGGGGTGTTGGTTGAGGGCTGGCTGAATATGAGCCAGCAGTGTGCCCAGGTGGCCAAGAATGCCAGCAGCATCCTGGCTTGTATTAGGAATAATGTGGCCAGCAGGACCAGGGAAGTGATTGTCTCCCTGCACACAGCACTGGTGAGGCCGCACCTCAAGTACCGTGTTCAGTTTTGAGGCCGTCACTACAGGAAGGACATTGAGGTGCTGGACTGTGTCCAGAGAAGGGCAACAAAGCTGGTGAGGGGTCTAGTGAACAAGTCTTATGAGGAGTGGCTGAGGGAAGTGGGGTGGTTTAGCCTGGAGAAAAGGAGGCTGAGGCAAGATCTTATCACTCTCTACAACCACCTGAAAGGAGGTTGTACCGAGGTATGTGTTGGTGCCTTCTCACAAGTAACAGGCGATAGAACTAGAGGAAATGGCCTCAAGTTGTGCCAGGGGAGGTTTAGATTAGATATTAAGAAAAATTTCTTCACCGAAAAGGTTGTCAAGCATTGGAAGAGGCTGCCCAGGGAAGTGGTTGAGTTGCCATTTCTGGAGGTATTTAAAAGACGTGTAGATGTAGTGCTGAGGGACGTGGCTTAGTGGTAACTGGGCAGTGCTAGGTTAACGGTTGGACTTGATGATTTTAAAGGTCTTTTTCAACCAAAATGTTTCTATGATTCTATGACAGGAAATTGGGTAAGAATTTCCCATTCTTGAACGTCGTAATGTGAAATTATCTCACTGAGATGTTCATGGGATGAAGACATGACTTTTTGTTTCCTTTCTGAGGATGATTAAAGCTGAAGTAGTATGTTTTGCTATTTAAAAGTAGCAAATTTAGTTGCTGATATCTATTTGTTAATGTTATACTGTTGATATTTTAATATTTTTTTTCTCCATAGTTTTCACTCAGTATGACAGGTAAAATTCTACATGCAGCTGAGTAATTAATTTATACTTTGTCAAAGTTAAGAAACAATTTGAATGGCAATTCAGAAGGACCTCATGGAATGCTTAAGTTAGATCATTGCTCCATGTACCTTACAGTGTGTACAAGACAAAGCCTGAAATCTACAGCTTTGTTCTATTTTGCATTAAATTGTAGGTTTCTTTTTTTTCCTCTTTTTGAGTACATGCCACCAAGCATGCTAATGAACCAATCAAAGAATCAGCTGTACTAACAGTTAATGAGAATTCAAAGAGATTTATGTAGCCTAGCATCATCGTTTCAGTGAAGATTCAAAGAGGATTAATTTGATTTATGTCAAAATGGAGGTATCTTTATATAATCTGCAGTCAAACTTTCATGAATATATTTATGCAGACTTGCAGAGTTCTTCAAAATCATGTGTAAAAGGCTATGGGAGAAGAAGACAAAATTTATTTATATGTAAATTATTCTTTTTGTGCAGAAAATCTATTTCGGGTTTCAAATGTGTTTATATCTCCTTTTTGCAATGCTTGGGAACTTGGAGCTGCTGAAATCAATGAGTTTTATATGTAATTTTAGTGGACTCCAGAATTCATCTACAAAAAACTGATGGGCAGACACAGCTAGGAAAAAATTGTACGACATAATTCTTGAGGGCACTCTACCATACCGCACAGCAACATTTTTTCTGGAATACTTATCACACATACAGAATACACATTAGTGTGCTATCAACATTTCATCTGCTCTCTTTTGGAGAAGCTGTATGACTCACATCTTTCTCATACCCAAGTAAAAAACTTGTGGTAATAACGTCAGTACAATGCACCAAAATCTCATGTACAACTATATTAACTATGGAAAAGACAGCTGATTTCAGCACCAGCAGGATTTGTAAACATATCTCTGTTCCTCAAACCCCATATCATTACCATTTCCAGGAACTGTGCGTGGCATCCTGAAGTGGCTTTTTATACGCCATTTCCACAGCCCTTCATGCACTACTGCTCTCATACAATGAGCCCATATCATGCATGATGATACTGTGAGTCACAGATGGCTTGAATACAAAAAGCCTGTGTTGAGCCATTTTCTTCACATACACATTGAAATCCAAATTATTCATGAGTAACTGTACTTTTGTTAGACAACTTGTGCTACCTAAACTCCAAATTCACAAGATTATTTATGCATGGCCAGAAAAGAAAGAAACTGTCGCATGCAGCATCAAATGACCTGACCAGCTCTTAGAATGCCCTTTATTATTATTTTCTTTTTTTAATCTGTTTTCTAGTAGGGCTTCTTAAGCAATGGGGAGAAGTACTTTTGGTGCCATGAATGCAATCTTTTGTCTGACCTGCTCTTTCCAAGGCTTTAGGTGAGGTTATTATTGGTAGTGGACATTAAACCAAGACCAACTGTGAGAAGCAAAAGCATCTTGCTTGATCCAAGTGACTGTTGGTAACTGACGTTAACATTCAGAATAGGCAAAACTTCCAACTGATACATGTTTAGGCGTAGGATGTGAGGAAAACAGTGGATCTAGGCTTGTATTGCACCAAAATATCCCTTTCCCACTGACTCCACAGCACAGACCCTTTTTCACTTCAGTATTCTTTCATATTCAGTAAGGGCATTTGCTAAAACATTTTCCCTCTGAAAGGAGTCTCAGTTTCTGGCTGTGGTCAGTGCCTTCTGTCAGACATCATGTTCAGCACATATTAATAATGTTGTGCTTCAGTGATAAAGACTTAATTTCATGTACTGTTCAACCTACTGTATGGATCATGCACATAACTATTTAGATATTCAGAATGAAATCTTAGCCTTGACATTGCCTAGAAAAAGTAAGATAGGGATAATCCCTTTTATACTTATCTTGATTTTAAATAGTCACCTGTATTTATTTACTATACTAACAGAATAAAGATGTATAGAGTGATGCAGTATTTTTGGGCATGGAACCCTGAAAGACAGTTAGCACGTGAAGAGGATAGAAGGGTGGTCTCATGCAGCTCCCATGGGCATCAGGAAACATTCTGCAACTGACATCAGAGTCCAGGGAGGTCTGGCTACTTCAAAATCTAATGAGAAATTTCTGGGAAAAAAAAATTAAAAATAGAGGCTTCTTTGACAAGAGTAGTAAATTCTATTCCTTTCTAAATGAAACCTGAATGTGAAAAAACATGCCAGAGTATTTGGTTAGTCCAGCAGGATGGAAGAAGTCTGGCTTCCCATGGATCTAAGTTCTCTGATCTTTATCTCTTACTCACCCACTTTTGTATTCTTAGCCACTATATTCTGTGTACCACAGTTTCCTTAGGTCATTCTCCACAGCTTCAAGCCTCTTTTCTGATATCTCCCCTCCTTCCACATCCCAGAGGTGAACCAGCATTTTGCAACTGATGATCCTCGGACCACTAGTAGTCCATAGGAATCCAGATGGCTGTCAATAAAAAACCCTCAAAAAATACCCAAAGATTCTTCCACGTGCAAGCAAATGGTCACACAAAATTGGGGAAACAGAAGCAGGTAATTGAAATTTAGAGCTAACACTTGTTTTAGTTTAGTGAGAAATGAAAAGAAGTAAAAAAATGCCCTTTGGCGGTCCTGCACGAGGGGAAGATATTTTTTGAGATGGCTAAGCAATCCTTGAAACAAAACTAGCTGAGAAATAATATCCTAACCAGAACAATTTCTTGCCATGTCCTTTTTCTGTCATGTCAGGCCAGAGCACCACTTGCTGTGACAGGTTTAGATCTACTGTCAAACTGGCTGACTTTCCATCTAGTGATGGAAAGCTGACGGGTGTTTCAGCAGGGCAAGTCGATCCCTAAGCCTCTCTGGTACCGATCTGGGTCCCTCTCTCATTTCTAGCCAGCAGTCTTTACAAAGTAGACAGGACCATGATATCTTTGAGACCTCTAATTTCTGTCATATCTTGTTGTAACTGGTTAACTAATTAGATAGTTATTAGATGGTAATGACAGATAAATTCAAAGACCTTATTTACTAAAAAACCCAGCTAAAAATATAGGGATTATAACAATGTTCTAGGTGACAGTTTCAGCATGATCTTAATTAAAAGGTCACTTTGGTACATAGCATATACAAACTAAGGAATCGGGTCCTTTTAATGTGATTTAGAAGGAAAGAAGAATACATTTAATATCACTGAAACAGGGAAACCTAAAACCTGCGCAGAGTAGTTAATAATGAGTTAGTCTAAACATTGTCTGCTACTGTAAAATGTAGGTTCTGTGTTCAGTCAGTTGTGCTATAACTCTGTTATGTAAAGTCAGGTCATGTGAATGTAATGCCATTTAATGGGATAGGTTATAAAATCAGCTCTGAACAAAAATCCATTACAATTTCCCATTCTCGCCTTGACAAGGGATAAAAACTTTGTAGTGGTCTGCATTATCTGAGCTCTGAACATATGGTGATATTGTATCCTCTGTTAAAAGAATGAATTTACTTTTCTTTGACCCAGAGTGTAATTCTAAACAGCAGTCACCTATAGTCTCTTTATGCTATAATGTGAATATACTACAGCTATAGCAAAGTTAATTCTAAGCTATGCAGCCTGCAATCATTTGGATGGCAGCAGTATGAGGCTCAGCACAAACTAACTTGTCAGTTATTTACTTTGCTTTTTCAGCTTTTAATCTCTCACTGAACCTAACATTTCCTCTGCCACCTGTACCTGAATTAGCCAGTGTAATGCTAACTCAGGATGGCTCCTGATCCATGCAATGCAGCAGCATTGTAATCAGTAAAGCAAGGGAGTGAGGAGGCCCAAAGGTTTGTGCCTTATCCCAACGGAGAGCAGTTAAACATGGAAAAGAATATCTTCACAAATCAGAGAGTGCTATGGCCATTTAACAAAAGGAATTCCTTTTTATTCTTGTTGTCTCACTACTGCGTGAGAAAAGTGGCAGATTCCCCTCATGCGTATCATTTATGCTTCCAAATCTGAGATCCCAGTCCTATGAGACAAAACCCAAACATTATGTAACTGAGAGCATACTCTCCATAGAGTGACCTAGAAGAATCCCTTCCGTTTTCAGAAGCCTAATTAAAGTTTTGTTTCTCTTCATGGGGGAAGGAGGGACAGAATAATCATTACACAGAAAAAGAAATATTGGACTGTATTAGAGACCTTGGAGTTTTTTGAGGCAATTTACCCAGAAACATAGTTTCCCAAACATCAGACGTAGAATGTTTCTCCAGGCTTTTTAGAAAACAGGTGACCTGAAAATAAATAAGTCATCATAATGAAAGCAATGGTCCTAGATCAAACATGAGCTGGAGCTTTTTCAGTGGCTATTCACAACAAAACTTTGAATATTTTTTCAGTGATGTGCAATGAAAGGAGTTATGTCCTCCTCTATGAATGTACTCTATAAAATATTTAACATTGTCCTATGCTATATCAGTAAACTATAGAAAAAAAATTAAATTAATTACCAGGAGAGAACATCATCCACTTAATTAACTTATCTCTTGAGCTTCCTTTTAACATATACTGTGGATGGTATCAAGTTCTAATGTGTTATATTTATAATCTGTTCTTTTTCTAGAAGCAAAAATGAGACTTGAGTAGCATTTTGGATATGGAGATTTGCTAAACAAATTAACTGTGAGGCTTCCCACATAATAATATTCCTTTGACTTTCAGACTGTGGCTTCACTTTTGAAAAGCATATGCTGCACATGGAAATACTTCATAACTCTTTGGAAGTGAAATGAAAGTATATTTTAAGATTTAGAAATGTCAGGATATTCTTTCCTGATTTTTCTATTTCCTAAATTAATGCAAAGGGAAAGATTCACAGCTGCAACTTTCATAGGGCCAGGACAGGGACTGAGGCTGTGCAGTTTTTTTGCCTTTTTTCCCCTTTCTTCCTTGCTAAATTTAATGGAAAGCGTTGTATGATTAAATCATTCCTGGGAATAGGAAATTAAATTTGTAATATGAACCTTTAGATGCTGGCCAATTTCTCTAACAGGACTAGAAAACCACTTGAATCACAGTTTACCAGTACTGCATTTGCAATGAATGGATTACCCAGGACTTCAGGACTTCTGGTGGTGCCTGTGGAGTTCGGGAAACCACTTATACCCCACTCCCACCTCACTCCACTTCTGGATGGGAAACTTCATTTGGAGAAAGAGTGTAATTCACCTGGTCGGAGGGGTGTTACATTCCCTCATGCCTGGTTAGCATGCCTTGCTCAAAAGCACAAAGATAACCCCACTAATTTAAAGTTGCAAAACACTCCCCCTGCCCCCATCCCTGCAGCCGGATCAGACCAGGAAGGCAGATTTTATTTGTTTTGCTCTCATCTGAAATCTGCTTTCTAGGATAATCTGGAGTCCTGTTTAATAAAATCTGAGCTATTTTCAGGGCCTTAGGTGACCGGTGGTGGTCTCACTTTCTTGAGTTTTGCTAGAGGGACAGGGTAAGTTGTGGCATTTGGTCTTCTGCTACAGGCTTTAACTTTATTACAGGGCACTGGGAAGTGACTTGTAGTACGCGGTGGCAAGGAGAGTGGGTAGCAGCTCCTTGGATCAGATATCTGTGCCACGGTTGCCAATGATTATGGGGAGCCAGCTCTGACAAACTTAGTGTTCCCATATAGTCTTATGTTCTTGTGTAATAGTTTTAGAAAGATGCAGTGTTACAAACGCAGGCAAGAGGAAGAAATCTGTAACATTTAGAAGCCAAACTTCCCTGTCCCTTCTTTCCATTTGCCCTGAAGGCCACACCCAGCTGCGTTTTCTATAGCAGTGGTGAAGAAATTGCATAGTAATTTCTAAACATTTCCTGGAGCAAGAGAATGAACAAGATACAGATATGAATTGCAAAACTAGTACACATCAGTTTATAAAGTGAAAAAAATGAAAGGAACCCAGATTAACATTATTAAATTTCAGTTTATCTTTTTTTCCCTCTGTTCTTCACCAGAGGCAGTGCAAATCACTTTTTCTACAAGATTCCACTCAGTCAGTCCCAGATGGCAACTTTGGTTTGATCAATCAATGACAGCATCTTCACCATACTTGCACAAAAAAACAATTTGAGTTGTTCAAATTAATAAATACCAAGCAGACAGCTCAGGATTACTCTTACTGAGTAGAAATGTCACCTTATGCAAAAGATTCAGGGCTATTATTAGACCCTACTCTGATAAAGAGAAAGGGTTGTGGTCAGCGTCAGCTTAAAAGATGTCTTCAGGTTGGCAAACTTCTAAAATGTCTGCTCCTATGACTCTATTTTTCCTCTAGGATAATCTGGACTGGATTATGTGAAACAATTATTGTATTTGGAAACAATTCACTGTATTTTGACTAAAAAAGGAAAAAAATCGTTAATATTTTCTACCTATGTTTTTTCTTAGCTCTGTTGATGTCCAGGAGTGAGGTCTTTCTTGACGTCCTATTCTGTTGCTGCTTGGTTCTACTGTGATATTAACTGCTTAAGATTGCCTTTGTCTCCCCTTCTTTTCTTGCTTTATAATACGTACAGAGGTCCTGACACGGGTTATCATATACACTTCATACTACTGATTTTTGTGTTTCTGTAACACGCAAACAAAGAGTAATACAGCATAAAGTTTAACTCAAATCTCCTAATGTTTGGTTGATCACAGTTTCCCATCTCCAGCCAGGGAAAAATTGCATAATATATCTTCTCTCTGTGGGGAATAACACTCACCTGTCAGAACAGTCCACTTTTCTTAAAGCAACTGCTGGGAAATTTCCTACTATTTTTTTTTCACCAGTTTTGGAAATATTAAGAAGATTAATGCATGTGAGACACTACTTGTACTAGTATGTTCAAAAGGCAGTGAGGTCTGCTCTGAGTCAGACTGAAAGAGGAAGACATCCTTAGTCAGAAGTGTTAATACTGGCCAGAGGTTTACTCCTCAAAATACATCGTCAGTTTTCAGCAAGTCGAGTTAGCTATAATTTTTTTTGTTTATCTTGTAAGCAGATGTATTTACAAACATGGAAACCAACCAGTCACTTCCATTCTTTCCACGTTTTGTTTATTATTTGAAACAGTTTCTAAAAATTTCTGAGAAGTACATCCCTTCTCAGTCTCAGCCTTCAGCTAAATGACAAATTTATTGAAGAGTGTTTGTCTGATTATGTTCTTCCTAATAGAAAATGCATAGTGAATATGCAAAAAGGTGTTAATGTTCACATTTTATTATGTGACAGTTTAGTGCTCTTTGTTTCTGAGATGTTTTTTAAAATTCTGTTTATTCTTTGCTTTTCAGTGAATGTTTTATTCTGACTGTCTTGGTTTTTTTATTTGATTTTTTTGTTTGTTTTTTTTTTAATATAAAACTGGTCATATTGCATAGTCTATACTTGCATTGTTTAATTGGTCTTCCATCTTATAGGCTGTTGTTTCTGTTGCTTTCTAAAGGGTCTCAAATAAGGAATTTCTAGAGGGTGTACTTTTTGATTCACTTTAGTGGGGTTACACATTTTAAGGAATTTAGCTTTGATGGCCAAAACATTTTTATTCACTTACAAGTACTGTGGTGTGTGGGTATACTTATTGCAGTGCAAATAACAAATATTGCTCAAACATAGTAAGTAGACAAAAAGCACAAAGCAAAAACTTTTTCAAATAATAAACGAAACGTGGAAAGAATGAAAGTGAATGATTGGTTTCTATGTTTGTAAATATGGTTCGAAACATTCAACTACAGTAGTTATGGTTACCATAAGGGAACTTCATAGCAAAAAAACAAAAGCACTGGCAATGCTGTTAGGCAGTTTAAATATATTTCTAGCAAAAGAAAATATGTTTTAAGTATTGGGATTTTTTAAAATTTTATTTTAAAGCAAACTTCTTTGAGGCCTAACCTTGAAGACTATTGTGTTATATTGTTACATTGTATAAAATTATGTAGGCTTTATTAAAATACCAAAAAACTAGCATGCCACATAATACACATAAAGATATTTTGCTTAAACACTTGCTAAGTAATCTTTTGATTTTTATCACCTATTTGTTCCTTTTGGTCTACACTACTCACTAATATAAGTACAGGCATTGACACCAACCATACAATTCCAAACTTGTCCTTATATCCAACTAGTTGTCCCTAGTGTAGCTTCTATAGCTGAAGTCTGCATTTAAAAAACATTGACCTAGAAAGACAAAATGAATTTTATTTTTAAAAATCACAAAATTCCATATGTGTATGATGGGGATACCTGTCAGACTTTGCAACCCCGCTAAATAAAGACAATGCACATTGTCACGACTGACTACAAATACACTATAGGAAGTGCTCCTTAACCACATTGTGACAATGAAAACTTGGAGAGCTAGTGTGCCCCATTTGGGAAGGCCACTTAAATCTCTTAATGCTCAGGACTCTAATGAGCAATAAACACACTTCACACATTTTATGACTACCCTATACTAGTGTGGTCTCACAAACGTTCCTCTCTATAAGGAGAGAAATAGAGAGCTCCTTATAGTGACAAACCTATTTAATAGTTGTCTATATATAAACTTACCTGGTTATTTATAAAACTATATAAGGTTTCTAAACTATATTTGTATCTCTTTCTCGCAGCAACCATGCCTTCTGCTATTTTGAGGTGATAGTTGATACCCAAATAAATCCTATTTGCTATATTCAGCTCATCTTTATTTTTGGTCTCTTATAACTAACGGCTGTGGGTCTCATCAGTTTGACCTTGAAAAGACCTTCTATTTGCTGCATAGGACAATACAGAGCTACGCTATCAGTTATGGCAGGCACGATATGCTTATGAAAGGGTAACAGAAATCAGCAATCACGGACAAGTGATGAATTAAAATTGAAGTCTTCATATTACAAATGAGGTGGAAGAGTGGACAATGTGTTCCCTGGGATTAGACAAAAAATCAGCAGAGTTGTATTCTAACCCTTCCACAGGCTTCCTGCAACCTGCAGCTCTGGAAACAAGCTGTACATTTTAATTTTTCAGTGCTAAATTGGGACAGATAATGAACTTAATCTCATCTAACTTTAGACTACTCCAGTGGAGACTCCAGTAACTGAGCTGGTCACCCCAGACCCTCTTTACAGTCACATAGACATAGAGTCACAGTGGGGAGAGATTCACGTGTTTTGTATGAGATAGGCATTCACTGATTATCCAACTTACAGATATGTACATGGGATTGGAGGAATTCTAGTCTTAAAACCCAATGTTCAGGTGCAAACCATCCTCACCATCAGCTGAAGCTAATGGGAGATGCAGACATTCAGCACTACTGAAAACCAGAGTCGACTTCTGACACATAATTTGTAGTGATTCTTCTGTGGTCTTGCTGTGAAAATCACTTTCATCTCTTATCAGAAATATGTTACAGAAGGTAGCGATAAAAATGCGTCTTTAGGTCTGAACTCAGCTACAAAACAGTTTTAATAATTGTTAAACTCTGTAATGATTTCATCATCTCAAGTATATTCATAACTCCTGAGAGGTGGTCAGATTCCATACAATGATGTGATCCATAGAAGAGTCTACAAATAAACAAGATTGATAATGTGCTAACTCTAACAACCTTCTTCAATTTTAAATGCCAACAGTAAATTATGCGCACAAGTATGGGACTGCACTCAAGTTTATTTTAAATATTGCTTTCTTTAGCTGCTGAAGTTGATACAGAAACATGTTCTATCTGAGAAAAAGAAGCAGTATATACCGGGAGGTTTTACAAAGGTACCCATTCTAAAAGTTCCTCTTTCTCTAGTAGAGTAGTTTGTTAAGACATAAAATGATACACCAGACATAGTCTTTTCAAAAGTGAGACTCATGTTTCCTCCTGTCAAAGCAGTAGATGTCAAGTCTATGTGTGGTAGAAAGTACTCTATATGTGTACAGGATAGAAGAAAGACATGTAAACGGTTTTGACTCCATGTTCCAGAAAGGCTTGTTTAATCTGATAAAGGTTTTAAAAGAGGGTTAAGAAATGGTTAAGAAAGATCATAGACTGCTTTGAAGGAAGGGGAAAAGGAAGATGATGATGCTGATGATACCAAGCTGTTTGGCGAGGCAGACACGCTGGAGGGGAGGGATGCCATCCAGAGGGACCTGGACAGGCTGGAGACGTGGGCCCAAGCCAACCTCATGCAGTTCAACAAGGCCAAGTGCAAGGTCCTACATCTGGGTCGGGGCAATCCCAAGCACAAATACAGGCTCGGCGGAGAATGGCTGGAGAGCAGCCCTGTGGAGAAGGACCTGGGGGTGATGATTGATGAGAAGCTCGACATGAGCAAGCAATGTGTGATCGCAGCCCAGAAGGCCAACCATATCCTGGGCTGCATCAAAAGAAGTGTGGCCAGCAGGTGAAGGGAGGTGATTCTGCCCCTCTACTCCGCTCTCGTGAGACCCCACCTGGAGTACTGCATCCAGCTCTGGAGTCCCCAACATAAGAAGGACATGGACCTGCTGGAGCGCGTCCAGAGGAGAGCCACGAGGATGATCCGAGGGCTGGAGCACCTCTCCTATGAGGAGAGGCTGAGAGAGTTGGGGCTGTTCAGCCTGGAGAAGAGAAGGCTCCGGGGAGATCTTATTGCAGCCTTCCAGTACCTAAAGGGGGCCTACAGGAGAGCTGGGGAAGGACTTTTTACAAGGGCATGTAGTGATAGGACGAGGGGGAACGGCTTTAAGCTGGAAGAGGGCAGGTTTAGATTAAACATTAGGAAGAAGTTTTTCACTTTAAGGGTGGTGAGGCACTGGCACAGGTTGCCCAGAGAGGTTGTTGAAGCCCCGTCCCTGGAGGTGTTCAAGGCCAGGCTGGACGTGGCCTTGGGCAACCTGGTCTAGTGGGAGGTGTCCCTGCCTATGGCAGGGGGGTTGGAACTCGATGATCTTCAAGGTCCCTTCCAACCTAAACCATTCTATGATTCTATGATTCTAAGAAGTGGAGCTGAGGTAAGACCAAACATGTCTCAGCTGTGACATGGCATGACAGGGCATGGCACAAATTGAAGCAAAGCAAAACTTCCTCTCTTCTACCCTTGGAAACTGATGTTTTTCCTGGATAAAGAGGTTATGTCTTGTGTGTAACAAGGGCTTCTCAGTATCAGGAGAAAACAGATGAGACCTCACTGCTTTTTTGAACGATGGTTTACAATAGTGATCTGTGGTTAAGTTCCACATCTGATGAAAGAAAAAGTCTGAAGAGATTGCAACAAACCTTGAGGTGTGAGGTACTAAGATGGCCAGACAGCGGGAAACCTAAATACTTCAGCTCTATGTGGACTGACTGCATGATGATACTGTTCTTTAGCATAACCCATGAAAAGAAGAAAAGAAAACTCATTTCTTTTTGCTCTACAAAACTATATATGCACTCAGCTTACTCTGTTGCAGCTATAGATGTATGAATTGCACAGGCTATCTTGGACTAGTTCCAATAGACTAGATTGTGATGCTAATATCTATGTGAATGTGTGGATGCCTGAATGTTGAAAGAGTCAGTTCTTTCCATCATAACAAAAAGTAGCTAGTTTGATTTCACAATACAGAAATACTGCTGAAGGCAGTTGCAGAATCTCATTATATTGTATTGGGAAAAGCATACGCGTATGTTGAAATGGCTGCTTCAATGGAGTAGATGCTAGTGAGCTAGAAGATCTTTTCCTTTATCAGTTTTTCCAGGCAAACTGTTTGTGTAGCAAAGGAAGAAACTACAATATAAGTGAAAATCAGGATTTTATGTTCAGCTGCTGCAGTATATATATATGACCATAAATTACATACAAGGAAAAAATTTTTCAGTGTGAGCGTGCTAAAATATTTGAAGAAGTAGTCCAGAGAATCTCTATCCATAGGAATATTCAAAACTCAGCAAGTCTCTGACCAGCCTGGTTTAACTGGAGCCCTTCAAGCAGGAGTTGGACTACAGGCCCACCAGATGTCCCTTCCAACCTCATTTATTCCATGATTAGAAAGGTTGGGGATTGATTGTACACCTAAGGCAAAAACGTCAACTTCAGGGTGAAAATCAGAATGAAGAGCAAGAGAGATATTTGTACTCAGAATATTGAAATAACCAATGATTACAGTACAGGCTAGGGCCTGTGTGATGGGAGAGCAGCCTTGCTGAAAGGCATCTGGGGGTCCTGGTGGACAGCAAGCTGAACAGGAGTCAGCAGTGCACCACTGCAGCAGTGAAGGCAAATCGGATCCTCGCCTGCATCTGCAGGGGTGTTCATTACTAGCAAGGACAGAGATGTGATTACCCCACTCTACTTAGTGCTTGTCAGGCCACACCTGGAGTACTGTGCACAGCTGTGGTCCCCACAATTCAAAAAAAGATGTGGACAGACTGCATAGGGTCCAAAGGAGGGACATGAAGTTGGTGAAAGGGCTGGAGAACCTGCCCTATGAGGAAAGATTGAAGGAGTTAGGTCTTTTCTGTCTGGAGGAGAGAAGGCTCAGAGGGGACCTCATCACCGTATTCCGGTATTCAAGAGGCAGCTACAAAGAGGATGGAGGTTCTCTCTTCACAAGGAGCCACATGGAGAAGACAAGGGGCAATGGGTACAAGTTGCACAGGGTCAAGTTTCATCTCAATATAAGAAAGAACTTTTTTCAGTGAGAACAGTAGATCACTGGAACAACTTCCCCAGGGATGTGGTAAAACTCTCATTGTTGGAGGTTTTCAAGAAGCGATTGGACAAGGTGCTACATGACCTCATCTAGGCTCCCTTTCCCACGGAGTGCTGGACCACGTGATCTTTCAAAGTGCCTTCCAACCTGGGCTATTCTATGACTCTATGAAAGAGAAAGAGATAAAGCATATTTAACATCACCTGGAATGCACCTGCGTAGTAAGGTATTGCTTCATTGGGTCAACAGCTGATTTCAGCAGAGATTTATTAGGATTTGGCATTTGTGCTTTCTGGTTAGTGCCTATATTGACTGCTCCCCACCATCTCCCAAACTCACTGAACAGCTCTCACAGAGCAACAAGCACAAACTCCTCCTTGAAACAACTTCCCTGCAGTTGCTTCCTTGGCATTAAAACTGCAAACAAAGTCTTTCCAATGCTTCTTTTGCTGCCAACCCTCCTACACAGATTACAGCAGGAAAGTTTCTCTGGGTCAAATATGAAGAGGAGGAGAATTAAAGAAAAGAGCACAGAGCTGGACTGGAAGAACTGATAATTTGGAAGGCAGGACGGAAAGGAAAGTTAACAAATATTGGTTCATGTTCCTCTCTGTTGGGACCGAACCCAGTAATCCCAAATCTCTGTTTCTCTTACTGTCTAGAGAGAAACTGTACTGCCCATGTGTCTCTGGTTCATGGCAAAAGCAGAGCTAAAAAGGAGATAATTTTTCCTTGCTGTGAGTTCCACTCTCAGCTCATGCTGCCATGACTGTTAAAAATATTTAAAGACCCTATTGCTGCTGAGGATTGATCAATGGGATCTTTGCAGTTCCTTGGGATGGGACCTTGAACTATGCTCCTTGTTAAGCAGTTCAGGAATTTCATCTCAACTGCCTTGATTTCAAAGATTATGTCTGTGAAATTGTCTCAACGTTTGCTGGCCCATAGTATTTCAGTCTCTGCCCCGACACGTATACCATTACAACGGGAAAAGTTAATGACACTTCAACTCTTCCCTTGTAAGAAAAGCTCACTGGAGTTGAACGCTAAGAGCCTCTAGATCACTCCAGTGCTGACCACCTGTGACTAATAGGGTTGCATTATGCTATGAACTTATGTTTTGCTTCAGCTATCTTTATCTTTCTGTAGGGGAGAGATAGGCTTGAATGTCTGAGAGTCTTGAGGAATGGTTCAAAATGATTGTTGACAGAATCACAGTGTGATATATTGCAATTTACTAGAGAAACTAGGAAAGGATGCACTTTGTGTCTGCAGTGGCAACTTTCTGGTAACCTTCTCATGTTGGCTATAGTTAAAAAAACCCATGAAACTTCTGGGATTATTTATTTATTATTCTAACTGAGGGCTAAACCACCCTGGAAGGTTCCTGCCACCTCATGAATGAATTACTTCTGACATTTCACTTGTAATCTGAAACATGGAATCAAATCTCATTTCAGGGAACTTTTACTAGCTGTTTTCTTGCACTAAATATACATTGTGTAGAAAAAGCAAAGGCTGGGAAGCAAAAAAACAAGCCCTGCTCTGGGCATGGATGCCTACTCTTTTGCTGCTCTTGTTCTCGTAGATTGGCAATTATACAGAGGAGGCTGGATGTTTTTGTGGGTGACTTTGTTTTCAGTTTTGTAGACATTTAAACTCCTGTTTGAGTGAAGTTGTAGTGCATTAAAGCAGGTCAGAGCTTAGTCCTCTGCCTTTGTGCAAGAGCTGAGGAACAGGTCCCAAGACCTGAAGGTACTCAGTGTCCCCAGGCCTTACAAAGGGAAGGTGAGTCTCTGATACTGAACTCACTGCACTTCCTGTTTAAATCATGCCGTGGGTCCACAGTTTCTTTGAGGCATCTAAGGGTGTAGCTTTTTATTCATCTATTAAATTTTATTAAATATTTTTTAAGATAAAGGATGGATATTTGAGGTCTCACTCAACTACTGTAAACCAGGAACAATCAAAAACATATATTGTAGTGCTTTTCAAGTTTCCTTCCTAATTTGTGAAGACTGTGTGGGAGAAGACAACAATCTGTACTCAGGAGAAGTGCAGTGAATCAGCCTGTTCTTTATGGTGAAATGTTATTTTACGCAGCTGCTGTACCTTGGAGAAAAAAACAAATAAACTCCAGATTCTACTTTAATAAATCCAATTTTTTTTTTTAAGAAAAAAGAAAGTTAAGCTGTTGTTCTTAAAACAAAATACTGCTCAACAATGAAATCTACAGTCTACAGTCTTAATGCAATATTTGGTATTGTTTGGAAACACTGTATAATGCCTCCCCGGCCTTTGGCTGCAGGAGCAATACTGATTAAACACACTAGACTATTATGGAAGTTAGGCAAAGGCACAGAGCGGGGAATAGTGTGGAGACCTATTGTCCTAGGGAAGGATCTGGGAGGGGTTTTTCCGTAAGAGCCCCCACAGGCAAACAGCACTGGTTAAGATGCCTTTTTAGGAAATACACAGTGTTATCTGCATACCCAGCTGGCCAGTTAGGGGAAGAGCGAAGCAAGCACAGCCCTCACTGCCTTTTCATCCTCTGCTTCACAGAATGCCTGTCAAAAGTAACCATGTCTTGCATTGCTCTGTTACTGTGCAGGGACATAAGAGGTGACAGAACAGGTACTTATGCACACAGAGTTTCCACAAAGAGGCATCTGGAGGTGTCAGGGTCAGTCTGATTTGGCCTGAGTTGAATTATCACCCTTTATCCCCACTCTAGGAAGTAAAGGACAATGTGGAAATGGACTGGTAAGCTCAGTGACAGCACAGAACAGTGGCTGTTCCTCTACACCTTTTCTAGAACAGAAACTTGCTGAAGGATCAACACAGATGTCCCCAGTATGACTGAAGACTGACAGTTGTCAGTTCCGGCCTATACGTACTACGTTACCAGTGTCATTGTGCTATGAGAATAACAACCTGGATTTTAAAGGTCTAGCAACTTGATGTAAAATCAGAGGCATTTTAGGATTACGAGACTCAGGGACACCTCTCACCAGACCAGGTTGCTCAAAGCCCCATCCAGCCTGGCCTTAAACACCTCCAAGGATGGAGCTTCCACAGCTTCTCTGGGCAACATGTTCCAGTGTTGCTCCTGTAGGCCCTCTTTAGGTACTGGAAGACTGCTATAAGGTCTCCCCAGAGACTTCTCTTCTCCAGGCTGAACAACCCCAACTCTCTTAGCATGTCCTCATAGAAGAGGTGCTTCAACCCTCTGATCATCTTTGTGGCCCTCTTCTAGATTCACTCCAACAGGTCCATGTCTTTCCTATGTTGGGGGCTCCAGAGCTGGACACTGTACTCTAGGTGCAGTCTCACCAGAGTAGAGTAGAGGGGAAGAATCACCTCTCTTGGCTTGCGGGACACTCTTCTTTTGATGCAGCCCAGGATACAGTTGGCCTTCTGGGCTGTGATCGCGCATTGCCAGCTCATGGCCATGTAATCTGACATCTCTTCTATCCATTGTCCCAGCATGAGAAACCCCAGGAATAAGGCTGGAAGCTCTCCACTCCTAGAAACTCTCACCAGTGGTATCTTTGCTGGGAAAAATCCTCTGTGGCTCAGATCTCTCTGAAGGCACAGGAGGATAATCTTCCTTTGCACACTCCCACTTCACCTTCTGGTCTAACCAGATATGGCAATGGCCCTGCAAAGCTGGTGAGCTCAGTGACAACTGTTCTTGTTCACTGTGGACATCTGCTGCAAGTCTCAGGGGACTTCTAAGGCTTTTGGCAGCTCCTCCATTCCAGATTACTGTCATGACTGCACATATTTGAATTTTAGTTTATATGGGGAGAATGTGTTTCAAGCATTTTTTCTTAGAGGCAGACCTAGTCCTGCTCATGACTATTGCAGTCACAGGGAGATACAGCAGTGAAAAAAGGTCAGCTCCTACCATCCACATGCCAGAGGCCACAAAGAACTTGTGTCTTCATGCTCAGAACCCTTTTCTGGCTCCCTGACAACTGCTGTGTGAGATATAAACCACTAACTGCACTAAATAGAAAATGGCCAGTCACCATTTCTGACCTTATTCTCCCAAAGGCAAAACTCATTGCAGCTGAAAGCAGGACCTTCACATTTGCAATATATTCCTCCCACTCCCAGCCTTCTCCAAACCACACCTTAGAGAAGATAATGACATGAGCTATCAAGTGCTTTCCTCAGAGCAGGCTCTGCCTTGTAGCAAAATACTAAATCTTAGCTCATGGAACAAAAGGCACTCTGTGAAAAGTCAGGAGGAATTAGGCACCAAGGCATACATACAAATCCCATTTGGTGAGGATTTGGATCTGGGCACCTGAAAACTTTCTCAGGTCCTGAACTTCACTCACTGGATTTGCCCTATTTCTTTTCCATCAGCAAGGTGTGGAAGAAAAGGAACAGATTTCTTTTGTCCAATTTACAGGCATAGTAAGTGCTCCAGTTTACTTCAGTTACATACACATTTTTCCCATCAGAGAAAAATAGTTTATGAATTTAGATTCATGCAGTTGTCTCTACTGCCTGGATTAAAATATTTCAGAAGCTTGATCTGAAATGTAATGGGGGTAAAGTGACGATTCACCTACCTGTGTTCACAGCTTATTTTACTGAATGTTGCAATAGTTTAACTTCTCCCAGCAACACCCAAATATGTTCAGTTGCGGCTGATACTATGCTATAGTGAGCTTTTGTTATTTTGCTTAAATTTTTATGGGGGTCCAGTTGCAAAGTGAAGATCTAGATAAACCTGCATACCAAGGTCAGAGGTGTTTACATCCCTAGGTTCAGTCTGGGAAATTAATAACGTGGGATGGAATTTTATTCCAACCTTTTCCCTCCCTGACATTCAGGGTGGCAGCAGCTGTTAGTGTTGGTGTTAATGACTTTGTGCCCAAAAAGACCCAGCAAGTGACAGATTGTTAATGATTATGTAGGGTGATCATTGTTCAAATGTTTCTAAAGTATCTTTTTATTATTATTGGTATTATTCACTGTCGTGTGTGATAGCACTGACCAGATTTCAACCCCATCACTCACAAACAGCCTCTCATCTGGGAAGAATCAGTCTGCTTAGTTTAGGTAGAACAGCAAATCCCTCACTGGGTGGGAAAAAAATTAATTCTATTATTTTAGACATGGGAATATTTTCTTTCAGTCATGAAATACAAGGACTAGCATACTATTACAAGCTTCATTTTCTACTTATTTCCTGATATTCCAGCATGAATAAGACATGACAAACAATGGCCAGAGTGTTGCAAATACTTATGCAAATGCTGAATTTTAGACATGCAGGTAGTACATTGAAATTCAGCAGGGATAGTAACATGCAAGCAAAAAGTGATGCTGATATCTAGAAAGAAAAATGCCAAACAAACACTACTCCCTGAGTTGCTACTCAGAGATGCTGGTTAATGATGACATTGTTGATGTACGGACATGTTTCCTCAGTATACTTCAGAAGCTGGCCATTCAGTTTTCTGGAAGAAATTCTGCAGCAGAGTTATAGTAAGTGTTTCTGTGAGATATGTAGGCATTCCTTTTCTCTACACTCTGACTTCCATTTTTCATTTGTGCGTTGTGTGTTGGGAGTGAATCCTGCTAGTGGCAGCAGGTGCTCAAACAAACAGCAAGTTCTGCTCAACCCTGCGGCAGAGGCAGGCTGGGGGAGAGTACCGAAGCTGAGTCAATGTGCTCTAACTGAGAGACTTAGTGGGAATATGTTGGCATCAGAAAAGTGATGGTGGGAAATGCATCTGAGCTCTAGGGCTGGCTATTTTAAGCATGAAGAATGAATTGTATCTGACCTCAAAATTAGCCTGCAGGTTGGACACTCTTCTGCAATGCATGACGGGATTATCAAGTACTGAGAATAGGCATCAAGCTAACAGAGCTGGGCTTCAGATCCAGTTTCTTTTCCTTGGAGGCTGGCATTGCTTGGCTCTTTTGGAGGACATGAAGGGGAGCAGCAGGAGGAGGGGGAGAACTAAAGCTTTCATTTGCTTTTTCTTGTCTTGAAAAAGTTGAAAGGTCTCAATTTTGTCCTAATATGGAATGGAAAACTGTTTGTTGACTTCAACATATTCCCAGAATGGGAATAAACGTTTTCCTACTAATTTCTATTCATGGGTCTTCATTCTTTCTATTTACAGCCACGGATTTCAGATTATGAAATCTGAAGTCCAAACACCTCTGAATAGTGGTCCTCCCAGGAGATGCTTAGTATGGTTGCTCATGGGTGCGTGAAGATGGAGGGCAGCTGCCTTACAAAAAGCATCCCACTGCTTTCCTTCCTTCATTTCCACAGTATTCC
Organism: Pluvialis apricaria; assembly: GCA_017639485.1. Classification (NCBI taxonomy): domain Eukaryota; kingdom Metazoa; phylum Chordata; class Aves; order Charadriiformes; family Charadriidae; genus Pluvialis; species Pluvialis apricaria. The sequence goes on along the minus strand of CM030007.1, from coordinate 172,974,057 downwards.
TTTGGCCTTCAACTAACACCAACCATTTAGGAGAAGGAAAAAAATCTGAAAGCCTGTCATAAATAATTATATAGTCCTGCTGTCCTCTTAGCAATGTTCAGCAGTTATTTTTGAAGCATGCCAGCACTAATACAGAATCGTTAAAGTGCTTCAAGTTATTTGCTTTTTGTGTAGTGGTGAATTTTTCCACTGATGCTTTTTATTAGATGAAAACAATGCAACTGACTGGGAGCCAAGAAGATCCTGTATTCTAATCCATGTGAGACAAGGATTTAACTGAGAGCTTGTCATCTTAAACATGGTTGCCCAGGCCAAAAGAAAAAAAAAACAACAAGGTTAGTAGATAGAGTAAAAAATACACAAATGTCCATTGATTGTATAATTGACACCTCTGTTGAATGAACTGGGGCAAGATGATTCATAGTATGGTGATTTTATTAGATCAGGGATATTGCCAATTAAGTAAGTAGCCATTGCAGCCAAGTGCTTCATCTTCTGACCATTTTTCTCTTTACTGTTCTCTGGAATCCTCTGTCAGTTATTATTACATTGTTGGATACAGATCTTGTTATAGTTATCCATGGCTTTTCTACCTTTAAATTAATCTAACATAATGTGCTGCACGGGAACTGCCTGCCAAGATGTTCTGGGAAACGTGCTAGTGCAGCATATAGCTGGCTCTCATTGAGCAGCAGAGAGCTTTACCTTGGTGTTCTTTGATCAGCCCTGTTGCTTCTTCATTTCCATGTGGCATTCAAAGTGTTGGTTTTACCAGTGAAACTGAAATAGGCCTCTTTTACCTGGTTAACTTAAGAACCTGTCTCTGCTGTGCGATGCTATCTCTAGAAAATATTAAAGGTAAAATACCTAAGTCTTTTATAATTACTATCAGAATTTGACATCTGGTAAGCTTGACTTGACTGGTCTCAGCAACTCCTTTTAATCTTAAAATACAGAAGTTGCAAGAAGTACTGAACTGGGAAGAGAAGAAAAAAAAAGGAAGAGACAATCTCTATTATAATGCATTATTTTTACACTTAGATACCTTTTAACGTTATGGAGAGACAACAGTGCTGTAGAAGTTTTGCCAGTTTATCTGCTTGAAAGAGTACTAAGAAGTACTTATTATCAGTCTTTTATTACAGTTCTTTCTGAGATTGAGCAAAACTGCGTAAAGTTTTCTCCCCCAATCACCTGGCTGGGAATCATTTGCATTGGTTGTAGGTTACCTCTGTAAGGAAACAAAGTGCTGCAATTAGACTGGCAGTGTACTCAGTTCAAGCCTCATAAGCCTTGGGTTTCCTCACAGAGAAAGAATTCATTTCAGATGACTTCAGCACTTGCAAGATGAGTCAGAGGACCAGAAAAAGAATTCCTATAAATCTTGAGAAGTAGTACTCTGGATAGACAAATACCATATACAAAATATTTGTGCATGTTTCCGCGTGAACTGCAGTTCACTTCTGATCTTGGCCATGCAAATAGTGTGATCAGATGAATGGGTCCAGATAGTTGCACCTTCACTCCACTCCCAGAGCCTAAGATGCAATAAATGTTTTAACCTTAGCAGGACAAAATAGTTTGAACTATGTGGTATTCAGCCAGATTGGAGTTCAGGCAGAATGGGTGTGTAACTGTCTGTACCTACCTGTGTACCTATTTGTGTCCTAAATTTGTTTCCTTGCAAACATTGGGGCAAGTGAAATGCAGGCAGCAAAGTAGTTTCAATGCTCAGGTAAATGTCTTTGTACAGGAAGTGCCATAAAAGAAGGCTCACCATCCAAAGGATGCACAGGGATTTATAGAACAATTATGAATATTTAAAGGTAACTTCCCGATAGGAAGAGAAATATCTGCTGTAAAAAATAAGCATATCTAAACAGACAGAACAGAAATAATACCACATGAGCCAGAGGGCTATCATACAGTTTGTACTCAAAATTAGGAATGAACCAGAAGCTAAATTTCATGGGTGAAGAACAGACCAGGTCTAGTTAAAGATATTTTAAAAGGAAAAATTAGATTGTTGAGGACAATGTGTGGCATTCAGAGCAGGTATAGGAAGGGATAATAAAGAGTGGAACATGAAAATACCAGAGATCTTACTGAGAACATCAGAAGGATTGAAATTAACAAGTAGTTAGGGTCAAGCCAGAGTGCTTCTCCCAGGTGCCTCAAACATTGTAAATAATTTCAAGGTTTTTATTATTTATTTTATTTATTTTATGAGATTGTGTTAAAATTCTGGCTAGAGTTTATTTTTTTTGTCCCAAATGATTGTTGATCATTACATATGAGCAATAAAAAATGTGACTGTGTGGGCTGGCTATAATGAAGCTGGGATTTTGTGTTCATTCATCACAAGATGTAACTCAAGTGCATCTGTTATCTATTTCAAGATCTTTTTTCTTATGGGTAGCTTTATGGATAATTGAGCTAATGAAGATCTTTGTAGAAAATCATCAGGAAAGAAGGTATATAGAGGTTTCAATGTGGTGTCTCTGGTGGGCTCAGTCATGACAGAAGAATTACAGAAAGATAGGGTTTACCTCATACAGATTTATCTCACAGGCTTTAGCACACAATTTCAGACGGTTGTCAGGGCCCTCTCTATTAATGATGCATGGAAATTCATCTTTTATCTTATACACCTGTCTTATGATGTAGAGAACTGGCATGTGAAGGTGCTTATACCTCTCCAACTAAAATAGAGAACCTAAATAGTAGCTTAAGTGAGACACTTCCAAATGGCTGATAACAAAAATCTAACCTTAGGAATATAACAGTGTCCCGCTTTGTGGTAAAATAGAGTCAATTTTAGGTTCAGCAATTTTACCTTTTAGTTAAGCCTCTTCTAACTGCTGAAATTAACAGCACATTGTGCAGAAACTGCACAATCTCTCTGCTTACGTTAAAACCTCCAAGAAACCCTCCAAGGAGAGAGAAGAATACAGGTCCTGCAAACAGCTTAGTGGAGCTGGGTACAGACCTCGGTAGGTACTTGTAAAACTCCAGTCTCAGGCGTTAGTCTGTCCCTCTTCCCTAGAAAAGGAGACAAAAGCAGGGAAAAGCCTGCATGCAAAAAAGCCTGATCTCATCTAGAGCTCTCTAGTCATGTGTTGCTTATATATAATTACTGTGAACTTCAGAACCAACAGAAGCAGCGAGCTGCTGACACAAGGGGAGGGAATGGAGCTAGGCATAAGCTTGAACACAGTCACATGCGTGAATTAGTGCAGAGTATAGAGACTTATATCCATATTCTCTGTGCAAACAGCAGAAGCTGTTTAAGGAAATGCCTTCTCAGCTTTTTGCTTACTGGAGGTTACTGTTCCTGTAACTGCGCTGGTAGAAAGGAACATGTATGCGTCAGCAGCTCCCACTCACAGACCTGCATCTTCGTGCAAGACCACTTTTATTACCATTATCAGCTAAGATGCTGGACCTGATGTTCCCGTCAGGGAGATGTAGGCACGAACTGAATTATTCTGATTCTGTCATGTGGAGGCATAAGGAAATGGTGGGCAGTGGAAGGCTGTAAATTAATAGCCCAACATCCACCAGAGGCGGCTTGTCAAAGCCCTAAATGCATGCAGAATTTGACTGTTCATCTCCTCCAAAAGCTTCTGTCATTCATTCACAAGTGCAGTAATCAGTGGTTTGCTTATGGTAGGGGACACGTTTCCTGCTAGAGCAAGCTGTTGAAGACAACAGAGGTCTAAAGGCATAAACAAGGATTAAATACCTGACTCCTATTGACTTTTAGTGTAATCAAGTGTTGCACTATGCACTTTTCAGATGTTTCCCTGTGGACCTCAATGTGCCATTTTTCAATAAATTTCTGAGATGTGTTTTGTCCGCTCCTAGAAATTGCTGTGCTATTTTTGCATATTCAGATCTCTGTATCTGTATCATTCCAGTTTGGAGAGCCCAACTGTTCCCTCTGTTTTCATATGAAGATAGAATGAATCAGTGTTACTTCCACCCGTATTGCTGTTCCCCCAAATGCTTTCACAGATGTACTAGGAACATGGAGTTCTGCGGTCTATAATGGTAATACCCCAGACTGGGCTGCTTTCAAAAACTACCCTGTAGGAACCGTGCAATTATAAGTAACTCAAGGCTGGTAGGAGTTATCACATGTTTCATGAAGACAGATCCCACAAGGGTGCTCAGGTGATAGCACATCTCTAACAGTAAAAAAAAAATCACAGAAGCGAATACTCTTCCAGCAATCTCATTTGCCTCCTTAGGGGAAAAAAAGTTACTGTGCCTCCAAGACTGGCCAGCCCAGTACTTACTAGATGACTATAAGGAAACTACTGATTGGCATATCATCTCTTTTCAATTTGTTGTGTGCATTTTAGCTTGCTGTCAGGAAGGCTGGTACCACTCTATATATCCTTTTCTCCTCAGAAATATGCTAGAAATCTAGCATATACTCCTAAGTATAAGGAGACTGCTGATTTTATATCCAGCCTGCTGTGAGAATGAGTTCACATCACAGCATCACTGTGCATCACTTGTACTAGCTCAGCACAGGTATCAGTGTGAGCTCAGAATGGAACAACTGATTAAATCTATATTCCTAATGAGGGAAAACATGAGGCAAGTACTGAAGATAACAAGGTACAGTGGCCTGGTGATGGAGACAGGAGGGAGAGAAAGGTCTTCAGCTGGTAGACCTTTAACCTCTGCAAGCCTGCGCATTTTTTTCTTGACACTCCAATAGCAATAACATCAATAACAGTTGAGTATAAAGTGAAGAATAACAGTTAAGAATAAAATGAAGGCCATGAAAGCCTTCTGTATCTGTGAGACACTGAGGCTTCACCAGCTGTGCTGGCTTGCTTCCTACATCTGGGCTCCAAAATGGGTTACAAGAAAACTCTGAGGGAACTATTTTAAGAACTCTGGCACCAAGCAGAGTGGGGAAAGGAAAAAAAAAAAAAAAAGAAAAAAATCCCAACCCTCCACTTCTTTACTGAAATCAGTCTGTTGAAAGCATTTCTATTTGGCTGCCACAGTTCACCAAGCAGTCTAATGTGCCAGCTATTAGTACCCAGCAGAGAGCATGTTTGCAGCTATTCAGCAAAACTATCACATGTCCTTAGCCAAGGCAAGAAGGATCAGCTGCCGAACACTGGAGCTGATGAAGAGCAGAGCTATTAAAGCAAGCAATAAAAAAAACCCCACACAACCCAGAATGGAGACTGATTTTTCTTATTATTTTTTTAACCTAATGGATGACATTTATGACTGGAAAGTATGAGTCAGAGTGTGCTGTGCCAGCATGGGGTCTTTATGATGTTTTCATCTTGCTTGTTCTTCTTCCTTGGCCGGGACCATTCTGTCTTGTTGATTTGTAAGTTTTAGGTTCCTTGCAGTGCTTAGGAGATGAGAACACACGTGTGTTTGTGTGTGCATGCGAGGAGTGACCGTAGCTCAGTGAACTGAAAGTAAAGAGCTAAACTACTCAAGTCTGAAAATTTTTAAGGAGTAGTGCTGGGACCTCTTAGATAAATTGTTGCTGCCAAAGTGTTATTGCTGCCAAATGTGGCAGTGACGTGAGTGTGGGAGGCAACCACCCACTTGCTAGTGAGGACAAAATGGACACAGCTCTGTCTCCACAACCACTAATCTCATCCAAAAAGCTTTAAAAACAGAGAACTGTTTGTCCTTTTGTAGCACATGAGCAAATAGAATCCATTTGCCACAGAGCTTCTCTGTAATACCGTATCTCTAGCATGTAACCGAGAAACAAAATTATACTACTTGTTGCGATGACATTAGAATCTGGTTACCTCAGAAACAACACGCCCGATTCCAGATTCTGCTTCCAGAAAGGTCTCTTTACATTGCAAGAGCAGCCCTACAGCATTTCCCAGGAAGAACACATGGAGGATCCCCTGGTATGGGAAAGTCCTGTCCTGACGCAGAGCCAGCATTGTTTTACAGCAGCTTCTCCTACCCCGCAACACCCTGCCGCGGGATTCACATTGGGACAAGCAAACACCTGCTAGCAGAGTAATCCCCAAGACCTATGCAAGACAACGTCACGTAGGCACGACTGCTTGAGCTGGCACAGCAGCTCCGTCCCGCCACGGCTTCCCAGGGAAGCAGGGAGGTGTGAGGTGCCCGCAGAGCCTTTGCCTCCCTTTTCCCACAGCTGATATGGGTCATGCTCAGCGCAGCTGAAAATTGAGCCCTCAGGCGAGGAGCTATAATGAATTCACTAGATTAGGCAATGAAAGCCAATGTGAACAAAACAACCAGCTGGCTCAAGAATATTTTGTGCTCTCGTAAAAACACTATGGGAGTGGGGAAGTAAGCTTCAAAACTGTCCCCTTTCATTCCTCTGAAGATCATGCCTGTCTTTTATACACTTTCTTACAGCCTACATATCACTGTGAAGCTGAAAAGAAATAAAGGTATTTTCATCCTCTATGTACTCTTATGTGTGATAGTCATTAAAAATAGTAGACTGCGTCCTCATGAAAGAATATGGTGCACCTGGGTAAAAGACTGTTCATGGAGGAATTCTATCTGAAGCTCTGGGATGTCACTTTTTTTTTTTTTTCATTTTATAATGAATATTGGAGTCCAACCCAGTTGTCCAGCTCTTTCTGTTTGGTTTTTTTGTTTTTTTTTTTTTTTTTTTAATTCTGGACAATTAAAAGACCTCACAAGTACTTATATTCATTATTTCTAAAGAATTTGAAAAAGTAAAATAAGATAGCAGAATTCTGGAATCAGAAATTGGAAAGTTGCTTTACCTCTGTTACTAGAAGTGCAACAATAAATTCAGCATAGACTAGTGTGATGGTAGACTCCAGTTTATTTCTTTGCTTTTGTCCTACGTCTGTGTTTGCATCAATTTGTGTGTTAAAACCCTATGCTTTAAAATGTAGTTGTTTTTCCTTTAGCTAAGAGATGTCTCCTCTTATGTGAGCCAATCCACCCACACTCTTCCTGTGATTATCCTCAAGAAATGGGAAGAAAATTCCATACAATGTGTGTGCCCGAAAGCATCACATTTACACTTCAAGCCTAGTTTCACTTGATTAATAGTTCCCCTTCCTTTCCAATTCCGAAGAAATGTGTATTTCCATAAGGGGTTTTTTTTTGGAAAATACATGATAATTACTGTACCGGAGGAATCTCTCCTATGGATGCCACTCTTTCCATAGAAAAGACATAGGTAAAAACAGCCTCACATTTGGCATTTGAAGGAGTGAAAGGCAACACTTCAGAATTCCCGTACAGCATCACCCTTACAATCTCCTAAGGAAATCCACCGTAAAATACAGTATGTGCTGAGAACAGGCTGGGCCACCTAAATATGGATTGCTTTTGGCTTCAGCCATTCAGAAATCCCCCGAACAGGTGCCAAATTAAGTCACTCTACTAGCTGCTTTCCATGGCTGAAGGTCAGTAATAGTTAACGCAGAGAGGAATTTGGATAGCACATCTCGCAACTCAAGAGCACTGCAACTGCTCTAAAACACCAATGCATTCTTACCTCAGAAAACCTCAGCTGTAGAGCAGTTTAGTTTTCCTTTGACATGGAAGTGGTTTACAGCTTATAGGGAAAACGTATTAGTCTTTCATATCAACGTTAATTCATGCCACATGTCCCGTCTATTTATAACTCAAACATTCTAAATTAGAACTATTAGATGCAAATGTATTATAATCTGACAGAAGGCAAAATATTCCATAAATCTGATTTGGAAAAGGGAAATATTCATTCATATATAGCTGACTAATGGTTCTACAGTTGCAATTTCATGAACATGATTTTCTGAAAGAACTGCTGACAACCCATGATAAACTTTGAAGATTAGCATGTTTAGCCATAATTTTGCTCCCATTTAAATCCTACTTTGTTGTCTGCTTGTTTCTTATTGCATTCTTTGTTTCTTAGAACACTTGCATAAATAGAGAATTTTTGTTACTTGAAAGCTTTTTGATCTCCTTTTCATTTCCCACCTGCAATTATAACTTTCTTGGTGACATCATCCGTTGGATGCAGTGAAAAGAACTCTGATAAATAGCTGAATAAAGAATTATTGATATTGAGTGGAAAATAGCCAGCTGGAACTGATGAACTCTCAAAAAGGCTGCTTTCATGCAATAATAATAAATAAGAAATAATACAATCATAGAAACATAGAAAATACTCTATGTAAACTATGCAGAGAATTGAAAATCTCATGAAGGTGGTTGGTAATACAAAGTTAACTACGTAACCTGGTTTGCTAGAGAATGCTAACAATCATGAATACAACAATAGTGATATATTATTATACTTTATTTCAGTAAACAGTGAACTAGCACAGCCCTTGTTGTTTCTTTTTCTTCCACATCTACTTAAATTCAAGCTGGGTGCACTTTTAAGAATATCCGTCTGCATAGCTGAATTTCATTCTGGCGGTGAAACACACAATAAGCGTATGGTAGGCCCATATTGGTTCGCTACTTTGCCTTGTTCCTTATTCCTCAGACTATTAGTGGCATTATATGTAGGTCCAGACTCTGAGCAGGTATAAAACAGTATAACTCTCTGAATGTGAGTGGAGCTGCCTTTCCACCGTGTCAGTGAAGAGTCTCATACTTTTCTGAAAAAAGTGCAGGTGTATACTACTGCCCTTTTTTTTTTTTTTTTTTTTTTTTTTGTGTACACTGAGGGCATATTGACCTTAAGCACAGATCTTAATCAAATTTACTAGCCAGACAAAGAAGTATGGATTGCAACCCACTTCCTTTTATTAAATGTGAAGTATTCCTTAAAAGATAATTAAAAAGCAGTTGCCGCTCCTGGGCTCTGTCCACTCTATTGCAGTGCTTTGTAATATTCACAGCATAAAGCTGAAGACAGGGAGAATAGCATGTACCAGTAATCTTAGTTTTGGCCTCTTCTTTTAAAAGATATGTAAAAGAAGAAATTGCAGAGAGGAGTTTCTGTCAGTTTACACTTTTGTTGAGTTTGGTACTCGGCTTTCTAGATAGAAGGAAGTGTTAGTACATATTCTGGAAAACCTTCAGGTTAACACAGAGTGCAGTTTAACTCACAGTTACAGATTATTATCATTATAGCGACTTTTTAAACAAACCTGCTATGTTTTTGTTCACTGAATAATAAGATATAAAAAGTTACTGGACTTCAGAGCAGGTTGAAAGAGTGCGGCATGTAGAGATTCAGTAATAACCCCTAAAAGAATAACAACAGGTGAATACAGTCTTGCAGTCAGAGTTGGTTTGTGTCCACAGTCACAACAGTATTTCCCATAGCACTTTTACAAGCGCTATGTACTAATAAGCATGGATAATGTTAAGGATTTCCACTGTACTTTGAACTTACACAGCTTATCGCTTCATAGTAGACATGATCCAAATGCATTCTCTAGTTCAAAAGCAGTTGCCCTCTGGAACAACTTAATAGGTGCTCCTACTTCAAACCTAGTTATGGAAGTCTAGAGATCTCTTTCATACACAGGTTATGTCTGCTGTAAGTCCGTCAAAGCTGCTGTAGGTTTACACCACCACAAAAGCAAAAGAAAAGCAGGCACTGCATATCCTTTCACCCCAAGGGTCTCTGTTTCTATCTGTTTGGAATGGCACTTTTGGCAAACCCATGAGCTCTGCAGTATGAACCAACCAAAACAGATTTGGTTTAAAACAGACTTTTTGAGAGTTCAGGTAGACAGTTTATGTAAACAAAGTGGTAGAAACCACTGCCATGCCATCCCCCATCCTCTGACAATCTTACACACAAAGAGAGATGGAAATCAGAAAATTATTTTAGAAACTCTCTCTGGTTCTGAGAGAGACACATTTTGCGTCTGACCCTTTAAAAAATGTCAGCAATACTGTATTTGCCTTTCTTGATCTTTGAATCAATACCTTCTGGCTGCGTAAGATACTGGCAAACACATTTTACATCCGAGCAGATTCTTTCAGAACTGTCACAAGTGACTTTTCACACGGAGCATCATTTATGTGACAGTTATAGTTCCTGGCAAAAGCAGGCACAGACATGCCTGTGAGTGCCAGTCTTTTCCCTCTGAGGGGACAAACCTTAGAATGGTTCTTTCACCAAACAAGACAAACAGTTTGCTGCATGGTAGACTTTTACGTCATACATCTTATTTAAAATCACATATGTAGTCACTAAAGGGAACACTGTGACCTCTTTGACTGCAACCATCAATACAGTGATGTCACTTAGCTTCACTTTGCTTCATATTGCCCAGATGACACAGTTCCTCAGCTTTCTTCATGCTGGGTTGAAATCATTGCTTGGATGAGAGGTAATTACCTGAAGCGCATCTGAGACAAGCTGGCAGACTGTCTGAGAGAGGTACTGTCTGAGACTGAAGGAGCAATTTCATTCCTTTTAGCCAAGCTTGTGAACTAAGAGTGTCTTCTAGGACCTTTAGGTGCATCTTGATACCTTGGCAGCAATAGTAACCAGGGAATTTTACTCTGTTTTGTTTTCTCATTTACAAACCTGTGTCCTAATTCAGACTTTCTACCATTCTGCTTATCCAGAGTAAGCAGTCGTAGAGTCCAGGTTTTAAACTAATTTGAAACCTCAGCAAGCATAAAATATGGTTTGCTTTCTACTCCATGTCTTTTAGTGCATTGCTGCTTAATAACTATACTGACTTTCACTTCCTTTCTGGATGCACATTAATTACTGGCTTGGTAGTTCACTGTATGTGAAAGACACAGTCTCTTACAAGACCACAACTAAGATCACTGGAGGAATACGTGCTCATGGTCCTCACATATGGAGTGCTGGATAGATGAATTTCTACCCTGGTGTCATCTTTAGTTCTTGCTGTAGCGTGCTGATTATCAATGAATACTACTGATGTAAGTTATAGTAACTTAGGATTTTGTTTAGAGGAAAATTGTCTAGGTTTTGCTGGTTGGGACGTGTTTATTTGAAATTGTCTCAGTTTGGTTTTATCAATAAAATGAGGTTTTGTATAATGTCTATATTCATCCAGAATATTTGGAAGAGCTGCATTATATAAATTGGTAAAATAATTGCATAAATTTCATAACTGTTGTAGATACTAAAAGCAAGAGTTTACTGGAAAATGACCATGCAATGGCTGGTGCAGAAAGCAAGTCATGATTGTGGTTTATCAGGCACCACCATCTGAAGATCTACTTTAAAAATTTGTGCTATTAGAGAAGATAATATCACTTCATTCCCCTAGCACAGGGGAATGAAGCTATTTCACAAGTTGATGCAAACACAAGCAGTTAGCTGTAATAATTTATTGGGTTGAGTCCTTCACTGTTATGCAATGATACACAGCTGTTTTACCAGGTCAGAGAGTGCTTTTCTTTTTAGTTCACTGTTAAGGGTACATGATAATCTCTGTATTAGTTTTCCTGAACTGAACACATATCCATCATAAATGTTTTAGGAATGCATTCAGAAAACAGGCAGCACAGCTTGTCACTTTTTACAGACTATCATCGTCTGGTGCCACTAGGGCAGGATAAGGACTGAATAAGTGCTCTTCCATTGAGAAACTGTCCAAGATCTCACTTCCTGTAACAACTTCAGTTAAAGTACCTCTTAAAAGCTTAACGGAGTGGATGGCAGTATAAATGAAGCCAAGTTTTACAGTAGAAGCCTGTTCCAAAGATGAGCCAATTCCATAGTAGACTTCTCCGTGATTTCACAGTGATTTCTGGAATTTTACAGCAGGCCTTCAATGTAAAATTTTTTCTTGCTGTAATTTGAGAGAGTGAGGAGGCAAGAGAGGAATACATTTCAAATGTATTTCTTTTGACTGGAAGGCCTTGTATCCAGTGACTGTATTTTTAGCATCTGCTAGTCAGGCATCATCTTTCACCATTGTATTAACCTGTACTATTGATACTTTAATCACTTTGGTTTCTATGAAAAGATGGAACTTTCCTATTAAAACAAAAAATGTGTGCTTGAGTATAAATAATGAGGACTGTTCTGCTAGCTCACTTGAGTGTCAGTTTGTAAAGATAGCCAGATATTCAAAATTTTACAGTCTGGGTCGAGTTTGGATAAACATCTATGAGAGCAAGCTTTCTTATCAGATTCCAGGACTTCCACTTGGCATCTCAGCTGGAAATACCAGAAGAAAAGCCTTTCTGTTAGAGCACAGTCATTTCCAGCTCTAGTCCCTGGTGGAAATTAGAGGTGCCAAAGTACTTTTGCTCATGAAGAGTTCAGTGTAAGTTCAGTTCCAAACATGGGCTAAGGTTTCTTTCATGTTTCTTCCCTGAAGCCTGTGTGGGGCCTTGATTTTTAAGTACTGTATTTTTACTTTAAACCTTAATTGTAAACCAGGAGGGCCTTGGCTTCTAATTGCTATCTGAGGATGTGACTCAAGCCAACAGTTTTGAAAAGGACCGCTGATTTTGCATTTATTAATTGTCAGGTTTTCTGTAAAAGATGAAGAAAGTGGCTAAGGTATTGGATGGAACTTTCCTCAAGTTAATTATTAAGCTTAACCCTTTTCCAAAAAATGTATAACTATCTTCTGCCTGAGGAGACTTGAGCAGCAATCGTTTATATCCCCAAAGACTATCCTAATCACTGCACTTCAGCACAGTCTGGGAGTGGGAAGGAGGAGAGTCTTCTTGGCTACTCTTGATGAAGCTATTTCACCTTGAATAAAATAATGAAAATTAGATTAAGAGGTTTAGTGGGCCTCTCTTTACATTCAGACAAGTGTTTAAGCTAAAAGACAGTTTTATTCTCAGTGTTTACCTCAATTAATATTTAAATACGTGCATATGAAGTAGAGCAGTTTCAGTCAGAGAGGTAGAGCAGTCCCTCCGGTCCAAAATGTGCCACATCCAGATATTAGACCACACTTGCAGAAAGTGTAAGTTCAAAACCTCTGAAGCAGATGAGGAATGTGAGTTCAAGGCTTTCAAGATCCTTCTGAGTGCTCTAATGGGAAACAATGAAGACATCACCAGCACCTCTTCCAGCAATATTTCTCTGTGTACGATGACTGGTCCAGTAGCCATGTTCTAAGAATTCCCAAATCCTGAGCAGATGTTTAGTTGAGTGTTTAGTTCAGTGGATGTTTAGTTCATACTGAGATGCTTTGGGTGGTCCTGCACATGCTGACAAGCAGGTATTTGAGGTCAAGTTGGGGTTTATCTTGGTTAATTCTCCTCTTCAGTCAGTGAAGGCACTGTCAGAGGGTCATTCATCCTACATACCTTAGGCTCACATCTTATGATAGGATGAGTGGTCCTTTGAAGGTTTCTATTTCTCTTCACAGTAGGAATCTAGACATACAGCTTTGATTATATTAACTTTTAGGGTAACTGGTAGCAAACCTACTATTAAAAACTCAGGAAGTGTATCTCATGAAAGTGGATACATTTACAAAATTCAGACGTCTATACTGTTTGAATACAGTCTGTGGGGTCTTTGAGAGTTAAAATTTTGAATGTCAGCAACAAAAGTAGGAAGCAGACACTGCAATCTTTTTGTTGATGTAACTTTGTGAGCCTGTTCGGTATCTACTCTCCCTTGACCTGAGGTCAGCTCTTTAGGTGCTGTTTTAAGACAAATAAATAACAACCCTTATTTTTGTTTGTAAAGTGATTTCACATAAAAATTCTATGTAACAGTAAAAATTATTCAGGACACTGCCTTTAAAACCTTTTATAAAGTTCATACATATGTTTTTTATGTCTTGGTTTCTTTCTCACCCAAATATCCAAAATAGTATGCTCTGCCAATTTGATATAGGTGTGCAGATGGATTGGCTGGGAAAGGTAGCATGATTCTTTTAACAACATTTTCAGTTTTGCCTGCAGATTAAAAATGTTCATGACCTTTAAAAATACTGTGAAAGTTGCAACATCTGTAGTTCTTTTAATTAGATCTTCTTTTTAAAGTTTATATAAAAGAATCAGTAAATATCTTTGTTCTTCCCATTCATTCTTAGTTCAGGACTTCATCTGAAAAATGGAGCACAGAAGAATTTTGTGTTCTCATATATAGGTGATAGACTATGGCTCTCCCTTATGGCTGATCTGTGGAAAGCGTGCTACTGTTGCCAGATTCCCAAGCCTATATTGGAATACCGTATTATCAATACTGTAGTATATAACCATAGGCACTCATATACCAGCACACAGCAGGGACAGAAATATCCATAGGACAGCAGGTAACTTGAGTTGCAAATCTGGATCTTATTCTGGTTTAATTTAGTCAATCCATTCTGGTTTAATTCTGAAGTTTATGCCTGAAAAAAGGGTTATCTCATTCTACAGAGAAGTACTACAACCCTGACTAAGATGAACCAAGATTTTCCTGCTGCTTGAAACAGGAGAGCTAATGATGAGTGTTACCAGAAGGTCACCCAAGGTAACACAGCTGCTTTAGCTCAATGTAGTATCTTTGCCTAGAAAGCAAGAGTCCTGGCTTACCTTTTGCCTGAAACTATTTTTGCTGTGTGTATTTTCTTGAATTAATTCAGAAAAATGTATGGATTGGACCTGTGAGTTGTCTGTACTCTGGAACAGTGTGGAAATAGGCAATGATCCAGCAATCAAAGTCACTAACTCAGTTATCATGGCATTTCTTATTTCTTCCCGTGGATTTCAGCTTCTCAAATAAGGCAGACAACAGTCTTTGAATATCAACATCATCAGGAGATGCGTTCAATATGGGCTGCACACTGCTGTGCTTATAATCCTTGACCTAAACTGTGAGCTGTGAAAGGGACAGACTCTTTCCAGTCCCTAACCATCCATCCATTTGGCTCACTCAAGGGCAAATTTATTTTATCAGCAGTAGATTACCTGTCTGGAATAAGTGAACTTCAGAGAAGGCCAAGGAAACAGAGCTGAAACACACATCTGTTCGGGTCACAGTGCCAATGAAGTTTGTGAAATGATGCATTTTTCCTGTAGAAAATCCCAATTGTTCATTTCTTTCTGCATAAAGTATATCTTTTTCTCCAGAAGTTAATTAATTGATATTTATGTTTCATAATATCTTCCTTCTATTATTAACATTATAGCCTACTGCACAATATGCACCTCAGGTGCTGCTTCTTTTTGCAGGCTTTCAAACAACTGTAGCGTGGCACTAGCTGTTTAACAAGGCAGAGCGCATACTACCCGTTGCTAATTCTTCTTCAAAGCAGCAGTTGAATTAACATAAACTTTAAGTGGGCGTTATGTATTCATTTGCACATTTTCTGCTGCTGATGATGACTGGTTTAGCTGCAATCTGCCACACATGGAAGGACTACCGCACCTATACAGAGCCTTATAGAAGTGGCAGATGCTTCAGGTATCTCTGCATAAACTCATGCAACACGCTGCAGGTCACTAGTTTTAAAGGTTTGGGGGCAGAGAGATACAAGTCGCTTTCTCTTTCTCTACCCACAGTCTCACCCACCACCAGCTCCAGACACATTAAATTGGTACTCTCTAAAACCTACCTCATCATCACGAGTCATGTTTCAGCTTATTGTCCATTTTCTCTGCTGTCTGTTATTCAGGTGAGACATTTGTTTAAAATATACCCAGGATACACTGGTCATAAAAGAGAGATTTTCTGCTGCATTTGCCTCATTTACATGTAAATAAAGGCAGTGCTTGCTTCTCCACACACCCCTGCTGCACTCTCCCCAGCCTGAAGGAGTCTACACATAACCCCTCTGCTGACCGTGATGAAATAACTTTGTTAAACTGCTTCCTTAGAAAGAGTGAGATAAAACCAACAGTATCATTCTCTGCTGTTGCCTAGACAAGATTTGAATTCAGATTTTTTTTTGCAGACGTTCCTGTGACAGCTCACAACTACTGCTTGTTTCGTTTTTTCTGGATAAGCACCACTTGCAGAAAAAAGTCAGTACTGTGGCTCCCTAAATTTAGATTAAATCAGGCAATATATGCTATTTCTAGTTCTGTAAAATATGATCTTCTCTTGCCTTCTGCTTGGAAATTACTTTGCATGGCTTTTTTTTCCCAGAGCATATTAGCACATTACAGTTTTTTGTTGATGTATGTGGTGGTAATTTCCAAGACCACATAGGAACAAAAGCAAAGTGTGTACTGTTTGTTTTGATGGCTCATCCAGTCATTGCACAGCAAGGGTAGAACTCGTTTATGAATTGCTCTTCATTTTGTATCAGTTACCACTGTGACCATTCTGTGCAAGTTGCTTCACACACAGAAGTGTAGAGGCATGTTTAATCTGTTACCTCACTGAGATCACTTCATAAAGCAATGCATGAAGGGGATTATATAAAAATGTTGATTGTTTTTTTTTCCTGGCCTACATTTTATAAAGTATATGCGAGGACAGCTTGGGCATTTTATAATAACACTTTTGTATTCACTTTCACTTTGAAACATCCTTTTCTACAGCCTGTGGTTGGTATGTATAAAGACCTGTGGACTGTATCACTGGAGGTGTGTCAAATATTGAATGTCACACAAGGCAGCAGAGCTATTCCAAGGGCAGATGGCTAAAGGTTAGACTGTGACCAACACTGTATTAGGCTCTACTGTAAGGTAATGAATCTTTCTACTGTCTCCAAATAATAACATAGCACCAAACGCCTTAGTTCCTCCAATCCTTTTTGTAGAACTGATTTACTGAGTCAGGCTGTAGTTATAAGAGGTGATAGGAAGGGTGGCTGGTAAACTGCAGAAATCACTGCAAGAACTGAGACAAGAGGGCTGACATCCATGTTTTGAACACAGCAATTATCTGTATGAAATCTGTTTCTGGAAAAGCTCACTTTCCATTGCAAATCACGCCTTATAAATTGTTCCTTTTGCTTCTTGGCTAGTGTAACATGCAGTATACAGTTTCCCACCAGTAACAGGTTGCTATTTATGAACGCTGCTTGGTAAAGAAAACTATTAACATTTGAGCCTCACTTTGAAACATTAAACATGCATCCTTTAGAGATAAGTAACTTGTTCATATTCCCACACATTTCTTTTTTCATGTTATTAGCTACTTAATTTAATGACATATTTGTCTCTGAATATTGTTTTAAGTAATCCCAGGAAATGGCTTGGATGCAGTAACTGAATGACAAATTGACAGGTAGCTATTCAGCTGTAGGTGAAATGTCTCTGTTGTCACATATGCTGTTTGACATTCTGAAGACTGTCTTTTGAAACAAATATTTTCCAACAGTGAAAGACAAAAAATAATATCATATACTAAAACTTTTATTTGAACCAAAACGAAGGGATGCCACACTAAAATTATTACTGTTTAAAAGATTTTTTCTTTCTTGTTTTTATTTTTTTTCATGTTGGATTGTGCATTTTTTGGGTTCCTAATACACAACACACCACATCAATTCTCATGAAGGAAAATCTCAAGCCTTGGACATAGGATGGTTTTCATCTCACCAGGTTTTACTCATAAAATATGCAAACATTTAATCTAAGCCAATCAAACAGGCTCCATTTCTAGCTAAAATACCTCCATACAATCTTAATACAAGTGTCTTAGGCTGGTGGGATGGAATGGCCCTCTCAAGATGCCTGTCTCTATTAAATGCAGATGGAGCCTAGATGACCTTCCTAGTTTTGATGTCACATCTAATTTTTAGATGAATAAAGTTTGATGAGGTAAATTGTATGTGAATTCACATATATAGATTCAACACAGTGTGAACTCAAGATGTTTTTACTTAGAAAAAATTCCGACATTAATTGCAACATAGAAGAAAATAAAATCAATTAAATAACAAAATCTTTTGCTGTTATATTGCACTGCAATGTGACTTCATGTGAAATAAGGCAACAATGAGGGAGAGAGGGTTGAATAACCGGATAAATTATCAGTCTTCTCGAAAGAGCAATAGGTGTCTCACTCCTTGCACTGCTCCCTAGGTAGAATAATGATCCACATTTCACTCCCATCCTCCCTTCTTGGGGTTTGGGCAGTAGAAGCAGTGAAAGAAGAAAGGTGTCCTTTAGGAAGACAGGATATTTGAGGACAACAAGGCAAATTAGGAGGGTAATAAAAGTAAGAAATTATGGGAAACTGGTCTTTGTTTGAGTTCAACTGAGAAAAAAAAAGGCCACACAGCTACAATTTTTTTAAAAATCTCTCTGAACTGGATCATCCTTATCTACCTAATTTTGTCAAAATGGTGCTTTCTGATGAAAATTATTTCAGCGTTAATTTGCTGTGTGTTTTTTTCATAGTGTATTTGGTAAACTCATCTACAAAAGCATTCTTCTTACTCAAGAACATGTTGTACATTCGTATACAGGAGAGGTGTTTTGGCAATAATTTTGTATGAGATAAAAATATCAGATGAAATTATTGCACTTTGCGAACTTTGTGTTACTTTCTCATCTCCAGAAAATGAAGAAAATTATTTTGAAAATCTGTCAGCTAGCTGTGGGATGCACATCTGTGTGTGCATCAGATTCTGGTGACACAAGGTGCTAAAGCAAAACAGAAATTCTTAACTACTCTTGCAATGAGTTATCTGTGTTTACTGACAACCAGAAGAATTTTTTATGAGAAATCACTTTCTGATATTGAAATCTGAGACCATAATACTCAGACACAGGCAACAAAACTTAAACATACAAAAACTTATTTAGTTACTCATGTGGTCAGATCTTTACTGGTGTCATGTACTTAGAGCTTCCACTGGCTTCTGGAGGGACTATTTTATGGCTCAGCACCTCTAAAATGAGACTATAGAAAACTGGATTGAAAATTGCAATATTGACTGAAAAGCAAAGACTTTTCAAAAACAAATGTTTTGTATATCAGTCATTGTAAATAATGATAACCTCTGTATTTAGCTTTTGGAGGCATTTGCACTTTACATAAAACTAGTGCCATTACTAAATTAGCTAGTTTAACAAGTTAAGGAGTTAACCCTGTGAGTGCTTGCTGAAAAGTCAGTCCAAATTTTTTCCAGCACATTCCTTGTGTTTAATGAACTACTGGCTAGACAGGGACTTACTGTCATTTGGATATGTAATTCCACCAGGGTCAGTGAACAACCCAGAAAATCACTGCTCATTAGCATTTATAGGGTTTATTTTTTTGTTTCTCAGTAATGATGTTTCAAAAAATTAAGGGAGGGGGGAAAGACTCTGTAAATACGTAAAGCAATAGTACACATTAAAACAAAAGGTGTTGTAAATAGAAGCAATTCTATTGAATTCAGCAGAATTGCTATACCAGAATGTCGATTTTCAAAGACACATGGGGATTTTGTCTGTAAACTTCCCATTAACTTTGATGTGAAAATCTCTGATGATGATTATTACTGTTTTCTTTTTGTTCAAAAGATTCACCTACTTTTTTTTTTTAATGGAAGAGTTACTTTCTCTTAAATGTACTTCTCTGGAAATCTTGTAACATTAGCCCTCTTTCAGCTAATGTTTAAGATAATTACAGACAAGACAGAGCATTAGAAGCAAAGATAGACAGAGAACTACAGCTTCTCCGCTCTAGCTGATTTGATATTTGAAATATTTGAAAGTGTGGGGGTGATATGGGAAGGCAGAGCCAAGACAACAGGTTTCACTCAAGGGTATAGTTCAGACTATGGCATAAGGAGCAGCTGTTACACCAACTTGCCCAAAGTCTTATCGTGTCATTCTTGTACCTGCTGAACTGCTGAGGTCCTTCAGTTACAGCTCCTTTATTCCAACAAAACCCCATAGTAAGGAATGGTCAAAGGCAGTTGGGTAAATAATGGGGAAATTATAGATTATTTTTGCAGTGGAGGTCCAAATAAAGTTCCTTTTATTTTATTTATAACCAAACAAATTTGAATGAATGGTTAAATATGATTTTAAAATGCTATCTCTATTTTGCTATTTAGAAGCTGACTTGTACCCTCACCCATATATTTCCATGTATATGGATATATGCCCATTTAAATGGAAATAAATTGTCATATGGCTGTGCAAGCTCCTACATTATGTAATTAGCCCCAGGCTGCGAGGATGATCTTGCCTTTTATTAATCTGAAAGTTAAAAGCTCACCCTAAGCTAATCATGTAGGCTGGTGTCCTGGTTTGAGGTAAAACAGGACCAATTTTGTTCAGTAACTTTGCTTCTTAGCTGGGCCTCTTCTAACTACTGAAATTAACAGCATATTGTGCAGACAATGTTCACTCTCTCAGAGTGATAAGACCAATGTTTATAGCTGATGTCCAGGCATGGTATGCAGGGAGGCTCTTGCTTATACTTTATTGCCATTTTAACACCCAAGCCCAACCAACTTTGTTATTTGCCAAGTTAGAGGGTCGGAATCGGAAAAGCGTAATGGGGTCCCACCTGCGGGGAGGAGCGGACACGACAGGTGACCCAAAACTGACCAACAGCGTATTCCATCCCATCTGCCTCATGCTCAGTATAAAAAGCTGAGGGATCAAAGAGTCAGCCTCTCTTTCCCTTCTTCCTTCAACGGCCGACGTCCGAGGAGGACTCTGTCTGTTCGTCTGCCTTTGGACCCAATCCTGAATCCAGATCCGGAATCCAGTTCCCGTCCGTCACCGAGTCCAACCTGGGACTGCCCCAGTGCCAGCCAGTGTCGTGATTGTCATCCTGGGAGCTTGATACGGTTTTATATATTTCTCATTATTTCTTTTTATTTTATTATTAATTTTCCATTAAAGTAGTTTAGATCCTTATAAACTCGTAAGTCTCTTTTTCCTCCTCTACCTCTCTCTTTGAAGAGGGGTAGAGGAGAGCATCTGTCGGTCCCATCTGGGGTCCCCTATGTCCCCAGTGGCCGATTTGGCCTAAACCACGACAGCCGGGATTCTTCTTACCTTTACTTTATTTATTTCTAGATTCAGACTCATAATTTGACTCCGTGGCCGCTGGTCATTTCTGGAGGACAGCCAATGCCTCCTGTTTTATATCTCTCTCCAAGGCTAGAAGAGTCTTTCTCATCAGGTGCCCAGACCTCTGTATAAAATACAGAGGCAAGTACATGACTGACTTAGACTGGACTCACAGATGACTAAATTAGCGAGGTGAATCCTACCTGTCTACGTTCGCTGTCTCTACATAGATGGTTTGTGTCATGTGAAAAATGAATGCTACAACAAAAATTGTCCTTGTAAGATCCCAGAACTTCAAAACACATCCACGTGAAGCTCTTTTCCTGAGTTTTTTGTCTAAACTGAGTGTGAAGTTTAAATATTTGACTAATGTTTGGATAATGTCTTCAGCACTGGGCAGTCATTTTTGATAAACGTATACAAGTAAATTTTTAAAAACCTCAGAGGTTCACCTCTTCTGCAAAAAATATTGATCAGGTCTTCAACGCTTTCTTGTGAGGTAAAGGAGATCATTGTTAACAAATACATTCATCTGAGAGCAAAGACAGTGAGACCAGATACAATTATCTTGGCTCAGAGTCTAAACCCTTGATTTTAAAGTGGCAATTAGCCTTTTTATTTTGGCTCCGCGAACGTTATATTTCTGAAAAAAGAAAACAACAGCATGATTTTCTTTGTTTAAAAGTTTCAGTCTCTGTTTGATGTGTTATATATTAATGCAATCTATAGCAAAATTGCACCTGTGCAGAAAAGACTCATGAAAGGCAAGTGAAAAAAAAAAAAGGTCATAATTAATTTGATATTGTCTCTACCAGTGCTTCTTGGGTATTAGGGTATAAATGTTAGTTACGGTCATTCACTTCACATGTTCATGCTTTTGGAGATAGCCAAGATATTTAGAATCTCAGTACTGTCTATTCAGCAACTGATGCTAAGTTTTTTTTTCAAATGAAAGACTTCTGTTGATATACATTTTTTTTTTATTTTATTTTATTCCTCCACAAAAGAGAAAGTAGCATATGAACCTTACACTGATTGATTTTTTGCACATGACTACGAAAATCTCAGCTTGGAACCTTTGGGAAATAATGTGTGACATTTATGTAAAGTCTGCCTCTATCACAAAACAGTAAAAGCTTTTTTGGCTTTTCACCTCCAATCTGGATTAAAGTCAGATCAAAGTTTGGGTAGATGGCATCTTTCATATTTCTTCTTCCCTAGAAGAGATTGACTAACTCCACCTGGATTCTTTGGCAACACTTAGTGGTAGCAGTCCTGGTAGAAAGAACATATAGGAGATGATCATGCAATAAAGCTTTTGAACATGACAGCTTGCACTTACTTCTTAAAAGAAAGAAAGAAAGAAAGAGAGAGAGAAAGAAAGAAAGAAAAAGAAAGAAACAAAAAAAAAGAGAGAAGGAAAGAAAGAAAATAAGTTTTCTTTAAAAATGCCTACTGTTAATGGAATATACCCCTGTTCTGTCAAACTGCTTGCATTGGGGTCCCCTTTTCTTAACATGCACTGACATAATGTACTTTCCAAAATATCATCTATTTTAAAGTGGTTACTTTCTTTTCTGTTCTCCAGTGAAACTTATATAACAACTTCCTGTTAAAAGGGAAAGTCAATAGCATCTTTATTCTTCCCACATAAATCTTTCTTTTTTTAATTTACCGGAAAAAAGTTGTGGCTTGATGTTCCTCTTAACATGGGACTGTTTTTGAAAATACATATTAAAATGTAAATTTTAGTCTTTTCAATAAATACTGGAGTAGAGGCAGAAGTATTTTCTGTTGATATACCCTAGGAACAGCCCCCCCTCCACAAACTTGCTTGATAGTAACACTGTTGGAAGATTTTTAATATGTGTTTGACTTCATTCATTTTGCTGCACAAACAATGACAGTGTTCATTTACCGATTTTTGTCTATGGCTTGTTTTTTGTAACCCTGTCACAGGAATTAATATTTCCTTAATTCACAAGCAACAGGTATCCCTGCCTGTGGCAGGGGGGTTGGAACTCGATGATCTTCAAGGTCCCTCCCAACCTAAACCATTCTATGATTCTATGATTCTATGATGATGAATCTGTTTCTTACTGCATACTGGGCGCTTCATAAGTAGGTATTATTTGGTTTATGCCACATTGATTTAACAGTCTAATTGATGTTCTAGAAACAGTCACTGTGTATATACTGGTCAATGGGCAGCAAACCTCAGCAGACTTCGCCGCCAGTCTATGATCTCTTTCCAGTTAGCGCTGCCTTAATTTTAATTTTTGCTTCATTTTCAGTTCTACCACAAACAGTAGTGGAAATTTCCCTGCCTATATACATATCTTATATTGGGCCATGATTTAACAAATTCAAACCCGACAGGATTCTGAACCTGAACTAGAAACCACATTGAAGGGCCATCCTTCCCTTAAACCAAATGTGAACTGTTTATCTGCCCATGGATTATAGAAGAGCGTTAAACCAGCTACTGGTTCATAATAGTGCTTTTACTAAAAACCTCCAAGCCCTCACAGGAATGTGGCGAACACAGAGACTCTATGTATGCATTAAGGGTCTGCAGAGTGTTCTTGTGTTGCTTTGTGTTCTCAGTCTCCCGTCTCCTCTCCACACTGCTACAGACGAGGCAGTGCAGCCTAAGCACTTGCTTTGCAGCCCTCAGCCTGCTTCCAGCCATCCCTCAATGCTCTTCAGCATCAAGCTTGGTTCTGCACAAAGTCTCATTTCTCTGTCACCTGAAAGCCATGTCTCCAGTGCCCACTCCTGCAGCTGGGGATGTCCTGAACAGTTATCATAGAATCATAGAATCATTATGGCTGGAAAAGACCTTTAATATCATTGAGTCCAGCCATTACCCAACTCTGTCAGGCCCACTTCTAAACCTACTAGCAAGAGCCAGAGTCTGAACTTGTGGAAAGACCTCGCTCCTTGGGACTCTATGTCCTGTGAATATTCAGGGACAATTAACACATGCTGGTTTCTGTTAGGGTCTGGCTTTAGTATGGGGCATCTATCAGAGTAGGGATAAGATTGTTCTACTGTCAGCTTGCCAGCTGATGTAAAAGCATTTCTAACAAATTCTCAAAAATTAGAAACCTACCTAGCAGACAGATCACAAACAGCACACAGTTTAACTGTCCTTCATTACTGCCCTACTCAGGTGAAACCACCTTTGGGACATTGGCTTGACTAAAATGAAGAGAAGCTGTTTTCTTTTGTTTTCCCTATTCCTCAAATTTTCTGAAAAAAAAAAAAAAGGAAAAAGAAAAAGACATGGACTGTGGAAAGGCTTGAGCAGGAAAGGAAAAAAAAAGATCAAATTAGATCAAATTGCTTTAGAAAGACTTAACCAAAGAGGGTCACAACAACAGAAGGACTGATCAGGCAATGGTGTTTTAAAAGTGGGTATTTACTCCTAGAAGTATCCAAATCAAAGCTAGAGGGCCAAGGAGAAGGAACAAATTGTGGGAGAAAGATCCCAAACACCTTGTAGGACATACTCAGAAAAAGTGATGCAGAAACTGAGACAGGAAATTGTATGTGACAGTATTTGCTGCCATTTGCCTAAACTTTCCCCTTTGCTTAAGGCTGTGTGGATCCCACTGAAGGGCACCCAGCAGAGCAGCATGGGAGGGTGCCCTGTTGCAGGGAGCTCAAACAATACTCTACCGGTGGACAGAAATGGTGTAATGGGGCATAACAGTGGATGTAAATGGTGTAATGGGGCATAACAGTGACTCAGACAAGCAAACCGCACAAAAGCAGCCATGTAGCACTGCCTCTTGGTGGAGAGAACTGCCAGCTGTGCAGGTGAGCTCCTTCTTGCCTCTCTACTTCACCAAAACAACAGATGCAGGTCTAAGCTGCTAATTCAATGACTTGAAGAGAGATGCTCTCATCTTGCACAGGTTTAAATCAGTGTAAGATCACTAACTTAAAATTAATTGTTCCTAAGTGAATCCAACACAGGTGAAAAAAGGATCAGTTCATGATCTCGTCCACAGCAAATCATGGCAGCAGAGTCCATGAGAGGGACTTTTCATTCCCTTTCCCTTTAACAAACTTCTCAATGCTTCCTTTTATTGTTACATTGTCTTCTTCTGCAGCCAGTGGATAAGATGGCAAAATTCCCCCTCATTTAAGCATTATCTATAAGTATTGTTTAAAATAATCTTTTCTTGGGGTTCAGAAGGCCTTTTCTCCTGCTGTACTACACCCATCTGCAAGCAACTCCTCTCTGGTTTCTAATTTTGAGTATTTGTTAGAAATGCTTTTACATCAGCTGGCAAGGTGACAGCAGAACAATCCTATCTACAGTAGAAGGAAATGTTCTCTTCAAAAGCATTATGCAAAAACAAAAAGGAAATAAGCATTTTAAATAAAGCACTTAAAAATATGCTACAGAGTCCTTGATGTGTCTTTCCATCATCTGAAGATGATGTGAGACAATTATTAAAGAAACCCAAATAATATATTCCTAGGCAGATCACTACAACCTCTTGGGACTTGTGTGATGTATTTACATACGTATCATAATAGTTACCCTACCTTTTCCTGTCTGTTGTTATATGAGTTCATCTACATTGGTTTCAATACTGATACTCAAAAAAGCTGCCTTGGTTATTCTCGCTACGCTTCCTTGCCTTAACTGGTGGGCACCAATACATGAACGAAACAGTCAAGGACACACTAATTCTCTCTTTTGCATCTTATATTGCTTTTTATAAAAAGATAAAATTGATTTTCAGAGACAACATGCTATTACGGTAAAACTTCACCTCAAAGAATCACAGTATAGTTGAATGGAGCAACCACTGTTATTCTCTGATAGGGAGCTCCCTTCTGATAGGGGGAGGTAATGCTATGGTTTTCTCAACTCTAGACACTCAAAAATCATGGGTCCATCCTCAACACATAACAAATAATAATTAAAAAATGCCAACATCATTTTTTTTTTATTTTCCTCTTGGGTTTTGAGGCTGTACATGGGCTCATAGCACACTTTCAAACTATTATTTTCAGTCAAGAGTAGTTTTAGTTTTTAACTAAAAACTAGAATAATGTGTTTGGTCTTTATCTCCAAGATAAGAAAATTTAAGAAAATGTATTAAAGAGAGGAAAGCCCCAAATAAATTGCTGGAGCTGGAAACACTCACATAAGAAAACCATGGAAGATGTAACATGTATTTCTATACTACAAGACAAAACTGTGGCACCAAGAAAATTATGCAAAATTTAAAGAATGAAAGTTAGATATTGCTAGCTGAACTTTGAAAGGAATTGTACAAACATTCAAAGTGCCAGTGTTTGACTGTTGAATTTAATAGAAGCAGTAAGAAATATGTTTCTCATTTCACTGCCTCTTGCTATTCATACAGGCTAATTCTCACTCTGCCAGTGGCTCATTTCTTCAATTACAGGATGTACCTTCACTATTGTTGATGTATTATATTAAACAGTAAATGTCTTATGTTAATATTCAGAAACTTGTGGTTGCCAGGCATTCTCCTCACAGAAAAAAACCTAGAATTTTCTTTTTAATTAAACAGTTGTCTTCAATATGAATAGTTGTCATAAGCTACTGCCGTTACCCACGGGGTAATGTTTCCAAAGATCATTATGGAATTAGTCAATAAGAAGTCCCACACCTGTATTTATTGAATAATATATGGAATACATAAACCCAGTAAAATTGCCAAGTAGACAGTTGTCTAGTGTAGCCCCCAAAGAGAGGAACTGTATAAGTGTACCGAAGAAACTTTGGGGAGTTTCTACAGTTTCCCGTTGTATTCTGTGAAGAAATGAGACAACCGATTTTGTAATTTGTATCATCTGCTCTTATTACTGTAATACTCATCTTTGGCCCTCAGTTTTTCCATGGTGTCTGTTGCAGACACTTGACTCATCTCATTAACTGATCTATAATAGTTTGATGAGGAAATGATGTTACTGGAGAAATCTAAGCAGCTCTCAGTGAGAAACAGTGGCAAAGGCAGAGTGGGTGCTGCCTCTTGCTCTGGATCCAGAAGCCCAGGTTTGAGCTGTGTGTCCTGTAGAGAGGGCAGCAGTGACGGTTGTCCTCAACTGACCCAGTGTGGAAAGGGGATAATCTGGATTAGTTAACTCAGGGTAGCTGGAAAGGCAACTGCCCTGTCATTCCCTTGTGCATCACTGACTACACAGCAGGCTCACCTTGTGGCTAAGGCTCACCTTAACCACACCTGATCACATGCAAAGTCTTGGGTGAAGTGGACAGATCTCAGTGTAATGAATCTAGTCTTGATCAGTGCCTTTGAGCCATTTCTCAAAAATCTGAAATATGAAACTTGACTGTGAGCTTCGCAGTCTGTAGAAATTTTTCCTGTGTGATCGACTAAAACAGAGAGCTCATAAAAAATATGCCCAGCTTCATATGTTCAAGCTTGGCTAAACAGTGCGAAGGTGTTTCACTGTGTTTTCCACTCTCTTTCCCAGTTCTTCTTTCCTAATGCAATAATATGCAAGGAAATAATGATTTTACAGAAATACTGTGTCTTGGGAAAAAAACCACCAAAGAATGCTTGTTAACAATGGGATTCATTATTTAATCAAAGCAAAACTAATGTGATGGTGTCTCCACAAGTGAATCATCCTAAGGTAAATACCTAAGATAAGTGGCATAAACTGCACTCTAGAAATGACATTCTTTTTCTGTTGCTTCCTGAGGTTAGATTATGTGTCTAATTTCTAACAGGCTAGAATTGTTAGCAGAACGCTACCTTAGATGGTCGTGTTGTAAAGATCATCTCTTTGATGTCTCCCTGCATTCAGTAAAACATTGGCACCAGAAGGAGCCTTGAGTTCAGTTTGATGATGAAAAACTGGTCCTACTGTAAAACTAAAAATGGTCTCTAAATTATGCAAAATGCTGTAAGACAAACTAACAAACAAAAGCTCCCACCATTTCTTTTGTCTTCAGAAGACTAAAAAGGCTTCAGATTGTCTGTTTTAAAAAGCTTTAAGAATTGATATGAGTACATTTAATTGTCCCGGTGCTTCTGTTTATGTTTTTCTCAACATTTTACCTGAAAAACACCCTAATGGAGAACTGGGCAGAAAAAAATATTTAGCAGGAAACCATGGATTGTCAGAGAACTGTTATCTTGACAAAGGTAACAAACAAAAATGGAGGAAAATATAAGAAGCAGGAATGTTTACTGCTGCTGCTCCTTCACTAAGATTATTACCGTTAGAAAGACCACTTTCAAACACAGCAATGAGGGAAATAGAGCTGAAATTTATAATGCTTCATCTAAAAGGAACAAAAGACTTCAGATGTTGTTAAGAATCATATGTGATAAGTTAAGAAAGATAAAAAACTACTTTCATGGTATAAAGAGTTTTCATTATGTAAATATAAAGTCATCATGAGGCAGTTCCTACCTTAACTTTAAGTAAAGAAATCCAGAGAATTTAAACAGAGCCTTAAAAGTGTCTAAGACTGCCTGAAAAAATATCATAGATTAAATTGCTATTGAATTTCTTATCTTTTCAGATGCCTGTTTAGACACTGAAGAAATCCCCAATGTGAGAAAGTGCTTGTAGCTCTTCTGTAAGACAGAAGATGAGACACCTCCGTTACTTTTAAAATTTTCTGTTTTCTTCTAGATATGCTTCTTCCACCAGTTAAACTAAGAGAGAATATTGACCAGCATCTGAATAGGTATGAGCAATATAGGAGAGAAAGAGTAGTTCTCTGCAAACTCCATTTCCTACCTTACATTATGTATTCTTCTTTCTTGGTCTCTGTTCCTTAATGTCTGCTGCAGGGGTGGTACAGTAGTTGAAGGAATTAATTTGTACTTAGAAAATCTGAATTTACTTCCCAGATCCACAAGCAATTTCTCTGTGCAAACATGAGCAAACCACCTAAAAGCAGACGTTCAGATACATTGAACTTGCATAAGACTTCAGAGCTCAGTTCTGAAGACCTTGAGACTGTTTGGGTGTATAGGACGTACTTGAGACAATTGTTCTTTCTCCCTTCATGTTGATAGATAAATATTTGCATGATCCCTGAATGCTGTAGCAAGTGTCCAACAGTAAATAAAAACCACGCACCCATTTGGTGTAAATGTGGGGCCTGCGGTCTGGCTCTTTTTCAAGGCAAATAAGTCCTAATAAACACAACAGTTTGACAAAAGAATGTTTCTTTAAGCTTAACATGACCCAGCAATGTGCACTTGCAGCCCAGATCTGCCCCTCTACTCGGCTCTGGTGAGACCCCACCTGGAGTACTGTGTCCAGCTCTGAAGACCCCAACATAGGAAAGACATGGACCTGTTGGAGTGGGTCCAGAGGAGGGCCACAAAGATGATCAGAGGGCTGGAGCAACTCTCCTATGAGCACAGGCTGAGGTGGTTGAGGTTGTTCAGCCTGGAGAAGAGAAGGCTCTGGGGAGACCTTATAGCGGCATGCCAGTACCTAAAGAGGGGCTACAGGAAAAATGAGGAGGGACTCTTTATCAGGGACTGTAGTGATAGAATGAGGGATAACAGTTTTAAATTGAAAGAGGGTGGATTTAGAACAGATATTAGGAAGAAATTTTTCACAATGAGGGTGGTGAGACACTGGAACAGGCTGCCCAGAGAAGTTGTGGATGACCCATCCCTGGAAGTGTTCAGGGCCAGGTTGGACGGGGCTTTGAGCAACCTGGTGTAGTGGGATGTGTCCCTGCCCATGGCAGGGGGTGTTGGGACTAGATGATATTTAAGGTCCCTTCCAACCCAAACCATTCTATGATTCTATGATTTTATGATTTGTTACATATGCTAAGATTATCACAGGTTTGTTCTTGTTTTGACATCAGTAACATAGTACATATCTCTGTAGATGGCAATAAATGTAATAAATCAATGGTCAAAATGATACCTTGTTTAAGTTTTCCTGCATTTTCTTTTCATTTTAGTATTGATTCAAAATTAACATTTTTTCCCACATCAATTGTAGAATTTAGCCAAATAAAGTCAGGAAGAAAGTTCAAAAGTATTAGTTCTTGGCACTAAATTTCATTAAGATTTTAGAAGACATCAGAGAATGCATATCATCTAACCTCAAAATGCATTCTAATTAAATATTTTTCTGTACAAAATATGATATATCATCATGCACTTATCGTAGTAATAGACCTTCCTCAGAACCACAAGTACTTCTAGCTATGACTAGTGTTGTGAGATTATTTTTCGATTACAGCAACAACAAAGATAATTTATCTGATATCGATAAGGAAAATTTACTGATTTATGAATCATAAATCAAATAGAAAGTTACCCAGGAATTTTAATAAATGAATAAATTTCCTTTATTATCTTTTAAAATTGTGTTTCTGTAAGGAGACTTCCATATTTGTTCTGTCTCCTTGTAACAGGTTTGTCTGCCACATCTGTTCATGAACTTCTAATGACTTTTGAATCTGTTAAATGATTTCAGACTAATTTGACACAGAAATGGGAATTTTTAAAGAAATTCTTAAGTACATCATTAAAACCTGGCTGGGTAAAGGAGTATGTGTCTTAATGAAAGGAAAATTACGTTAAGAACTTATATTTGATTGGGTACCAAAGAATTAAAACAGGAAAAAGCCCTTAAGAGTGCTCTGATGCATGGAAGGATCCAGTCAAATTTGGCCCCTTCTTGATATCAGATTCAATTAATGGTGACAATGATGAACTCTGAGAAATACTTGAATAGCCCCAGTGCATGTGGAGCAATGTCTTTGTTTACTCAAAGTCTTTATGTACTTACATCCTGATAAGGGGACAGTAAAGTCAAGGCAAACTCATTTCAATTACCCAAGCTGAGGGCCTTCAAACTGTCACTGAATTCATGCACTTTCGGACTCAACCACCTCTCTTGCTCAAAGTAATTATTTTTTAATGAATTCTTCGTGCTTGAAGAAAGTTTTTTTTTCTTAACTTAGTTTGTATTAGAAACTCTGAAATTAAATGAGATGAGCTCTGAAGGTTCTTAAACCTTCATGAGATTCCACTGGTTTCTACACATGCACCAAATGTAACAGCCCAAGATATGCAGGAAGTCTGACTTGATTATTTATTGATGATCAGAGGGCTGGAGCACCTCTCCTATGAGGAGAGCCTGAGAGAGTTGGGGCTGTTCAGCCTGGAGAAGAGAAGGCTCCGGGGAGATCTTATTGCGGCCTTCCAGTACCTAAAGGGGGCCTACAGGAGAGCTGGGGAAGGACTTTTTACTAGGGCATGTAGTGATAGGACGAGGGGGAACGGCTTTAAGCTGGAAGAGGGCAGGTTTAGATTAAACATTAGGAAGAAGTTTTTCACTTTGAGGGTGGTGAGGCACTGGGGAAGTTGCCCAGAGAAGTTGTTGAAGCCCCATCCCTGGAGGTGTTCAAGGCCAGGCTGGACGTGGCCTTGGGCAACCTGGTCTAGTGGGAGGTGTCCCTGCCCATGGCAGGGGGGTTGGAACTCGATGATCTTCAAGGTCCCTTCCAACCTAAACCATTCTATGATTCTATGATTCTATGATTCTATATCTCTCTTGCTTCATCATTAGAACAGAATATGCAAAAGAGCTCTGTTCTTTTCTGATCATAGAAGACTATGGATGGCACTTACTCCTGGATCCCTAACTTTTTATCTACTAAGCAAAGATTAGCTATCCACCTGGTTACGAGCAAATATAGGAAGATAATTTAAATTACCTTGGCACCCGTGATGTGAGACAGCTAGCCCTTGTGTGCATTAGCAGTGGAGATTAATGCCTGTTTAACATACACAAAAGAAAAGCAGGACACTGTAGTTGAAGTGCCAGCGGTTAAAAATGCCCAAAACTGGGGCTGGAGTACATCGTTCTTTAATCACGGAACAGGCAAAATATTCTTAAATTAATTCAACCTGAATGAAGCTAATTTGTAGCTAATGTATGCCAACTCTAACATTAGAATTCATTTTTACTTCTTGATTCACCCCTACTTCAACTGATAAGGAAAATGTAAAAAATGTTTTTGAAAGTATCAGAACATTTTGCGCAATTTTACTCACTATAATGAAAAGCTGACAAAAGTTATAGTAGAAACCTGAAACCATTGGCCATACATTCTGTAAGACCTACATTTCCTGTGAATGAGAATAAAAATTAGTCAGAAGTTTCAGCTGAGCTGAGAAGAACAGGAAGTAAATGGATAAAAGTGTGTTTTGATTTCTTTAATTAGATGGCAACACATACCTGTATTTCATGGCCTTTGCTTATTAATATTTTTAAAAGTCAGATTTTGGTAGTATATATACGTATACTTTTTATACATAGTAAGTTCTTAATTTAAAATATTAATATTTTTATTTTATCTTTATTATTTGTTTTTATACATGCTTAAATAATATTACAAGATTAATATAATAATAATTTATAATTTATAACTATAATACATGTGTACCTCAAGCATTTTTGGCAGTTCTTAACTGGAGCACAGATGGCAAAGTACCTTACTACATATTCCTCTGTTTCATGATACAGTTAGTAGGTATTTTCTGTTTCCTTCTTGGACTATGCCACTTCTGCAGAGGAATCAATAACGCTTATTTCATAATAACCTTTGGTGGACTTGGCATGCACAGCAAACTCCAATGGACCACTTTGGGTTAGTGGAGACAGTTAGTACCGGTTTGTAAGGAACTTGTAGAAAAAAGCTTGGATGAAGTACCTGGAGGAAGCCTCAATCTTTTTGCTCAGACCTCCACTAGCAGGAGTTAGAACCCCCTTGTAAATAAGTAATAAAGAGACTAGTTTTTTTACATGCACATAACCCTTTCATGTCACTACCCAGCATATGTGAAACATGGTAGCAAAGAGGAAATCTAGTGAGAACCACGACAAAACAAGTGAGTGTGGTTAGCAGCAAAACAAACCAGCACTTAGAGTCTAAGTAGGTGACTCATATGGTCGGAAATGAGTTAATTAACAGAAATAGAGGTCCAAAGCAAGAACAGCAGAAAAAAATATTTGAATTCTGTCGCCTCAAATGGAAAGATGGTCTGTGGTGATAGCTTGTTGATAAGAAAGCAAAGAGCAATACAAGCAACAGCACTGAAAACCTTCTTATTATATGTAATTTTGCAAGCATTAAAATTTTTCTAATTTTTGGCAGGGCTATGTCATGAAACTCGTGCCTCCAGGCTTTGGGAGAGATTGGTCAGAGAAACAAATTTAAAACTCAAGATTAATCTGCCAATAACTAATGTAAGTGAAACATTCAGAGAAAAGGGGCAGAATAAAAGCTCATGCTCAAAATGAAGGAATTCATAGGGCAGGACAGAGGCTGAGGAAAGCAGGCAATATAGAACAACATATATTCTGCAAAAAGTAATACGGAAGTCCGAAGGGAGAAAAATCAGCTTCTGGGCAAAAATACAAGAAACCGAAAACCCTACCCTCTTTCTACCCAACAGCTTCTTCAGAAGGAAGAAAGTAACTGGGGAGGTCAAAGCTGCACCTGGAGACAAGGCTACTTGTGATGTGATTTGCACACCCCTCGCTGCAGTGCTTGCTGTGATGTAAAAGGAAGAGAAGAAAAACTGTCTTGGGTGTTGCCTGACAACGACTTCATGTTAATTTTTTTTTCCATTGAGGAAAAAGATGAAAAGAGTGAAAAAGTTTTAAATAGTTCTGTTTCTGAGGAATGCAGTGAAAGAACAAGGGAAAAAAAATAGTGAAAACGTGGTTTTGAAGAAGTCAAGAGAAGAACAAGTCATGCTATAGCAAGCATGAAAAAAATCACTAAGCACAGATATATCTGAAGTTTTGGAAAGTAAGTTCAGGAACTACTGACCTGAAAAATAAGCTAACTGTTGCAAACATGATAAAATTCATGTAAGTACAAAATGAATTACAAGGGGGACAAAAAAACAGGTTAAGATCCCGTGTATTTCACAGAAATTATGATTGTCAACAAATTCATTAGCAGTAGTGCTTATGTCTCCTTATTCTCTACAGAGCCAAGCCCAGTTGTCTGTGCTTAATAAATAGTTTGCAACGGTATTAACACAGTAGGTTCTAAAGGGATTTTCACATTCAATGGCACTATTTTCACAGGATTGGAACAACCAAAATGATGATTTAAAGAATGAAAGGGTCTAGATATAGAGAAACGCCACTTACTAAATAGCAGAACTGAAACTTCAACTGAAAAGTAATGCAGGGAAATCAGCAAGAGGGACGAAAACAAGTTCCTGTCTTGGAATCACACCTCTAGATAAGCATATTATTTTGTATATATCATGCACACATTTTAAGACTTCAGCTAGCTTTCTGTTTCAAACACCAAGTGAAAAAGTTACTTAACATTCTTACTTTTGGAGCATGAGTTTATAAGGTAGGCCTTGAGTTTGCTTTTTTTTTCTGTAAAGGAGAAGGCTGCTTTCACAAATTCCACGGGTCTGCAGTTTATGGATTTGTTTTAAAATGGCAATTGCCAGCAGCCTTATTCATCCCACTTTTTTCATCCCATAATATATCTTTTTGTTTCTCCACAAATTAAATTATAATTCATAATTCTATCTCTGAATTAGCTTCCCACAGAGATCCTTATTATAACAAATGTGGTTGTTATAACTCATTTTAACAATTTAGTCTATAAATTGGTGGAAAGTACTTTACGTTTTTCTGTTAGTGAACTGAACTTATTTTTAAAGGGAATTTAAATGTATTATATGTACTGCATACTGATTGGCTGATAAATTTTTGCATATCTGCCATTACAGTACATTAAGCGTGTAATAATGCAGCAAATAGGAATGTTAGCAGCAGACCTGAATGTGAATTTGAAAGAATTAAGACTGAAGAGAAAGAAATAATACTTTTGTGAAAAAAAACCTACAATTACGCTGATGTGTTAGTGTACGGGGAAACGTATTCTAATAAATACTGAGATTTCAAAGAAAAACTGCTGCCAGAAGTGTCGAAAAATTGTCTTATAATGGCATGCAGTGCTTACCCTGCAGGCAATTCTGAGTGATATGGCAGATATTAGGCTTTATTTATAGACAGACAGATAGACGGACTAATATATCTGTATTTTAAGCTATTCCTTAAGACTGGATTTTATTAAAACGGATATTGTTTGTTTTCTCTCTCTTAACATATCCCTAAGATGTCAGGGAACAGTGAGGCAGAAGAGGACTGCTGAGGGGCTGGGGGACTGGTGGGGGCAGGCAGCGCCGTGCTGCCTCCACCAAAGGCGCAGCCCTGCAGCACCTGCATGAGACTAGCAGGGCAGGGATGGTGGCAGCGCCTGGGGACAGCCACAGCCCGGCTCTCATCCTCATGCAGCTCTTTTCCAGGAGACGGTGCAGGGCTGTTTGGAGGCATCACTTCAGGGCTGGATGGGGGCATGGACAGCCACACCACTTGGTGCGGGAGGAGACTGCAGAACCTGTTGGGGTGCTCGGAGTCCTGACACAGGCAATGTCTTTCTCTTGTCTTTCCCCACTTCTCTCTCTTCTAGTTTTGACAATGCAGTATTTTCTTTCTCTTATGTATAACTCTCACACCCAGCACTGTTTTCTTGCCGAACCTCTGCTCAGGCTTAAAGAAAAGTTGGTATTATGACTGGTTTTTTACTTGTCATTTTTCAGGAATTTTCATCGTCTATACTGACATCCCTGGGTTAAAAAAAGGCTTGGTCATATTCTTTTTTAGGAGGTAAAACGCCTTATAAAGACGGGTATTAGGCATTTATACATTGCTACCTTTTTGTGAACAAACTTTTGTGACTGTGCCTGGGATCTGAGCCCTCCAAAGTCAGAAGAATTTCCAGTCCTAAAATTTGCTTTTTAGCATTCTGCAATACTTCGCTCAGGTAATTTGTTGAATGAGGATTGATAAGGATGAAGCAAACTCATGGCTTTTAGATCCTCCAGTGTCCAAATTGCTCTCTTAAGAACAGAAACCTTGATGTTACTTGTTAGTTTACAAATCTGTCAACACTAAGAGATTCTTTTTAAAGCAAGGATTACACAAGGCCGCCTTGATCATAACAAGCCTCTGTTTTTCTGAACAAAAGTATTGACAGTCTTCATCAACAGAAAGCCCGTATATCTAGTGTCTTTACCCAAAATTGTTCATGCTATTTGGACAAGAATATTCCAAACAGCTAAAAAAATTCATTGAGTGATACCTTTTGGTATTCTTGTGAAAAGTACATTTTCATTACCTCGGTAATTTTTGCTCTGCTACCACCACAGAAGGTCACTTGAAGGACAATTTATTAATGTTTGAGTAATTTCACCGAAGTTCTATTTAACACCACTCAAAAAGCCTAGATTAATCTCTCCGTCCTGTGATGGAAACAAATCTCTCAAGTCTCTCTGGAATACAATGTGTAACAGAGTCCAAAGAGAGTAGCGCAAAAATCTGTCAGTCAAAACATACAGAAATGCCATAAAAATATTATTCTTTTAGTGTAAATAACTCACTGAGTTCACCCAGTTTGCATCTGTTCCTTCTTATGTAACTCGTAGCAATAAAAGCTGGGAAACAGCTAGTTTTTCAGGAACTTGGAGTCATCACTCTTCTGTAAATTTGACAGTCCACAGGAGGGGAGGTTGGCTGCGGAACATTTAGTTGCAACTGTATCACGACTCATGACATTAAAAGTTCTTTTAAAGTCATTAAAATCGTCGCCTGATGGCAATCCAGTACGCTTCCCTTCTGCTCTCTAGGAATAGTTGGTTTCCATTTTAGTCTATTTTGTTCAATTAGGCTGTGTAAAAAGTAGGACACCAGACAATAGAAACATTTTTCTTTTCAGGAATGAGTTCTCAGTACATTTTTAAGAGATCAGTGGCCGAGGGACCTAAACTTACTTGTGTTACACAATCTGAACCTCTGCTTCCCAATTCCAGCATCCAGTGTTTTCTATTTGCTCTTTATTTAATACTCAGAATTAGACTGAATGTTGTGTTCATGTAAAAGGTTCATACTGTTATTTATATGGATTACTTCTTAAAGTGCACTAATTGTGAAATCACATCACTGTACCTTCATATAGCTAAAACAGAAGCCACAAGCTGAGCAGGAAAAGATATGCTATTTTAGACAAGACAGAAATTATAATTAAGAACTCTTATATGCTGAAGTTGAGAGGAAATATCCTCATGTCCTATCCCCATGAAAAGGAGCAATTGCCCTGACAGATTTTTGAAAACTTTATCCAGAAACAGCATTGTACTCACTAGAAAAATTTTAATAACTTTCTCCATTTCCTTTCCAGATATTAAGGGTTATTATATACAGAATTAAATGGCGTATGGCCTACAAGTACTGAAAATCCAATCTCAATATATACAAAATTACAAAAACAATGTGTGCCAAATAAGTTATGCAAGTTGTCTGGCTAAATTTCTCATAATCGAAACTGATTCTGTCGTAAGTTGCTTTCCAAAGGGATATAAACTGGGGAGCAAACTAGATCTTCTGCTCATGATAGATGGCAGCCATTTACCTATTACTTTTATTATTATTAATTAAATCTTTTGAAGGTTATGGCTCAAAATATCGTTTTTCTTGCTTTTAGATCTTTATTACTTCAACTCAAGGTCAAAAGGAAAATGTGATTCTTCTATTCCACTTCAATTTTAACAATAATTTTCCTGATTGACTGAGATATTGATTTTCTTATAGCTATTTGAAGGTAACATATTTATGTATATGTATACACACACACATATACAGACGTGCATATTTTTGGATGTATTTGTGTGTACACATAACACACAGACACAGAAACTGGGAAGATTTTTAAAACTAAAGGGACTGGTTTTGTACTCGGTTTCTACTAAGGATCAATTAAACTTAGGCATCTGAAAGCCAATTTTTATCTTTGAAAAATCTTCTCTATAAAGATAATTTTCAGAGTTAATATTCAATAGAATAATTCTGTAGCCTCGTTGATAGAAAGAAAAAGGGCTTAGATTCTGCTTCAGCATTTATGCCTCAAAAGTCCTTATTGGAAAAGAAAAAGGAAACAATTTGTGTTTCATTTGTTGTATTTTCTCTTTTCTACATATAACAATAATATCTTTATCACTGATGTCCATGTCTTTTAGCTTCCCATAATTTTGTCCTAATTGCAGTAGCACATCTTAAAACATCTAATGCAAGAGAAATCAGGGCAAAAACGTGACTGTTACAACATGGTTCTTTTACCAATTTTTAGAAGAGGAGAGGAGGGGGAGGGAATTAGTGTTAATTAATATCATATATCGAGAATAAAAAGTAAAATATGGGAGTAGACAAAAAGTCAATCTGTTATTATTTTTCAACAGTAAATCACTGTGAATTGCATTTTATAATGAAAATATAACACAATTTGTAGTCATTTTGTGAGAACTGAGAAAGTGTTTAACAACAAAATGTCTTTCCTAAACTATCTTGGGTTTCAGCTGAAAAATAAGCAATTGTACTTTTTAGAAAAGGGAAGCAGTTCTTATCTGATGGCTTCAACTGCTAATCTCCTCTTGATACTGAAACCTGGGCATCTTTTCTTCCCTAAGACAACATTCCTTAGCTGCCCAAGGTCAAAATGGCTCCTATCTACACCACAGACTGTTCTCACAGTATTTTTCAGTCCTTCTGTATGCACATGGCATTGTCCATCTGTCCAAACCCTCTAACTATTTTACGCCACCTTCTCTCTTTCAACTTGATCTTTTCTGCCTTCAGTCCTCCTTTAGGTTTCATTTTCCCAAGTTTTTAATATTCTTCCTTTTGTAGTTCCTCACTACTGTTTTCCTATCACTCCTCCCTACTTTTTCTCCCATATTTTCTACCCCTTCTCTAAAACCAAACCAAGTCCTGATTCTCTCGTAGATGGACTCCTCTCCCCACACACACAGTCTTCCAGTCCCTGCTTCCCACTTTTTCATAGAAAACTCTGTTGTTGCCTCCAACTTACCACTGTCATGCTTCAACCCCATTTGAAGACTCAACCTTTCTTGCTATGATGTCCTTACTTCATCTCAAGCATGGACAGACTGTATTGGTCTCTAGATGAGCCTGCTTTGGCAGGAGGATTGGGCTAGATAATCTCCAAAGGTCCCTTCTAACCCCTACCATTCTGTGATTCTGTGATTTTGTGAAAATTTAAAAACAATACAATCAATATTTATATTAGTATAAAAGATCAGAAACTGAAAAGGGAAGAAGTGTTACCATCTAGCTCAGACACATATCTCCCCTGAAGCCCGGATTGTTGTTGGATCCAAAGACAGTTGGTCCTTAACAGCAAAAGACAAAAAGTATATATATACACTAAGGATTATGGTGAACCATCAAGCCAAACAAGCTGAGCTGGATATAAATTTTTGTAAAGAAGGAACAAAATTCTCTGAATCAGAGTGGTTTTAAAGGGATTTTAAGTGGGCATATGTTGGGAGAG
The DNA here is from genome assembly GCA_017639485.1 of Pluvialis apricaria. NCBI lineage: Eukaryota > Metazoa > Chordata > Aves > Charadriiformes > Charadriidae > Pluvialis > Pluvialis apricaria. The sequence goes on along the minus strand of CM030007.1, from coordinate 172,934,753 downwards.
GAATTTTGAAACTATTTAGTATATTCATGGAATGAGCTGGGGGTTTGATAGAGAAAGTAAAGGATGAAACAGAAGAGTGTTTTATTCTCCTCACTACAGAGTAACTAACAAAGGCTGAATGCAGCTTGGGCGGTGGTGATCCTGAATCACTCAGGTAGGAAGAAAAATAAGGAAAAAGCATAATAAACCCAGAAGACTTAAGAAGACAGATTTCAACAAACTCTGGGGAATGGGAAACTAATATCTCCCTCAGAGAAACTCCAAGGCAAAAACAAGTAAAGGAGAGCTGACAGTTTTTTAAAGAATAATATTAATTCCCAGCTATATTTTGGGAACTGGATTGAGCAGTCCCGGGACTAAAGATGGGTATTTTTTAGATCGTATGGAGCATGACTGAGGGTCCAGAAGATGGGGAAAGGCCAAACAGATCCACCTTTTTCTTTTTAAGGGAGAGGTGGGAAAATTCTACAGTCAGCTAAACTGTAATTCACAGAAAATACTACAGCAAATAATTAAGCAAACTATATATAAACTAATAGAATGTATAAGCAGATAGAATTTAACATGAAGAGTAACTCCCAATATGCATTTGTCAAAAAATTTTACTCTCACTGTTTTAATTAGAAGCACAACTAGTTTTGAATTTTGGCAATCTGTTACTGCATAGATATAACATATATTGTCCAGCAAGGCAACTACATCTGCCATTGGACAATATGGCACATTAACACAAAACACATTAAAAGTGGAAATGTATTTATGTGTGTGAATTAATGGTTTTGTTCATTTCCTAAAAATCACTGATCTACTCCCCAGTACTATAAGCAGAACTGACGGGATACAGCATCTTTTTGATTATCTAAATAAGTTGCTCATCAATAGACAAGAAGAAATCAGACCTTTTTTTTTCACCCAAATATATACTCCCAGAAAAGGATTGAGTATGTTAGCAAAAGCAGAGACAGAAAGTTTATTGGGCTAATTCAGTTGAGAAAGAAATGACTGTTCTCAGGGTTGTCTTACACTTTATGAGCAAAAGCACTTGGAGTGGATAAATGTGCAGATCTTTGAATGCAAGAAAAGCGTGTGCATGGAAATTCCTTGCCTGTTAATGCAAGAAATTAAGCATTTTGACTATAATCCACTGAAAGACAACTGGGAGAGACACACACATTTATATAGTAAATCAGAACAATTGAAAAGAAATAATATATATAGTCTAATAAAAGTTTGTATTACTGCCAAGAAGTAAGTGTTCATGCCAAAAATGTTCTGTAGTGCAGCTGCCAACAAAAAGCTGAGAGCATTATGAAACATAATCTATACATAAATCTATACACAGAGGGGGCTTAGAGAAGAAAAAAAGTGTATTTATTCTTAGGATTCAAGCATATCAAATCATTATGGTTATTTTATGCACAATAAGCAAAGCTCTGTGCATGCTGGCAAGCATTCAACAGAGCATTCATATTGCTTAAGGATCACGTTGGTTCTTGAATTCAGGAGAAAGGCTCAAAAATGCCATATTTAACTTGAGCAGTTGAGACAAGCTAGACATCTAAAATGACGCAAAACCTTCCACGTGTTGTTGGACATGGTTTACTAACACACCTGTCATTGCCAAGCCAACTCAGTCAGATCCTGATGAAAGTGATTTCAGATGCACAGAGCAGGCATCCTGGGACCTATCTTGAAAAAGATGAAAAGTGAGTTCCCTGTGCTGCCAGGTGGTTTTCAAATGAGAACCTTCATGAGGAAACTGAAGGCCTTTAGGAAGACTTCCTAGCCTGCAATTTCCAAAACAGTGCTCTAACCGCCAAGTTCTGGGAGCCGGATCATGAATTTTTAACTTCACTCTTGAAGTTAGTCCATTGAGGTGTCAAAAAAATTAAAGAGTCAGGGATCCAGGAAGGGAACTGGAAAACAAAGGCCAATGACAAGGCACGATGATTGGGAGATGGAGCTGCCATCTTCTGAGAAGAGACTAAAAGGCTTGGGCTCTGCTTCAGAGCAGAGAAGGCTGATGGATGACAGACAGATTTAAAATTCATGAAGGCAGAGGGCAAGGTGAATGCAGAACTATTGTTTACCAAATCCCACAGTACGGGAACCAGAAGGCACTCAATGACACTAGTAGGAGGTGAGCTTAAAATAACTAGAAGAAAGTACTTTACACAGCAGGTATCGAACTTTTGGAACTTACTGCCACAGGAGGTTTTTTATGTTCATCTATGAAAAAGGATGTCAGACACGTTCTCCTCCTTATTCCTTCTTGTGGGCTGGCTAAAACGTCTCAGTGCTCAGACCGCTTGTGACACCTGATGCAGGAGCCTAACCTTCCTCTGCCTGGTTGCTGTGTGGCATCTTCAGCTCTTACCTTGACATTATGAATTCGGTGACTAGGAGTGTGCTCTTAGCTTTGAAGCATTACAGCACTACCTACCACAGTGTCTGACAGTTTTTGTTCAGTATCTGCCTTTTTGCCTATGAAGACACAAAAGCAGTGACATTAATTTCCTTTCCAGTTTACATAGCATTTTCAACCTTCCCTGTGCAATAAGATGCAGCAAACTCTCGCAACTCTTGGGAAAGGGAGAGGTAAATCACAAATACGTGTGATAGGTGGCTTAATACAGCTGGCAGGAGAGAGAAATAACTAGAAATTGTGATTTGCAAGCTGGTCATTTTAGTAATGGTACTGTCTCCGATTACAGCAAAACTAAATGGGAATTCCCTCTTCTACCATTAATAAAGCACTAAATTCTGAGTATAATGCCTTCCACTTTTGATGGGGTGTGAAGTTTATGGTTAAGTTTCTTCATTACTTCTCCCTTTATCACAATATACATTGAAGAGAGAATAAAGCTTTAATTTTTTTTGGCCTGCAAGCAGGAAAGAAAAAGTGACCTCTGAACTGATTTTATTTCTTAATTATTGATGATCCTGAACTTACAAATCTGTGAGACAAACCCAAGCCGAAGAAATTTATATTCATTTTCACAAGAGAAGCAATTTTCCTTATTCTTATATCTCTTTCACTATTAATCATTGTTATCGCAATTTCAATTATGATTTTCAATTGTTGTTATGATCAAGCATCTTGGAATTAAGATCAATAATAAACATCAGAATAAAAATAATTATGATGGTGGTGTCATGACATCTTAAATTCCAATTTCAATTTTAATCAGCCCTTTGATAAAATCTACATTGATTTTAATGGCTGAAGAAGGACAGAGAGAGGACTCAAGTATTTTTCACAGTAAAGAAATAATTAAGTAATAATGAAAGTAGTATGATTGAAACCAGTAGTTCTTTCTTCTGCAAAGCCCTGGCTAGTAACATGGTTCTGGCTCACTTCATTTCCAGCTGCTAGATCTCACTAAAAGAAGCTAAAAATAAATTCAATACTTTCCTAAAATGACTTTCCCATGTAAGCAAGTGCTGCAGTTGCCATAGGGATGTTATAACATCACAAATGGGAAGCAGTTCACAGAGTGGTAAATAAGCACACTGGTGGGCAAGTTGTCCATTTGAGCATGTCTCAAAGAAGAAATCTCTAAGACTATATTTTTTGAGTTAAAATATTTTTTTGAGTTTGAGGTTAAAAAAAACAAGAACCATTGATTTAGTCTGCAATAGTGCAAATCACTGAATGTAGGTTTTCACAGGTGTGGGCATCCTTGCAGATGCAAGACACAAACTGCTTACGCTGAATGCTGTAGCACCTAAACTGTAGGGCCTACACCTTCCATTGGAAAGGGATAAGAATGTTGAAAATATCTGTAAATTCTGTGAAAACAAAACCATCATCATCATCGTGTTCTTGCATTTACCATTTGTTCAGGGAGCCTGGAGCTGTCCAGCCTGTCCTTATTTTCCCTTCTTCTTTGTATTGCATTAAGTGGCTGAATTCTGGTAGTACATTTTTTGCCCTATACCATCCATTTATTTTGAAAGTCAACATAAATAAACACAAAGATGTCTAACGAACCAATAGACTTCCTTTCCAGGTTTCTTCATAATGTTCTACATCATAAAATTTCAAAGGTCAGACGATATAAATAAACAATGACTTCACTGAAGTTGATACTACTATCCTGATTTACAGCAAGTAGTAATCTAGCCTCAGCACTCAAGCTTTTCATTCTGTGCTCAACCCAGAATAGAAAGCAAATGGTTGGATAATAAATGCCATGGAAACAAGAAAAAAACCTCCAAATCCTATAAAGAATCAATTTGGGAAAAAAGAAGAAAAGCCAGATTGTCTGTAGTTAAAATAGAATTCACTGGGATTCTGCAACAAGATCATTTAAATACAAAATATTATGATTGTTCCTACATTTTTTTTGTACGTGCCTTCGGTACATCTGAGGGCTTTTTCTTTTAAGGCTGACAGTTTTACCAGTCTTACCAAGTCATTACATACTCACTGTTCTGAACCCAGTTTCAAAGTGGTCCCTTTCCCGCTTGGCTCTTTCCCACTTGTTGGACCAATCCCTCTGAATTAGCCTCTCACAACACTGTTATGCCTCTGCTTTTGAACCTGTATTCACTTGTTTTCTCAGATAAATAGTTAAAGTATACATTTCCCCACAAAGTGTGTTGCATCCAATTTGCAGTATATGTATAGCTACAGAGTGAGTAGTAGTGCTCAGGCTGATCAAGGCTGTTTACTCATTCCTGTCTGGGATTTAACCTACATTACGTTTATGGCTCTGTTTTACAATATTAAGCCCATAGCAATGGATAAGTGTTTGAACATAACATCTACATGCCAAAGTAGTGTTCTATGAGCAGATCATGTCAGGTTTCATGTTAACCCCAGTATCAGGACAGAATGGAGTTAGAAGAATCATCCACCATCTTCCCTGATATATCTCAATTAAGCTAATATTATCTGGGACCACATGGCTGGCCAAAAGCAGCACACAAAAACAAGCCCTCTAGAGTTTGAATCACAGTGCAAAAAGTAACCATATTAATTTGAAAAGTTGAGATTTTTCCCCAACCTTTCTGTGCTCCGTGTTCAGAGCCTGGTTTTTAGGAGAGGGTGAGTCTTAACAAGTGGATCTCTAAATGGTACTTGGTCAGATTATTCCCAGGGCTGCTAGAAGCCCACAGACCACTCTGGATTTGGAACGAGATACGAGTCATCTCCCCAGCTTTTAACAAAAAAGATTTCTGTGTTGCACTAGTCATGTAGATTCCCTTTATGGTCAACAGGGAGAAATGGCATTAGATTGGCTGAATTAACCTGATTATTTCAGACATATACTCAAGCATGAAATAAATAAGTTGAATGGTGCTCTGGCTATGCTTATTTATCTCCTTTGGTTATAATGGAAACTGTCGTGGTTTAGGCCAAATCGGCCACTGGGGGCCTAGGGGACCCCAGATGGGACCGACAGATGCTCCCCTCTACCCCTCTTCAAAGAGAGAGGCAGAGGAGGAAAAAGAGACTTACGAGTTTAGAAAGATCTAAACTACTTTAATGAAGTATTAATAATAAAATAAAAGAAATAATGAGAAATATACAAAACCGTATCAAGCTCCCAAGATGACAATCACGACACCGGCTGGCACTGGGGCAGTCCCAGGCTGGACTCAGTGACGGACGGGAACTGGATTCCGGATCTGGATTCAGGATCGGGTCCAAAGGCAGACAAACAGACAGAGTCCTCCTCAGACCTCAGCCGTTGAAGCAAGAAGGCAAAAAGAAAGAAGGGCGAAAAAGAAAAAGGGCAAAAAGAAGGCGAAAAAGAAGGCGAAAAAGAAGGGCTGACCCTTTGCTCCGTCAGCTTTTATACTGAGCATGAGGCAGATGGGATGGAATACGCTGTTGGTCAGTTTTGGGTCACCTGCCCTGTCCGCTCCTCCCCGCAGGTGGGACCCCATTATGCTTTTCCGCTTCCGACCCTCCAACGTGGCAAATAACACAGCTGGTTGGCCTTGGGTGTTAGAACAATAAGTGTAAGCAAGAGCCTCTCTGCATACCATGCCTGGACATCAGCTATAAACATTGGTCTTATCACTCTGAGAGAGTGAACATTGTCTGCACAATATGCTGTTAATTTCAGTAGTTAAAAGAGGCCCAGCTAAGAAGCGAAGCTACTGAACAAAATTGGTCCTGTTTTACCTCAAACCAGGACAGAAACCTAGAATGAATAACACAGATGTGTACATTTGCATGACAGACGTCTATATTTGGGCAGGCAAAAATCACCTTGGCTGCTCATACTGTCCTTGCAAGCAGTCAGCCTTCGCTCTGAGCTTAGCTCACCTGCAGATACCATACTCCTTTGTAGAAGATGATGCCAGAAACTGCCTTAGAAAGATCTCAGGAGCCTTGCAGGAAACCACGTGCAAGGGCACGTGTGGCAGCCGGGGGACTACAAAGTATGGCAGCGTCCTCTCACAAAGCATGCGTGCTGGACGCACGGAGAGTGCTGCCCATCAGCTCTGGCAATACGGCCAGTGTTGTCTCTCGCCCTGCTCCAAGGGCCTCTGGTGGGCAGGTAGCATTAATGGACAGCCATTGCAGTGTACACGGCAGGAGAGAGGCAGTCCCGCAGGTCTGTATGGGTATCCTTTTCATCAGGGTCTAGTGCCCTGTGTGTTGCCTTTTTCTTTCCTTCTCATTCCCCTGTTCATGCCCTTCTGCTTAAACAGCCAGTCACCCAGTGAGAGACATCATGCCTGTTGCCAATACAGTGACTCTCTTGAGAGGTGCCAGTATGTTTCTCCATGAATACTTTAGCATTTTATACACATTGGAATAGCATCAACAGAAGAGCTGGAGAACACTTTCCTCTGGAACAGCCCATGGTGTAGTCATCAGGCCCTGAAAGGCGTGATTTGAAGCAAAAAGGGAATTGAATACTTGTCTCCCACCCCTCTATTCTAAGCAGTGAGCTATTGCTCAGAAGCAGTACTCCTCCTCTCTGCCCATACTTTATTAAGTTTGTGCTTTGTGTCTTTCATTTTATCACAAGTGGCTGGAAATGAAATACGTTGGAAATGGGAGGAATAGTTGGTTTCAATATTTCTGAACTATTTCTTTCAACCCAGCATGAACTCTATTCAAAAAGGACTTTATAAGGTTTGCTTTTGGCTAAAATTATAAGAAGATAATGACCTAAATGCATGGCGATTGTTGGTTGTTCCAGAAGTGCACTTTTCAATGAAAAAGCTACTTGATAAAAAAATGATCCAGCTGCCCTGTCCCTCTAACTGTCTAGTGTGATGGCAGAATAAGCAATATGATCGAACCTTCAGATTCAAGGTAGAGCTGATTTTTATAGCACTGGAGAAGACCCCAGGGTGGACAGAAAAGCAGAACAGACCCTTGTATAGATTTTAGTGTTTTGAAAAGCCAGGAAGCATACTCCAGTGGATGGTCCAAAAAGTCTCATGAAATTATGTGAAGCTCTTTCTGAGGCTGGATCCATTGAACAGTTTTTGGAAGTAACGTTAATCTGGAAGAAAAATAGTGTTCAGATAGGTGTTGGCTTCCATATTTTATTACATTTCTGTGTATACATATATATAGTTTATATATACATAACTGTATATATAGTTATATGTACAGTTTTATATTAATCATGACTAGAAAATTTTACCTGATGTCATGCACACTTTCTTTCTGTTCATGTGTATGTGTATGTATACACATAAATATGCACACACATATTTAAATATATATATAGCATAAGAAAGCTGGATTTTTCAGTTTTGACCAAATACACTGATTATGTATGAAAGTACATACAATCAGTACAGACTGATTGTATATACGTTAGAGCGGCCTTTGCAATATTTTTTTTGTGGTGCTTAAAGGGCACTCTGATTTGAAGGTTATGACTGAGGTGAGCCTTTTATATAACAAAACAGAGAACAGAGAAGCCAAGAGAGACCTCTGGCAGATGCTTTCCCAAATGTCTCTAACAGCAGCGACTGAATCTTCTCCCCTCTGGGGAGCACTGGTGCTATTACACCTCCAGCTTTTGCTGACACAGAGATTTCTGTTTCCGCCTCGTTGTCATGAAATGCAAGATGGTGATCAGGCAGGGATAAAAATTTAAATATTAAATTAATATTCCATTTTTATTGCGTTTATGTTAGTTGTTTACAAATAAATAAATAACTGAGTAGAAACATCTTTAATCAGTTGAATATACATGAGCGCATACCTCAATATACAGCACTGCCTGTATCAAGGTACGAGCGTGATGCTGTTAGTGTCATCAAGGCAATTGCCCACTGAGGCTGCGTTACACACCCTAGTAGCAGAACTAAAAGAAAAAGCTCCTTTGAAATGACAGAAGTGTGTCTGTCGGGATATTGCAGTCACAGCAGGCTGTCCAAGCTGCACAAGATATGGAGGGATAAACCAGTTCTGCTGACAGCAAGGCCCTGCATCCTAATTCAGCCTCTAGCTAAACTTCAGTCAAGTTCCTCCCTGTTCCTGACATGTGAGGTATGGGAGTTTCTCATATGGAAGGTGGTCACTGAGGAGGCTGCCGGGCAGGACAAACTGCCAGTGACTACCCTGTATTAACACTTTCCACTACAGGATTTGCTGACAAGCCAGTGAGCAGTGGAAAATTTTCTACACCCAGACACACAGGAACAAACTCCTCAGGTGGAAAACCTACTGCATTCTCCTGTCAGGGTATTCCAGAGAATCGACTCTGTCAAAGTTTCCCCAATCTGAAATAATGTTGGTAGGACGCTGCTTTTTCATGGGGGTTGGACTAGATGATCTCCGAAGGCCCCTTCCAACCCCTACCATTATGTGATTCCATGAGACCCTTTGCCTATCCTCTTAGAGTTTATTTTTCCTCTCTCTCTGCCTCTTGTGCAACGTTTTTGCAAATGAATTAAATATTAAATTCTTGCCATAGTATATATAAGAGCTGATAGATACAGTGAGCCAGCAGTGCTTGCCAGATATATTATATGCCAGCTATCCTACATCGGATACACTGTGCTGGCAGGAACACCACGCCAGCTTCTGGCAGCATATGCTACGCCAGCTTCTGCAGATTCTGACCCGGCCAACTGTAGAATTATAGAAAGTATGGCTAGACATGACACTGCATGTCATGTAGTTTATTCCTCTACCCAAAGACAAGATCAGCTGCTTCTGAGCCATTCCTGAAAGATGATCATCTTACTGGTTTCTAAAACCAAGTAGTGATAGTAATTCCACAACCCCAGGGCAAACTATTTAGTAAATAACCATCAGACAGTTGGTAGTGATTTTTTGTAATGTCTAATATAAATCTTCCTTGCTACATTTTATGCTTATTACCTTTAGTTCTGTTCTCGAGAACGAGGAACATGGTTTATGTTCTTCTTCTTTGGCAGTTACTTTTAAAATATGTGAAGACTGTTAGCCTATCTTTCCTCCCACAACTCAGTCATCTCTTTTATGGAAAAAATGAATATAATTCCTCTGGTCCTTCTGTATAGGTCTTATTGTTTAAATTGCAGATCGTGCTTATTGCACGCCCCTGAACTCTTTATGAGAGTTAAAGTAAAGAAGAACCATTAAAAAATATCAACTCATGACTGCTATAATCACAGAATCTAAGATGAAATTGTGAAGGTGAATTGTTATTTTTTTCCAGAGATGTAAAATGGCCTATTCTTTCTTTTTTTTTTTCCAATGGGGTCTTTTACCTCTGCTAACCTGAGACATTTGTCCAAATGCTTTGAAGGCAGTGCCACCTGAGGCTTTGTTTCGCTTGTAATTGTCATAGATGCAATTGTATAGATTTCTGCCAAACTCTCTGCAATGAAGGTATGACCTCATTACACTGGGAAGAAAAGAGCACACATAGTCCCTTAATCTAGTAATAGATATTGATATCTCATTGATACTATTTTACATGGAAGAAATGTGTTTCTTTGTGTTTGAAAAGATCACTGTGAGAAAGAGCCGTACAATTCTGAGGTTGTTTGAGAACTCTTATTTGCCTGATCTGGTGTTGGAGGGCTGTGGCAAGTTCCTTACAGGTCTCACGCTTCCTTAAGTTGACACCCTCTGAACCACTTTTAATTCAGCGAGTGGTGATGTCAGCCCATCAGATTGAGATAATTGTCATGCACCAAGAGGGGGAATCTGCTGAGACTGCAACATGGAAGAGATTTTTCCACTCTGCTATTCAGGCTGCTAGCACACACAGTCTCATCCCTGGTATCCAACTCTGACTTTAGAGAGCAAGCACACAGCTTGAAATGTGGCCCCAAATCCCTGCCTGCACCCTGCCACAATAATAATGAAGACACCACCAGGAACCGAGCATCTACCTGATATGGCCCCGTGGTACATCAGTGGTTGGACCAGTGGTTGAAAAAGCACAAAATACCGCAAGCCCCCGAGCTGAAGAAATCCTAATAGTGACCACACATGACTGCGCTACGCACTGGAAGTGCCACTGATACAGATAGTGTGTGGGTCCACAGTGATAGGCTTTGCAGGTAGGTTTAATAAAACTTGTAAGACATGCCAGGAGCCCTTACCGAGCTGTAGATTGCCATTCTGGTGGCTTCTAACAGGAGAGCCATGATGAGAAGCAACAGCTTCTCAAGGAAAAGGGAGAAAAAGACACCTTTCAGGTGCCGAATATGAAATTTGTTTAGCTGTGTTTAGTGTTCTCTTTGCCAAAGCCAAGTAATTTGTTGAACAGACATAAACAACAGGTGCGTTGGTATCTCTGCTACATGCAACAAGGTCAGATGCTATAAAAGTTCCAAATAATCCTTATTGCATATAATGTCCGGTGCCAAAGCACTGTAATAAAAGACTGATCTGTGCATGGAGACAATTTGTATCTTTAGTCCTGCTTGGTCAGAAGGAAAAGGTTTTTCCTTTCCTTATTTTTCCCCAAACTAATTTTTGGGAGGTTGGTGTATTTTTCAAACTTTCCCATCTTTAAAAACAAAACCTTAAAAACAAGAAAAGAAACAACACAAAATAAAAAAACAATCCTTAATCAAAGGACCTAAATCTTGATTACTTTGTACTTTTTAATTTTATTTTATCAAGGTATTTCCCTCCCCAGTTCCCCACTGGCCAACACTGTTGGGAGAAATGATTTTTCAGCAAATGTAGTTCACTTCTGGATTAACAGTGTCTCTTACCTTTATACAACAATAAGGAGGGCAGCTTCCATCAAAACATTTGTTCCTTGCAGATGTTCCCTGCCACAGATCACTTTCCAATTCTGGATGTGCTGAATCTTTCCTTCCTTCTCTTTGGTCTGCGTGATTAGTACCATTACTTGGATATCTTTGGTACCCATTTCCTCTCCTTCTTTCTACATGTGCTGTCAGGTAGGTGATAGTCTGTGTGCCTCCATGAGAAGTTAATTCCCATCTCTCCATTTTAAGTCACAACTACTGGTCTTGTCAGACCGAAAAGCAAAGTTTTTTCTGGGCTCTGCCTGACCAGCAATTCCAGGGTGTAATTTCATCACCTAAAGGGCAGGGAGGCAGAATGATCTTTATGAATCAACTTGCAGACAGGAAGTTTACATGAGTGCAGTGGATTGTTATGGTGCTGGAGATTATGCTAACCTATAAAAGAAAATCTTAACTACCACTACTGTAAACTACAGACATGTTCATATTTGATCAGTTGCTCCTTTGACTTATACAGAGAGATTATTCAAGCCTGTCCTAAAACTACTGTACATTTACCGAGGAAATTGAGGAAATAACCTGCATATTTGTCTCTGACACAAACACAAAGCATATCCCTATGAATCCCTTTTTCCACATTGCTAAGATGAATTGGCTCGTATACTCCATATTTAAATTATTTGCCAAGCCAACACCCACAAGGCATGTGAACTGACACCAATCACAGTATTTTTTATGATGGTCTTTTCCACTGAAATGTAAGCCAATCTGTAAAGCAGTAGCTAATACTACTGAATATAGCTTTGCAGTGCTTCACAGTCCATACAAAGAATCATTAGCAAACGTGGAGTTTTATACTTCATAAATAATATATCCTAAAAAAGGATTGGCTCTATTTAAGCCAGCTTAGTTGAGAAGAATTAATGGGGGACAGAATTTCTTAGGTTTGTTCAAAATGGTGGTACACTCAAAAAAATTGATAAACTTTGTCAGACTTACAATCTCGGCCTACTACCTTTGCATGTAAATATCCCCAAATTATTTACAAGCTTGAACATATAAAAGATGACTGATGGCATCAACATTAATCATCTTAGCATTTGAGTTAGATTAGACTACAAAACCAATGTCCGAAATCCCAAGTTCCAGCAAAAAACTGTTTCCCACAAGAGTGCATCATGCATGGGTCAAAGAAAACCGAAGGCCTGACACCCAGAAAAAACACTGGTCACCGATTCCTTTCATTGAGGGTGGCTCAAACCATCGCTGGGGAGCAGCAAGGTGCCTATACGCAGCCAAAGCTCTTGGTGCATCAGACATACCAGAAACAACAAACCATGTGTTTCTGAAGAACATCATGGCTTAATCAAAGGAAATTTCACTGATGGGATTGTACCTCCCGAACATAAGGTGCCTCTAAGCTCTCCTTGGAAAATGCAGTTTGATATCACCCTCTGCATGAGGGTTAGTAGTTCTAGGTACAGATCATGTTTAAGATAATATAAATGGTTCCCACTAAAATAAAGAGTGAGGAAGCAGCAGCTGTGGGGGACAAAGAAAACCCAGCATACAAAGTAGCTCCCTTCTTCCCTCCTGTCAACTCTCCATCACCTCAAAGCCAGCAGAAGATTTTCCCAGCAGAGTAACGGACCCATATCAGGACTTTAAAGTGTTTACTTATAAGTGTCCTTGACATTATTATGCTGGAAATTTTTACATACCCATCTTTTACACACATTTTTACTCCTTTGTGGCCTAAATCAGACCACAGAGGAGTTAGCTTCTGTCTCAATTACACCTTTCTTGTGCTTCCTTCCATACCAGTGAAAAGATTTTCTTCAGAAGTTGTGATCCCGCAAAAATTCCCTGATATGTTTCCTTTAATTAATTTTTTTATAGCTTAGAGGAATTCAATAATTCACTAAATCAACTCCAGACATTGTGGCATTTCTTATTAAGCGTCTGATGATGTGGCCAGCTCCATCCACTTCATAGCCAAGTACAACAGAATTTCTGTTCGCCTCCCCTCTGCTTTAGAGACATACATCTTCTGGACATCAAGGAAAGCGACTATTAGTACAACACTGTCTTATGGGTGGTTCTCAGCCTCCTGTGTAGCCTGTTCGACCTTTAGTGGCATCTAGTGGCAAATGAGTTTGTAGGGAAAACCTTCACAATTAAATGGCAATTAAACCAGCAAAAACTGATTTCATCTTCATATGTGAAAGTGGGAAGAATGGAGCTTGCAATGCATCAGGATAGTGAGGACAGGTTGCTGGCAGCCAGGCTGCCTTACTGGTCTAAACCATTCTCCAGGCATTATTAGGACACGACCAAATTAGTTTCGGTACTAATTTACAGAGCTTCTGATGAGACTCTCTAATTATGGTTTGGAACAAGGACTGTCGATGGTTAAGAAGTTAGCATTAGCTACCTTTTGCAAATCAAAGTGTAATTTTTGCTGCTTTATTGATTATAATTTCTTTGTTCCATAAAGCCATATGAGACACTTTTCTGTCACAATATGAGTGCCTCTTATTATTACCCTTAGAAATGTCGCAACAGATCTTGATATAGCCCTGACAGAAGAACTGAGCCTCTCTTCCTAAATGGGATTCACTGGTATTTTTATTCTATCAGATGTCACAATACTTTCTTCTCCTGTCTGATATTAAAATATATATGGAACAGTATGCTGGATAGTGGCAACCCACAGCTCAGAGTCAAAAAATGTTTGTCTCATAAATATATGTTTCCATATTCAAGCACCACACTGATAAAAGTTAATAGACCCTCTAGCTCTGCTTGAATAGCAGTCTGCAGTTTTTAAAATGCTGTTTTTAATGCATTAGTTTTACACAAAAGTCAGCAGTACACAAAGAGAAGCAATTTAATAAGCACTGTAGACGAAGTAGTCTGCCCAAATGACTTCTTTAAAATAATTCCAAACGTTAAAAAACCAAGCCAAAATATATATATGAAAAATTTCCACAGGAAGTATCTCAATAAGTGCAAAATGTCATGCATGAATTAATGTATGCATATCTGTTGTTATTCTGTAGTTATATAGAGGGTGAGAAAACGCTTGTCAGTATAGCATTTAAAGTCCTTGAAATCTTCCAAAGAAAATTAGTATTTATATTACGTATTTCCTTATATTCATGTAACAAAAGAGAAGGTCTGATGCAAGGTTTAACATAGCTCATCATTTGGGCTGCCTGCAAAGGTTTTGTTCGAGGATGCTTTTCAGTGAAATGTTTTCCACTAAATTCTTCCCTGTAGTGAGATATTGTCGGATTAGACCAACTTTGCATTGAAGTCTGGTAGGAAATGCAGGAGGAGATATTTTGGCTATTTTATGTGTGCAAAATACTATGTAGTCAAACCTCTTAGCATAATTAAGATGGCAAAAATACTGTAATATACGATTCTTGGAGTTGTTGATAAAGTCCTTGCTTCTGTATTCTAGAAATACCTCCTTTTTCCTGGGAGCTGCCACTTCCTAAAGGTGCTATAAAATAGCGTGCCATATTCTCTTAGGTCAGCTTTTTTAAAAAAAGAAAAGAGTTATTTTAGGACATGGAACATATCAATGAGTCACAATTCACTATTTAAGAAAGAAACAAGAAAACTTTCCTCAGCGGATTAATGAATGAGATACATTAATACAACAAGTCCTTCTTATTTCCTTTGCTGAGGGATATACTCACATTCTGGCAGTCAATAAAGCTTGGGAGGCCAGAAAATGTATTTGGGCCAGTTGAGTGCGTTTGTCTGCCAAATTAAATAATAGACCAGAGACACTGGAACAGGACTAGAGGATGTAGAAGATAAGTGAAAGCAGTGCCAGCTGAGAGGTCTAATGGTCTTACTGGAAAGCTGCTTGAACAGCTTGCAGCTGAGATGAGACAAAAAGTCCATGTGGATAGAGAAGCCCATCTGTCTCTGAATGCATTTTTCCACTTAGTGTTTAGGAAAGATGCAGAAATGATTTGGGTTCCTTGATTTGCGTAGTGAAAGGAAAATGGGAAAAGATGGTTATGTTCTTCTGACACTACACCATGACTTCAGATCAGCTTTTGCTTTGTTCAAGAGAAAACCTTCTGCTTGAAGAAGGATTAAAACATGTGCCTAGCTTCAAACAGCTCCCTATTAATAAAACTGAATGAATAGTCATAAAATTATCTACAACACATAGCTGATTCTAGCAGTGAAGAAACTCTATCCAGATGAAACTGATTGGCTATATAGAAGTAATGCTTTCTATGGTTCAAGCCATACTGACTGTATGCCTGAGAAGTCCTAGAAAAATGTCCCCTCCAGAGGCAGGGAGTTTAGAGGAAGAAAACCCTGCTGGAGTTACCCAGCATCCTGGAGGCATGAGACTGCCTAAACCAAAAGGTAGAGTCTCTGGTCATCTTCTAGCATGCAATAAACTGATGGTTGACCGCTGACAGCTGATTGGAGAGTTTATTATTTTCAGTGCAATTATGGCCTTTAGAGAACTAATAGCTTCTAGTTAAAAGGAAACTGGTTGAACAATTTGGGCGTGATTCAAGCAATCAATACCCACTTGGCAGGTTTAGGAATGCTGCTTAAACTGAGGTGGACTTTGTTCTTAAAGGCTTATATTTTTCAAGTATTGCTCCCCAGCAGTCTAAGTGTACTGTATGCATCTCTCCCTCCAAATCCAAGAATAGACAAGGTTGAAGAACAGGTACTAACAAAGCTGAATTTTTTTTTTTTTTAATTTATAGCGTATCACCAGTGTGAGCCATGTTTGTCTAAAAGATGTGGCAATATGATGTGTTTGCCAAAATGCTTAAAATCTGAAAGAGTTACATTTATACCCAACATGTTAGATTAAAGTAAAATATCCAAATAGTACAGATTTTTACTTTAAGTATAACATTCAGGTCTAAACATAGTGGAGTAAACAATTGTTGTTAAGGTAAACATAAAAGTCACGGCCAGATTTACATAAAAAATATTTAAGGGAAACATTTAGAACACAGGTATGGGAAAAAGTTTTAGGTACTGGTGGACAATGGAATATACTTCAGTGAGAACAACAGACAAAGAAGTAGCAACCTAATGATTATTGTTGACCTTATAGGCTCTACTATGCTAACCCTGAGTCACAAACAGAAAAACACATTTTTTCAGAGTACTTCCTTCCCCGAAAGATTTACCCACATTGTTGAAGAAAAGAATACAGAGATGAAATAAATATGCAGTGGGAAAGAAGGCAGAAGCATAAAATGAATAATGAACATTCCTGCTTATTTTTTAACTGGTAAGAGCAGCAGGAGGGAGAGAAATAAATGCCTTTGGGATAGTGAAGAGCATTTAAAAGAAAGGGAGGAAATAAGAGATCAGTACAGATACTATAGTGTAGGTAAGGGCAAGTATAAGCAGCTTGAATGTGATGTCAAAGGATAAGTGGAGCTGATCAATGGATTCAAAGAGGAAATGATACTGTATTGTATGCAAAAGATCAGTTAAGATGGAGAAGCTACAAAAAGCAGTCAAAGAGAGGATACAATTATTAACAGAATGAAAACAACACAGATAGGGACACAAAATACTTTTTGTTTTTCAAAACTCAATTTGATAGTCTCTACAGGCTGTACTTTGTGTGCTGAGCACTCTTACCATGGACAGCCAAGAGTATTAGGAAACTGTTGCTGCTATTCACTTGCAGAGAAATCAGCCCTCATTGAGCACCTATTTGTGAGTCCTAGTTCCAAGGACTACTCCACGCTCCAGGATCTCTGAAAAAAAATAAATGCTTAAAACGAAAAATGCATTTACTAGCTATTCAGTTATTAAAGTCTTCAGATAAAGTATGTCACAACAGCCTAATCACAGCGGGGCTATTGGCAACACCAGATCAGGTCAGCTTTGACTTTGTCTAGCTGGGTCTTGGAAATTCCCCAAAATTTTCAAGAAACCTCCAAGGATGGAGATCCCACAACCTCTGTTATTGCCAATCTCACGCTGTCTTCCCAGAACATAAGTTTCCTAATGTCCAGTTCAAGCCTCAGTTATTCTCCTTCAAAAATGCCTATCAGTTCCCATCGTTTATAACAGAAGTTAAAAAGTCCCTTTATTAAAGACATTTTCAATGCCAGAAGCCAAGTTTCATGCATTCAGCTACACTTCTCATAGACTCTGTACCATTAGGGAAGCAGCAACATCACTAAACAGGTCAACATCTTAACACAGACATGCCTACTTACATTGCTAATGTCATATTCAGTGTGCACCTCCATTTTGCCATCACCTATGTTACGACAAAAATGGCACCTAGTTATTGCAATCGTGTTTTCCCCTGCGACTTTAAACGGAGCTTTAACCTAAGAGCCGAGTGGTGAAAAGCTTCTTGCTGCATGCAAAAGTAGAGGTCTGAGATTACACCTTACCCTGGATTCATGCTACAGGCTGCTCCTGTTATGAATGAGATTTTGGTCATTTGAGCTGAGGAATGGAAAGCAGCTGGATATAATGCTTGCCTTATGTGCTGTTGGCTACAGACGCTGGCATTCCTTAGCCATGCAAGTTTCCTCTGTCCTTGGAGGAGTGCTTTTTGAGCGTTATAATGCCAGTAATAGGTGTATCCTCCTACCGTCACATTCCAAGTTGTTCTTCAATCCATTCTTTCTTCTCCCCTCCCAATTAAACAGATTACCCAGTTTGGACAAATATGGTATAGGCACATATATTGGTGCGTCTCACTCGCAATAGGAGCAGATTTGTCAATGCTAATGTTTTATTTCTCTTTGCTGATTCAAATAGGAGTGCAATTTTCTCCATGTATCTGAGCAAGGATCAGTCGGTGCCAGTGGCAGAGGGGTACTTAATAGGCTGTCAGTCGTTTAGCATTAGTCTTAGATCTTACAGTTTTAAAAGATGATCCCTTAATTAGTAGTCTTCATGTTTTTGATTTTGTCTTTAATGAAATGAGCACTCTAATTCTGTTGCAGGATCATTCATGTAAGTCTGAATAAACCCTTATATTTCCCTCGTGAATTGGATGACCACAGCATTGGAACCACATTTTGGGTTTATTTCTAGTTTGTATTCTCTTGTCAATGTACATTTTCAAGTATAGAAGAAACTTAAAAAAGAGTAACTCTGCCCTAACATAACCATCTGCAGCAAAAGAGTAAGCACTTGGCAACACTAACTAGTTCATAGAAGATCTTACTAGATATAAATAATCCCATTTTCTGGCAGAGAAAGTCCTCACAGTGTGATCTTTAGTTAGAGGAAAGAAAACTTATGTTAGTTGGCATATCTAGCAGCATAATGTAGTTATTATTAAAAAAGTGACCATGTAAAAATGGCACCTTGTTAAACAGTGTAACAACTCTCTGTGTGTATTCTGGGGCAGATTGGCTTACACTGTTTAAAACAAAAACAAACTTTTATTGCTCTCTACTCCTGTTAACACTGCTGAGCCAACACATCCACATAGAGCAGCAAGAGGCCAGAGCCAAATACTGACTGAAGTGTTTTAGCAGGACCAAGACGGACTTTAAATATGTAAGTCATTAATACAGATTTAAAAAATGGGGCTACTGTAGACCTGGATTTCTAACAGGATCCTCTTTCTAACAGAAACCCTGATCATGGGGATTTTGAAGAACACGCCTGGAATTTCAAGACCTCTTGTGATACTGGCAGCTTTGATGCTTCCCACCCAGCAGCTGTGTGACGAGAGGTCTCAGACATACTCCCCTGTTGTGGGTACAGCTGGGGTTTCTGGACGTGAAGCTGTCTGGTCAGAGCTGCTCTGCATTTCTTCTCCACGCTGAGCCCTCTGCTTCAGGGAAGCTTCAGGTGGATTAGTGATGCATGCTGCACAGTGTCTGCTTCTACACCAGTGAATTAGATATGCTCAGGACTGGTCTCTAGCATGGAGGCTGTCAGACAGAAATGTGCCTTATCCCTGCTCTTAATTCTATCCTCCGGCAGCTCAGAGTGCCTGTATTTCTCTGCAAGAAGATTCAAACCCCAAGCCATGGAAAAGTATCTAAGACAGCAGCTTTTTGACAAGACTGGATGGTGTGTGGTGTTCTCCACTTATTTTCTTGAAGCTGGGTTGTTGTATTTCATCAGATGTAAAGAGCATCAGGGCAGTGATATTACAGCTTTGTGACAAGGTCTTTCTTTCACAGTCAGAAGTCTCCGCTTCTTGATTTCAGGGTTGCTCATGTATTTTACATTAAGTAGTCACTACACTAGGAAGAAAGAAACAGGTTCTATGCATAGTCTAGGACTGGTTCCTGAATCTTTCCGCTATAGCTAAACCCATAGGCTATCAAGCAGGGATTTTTTTCCCCCCTTGTCGGGCAGATGTTGTAAAGAAAGCTCACGACACCCCTGTCCTTGTGCAGAGCATACTGCTGTAGATGTACTTGGAAACAACCACTGGGTTGGGGACTGATGGAGAAGGATGGTCCCCATTTAAGCGCTTAGGTGGTAAGCTGCATAATGGCCACAGTGTTTCTGTTGATGCCCACAATCAGGGGTCTAATCACCGGGGGAATATTGACATTGAAAACTGAAGTGACTACACCCTACAGCCACCCTGGGGGCTGGGTGAGAGGAAAGGGAGCTGAAGATGCATGTTTTGAACACAGATGCCTGATTGCGGATGAGTCTAATAGATCTGGGTTTTACCCATATTCTGTTTCAGCTAATTCATGCACAAAATTGTTGTCTCCCCGAAATCGACTGTTCGCTTTTGTCATGGAAGATCATAATATAAACAACAGAAAGAACCTCATTGGAGGTAGGCTTGGCCTTCTGTGTAGTAGTTAGTAAAACATTATTTTTACTTAACAACTGCAGTGGAATGAAAACATACCCGATCTACAGCTACTGACAGCCTGTTGTCTCCAAGACACAGAATTTGTATCTCTAGTATAATAAAACTGCAGCCAAACTTACTGTTTCATTCCCCTACTTTTTAAAAGTTTTCCACCATCTTTGTTGCATCGCAAACTGTTTATACCACAAAATTTTCAGTACCTGATATCTTTGAGAATTTTAGCCCAGCTTTACTAGAAATCTTAAATTCCTGTATTTTTCAGTTATTATTGGTCCTAGCTCTGAATGACTGCCATAAAGATGATCGGGGGGGCTGGACCACCTCTCCTACGAAGACAGGCTGAGAAAGTCGGGGTTGTTCAGCCTGGAGAAGAGAAGGTTCCTGGGAGACCTTATAGCAGCCTTCCAGTATGTAAACAGGGCGTACAGAAAAGATGGGGAGGGACTCTTTATCAGGGACTGTAGTGATAAGATGAGGGATAACAGTTTTAAATTGAAAGAGGGTAGATTTAGATTAGATATTAGGAAGAAATTTTTCACAATGAGGGTGGTGAGACGCTGGAAAAGGTTGGCCAGAGAAGTTGTGGATGCCCCATCCCTGGAAACGTTCAAGGCCAGGCTGGATGGGGTTTTGGGCAACCTGGTCTAGTGGGAGGTGTCCCTGCCTATGGCAGGGGGGTTGGAACTAGATGATATTTAAGGTCCTTTCCAACCCAAACCATTCTATGATTCTGTGATTCTATGATTCTATGATTCTATTAACAAATAAATAGAATGAAAAGCAAATAAGCTATTTTGATTTGCTACAGAGTTTCGAGCTCTTATTTCATATCATCTTCTGCCAGTAAATTGTAGTCTTAACTTTGCTATTTATACACAAGGTGAAATCAATGTTTAAATAGAGATAATACTAATATGGCAGAACTCAATTTTATTTAGCATTGCAACTTAAAAGGTACAGATAAAATTGCAAAATTCATATCTTTCTCTAACCAAAAAATGACAAACTGCTATTGTAGCAATAATCAGTGGCACCCACCTTCTAGGGCTTTTACTCTAAACCCTCTATGATGCACTTTGAGGATATTTCCTAATCTTTTCAAAGAAGCCTTTGCAATAGATTTTTGACCATTTAAGTTCTAATACCTGTTTCCAACTTCAAAAAGCTCTGGATTTTTTATTTTTCTGGAAGAAAACCACTGCCCTGTGATTCACTGAAATCATCGCCACAGGTAATTTTGGTTATAAAAAATGTATGCTATGTAATTTATTTTTAAGCACTTTTAAAGGTCTACAGTGCTGACTCAGAGATAATGGTCAGTTGTATGAAATGACATTTAAAGCAGCTTTTAGAGGACTGGTATGTAAACTTTAAATGTTACTATTATAAGTTATATTCTGGAAGGTTATTCTTACTTAAATGGTTAGTAATAAACAACTACTTTGAGATAGCTAGAACTAGGTATGAAAAATCTTACCTGTGATGTCCAGGGGAACATCTATTGGCATGGACTAGAAGAGTGCTACAGGCAGACACATGAAAAGCCGCATGTGGGAATACATTATCTTCCCTAAAATGTGGATTATTCCTTTAATTCACCAGGGAGATAATCAGTAGGCCACTCTGTAGTTATTTAACTTCAGTTTGTTTGCCTCAGTATGATCAAATTTTAAAACTGTGCCCCTTTCCTTTAAATGGGTGAGAATGAACATGTGAATGAAATGTTTAAATAACGCCAGTTGAAAAATGAACTACCTGGGGACTGAAGGGGTTTTTCTGACTCTGAAGAATGCTGGTCCCACTGAGTCAAAAGCGACGCTTGTCCCTGATTTAACTGGAACCAGATTTCATCAGAGGCACAAAAATGATGAATCTAAAGCACGTAAGTGTAACTCTGGTTCTCACAGGTGTCCAGCTTCCATTGACAGATGTGGAAGTTCAGCATTTCTAAAAGTCAACCCTAAGTGGTAACCCCATTTAAATCTGGAAAGTTCAACTGGAAAGTTTGGTGTGTCTGCAATAACTAAAGTAAAAGTTGTTCTTTTTTCAAACTGGAACTTGCAGACTGTTTCTGCCTGGTTTTCTGATGCAGTACTGCTTTTATAGCCACACGTGAAATTTTGTGCTGCAATGTTTGCAGAGCTCAGAGTTGCTGAGGGAATCAATTCTAACTGACTGGTAAAGGCTCCAGCTATGGACATACGGTCTGCCTTCCCAGCTACTTCATGTCATTCATTAGTGCAGATAGTATCTTAGCAGGTGCATTAATGCTTAGCAATGCCAATAATATTAGGTGAGTAATCAGATGCATTATGAAGAGATGGCATTTTTTACTGGTACCATTAAATATCTGCAGTTATAATTCCTGAATCACTGCATTCTCTTTACTTGTATCTTGATCTTGTCGTACAGTGATTTTTTTTTACCTCCCTATTGTTCCATGTGATTTTTCAACTATGATACAACACCTGTCAGATGAGGTCAGGTAAAATTCTCCAAATCTTCAAAGATACTGCCTCACACTTTTTATATTTTTGATGTATTCTAAGACAAATCTGCAAAATTCTTAGCAAAGTTTTGTTAAAGACCCAATTCTGTCATAATTCTGTCTTCAGAACTCCTGCTTCTTGATAATGAGCATTTTGAAATGTGGATTAATGGGTAGAGCTGACCCCTATCCCTCTACAATGACATCCTCCTTACAATAGCAGAGAACAGTCTTTCCTTTCAACAAATGCTTGAATTCAAGATAGTTACTTAAAAAAATAAGATTAGAAAGAACTATATATAGTGTTACCCACACAGCTCTCTAAAGGCATTTCTGAAGTCAAATAAAATGCCAATAAACCCAGACTTGAACTTAAATTAGCTGTTGGCATAACCTTCTGAAAGGTTGAGAACTTTCTGCAAGGTGTTCCTATGAATATTTATGTATCTAGTATGTAGTTCCGTAGTCATAAAGGTAAGACCTGTGGCACCGAACATATTGCCAGATGCTCTTGACTTCTAATATGGTGATTTTGTTCCCATTAAATTCTACTGGGGAGAACTTACAAGTTTGGACTGAACTTGAATGTAGCATGGGTTACAAGGGGAAATTCAAGAAGCTTTCTTTCACCATGCTTATTATAAAGCAGGGAGAGTCTCTCTGTTCTTATGTATGACCTGAGGGCACTGATGGCTCCAGAGGAGCCAGGATAGAGAAATTAACAGTCTGTTCCTTCTCTGTACAGATGAGCAAACTCATACCAGACAAAGGGTTTCCACAGTCTTACATATTTTCTCTGACATCTGTTATCATGGTTGGTTTAGGAAAGAGGATAAGGAAAGGAAAATTCAGAGTGATATTTTCCCCATGGTGCAAGCTGTGCGATGAGTCTTGCAGAGGCTGTATATTCACCACTGTGTTTAGTAGCCATCAGTGGACCTTTCTTATACACGTTTGTTTTACCTTGTTCAATCCTATTTGTACCGATGGCAAACCATCGAGAGGCAGCGAGTTCCCCAGCTCCTTTACACAGAATGTGAAAAAAACTACTTCCACTCTTTGCTTTTAACTTGATGCCTCATGATTTCATTTAGCTCCCTCCAGTTCTGTATTATGAGAAACAATGAAAAATTATTCAACATTTACCTTCTTTGCCATGCTTCTGTCATGTGTTTCTTTCAATTTCTGTTTCCTAGGCTAAGTTTTAGTGCATTTAGGCTCTGCTTGTGTAGGAAGATGCTTCTCCATTTTCTTTGATCCCCTTCGTTGCCTTTTGTACAATTTCTTTTCTTATTCTACTGTATCTTTTTGGAGGTGGAATGACCAGAACAAGGCATGATAATTAAAAGTAGTTTGCATCAGGAATTTGTACAACAATATAGCAGTTTCCTATTGCATTTTCTGTTTTCTTCCTACTAATTCCTAGCATTCAGTTTTTCTTTTGACTACTGAGATGGAGATATCAAAACCCTGTGACTTCCAGATCTCTTCCTTCCATGGTAGAAGTTCATTCAGAGTTCATCATTTGCATGTATAGTTGGGGTTGTTTTTACCATGTTCATTATGAAAACTACTGTCAATGAACTTTATTTTCCATTTTATCACTCTGCCACTCAGTATTATGAAATAGTTTTGCAGAACATTATGGTCAATTTTAATTTTGGTCATCGAGACTATTTTTCTGTCATTTGCATACTTTTTAGTGTAATTGTTCAGTCTCTTTTTCAGACTGTTTAAGAATATGCTCATTGCCTAAGACAGTTCCACATGGGGCTCCCCTGACAATCCTCTACCTTTTTTGAGAACGAGCATTTATTGCTGCAATTTGTTACTTATTTTTTGACTGGTTACTGATCCACAAGAGAACTTCCTACTTTTGCATGACAACTTAGTTTCTAATAGTTTTTGGAAATCCAAGATGGGTAAGATGGGAAACCTTCTCCACATGATTACTGGCTATTGAAAGAACTCATACCTCTGAAATTTAGGAGGCACAAATTTGCTCTTCAGATGTTAAATCTTCTCGATTATATTATGTTTATTTATTTGATTACTAACATAATTTCTACTAATAGGCCTGGATTCACAGCCATATTCACTGGTTTGTGAGCATCTTTATTCCTTTTTGAAGTTTTGTGTTTGTTTATTGGTTTTTTGGGGTTTTTTTTTGTTTAAAAAAATTGTGCTATCTTTTTTCCTTTCCCTCTGACAGTACATGGCATAAGAGTAGATGATGGTAAAAGAAACTATGAAACATGTAATTTAGCAATTCTATATCCAGGCTTCCTTGGCCCCTTAGGTGAACATCATCTAGTCCTGTTGATTTGATTTTGTACATATTACGAACTGATTCCAAAATTCTTTCGCCAACACCAGCCTTGCATAGCAGTTGAGGTAAACCAGGTGGACTGATTCAAGATGGTTCCCTTTATGACTGTACTTATCTCCCAGGGAAGATTTGTCTCCCCTCCAAATCCACCAGTGGTAGGGAACCTTATGTTGTCTGTTACTGCCTCTCATGCCAAAGAAATGTAATGTAGCCTGTGGTAGTGAAAATCAGGTTACCATTTCACATACACCATAAAACCGTCATCCACACCATAAGTCTGAAACAAATAATAAGAGTGAAAAAGGGCAATGCGCATTTCCTATTTTACTTGAAATTATTAAGGAAGTGGACCACTGTGATAAAATACTGTAGAACTACAGTGTAAAAAGTTTAATCTACTATACATCTGTAAAGGCAGTCTACAAAGAGACTGAAAATAAGGGGTATAAGCTTTTTTGCTTTCTTTATAACACATAGAAGAGGTCTGAAAAATGATACGGAAAAAAGGGACTCATTCTCTTGTTACATATTAACAAAACAGGTTTAGGGAAGGCGGGGGGCAATGAGACGTGTTTGGCTTTTCGATAATGAAAAATTCAGACTTTGTTTCTGCATATGTCTTCTTCCAGAGTTTCCAAAAAAAGTCAATTCATCTAAGACAGGCATGTGTGATTTTTCTTTGCATTGATGAAAACAATCTTATCAGATTATTTCCTTTTAACACCTATGTACACATAAATACTTGGGAAAAAGGGTGTGTGAACATCTCCAATGACATCCCTTGTTCTCTCTTTTTCAGCTTTAATCAGCAGAGATGTGAATGTAGGTAAAAAAGCTGTTAATGAATCTTTCCACAAAACTGACATGACATTACTGATATTTTTATGGTTTAACAATAGCAGAGAATGAAAGCCTTCAGAAGGGAAAAGCAAAAGCTCTTTCACAGTGTCTTTATCATAAAGAAACAAAGGTTACCTGTTAAAGAAAAGAAAATTGGGTTATGTGCTCTTTAAGTATAAATATGTGACAGGTTCAAATAGCCATTTGAAAATAGTCTTCAAACAAATTTCCTGGTACTGTGCTATAACTTTTTTTTTCTATCTTAACAAAGCCTCTCAGTAAGAATTTGTAGAAAATTTGAACAAAGCCACAAGCTATTAACTACTGTTAAAAATAACCACTATCTTCAGGAAGCTTTTTGCTACCAGCTACAGATGGAACTTGCTATTTCTTAAGGAACATAAGAAGCAGTGTTGACTTAGAAACAGATAAAAATGATCCTTACCGACAACATTAATCTAGGCCTAGTATCTCCATCATGCAAGAGGAGTTGTATTGTTTTCTCTTTGTTTTCCTGTTCATGCTTTACACTTCTTTGTCCTCAGGATTAGGATTATGGCCATGACTGAGAAAATATTGTGGTGACTTAAGAAATCTTTCATGTTTTTCTCGGAGTAGCTCCTGTTGTTGGGGACACGAATAGTTACAGAGGAACTCTGCTAGTTTGGATGGAAATCTTCTGTAATTTGAAACGTAAATAAGTAAATACAGTGGTAGGCATAATGTCTGATTGTTGAAATGACATAGCGTCAGATTCTTCAAGAAGGTAAGAATTCCAGAATATTTCAAAAGGAAGCATTTAAAGTGAATGCGAAGTTACAACCTTTTGCTCACGTTTTTTGCAGTAGGTACTGTCTCTTGGCTGCCATAAAATCTTACTATTATTTTCCCCTTCAAAGTAAGCTCATCATATACAGAGGAAGTTTTCTAAGAAAACAGTAGCTGGTAAATCTATGAATGTACTCACAGATAACACCATTTTTCCATTGCCACTTCCATAAGAAATTGCAGTAGTAAATATATGACTCTAGTTTAAGATTAATATAATCCACTAATCTGAATAGCTGTACCTCTCCAACATCTCTTTAACAGAGCTTTAATAAGACTTTGCGTGAGTTAACAACCACGTATCGCATTAGAGGGCAGAGGTCATGAGTTGAGTAGTTTTCATTTGTCAGGTACTGTTTTCTTACATGTTCATTTGTGCATAAATAAATCCTTTAACATATGTACGAATCAAATGGGACTTTTTAATTCCCTCTCATCTTCTCCCTTGTATCACGTTTGTTAGCCTTAATCTTTTCTTGGACCTTCTTTGCCAAACCATAAATAAATTGGAGCCTCCACTCGTTCCCACATCACTATTGAGTCGAGCTGATCGATCAGGAGTTCTTACAGCCAGAGCGAAATGCATCACAAATGCACTCTCAGGTTGATCCCAGGAAATGTGGTTACTTGGCTAATCTTTTGACTTCTGTTGTTCAAAGAACACAAGACACGAGACTGTAAACCTGTAAACCAGTCTGTGAAATCCTTCCCTTCATATAGATAAATGGTATAGTCACATGCATCAAAGTCAACAAGCTGTTTTGGGGAATGATGATACTTAAAAGCCTACTGACAAGAATGCCTTAGTGCCTTCTCATGCTGTTCTGTCATCTACACATGCCTACACTGCAGCTGTGTCCCTTCATCTGGATTTTATCCCAGGCACTCTTCTACAGGGACCTTTGTAGAATTCTTGTTGTTTCTGTTTCTTGATCCTCTGTCAGAGACTTGTCAGGATAAGAATATGTCATGCAGGTTTAAGGCTTTGGTTTTTGAAGACATTATAAGGGAAATTCGTACTTAGCTGTCATGCTTTCCTGAATTCCTGAAGTCACTTGTGTCCTCTAAGTGGCATATGTCAGTCTCATAGATGAGCAGCTGCTGAGCAGATGTACTTTGACCACCCAGCCCACCTTCATGCCCAAGGTACATGTGCAATGTTTGAGGCCATCCTGAGGAAGTTTCTTATCTCAGGGCCAAAAGAAGGAGGAAAACTGCTAATATGAAATCCAGGGCCAGGAGCAATCCCAGGAATGCACTATTTAAGTTGTGTCTTCTTAGGTAACCAGAGGTTCAGAAATGTGTTCTACATCCCAGTTAAGGGACCAAACCCGCTTTCCTCCTTCCCCTATTATAAGGGGAAGGTTTATAACAGGTTGGCTGTCCCAAAATCGATTCACAAGTACTCTTCTTCCTACCTGATATAAATACTGTCCCTTTGAAGTGGCCCGGGACACACTCTTAGATCCCCAGGCATATTGCTGGATGAATGCACTTGAAGGGTGACAGCTTTCTACTGAATTTCTAGGTGGAAAAATGGGTTGCTCATTGCGGATAGATGCCTCTGTCAGGTGAACAATCCTGTCAAGGCAAGCGAAGAGTCTTGATGTGGTAGAAGGTGCCCAAGTAACAATATTCTGTTCTTGTGACAGAAATAAAAAAGAAGATTGTGGTTATGAGTCGTCTTTCCAAAATTTTGGTGTAGGGTACACTCCTGCCTACCTGGACAGAAAAGGGAGTGTGCTGCTACTCCTGAGATGTGCCCAGGCAGGCTGCACACTCCTGAGGCTGCTGGCTTAGCTGGGTTGGTGGAAGAGAGCCTGTAAAAGCCAGTGCGTGTAAGCCAACCCACAGAGCGATACTGTGCAGCATGGCTTGGGGGTGTGGTGGTAAGGCGCAAGGGTGTTGTGCTTCAGGTTGTAGTGGCAGATACAAGGATGTTCTCATCAAAGACCTGAGTTTGTATCCTGCAGACCACTCACATACACAGAAAATCCCGTGGCGCTTCCTGGGCTTATCAGGTGGAATACCCTGTGACATTCACTCCTCTGGTTAGAGAGCACAGGCCCTTAAGGAATTTGGCTTTGAGGGGAGAGTTGGAGGCAGTCTTGCAGGACAGTATGAATACAGCTACTGATTGTTTTGCATTTATTCAGCATATCCATTGATTTCAAACAGTTCTATAATTGTACATAGCTCAAACTGGTTATGGCATCCGTTAATCATTTACAATATAACTCATATCCCACTGTCAGTGACCTATCTGCCATAGCTTCCAGTAGAGCTTAATGTGTGCTCATTCTGGGTGAATTAGCTCTTAGAAAAAGAAAAAAACGGACTCTTAAATTAATTTTCTTCCTTTGCTTTAAAGTTTCTTGGCTATATCCTTTTCTTTTGTCTGCTGATCTTCTTCCTCAAATTTACTAGACTTTCTTTTTACATTCTCAAACAGGTCGTGTTTTTTCCATCATTGCAGCAACGTTTATTCAGCCAGGATTATTTAAGCATTTGAAAATGGAATATGCATCTGACTAATTAGTCTCTCAGTTTAAGCTTGTACCAATCAATCTCAGTCAGAAGTGGGAGGAAGAGAGAGAAAAGAGAAGTAAAATAGGATCATTATATACACCTTAGTTTAGTAAGCATGTGATTCTATTATTGCAAATCTTATGAAATTTTGTTACTCTGTTTTTTGTTTGTTTTCTTGTGTTTCTTTGGACATAGAAATTACCTGCTTTCATCAGGTAAATGCTAAACACATGTCTGTAAAATAATGAGCAAAAAGGAAATGCTACCGCTTATTTTCAGACCCACTGAATATTATAATACATTCCTCCTTTTTTCTGCAACATAGTTATACACATTTCATATCATGATCTTATAAACCTGCCATCTTTTGTTTTCATTATAAGATGTTAATTTTTTCATCAAATGTAAATCATAAAAAATTTTGATTTCCAGTTAACCTTTTCATGCTACAAGCTTGCTAGCTTCCTCTTAATCTGTCAGCTGAATAACGCTTCTTTTTCTGCTTAGAACAGTGAAAATTGTTAGTTTGCTATCATCTAATCTGCCTACCTATTCTCTGTCTGGATAAAGGTTTAAATGTATAGATAAATACTTAGTGTATCTAAAAACAGACAAGCAACATAACAGTAATCCCTAAATCAGCTTTACATGCTGCCTTAAAAGCAGAATACTTTGCATCATTTAAATAGTAAACTCCAAAACATATTCTAAGTTCATTGCTGTACTCCCCAGGGAGGAGAAGACCTGGTGAATTACACTCTGAGAGGTGGGCTAGCCCAGATATGTGTTGGTTTGCATGAGACAAAATAATCAGGGATACTAGTCTTGTAGAGTATGACTAACCCACTTTCTAAGTCACTGACACCAAAGCAGTTTATCTGTTTTCTTGGAAACTTGCCTGTGCTTCTGTCCCCTTCCTTCTTGAAATGTACTGCACACAGAGCAGATGCCAAGCCAGATGAATCGCACACTAGGGGGAATTGCTGAAAATAAGCAGAATGCAGACTGAAAATAGGATTTGGGAATAATTGTAGGAGAGGAAAACAAGCATGGTTTTCTCCATTGTGGTTTCCTCTTAACCACTTTCCAAATGCTTTACATACTAAGGAAAATATCCTAGAGAAGAGGTGTAGAGTCTTGAGCTGAATCAAAAACTCATTGCTGTCAATGACTTTTGACCACCAAAGGTTTGGATCAGGCCTTCAGTCTCACAGCATCCTGCATTCAAGGTCTCATGTATTAGTAAAAGTCTTAAAAGACTGCAGTCAAATACAACATGAAGTTTGGTGCCTGTGTCCAAAACTGAAATCGACTCCTGCCCAGCTCTGAGGCTGCCAGACAGCAGCAGCACGTCTCTGACTGCCTGGACACATTCCTCCTCCTGCTTCCCTGGGTAGCTCTGTCTACTCAGGCTGAGCAGCTCAGTGGTTATTTCACAAGCCATCGTACAGAGCACCCAACACGCAACTGGAAGAGACTCCCGAAAAGAATTATGAAGTTGACTTTCTTAAAAGACAGCTAGATAAGCAATTTCTCCTGGGGATACAATTTGAGCACTCATCCTAGAAGCATGGAAAAGCTTATTTCATGCTCTCATCTACCCAACAGGATGCACACCCGTATTTTCTACTGCTTCCTAATCATTATAGACACTTTAATGTACTATGGGACAAAGAGGGAACATTTCCAACTCTTCCTGTTGAAGTAGTGTTACTGTGCAAAAGAATGCAAGATTTATTGTTCTATAAAGAGAGCAAGACACAACACAAAGCGAGACTGCTTTTTCTGTATTCTGGATTGGAAGCAGGCATCTAAGGTTCTTGTCCTGACCAAAGGCTTTATAAGGATTTAAGGAACAACCACTGTGTAAAAAATGTGTAAAGGCTGTTTGGAAAAGGGTTAGGATCCAGGTATCCTATTGCCAGTTACTTAACCATTAAGCTATGAACCAAGTTCATATATTCTGCTTCATTTTTTGTTCATTTTCCAATCCAGTCGATCAGTCCTGATTTTTTACTCGATAGCTTAGTTTCACCAGGATAGGGTCCAGAATTTCTCTCTGTCTCCCTCAATGTCCTACCAGCTAAACCCAGACCCTTTTATAGGAGGCTACATGTAGCATGAAAAAAATAGTGATCTATTGTACTCCAAAAAAGAGATCTCCCATTTTGCTATGAATATTCCAGCAATTGCACAGTGATAAAATGAGAGCAGGAGCTATATTTTAAAAGACAGTAGCAATAGTTATGCTTGTCTTGTTGTTGTCCCTACTTGGGTGTGCTTATTGGGGGGTGCTGGGACAATGTTTGCCAAGCCATATCCTTCTAGATATGCAGATGGAGAAGTGACAGGCCCAGCGATGCCTTATGCATCAAGCTTCTCATCTAAGTCATCGCTGATGAAGAGTTACACATCTATTAATTGGGCACCACTGGGACTAGAGAGCAGCTAAAGTGCTGCGTGCAGAGTCATCGTTTGGGACTGCACAAGGATTTAGGCTCCCAGCTCAGATTTTAGATGTTTAAATCCTTTATTAGGTCTGTTCTTAAATCAACCAACTACGTGTATACCTCCTTCTGAGTGTCAGGCCTGGAAGCAGGGTAAAGTCTAGTGTGTTCTCAACTACCATGTATATCTTATTCCTAGGATTACTTAGTAGCGTGGACTGAGACTGAGATCTGACTGCAGATGGTTCCCAATCTAACAGATGACATCAGGATCCATCTTGCGTGCACAGAGCCTTCAGTAACTGCTGGTTCTGCAATATCACCCTTAAAGGAGCTGGTGTATATATAATGGTCTGATCTAGCCCCTCCACGGGGTCACACTTCAGTCTTTAATAAGAGGCAGCACAGCCTCAAGTGTTCTCCCCTAACTATAGACCGAACAAAACCTCTACCTAAATGCAAGCATGTGTTCTTACATCTCTAGATACGAGTCCAAACTGGTCTGAGTCCTATTGTTGAATATAATCTTGATTAATTTGGTCTTCAGTACTGCAAGACAGGCTGCTCCGGCCTCTTTGGTTAGTGGGAGATTTCTGAAAACAGGAATAACCAGAAAAAATTTTCTCCTAGTCACCACTGATGTTACTTTATTTTTTGGCATTAACACAGGTACCATAAGAACTGGCTAGTTCTCTTGGCTAGCAGAAATGCAGGACTATTGATAGTACAAAGAAAGCTAGGCCTGATCCTCAGATTACAGACCATGCTCCAAACTTTCAAGTGTTTTGCTTGCTCAAACATACCTATTATATGCCTATTTGGTTTTAACACTACAGTCCTTATTCAAGCAAAACCACTCAGTATGGTAAAAAATAATAGTGTAATTTAGCATCCAGTAGCAATCTGTTCTCAAGTGACGTTATTCTCCTGCCACCACTGTTGCTTCTTGCTTGAAAAATTATTGTTCTTCTGTCAGCTTTCTCCAGTTTTATTAATTAATAATCTTTCTCTTTCTAACAAGAGAGAATAAAGCTTGGCAAGACATCAAGATGAGGACACAGCATTCGTATAATGTTATTATCATATTTTTTGCATATGCTAATGGATAGCATCATATTTCCCCTCTTTCCTCTTCTTAATACAGTCTTAACATGCTAAGTAGTTTTTGGGGTCTCTGGTGAACACTGAGCAGATACTCCAGCGTGGTGTTTGCAAAAAACCCACCCCTATGTACATCTTTTTTTCATCTATAAAGAGCAATACACTTATTTTCAAGCAAGGTGGCTTTTATGACATTGAAAGCCTGCAAAAGACAAAGAAAATATATCTAATTTTATTTCTCTTCTGTATAAGATCTTCCATTGTGAAAACTTTAGTAAAATCTTGCATAGAGACATTTTGTATTTCAAGTGTATTTTGAGAGAAAATAACATCATATCCTTAGAGCCTAGACTTTTCTGAGGTCTCATTATTTGGAAAGCAATAAGTTTTTTTGATTGTGTGTGTATGTAGACATGTGCAGTCATACATGTACATGCCAATAGTTATAGAGTGCCATCTGCTGTTATATGAGACTAAATAGTGTTGTTTCTATTACGTTTTTAGGATCAATAAAGTTGTTGTGCCCTTCAGAGACTTTCTGATTAAGTTACACTAACAAAGCACATTTTTAAATTGTAGGAAGAAGAGCGGAGGTGTTTTCTTCCTACCTTTGAACACATTGACCCCTCTAAACTGTGTACTGTATTTTGGTCAACAGCCGGCTGAATATGAGCCAGCAGTGTGCCCAGGTGGCCAAGAATGCCAATAGCATCCTGGCTTGTAACAGAAATAGCGTGGCCAGCAGGACTAGGGAAGTGATCATCCCCCTGTACATGGCACTGGTGAGGCCCCACCTTGAATACTGTGTCCAGTTTTGGGCCCCTCACTGCAAGAAAGACATTGAGGTGCTGGAGTGTGCCCAAAGAAGAGCAACAAAGCTGGTGAAGGGTCTAGAGAACAAGTCTTATAAGGAGCGGTGGAGGGAACTGAGGTTGTTTAGTCTGGAGAAAAGGAGGCTGAGGGGAGACATTATCGCTCTCTATAACTACCTGAAAAGAGGTTGTAGAGAGGTGGGTGTTAGTCTCTTCTCCCAAATAGCAAATGATAGGGCAAGAGGAAATAGTTTCATGTTGTGCCAGGTTAGGTTTAGGTTGGATATCAGGAAAAATTTCTTCTCCGAAAGGGTTGTCAAGCATTGGAACAGGCTGCCCAGGGAAGTGGTGGAGTTACCATCCCTGGAGGTGATGCCGTGTAGGTGTGGTATTTAGTGACATGGTTTAGTGGTGGGCTTGGCCGTGTTAGGTTTACAGTTGGACTTGATGGTCTTAAAGGTCTTTTCCAACCTAAATGATTCCATGATTCTGCTTTAATTTATATCAATGCTTAGTCTTCCTGGCTGACATATCTGTGTAATGTGTTTATTCTTTTGGAAATAAATGAAAAAAATAGTTTTGTGACAGGCTTGTGTAAAATTTTGTTGATTTTCTCAAAATGCTTGCCTACTTAAACCAACAGGCTATTTTTCTGTTGATCTAGCAATAAATTACACAGACTCCAGGCACAATGTAAATAACAGCATAGGTGTTCACAAGCAGCATTCAATCTCCTTTTTGGGAATGAAAATCTAAACCTGTTCTTCAGGAGAAAAGTCTGCCTTAAAAATTGGAAGCATAGAAAGTTTGAGGCAAAAAATAAATGTTGCCACTTGTCACAACTTCCTCAGAGAGGCAATCCAAACTCCCCAGCCATATGACATTTCATTCAAGACTGAAAACTTGCTCAAATGGTATGTCTCTTAAGACTGTTCAGTACTTCCCTCTGGTGGCCTGTCCAATAAAATATTTCTCACAAAAGTTAAATTGTTTAAATCACTCTTTGAACCTAGGAATTTTTTTTAAGATGTAGATGTATAGAGGTTTGCATCAGTTTTCAGATGGGCTATGTAGTGGCTTTAACTAGGAGGTTTTCAAAAATCTTTTAATATCATAGCATGCTTTGTAACATGATCTGGTTTTCAGTTTGGGTTAGGTGGATCATACTGGTGAAATTTATCTCAACTTGAAAGCTCAGGAAAATCACAAAACGATATTTACCTCAGTTTGAAAGCAAGAAGAATGAAAGCCAGCCATGCACTCTTCTGGGCAAGCTGACTTCTTAAGCCCTTTAGGAAAGGTAGCCAGGGAATCAGCACATTTTCTTGTATCTGACACGATTGTACAACTAAACCTTTCACTCTGACATGGCATCTTTATGTTCTGCCATGATCATTTTGTGTTCCCTGTGATATGTATTCCTGCAGAAATATCCTAATCTTGACACTCTAATAGGACAACATTGTGTGCTTATGCTGCTTATGTATTTTCAAAAACAATCCCAACCCTTGCTATTTCCTTCTTTTGGCATTCAAATGTAGATACCTGTAACCTCATCTTCAGAGTTACTATCATCAGTATTTTCAATATTTTTTGGCAATGAGCACTTAAAATAGGCCCTTAATATAGCCACCCACACAAAAAAAGAGGAGGTAAAAGGAGTGAATAACTATGGGTAGGGTTTGAAAAGTGGTGCCACCTTCTCATTCACTCTCCTTTTGCTGTCTCACTCCTTTTTGTCTTTTGCTGTGCTTTTCAATGCAAGTTACCTACCATTCGTGTTGCTGTATATAACATTCTTCTGTGAACTATTTAAGTTTCTGCTCTTTTCTTGTTATACATTTGATTAGGTAGTCTTTGTTATATACTTTTATACACTACTGTGATTACATGAATTTAGTCTGTGAAAGATATCCATTTCTTTAAGATTTTCTATCATCTTTACTTTTCCCCTTCCTTCTACAAGGCCATATTTTAAAGTATTTTTTTTTTTATGGAATACTGCTGTAGTCACTTAAAGAGCAGTCAACATAAAATATGGGAACAACTGAACGTAAATTGGAAAACTTATTCTGTTAGGTCTCATGCTGAGCTATTGCTGCTTTTCACAGTTCGCTCGTGCTTTCAAATTTTGGAGGATGCAGGAAAGACAAACATATCCAAGCCATAGATCTATATTGAAAGTATGGGAACCTAAAGAGAGTTAAATGTAGACCTGCCTTGAAAAGTGAGATTGCCGCTAGAAAGGTGGTTTGAAAAATATTAGCTGGTGGGATCTCAACATATTTGTGTCAGCCTTCAGTGTTTTCTTATACAAAAATCATTTCTAAGTAGAAAATAAATAAGACTCATATTGTCATGTAAAACTGATGAAAATGTATAATTTGAAAGTAGTACCATGAAAGGCCAACACTGAGGTGGATATCTGGGATGGATTTCAAATTCCTACATTCCACTAGGTTTAAATTTTGGCAGAAAAATATAGAACAAGGCACTTGAATGACTTACCTAAGATTTTGTGTTAAGTGACTGACTGTTTTATTCGCCTCCAGATACGCTCTCCCATGATCAGGGACCGAGAAAGAAAGAAGATGATACTGTATTACCTAGAGCTCACCAGAAATCTGGCAAGAAATTTTACTTTAGGCAATAATATTCTTGAATGGAGATGGAAGGTTAAAAGTTTGGATTTATTTTTTGTGTGAAGGAGAAATCATGATTAAAAATATCCATGTAATAAGAAAAGCAGCAACAAACAGAAAATCGTTGCATTTTCAGCTTTCTCTTTAACTAGACATATCCCGTCTTCCTAAGTCCCTGAGGAGCCAGCAGCATAACTCCACAGGCACGTGGAAATTTGGTAGCTGAAAGAATATGGCAGTCCGGCACACTATTCAGGCAGTCTGGCAAGAAAGCAGGTAAGAAACCAGGCAGAGAAGGAGACAGCTTGTCTTAATCACTTAATTCCTTAGATAAATTTGACAGAATCAATATAGTATCATGTAGTATTTTAGTCTGGTGTAATTGGTTTATTGTGCCAGGGAATAGTTTCAGTGGCATTATAAACAGTTCTTATTTTTGCTTAAAAATTGCTTAAGCAAGGGCCAGACTCAATTTCCACAATAATTAATCGGAATATTTTTCTTTTCAGAGTTGAGTTTTACCTGTAGACCTGCAAATTTGGCACGAGTTTTACATGCCCAGGTTTATTCATACACTTTTAAAAACATAGAAGTGATTATTATAAGAGTAAGTAATGTTCAATTTAAAAGTAAGCTGCAGTAAGTAAAAAAGTTGAGGACAAAAGCAGCTCATATCCCCAATTTCCAAAGAAATATGGGAAGTAAAAAAAATAATGGAATTTAAATACCTTTCAGGTTCCAAGTATTATTACAGATATTCTTCCTGTGAATATATACCATGGCTTAATATGTATTCACTAAGCGCTGTTTTTCTTGACATCTTAAAAAAAGGAAATCACTATGTGTCCTCTTTTTATATGCAATATTTACTATTTTTCTTTTCACTGTATATGCATTCATTTAATACGTACCTTTACCAAGTAACTGGGATCAATGAATTCCAATTTTTCTTGTAATTGAAGTATAAGCACCTAATGTAATTTTTAAGATCTGCAGAGTGCCAGTGAGGTGTCAAACTGAAATTAATGTCTGTGCAAGACCATTCTGTAATGTTCTTACAGTGTCAAATATCAAGGTCAGATCTGATTACATCAATAGTACAATGAGAGGTAAAGAAACCCTTGGGTACTCTTTACTCAGCTCCATGGGACCAGGCCTTTCATGACAGAACACAAATCAGAAGAAAAATGACAATGTTTCATACTCCAATGTGAAAGCATTTATTTTCTCTTTCGAGCCTTTATTATTACACAATTATTACAGACCTTGTCATCATACACTTACTGCAGTGCATTAGTACCATCAAAACAAAGGGATTCACTTTGAATAAAACAGATCATTATGCTTTCTCTAATTAAAAGAGTTTTGAGGAAAGCTTGCAATGATATTCCTAGGTTTTTGGAAAGCCCTTGTTTAGCTCTTGGAGATCAATGTAGTTCTTTAGAATTTTACTGCTCTTCTTCCATTGTCACTAAAAAAGCTCCCAACAATAAATTGTCGTTGACTACAGAGTATAATTAAGTTTATTATTATTCCCAGCCATAATATTCAAAATACAAGTATTATGCTACATAGCATACTGTTGCCTTGCAACAATAAATATCTTAATGCATTTTCGATTCTTATCTCCTGGTTTTTATACACTTGACATATATTTAGATAATTTTTTCAATCTTTTCATTGAAACATAAGTTAGGAAAAGAGAACAGTTGCTGTAGCTGTTGTTTTTATTGTTGCTGTTGTTTAATGAAAGCAAACTTTCAGTCACAAGAAATGAAATCTAAGAAATCTGCTAGGTAGTAGACAAGCCACAAAGCTGTGGGAACTGCCAATCCTAGTACAGCTTCGCAAAGATATAATGTATTTCACTTTCATAATAACTGGCTGAAAACTAAGGCCTAGCTTTAGATTTCAGGGGACAATTACTAGTAAAGCTCTTTCATGTTTGGAAGAGCCCATTTTAAACATTATGAACATAGAGAAGAAAGTTTCTAAATGGAAAACTCCTATTCAGCTATTCCAGGGATGGAGAATAGAATTAGAGTTACATTATCAAATGCAAAAGCCATACAAAGGGAAAAAGAAATCTATTTTAAGAAACCTAATTTATTTCTAAAGCTAATAGATATGGAAGATAAAGATACAGGAATACAGTTCCTTTATCATTTTAAAAGGTTTAAAAATAGAATTTTAGGGGAATACATATATTTTACAGCAGTCACTTTAAACTTAGATATTTGGTCTCCTGTTTCAAGGGAGGGAAAGGCAGATGGAAATTACCAAAGCATGGCAGTTCACTCAGATTCCTACAGTAGGGTGGGAAGAATTGCTGTCTGGAGAAGCCTGTCTTTCTCCTCTGACTACAGGCTGTCTTGAGCAATCAGCTTATACTTGATTCCTAACATTTAGATAGCTAAAATTAGGCACGATAAATTCCACCTTATGTTAAATACTTCTCCATGAAGACAGAAAGATGAAAAACACTGTGAGTTGGAAGATAATGGAATTATCTGCATTGCTTGTGCCAGGCATGCACTGAAGAACCTTTGGTCTTCAGCCGAGCTCCTAGTACGCAATGCACAACGCAAGCACAGAACAAGAGAGCATGCCATGCCCTAGAGAGCTTATTCATTCCCCACTGTCAAAGATATTAATAGTTCTACCAGAGCAGGAGTATCTTCCCATGCTGGTCTGCTACAAAACTATAACCTCAGTCATAATTCAGTAATGAGCTTTCTAACGCAAGTGGAGAATGCATTAGAAAGGAAAAAAAATGTTAATACATATTGGTATCTTCTCTGATTCTTAATGACGCCTTTTTCATCAAGCTTCCCCACAATATAAGGACTAGCTTCCATCACAAGCTGAAAAGATTTAACAAACTAAATGTTTCAAGAATTCAAAAGCATTTGTAAGCACCTGGACTCCTATCTTATATTGAGTGATAAGATAACGGTTTCTGTATAGCTATAGGAGGGTTACAGTGTCCCACTTTCTCATTAGAGTATGTGGAAGCACCATTTCCTAAGAGGTTTAGTTTAAAGATTCAAGGCTAAAATCAGATAAAATCTGAATTTCAGGGTATGTATCCCAGCCCCACTATCCATCCAGTATTAATTGTTTTCTTTTTCTTTCAAGTCATACTCATATAATCACTGTGCAGGCTATCACAGAAAATACAGAAGTTTACGACAGTGAACAAAATCTCTGCAATATTGGGTGTTTTTTTTCTTATAAGACAAGTCATATCATTTGTCTCTGACCAACTTCTCTTCCTCTTTTCTGTGTGACACACAAAAAATATAGCTACTTCAAATCCTGTTTAGTATCCTATAAAAAATTGTGGCCACGCTAGATGCACAGTCGATGCATGCAGGGCACGCCAGACTTTGTTTGATGGGAAGTTGTTACAAATTCTTCCATATCAAGGATTAAGTTATATTAACTGTGGTGTATTAACTAGTCCTTAAAATTCCAATGACATGTACAGGAACCAAAAACATCAAAGCTGCAGCATTTCAAAACAAGCAGCAGATCATCCAGAACATATAATAGGTTGCAATACAAAATTTACTTATTACTGGTTTACTTTTTGACAATCTTTAGCACAGTGTCAAATTTTCAAACATTCCAAATGTTGGGATTGGTGACTATTAATTAATTTATCTATTTTCACCTAGAAAAAATGCTGTAAATTACTTATTTCTGTGAGGCGTACACTGTTAAATCCAGTAACTGAACTATACTTGGACATACAGTTACATCTAAGATGAAACTTCAGGGAGTAATATAACAATAACTGTAATGAATTAAGAGATAATTGAATTTGAAAGCAATTAATTTG
Organism: Pluvialis apricaria; assembly: GCA_017639485.1. Lineage (NCBI taxonomy): Eukaryota > Metazoa > Chordata > Aves > Charadriiformes > Charadriidae > Pluvialis > Pluvialis apricaria. Next base: position 172,894,903 of record CM030007.1, on the reverse strand, counting down.
GTACAATTTTTTAGCTGATACATTAGTGGCATAACTATAAAATTTGAGGACTTCCATCAGACATTGCTAGATACCTCAAGAGACAGACAAACATCGTATTAAAAGGGTTTAGATAGTTATGGCAGAAAATTAAAAGCTGATGATTCATTTTGCTATTACAGAAGAAATAACATTACTTGGAATTTATAAATTATTCTTTTTGTCATAGAATGCATAATGAATCACAATTTTTGTTCATCACTTGCTTATTATTAATTTAACAGCCATAGAGATGGTGTAATATATTTTCTCCAATTCCATGTTTTATTAACAGAAGTCTTCCTTTTCAGGTTTATCACGGTGACCAAGAGGAATGTAGTGTTGGGGTAACAAAGGAGCAAAGAAAACAAGTGTCCTTGAATTTTAGATCTTCTGATTTACATAGCAGTCTACTCAACAGAGAAAATTATTCTATTACCCACAGCAGAACACACACTTCATTATGGAAGAGTAGTGCACGCTGCTTTAATGAAGCCACAGACTACAACACAGGGATTGTGAAGGGCTCATTTGGGATGCAGCTGCTTACCTGGTTGCAGAAACATGCAGGGAATGTATACATTTTATCCTTTCTCCAGCTAATACGCAAACAGTTGTAAGGGTAATGAAATTAATGATATTACATCAATGTTCACACAGAAAACATTTATTTGTATGTGTTTAAATATAAAATATCAACCCTCTTTCCATCCAATAACTGCCCTCATTCCAGGACCTACTTTGAACATCTCTCTTTCTCTGGAAAAAACAGTACAAAAGTTATTAAACACAGAATGGAAGCTTGCTAAATGTTCCTTTTTGAAGATATCAGTAATATACATTAATATATATTAAGGCTTACTTGAAATATATTCCCTTGTTTTCAAGATAAGGCATCTATTATTTATGCCGTATTTCTCAAAATGAAAGCAGTACAAGTCTCAGGAGGTTTAGAGGAATTTTGCATGGCGCAGATACAGCGGGTCTGTGTTGAGTGCATGTTTGGATATAACAGCAACAGAGGAGCTTCTGATTTTGTTCATGTTATACAGCTATAGTACCCCTGAAGCTTTCATTTGGCTTTCAAAGCGAGTCCTCTGAGTGCCCACAGTGTCTGACTCCATGAATGCCCACCAGGACATCCTGAGCAGAATCTGGCTGGAGAAAACTGTCAGGGAGAAGTTGTCTTTTCAGTGCCCCTCAGAACATCCTTAGGCATGCTGTGAATCACCCTGACATGGAGCATGCCAAATGCCCAGCAACGAAGAAGTCCCACCTGAGAAAGAGAAAAGGGGAGAACTGCACCAACAGCATCCCACTGGATGGATCTCCATAAGAAACACAAAGCAAATCCATATACTTTCAAGCTCTTCTCATCACAGATGAATCTCTATTCTCATGCGACAGTCTCATATATTAAGGAATTATCTGCATGCCATGTATCCCAGGTCAGCCCTCTATTAGGAGTAAAAGACATGTAAGAGACCATCATTCTGCTGTGACAAAGGCACTACAAATGTGGTGTCTCTGTAAACAGTGCAACCACAAGCTTCTCATCTAGTATCCACGCCTCCCCCAACCGTTCATCCATCCCCAGAGCTGAAAAACAGCAACGTCTCAGCCTGGAAACAGGTCGCAAGTCTCTATCTGGGTCCAGACACGACTAGCAATCACTCAGTAAGGAAAAGACAAACTGCTCTTTTCCAGCAATGTCTTTCTGGGGTGGGTCCCAGAATGCTCAGATTCATCTGCTGTTGCTCTGGACACACCACCAGCTCATGTTCCTGGAGATATGCCCTGGAGAGTGTATGGCAGTGTAGCTCCTCACAACAATATGCCTTGTTCTCTTCTCACACGGTGCACTCTAGGATTTTTACTTTTCCACTGTCTTTCAACCTCATTTATGGTAGCTTTTGACACCTACTAGCACAGTGAGACCATTATAGACACTGATGATGGGAATTTTTAGAGTAAGATGGTATTTCATGGCACAGACATGTTAGAGTGGGTGAACACTAAGCGTGTCTTGCTAGACATCCTGTGAGGATCTGTGGGATGTCTTGATGAGAAAATCTTATGCAGTTTGGATATGTCTGAACTACCCCAAAAGTGTCCTGGGAATTAGGTGCATTGACAGCAAGTATGAGTCTGAGCTGCTTTTGCCAGAATGGTCTTTAGAGCGGCCAAAAAGAGCAGTGGAAACAGAACCAGTGAAAATGAGACTTGCCAAGTTAAACCTCCAGCTTGCCAAAAGACCTTTCATGGGGTAACTGTGTAAGGAAGGACGTAGGTGTGAGGCAAAAAGTTATCAGTTCCAAATTACCTTCAGATCTGACCTTATAGTTAATGCTTACAAAGTTTAGCCCATATTTTCAAGCTATCTATATTTCTGAAAGAAAAAAAAAAGAAGGTAAATTGCAGGTCTGCAAAAGGTCTGTACAGTCTAGCTCTAATTTTCTTGCCACTAAATGAGAGTTCAGGTGCCTGGATGAGGGAGAGTTCTGTCATAATTTTTCAGTGCTTGCTGCCCTGAGCCCCATGACCCTTGCTAACACAGAGGCCTCCCATCTTTCCCTCAGTTGCCTCAGGACTCCCGTCCCTCCTCTTTCCTGTCTCAGAGCTGCTCTGAGCCCCTTCAGCCCATCCCCTTGCCTCCCATCACTCAACTCTTCCCACCTCAAAGCCTTCCCTGCCCTCTGCCCAACTATTTCCAAATCCCTTTCTGACTTAACAGCCCAGGTTCATGTTCCCACACACTTCCCTACCACCTCTTCCTACCCATGTCTGTCTCCAGGAGACATAGCTTTGGGCACAGGGGCTGCTGTGCTCCTCTGCCTCTGTTGCACCTGCACCCGGTGGGAGTAGCTGCTGCCACACCAAGCCACCACTGCTACAGGCATCTGCTTGTACCCTTCAGCTTCTTTCTACTCATGTCCTCCCAGCAGTGGTTGTGACTCTTATTCTGGCAGGAATTTCAAAATCCTGCAGAGAGGTTGCATTTATAAAATATTGCCCTAGATGCATTTCAGAGGAAATGTTCAGGAAAAAGAGGGGAAAGAAAGCCCTCCCTGCAGGAGCCCTCTCTCCTCTACCAGACATGGAGATTTTCTGGGAGGATCTTTGAGGGTTTATTTAGCTTTCTCTCTTAAAAGGATTGGCAAATGTTTCCAGGAGACTTTGGCTTTGCCTCAAAACCTTAATATAGCATTAAGGAGAATTACATAATTTAAAGACAGCAAAGGCCAAGTAGGTCATCCAGTGAAACCTCTCAGCAGTGCAGTCTTGCACTGTTTAGCGTATTTGATGATGTCTTTGTCTAGTCTAGATCTGATTTACAAGGGATGAGGTTTCCTGTACTCCTCAGGAGTGTTGCTGACAATTTACGTGATTTTAGCCTTTAGAAGTTTGCAACATAAGAAGTTTGATACCTGTGACTTTCATTCAGACTACAGAAACTTCCATTTTACACCATACTAATTTCACTTATGTACAAAAGAGGAAACATACTGTTATAGGTCAACAGCAACATAAATAAAAGTGAAAATTTTCAGTCATTTTCTCTTTACTGCTCATTCACAGGGAAAAAGAGCTCTGACTAAGCAAGTTCTCTCCCTTTAATCATCAGTGCACCTCACCTGTTTTCAACCCTTACATCTGCTTTTCTGGCTGACTGTTGTCTTTTTTTCCTCTTCTCTCATTTCTCTTTTTACTTTTGACCTTTTTGGTCATTTCTCAATACCTTTTCTCAGATGCTTTGGGGGATTTTATGAAATACTTCAGAGTGTTCTGCAAAGCTGTAGGATGCCTGAAGTTCACAGTAAGTCTTACTTACTGATTTGCTATAACACACGAAGGAACTGCTGTTCCACTGAAACCAACAAGGATTTTGTTACAGATTTCTCTGGGGTTCAAATGCCACCTTGTATCTGCTGGTTTTCAGCTTCACTTTTCACTTCCAACACAATTTTGAAACCACTAATTCTGATAAGAGTGATTTGATACCAAATTTTAGAGCCGCAAATAAGAAGTGTCAGCTTGACTTTCAACACTTGTATCAAGCAGGATTTTGTTCTAGCAGGCTACAGTACTACAAATTTGCATACTTAATTGGGCAATAAGAAAAATCACATTGACTTGAGCAGTACTACATGGAGGCACAAATTCATCATGGATGATTGTGTGATGAAGGGTGTCATTGTCCACATGACACAATGGGAACAGCTAAACAGCTAGGCTTGCGTTAGTGCTGAATAAGAAACTTTAGAAATTCAGGATTTTAATTTTGTGCATGAACCGTAATAAGGCCATTCCACCTGTTACGTTTCTCTGTGCAGTGAAGAAAGGTAAGAACTGTACTAGAACTGGCATTAAATAAAGAGAGAGCATAGGTGTTTATGCTGTCAGTGCTTGGGGTGCCATTTGAGTTGTCAAGTCTTATTATTCTGAGTATCATCCACACCTGTTACATGTGTTGTTGAAAGACACTTCTAATTCTTCGCCAATATATTTTTGGACAGAGCAAAGCATGTCTTGTTATGATAGTGAATGACAAGCTTTACAATTTCATTTGTGGGGAAGTATCTGCAGAGAATTTAAGTTGAAATGAGCAAAACGTGGTCTCGGCTTGGACGTGCATGTGCAGTGGATATGGTGCTACCTGTTATACAACAGGCTGGGACTAGTCTTCAGAATTCTTTTTTTCAACCATATGCCCTAGATGTATTTGAAATAAATCTGGGTAAAATGTTTGCTATTATGCAACGGGCATTCTGTCTGGTATACCCAGACAAAACATGTAAGTTTTGCCTCATTGTAATTTGATGTGCTCAGTTTTGGAAAGGCACTGCTTTTCCCCACTGGGCTGAAATACTCATAAGGAAAAAAATATTTTGCAAAAACTGCATATTTCCATGAACCAAACAAAGTGAAAATCTAGTAAATGGCTTAAGTTATAAACTATTAATCAGGCTGATAACTGGACATTATATTGCTATGAAAATAATGTTTTTGAGTCACCTTATGTGACTCAGTCCTGGAATAAAGCACTGATTTTCCAAGTGATTATACTCTTTCTAGCCATCTGAATACTGAACAAGATCATTGTGATTAATGGCTATCATAATTAATACAGAATGAATTAATAATGACTTTCAATTTTGCAGTAAAAGGCTGAAGGTAACAGGTATCTTCTGTGATGTACTTACTCTGTGTCTACAGGAGATTAATGTTTTAATGCATACCATTAAACGATGTGAAACCGCTATTCTTCATTCCCTTTGGAAACAAACATTTTGTAGCTTACTGTTGATGAGGTAGTAAGACTTCATTATATTGGATATATTTACAGGGGAAGTGCATAGGATATGTCCTTAAAGAGAAATTAAATTTTTGGACGTGGAACACTTACAATGAGGTGCAACCGATAGTTATCAGACTCAGTCCAAATTGCAACAACAAACCTGCATGAATAATAATTAATTTCATGTTTACTTTTGAAAACAGGACTCTCAAAAACTAAATAGTGATTTGTATACTGAAAAAGTGTAGTAAATAATTACCCAGTATCACCAGATACACATTGACCATTATTGTCAAACTCTCTTCTTGGTGCAGTGTGTGAATGCACGTACCAAAAGAGAGTTACCTTTACCCCTGAGCATATAAATGTTTGAGACAGAGTAAGGGTGACAGAAAACAATAATGGGGGCTTGAGGTTTTATAGTAGTAAATGACTTATAGTCTTGGTCACATAATCACCCCTACTATTTTTCATTTTGTTGTGATACAAGAAATTAAATATTACTAGTTTTATCTTTGTGATCATGTTCTAATAGCTCAGGACAGAGCTTACTTGAAGTTAGTGGCACGTCAGAGATTTGACTTTCACACACAGTACGTAATCTGAGGAGATTAGTGAAATATGTAACAATAGTCATAACATTTCTGCGGATAAACCGGGACTGCAAATGCTTAATCCAAAGATGTGCTTCAGGTTTAAATCGGTATTTTCCTGCTCCATCTTTGTTGGATTTTGAGGGTTTCTTTCTTCTAGATTTTTGTGTAGCTCCATATTACTTGGTTTTGAAATGGTTGATTTCCAAATTGTCCCCAAACTGTATATTGTCTGACAGAATCATGGGCAAATTATGTTACAATTTTTTATGTCTATTTTTCTAAATCCCCCCAAATGTTATTCCTGCCATGAAATAGACACAGAAGGTGTTTTTCTGCTTTCTCAAAAGTGCCAAGTCTATAATGAACTCTGAATTCAGTACATTTCTGAATTCAAATCATGTGTGAATGTCCTCTCTGAAATACAACAAGAGTTTCCCATACAGCAGGCAGCACCTTTAGGGCTCCCCAACTGTGTTGCCCTCTCACTGCTGAGCAGTTTCAACTCAAAGTTCTGTGGCCGTAAACTGGCAAATTCGAAGGTTGCCTTAACAGGATGGCTTTTGGGCAGCTTTACACATGAAAGCTACCATACTGGGACACAGAATCTGACACAGACCTTTTGCTGTTGTTAACTTAAACCATGAGAAAATATATACATCAATTAAAAAAAGAGGAGTGAGGCAGCTGAAACTCAAGATTCAAACTCTTGTTGACATTTGTCTATGTACCTTGAGAAGTGAGGAAGACAAAGTTGTTTGGATGGTCCCTGAGTTTAAGGGAAATGTCAATATTCCAGTTTGTAATGGAGTCCCAGTCTGCTTGCTCCCATGCCTGTTTGATATGGACCTTCCATGCTCCACCACCTGGAAACAGAAACAACTTTAAATGTCACATACTTTCACTGTTCACTGCAAATAGAATAGAGATCAGTAAAAGATACCTAGCAGCTCAGTACAAATCAACATTTACCAGATAGTGAGGAGATTCGTAAGGCAAAAAGGCTCACACATCTGCCTTCAGCCTGAAAGATCACACGCAGTAGTGCTTATTCGCAAAGCTGTGGAAAAATCCCATCCACAGAAATCCATCCACCATGAGGGACGTGTATCTTTTTCATTTGCTCCATCTCCTTTCTGATATTCATTTTAGAATGAAGGGCCTGCTAGGCTGACTCTAACCGAACAGCCCTCAGGTTGGCTGGCTGGCTTGAGGAAGAAGCGGGGGCTCAGTGTGGGAGCTGTGGGCAGCCAGCTGTTTTCAGCTTTGATGTGCCTCTGGGACTGCTGTGCAGGCTCAGCTATTCGCAGTTGCTACTGCAATGCCACTGAATTAGGTGCCTTCACATTTTGAAGGTGTGGGACAGGTTCAGCTTTGAAAAGGTGTTTAGTTTTGGTTAGTTGAAAAAAGTTGCTGGGTAACCAAACTTCCTGGGTTATTTTCTGAAGAGAAAGCTCTGCTGAAGCCAAATGCTGGTGCTCAACTCAGAAGCACTGGGGCGCGAGGTTAGTTTCATCCTCCTTCTAGTTATCACTGACAAGTGGAGCTTTTATTTTCACAGGTCCCTCTTGCTATGTGGGGAAAAACTGTCAATCTCTTAGGCAATAACACTTATCGCCTTTCCTTTTGTTACCTGTAAAAAAGCTGCTGTGCATTAATTTTAAAAAGTAGATGCAATTTATACACCTCGGCTACTCTTGTATTTTCACCAACTAAACAGGTCAGTCTACTTCATCCTGATTCAATTGATTTTTTTCCCTACTGGGAGGACAAGTAATAAATAGTAACCTTATTTAACGATCACTGCAGTGGGCTTGAGATAGTCGCTCAATAGTTTCAGTGCCATAGTAGTCTTTGTTTGATGGCTATGTGGGTTCCCACTAGGTCTGAAAACATTAAAGATCTGAAGAAAGCCATTTTCCTTCTTAATAGGAGAATCAATTGGACTGAACACATAGGTTCAGGCTGATATGATTAAATGACGTGCTAAAGAGATGGATTTACGGTATATTTTAGCCTTTAAAGAAGCAAATGCTAACCAGCGCTGATCTTCATACCAGGTCAGCTAAGAGCATAAAGTTGAACAAGGTGATTCTTCATTGTTGCATTTTCTTGTGTGTGTGCAAAAGAGCAATATTACAAGCTACATTCTTTAATTTACTGCCTTTTGAGGCAAAAGAAGTCTGAAACGTTAAGTAGGCTTAAGGGATTAGAACTCAGCTAGCAAAGGACAATTTCTTTGCTTTATGCTCCTACGAGGTACTTTGGCAGATGGGACAGGATCTAATTTCATTGTCCTTCATTTACATAGATGTGTGATTGAGAAAGGTTGCACATAGTGCAAGATGCCATTCACTTTATTGACCTCAGAAGTGTTACCTCCAAAATCTGGGTCCTTGTGATAAAAGAAATTCTTGGTGCCATACATATTTGTCCCCTTTGGCCCTTCTCCTTTCCAATACTCATTACAATTTGGTGTTGTTACATGCATTATGAAATTTGGAAGCATTTAACTGCTCATTTTACAAATAAATCTAAGATAAACATTTTGGTTTCAACATTAAATACTTAAAATTCCTACAAACAACAGATGAAGGATGTGTTTATTTATGTATTTATTTTGTACCCTGTTTCTCATCTGTACATACATAGAATAACAAGTGCAATTTTACAATGTTTTTCTACACCGCTGTAAGCTATTGTCAATGTCAGAATGTTTGTTTCTCCACTAACAAGCACAAATCTCTTCAAAGTTTAATTTTAGATAAGAGTAGTAATAATAATGCAGCCTCTGTTTACTGAAATGTTGCAAAGTTATTTCCATTAATGGTAAAAAATTTTGATTATCCCACACTTTATCTGCAGCGACCATGTGGTTTTGATCATTTGTATCTCTTCACAGAAACTGGAATTTCTTTTCCAGGAATCCTGGTCTTTAGTCTTTGAAGACAGTGACACCACTGCCATTGACTTTACTGAAATTAGAATGTAAACCTTCAGGCTCCATGTAATCTATCCTAAATACACAGATTTCTTTTTGTTTGTCTTCTATTGCACTTGCTTTGTAATGATTGTTTTCTGAATTCTGAAGATTAGTCTTTCAGTAAATTATTTAGTAGCCCACTGGATATTCTTAATCATCCAGATTCTTTTCATCATGTCTTTTTTTCTGTGGAAAGAGCTTTTCAGTCATGTTGTATTGACAAATGTCATAGGTGACATAATAATAATCATAAAAGTAAAGATTCAGCTAATGCTGTCTATATTCAGGGCAGGATACGCTGCAATCCAATCGGAAAGTGGAGTGGATTAAACTACACCATTCTGAACTGTTCTCACATAAACCTTAAGTGATGGTTGCCGTACAGATTGCACGCAACATTATTGTCTCTGGAGAAAATTCATTCAATTTATAGATTTGCCCTCTTAAATGTAGAATATTGAAACATTAACCTCTTATCCGTCCTCTCCCTAGAAAAGAAATAGCTGTATTCAGTTAGATTCTCCTCATGTCTGTTAGTGAAAGTCATTTCTTCATCAATAAAACAAAAATGGTCATGATTTCATCATTGTTAACCATATATGAGTGTAAAATCACATAATCACTGGGACAAAATAACAAAGCTCTTAGGTGCAAAAAATCCCAAGGTCCCTACCTGAATCATCTTAGCCTATTTTGGGAATTCTTGAGAGAAATAAGCTCACAACTCTGAGTTCCTTATGGATTCAGTAATGTCTGCTGATTTCCATGGAGCCTCTCAACCTGTGCTGTATGCACCATTGAAACTGCCCACACAAGCATACCGAGAACTTCCCAGGATATTCAGGTCAAGGCTAATCGACCTCCATGGAGCGTTATGAAAGTTTTTCTTTCCTGAGGGGAAGTAACATCACATTTTAGAAGTGTCAGACTACAAAGACTCTGAGAATGAGGAACCCACATTTATATCAGTGGCAGAAAAAATAAGTTACAAGATTTGGTACATATTTTAAGCACTGCAGTGATTATGTAGTTTGACTTTGAGAAATTGAAGGCCCAGCACCTCAGGGAAGGATTTGCTCACTGTGTAGCAGCATGTTTTTAGGTACAATGCGACGTTAGCAAGTCTCTCTAAAAAACTTCAAAATGTAGTACTAAAGAGAAACAATTTTTCTCTCATAATTCAAAAGGCAGAGGAAACAATATGGAAAATAGTAAATAACATGCTTATTAATCCCAATTAAGCTGGACTTCATTATTTTCTTTAGATTTGATGGGCTTTATGTCTTCGTTTCTATGGCAAACTGTCAGGGTAAATGGAAGAAAATTACTAAGCAATGCCTTGCATGATGATCTTCTCTCATACATTAACTCCCCCACAACATGCATATAACTCCCTAACCGGTGTGTGCTGAGGATAACAAGAGCACAATGCTCTTACTCTTCATCATAGACTACACTCCCAGGAATGGAAATCAGGCTCACTGACCTATAATTCCCAGGATGCCTTTCTACATCCTTCCTGTAGATTGAAGTTAAATTTGCCATCCAGCTCCAACCCAGGAGCTGCTTGCAATAGCAAGTTACACAGTTTGACTAGCAGTCCTGCGGTTTCGCATGCAATTAACATTTGGTCCTGGTGGTTTATTAACATTTAACTTAATTCTTTGGTCTAATAATTCCTGTATATTTGCTTCAAACTCACCTCACACTTCTGACCTATCTGCTACAAAGGATGCATCAGTTATGGGAATCTCCTCAGCTTCTTCAGCTGTAAAGACCAATGCAAAGAAGTCACTGGGCCTTCCTGCTATGGGCTTATCAACCCTCAGTGCCATTCCTACATCTCTGTCATCAAGCTGTCTTCTCACTTCTGTAGGTGGCTTTTTGGTTTTGATGTACTTAATGAATTTTCTACCGTCAATTTTCATCCTTTGCTAAGTGACCTTCAAAATGCTTTTTACCCCTCTTAATTCCTGGTTTATTTTTCATAGAATCAGAGTATCATTTAGGTTGGAAAAGAACTTTAAGATCATCAAATTCAACGGTAAACGTAACAAGGCCAAGTCCACCGCTAAACCATGTCAATAAATGCCACACCTACATGCCTTTTAAATACTTCCAGGGATGGTAACTCAACCACTTTCCTGGGCAGCCTGCTCCAGTGCTTGACAACCCTTTCGGAGAAGAAATTTTTCCTGATATCCAATCTAAACCAAACCTGGCACAACATGAGGCCATTTCCTCTTGTTCTATAGCTTGTCACTTGGGAGAAGACACTAACACCCACCTCTCTACAAACTCCTTTCAAGCAGTTGTAGAGAGTGATATGGTCTCCCCTCAGCCTTCTTTTCTCCAGGCTAAACAACACCAGTTCCCTCAGCCACTCCTCATAAGACTTGTGCTCTAGACCCTTTACCAGCTTCATTGCTCTTCTTTGGGCATGCTCCAGCACCTCAGTACCTTTCCTGCAGTGAGGGACCCCAAACTGAACACAATATTCGAGGTGGGGTCTCACCAGTACTGAGTACAGGGGGACGATCACTTCCCTAGTTCTGCTGACCATATTATTTCTGTTACAAGCCAAGGTGCTATTGGCATTCTTGGCCACCTGAGCACACTGCTGGCTCATATTCAGCCAGCTCTTGACCAATACCCCCAGGTCGTTTTCTGCCAGGCAGCTTTCCAGACACTCTTCCTCAAGCCTGTAGCATTGCATGGGGTTGTTGTGACCCAAGTGCAGGACCCAGCACTTGGCCTTGTTGAATTTGACGAGCTTTGCACAGGCCCACCTCTCAAGCCTGTCGAGGTGCCTCTGGATGGCATCCACCCCCTTCAGCATGTCGACAATTCCACACAGCTTGATGTCATCAGCGAACTTGCTGAGGGTGCACTCCATCCCAACATTCCTGTCACCAACACAGATGCTAAACAGTACTGGCCCCAGTACTGACCCCTGAGGAACACCCCTTGTCACTGCTCACCACTTGGACATGCAGCCATTGACCACAACCCTTTGAGTGCAACCATCCAGCCAGTTCCTTATCCACCAAGTGGTGCATTGGTCAAATCCATGTCTCTCCAATTTAGAGACCAGGATGTCATGCGAAATGGTGTCAAATGTTTTGCACAAGTCCAGGTAGCTGACATCTGCTGCTCTCCCCTTATCCATCAATGCTGCTCTGCTAACCCCCCTCCTTACTTCTCCAAGAATCAAAAGCTCTATCATTTCATGATTACTGTGCCCAAGATGACCTCCAAACATCACATTACCCACAAGTCTTTCTCTGTTTGCAAACAAAAGGTCCAGCAGGGCACCTTCACTTGTTGACTCTTTCAGCTACTGTGTCAGAAAGTTCTTCCACACGCTCCAGGAACCTCCTATATGGCTTTCTGTCTGCTGTATTGTATTTCCAGCAGACATCTTGTAATTCGAAGTCCCCCATGAGAGCAGAGGCTTTTGATCGTGAAATTTCCCCCAGCTTCTTATAGAATATTTCATCTGTCTCTTCATCCTTGTTGGGTGGTCTATAACAGACTCCTGCCCTGCCTTGTTGGCCTTTCCCCTGACTCTTACCCACAAACACTTAACCTTTTCATCACCATCATCAAGCTCTAGACAGTCAAAACATTTCCTAATATATATATCTTATCAATACTTATAAGTACTTAAGGGGAGGGTGCCAGGTAGACGAGAAGAGTCTTTTTTCAGTTGTGCCCAGTGATAGGACAAGAGGTAACGGGCACAGACTTGAGCACAGGAAGTTCCATCTTAACATGAGGAGGAACTTCTTTACTCTGAGGGTGGCAGAGCACTGGAACAGGCTGCCCAGAGAGATTGTGGAGTCTCCCACACTGGAGACATTCAAAACCCGCCTGGATGCCGTCCTGTGCTGTAGGTGTCCCTGCTGTGGCAGGGGGGTTGGACTTAGATGATCTCCAGAGGCCCCTTCCAACCCTGATGATATTGTGATACTGTGATATACAAGGTTACCCCACCACTTCTCCTTCCTTGCCTATCTCTTCTGGAGAGTTTATAGCCATTCATCACAGCACTCCAGTTGTGTGAGTCACCCCACCATGTTTCTGTGACTGCAAATACCTCATAGTTTTCTAGCTGCACATGTGCTTCCAACTCCTCCTGTTTGTTACCTATGCTGTGTGTATTGGTGTAGATGCGCTTCAGTTGGGCTACCGATCCTGCCACCTTTTTTTGTGGAGAAGCCCTACTTCCTATGTGACTGTTCTTAGGCTCTTCTGTGGTATCTAATACATCAACAACCCTTGTGCCTTTGTTGCCACGTGGATCTCCACCCCCGGCCTCCACTGAGGTAGATGATTTGACGTGTTGTGTTTCATGGGTTTTCCCGTTGTTTTCATTTGTACAGGTATTTTGCTTTTTAAATATCTATTTTTTTCCTTATATCAAACTTTTCCACTGAGCCATGCAAATTTTTGCTTTTCTTTTATAATTTTAAATTTTGGCACAATTTTTACCTCAGATTCTAACAAATAAAATTTTAAACAGATTGCAGGTTGCTTGGAGGCTTCTTGCTTTTTGCAGGGATCTCCTCTCCTCCCCTCCCCTCCCCTCCCCTCCCCTCCCCTCCCCTCCCCTCCCCTCCCCTCCCCTCCCCTCCCCTCCCCTCCCCTCCCCTCCCCTCCCCTCCCCTCCCCTCTCCTCTCCTCTCCTCTCCTCTCCTCTCCTCTCCTCTCCTCTCCTCTCCTCTCCTCTCCTCTCCTCTCCTCTCCTCTCCCCTCCTCTCCCCTCCTCTCCCCTCCTCTCCCCTCCCCTCCTCTCCTCTCCTCTCCTCTCCTCTCCCCTTGTTTCTGAATATCCATGCAATGGTTTTAAGTTGCTCTCTCAATTAAACGGTGGTCAGTACCACAAAGTGGTCTTCCGCTTATAGTTGTTGAACTAGGTACTATGTCCCATTCAAAATAAAATCTAGAATAACATTTTTCCTGTAGATCATAAAACAAGGTGTTCTAGTAAACAGTCATTTCTTTTCTTTACATGCAAAAACTGTTTCTCTACACCTTGTCCTTAACAGGCATTTATCCAGTCTGTATGCGGGCAATGAGATCTTCTTACTCTTCTTATCTGTCATAAATTTGCTGTTTCTCTTGTCTTGCTTTACATTTCCTGATCATCATCATTGCCCCATTGCCCCAGCCAGGGGGTCAGAAGTGCAACCCTAATATAACGATCTTTACTATTAGGGGCAATCTCATCTGGGATTTCCACCCAGAAGGGTTCTACAATACTTTATATTCTATAATACTTCCATGCTGTTACATTGAACCAGTGGAAATCCCATTGTCTTATCGCTAAGCATAACTTCTTATTGGTTTTGCTTTTGTGGCTCAGTGTTGCTACATCACAGACTGAACATCAGAGAGGAGTGAACAACACTGACAAGCTAACTACACCAGATGAGACTGAAATAAATAGATGATGGTTCAGTAAACAGAAGGTCAATTGGCAGCCCAAAGAGAAAGTCTGAAAAGTTTTGTTTTTTTTATTTTTAGATTTCTTCCCTGCAATGATTAATTCTTATATTATCCCTCCAGAAACAAAAAAGCTGTATGATAAACCACTGGTGCAAGTAGTCAACTGGGCAATAATAACACAGTTTTCCCTGTAGTATTTGGAAGAGCATAAATTACTGGCTGGGGTTTGTGCATGAGTGTTTGTGAAAACACTCTTGAAGATTATTTTCTTGCTAAGAGGCTGAATTATTTGCAACTTCTTGAATTGGTGAAAGAGGTATTGAACTAATTAAGTAACCACTGACTACAATAATGAAATAAACTCCTGTATTTGACCACAGCTTTCTGTATTGTCCTTTTATTGAGCTGGGAAAATAATATTGAAATATGCCACTGGATGTGTCTTTAGTTATTACACTGATATCTCTATGTCTCTGCTCACATTTCAGGCTAATCTCAACAGTGTTATTTCCTTATTAAAGCTTTATAGAAATTCATATTTGTGAGTTTTTATGGAAAATAAATTTTAAATTCATGCATACTTGTATTCAGGCAAAAGAATAAATTCTCCCTGCCTGCCAGGTTATACCTGCTTTGTCTTTAAGAACTGTATCCAGAGAAGATGCTGAAGCCTGGTGTGATTCCTGACTTAACCCTGTGCATCTATATTCACATGTAATGTCCATGGCAGATCTGTCTGTACTGTAGGACAGTGACCAACTGGATTTCTTTGGTTAGAAATCCCACTGCCTTGGGGACAGATGGGAACTATCTTGTCATGAGCCTTGTTTCAATTGCCTAAACATCATGCAGCGACAACATCCTGTGCCATTAGTGCTCTCCTAAAGTTTCAAAGATTTCTGCATGAGGTTAAGACATATGACACAGAACATGAAGGAGACCTCTGTCCTTCTGGAGTGACAGCAGGATACCACAATATCTAAAATGGTATCAGAAAGCTATATAAAGGCAACTAAATTTTGCCTCCGTGATGACAGCAGATGGGATACCTGGTGTTGTCAGGTCATGGACACTGTGACTGCCCATCTGCACTATGGATAAATGACCACTACGATAAACACAAAAGCGCTATCAGAGGTTCAAGTTTTCCTCTCTTCTTCCCTGTCACAACTCTCCCTCTGCCATCACCCTCTGGATGTACTGCAGATAAGCATGCGTGGCCCTGAACATGGGTTCAGAGGCCCATGGTCAGTTCACACAACAGATAGATCTATGACCAGCAGCCAGAATGTATGATCTCTGTGACCAGGCAAATCAATTTAAGCCACAGAATGTAATAGTAACAACTTTCAGACAGAAGCAAGTTTGGCTGTTTTTTATCTGGCAGCCTAAGAGATAAAAGGTTGTAGATAAACCATTCCTAATCCCCTGAATCAAGGCCCTAAAAGAAGATACAATTGTTTCTTTAAAGGATGTCAAAGACTGTTTATAGACAATGAGATTAACTTGATTAAACATCAATTTCTCCAGTGCATACAAATGATTAGCACTCACTAATCATAGTTTACTACATTTGATAAGCTCTCAAAAGAAAATGGGTGTTCTTGGGATTCAGTCATTTAAAATAAGTTGCTGTCAGTCTTAGAAATAATGGCAAGACAAAGGAAATAATGAATTCTCTGATATCTGTGCTTGACTTTGCAACAGATTAGAGAATAAAACTAGCTGTAGTAGCAGCAATAATAATAAAGACAAAAACAGCAATACGATGTTTGGAGATTGTAGGACAGAGCTTTTGGATTACTCTAGTACCTTTAAAATGGAAAGGAATTCTTCTAATGTATACACTTGTCACATATGGTAGAGGTTTTCACTGCCTGCTAGTGGTTTATAGTTGGATGCCAAAGACTTTAGCAGGAAAGCATTGTAGTCAATAATGGATGTTAATTCATCTCATTCCATTGGTGTCAGCAGAGCTGGAATTCACTTCACCACATTCAAGTCTGGCCCTTACTACTTACAAATGGCATATGGGAAATATTTGATCAAATGTAATTACTCTTAGCTGACTTCAGGGCTGTGGGTGGTGGGAAGCTGGGAATCGTGCTGAGTCTGAATTTCCAAGCACAGGTGGACAGAGCTACACAGGAATGAGCATCCTCATCCTATGGAAAATTTGGGATTTTTTATCTTTTATTTTGGAAAGAAAAAAACCCAAGCAAACACAAAACTGGAAATGCACAACACAGCATGCATTTCTTTGAAGAAAATTTCAAGCCAGTGAGATAGCAAGGGTTTTAGGCCATACTGGTAAAACAGAGATTCCAAGAAGCGAGTATTACAGTATTCAGCCAGGTAGGTCTACAGGTAGCTTAGAACCTACCTACCTCCCAGGTTTCCACAGTGGTCATGCAATCAAGATGATCCCACAGAAAGCTTCAGTTCTCTTGAATCACCATTTACCATCTGAGATCCGGTTCACTGGAAATCTTCCAACCAGTTCTAAAAAGACAAGCTAGTTTTTCCCCATGCTAGAGCAAGATGCTTTCTAATTCACATTTTAATCAACGCTCCTGCTTTTGCAAACCAATGGGAAACAGCTGAATATATTTGAAAGCAAACCACAAATGAGCTCGAAATAGTAGCTGTGTTTGAATCACTACACAATGAAATAGGGAGAAAAGGTGTTCCTGGATATTACTAGCAGCTGACAAGACAATACAGGGCTATGATAATAACATAACTACTTATTATTACTCTTGCCTTGAAATAGCATTTGCATGGAGAAAATTTATGTTCTATTTTAACAACATGCTAAGGGTAAACAAGATAAAATATATATTGGGATGACTTGTCTGATTCTGAGGAAATTACTCCCAAGAGTTTTCTAATATTTTGTCTCAGATTTTTTGTTGCTATTTCCTGCTAGTCTTATCTGGTCTACATGTTGTTCTACATCAGAAGGTCTGTAATACGTTATATATTAAAGAAATAAAAATCCTGAGGGGATTGAAAGATCATGTCTTCTTTCTGTTTCCTTCCCTTTCAACTAAAGGCTGAAGAATGCTAATAAATCCACTTCTTTACCTCTCCCACCCTGAGACTATCTACCCTGTGGAAAAAATGGAAGTTAGACCTGATCAGTCTAGAAACATTGCTTTTCAGTTCATTTATCTCTCATTCAATAATCATCAGTAGTAAACAGCAGAGGACTGTTAATGACCTTTAATTTGCTTTAGAAACTTAAAATACAAGTCATTTTATTCCCCCTGGGCGTATGTAAATGAGGGAAAGCGAAGAGCGTATATTTTTGACTAGTCACGGAACAGTCATTAGATTTATTCATCAGTATCTAGCAAATTCCTTTTTTGACTCAGAAGTTCAGAGGATCTGAAGAAGCCAAGATAAGAACAGTAAAAATTGCAGGGAAATGTTGTCTTCTGGCTCAGAGCCGGGAAGCAGGTTGTCTTCATTCTGCTGCTGGCTTTCATGGTGACTGAAACAAGCCACTGAATGTTTCTTGTCCTCACATGAGAAATGTTTTACCAGATCTAGAAAACGATGTACATCAAAGGAGGAAAACCATTGTTTCACATAAATAGTGGGAATACTGATTAAGAAGGATGATTAAGAGGAAGAATATTAAAAGAAACAATTAAAAGAAATTAAAACATAAGAAAAATAATAAAAAATGTGCCATCTATTGTGGTGCATGCAACAGCCTCACAAGACAAATGATAAAAACTCTCTTCTTTGCAAAATAAGATTGTAAATAGAAGTACAGTAAATAACCAAGCATTTGTAAATGTACTTGCAAACATTCAGTGAAAGCAATGCAGTGTAAATTAAGGACAACTCTTTAGCAGTCAGTAGTTATGTAAGTGTAAAATCAGTACAAGTGAGGTCAGACCAGGGTCTAGGAATGTTAATGTATTTGAACTGGAATGTTAATGCATCTGAACAGGAATGCCAGGTACAAGTTTACAATGCAGTGTCTGGAATTAATATTCAGTACTCTTCTAATAGACTTTGGTACTGTGGAAAATACAAGAAGCACAAAAGAGGAAATTTCATTCGCCTGCCAAAACCACAATCAGCAAAGCAAACTATGGGCTGATAAACAGCTGGTTTTCATTCTGATATAATAGGAACAGAAAGAGAAATATGGAAATTAGAAGGCTGCAAATGAGGTTGTTTCGCTTCCCATTCAACTCTCGAATGTCCCAAGGAACAAACAGCACCTGAGTTTTGGGTGTCCTTCTCTGGCGTTGACTTATTTTTACTCTTTAAAAGCTCTCCAGTGCTCACTTGTATCTCACAAGTGAATGCTGACAAGTGTCATGTATGTCACAAGAAATCAGTCATTCAAAAAAGGAGAACAACCATTTTCTGTCATTTCAAAGATAGATCTCTGCCGAAGCCACACAGCCAGGAGAAAAGACCTCCCCCACCCTGAAGATAGCAGCCAAATAGCAGAGGGCTGAAAGAAGAGTAATGCAAGAGGAGCACAAAACAAGGAGAACGAGAAAGAAAGTGGGTTAACCTGACTGATTTAGGATGGGAATGGTTCAGTGTTGAGGGCCAGGCTATTGTAAGCTGGTCAGATCACAGTGGACTTGGCTGGTTGTCCTCTTTGATTACTTTTTGGGCTGCAAGTCTTTTGGGGGAAATGCTACGTATTATAATAACAGATGTTCATTTCACACCATCTTAGCTTTTGACATTTCAGGGTTCTGTGCAAAGATATAATTCTGAAGAAACTTACATTGTGCCACTAACTTAGCAAACACTAAGACTCTAACAAGCCTGAGAGGTAAACATTAAAAAAAAACAACAAAACAACCAAAAAATAAGTGAGCTGCTTTACCCTTCCTGCAAAAAATGCTGCTGAAGTGATTGTGAGTCGTTGTCGACTACTCTTTTTGGCTGGATTCGTTTCTCATAAAGCAGCAAGAATTGCAAGATTAAAGAAAAGCAAACACTGAAGGGTTAAAATGTCCTCAAGCCTGCTGTGCATTCAGACCTACCTTTGACCTTGCTTTTTGCTAATATGAGACAAACCGTTCCTCTAACTGGCAGGACCTCGGAGGCCTTGAAATTAAATCAGGTCCCTGCCTCAAGGTATTTAAATTAAGTAGCTCTCTTAGTTGGGGCAATGTAAGTCAGCCGCCCATTTGACTGGGCTGGGGAGGGTGAACTGGCTTTTCTGGCACAGCTCCAGGCAGGCAGTTGTCTTCAGAGCCCAGCAAAGTCCCTTCCAGCTCAGAGCAGAGAGAAAGATGTAAAACACTTCTCTCCAAGCCATCATCATCTTCTTAATATCTGCTCTTTAATGAATCCCAGCTGAAGGGCTATTTAGCGGATTAAGACTGTTTCTTTTGGGCTGAAGGAGCTTGACCTCCTGTTGCAGAGAAGGACATTTATCTCCTTCCATAGCTGGCCGGCTGCGAGGCACACAGTTGCTCTGCCCACACACTGCTGCGTACATCCCCAGCTGGGAGCAACAGTAGCCGTGCTCACACGCTGTTTTCTGGAGATGGTACCAGCAAGTCTTTGGGCTCCACCCTAAAAGGGGCTCAAAAAGGGGTGACCAAACACTGCAGGTCTCCACCTTGATGAATTCCGCTGCTGGACTGTGGGGTGGCATTTCCCAGCTGGGGATGTCTCTGCTGGTGATGGGGGCTGTCTGGGATGCCAAATCTTTACTTTTCTGAAGGATTTATTCTTCCCATAACTAAAAGCCCCACTTCTGTTTTTTTTTTTTTCCAGAGCACTGTACCCTTACACACATGCCTCATGAGAGGCATGTGTGTATATACAACACGTGTATACACGCATGTATATACACATGTGTGTATGAGAGGCATGTGGGGAGAATAACCAGGGCAATCCTTGTTATTCTCCTGCTGCTGGAAAGGATTTATCAAAGCAGCTAACAAATCAGCTCATTCCTTAGTGGCTATTAATTATATCCGTATTTGGGCAATAAACCGCGTTAACTTCTAAAGTTTCAGAACTACAGACAACAAAAGCAACACAGTAGTAGTACATTATCATCTGAAAAAGAGAAAATGAGGCATAAAGATAGCAGTGGGAGAGCTGTAACCTCCTTCATTTAAGAAATCCAGGGCTTTGTTTGTGGAAGGGCAGCAGAAAGGGTCAGGTAAAGAAGCAATACAAGACAGGGCAGAAATGAGCAACAGACTTTGGGGTTTTCTGAATAAGGTGCTTTGGAGCAGACAGGGCTAAGAAAATCTCTTCAGAAGATACAGGGGAAGTGGGTAGATGAGGGAGAGGGAGAACTTGGCCTCCTAACTAGGGAATTCTCAGTTTTTTAGGATTTGAACAGCCAGATTAGAGCACTTTTTTTCTGTTTCTGCATGCCAGATAAATATCCTGCTGGAGAGGAATAGGTGCACAGATCCCCTGCCAGGTGGAGAGAGTTAATTGATCCTGATCTGACAGTCTTTACAGTGGGTCCGCACCTTGGGAAAACAGAAGCAAAAGTTCATTTTCTGTCTAAAAGGAGGACATTAATAGTCCTATGCCATTTAGTATGATTTGCTCTTTTGATCTGTGTATGGCTTTGTCTATCCTGTGCTAATTTACTTAAGTGTTTGCAAGGAGGGGCCAAGGGGAAAAAGCTTTCATTAGAGCTACAGAACTGCTGAGTTGTTTGACAGTAATTCTATTTGGAATTCATTTATTTAAGTACAGACAAGGTGGGGTTGAGGAGTCATTTTTTTTCTTGGTACGGATAGGATAAATAGTTGAATGGAAATGTGTGCGTTGATGACTGGCACTGCTAAAAGCTTATCCCTGAACAAAGTTCACCTAGTGCAATGCTGCATGGGTTACTGATGGGGCCTCCTTGCTGTGTCTGTGTTATGGTTTTGCTCCAGCTGGCAACTAAGACTGCACAGCCACTGGCTCACTCCCCTGGGCTGCGATGGGGAAGAGAATTGGAAGAGTAGAAGTGGGGAAAACCTCGTGGGTTGAGATAAAGACAGTTTAATAGATAAAGCAAAAGCCACACTCACAAGCAAAGCAAAACAAGGAATTCATTCACTACTTCCCATCGGCAGGCAGGTGTTTGGCCATCTCCAGGAAAGCAGGGTTCCATCACGCATAACCATTATTTGGGAAGACAAAATGCCATAACTCTGAATATCCCCCCTCTTCCTTCTTCTTCCCCCAGCTTTATATACTGAGCATGATGTCATACGGTATGGAATATCCCTCCCAGCTTCTTGTGCACTCCCAGCCTACTCGCTGGCAGGGCCACATGAGGAACAGAAAAGGCCTTGACTGCTTAGCAACAACCAAAGCCACCAGTGCACTATCATCACTATTTCCCATCCCAAATCCAAAACACAACACCAGACCAGCCACCAGTAAGAAAATCAACTCTATCCCAGCCTAAACCAAGACAGCCTGGCACCCTCATTTCTGTTCTAGACCAACACCCAACAAATACACGTGTGTATGTGCAAGTACATCTACGGGAAAAGCCACAGTGAAAACTTTACCTGCATTTTTCTCTCGGTATGTCTCAGGACTCCTAAACGAATATTAGACAGTATTTCATTCCCCAGGACTATCTTCTATCTTCCTTGCAGAGGCTGCATAGATGACAGATGTGATGCTGGTTACTAAGATGCACTTAGGCAGTGCACTGAGATTGTACCAAAACGACCAACAGGCTTTTCACTTGAGCAGCAGTCTCTTGGGAACAGATTTCAATCACTATTAACCTAAACTGTGTTTAAATCATTGATATGGTGATAAAAGACTTCATATCTTGTTACCAATTCTTCAAGCCATCTGCTTCTCCATTTTCTTCAGTAAGGTAGAACTGACTGGGTACAAGCTGTGGTGTTGGCTGTTTTGGTTTTTTTTGTTTGTTTGTTTTTCTCTTCAAAGGGGAAGAGTGAAGCAGACGATATGTTGAAAGTTTGATGTCAACAGCTTCTCTGTGGAGACCAGTTGTGATGTGCACCTGCACTTTTCCACACTATTCCTTGTGCCAAGGAATTCTCTGTGGTCACTTCTGGCTGGGGTTATTCTTCTTAGTAAAAGAAACAGCGATGGGAGACCCTAAATATGAAATCTGAAAGAAAAGACACCATTGTACAAAATACAGGATTATATAATAACATGGTGAATATCCTACTAAATGCCAGAAATTTTAATCAAATAATAGCTGAAAAATGCAAAAGAATTCTTAATTAGAAATGTTACTAACTTTAATTTTTGTATCAGGAAGTTAATATAAAATAAGTTATAAAATATAAATTTTTCAAGATATATTCTTCCTTAAATGATAGCCTGGCTTGATCAAAAAGTCTTAATGTGTGTTAGCAGTTAAAACTTGAAGTATTGATTTGTTACAGCTGGATAAATAAGCATTATGGATTATTTTTCTTTGATTGCAAATAAAATTATTTTATTGTCTAATTAGTGCACAAGTAAATTGAAATGAATGTTCCCATGCATTAACTTGAAATAATGGAAAATTTTTGAAATATTTCAATTTATACTTTTTAAAAAACATTTATTTATAATTAGTTTATTTTGGTAAAACTTAAACACATAATGTTCTCAGTAGAAGATACAGCTGGTGTTAAAGAATTGCTAAATTAAATAAATGAAAATACTGAACAGGTACTAACTTCTCTTAAAGTGTTTGCCCAGCTGTAGATAAGAAATATAGTTTCTTCCAGATTATTTAGAAAATATCAGTTTGTACTTTACATACATGCCTTGTTTTTGTGGATTCCAAGATTACAAGGCCCCTGATTTCCTTCAGGAACAGCAGTCATTAATCTTGTATGCCATTAGCTCTGTCTTAAAGACTTTGAAGTACATTTTCCACATCTGGCTATATGGAAGGTCAGGGTGTTCCCAGCTTTATTTAACTACAACCAAATTCTGAACATTGTTTTCCAAACCATTTAATTTTTATGTTGTCTGTCATTTTACATCCCTCCCAAGACAATATTAAAACTAAAATTGCTATGCTGTTAGTGATTTGATTTACATATTAAATTAAAATACAACAGTAACACCATTCATTTCCATATTGTTCCACACAATAGCCTCAAACTATTTTTATAATTCAATCAATATTGATATGTGTATTAAGCGGAAATCTCTTCACATTTTTGCACACAAGTATGTACTCTTTTAGAAAATTTACATGATTAATGGCAATCTTTGCCTCAAATAGCTTTTAATTAGGATAAAGATAAAATATATCAATTATGGACAAATCTGCAGTGGTTTAAGACAGGTATAAATTTTACAGCAGAGGTTGAAGACAGGGTACAAAACTGCAGGATCCATATTAGCCTTTGCCAATGAATATGCCGTCCAGCCCTCAAACCTCACCCATGACATCCCACCTTTAAATGGGGAATTTTCCCAACATTTCACCTGCAATGGGTTTTCACCTCTGTTCTTATATAATACTCTATAACAAACAGGTTTTACATTTGGCTATATTAAAATTCATGAAATTCACTAATGAAAGCTAAATGCCAGATAGTGGAAAGTGGCTCATGTTGTTCCTCTGGTTCACATTTGAGTTTTCTCTCCATGTTTCTCCAGCTCCTTTCTTTCTCTCCCTCCTTCTGCCTTAATGAAATACATAGATACTCTTTGCAATTTTGGAAAACTCAGGATATTAATCCCTTCCCATACAAAATCATCACAGGCACGTCAATTCTTTCAGGGAGGTTACGTGGACATTTACAATCAGCCATTTATTTACTTCAGCCCTTTTACATTGTTCTTTAAAAATGTGCTCTTTCATTTTACAGCTCACTTCTCTGGCTGTTTAGATGGACCATATTACTAAAGCAAGTTTGTTTCTCCAGCATCTCCAATATCTGCAGCTGTTATCCCTAATAACTTTACATGACTTACAGTTTCTCTTAAACTTATTTTTCCAGTGGCTAATAAACCTTTCCTCACAACTCAAGGCTTCTGCCATCTTTTCCAAATGTAATATTTTATTCTGAAGCTTTCGTTTGTTCTATTTTTCTCCTTTATATCTTTATATTTCAGCTTATTCACAAATCGATTTATTATGAATTGTTACTGTAAATAGCCAAAGCCTTTACATGCTACCTTTGCATATCAACATCTCACAAAATATTTTATGGCTTACCCAACCCATATACAAATTATTTGCAGGAGTTATTTCATTCATTCACTGCAGAAAAATAGGGTGAAATAAAGAAGCCTTTAAGCACATTTCAGCATTATGCAATAATTTAAGACAGGAAATGGGGAATGTCATATCAATTGAGTCCATGGAGGAATGTGGAAAGGCAAAATGCTGTTAACCTAGTTACAGTTTGGGGTAGAGGCTTACATGCATTATCATATTTTCTCATAGGGATATAAAATAGCTATGACTCATAACTCTCCCAGAGCTACATAAGATCTTGTCCTTCCAGACTTACTGCACCAACTGTATGCTAATAATGTTTACTGAGGAAAATTTCTAGATACTATATTGTGCTAAAGAAAATGAAATTTAGTGGATTTAAAGTATCATATACTCTGTGTACTACAATGCTCTGTCATGCAGAAAACAATATTTTTAACAAATTCCTCACCAATGTCTAGGATTACGTGAGGTAACTTTGGCAGGGAGGCCCTTAGCCCCTTAGCAGAATGGGAAGAGGTTAAATCTCTGAAAAACAAAATGCATTGGAAACTGACTTGTGCCTTCTGGAAAATTTGTTCAGTGTAGAGAGCAGAGAAGATCAATGCACAGACAGTCCTCAGAGAAGGTTAGAAACAGCTCTGGGAAAAGTTATGGCTCTTGGACCCAGAGACTGTACTGCAGGTCTTGTAGGAAAGCAGGACAATAAAGGAAAGACAGGGCAGGAAGGTGCCAACGAGATGTGTACCCCTGAACCCACACCAACAAGCCCTTGTTCATGGGCAGTGGACACTGGCTGGAGTGGCACCCAGGGTCTCTTTCTGCCTGTCCCATGGCCATGCTCCTTCATTTAGCCAAGTGTCCGGTATGTACCTAAAACCCACCCTGTCAAACCCACCTTGTGCCCTGTCTCTAAAGCATCTTGGCACCAGGCTGGCCACACTACCTACTGGAGCACTTCCAGCAGCTTTGACAGGTGCAGCCTACCTGTTAGCACAGTCTGAACTGAAACCTGTGCAGCTGTGCAAAATATTGTACTGAAACCCACTAGAACTCAGGTTTGGATTTTGTTGTGTTCATTAAACTCCGATCATGCTACTGAAACTCCTGCAAACTTGGATGAACCGGCAAGCCAGTGAATCTCCTTCATCTGGAGACACACCAGAGGGAGGTGGTGGACAACTGCTGCATTCCAGTGCAGCTTACCTGGAGGCTACAAGCATTCAGCTTGTTCCTCATTATTTAAGACATACTAGGTTACAGAAGAAAAAGATCATCTCCCAAAATATACAGGCTCCAAAAGCTTCAGAAGTGTGTGCAAGTACATTTTTCACATGCTTTTCCATTTATTACACATCCATGTCTATCTGGATCGCATGCCCAGTAACCCCTCTCCCCCAAGATTCACTGTACGACGCCATCTCCCTCAGCAGTTTCAGACAGCTGCCATGCCTTTAAATCAACCTGCCAGAGAAACATTTCCTCATTCTCTCTCCAAATGCAGGCTCCCTCCCTCCCCACTAAATCATCCTGGCTTAAGGCCCAGAATGGGCAACGTTCAGTTCTGGACCAATGACAATTTTTCTTTACAGATGAAAATGTGGCTATGTTTAGCATTTCTTTCCCAACCACACAAAGTTAGGAAAAAGAGTTTTATACCCTGGTAGAAGCTGTTCCTGCTTCCCAATATTCCTGAGTCCCACAGAGTCTCTGGGTGTCAGATTTCAAAATGTCAGTTTTTCAAACAGAACAGTAAATGAAGTTATTTTGTAAGTTGGTTTTTATTTATTCAGTTTATTTTGCCTATCTTTTTGAGGCATGTGCCGTTAAGGAAAGGAAATGTGAGTGAATAAGAGCAGAGTAAGTGGAAGATGGAAACCCTCCGAGGCAAAGTTTTGGTAAGATGACAGAACTGGCATGGGAGATGTGGCTTGGAAAACAGCAAAGGTGAAAAGAGCTAAAATGTAGTGTGCATTGTGGCTAGGAGAAGACAGACAGAAGCTGCTGTGTCTGCTTGATATAAGGCAAAAGAGTGAAGCCCAAAGTCTACAGTGCAATAAATAAATAATAAAAAAAGAAGATTCTTAGCTGTGTTATCATTAACTTTGTGACTATGAGTCTTTCCTGAGGTTCAAAATAAAAAACAACTTGACAATTATTCTCTTAGCCACTCCATTAACAATCATCTCTTAAAATCATACCACTGGTATGAAGGAGTTGCCCTTATTCTGGGAATTACCACTTGATACCTTCAGGAAAACCCCAGATTTTACTCGCATGCTTGTACTTCTAGGCGCAGGTTGCTTCGATGATGTCTCCAGCATATTCTCTTCACTTCCCTGGGAAACTGTCTATAAAGTGACTTTTTGCCAGTGCTGTCTCTGGACAGCTTGGGTGTTGGCTTCCTCTCAGCACCCCCAGTTCAGTCAAACATGGGTCTGCTGTATTCAAGCCACTTTCTGGCCAGAGTGAGTCAAGGAAAATCTCTATCCATAATCCTCTCAATGTGCATAAAGAACCCACAGTGACACATTTGATGGCATCTCTCTTTTATCATTCCTCCCAGGGTTTCAGAAGAGCTGGTCTTTACCCAGAAAAGTGTTTGGGTAACTGCCTAGAAGAGCCACTATGTGTCTGGGGAATTTGCTGATAAAAAGGTCATCTGAAAAGACTCCTAGGCATCGCTGCCTCCTCCTCCAGTCACCCATTCATAGACAGCAAAAGCTTGCAGCCTGCCAAGCACTTGCATAGTCCAGGCTCACTCACATGACTAGTAAATTCTATCTCTGGGAAAAGTCGTTGTGCTGTTTAGGAGCTCCTTTCACCAGCAGCAGCACATCCTTACAATAATCAAGTGATTCGTTGGGTCACTGCAAATAACAGTATTGGCAAACAGGTATCTTTACTTCCACTTTCTTCTGGGTGTTCTTCATGATAACTAGCACACAAATACCACACACATCCCTCACTCTCCTCTAGGTCTTTGATTTAATTAAGGACTATACGAAAACATGACATAAAGCAGTATAAAAACTTAATGCTAAGATGCAGCACTGCCTGCTGGTGATAGTGCTGTCTCTTTGGTCATGATGGTGCATTTGTATGGGTACTTACTGAATTAGATTAAATCAACTAAAGATTGCCAAGAGAAACATTAAGGGAATAACATCGCAATGCACTTTTGCAACCTAGGCTTATTAGAGTTAATCAATTTTGCATGTATGTAACAAACTGTTTAGAAGATCTATACTGTAGTTGCGTCAGCAGCAAAAGTCTTGGACTTTTCTTTTAATCTGCAATGAGAAAAGTCACCTGGACAATGTAATGTTAGTTTCCAAAGTACAGAAGTGAATGCAATGTAAACAAATCTGATTTAAAAGTCTTGTAATATCCTCTCCAAATTTATATCTGTTATAAAATAAACCATGGCAAAAATGTTTATCTGACCATCCTTATATAAGCAATAAGGATCACTGGTGAATAAGAAGACATAGAGAGAGTGAGCCAGCACTGATGGGTTTTCCACTTTATTTGTATTAAAATTTAAATCTTCATTTTGAACCTCCCATGCAGATCATATTTTCTCAACAAAAAGCAAGGTGTTTTGTTTGCACATTTTGCATTGGTGGATTTCACTCGCTGCTTCTACCTATTAAGTACATCTATTCCCAAATCATGTAATATTCAAAAAAGAAAACAGTTTTGATGAAAGTTATCAAGGGCATGGAATGAAAGCGTGAAGTATAATGTTTTCAGTAATGATGAGAATAAGAAAGTTGAGTTCTCAACTTCTCTGTCTCTGTGCTTTTGGCGGCATCAGGCTTGCAAAATTAACTCTTAATAGTTCAGTCAAAACCATACATGAATATATTTGAGAAAGTTGGGCTGGTGAAGAACAGATTAAATATTATCAGCCTACTATCAAAGTCTGTATTTCACATTTCTCAGTCACTGAGGTTTTACTACAGGCTGTATAATTAGTTTTCATCTAAACTTTATCCCAACACAGTAATCTAGAATATTAATTTTTATAATCAAGGTAACTTCTACTTCAGCTCAAGGAAAAGCATCATACAAATCTATAGCTAAAATCTAGTTTTACTGAAGTCAACAGCAAAACTTGAATTGATTTTCATGGCACTCTATTTCACTTTTTGTGGCTTTGCCAAAAAACAGAAAAAAAGAGAGGGAGAGAAGGAGGTGGCAATTTTTTTTTTTTTTTTAATTTATTAAATGAAATTTCTTTCACCCTATTTGATTTTGGAGGAAGAAGGGGCAGAGAAGCAGTAAAGAGGAAATGTATTTTTCTTCTACCGCCCAACAAAATTTTTCCTTTGAACAGACACTATTAAAGAGAAATAGGAGATTAGAGAAAGAAATTGAATTTAGATCAGAGGCAATTGTGTAGTTGTCATGTTCATTGAAATAGTCGCTGAGGAGCAACTGGGGCACAGCACCATGTCCTTCAAGAGTCGGACATCAATATATGAAGCCACTGTCAAAGCAGCAGCAGGGAAGCAAGCTCATCCTATTTCGACAACTAAGGCTAACTACTTTTCCCCTGTTTATTAGACTATGGCTGCTGGGAAATTGACTGTGCTAGTCTTTGCTGAGAGTTAAAAAAAAAATCCATATAGAGCAGTCTGCCTTGAATGCGATGTTGTTGCAGGGTCTGCCTTTCATCTGTGAATGAGTTAATGCATAAAGAACATCATTTCCCAGGAAAGTATAAAGGCCACCACCAAACCATATGTACAAGATTTCGTTCTCAGAAAACCTGCAAGATATTATGTAATACCATGCTGCAGGAGAAGCCACAGTATGCTTTTGTGTAAAACACTGTCATGACTGTTTCTTGATGTTTAGGCTGCATTCATCACTTGTTTGGATTTCTAGTTCCAAGGGCCAAACACTTTTACCATTTGTGCTTGTTTTTTTGGTGTTGCTTTCTGTACCATGATCCAAATTTGTTTTGCAGCCACCTACCCCTAAATAGTTTACTAGAAAACAGTTAAGGGATAATGCTTTCTACAAATCCTATGAGCAGAGTAGAAAGGATGACACACAAGTATTCCAATGAAGCAGTGAGGTGGAGAAAGAAGCTTAAACCTCCTACCATGTTTTTCTTGAAGCAACATTAAACTAATGTACTTGATATGATATGTTACATTACGTTACACATTTATTATGAATGAAATATCATAAAATATGAGAAATATCAGAAAAGGATGTTAGTGAAAATATAAGATGTTGTTAAGTGCTTTTGGTGCATTTACTCCTCAGCCACAAAAAGAAAAGCAGACATACAAAAATTATAGTCCAAATGCAAAACCAAGGTAACAAGCCTGATAACGTACTTGCAACATTTCTGTTCTTGAATGTTTGCTGAGAATTTTGCTTGAGTTAGAAACTGCTATTTCCTCATGTACCCACCATTTTGCATTTCATGCTTGCTAGGAAAAAACACATGCAGAAGAAGGCAGCTTTTAAAAACTTTCCCAGGAAGGCAATGGCCCTGCAGTCCCAGCCCTCATTCTCTGCCTTTATGCTGTGTTAGATAAAAACTAAATAGGGGAGAGAGATCTCACAAGGGAAAGAAATATGCTAGGGCTTTTCGCAGAGCTTTGCTCTCATGAGACTGCAAACATAAGAAACTGCGCATACAGTCTGGTTTCCCAGAAGCTCTGATAAGTGTGCAAGTAAAGACCTCTAATGTGAATGAAGTATAGTGTAGTGAAGATGGCCTTGATCATGGGAACAAACTGCTCTACAGGTGATGAAGTACCAAACTCATAAACATGAATTTCAGCCTCTAATACTTTGTACATCATCATAAGCCTTGAGTATATACAGTCAAGAGAGCCCAGTGTAGGCATCCTTCCTTTCATAAAGAAGATTACATTGGAACTGATTCTAAACATTGTGGAAATAAGATTATTTCAACACAGTTATTATTTGCTTAATGTTCACAATTAGGAGGAGAGAAGACAACCTTGCACACACAGTGTTTGTAGTTTGACTGGAAGGAAAGTCTTCAGATGAGGTCTGACATTCAGGAACGCTGACTAAGATCACCCTAAAAGGTAAGGGGATTATTAGCTCCTAAAAGTAATGACACAGGACATTTTTCAGTCTACGATTTCACATTAGAGAATTTTGCTACATAAAATTGCTGTAAAAAAGCATTCCAAAGGCATAGACAAAATCTGAAAATAACAGTTGTCCAAATTTTGTTTTTCTGTGCAAATTAAACACCTCTGGCATTCAAGGTTCAAGTGAAAATTAAGAAGCTAAAAGCCCTAAGTCATGGGTTCAGATTGACATTCTGTGGTAAGAGCAAGTGAGACATCAACCCTCATAGTGGCTCTATTGCCGCTTTAACCCTAGGAGGAAAAGTTATGCCTCTTATACGATGGGTTTTTTGACCCAAGCAGCTCACCATGTTACAGGGCTCCTTGTGTTGCTTCCAAATGGAAAGAGAAGTTGATTATGTCTCAGGCAGGTTAGAAGCAATCACAGCTATTCACAAACAGTAAACAAAGTCTTGATTTCCTGCATTCAAAAAGAATCAAACAATAGCCCAGAGGTTCTTTGCTTCAATTTCAAGTCCTTTTCATTCAAAAACTCTTTATGCTTCCCTCAGTAAGTGACTGCTTCAGTGCTTGTTCAGTCATGGGCTAAGATTCTGCTCCTTCTCAGTGCTTCACTCTGTGGTGCTTCCTACACATGCATGCTTCTAACTGAAATTATACTCAATCAAGCCCTGCTCCCAGCTAGTTCAATCCCTAGTGCTTCCTCACATCTGTTTTTTGTTGGGACAGTGTTATATACCTGCATTTTGATCTGGAGACTGTTCTAAGCCCAGCAGCCTATTTATCTCTTATGGACAGCTCAGGTGGAGGACAGACCGTACTCATCCATCTCGGTGTACCTGTCAGTCCATCTCTGAGTTGCATGCTTTTGTAGCACCCATCATAGGACTGTGGGTCTAACTGGGGCCTTTGGAGCCTAACATATTATAGCATTAAATTATGAAGAGGTATAATCAGTGTGATACACCTTGGTTTACAGCAGTGCAGGCTGTTAGCCCCACAGACAGCCTGCAATATTTCATGTTCACAAGGATGAGTGCAGACTATCTGTGTGATCCCACCTATGCTTGAGCTCCATCCCTGAAGCCCCAGAGCTGCGTCCGCATGGAGATTAGCCAGCAAGAGTCCTCTGCTCATCCCAGAAGGGCCTGTTTCCCTGGCCTCAGCATCCCAACAGCATGACTTCAGAGCATCTATGCCAGCATCTGGTTAGGCTTGCAGCGCTGGTTCATCCAAATGTGCAACCACTTGCACCCAGCTGAGCAGTGAGATAACCCAGTGCAGACCTAACAGTGATCCACTTGTGGCTTTTCATGTCATAGATTTGCAATGGACAGGCCAGTCTCAGAAACAGCAGGAAAACATCAAATCGGTTTTTATATCAGCAAAGACAACAACGATGAAATGCCAACCCTTTCTGAAAAGTCAATCTGATTGTTTGCTTTTTGGGGTGGAAGGTTTTGTTTTATGTAGTCTTTGGCAGGAAGGAGAGGGAACAAGGCAAAAAAAAAAGGCAGCAAGTTTCTTCAGCTGCAATTTGTGAGTCACTGAGAAGTGATTGGTTTTGGTTTGCTGACAGCTGCTGCCTGCTGACAGTTGTGGGCTTACACAGGTTTAATTTCTATGCTTCACTTTTTTTGCAAAGAAAATATAAATAAATTGGAGAGTTTGGCATGAGTGAACTCAACATGTGTGTTTTCTCCTCTTAGGATACTGACTTTTCTTTGACTTTGGAATGGGAGAAGGAAGAACTGGACACAATAGATGAAGAACAGTGAGGAGACACAAGTCTGTTTGCTTGAAGAATTAGGAAAAGATAAAAACCTAAAAAGACTTCATTCTGCCTGTCACGCATGAGGGTTACTGCTGACAAATTGGAGTAGAAGGAAGCACACTAATTATAGCATAAAACCTATCACTTCATTTACCTTTTTGATCAATGTGACAAACCCAAAAAGACAGGGAAAATAATGAAGCATAATAATGAGGACTACAGTATGTTGTTATTATTATTACTTTTAGAAAATATTGGGTTGACTTCTCCAATTCTCCCAGTTCAATTTGCTCTCTTTTAGCACATGTCGATCACATAATGCATGTAAATGTACTTCATTTTGAGTATTGAGCAGCTGGATCTTGTCCCACAGGATTTCTCCCTGTGTATTGGGAAGCTCTGCAATTCTAAAGTGTCCTACAGCCAATGTTTCCTCTCCTGGACTTTCATCGCTTGGCCTAAGGTCAGCCGTGGGGTGAAAAGACAGGGAGGTGAGGATGTGCATGCCGCACCCAGGCTTTTCTGTGAGCAATTTCCCAAGGGAATTTTGCTGCTGAGCGAGTTTGGCGAGGCAGCAACCGGCGCTGATCCTCTGCATCTGCAGCCAGACAGGGGATGTCACAGGAGCAAACTGAAACACATGCTTGGAAAATTCTTTGGAAATTAGCCATATTCAGGGAATAAAGGATGATTTCATAGCTGGGATTTCATATGTGGAAAAAAAAAATCCACCACTCAACTCTCAGGTCAGGTTTGTCTTCCCAGAAAAGCAGGGTTTATCACACTAAAGGTGCACAGATTTCCCATAGAAAAGGAACACTACACTATACTGGAGTGTGTTACATTTTTATGTTAGGTGTTACTCAGCTTTATTATCCGTGTCCTTGAAATTGGTACTAAAACTGGTAATTCTAAACAGGTGTGGATTACAGTACTGTTGTGTCTTGTGAGCATTTTCGCTCCTTTACTAAAGATGTATTAAAATCGTGTCTCTATTCACTGCACTTGGAGTTGTTTTCCCACACTTAAAGGGTCATCTGTGCATGTTCTCTCAGACTTATTTTTGGTCTTCATCTTTCTCTGCCTCTTTTGACTATTTTTCCCTCCAGCTTAACTTGGAAATTTTCAACCTTTTAGGTAGACTATTTTTTTATTAAAATCCCACATTTGATTTCCTGAAAAAAAAACCCAAAACGCTACAGTTATTTATTTCTGGAAAAAAGGCCCACAGAGGCATTAAAAAAAAAAAAAAAGAGGATTTACATTACTGGAATGCAACTTACACATTATATATACAGCAGATTTGTTTCCCCAAAGAATGCACAGAGTATAAGTATGAAGTATTTTTAAGTACCGCCAACTCTCAACGTGAAAAGTCAATACATTTGATGCTGCTAGAGACAAAGATCGTCTTTAAAATTTATGTCCTTCCAGATCAAGGTAGCAGAAGATTCTCATTTCTTCCTGAAGATATATCTAAATGCTTGGGTTCTGCCAGATTTGTTTGCACACAGTCTAAATTACAATGGCTGTTCATTAGTTGCATTTAATCGTAAAGATCAAGATCATCACAATTTACCAGGAGGGAAAAAATGCTTTCTGGGAAGGAAAAAAAACCCAGCCCCGTGTTTCAACTCTTTCTCAATCTCCTGCCACTATGAAAAGATAATCTCTACTTATTTTTTCAGCAAATGTCAACCATGTCACCTCTGTTTATAGATGAATGGATTTTAGTCTTGAAATGTTTATTCTAGGCCCCTGTTAGTGGATGAAATCTTTTTTGGGTAGTCTGGTGCAAAGAGATATTGTCCCCATTATTATTCTGAACAAGGGGAAGAGGAAAAAATTGTAAACGATTGTGACTGGATTGCAGCTTTGGATGCTATCCAAGTTGGCTTTTGTGGATTTGTAAGACTGTATTATACCCCATTGTGGGAAAGGTAATGTGCATGAGGTAAAATGTAAATATGACTTCCTTCAACTCTAAACAGTTGAAAGAAGTGAAGAGTGCAAATGAAGAGTGGAACAGTGTGACACAGATATATTC
This sequence comes from Pluvialis apricaria, assembly GCA_017639485.1. NCBI lineage: Eukaryota > Metazoa > Chordata > Aves > Charadriiformes > Charadriidae > Pluvialis > Pluvialis apricaria. The sequence goes on along the minus strand of CM030007.1, from coordinate 172,860,472 downwards.
TGTGAATTATTTTCCAAAAAATGTACTTAGGGATAAATTCTTAAACACTGTAAAAAGTGCAAATTGATAGAAATTGCTTTATATAGGCAAGTATAAATATATGCGTCTTGAGAAAATGTGTTCAGTGAAAAAGAAATAAGGAAAACGAACAGAATGTGAAGTTAAAAATAACATGTTCAAGTCACATTAATGACGATCACTTCAATATAGACACATACAAAGAAATATAATGCAAATTATAATGGGTAATATTAAAATAAGGAGCATATGGGACCTAACCCTAAAGGAGGGGTCTCACTCAAGGATTCTTTCATTTTAATCTTCTCCCTGTTAACTGTTGTGGATCAAAGAACAGACTCTAACTCCTCCCTACATCAATTTTCCAAAGGGGCATAAAACAGTGAAAGTAAAGGCTTGTTCACCTTTTCTCTTGCTCACTACTCTACCCAAACACAGAGTGAAGCATGTTGTTGCATGTGTGTAACATCACAGGTGAAATTTTATCTCCATTTGAGATCACTGCCAAATCTTCTACTGATTTTTTAATTGATTTTCTCTTCTACAGTTCATAAGCAGAATGACAGCTAGCACCACCATCTACATCTCTTACTCTCATGGTTTTCTGTCTTTTACATCATCCAACACTTTACACCATTCTAAGCTTTACAGTTAGGCAAAGCTGGAAGTTAAAGCCCTTCAGGGGCTGCCTACTGCCTGCTTTGCCTGTGCCAGATCTCTGGAGAATGGTTTTTTGTTGTTTCCACCACTGACGGTCAGGTCCCTCTGTGAGGATGTGGCCATTGCCAGGCAAGGCAGGGGACTTAACAGAAACAGCAGCCTCCGTTGTGAAAACAAACCATCCATCCCCTTGTGAAAACAAACACAGCAAGCTTGTCTCCCCAGGGCCGACTAATTTTATCCATATCCTTGGGACAGTAGCATTCAGTTTTGCCTACCCTGCCGCTAGGAAGCCTTGAATAGGCTTTGCCTCTGGCTGTTGTTCAGTGCCCAGAGTCACCGGGGAGAGATGTAGACAGCAGTTACTGTTCAGCTTAAAGCCTACTGAAGTCAACAGAAATGAAAACTTCTCCTACATCGAGCTTTGGGTATAGCTTGTTATGCTGAGTATGTGACATCATTCAATCTTCTACTATTAAAGACTAAACTGAAAAATAATAGATTTTAAAATAATTACGTGGCTTAGCAATTTCTCATTGAGAATTAGTGTCACACTGTTGCCAGCACTTGCAAATTATTCAAAATTTCAAGACAGTGTGTGTTCTTCCCCAAGAAGATGTGGAGTTGCGTAATTAATCACAAGAAGGATTTAAAGGCACTTAGAGATATAGATGTTTTCATAAGATTTCTTTAATGAGTAAATTTAATTCAACATATTATTTCAGCAAACGCATTTTCTTTCTTTTTTAAAGACATAATTAGTAAAATTCATTTTTCTTTGTCTGAATCTATTCCAAAATAAATATTGAGTTGGTGAAAGTGAAACCTTGCATAACACAAGCTTAATTCTGAGCATATCCTTCGTTTTGATTTTCCATTAAAAATTTTCTATGTGAAAATTTAAGATATTTCTGAGTTAAAATCATAAATAAATGATAATATTTAGAAATTTTAAAGAAAAAAACCTAATTTGTTCTGAGAAAAGACTTAGATGACAGAAGTGGAAAATTAAGGCTTGGTTCAAGGTGGGAAATTTTTGGAAAATAACCTCTTCAGTCTTATTCAGTTACAATGTGTTTAAATCTATGGGAAAAATCAAATGGAAATGTGGGATACTCTGGTCGGTACAGTCAAAGCTGAAACGAAATTCTAAATAAGCCATAGAGCTTCTAGAGTTATTTCTCTGGAACATGACAGAGGCTTTTGCACAGGTAAAGGGTGTGGTAGCGTTGCTGACAGGTAACATAGCAGAGGACAATGGGTTACTTTATCAGGAAGATTTCTATGTAAAAGTATCTCTCTTCTTCCTCCTTTATGAACTCCTCATCAGTGAAAGGAATCAAACTAATGAGTCTACGTTGAGAAGTTATTGAGAAAGCAGTATAACATTATTACCCTCAGTAATTTTTGCTGATGCAGTGTTTCCTGTGAAAACTCTTTGTGGAGTCCAATTTACCAATGTGCTATATTTTTAAACCTTTCATTACATTATGAGGTAGTGTGAGAACAGCAGGATACCAGATTTCTAGATTTATGAAAAGAAAGTAACTGGGCCAGATTACATGTGTAGAATGAGAAGGTAAATGTCATTGTTTCAGGCATTCTGCCCAGTGCGGTTCATAATATCTTGAATATTAATGTACTTGGAAAGGCAGAGATAGCTGAACTTCAACTTGTCCAAATACATTTCTTATAATAGCAATAACAGATCTGGTATGAACTAGATATCTCTTGAGGTTCCCTAATCCTAATTTAAACCTAGGTGCTTATAGGAAATTAAGTTTATTCAGCTATGCTGGCTGGCTGGCTGTCAGTCTCAGCCTATAATTTCTGAACAACTGGCCTATTTCACGTGGGAAGATGTTGCTCGCAAATGTGTTAAGTTCCTGAAAATGTGAAAATTCACAGCTGAGTGAAGGAGAGAAATGCAAATTAGTGCCAGAGTGCAGGTAAAACTCAGACATCAGCTATAGTCAAGTACTTCCGCAGTGGTTGGGGATTCAGCTTTGGGTGGCTGGGCTGGAAGGGGGACCTAGGCCACTAAAGGGTGGCCACAGATCAGAAAGAGGAGACCTGGAGAGTGCTGGTGGAGTCAGGGTGTTCAAAAGAGGCTGCTGGATGTGCAGTCAGTAGTTCCCAGGAGCAGCACACAGACACCAGGACCAGAGTGACAGTGAGGCCAGAGGGATGCTGAGAAGGTCCTCTAAAGTAAGTAAGTATCTCAGGGTCCCAAGAGGAGGAGCTGTGTCTCTAAGGCAGAGGCTGAAATTGTCCCTGGAGGGAAAAGCTTCTGGAAGGAAATGGACTGTGTGGAATATTCCCTGGGCACCAATGTGTTTTGAAGTATCTCCCTCAGAGTCTTCAAAAAAATAATTTGAACTCCAAACCATGGGAAGCACTGCAGAAAGATACAGGAAGTCCAGTAAAAATGTCTAAAAATTATAAAGAGGGGTACAAAATTGGAAAAGAGATAAATTATTATAATTTGCTACCTGGCGCCAATGGTTCTGTCCTTACACTTGTGTCAAGACCTGCCAAAGCTCGCAATCAAATGGCAGAGCTGTGATGTTTATACCATATGTTGATACATATGAAATAAACATGTAAAATTAACAAACGTGCAAAAACAATCTTATGACAGCTCTGACTCCCTTTGTTTGTACAAAAAGTTACTTTTGCACGCTGGTCCCAAGAATCTGTATCTTTATTTAATAGACAAATAGATATAGACAAATTACTGGTCTGTCATGATACAAACTGCCTGTGTATATCCTATGGCAGAAGTGCTTCGAATGAAGTACTTTTCTACCTGTTGAAACTTGTTTTGTTGTATTTTGCGTGAAAAGATTATTCCCCAAATTCTTCAGAGAAAAACAAGGAACAAGCTTGACTTTATGGTCAAAAATGTTTTGTATTCCAATGTTTAATTTAGATGAAATTTAAAAAAAAACATTTGTTTCAAAATCCCCCCCAAAATCAGTGTGCTGTGATTGACCAAAAGTGAGGTTTGGGTTTACTTTAGCATGCTTCTGAAAAACTGGGAGAAAATTCATTTTGGTTCATATCAAAACATATTTTCCAAGTTAATTTGATCCGTAGGTGCAGCCCTCAAATCACTGGTTTGTTCAGTGCTAGACCAAAGCTCATCATAGGGCACTTCATCCCCCAAACACATTAACATCTTAAATGCAGAAGGGCTTACAGATCTTGATGATCTTTTTCTCTAACCTGTGTGACACAGACCTGCCTCCTCGAGTGTTGTTAGTCAGCACTGGTTTTGGGGGTAGTAATGCTGCTGCCAGGCAAGGAGTCTGGCTTGCTTCAGAGCTGCCATAGTGGCAGAGCAAAATGAACTCCAAATGAGCATAATTTGGTGTTTGTTTCTCTATTTCAAGCCCAAAGAGAATAACTTCTATATATTCAAAAGCTTATCCATAATTGTTGGTTTAATAAAAGAGATCTGCCTCAAAACCGGTTTTGCTTATTTTACCATCATAGTTAAAACAGCATGAAGAATCAGGCCTATCCTAGATGTATGTGTTTTCCCAGCCTGGCAGGTCCACCAAGACATGGGCCTACAGACCTGCCTTTCTGCTTTAGACCTCAATTCTTTTGCAACCCATGTAACATTTCACCTGTGACTTAAGTTTCAGCTAGACTAGCCTTAAAGGAACAATAATGTTTCACTTTGTCCCTATTACAAAGCACAGCAGTATGATCCCATTCTCAGCATTAAGAGGTTATTGGGTATTAAAGAGGCCGTCAGACACTTCAGATAATCTGGAGGTAATGGCATTTTAATGCAAGCAGCAGTGATCTGTTTGTCTGCCTGTGACAAGAACTAGAATGAACATGTGAGTTATGTGAGTCATTTTGAACAGTCACTCTAAGGGAGACATGAGAAACAATCAACCAACTATCAGGTATTTCTACGCAAGAGCTCTACAGGTTTTTTTTTTTTAAATCAATCAAAATAAATATATTAAATGAATATTGTGTATTCTACCTTGAAATATTTCAGTAAAAATGCATCCCACATACAAGAATACCTGAATCTCTACTGAAAAAAACCCCAGGCATCTGAAGTACGAAGCCAAAAAATAGAGAAAAAGCACTGCGTAAGGTATAAAGTTGAAAATCAGCCTATTTGAGATTGGGAAAACTCAAACCTACCTAAACTCAGGTCTGCCTACCTCTACTTGTGTACCCTGAGCACTCATTTCTCTCCCCCTCTCTCCTACTAATCTCATGTATCTCTTGTTACTTGCTGCAATAAAAACATTCAATCTTGCCTTTTGTCTCATGACTAGAGCACTCCCCAGGGAAGGGGCTGGATTGATGACAGATGCCCTGCAGGGTGTTTTCTGACTGTCATTACACAGGACTTTGGGGTTTCCCCTCTGCGACCCTTCATTCTTCCCAGGGCTAGTGCAGAGCCCTGCACGTGTGTTCAGGCTTCACACGAGAAAGCCTAAAAAAATGACAGATTGAATTGCTTAACTTACAGGTGCCTACGTCCATTATTGACTCTAGGCATAGCTGCCTGAAAAAAAGTCACAATAGTTAACCCCAATAAATGCTTGAAACGTGCAGAGAAACCACATAGTTTTTTACAATAAAATAAAAATCGTAAAAGCCTTATTCCCCTTTGCAAGTACACCCAGAGGGGCAGTGAATATTTACAACTAAGGAGCAAATACTGTTCTTGCCACCCTTCACATCTGCCATTTACAAGGAATGATTGCCAAGGAGATTCTTTAATTAAACTAAACATTTCAGTTAATGGCCAACAAAATCACCTTGTGCGTTATAGTTTTCTCTAGGCATCACATGTACGAAAAGTAACAGTAGCTGTTACAATTCAGGAAAAAGATGAGATTATAGAAAATAAAACCTGCCACATGAAATTAATGTTATTCATAATACATTTTTAAAATAAATATTAATGTGTATCTCCTCCTGGATGCACTATGGAGATTTTTCAATCAGGTCATGTTTGGTTTCCTATGTAGTTTTTAATATTTTTATGAATTTCTAAATCTCATGACACCTTGTGCTTTTTACTTTCAAATTATGTATTTACACAGGCAAAGTCAGAGAAACTGCTTTGTGTTTTCTATAGCTGTGTGTATTTTAAGCCTGATGGATATTCTGAGGTAGCTTTCCACTATACCTCTGTTAAATGGCCTATTGATCCCTACAGTTGTAAATACCCACAGCACACTCATTTAGCAGGAATGCAGTTTAGCTAGAAAAATTAAAATGGTATAAATGATCCATCTGGAAATGACTGTCTTCTTGCCAGAACACCATTTGGGATCTGTTCTATCCAGCCTGGTCCAAGTCACTGACACTATAAAAAAGTCTAGGGAGTGTATTCATTTTAATATGTTATATATTATGCCACCAAATTAGTCACAGTACCATTCATCTACAAACACATAATTGGGAGCCATGAAATGTAACTGTACCATGGACCAGCTGGGTAGCTGAGGAATCTTTCCACACAGTGAGAATAGCTATAATCCAGCATTCAAGGCAGTCTGCCTGACTCCGATCGAGGACTCACACCTGGGTTTTCCAAACCTCAAGAGTGCCAGCTGCCCCTGACAATCTCTGTCTGTTCTAGTGCAGAAGTGTTTGTATATGTTTAATGCTTACAAAATGTTTGCAGTATCCTACAATAAGGGGTACCGAGAGACATAATCTGGCACTGCTATAATATATATTGTTATTCCGAGTATGTGTGAAGTCTAATTCTGCTTTCTCCTTTAGTCAGGTTTTGATTTTGTTGCCATGTATCATAAGGTACTTTAAAATTCATACCTAACCCCAGTGTACCTCTTTGAAGTTAACTTTGAAACATTTAATTAATGAAAGCCAAATGATTTGCTGCATGAGAGTCACAGCTGCAAAGTGAAGCCAGTTTCTTAGGTCACTTTACAAGGGATGATGGCTAACTCGAAATTTGGGAGCTCCCAGTCAATCATTCATGAAGCGTTTTAAACAGTCTCTCAGATCTGCTCAGGAGCTGCCTGAAATGAGAATGTGCTCCCATTAAAATGGCCATCATGAAAGACAAAGTTTTTGTTAAAACTCTGCGTAGATGGAAGAACAGGTATTTTTGGAATAATGCTGTCCCTGCTTTCCAAACCTTGCTCTGGGAGCACAGCTGGCTGGAGGCAGTCTTTCTTCTGCATGGGATGAGAAAGTTTCCGTGGGGCAGCAGTTTCGAGGGGTGTTAGAGGTATAGCTTCCAAGTGACATTAAAGGTCCTAGTGGAAGCTGTCCCTGCCATGGCAAGGGGGTTGGAACAAGATGATCCTTAAGGTCCCTTCCAACCCGAACCATTCTATGATTCTGTGATTCCTTAGAAAGAACATAGGTGAAAATTGTGTGTTCTGGGGAAAAAAATCCAGGGACAGATTCAAGGAGCCAGCCAGTTGACACATTCAGAAGCCCCTAAGCTGGAGCTGGTACCTTTTCACAGCGATTGTACAGTCTTCATTCTAAATGCAACAATTAATAGGTGGGTGATTCCTGTTTGCCAGTGACCATCAGACAACTCTTACTGAGGCCCACATGTCAAGAGTGCAAACGGCTTTCTCTGAGAGCTGGGGAGTGAAATTATTGTCCTTCAGTGAGCTCTTGCTCACTGACTCCATTTCAGTCCAACAGCAAGGAACATACAAGGGGAGCATGAATTAAGCAATAGATGTCTCTTGTACATGAAGTTGGAACTAAAGGTGTAGCCAAAACTTTTGCAAAGTACTAGAGTTAGAAAGAGAGCTGGAGTGACTTTTTAAGGTTGTTAAAACACTACAGTTCTCACTTCACTTTGTTATTCGACACAGGTTTGGGCGATCTCATAAGCTGTGATAATGTCTTGCACTGCAATCAAGCAGAGGAAAAAAGCAGTGCACTCCCAACTGCCTACAGGAATTCTTTACGCTCATTTTATTTTAATACAAGGGGTTGTTTCTTTCGTGTGCTAAGCTGTCGATAAACTGAAAATATGAGATATGTTCGAGAAGGAAAGTTTATGTGATGAAAATAATGTTTGTTTTATTTCAAAGATAAATTTGACACCAAAATTAGAAACATTCTGTGAGTTTTAGGTAGTACTACAAAAGGTACTGCAGAATTACCATAACTTCTCTTCCCAGGTGTTTTCCTTCCTCCTTTTTTATGTAGGACACATAGCTGTAAGGCATCTGTAACTGTAAAAGGTAAACCTTTCTGGTATATTCTGAAGAGATCAAAATTATAAAGAAAGGTTCAGTACTTTGCAAAGACTTTATGCCCATGAGACGAAACCATCTTAAAGCAATTTCTCTGCAAGACCATACACATAGTTAACCTCTGTTCAGGACAGTTCACAGTCCGTAGAAATAACAACACAGACACCTTAATCTGACAAAACATATCAAAACATATCAATTCAGGGGCATGTTTTAAAGTGTAATATGTGTGTATAGCTTTAACACAGAATGGAAAACTAAGCTAGCTAGTAGGCAGAAAAGTGTTGGGGAGGACTGGAGTGAATGACAAAGAGATTTCATCTCATGCTTGAAAGTAGAAAAAGAAAGGATCAAGAGACTGGCAGGAAGCGGGCAAGAGTTTGGGCTATGATTATTAATGCATTACAATTTACCTTCATTTTTGACAGGATGAAACCTCTCCTTCCCCACGCAGTGACCTACTGCAATTCTTTGGGTTAGGGTTTGAATATGAACTTGCCCAGCAAGAGACTGTCTTGCGTCACTGAAGTGAATGGCAAAACTCCCTAAATTACTTGAAAAGGAGCAAGAATAAACCCAGGAAAATAAAAACTTAATGTAAAATTTAGTTCCAATAAGATGTTTCTATAGTATTTAAGCACAATTCACCTGCTTTGAATTAATAATTATGTTTATTTTTATTAGGTATATATTCATCCAATATTCCTATATCATCAAACTATACATTATGGAAGCTACTTGGAGATAGCTGTTCTTGAAATTGGACAATCATATGAAACACAAGCACAAACTTTTCTCAACTGTCCTGAAAACAGGGGTTTTCACAATACTTTCTTTTTTAAAAAAATATGGAGAAAATGTGCATGTGCAATATGGAGAAAATTCATGTTTGCTATGCATTAAGGAACACGATCTAGCCATTCATCATGCTTCTGTTTGCTTTTCAGATCACTTCCTCTTTCTGACTCTGTTTGCAGAAATTAAGACCACAATTTTTGCTAGGCATCCAAATTGTTCAGGTGAGAACATTCCAATGAAAAGAGACAAAGTACACATTTACCTTTGAGCAAGGAAATTATACCAAATGTCAAATCTGATTAGAACCATTATGGCAAGCAGCTGAAAGATACAAAAAATGCTAGTGAGATGAAATAATATTTTCTAAACAGTTCTTAATAAAGCCTGTAAATCTCCATATGCATTGAGAATCACAAATAAAGATTATCTGTAAAATTTGTACAATTTTATTCAGCTTATTTATTTATTATGCTTTAAATCTAATTTAAACTGATGGAGCTATTGTTGTTTGTTAGTAGATACATGCCATGTTGAATTGGGACTTCCAACTGCTCTGTGCTTGAAGGGTCTATCTCAATCTCTTTCTGAAGGGGATTTCTTTTCAAGAAAGTGAGATTAAGTGAAAAAGCAATATGATTGTCAAACTTCCTCTACCAAGTATTTAGCTACATAAAACAGAAATGAGAGAGGAGTTAGATTCAGATTTAAGACATTGATTCAGCAATACAAATATTTAACTTTCATGCTCTTTGCTGCTGAACAGACTTTGCAACGTGGAATTACCAGCCAAGGTATGTAATGCATAGGCGTAGGTATGATTAGTGTCTAAACAGGGAGCTGCAAGTGGGAAAACAAATAAAAAAAAAACAACCTGGAAAAAAAAGGAGCAGCTCACGTGTGAGTAGATTGTAGACAGTGAGAAGGGAATTCTTTCTTTCCTTGGTTGTGGGTTCAGATGCTCACTGTCTGCATGGGACACTCACATTCAATATATGCCCTGTTCCTCAGGTTCATGAAGGCATCACAGGGCTCTAAGACCTGTACAGAAACTTCTCAGACTACACTGTTGAAGCTGTCTCACTTGGCACAAGAGAACTGAATGCTACTGACAGCAGCAAGAACTAAAGCCAAGTGAAAGAGATTTTGGCGTTCAACCATTCAGACTTCTCCCTAGTGCAGGGAATATTTAAGGGTTCCTGCAAAGATGAGCAGCACTAAAAGGACTCCAACACCAAAAGTGAAATTCTGGGATATACTGTTCCTCAGTGGGTAAGTGCACTCCTGACAGGTGAGAACATGAGATGAGTTTCCTTTAGGAAAGACATATGCTCATAGACAGATGAGTAAAGAAAGGAGAAAGCCCTATTACCTCCCCCCCCTCTTTGTAAAGAGTGCTTTAGATATCTTGTTTTATGTCTCTGGATGTGAGTGGGGAATGCCACATGCATGAATCCTGTTGCAGAGGCGTGGGGTAAGGGCTGAGTTTCTCTGTGCTGCCAAGACTGAGGATGTCCTTCCTCTTGCCGTGGCGAGGTGCTGCCCTGGGAAAGGCTCCTGGACGTAACAGCTCTTGGGTGTGTGTACCTGGGGAAGAGATGGATGCCTGTGCCGCTTGAGAAATGGTGCCTGGCATAAGTGATGAATGGCTGTGGGTGGGCTTTATCTTTCTTAAAAGATCTGGTTTTAAATATTTAATATTTATTAGGAAGAAACCAGTTTTAAGGATGTTCTTCAGCAAATCAGCTATGTTTTGATTCAAGACTGGGACCGATTTCTCTGTAACTCTGATGACTGATCCCACATATAAGCATATCCTCTGGGGCAAGGAAGAAGTGTTTTAAATGGATGCATGGTCACAAGGATGTGTTACATGTCAAGTCAATTTATTTTGGGAGCCAATAGATTGAAAGGAAGTATGATGATGTTTCACAGTTTGTTCCTTCTTTATGAAACTTTGCTTTAAAATTATTAGGCAAAGGAGACCAGATGTCTTGGCTTTACCAAGGCAACCGGTTTTTTAAGACCCTATTTTAGCGTTTCAAAAATTTTTACTGCAATGCTAAAATGGCTTTTTTTTTTCTGCTATTAAGCAACTCCCATCCTGAAGTACCATCTGCTGAGAAATGTTAAATGTTTTTTCCATTTCTCAGTACTTAAATGTATTTATATAAAGGAAAAGAAATCATGGTGTGTATATGTCTGTGTGTGAGAATGTATGTGGAAAACTGCATGAGAGGAAGGAGATATTATGCTGTGGTATGCCTGTAGGAAGTAATTAATGGTAAATACTCCATGACAAACTCTAGCCTTGACTGGAGCCATCTGAACAGTAAAACATATCAACAGAGAATAATTTATTTGATATCTGATTGATTTTTATATCACTTGGTAAATATCACTTAACTATTTATGTAACAGGTTTAAGAAACACTACTTGGAAAGACAGGAAAAATATTAGAATGTACATTATTTGTAAATGTTATTCAGTCTGTCTCCCAATTATATTTCTGAATGCATTACTGGTACTAACTAATGAATACAATCAATAAATGAAATTTCAAGACAGGAAGATGACTCTTTCTCAGCTAAGGCACGATTTCATATATTCTTCTTTGAGGACTTTTTCTGTGTTTTCTCACTTTTTCAAAACGTCAAAGTTCTTAAATTTTATTCTTTGCATTATTGCTTGCCAACATTTGTGATACCACAAATGTTCAAAATCAACTTAAAAATATTTTTTTTCTAAATTTCAGCAGCCCCAAACAAGTAATAACAGCACATCTATCCATCTGGCCCAGTAAGGAATTTAAAGTTGTACCACATTGTGCAGAGATAAAGTATGATTGCTCATAGAGTCTGAGGATCTGTTTGCACAAAGAGTCAGTGAAGACAGAACAAGATTATTACTGCTATCAATTCATTTCATGGCACCTGGCAAATCCTTAAGTTTAAAATTTTCAATTTTGATGATTAAACATGTAAATTAAGAGCATTAAAAAAAATTGAAAGGAAACTTATTGAGCACACGTAACCTTTGCTGAATACTTAGAAATTGCTGTTAGCTTATCTGCTTTGATTCTGCTGCTTAAATTCATCTGCTCCATGTATAACGAAGTCCAAAAAACTGCCTCAATACTTTTACTGCTGCTTTTCCATATAAGTGTATCTCTGCACCTGCACACTGTATCTTTCTGATTTTAATTAATTTTTCTTCTAGATACTACTACAAGTTAACAAAAATAAACATTTTTAAAATATATGTACTCAAAAATGTGTCTGTACCAATAACATTTTAATAAGAAACAGTAAATATTCAGATATAGTTTTGCTGAAGCTTTCCCAAATGAAAAACAACAACCAAAATACAAATTTTATATAGAAATTAGAAAAGAAATATCCATGTAGTGCAAGTGTTGATGTACTTAGAGTCACAGCTTGATACATTAGCCAGGAAACTTTTCCACCATAGGCTAGCTAAGGTTTTTATGCAAGAACACAATAGACATCTGACAGCTTATTCTGAATAGTGTCCTTACAATGATGAATATCAAATGAATTAATATTAAAACATAAAATAAAGTGAACACTTTTTTATATGAAGTGGAAAGTAAGTCTGGATTTCCTCTGTTTTCCTGTAGTATGATATTATTCTTGCTGATTTCTTTCATTTTATAATACGGCTCTAACTAGTGGTTACAAAATGGCTCTAAAGGGATAAAGGTTATTGTTACAAGTGCCAACTGAGCTGGTTTAATGGTTTTTTTTTTGCAATGCATTTGCGAAACACACAGAGGCAATTTCCTCATTGCCTGATAAGCAGGACTGCTGGGAAGTAGTTGGTTTTGATTAAGTGCAGGTGTAGGTTTGTATGTATTACCCTTTGAATCCTTTCTGTACTAACCAGTGGAGTGGAAGCGTTCTATTACTAGAATGATTTGAAATGTCTTTGATAACATTTAGTGTTTCTGAAAATTGCAGTTGAACTTACTGTCTTCATTGCTAAGTGAAAACGGTAACATTTTAATTGAAGCTTAAGTTCAGCTTCTTTCTGTGCCATTTGCTCTCCAGTAATGCGAGGCTAGATGGGTTTTTTAGTCCCTTTTGGATGTAATTAATCCCCAGTTTCCTTGCTCGGGAAGAGCCAGGCTCCGCTCTCCTCTCGCACTGTGCCAGCTGTAGGGAGGTGGACACCTGGATGGGACTGAAAGCTATTGCCAACGCCTAAAAAAGGCTGTTAGGTAAAAGGGCTGCTGCAGAGAGAAAGGGGCATCACAAGGGATAGAGACACATTTCAGTGATGATCGGTGCACAACCAGGTCCACTGCCCCCCTGTCTCCTGCAGTCTCCTCTAAGCAAATGCTATATTCAAAGTCAAATACACGGTGATTCCCCCACCACGCCTCCCACTACTCGCCCAAATCTGAAATCAAACACAAGCTGACTCAAACTGTGTCTTGCTATCCCCAAAGAATAACGTATTTATTTACCAGCTGCTAACCTTGAGCAAAGGTGAAGGTCAAAGACTGGTACAGCTCTCTTTCCAGAACAGTTTCTCCATCTTCTGCCTTTAGCAGTCTTCAGCAGGAGCTTTTGTTTTCAGTGAGGGGCTGTTCACTTCAACGGGTAAATACAGAAAAGCTCATTTTTCAAAACAGAATCCTTAATAGCATGCATCAGGATCAGTTTATCTTGAAATGCATGAATGTAATCTGTATAATGTTTATTCTATCCTTATAAATCATCACTTTTTTTTTTCCTTTCTAAAGAATCAAGAGGGTCTGGGGGCTGTTTTTTTGTTGGTTTTGTGTTTTTGGGACTGAACTGTTTCATTACCCCTAATTATATGATGAGCTACTCAGAAAATAAAAGGCACATTGAAAAATAGCTTGAAAAGAACAAAAATAGCCCTACAGTTAATTATGTTAAAAATACCAAATACTTGTCAGCATCTCATTAACATCTTAATGAGGGGAAATAACCCTCATCTGTCTTTAAAAAAAAAATAAAGTTGTTTTAAAAAAAATCCCAACCTAGTTTGTAAATTTTGCACCCTGAAAGACATGGATTATTTCTCCTCATTAAAATCCTACTAACAGGGTATGTAAGAGTTGCAAAGTGTGAAGAGAACAGTGAGGCTTCTACTCTGGCTGTTATTCTGCTTGTGTCCTGGAGGAAGATTAATTAGACTGCAAGACCTTATATTAATAGGACTCATTAGAGCAATAGATCTGTAAAGGAAGGGAATGGAGGCTGGACAGCTATGATTTGTGGGGTGATTTGTCCCAAATGACACATAAATTGCTCTCAGCCTGCATTTATTTTCTCAGTATAGTCTCTTCTTTTTGCTGTGATGAGGTTATGTCCTAGGCCAGGCAGGGAAGAAGGATGAGTCCCAGACCAGATCCCTCCTCTGATGGTGGAGGGTCGGTAAGCCATGCTCTTGGCAGCAGTGATAAGAAAATACTTCTCCTGGGCTCTTGCAGGGACTGACAGCAGGATGAGAAAAGCAATGTGGCTGCACTGGTCTAGGAAATGGCAATACCCACACTGAGGATGTAACAAGATCATAAAATATCTTTCTTCAGATGTTGTAGTGCTGGCGTATTAGTCTTTTATTTCACACTCCTTCAAAAGGTTAATATTCCTACTAATTCTTCAAAGAGTATTTAAAAACTACAATTCTTCCTCTACACTGCCAATGCTATTTAGCTAAGAAAAAGGTTTTGGATGTTCAGATGGATAAAGTAGAAAAAGTTCCATTTTAAAAAGTTTAATATTGATAAATTCTGCTTTGCATCAATTCTCTATAACATCAGTTGAAACTCCATTTTCTTCTGTGTCTTTACGTCTGAGTTTGTTCAGCCTCCTCATCCACCTAGTGGAAGCAATTAAGGACTATGAAAGAATACATGGGACTTAAACAATCATTGTAATGAAATTTCAAAGTGTTCAAAGATTCTATCATCAAACAACTCTTAAAATAAGAGTGGATGTGAGATGAGAGGATGCGGGATATTTATGTCCCTAGAAAGGTTAGATATGATATTTCTCCTTCATATTTTCACCAAAAATAAGACTCCTGGTGAATACGATATTCCAGGCTGTTTCTTTTTTAAGTTCACTGGGGAATCCAAGGATTTTGTAGGATTTTGAGTACAACTTTAATACAAACACTGTTTAACTTGAAAGAAGTAATGAAAAGCTTTTAAAATGTGTTTGTAATTCTTTTTCCATCATATGCTGAAAATACACAGTGAGCTTTGAGACATCTGCAAGACTTTGGTCATCACAGGCTTTGTGTCTTCCTTACACAGAAAGATAAATTTTGTACACAAAAAATAACTTCCATATTGACCATTATATGCTCACGGTAGCTAATTAACAGTTCTAAATATTCTCATGTCTCAGGAAGAAAACAAGAAGATGCCAAGAAGAAAAGTTACTGGAATAACTTCATTCTTCCACCAATATAATCTATACGAGGAACAGGTTTCCCTGAGTTTCAATCTGTAGCTGCCCCTCCCATCTTTTGGATTAAAAAAAATAATCTTACTTTCAGAGCATATTGATTTATGAACACCTAACAGGGAAAAATGTTTTTTTTTCTGAACTTTCTTGATCCTTCAGGATAAAATTACAGTGACATTTAGGCAGTCAAAACATGTCACTGAGTAATACTGTTTGAGGGAAACTACTTCACCCTAGACCTTAGATATGCCTTCAGATACCGGAAGCCTTTCTTGGGGATTTAATGCTGTAACTACAAAAATTAATCTGAAACCCCCTTCACCAACACTTTTATGTTTCACTTCTTGAAAACTACACTATCCTGCTGCGCACATGTGACCTGGTACGTCTTATTTGACTGTGGTGTTGCCAGTTACACATCATAGTAGCTGAGTTTATGGACTTTTACAATAAAGGCAGTATGACGTTGCATCTACTTGATAAATTAACACTTAAAAAGTTATCATTTTCAGTGCACAGGGAAGAAAAACAGGTGATGACAAGGCTTTTGTTTTTACTACAATAAAATTGGAAAAAAATGATGGAGGAAAAATGAATGTAAAAACAAAGCAAGTTCATAATGTTCAGGCTTACATGCTAGAGTCCTCTGCTTAGAGTGCATGTTTTTTACATAAATATTTTTAGATTTAGTATGATCCTATGCTCGTTGAAGTTTTATGCCTAGGTAACTCAGGCCTCGTTACTTGAATGTTTTTTGTTTTTTTTTAATTGAGTGGCTGCATACAGCTTATCTATGCAAAGCATTCCACCGTTAAAAAAAACTAAATCAGCTCACAGTCGTCTTTTCTCCGTTATATTCTGAAGTGATATTGACAAAACAACTTACACCTACTGATTACAAAACAGCACAACTTCACACCGTGAGATGCTGTGACTGGGGTACTTTGGTGAGTGTTCCGTGTCAGGGTTGGGCAGCTGTTTTGTGACGTGCTGATGGAGCAAATAGGGAGATGTGCTCTACTGGACAGTTACCATGACTATTGATTACCAAAAGAAAATAAGCTTCAGACTGATTTGTGGAAGGTTTCTGCAGCCCAGAAGAACATCTCCTGCTGATGATCAAAATTTTTTTTAACACTTTGAACTAAAAAATACAGTGATATTTTTGAAAGCTTTGGGTTTGTGATATACTAAGTGTGCTTCCTGTAGCTTTTCCTTCTTCAGAGAGATTTTGGAGGCTCATATTCAAAATGGTACATCTTACATATAATGGAGACAGCTGTGACTGTATGCTGCCAGCCACTAAAAATCAGCAGTTAACGCATCACTCTGTGCAAGATGCCACAATTATTCTCTATATTATGTAATTGAAAATGGCATCTACTAGCTTTTTAGTTTTGACCATTGTAGCCATAAAGAGACCATTCTTTTCATATAAAAACCAGCCTAAAAATACATTATGCATAATACTCATCCATTAGTGTCCAATAATTAACACTGTTCTCTGTCTGCATATCTTTACAAGGACTTTTTTTTCCCCAGCTTTTGCAGCACCCTACTGAGACACTCATAGTCACCATTTAGGCAAGCAACAAACTAAGGTTTTATTACTTTAATTTTCCAGACAAATTACATGATGGTAAATTGCAGCACATGGAAATACTTTTTGAAAGATACAAAGGGAGGCTGACTTTATATTTTGATGAAATGAGCTACATAGATTTCCAAATGAAAGGCTTGTTTTATGCTCCAGCCTAGTGCTTGCTTTAACTGCTTATATATGTTTCCAGTATTTTAAATGGTGCAATGTACAGCTATAGTCAAACCATAAGATGCCCAAATTAAACTGGTAAATATCATAATGAATTTAGAATGCCAGCCACAGCCGTTTATAATCTCCAGCAGCAAGTTTCCCAGCCTGCCAAACCCTTTTGCTTTAAACTGAATGTCAAAGCTTTATCTATATTTGTTCTTGAACGCACTACAGGAATGCAATGCATTCTTTATTTGCAAACTGTAGGAAAATTTCTGAGTAAATACATAAATTGACAAAATCTATCTTAATGGAAAACCTATTATTTTAATTACTAGGGGGTGGTGTACATTTTTGCTTTAGACTTTTTTGAATTAGTAATTAATGGCTTCATCATGAAAAGCATTTATTGTTTTCATTTCAGGGAATTCAAATGAAGATAACTCATTTTAGAGAATGTTCAACATTATCCCAGCCTTATCAAAAGGACAAACAGTACCATATGGGAGCGAGGGGGCAGGATGCAGGTTTAGGAACAATTGGAGCCAGAGAATACATTACTGTGAAATAAGATACACAAATGTTTCTGATTGTTGGTATTAATGATTGTTTATCTTGCAAACTCTGTGTTGCCAAGAAGTAGAGGTCATCTTCATCAGTAGACTGGAAGGAAAACTGGGAAAAAAGAAAAGAAACACAGCACAAGAGCGTAAGGAACCTGATTAGGAGACATGTCATAAAGCATGGATATTGTCATAAAGCAATTATCCAGTTTTCCTTTACAGATACCAACAGATTTTCAGCAGGGTTAGTTTAGAGCCCTTACTTTTCCACTGCATGCCCATACTCCAAGAAGCATCAGAGCATACTCCAACAGAAAGATTTTTTACTTTACGCGATGTTGATGTAACTACTCCTTGGACTGACTCAGATCATCAAAGCTCTTTGGACTCCTGAAATTGTTTTTGGTAGCTGGAACTTATTTGGATTTTCTTCCTCTAAGGTGAAGGAAAAGGCCATTTCAGTTTATCAAATTCACTGACTTCACTTTGAATACTAGCCAAGATTTAAACGTGAAGAGCAAGTTTTATCCTTATCAAGCAAAGGGATACATTCTGGCTTACAAACTGGAAAGCATATAGACAAAAGAGCAACATTTAAGAAAAACAGAAAGGAAAAAAAAGAGCGAAAAAACAAAATCTCAAAATCTACCTGAAACCAGTTTATTCCTCCAACTGGTGTTCAGGGTTTCACTGAGGTCTTTCTCAGCCAAGTACTTAAGGAACCAACACAAAAATGTTCTGCCTTTGCAGCAGCTGGTGTTAAGATTTTATGATGCATGGACCCCTCTGAATTTTTCAGCAGATAAGCAGCTTTTTTGAAGCAAATTGAGTAGGCCTATGTTTTTAGTTGCTTTTGTAGACCCTTTAGGAATAGTTCATGCAAATTATTCACAAAACTGTTGTCTTTTAAAGTGAACTCCTGCCCTGGGGTTTCAGTTCCTTATTTAAACCTGAGGGTATTCTTGTAGTTACTGAACTGCAGTCAGTTCTTAGTGTTTTAAAACCTATCTGTTGTGGGTGGTTTGGCATTTTTTCTTTTCTTTTTTTTTTTTTCCTTTGGTTTGGTTTTTTTTTGTTTTTTTTTTTTGTTTGTTTGTTTGTTTTGTTTTTTTTTTGGTTTTTTTTTGTTGTTGTTGTTTGGTTTGGTTTGTCTTTTTTTTTTTTTTAATATACATAAATCAGTTTAGGACTCCTTCACCACTGCTTGATTTGGATTTAACATTTAGGGTTTAACATCTATAAGAATCACCTGAAAATAAGTATTCTCTGAGGATCTTTGACGTACTGACCCTATTACACATTTTTATTTTTTTCTCTTCAAAAGTCAGTTGAATTTCATCTCTTTATTTAACATTATGGATATATTTTTTTCAAACTGCAGTCCATATTCTTAAAAAAAATTGGGGGGTGTTGGAGTTTATTTGGGTTTTTTTTGGTTTTTTTTTTTCAAGTGTTCATTTTTTGAAGACCACGCAGAACTCGTTCCTATATGCTGCTAGTTTTAGGATGTCACAAATAACAGGCTTAACTGTAATGACTGTCCAAATAAAGGCTTCGTTCTTATCCCTGGTAGTGAAGGTGGTCACTTTCCACCAACAGAATGCAATGGTAGAAATGCATTTTACAAAGATTTTTTTTCTCTCTTCTTTATTCATACAGTGATTTGAAACTTTGTTCTGCTACTTCTCCAACAGTGATGTTGAAATGGTAGATAAACCCAAACTACAGATTGCAGTTACATGGTTGTTTTTTTAATCTGTAAGATGACAGAGAGCACTAAATATATTGAGCTCTTTAAGCGCAAAGAGAAGGAATAAAAACCTGATGTTTTAAGCAGAAATCACTAGATATGTTTGGAGGTAGAGATAGAAGCTGGAAAATTAGACAAATATTTGTGCACAGAGAATCTGAGGAAGGGCTTTTTCCTGAAAGCCTAATTTTCCAAGTTAGTATAGCAGAAGTTATGCCTGTATTTATGTATCTTGTCTTGCCTGTGTCCTTAATTTGTCATGACTCCAGCACTAAATTATGGAAGACAAGTATCTTTTTATAAAGGCAAGAAATGTAGATGCGATACAGAAAAGGACAGATTTAACAAGTGGCTGAGATGTGATAAAGTAACAATTCACTGAGCTCACTTATTACTGTTCTGCACCAGAAAATGAGAAATCTTTCTACTACCCTAATTAGATGCAAGGTAGACCTTATTTTATAAGATCTTATTAGGTAGATCTTATTTTATAAGGCTGTCACGCTATTTGTACTGTCTGTGGTATATTTTGATTTCACTGCTGATTTGTCTCAGATACAGTGTCCAAAAGACTGATTTTGCCCCATGCATCCCAAAATCTGAGCTTTACGATTCTGCACTGTGAATTTTATGATAAAATCGTGCTTCGGTAGAATGAGCCAGTTAGGCTGCAAAGGCCATCTTCACACATTATCATGGTACTGCAGTAATTTTTGCCTGTTTCCGAGATGGATTTTCCTCTAATAGGTTTTTGGAAAATGTGTCTTACATGTTGCATCGACCCACATCTCCTTTGTAATGATGCATTAATTCCTGAAATAATTTGTAAGGATGGACAGCATTGAATGTACTAGTCGATCTTCCTCTGTCTGCAATTTTTTTCCTGACCCCCAAACTAAGGTGCTCCAAATTTCTGGGCAGTTACTCTGCATGGATGGCCTGGCTTAAGCCATCAAGGAGCATGGTGTGAGGCAAAATATAATTCTAAATATACCCATAATATTACACACCCTGCCAGTCATATTTGCTTTAATTTGGGAAAAAAAAAATCACTGTTAGATCAACTTTAATCCTCTAATTAACTGTAGTGCTAATTTGATCAGGATCTGCTGTAATTTAAACATATGACTGGTGGTTAGGAAATATGATATTTTTACACAAAAGTTTTCTGATACCATATTTCTGTGCCGTACTTTTTTATGTTTTACATAGAATATGCAAGAAAAAATTGTATTAGAGTTACACAATAATTAAGTTAGATACTTTATGTGGTAGAAAATATCGGGATACAAAAAAAAAAAGTGTGGATTTTTTCCATGTGCGTATTCATGGGATTTTTTAATTGAGTACATACTTAATCAAAGACAAATTAGACCCTGTATGATCCTAATTACAGGGCTACTACATCTAACTGAGTGCCTAAATTCAAACATCTTGAATTAATCAACCTTCATACACTGCGTATTTGAACAGATTTTCTCAACATGACTGTGTTTTTAAATGAAATGAATCAGCTGCCACATCACATTGCTCAGGTTCAGTCTAGAGAACAAAAGCTGCTTAAGGGTAGAATGACACCTCCCAGACACTGAGCCATGCCAGTTCTTGAGTGGTTTGCTATGTGGTGGTTTCTAAACGAATCCTAGCACAACCTGAGAACATTATGACTACCCCAATTACTCCTATGTGTGAACCAAAAAAGGCATCTGGAATCCATACAGTTGCTAGCACATTCAGCAAGGCAGCTCCGGGCCTCAGGATACATGGGTGACTTGCAACCCATCGCATCAGGTACTGCTGCTTTTTCTAATGTCCTCATGGACTATTCTGCATTAAGGAACCAAGAGAAGAAGGAAGATCGGCTGTGATTTTTTTTTCTTTTTCTTTTCTTTTTTTTCCCCCTTGAAGTAAAAAGAAATTTAGGCATTTTTTCTGTAAGAAGGCCCCACCTAGTTAGAGTCTAATCCACATCCAGAATCTAATTCTTCTTCCAAATAAATGAAGAACTGACTTCAGACAATGAAAACTACATCCAATTAATATCAAGTAGAGTTAAACATTTTTAGTAATCAGAAGTGTCTTCTAATATGTACTTCTGTACCTCCAACTGGTAACAGCATGTATTTTATAAAATATACTGTCTTAGTACAAGTATCTTGAATAGTGATGTATTATATATACGGTATTTGTAATGAAAACAAAATTACATTTTCTGTGTATTTGAAATTGAAATGCCTGTCTATACAACAGGATTTTGCTGATTAGAGTGAATCAGGGAGACAAATCTTCAGGGCTCTTTAGTTTGTAGGCTTTAAAAATAGTGAAAAGAAGGACCTGCCCTCGCCCCAGTAACTCACTGACAGTGATGTCACATCTATACCGTGAAGCTCGGAGGGATGTCTTGGGTCCGTGTCATCCATGGGGGCTGTCCACACTGGAAATGCCTGTCTGGTCTCAGGGTGCTGTCGAGCTCTGCGCAATGTGCTGGAGCATTGGCTTCTGCTTGGGACTGCATCAGTGTGTCTATGTGCTGTTTGTAAGAGAATACACAGAAAGAAGTAAGTAGGATTTACTCACAGCATTCTTGCAGTGCAAAGAAATAGTATAATCATACCTTTTTTATTTTTTTTCTTGCAAGTATAGTGAAGTAATTCAAAGGAGATATCATAGAATCATAGAATCATAGAATAAGTGAGGTTGGAAGGGACCATTAAGATCATCAAGTCCAACCGTTAACCTACCCTGATTTAAAAACACCCACTTCTAAACCATGTCCCTAAGCACCTCATCTACCGTTTTCTTAAACACCTCCAGGGATGGTGAATCCACCACCTCTCTGGGCAGCCCATTCCAATGTTTAATAACCCTTTGAGTGAAAAAATGCTTCCTAATATCCAATCTAAACCTGCCCTGACATAACTTGAACCCGTTTCCTCTTGTCCTATCACTTGCCACGTGGGAGAAGAGGTCAGCCCCCATCTCTCTAAAACCTCCCTTCAGGTAGTTGTAGAGGGTGATAAGGTCACCCCTCAGCCTCCTCTTCTCCAGGCTAAACAACCCCAGCTCCCTCAGTCGTTCCTCATAAGGCTTGTCCTCCAGACCCCTCACCAGCCTGGTAGCCCTTCTCTGGACACGCTCCAGCACCTCAATGTCCTTCTTGTAGTGAGGGGCCCAAAACTGAACACGGTACTCGAGGTGAGGCCTCACCAGTGCCGAGTACAGGGGGATGATTACTTCCCTACTCCGGCTCACTACACTATTCCTGATGCAGGCCAGGATGGTGTTGGCCCTCTTGGCTGCCTGGGCACACTGCTGGCTCATACTCAGCCGGCTGTCCACCAACACCCCCAGATCCTTCTCTGCCAGGCAGCTTTCGAGCCACTCCGCCCCCAGTCTGTAGCACTGCATGGGGTTGTTGTGACCCAAGTGCAGGACCCGACACTTGGCCTTGTTGAACCTCGTACCATTGGCCTCAGCCCATCTGTCCAGCCTGTCCAGATCTCTCTGCAGAGCCAATCTACCCTCAAGCAGATCAACACGCCCCCCCAGTTTAGTGTCGTCTGCGAACTTACTGAGGGTGCACTCAATCCCCTCATCCAGATCATTAATAAAGATATTAAAGAGAACCGGTCCCAGCACCGATCCCTGGGGGACACCACTTGTCACTGGACACCAACTGGATTTAACTCCATTTATCACCACTCTCTGGGTACGGCCATCCAACCAGTTTTTTACCCAGCGAAGGGTACACCTGTCCAGGCCACGAGCAGCCAGTTTCTCCAGTAGAATGCTATGGGAAACGGTGTCAAAAGCCTTGCAAAAGTCCAGGTAGACAACATCCACAGCTTTTCCTTCATCCACTAAGCGGGTCACCTCATCATAGAAGGAGATCAGGTTTGACAGGCATGACCTGCCTTTCACAAACCCATGCTGACTGGGCCTGATCACCTTGTTCTCCTGCATGTGCCGTGTGATGGCACTGAGGATGATCTGTTCCATGACCTTCCCAGGCACCGATGTCAGACTGACTGGCCTGTAGTTCCCCGGATCCTCCTTCCGGCCCTTCTTATGGATGGGTGTCACATTTGCCAACCTCCAGTCGGCTGGGACCTCCCCGGTTATCCAGGACTGTTCATAAATGATGCAGAGTGGCCTGGTGAGCACTTCCGCCAGCTCCTTCAGTACCCTTGGATGGATCCCATCCGGCCCCATAGATTTGTGCACCTCCAGGTGCTGAAGCAGGTCCCTCACCATTTCCCTTTGGATTACAGGGGCTTCATTCTGCTCCCCATCCCTGTATTCTAGCTCAGGGGTTAGGGAACTCAAGGAACAACTGGTCCTACTGCTGAAGACTGAGGCAAAGACGGCATTAAGTACCTCAGCCTTATCCTCGTCCTTAGTCAATACGTTACCAGCCTGGTCTACTAGAGGACAGAGATTATCCTTAGTCCTCTTTTTATTGCCAATATATTTATAGAAACTTTTTTTGTTGTCCTTGACAACAGAAGCCAGGTTTAGTTCTAGCTGGGCTTTGGCCTTCCTAATTTTTTCCCTACATAGCTTCACTACCTCTTTGTAGTCCTCCTGAGTGGCCTGCCCTTCTTTCCAAAGGCCATATATCCTCTTTTTTTCCCTAAGCTGCAGCACTAGCTCCCTGCTTAGCCAGGCCGGTCTTTTTCCCCGACGGCTTGTCTTCCGGCACATGGGGACAGCCTGCTCCTGCGACTTTAGGACTTCCTTCTTGAAAAACATCCAGGCTTCCTGGGCTCCTTTGCCTTGGAGGACTGCCTCCCAGGGGACTTTTTCAACCAGGCTCCTGAAGAGCACAAAGTCCGCCCTCCGGAAGTCCAAGGTGGCAGTTCTGCTGACCCCCTTCCTTGCTTCTCCCAGAATTGAGAACTCTATCATTTCGTGGTCACTGTTGCCAAGACGGCCTCCGACCATCACATCCCCCACAAGACCTTCCCTGTTGACAAACAACAGATCCAGCAGGGCACTTTCCCTAGTTGGCTCTTTCACTAACTGTGTTAAGAAGTTATCCCCAGTACCTTCCAGGAACTTTCTAGACTGTTCCCTCCCTGCTGTATTGTATTCCCAGCAGATGTCCGGCAAATTGAAGTCACCCACGAGGACTAGAGCTCGCGACCTTGAGACTTCTCCCAGCCGTTTATAGAATATTTCATCTGCCTCCTCATCCTGGTTGGGCGGTCTATAACAGACTCCTACTACAATATCTGCCTTGTTAGCCCTCCCCCTGATCTTTACCCATAAACACTCAATCCCATTATCACCATCTTCTAATTCAAAGCATCCTTTGCTTACCATTGGTTGTCACTACAAGATGGAGATCTGGGAAAGGCCAGCTAGACCAGAAGTCCAGCTGTCTGTCCATTTAAGCCTATGGAAATGTTACAACCCTCTCAAATACAAAGAGGAAGGCTTATCCTCCTTCGTCCCATTGATATGATGAGGAAAAACCAGATCACTGCTGGTAATTCATAATAAAATTGAATTAAAATTCATTATTAGAAATTCATATCTGCACGTAAATAATCAAGCTGCAAGGATCCTTTAGGAGGGAATGTGTTTTCATTTTTTGTCTTGCACTCAAGCATGATTTTTCAATCACCTTTTCTCAAATACCGTACATCACATACTGGAATGGAAGCTGTCAGCCCCTTCCATGCGTGTGAGCTCCCTGAGGACACCAGATATCGATTTTGTTAAAGAAATTAGTACAAGAAAGAAAAAACTTGTTGTTTCTCTTTCTGCTCTTCATTCCATCTGCTGAGACAAGGGGCACAAGCTCTGTTTCTGTCTACTTATAGTTGCCAACCCAGGAGCAGATATCTGGGTTAATGACCGAGTACTGGGTGACTTGGATCACTGATGTAGCTAGAAAGGTGTTTCTTATTTTCCCATTTTTAAAGACTCTATGTCAATCCATCCTGGGTTTCCCAGATGCCAGAAACCCATTCCTTCTTCACTTTTGGGAGCAGAATCAACAGTGCCAGGGGGCTGTTAAGGGGGATGGGGCAGGGCTGATGAGCAAAATCAAACAGTCATGATATGGACTGGAAAATGTCCATAACAGCATAGCCTGCAGCACTCCCATGAGTGCATTACCTGCCAGATACGTTTAATTTTCTTTTTGAAAGAATTTCTTGGAGCATTTCTTAATGCCACAGAGTGCCTTCACTGTAGTTCTGTTAATAGGACTGCAAAGACCAATAATGAGCTATTTAGTTTTATTCTGTTTCCATGGTGGAAATGCTCGGTCACGCTCCCTTAAACAACATTTTGAGAAGCTGGATTAAATATGAGATCTGCTATTATTCACAAAATTATTGTGGCGGTGAGAGGGGCAGGCTGATCGAAGGAGTAAGGAAAGACAATATCAGGTAATGAAGAATGCATTGTAGAGCATCAGCTAAGGAAGGTTCGCTTCTATGCAGACATTTTATTTGCTTTCATCTAATATTGCTCATACAGAACTTGCATCTGTTGATAATTCAGGCTGCCAGACATTTCCTTTTGTATTGCAATTCCTTGGAGCTTTAAAAGGTATAAAAACCTCAAAATTTTCTAAGTTCCTTTCATAAACCTCAATTAATCCTCTTGCAGTTCCTTGAATATATGACAAAGAAAAATATGTGTATATCGCTAGTTTGTGTTCTGACTGAATAACAAATAACATCACTAATGAAAATCAGTGGTATTTAGTAGTTCCCATTTGTTAATCACCGAATCTTTAGCTAGCTGGTAACCATTGAGTTATGTGTGTCAAGAAAGCCTTATCTTTCAGTTTATAGAATAAAATTTCACAAAAGGTAGTCCTGGGTTTTTTAAAGTATAGCTATTTCACAGTGAGATTTATATTTGTGACTGTTTTCCCGTGAGAGTTTAGCTGGGGAAGCTGACAGAGAGTACTGAGCGTCAGTAAAGAGATGCTGGGGAGAAAACCAGGGAATTCGAAGGGACACATGGTGTGGGCAAAGGTGCTGGGCAAGACAGTGTCATAGCTGGTGTTGGCCCAGTACAAGGAGTTACATCAATGCTTACTTGCTCAGGGAAAAATACCTTAGCCCTGATTACCAAAATGTATCTCTGTGGCTGTTGAAAACTGAAGTCAGCATTAACAATTTTTGTGTAGATGAAGAGCAGAGAGAAGAATGAGCTATTCCAGAGGCAGACATTTTAATTTACATTTCATTAAGAGGCTGGGAGATAGCAGGCCTACTAAAAGGTGGGCAAAGTGCAAGACTGGTATGAACCGCTCTAAATCACACCTCCCTTTCCCAGCTAAACTGCCTAAATAGAGACTACTTTGCTGTCTGAGCTGCTTTCTAGCCAAAGCCAGGTTTAATCTCTATCAGAGCACTACCAGCGGTCTGCCAGAAATACCTAGAAAACCTAGAAAAGACTCTTAATATGTGTTTTCCCTGTCTGCTTTTGCTCCTGTAGCTTTTGCAGACTCAGGTTTCATTCCCGAGCTCGCACTCATCACCAGTGCACGCAGCTGTCAGCACACGCGGGTTTAAGGCTGCTCTGTGCCGCTGCAAGTGCATTTCCCTGGTAGATCATGAGTGACCAGGGACCCCTGTCAGTGCTGTGCTAGCATGACACCTGGGTTATTCCCTTCTTGCCTGTGTAGGGATGAAAATGCCAGCAGAAAGATTGGTGAATATACCTGCAGTTTGCTCTAGATAAATGAAGAATCTAAAGGTACCGCATAACCCTGAGTGGCAGACCTTGGTATGTGCAGCCTAAGTTGAATCGCTTATGACAATGAATTGTCAAAGGGCCTGATTGTGTGTGACATCGGCAAGGGGAAGGACAAATAAGTTTGCTCATCTGTGTTCAAACTCATGGCAAGGCATATATGGGCTGCTGAAAACTCAGCTAGCTGAGACTGTCGGAAGAGCATAGCAGTGTTATTTCTGGCGTTCTCCGACAAGAAACTGATGCAAACTGACAAGCGCTGTGTTTGCCTGTAAGGGCTGATATCTCCAGGGATTTTAGTCAGCTTAAGTGAGCTCTTCTCCACATATTTGCATCACTGTCCTACGTCTTACTTAGGGAGCATTGGGACACAAATTGAAGAGGTGGGTTTATTAATGATAGTTATCTCTAATGCTTCTGTGGGAAACTTACACTAGCAGAACATGAAAAGTGAGATGTTGCTCTCTGAGTATCAGAAGGTGCAGCCATTACTTGGCCTCTTGTGAAGGTGATTAAATGTGTCTGTAATTATGGGAACCAGAATAGAAGTCTCTGGCAGTAAAACTGTGGTGCAGGCCTGCTGTACAGTGGTCCCCACAGCCCTGACCCAGCACACACCCCAGCCAAATACTGATTTCCTGTGAAGGTAAAACCTGCATATGCACTGTCCACTGGCACAGAACAGTTTCCTCTGAAAAAAAGGCAGAGGATGGAGGAAAGAAAGCAGTAGTGCTATCTGGACTGTATGGGCAGAGACATCTGGACTATGGTTGAAAGTACAGCAAAGCACACCTACCTCATAATCTAGTCAGAGCCTTAGGTCACCTGTCAACAATCTGTGATGCACATGCCTCAGTCACTTCAGCAGAAAAGCAGTGACTGCAGCAAGAAAATTGAACTACAGAGACGCTGAGAAATGTCATTCATCAATCAACAGAGGTGGTGAAGATAAAGGCAACTGAATATACTCATTTTTTCTGGGAGCAGCTTCTTCTGCTGTATTATCAGACCTTCTGCTGTCTGTGAAATATTTTTAACAGTGATCAAGAACGCTAAATAACAAATCCTGTCCTTAACCAGGTGAAACTACTTTAAGGTATCATTCACTGTTCTGTGGATCTGGGGTTCACCATATCATCTGATACCTCTGAAAATAAAAATGGTGGGGTGTTAATACATGGTGACTGCACAGGGGACATTTTTGTCAATCTGTTTGGAGCAGGTAGAGAGGATCAGATGCAGATTGCGGTCAGAGGAAGACTTACGGTATTTGTTGCAGTGCTCACCAACTACTGCAAAGCTCTTTCTGAGAGGGCCTTGGTGTAGTCCGGTGTCCTGTCTATGGTCCACACTCATGTGTTCATTCTTCACGGTTCACAGACAGCAACACACTTTTTCACAGTTGCCGTACTCAATTTAGTCAGGGCTGCTTGTCTAAGGAAGAGATTTTTGTGGCTGAAACAGTGGCTGCACAGACCCCACAGATCAGGTGGCTCAAAAAGAGTCACAAGAGTACAAGTCTTACAAAGAGTGGCAGAAGGAACTGGGGTTGTTTAGCCTGGAGAAAAGGAGGCTGTGTGGAGACCTTATCGCTCTCTACAACTACCTGAAAGGAGGTTGTAGAGAGGTGGGGGTTGGTCTCAGCTCCCAAGTAACAAGTAATAGAACAAGAGTAAACAGCCCCAAGATGTGCCTTGGGGAGGTTTAGATTGGATATTAGGAAAAAATTCTTCACTGAAAGGATTGTCAAGCATTGGAACAGGCTGCCCAGGAGGGAAATGATTGAGTCACCATCCCTGGAGTTAAAACACGGGTAGATGTGGTGCTTAGGGACATGGTTTAGTGGTAATTTGGCAGTGTTAGGTTAACAGTCGGACTTGGTGATCTTAAAGGTCTCTTCCAACCAAAACAATTCTATGAAAAAAGAAGTAAGAATGGCCCATTAACATGCAAGACTCAAATCTGTATTTCTCAGAAAAGGTGAGAAGACAGCTGCCCAAAAATTCTGTACAGAACTCGGCAAAGTAAAATGTCCTTGAGTTGTCAAATAGGTACAAAATTCAGCTTCAAATGATTGAGGCACAATTTTCATTTGTCGCCTTCTCTTCAGCACTTTTATACCAAATTATATCTAAAGAAAGTGTGAATCCAGTTCCTTACCTAGGAAGCATAGAGTATTTTGAACAGTGATGCTGTAAAAAGTTGTCATGGTTTAACCCCAGCTGGCAACGAAGCACCACGCAGCTGCTTGCTCAGTCTCCCCAGTGGTATGGGGGAAAGAACTGGAAGAGTAAATGTGAGAAAACTTGTGAGTTGAGATAAAGACAGTTTAATAGATAATTCAAAAGCTGCGTACACAAGCAAAGCAAAAAGGGAAATTTATTCACTATTTCCCATCGGCAGGCAGGTGTTCAGCCAGCTCCAGGAAAGCAGGGCTCCATCATGAGTAACAGTTACTTGGGAAGACAAAATGCCATAACTCCAAACATTGACCCCCTCCTTTCTTTCTTCTTCCCCCAGCTTTACATGCTGAGCATGATGTCACATGGTATGGAATATCCCTCTAGTCAGTTGGGGTCAGCTATTCTGGCTGTATCCCCTCCCAGCTTCTTGTGCACTCCCAGCCTACTCGCTGGTGGGGCGGTGTGAGAGGCAGAAAAGGCCTTGACTCTCTGTGAGCACTGCTCAGCACTAACTAAAACCTCCCTGTGTTATCAATGCTCTTTTCTTTTTTTTTCAGCAAAATTCAAAACATAGTCCCATACTCGCTGCCATGAAGAAAATTAACTCTGTCCTAGCCGAAACCAGCACAAATGAAAAAAATAAAATTCAGAGACATCTCTCAGCCTAGTACAACAATGTGTTTCAAGTTTTGTTCACCGTTGTCAAATGCAGCCCTTCTAATAACCTTATTGGCTGGCTGAATTTCACAAAACTCCACACTGGAAACTTTCATATGGAAAATCAGACTCGTAGTTTAAAATGTACTTACATCCTTGCACATGCTTATGTGAGATTTGGCATGTACAAGCAAAGACACTAACAGATTTCACTGTAAAGTGGTTAGAATGGCCTTCTCAAAATTCTGTCCTACTTTTGGTTGTTGTGGAAAATGAGAGAAAACAACAGCAAGGACATCCCTGCAGTGGGAGGAGAAAATTTGCAGGTTTGTTTAGCCACTACGTAACTCCAGTTTTACACTTTTCAACAATAAAGATGTCAGTGAGGCTTCAGAAGTCAAATGTTAGACTACTAAAAGGGGCCACAAATGAAGTCTTGTCCACATGCAAGTGAATAGTAAAACTCCAGTTCATCATCTACTTTCTGAGGAGAAAAGTGCTTCCAGTCACCCAGTAAAATGCTCATGGTTTGCTTTGACTGCCATTTTGTCTCTAACTGTTGGACATTTCTAATGTCATTACTTGATATCTAACCATTTTGAGGATTCACATCCAGATCCAGTCCTGATCAACATCAACTAGAGTTGGCCCAGGCTCCAGGTTGTCTTGAATTCAAAGTAAATTGGTTACTATTCATTCCCTGCTTCTGCACAAATTGAAATAGTTTTTATAAATATTGCCTTTTGTGATTGGCTTATTTGTCCCAGTTGAAATTGCTGTTATTTGAAATTAAATGGTTATTTATTCCCCTCATTCATGTATCATGAAATAATTCAATTTGAGTGCTCAGACTTCGTCTAAAGGTAATGTTAGCCCAATGACATTTTGATGATCATGATGTTTAAAATTTGCTTTTTACTTGTCATATAGCAGAAGTTTTCATTAGTGTGCACACAGAAATGTAGGCGTATATTTCACATTGGAGTT
The DNA here is from genome assembly GCA_017639485.1 of Pluvialis apricaria. Classification (NCBI taxonomy): domain Eukaryota; kingdom Metazoa; phylum Chordata; class Aves; order Charadriiformes; family Charadriidae; genus Pluvialis; species Pluvialis apricaria. Next base: position 172,829,672 of record CM030007.1, on the reverse strand, counting down.
AAAAAACCCTTTTTAAAAAAAATATGAATCATTGTTAAAAAAGATAGAATGTCACACATGAGATAAAACTAATTTGTATATGCAGATACCAATACAAAGCATTTTCAGAAAAGCTGAATTATTAATTAAAAAATCCCAGAAAAAATGAACACAATCCTTCTTTTCCCTTATGATAGATATACAACAAGTTGACCACAGGGATGAAATAGGATGCCCTTTCTTGGGGAATTCACACAAATTTCCAGGGACATGACCAATTGACACAAGATTTTATGCAGTTCCTTAAATAGTTTTAGATTGTTTTAAGTCCTTCTAACAATGTTATCTAAAAGCAAAACATCAAAACAAAACATTAAAACTATTAATAAATTTTCATCCTCCTTGTTTTATCTACCTCTAAAAAGGGAAATAGACTTTTTAACTAGAAAGGGGAAAACAGTGAAACTAATGATGCATAACATGCCAAACAGACCAAACATTACAGGAACTACTTTTTTAGTAATCACCGCTTCCAGTAATTGTAGGTATTATTGGTAACAGTAAGTACTCTTTTTTAATCGGACATAAGAGCTGACATTGCTATTTCAAGCACTTCTTAAAATTGCTCCCCTATTCCATTTTATTTTTAGTGTAGGCAAATAAAAAACATTAGGACGTAATAATTTACTAGCAGCTCCTGCAGCCACAGGATATCACGGATGATTTCAGGTCTCGCAGGATCTCCTGCCCCACTTCTGGTCACTGTTGACTTCCACATGTGTGGACTGCTTATCACATCTCATATGCCACTGCTCTCTATTTCTGGGGAATCCTTTACTGAATTCTCTTAAAATCTTATCCTTAAAGTCTGCAGTGTTACTCTTTCTGCCCACATGCCTTTTTCTTCTGTTGTCCTCTTTCATATCTTTTTTTTCCTAATTCTGTGTAGTCCCTTATGTCTACCTCAATTATCATCTGTTTTCCTTTTTACAAACAGGACAAACTGTTCTTGCGTGGTGGTGTGTCTGGTGAGATTCAGGTTCAAAGCATGGGCCTCCCATTGCTGTGGCTGTTTGACTCAATTCTTCTTGAGAGGCAAAATTTTAGGCGTGCAAACTTTGTTGGAATATTTCCTCCTGATTTTAAAAGGACTAAGACTTCCTCCATAAGCTGTGGTAATAAAGCACCAGGCACCTATATTTTGGTTAAAATAACTCTCTTCAAGCTGTTGTGGCCCCATGAAAAGGAATAAAGGAACAGAGAAACAAAAGGACTAAGTGATATTCAAAATTAAAGAGGATTGTTCTAAGAGGTATTTCTAACACTCACAGAACCACCTCTACACTCAAAGGTAAAAAAAATAATCCTTTAGAAGGTGACTTGTAGGTTACAAAAAGCACAGACATGGACTGACAATTGAATAGATGTTGGTTTTATTAAATCTTTACTATTTTACTGCAGAAATGTAATTACCAGAACATCTAACAAATCTTTACTTGCTGGAGTTATTGATGATTAACAAGATCAATTTCCTGATTCTACACAGCAGATACCAGAAGAAAAATCATCTGAAAATTTATGTCCCAACAAAACCTGTAATTGCTGAAGCTACAAGTAAAACTCTTCCAATGTTTTTCCCTCCTCTGTTGTCCCCATGTGATGTCTGCCCAGGGTGATATCTTCTTAGGAATGTGATACAGTCCCCATACTGATGCCTTTGGTGAAGTCACTTGCTGTGAGACCATAACAGGGCCTAAAACATCCAGCCCTGTTTAGATTAGGGTGACAAGAGACAAGGCTCACAGTGAATTGCTGTGCTATAAGATGAAGTCGAATGGCATATTTTGACCAGACAACATGGTGACTGCGTATCACTGAAAACCTGAAATAAAAGTACATGAGCCATAAAAATAATGGAAACTCTTAATTTTCCTTCTTTGACCCTTTCCTTGCAGGCCAGCGGCATGGTTGGTTGGGAGTACAGTAATTACGCTGCTGAACAAAAGCCATGTGTTATTATGCATGGATAGGTGTTCTGCCTTATCCTTGCATCATAGTCCTGTCTGATAGATGCCTGTGTGCAGCACGTGTATGGCAGGATTGTATTGGATCAGTTTACACTACTGTCCTTCCTCCCAGTGTGTGTTCTGGACATTCAGAGGGGCAAATTTCTCTCTGTACCAAGGAGTAATGCAAGATTTACCAAACAGTGAAGTCTCATTTAAGATCTATTTAGAGGTGGTAAATAAAACTTAAACATTTTGCAGACCTTTTACTGGCCTTGCACAGAGACATGAACCTCACCCTGAGGCTGTGGTTTGGCAATACATTAAATCTGACTTTAGAGCTCCTGGCACCAGACCAAAAAAAGCTGAGTTGAAGTATTGATCTTACTGTGACAGTTCAAATGCAATAAAAAATGCTAACATTGTGGCAGGCTTCCTGTGAGATAAGGGACATCTTTCCATACCATCCTAACTTGAGGTTTCGTCAGCCCTAAGCAGATCTATCTAACCCAAGCAGGTAGCAAACTCCAGTGCCGTGTGAGTGTGATGTTATGATTCCTCACCATGGCTTGCGCGTAACTAGGCAAAACTGCAGTGCTTTGCTAGACCTGATTCAGGTCAGGTGGGGACAAAGCCCAGTTTTAGTTTAATGACTGCAGAAACGTTGCCTAAGTAAAAGATTTGAAGGTGCCAAGTGCACTTGTAAGTCTGAACACCTCCCCCAACAATGGAAAAAAAAAACCCAGAAAATATAACTCATTTATGGGTACTGAAAGACAGAATGATCTAATTTATAAGATAGGAACAGATCAGATTGTTCTACCTCTTCCCCTGACTTTTTATGGAAAGGTACAGTCAAGCTGCAAACTAGGGTTTTGTTTAGGAACACTTTCTCTGTTTTGAGTTGGAGAGAAAGAATCCTGGGTTGTGCCCAGCTACCAGCTACAATTTTTCACAGAATAAAACAAACCACAGAGCCCTTCCTTTTGGTTTTTTTTTTTTTTTTCCCAAGGCAGAAATGATGTCTGCTACTAAATTCTGTGGCAGGTGATGATGGGAGGGTGAAAGGGAAAATCCTTTTTCATTCATTCTTCATCTATTTTCAATTACTTCTGCTCAGAAACAGGGAAGAAAATCATCCATCAACAAAGGTAAACCATTTGTGCAGCATTTCTAGTGATCACTGTATTACTGTTTATATAGCAAAACATCTTCAATGATGGTTAAGTCGTATCAGTTATCTGGAAATGCATAAGAACAACTGAATGACAGATCAATATAGAGTATTTTAGCTGTTTACAGGAGATGCCCTAATGATGTCCATTCCAGCTCCACTGAATGATTTTCAGCGTGTAGTAGTATTCCCCATTTTCTGTATAAAGAATTTATCTAAAACCTGAAGGTTAAGTGAATTTTAAGTGCTGCCACTCTGCAGAACCTTAGTCAGCACATTTTTCTGAGCTCGTGAATTTTCCTGCAGCTGATATTCCACAATTCAGATTTGAACCCAAACTTTGCCAGGGTTCATTCACAGCTGAGGTTTACATTTCAGCCTGGCTCTCATCTATAGTGTTTCTACGCATTTCTTTCACAGCACTATTAGCAAAACATGAATAAAGCATTCTGCAATGAATGAAGTGATTTTATTTCATTGACATAAATGGAGGTATTTGTTGGAATGATGAGGTGGTGTTCACAATCCTAAATATGACAATGGCTGTACTATCACACATTAGACAATGTCTTCACAGTGTGAGATTTCCAGCTCCTGCCACCTTCGCCACGTCATATTTTGTCAGAAATTGCCCTGTTGGTAGCTGAGCTTTTTAAGCAGTATCCTTCACCTCAAATGGCGTGAGTGAAATACCACTTGATATAATGAGACCTGAACGGTGTCTGAAGGTCTTGGTCCAACAACAGGAACCTGTCTCCTGGAAGGGTTCTGCAAGACATTGCTGCCATCCTGGCAGATGGAAAGAGATGCCTATAGTCTCACACTGAGTTGTGCCACCTTGCTGGTGTCTGATTGGCCTGGCTGGTCATATACAGGCATTTTATCTTCATTTTCAGGTATCGTGGAGCAGGTCTATCAACTCTATGCCTGAAGTAATCATATTTAAATTTTGTTTTCAAGGTGACAGCCCACTGCTGGGCTGCCTAATCCCAAATCCTACATTAACCAAGTTGTGTTTGTAATCAGGTCCAAACCCATTCTTTTAGCCTTCCTGTGTCCAAACTGCTGAATAAGATACCTTCAGTCAGGTTTCAACACAAACACCTTAGTATTATGCTAAAGCAATGCAAACTAACAGAGCTTTCCCTTTCTGCTCTAACATAGTATGTATGCCTAATATTAGGTGAATATTAAAAGAAACTGAAAGTCAACTGGAAATTTTTAGCCACTAGCTTCAAGGGCTTTGGTGACATGGAAATTTGATGCTAGTTTAACCCCATCTCAGTCCAGATGTGAACTGGGAAGAGACCCGTTTATTTGGATCACCACAAGCTGTTTTACCTTGTCATAGGTGAAATAAATATGATGGCATGTGTGTACATTCTTAAATACAAACTGGATTAGATTCAGATCTTTTTTGTCCTTTGCACAAAGGAGCTGGGATGTGTGGATGCTTCCTGAAATGTGGGACAAGGCCTGAAAGGCAAGACTCCAAGGACTGTCCAATTGATAAACGCGGATGTGCTGGAACTTGTAAGCCGCAAACCTTGGGAGGACAAAGAGGGTAACAGAAAACTACCAACAGAATGTTGACTGATGAGCCATACCGAGATAAGATGTAACAAGTTGTGGAATGAAGGCTTAACTGCTGATTGTGGAAACTTACTTAAAGTGTCCTGTGTTTGTTACTAATCAATCAGGGGTTGCTGAATAGGCAGTGTTTAGCTTTAAGAACCAATCTGTTTGAAACACGCAGCTAATGAAAACATATATAAACACATAATTGTGTACAATAAATCGACATTTTGCTTGCATCAAGCTGTGTCCCGTCTCTCAGTCGCAGCACTGAAAGAAATTACATTTTAAAGTAACTAGAATTTTTGTTTCTGATTTAACCTTTAGCTTTTGCTGACAACTCTCACATTTCCTCTAAGATGAGAGTGTAAATTTTTGAACTTCAAATGTTCACCAAAAGTTTTCATTCTTGTTACATGAAGTCAATTTGTTTGTTTTTAAGTAAGTACAATTTCTGCCAAGGTTTGAGATTAATGTGATATCCCCTCTTCAACAACAGACAATATGAAATATTGTGAAATTTCCTAACTTCACGAACTTCTCTTAAAGTAGGTGAACCTGATTCAGACCTCATTTCTTGTCTGTGAAAACAAAAAATGACTGAGCTACAACATTAAATGTCTCTTGTTTATTGTTTACTGGTTGGGTTTATTCAAGTAGAAAGACAATTTCCATGGTAGCCCACTATCTCAGCTGTTCATTACTTTGGCAGTCACATTCCTCTTCATTTGATGTTTTCTTAGTTTAGTTTAGTCCAGAGGCTTTCTTTTATTTTTGTTTTCAGCAAAGTCCTTTTTTTTTTTCTACCTTAATAAAAAAAATTAAAAAATCTATTTCTTCGAAATATAGGTATATTCCAATTGCAAACTAACTAGCTGGTGTCTGAAACAAAGGTTATCTTTGTGTAAGTTATTTTGTAATTTTTCCATGTCCTAACAGATTAATGGGAAAAAATTTGAGGGAAGTCGATTCAGTAATTCTGACTCTAAAAGCACTCAAAGTTTTCATGCCTTTTCAGCACCAGCAGGAATTTCCATTAGAAGTTTGTTCTTGGTACTGGCACAACTTTTTCCCACTTAAGGCAACAATGGCATTTAATAGTAGCTGTTTGAAGTGTACTGTTAGTAACTGCTTGAAGTTTACTGTTATCCTTATTTTCAAGAACTTTAGAAAGACAACACAATTTACAGCACCTTCAGAAAATGGAAGCATGGCTACAATGGGAGAAAAAAAAGGCCTTTCATTGCAGTGAAATCCAAATAGGTGAAATGCTTATACAGAAAATACCATTTCAGCCAGGCAGTGTTAAGACTAGAGTTCAGAACCTCATATCACTTTCATCTTCTCTCTCTTAATGACAGTTTTTATGGAGTCAACTGCAAAACCAGCCATATTCTCCTTTGCAGGAATAGAGGAGAGTCCTTTGGTCAGTACTACTGTCTTTCAGAGACCAGACAAACTACAGTGTTGCAAAGGGATGCATAGGGATACGCAGAGAGGGCCTGGGGAGGAGTCACCTGAATGCTAGCAAAATGCATTGTTACATGTCTAGTAGAAAGGGTAGGGATTCATGTTTTCCTTTACACTGTATAAGTGGCAGACATTCATCTACCCTGTTTTTATGTGCTCTGGTCAATGGAAGGAGATTAACATCTGTTTTACTATGTATACCTGTCTCAAAATGGGATATAACTCCCTCTGTGTCTCTCCATGACTAAGGAACTTGAAATTAGTTTTGACTGTGTGACAAACTCTGTAACAGCTGAAGTTGAATAGTGTAGAAATGGTATGAAACAGGGAATGCCTGATGCATGGCATTCAAATCTCAGCAGCTCAATGAAGCCATCTAAAAGTGTTGTTCCTAACAGCTCCTGACCTCTGATAGAAAGGCTAGGAGAGGAAAATAAGAAAATTAGAAGAGTATATTAATTTTGAAGGCCAATATTGCTGGTTACTATAGACAACAATTATTTTTTAATGTTATCACTTAGAAAGAATGAGCTAAGGTCTAATACGCAAGTAGAAAATATACGGGCACAAAAGAAGAGAACAGAGGCATTTGAGAAGCTGAAAATTGAACAGAAGAAGTCAGATTGATTTAATTTTTGGCTGCTCACAGACAAAATTCTCTTGCCAATGTTCACCTGTCTCTTGTGCTAAACCTGAAAAGTACAGATCTCTTGCATCTGTCTGTCTTGTTATGAAGTCATGCTCATTTGCCTAGTTTGATGAAAAATGACATACCATAGCCATTATCCACACAGCTATTTAAATTTAAAAGCTATTGCCACTTAAGATTTAGTCATGTTGAAGTTTAACCAACATGAGTGAATCCAATCTAAAACATTTTGCGCATCTCCAAGCTCTATGCTTCGTCCATACGTAACAGAAAGATACTTTAGGGGTATTTTTCTAAGTAAACATCTTGATAAATTACTTTATTACTGTGGAAGTAAGTCAGATTGCCCTGTGATTTCAGTAAAAAACCAGAAAGTATTAATTGATACATGCTCACCAATGCACAAGTACCCTTTTGAACACCATTAAAATCATCAATATTTAAAAAAAAATGCAGGGGCTATCACACTAAAGCAGATATTCTTTAGTCCAGTTGTGCAACTCAGTGGCAGTACAATGAATTTTTGGGTTATAGTCCCAGTGCTGTAAAAAGTCTTGCCACAGATTTAACCTGACTGTGTATATTTCACAAATGATATGCAAAAACACTTCAGAAGATTTAGGCAGTATCTTTTTTTTACTGGTAATGCAAAGGAATGAAATATGTGAAGAAAAGCAGATAGACTTTCTATTTCCTGGTAAAATATTGGCACAAGGATTCACCCTTAAGGCAGTAGTATTGTTAATGTGGACCTAACAGGACCATTTCCATTCCAACAGTAACATTCTTCATTTTCATCATAATTTAAAATGTCCAACCTCATTACTAGTGTATTTTTTTAATATTTTTTATTGTATTATGAGATGAAAACAGTCTTTCCTCTCCTGTTTGGTTTCTTTCATTTTTTTGAGTGGGAAGCTGTGCGCTTTGGAAGAGATGACAGTATTTTCTTGGCTGAGTTTGTACACCTAAGTGTCATGGTGTCTTGAATTATCTTCCTCTTCACAACAATGAAAACATTTCCAGTTTCTGCTGACAATGCCCTTTCTGTCAGAAGGCTGATTATTATGACATCACTTCTTGAAAAAACGGAATGGGCACCAAGCCTTTATATACATATCAAATAAACGCTTTTACCCTTGTATTGTCCTCAGGTAGTAGGCAATGTTTTTCTTTAGATCACTATTTCTTTTACAGCAACCTAATAATGGTTGTATTTATTGGTGGTTTTGGTAAACAACCGAAATGGAGGGGAAAGTTCTTGATTTTCCATCTCATTCCTATTCTTTATTTCTGTATAGTGGATGTGTGTTTGTATGCGTGGTGTGTCATGGATTGGTTCACTTCTGAACACTGCAGTATGTTCACTGCAGAGGTTTCTCAATACTGGGAATGCTCTCGGCTGCCTGGGCAGGTTACACTGAATGCCTGCACTTGCCAACATTTTTGTACTGATTGCTTCTAGGGTGCTTTAACTATGTCAGTATACAGTCATGTCAAGGGATAAGTCTTCCACTTTCAGATCTATCCCCAAACCTCAAAACCATAAAACAGTCCCTGTAACTTCCATCCCAGTATCAACATTCTGGATTAAAACCAACACTGCTCCAACTTGTCATTGGATTCTCACAGACTTTTTCAGTACATTATTCACTGTTTGAAACCAAAGCAAAAGCAAGATGCTCCTAGGACTTAAACAGCAAAAACCCTTAAGATGTGATGAAGAAGAACTTTTGAAAATGTCAAAGCTTGAGAGTGACTTCCTTTTTAAATTTCATGTCATAAACTTAAGGGACATGACTTACGTAGGTAAGCTTTTCTAAGGTAATAATTAGTATCTTTCGCTCAAATTTTTGCTTATTTAAAGGTGATCACCACATACTTTTCTCCACCTCAAAAGGTACAGAGTTTTCTCATTATCTATTCACTTGCTTATTTTTATTTTTTTTCTTTTCTTTTTTTTTTTTCAGAAACCTCAATACCTATATAATTTTGTGTAGAAATGTGGCCTCTTGTAGGAGAGAAGAAATATTCATATACCAATATCCGCTGCAGGAATGTGTTTGGTTTTCAAATTTCAGCTTATAGCTAGGTTCAAAATGATAGATGTTAAAAAGTACACCAGATCCTTGATCAACATCCTATCAAAATCAGTCAAAATCTTCCTCAAAGCTCTGATCTGCTTTTGGATCAACTCCCATTAAAATTAAAATTTAAAAGCAATTGTGATTCTGAGGATTATTTAGGAGCAAATCTTGCTTTCTTGTATTAGAAGTCAAGCTCAATAAGGAAAGGAGAACTCATTTAGCTAATTTATTGCCCAATAGGTGTTTTGATAATGCTGGTGTTTGATTGTCTGGATTTGCAGAAATACACATAGTATGTTCTGGACAGGTCATAGAGTGATTTAATCCATTAAAATGTCACAGATTAAAATGAATTTGATCATCCTATTCCACAGCACACTGCACATTTATTTTCATCTGATGACTGTCCACTATTCCGTTTAGCATGACTGACTGGCATTTCATCAGGAAAGGTTAAAGACTTCACTGGGGTTATTAGAGACAGACTTGAGTTCCATTGCCAAAAAATGTGGAGTTGCACAAACACTAATATGATTCATGGCTGCTGAAATTTAATTTATACAGATCTTTCATTTACTCTTTCTCAACGGCACCATTTACGTTCAAGAAACTGTCATCACATGAATGTTCAGGAGTAAAGGTTTTCCAAAACCGCTGCTTAAAATTCCAACTCATGATCAAAGAGCAGAGTTGGGTGGAAACTGTCATGATAAAAGAGGAAAAAAAGTTCTGAAACAGAACTTAAGCTGAAAATCTGAGTGGTTTTCTCAAATCAGGAGTGTAAACCATGCATTTCAGGTCAAAGTAAAAGGACTGTTTTAGTAATTTCAAAACATTGTGGGTTTATTTCAATTTTTAACTCTCAGTATAAAGTAAGATATTTTTTAAAATGTTATTTCTCATGAAAAAATGAACTCTTCATTTTGAGAGGTCAAGATACGCTACTCTGAACTCTTCTCAAATCTTTGTTTTAAAATTTAGAACTGATATAAATTGACCCTTTTCTGCAACAATCTTTTGGTTGCTTTATGAAGAATGCATTTCTGTGTACAAAAGGTCTGAATCTCTACCTGTAGAAACATCAGATCAAACACTGGGGTATCCGACACCTGTAAAACCAGCCCATCCATTGTGAACCTGAATTACAAGCAAGAGAATTTTAAGCACCTTCTGTTTAAAACCTCAGGTCTTTAAGGACAGAGCTATGTGACCGACTAAGGAGAGTACTGATAGAGTGCGGAACTACCTAGAAAGCAGCTGGTGTGTTTCCAGGTCTGTTAGACAAGAACACCTGAAAAAAAGCTCTTTTTTTTCACCATTTCTCTTCCCTCCCTCCCACCCCCACCCCCTACCCCTCCACCCCGCCCCTGGCCCCTTCCTGGAGAGTTTCTTCATCACTGTCATATGAATGATTACACTTTAAATGTCTTGTTATTCTTGACCAAAAGGCCCTCTGGATACATCTCTGTTATCTTCCCAGGGTAGCCCTGAGGCTGGGATGATGAACAGCCATTAGTGATGGATGATTTGACGGTTGATGCTGGTTCCTGTTGACACTAAAGAAGACCACTGAAGGTGGATTTACCATTGATCAGCTTTTACACGTAAGGCTGGAGGTGAAGCAATATGTAGTCTATAATTGGCATTGGTGGGGAGGGAGATATTAATTATATTTCACAATGATTCCTGGTCTGGAGAGATTCCAGCATCTTTGTATGTGCCTCCCCACCATGCAGATAAATGAAAATACAGGTGATCTGCCAGCTCAGTCTTGGCTCATCGTAAGTCAAAATGGTGAGATTCCTAAGCTCACACAGACCTTGGTTTATAATATGAATGCCCACTGAACCCGAACTGCAGTCACATGAGAAATTCCCATGGAAATTTATCTTCTCCAATAATGATGCATCATGTTAAAGTTAGCGGTCTTGGTTATGAAAGACTTTTACTATCACACTAAATTATTATACTCTTTTTGGCACCAAATTTCTAAATGCAGACACATGACATTGACACTGACAAAGCCTTATTTTAATAACCGTGAAAAGAATTGTTGATAGAAACTGTCAATATCACATATGCCAGTGAAAGAAAAACTATCAGGACATTCCTAATTTTCTAGTATTGAGCTTTAAGCCAAGAAATGAGCTATCGCTCTGAAACAGTTTATTGTATACATGTCAGAAGTAATGCATCTCCCATTCTAACTGGAGTCCCAAAAATTTGGGAGCATTGGTGTATTTATAGAACTAATTGACAGGAGACGAATTGCTGCCGTTAACAACATGACTGACTGAAACATAGTAGTCTGACAAAAATCATTCTTATTCTTCCTTTTCAATCTAAAACTTATTCTTTTCTCTTGAGTAGAGCTGGATTCACCATATTTGACCCAATACTAAATAAGTGTCATAAATTAAACTGCATATACCTTTTAGACCTTTTGTTTATTCAAATAATGAAAATTATATATCCCTTACAGTGAAGACATTCTTCTGTCAATTCTAGCTTTCTTATAGCAACTGGCATCTAAAAACATTAGGGTAAACTCTATTCTGAGTAGATTACACTCACCAATATTAGTATATGTGAAATTATGTGTTGTGTGGATGTCTGAAATATACAAAATACTTTTAAAGCATATCTGTAGGGAAAGTATCTGATATCACCAACTTGTAAGTGATAATTACTTAATCTTTTCAAAGTAGTTTTTCTATTCAGAAGGCAAAAGTAACTTATTTAGCTCCTCTATTTAGTCCTTATATTATCTGATGCAGAGTAACTTTACCAGTATGATTATGAGCACTGATGCATCTTGATTTACAGATGAACTCAAATGTTCTGCAGACAGTCAATCTGTGAAAATTAGCATCTGAACATCAGAAAAACAACCCATAACATGCCTGCAGTCAGTCTCTAGACTTTTCTCAGGACATGCTGGATATCACTAAACTAATGGAAATTCTCACTGTCAATACAATTTAGAACTGCAGTCCTTTCTGACTGCTATCAGCTATTAATGAGCTCACTGCACTTTTTGCAGGAGTTGCAATACTCATGCTTGTGTTTGAGTCAGACTTTACATTCCCAACTCCATTTCACTCATCCCATTTTCCAGTGTGAGTTAACTGCCTGTGATATTCTTTATTCTCTCCCGCCCCATGTTGAAGATAATCTAAGCAGTAAAAGTGATGCTTCTTTTTATTCCAGAAGTAGAGACTTTTTGGTAACGGATGAGGCTGTCTTCTCAGTACTTGTTTAATGTGTATCACGGCCCTGCAGGTTCCTCCTTGGAACTGTAAATTCACTGGTCTGAAACAGTCAAATCTGGTTTTGTGTTGCCTTTAATCTATTTTTCTCTAGTTCCTTCCAGAATGGACAAGATAAATAAATTGAGGAAGATGCAGCAGACTTTGAGTGGAGTGCAAGAGCCTCCAATTTAGAATAAGAACTGGAGTGTCCCTGGGTGGTCTTTCAGCTCCTTGAGGTACATTTCAGTCATGCTTCAAAACAGCTGCGAGGCTAGACATATTGATACAAAACTGGCAAGCTTTAAGTATGGCTATAAAATGTTTACAGGCTTTCCAGATCCCATTATCATCCAAATGTCTATAATATAAGCGATGTTAGCTCTGCCTTCCACATACTCAGCACAGCTGTAGCCCAGGAGAGACAGTAGGCTTTTATACTGGATTCTTGGTGATTACTCTGGCTATTGTCCACAGACTGTGCTCTGCAGAAATCCTCTCCATTGGTAACAGGCAGCTTAGGTCAGTTTTGTCCCCTTATTCTCCTTTTTACTTTTGTCAGAGTAGATATTAGCATTTTACCCTAGACTTATTACGTCTCGGTCCTGACCTTTCTAAACAGATGGCACACCTCTAATAGCAAAATCATATTCTCTAACCCTGAGACCGAATGGTGGAGCATAGAACAAGTCTAGTTGGTTAGACTCCTTTATTCCAACAAACAGGCTGGCTTCATCCATACCTTTTACTGACCCCCACATTGTCCCTCTGATCATGTCCCTAAGCTGTTTGGGACTATGCTATTTGTCTCGGGCCAAGTCTGTTCTAGTGAAACTGCAAATAATTAAATGACACAGATGATTATGGGCCAGTGCTTGAGCCTGGCCACATTTACCTTCCTTGTGAAGATAATGTTTAGTAATTGCACAAGCAGCAAACTCAGTTTACTAGTAAATAAAGAAATCAGAACAACTGAATCCCCCTCACTCACACCCATGATGCTTTACTCATGGAAAAAAATAGTAGCTACTGCAATCATGTTTGCTATTGGAGTATCATTGTTTCAGAATTTAGGAGGAACAGCAGCGTCACTGATATATCAAACAAAGCAGAAATACAAAGTAACAAAGAATCACTCATGCCCATGGTAAACAGACATCTAACCATGCAGGAACTGCACATGAAATTATTCCGGTTAAAACATTAATGTGAGACAGATAGCAAATACCCCCAATTATTTACTCATTTCATAATCCAAATAGCTATTAACATAGTTAAAAACAGTTGATTAAAAAGATAGCACTTACTGAAGAAGATTACTTTCCAAAATTAGTTGCCATGTTTGTTTGTAATATAATATTCTTGATCCATTTTAGAAAGAAAGTGCTCTAAGGATATCGGCAAACCTCTCTTCCCCCAGCCCCTCCAGTTATTTTACTTGTCAATTTAATGGGAAATCCATATTTAAAATGTGAGAAACCCCAATTTGCCAGCAGAGTGCTGCCTCCAGAAAGAATGGGATATAGGTCCCTGATCAGTAAAGGTCTATACTAGTGGGGCTTCTAGTCTAACATTATTTTGGTGGTGCCAAATGTATCAGCCACCCATGACACTCCATTAGAACAGAATAAACTTTCACTATCAGTACTGATCTTTGCAAATATATGCTGTTGGAATTGCTCATCAGTTGATAATGAATGGATAGGAATGTCAAGCTGCTTGTTTTGACTAACACTATTGTTAGTCATAATTTGCTATTCCGGGAGAACATTTAGTAACAAAGTCACCTCCTGTTGTCTGCCCAACCTGTGCTCCATCCCGTAGCATGGTAAACATTTTGGTTCTCATCCAATAGCTGTAAACACATAGCCACTGCCATTGAGGTTAGTTGTGATAATTCAAACACATTATTAGGAGAAGGACAAGGAATTTTCAAGACATCCACTCAGACAGCCTTAGTGCAATGAGAGCTTACATGAGACCTTTCAGGACTCCCTTCAGTAAAATAGTTTTAATGGAAAAATGCATAAAAATATATTAAGCTTTCCAGTGCAAAAGATTAGTGATCTTTATGACTGCATAATTTCTACTTTAGGTCACAGTAAAATTGTCTTGTAATTTACTTTCAGCTCATGAGAAAAAGAGAAGTACTTGTATGTCTTTCTCCTGCCCATCTGCATACCACGGCACCCAAGACCTTCATGAAGTCAACTCAGTTTTTCCTGTTAGTTAAATATACTTGCGATATGACATTATGGACCCTGAATTAAAACCCTTGCTGAAAGCTTACCTGAAGTCTCTAGTTGTGTGATTCTGAATGCATGTGTATGTAGGATACAAGTGTCTCCATAAATGAGGTAGGTTTTCTTCTGTCTTTCTCAATATTGTAAAGGACAGGACATAGTTAGAAGTAAGCATTTCCAAACAAAGCAGCAAATCCCACACAGTCTTTCCAAGAGCTTATGATATAGCCTGCCCTTCACTCCATATCTCATTCCAAAATCAAGGAGACAGCTTAAGTTTTGGGAAATCAGCTGAAAACACCAGTCTTATTCCTTGTTATGATATTGTCTAGCTAGATGGACTTAGCCACTTCATATTGTCATTCTCTAATATTGTTTCATCTCCTGTCTCGTCTGTGTAGATTGTCCTATCAGTCAAATGGAATTCCCCAGCTACCAGTCTTTCTCTAGGCAGGATAATGCAAGACATATTGCATTCAATTCTAGACTGTTAAGAATGTTTACAGCTCCTGAACTATCTCAGTGCCTGTGTTTTCCATTGTTCTTCATAATGCATATATAACCTGATTTTGTCTCTTGCAGTTATGAGCATAGGTTGGCACAGAAGCCAAGCTGTTTGGGTGGAGCACTCCTGCAAAATGAATACTCTGGGAGAAACGAAGGCCCTCCAAATGTAATACATTCAATTATTTCTGTATTATGTGGTTTTATCTAGCAGATGCAGTACGATCTTCACCCATCCTGGAAACTGATTTTATCTCATTTTCTCCCTACATTATTTGTTTAAAAGATTTCTATGGTGCTCATTGTTAAAGTACTAAACACCTCTAACTTCTTTCTATTAAAAATATCTGATTCTCTCTAGATCTTGTTTTCAGTTCAGCTAGAGGATATGATGCTTGTATTTTAGTGAATTACAGGTTATGCAACTTCTCTGAATTACAGATCTCTTTCAATATTTACTATAGTATAAAATGAAGTGCTGAAAGAGGAAGACACATTGAAAATCGTTTGTTGAAGTTAAATATGCTTGATAAAGTTTCTCAGACTTCCAGAAGCACATTATTGCTTCTCATATGACTTTAGTCAAATTAAATATTTATTCTTAACTCCACAAAAATTAAATTACTAGGGCAAAAATGTGTTTAGATAAATATTTAAAAAAATACTAAGGCTGCTTCATAGGTTTTCTGATTTATGCTGAAAATTAAACCATATAATTAAGTATGATAATTCATATAGCAAATTTTGCCTTATCAGTGCAGAGGAAGTTTATCACAAGTACAAATATCTTTATTTTTGGGCTTGAACTGGTTTCAACACTTATGAATGATGTCTGAATTAGCATGCCATAGAAGCACAAGTGTAAAAGTAAAAGTAAAGTAATTACTTTCAATATTGCATGACATTTTTCTTGTAGTATATTAACATTAGTATGGATCTGGGAAGTAGATATTGCCTTTAGCAGTGTATTGTTACAGCTGCAGGAATCATGTATTCATACTCAGATCAGTATTATATGTCTGCTTAACTTTCTTTTAAAACAGTGAGGTTTTAATACAACCGTAATTTTACACAGAATAAATTTAATAATAAATAATAATAAATAAATATAATAATAATATAAAAATAATAACAATAAATTCAAATATATGCCAAAGCTAGTGAATGAAGATGAACTTCAGCAAAAGTTGAAGATTGGGCATATGTTCACGGCTTTACAGAACTGAAGCTCCTGATTTCCCAGCAAAAAATTATATAAGTCCTGACTCTCACAAGAAAATGAACCGTGTTCATTGTTACACTGAAGAATATCTGTACTTATTCATTACATAATTCAGTTGGACATTTAGGTGGTTAGGCCAGTATAAATGTGGCTTTAATTAATTTAATTACATAAACTAAAGTAAAAGGGTACATTAATACTCCATGGATTAGCAAGCTAATTAAAATTTTTAACCTCACCAGTGAAGTTTCCTGACAACTGCAGGAAAAGACATGCCTTGCAAGGAAAGCACAGTGGTGTCCTAGAACACAGCCACAGTGGGCTACTGAGTCAGGCCTCAGCTTGCTCATTTTTTTTTCCCAAAATACTGAATCTTGCTGAGCTAATGAGCAGAAATGAATGTTTCAGTAAAACTAATGATGTCCTGATCTACCCAGTCTCCTCTGAAGTGTCCCCTCCATTTCATCCTGTACCTGGGTGAGTAGTACACACTTCCCGAATGGATGAGTTCTAGATTTAAGATTTACATTTAGTGAAGCGGATGTAATTCAGGTTTAATATTTCCTAAGGGACTGATCTACCCAGATATGATACTGAAGGTATATAATACTACCCACCTCCTCCTTGAAGCCAGGCCTCTGAATGAAAGAGAGTGGGATTTTCCATTTGTGTGCAGAAATGAGGTGGGTGATGTATATCTTGGAATTCCTACTAAATCAGGGGCTGCTGCCATTGTAGGTGATGCTTTGTTGCAATTACCCATATAGTTGGTCAGCAATAGAATTTTGGTGGGGAATGGGTTACCACACCTTGCAAAATGGAGTGTCTGTCTAGATTTGGGCTTCTATATTTGTGCACCTAGAGAGTATCATGATCCAAAATGTTGATATCAGCAGAGAATAAATCTCTCAAGCATTTGGTAGGCATGATGAAGGGCTTTTCAAGATTGCAGTGGGTTTTTTTATTGCATAAAATGTTTTTAGTGCTTACTGAAGATTCTTTGAATCTACACTTTCTCTGTGTTACAATGAATTGGAGGTAAAGTTTTCCAGCTTCAAAGAGCTACTGTGAGATTGACTGCATTAGTAAGACCTTTGAGATGTATGGGAGAAGGAACTGTATGAAGTAATATTGCTATGGAGCTTGACAGAAAATATTTTCTCCCACCTATTAAGTGAAAACAACAACAAAACAGGATTATCCTTCAGAGGTATCCAAAAATTTTAAGACAAGTAACTTTTTATATTGGTCAAAAAATAGATAATATTTTGGATTGCAAAGAAAAACTGAAGTACTCTGTAAAAGAAGAGCTTTTAAAGATATTGTCTTTTAACTCTTACAAATATTTTCTTTCTTTTTTTTTTTTTTTTTTAAATCAGACTAAAATAATTGTTCTGGATTAACACAGCCACAGATAGTAACCAGAATGTATGTAATCCATCTTCTTAACATATCTAGTGACCTGAACTCTGCTAAGAATTATTGTGTAACTTATTTAAATCATGGGGGTTATTGGTGTACTTTTTAAGCATTTATGATTAAGCAGAAGCTTTAAACTTTACTAAAGCTGAAAAAAAAATGATTTAAATAACTTCTAGGCTAGAGAGTTGGGTGGAGAGGGACCTAATGAAATTCAATAAGGGCAAATGTAGGGTCCTGCACCTGGGGAGGAGTAACTCCATGCACCAGTAGAGGTTAGGGGCTGACCTGCTGGAAAGCAGCTCTGTAGAGAGAGCCTGGGAGTCTGGGTGGACAACAAGTTGACCATGAGGCAGCAATGTGCTCCTGTGGCCAAGAAGGCCAATGATCTCCTGGGGTGCATTAAGAAAAGTGTGGCCACCAGGTCGAGGGAGGTCACCCTTCCCCTCTACTCTGCCCTGGTGAGGCCACATCTGGAGTACTGTGTCCAGTTCTGGGCTCCCCAGTTCAAGAAAGACAGGGAGCTACTGGAGAGAGTCCAGCAGAGGACTATGAAGATGATCAAGGGAATGGAGCATCTCTCTTATAAGGAAAGACTGAGAGATCTAAGTCTGTTTAGCCTGGAGAAGAGAAGACTGAGAGGGGATCTCATCAATGCTTATAAGTATCTAAAGGGTGGGTGTCAAGGGGATGGGGCCTGACTCTTTTTAGTGGTGCCCAGCAACAGGACAAGGGGCAATGGGTACAAACTAGAACACAGGAAATTCCATCTCAACATGAGGAGGAACTTCTTTGAGGGTGGCAGAGCACTGAAACAGACTGCCCAGAGAGGTTGTGGAGTCTCCTTCTCTGGAGATATTCAAAGGCTGTTCAACCTGCTCTGGGTGAACCTGCTTTGGCAGAGGGGTTGGACTAGATGATCTCTGAAGGTCCCTTCCAACCCCTACCGTTCTGTGATTCTGTGATTCTGTGAAATAAACCTTCTTAATTTTCCTGGACATAATTTCCCTGTTACTACGCTCAGAAGCAATGCAACAGAGACATGTTGAATATACTTAATACTTAAGTCAAAGCCTCAAGTATTAATAAGCAAAGAACAGTGGTCAGAGGCAGTCAAAACATGCATTCTAAACAGGTAATTTATGAAAGTGTGAGCAAGGTATGCCCTTTCTGTTATTAACAGCAAGCTACCATATATGTCCTATATACTCAAGGGATACCATTATAATTCACAAATAATAGGTCTTTCCATTGATGACTTAATGTTCACAACCCATGATAATTCATGTTTTTGAATTATGTAGGAATATATAGAAACATATTTATCTGTTATTAATAATAGGTTATCAGAAATTTCTGTCTTCTTGATATCCTTATTTTATACCAAATATTAAAAATATTTTTCTAGTGATTCAATTTTTTGAATACTGTAAATTTTATTCATTTTTGCAGTTATTTTTATGACATTCTATAAGTGTCCCTTGCTTTTTAGTCTGCTTAGTGCAGATTTTGTACTGAATTTTAGGCTGGTAATATGGCTAGAAAATAGTCCCTTGCTGCCAGAATTCATTAATTGCATGTTTTAACCTTCCATGTCCCACCCACCCAAATGCAATTTGAAGGAGCAGCTACCGTTTGCATTTGTTCCCCCAAGGAAGCTGTACTAAGGTCTAATTGTCTTGATGGCTTCTTCTTATTTTTATTTTCCAGGTGTGTTTTCACTTATAGCCTATTTTCTGAACCTTGGTTCCCTAACCTGTTTTCACTGTCCGTATGTGTAGGTGTGTCAGGGCCACTACCTAACAATTTTTGAAGCAGATGATTCATTCCATTTAATTTGCTATAAAGGGAAATACTCTCAGAGATATTAAGTTCCTAATGGTTCTGCAGAACTGACCAGGTTAAGGAAAAAAATCTACCTGATTAGCATTCTGACAGAGGGAAAGACAGGAGGAGAGTCAGTCTCTACCTATTCTATCTGGCAATACATGCCTGGCCATCAAAATGCGTGCTTTGACTAGTTAAACAGCACAGTCCTAGCCCACAGCCAGCTATGGTATTCATCACCTTTTATCCAGTCAATAGGACTGATGACAATTAATTGAAGCCAGAATTCTGTAGAGGACATGGATGGAGCTGGAGACCAGATTTGGCTCTAGGCATAGGGAAAGCAATTAGAGATAGCAAGATGGCGCTTGTCTAGCTTAGTTTCCCTGTGTTATTGTAGAAATGAAGGATAAATGCTGTTGGTAAAGGAGGACCAATTTAAGGAGTGACAGCTACTACTGGTGAGGAGACAGCCTTTCCTTTGATTGCACCAAGAGTAAGAAATGTGAATATCTAGGACTGTCCCACTCCTTTTGTGTTGCAGTTCCATGACTTTCTTTTTCTTCTTTCCTTCCCAGTGTTGGAGTGTGCCAAGTGGCTGTCCAAACAACAGCAAAATCCAGGATGGACTACTCTGCTGGAAAGCTTTGGGCTAACTCAGCTGAGGGTATAGTATTGTGAAGGACTGAGAAAGAAGGAAAGGATTTAAGTGTATTGAAAGGGTTAGGAGGCATGAGTAGAACCTCAGGTTTTACGTATTCAGGGAGCTGGAGGAGTGCTATCTTGTACCCCAATTGAATTCTTCAGGAATAAATCAGAGATACAGCTTCTAACTGTTAAAGGAGAGTAGCAGGCAGACCTTCATATTGCTCTTGTTTTAATGGCCACCATGAAATCTTGATAGCCTGCATTCCCAGACGACAAGGGACTATTATTTTTAATGTTCTGTGCAGGATAAAAACTTTAAAATTTTAGCCCACTAAAGATATATTAAGATTTATTATAGGAAAGTCATTTAACTCATTTTGAAACTGTCCCAGAGGTTTAGATTCATATCCATTTCAACACTTACTACCCTTTTAAACTAGGGTCTGACATATTCATCTTGATTTCAGCAACAAAGTGTGGTTGAGACTTTGTCATTATTCATTTTTCTATGTCTGTTCCTGCTGAGGCTTGCCTAAGCATGAATGAATTTTCTTGGTTTTACCATGAATTCCCATTACTTTTGATGTTGTATCCCAGATCTGTAGCTTTGTAATAAGTGTATTTCCTCCATATATTGCTATTCTTGACATCTCTACCTGAGCCATCTGAAGGCTTGACTTGTTGGCCAAATGAAAATGAATAAAACAATGCCAATGATTCCCATGTGTAGGGATGCTGTACATCCTAGAAGGTTACTTGTCAGTCTCAAAAGTATAAACCTCAATATAATGCAAGATATTACGAATCGGTTCTTTCTGGTTTCTTTAACTGAACAATGCATTTATAATAAAATAATTGAATAATTTATATTGGAAAGGACTGCAGGAGATTATCGAGACCAACCTCCTGCTCAAAACAAGTTCAGCTTCAAAGTCTGACAAACTTTCTTGGGACCTAGGTCAGTCAAGGTTTAAATTTCTCCAGAGAGAACCTTTCTGGGAAACCTGTTCCTGCACTTAACTACCCTGTTTGGGATTTTTATTTTTGTATATATTCAGCTGGAAATACCTATGTCCTGTTCTTTTACTGTGCATATTAGAGTCTGTCTTCCCTATAGCAACATATTAGGCTGTTGAAAACAGAAATTAAATTCCCCTGTCTACTGGAAAAATATCTCCTGAAAATTTCTGCAGGCTAACAAATCTAACTCTTTCAGTCCTTTCCATGCACATCATGTTCTTCCATCTCCTAACCATATCTGTAGCCTTCCAGTAAACTAATTGGAGTTTGTAACAGTCGTTCTTGTACCAGGGAGCCCACAACAGTACATGGTACTTCACATGCAGCCTCATGAGTGCTGAAGAGTGGGGAATAATCACTTGGTCAGCTGGGTATGCTCTTGCTAATGCAACCCAATACATTATTTTCATAAATTGCTTTAACGGGATATTCCTGACTTTTTTTCATTGTGTTGTCCACCAAGAAAACGTTATTGATGGTAATATTTGGAAGGTGAAAAACAATTGTAGAGTAATTACATTATAATTGAGGTAGGTTAATGTTTCAGTTATTAATTGCTGTCACCATGATCAGAGTTACATGGCAGAGTAATTTCATTTCAACACAAGCATTAGAAATGCAATGTCAAAACTAAAGGACTAAAACGTGAATCATACTGTTAGGAGAAATGAAATATTGTCTGATCCTACAAAAGACTCTAAATTAATGGTAACTAAATATTTGAGCTCTCAGTGCGTTCCTTCAGATAACAAGATTAACATGAGGTTCAGATGCATATTCTAGCTGATATCAAGCTTTTTAAAGTCTGTATTTCTCCCGTAAATAGAAGCAGTGAGAGTTACTATCCTGTTTGTGTGCCAGAAAAATGATAAAATTTGGAAGTGGCCAGAAAAGAACTGTAAAAATGCTGGATTTTGCTTTCAGTGAGAGTCTATACTTTATCCAAGACGAGGTGAAGAAGTGACAAGTTCATGACCTATAAGTATTTATATAGAGAAAATACAATTGAAAGCAGAAAAAAATTAATAGAATTGTTCTAGGTCTGAAAAATGAAGCTGAAGCTGAATAAACTCAAATTAAAAATACAGCGGACCATTTTGGCACTAAGTGTGAAAGTTAACTGGGAATACGTTAGGGTGTTCAGTAATAGAAATCTAAAAATCAAAAGCCACTCTCCTTCAAAGGACAAATTGTCATTGTGATGAAGTTATGAAATTGACAAAAGTAACCTGGTGAAATTCTGCAAATGTTAAGACAAGATGTCTGAATCAAAGAAATTCATCTCCCTGTGCAGATTTGAGAGCCTCATCTTTCCTACCTGTAGTCCCCTCAGAATATTTTGCTCTTTTTAAGTATAGCCTTCCACACTGCCTTATCTAAAATAAATTGTTTTGTTGATATGCATTTAAACCACAGAATTATGAATTATTCAGTGTGTGTTCAAAGAGGTGTGGCAGTTTTAGTAGTTTTCCTGGCTTAGTGCATTTTCATGCATAATAAATCACCCACTTGTAATCTTACTTACACCTTTATTTCATTAAAATACAGAGCTGACTCTTACTTTGTACTAGCTGGATACAAACATGCTGCTGATGAAGCTGTGCAAGACTGAGTTCTACTTTTTGATTTAAAGCAAACTTTTACACTAAAAAATAACCCTGTCATCTTAGCCAAAGGCATGTTTCAGCCAGTTGTTAAAAATGGACTCTAGGAGAAAATTGTTTGGCAGATTAAAGGAAAAAAACCAACCATCACTGGAAAAGAAGAAAAAGTGCAATCACATACATGTTTAATCTTTCTTTTTCCCTTTTTATCTTTTTTTTCCTTACACCAGTAAATTTGGGTTAGTTTTATATGAGTAGATGTAGATAAATGCTTTTTGGACTTTTATAAGAGTTTTTTATTTGGTTGGTGTATGTATATGTATATATGATTAAATTTATGTATGTCAAAGATTTTACACTTCATTGTTACCCTTTCAAGATTGCTTAAGGCTAGATCAAAGGAAAAAAACCCAAACATTTGTGTTACAGGATTGTTAGGAGGTCAATTTATTTCATTTGTTTATTTTTATTGCTTTACTTTTAGGATTATTCATTAGCAATACGTCGAGTTGTATTTTGCTGTGTGATGAGATCGTTGCTGGACCAACCCATTTTGTGACTGTTCACTGAAACACAGGAATATTTTTCTCCCTGTATGTGGCTCATTGGTGATCTGCCAGATTGATTTTGAATTATTTTTGGACCCAATGTTTTATGAGATGCTATAGATAACTTGATTTAAATCAAACCAGAGCTGTCTTTGAAGATGTCAGAGGACAACTTCAGATACACTTAATTTTTTCCATACCCTTTAAAGCCTTTCAGTATCTTTGTCCCATCTCATTTTACTACTGTATTGAAATCAGTCTCAGTCAATGCTTAGCATTGTTTGAATGAGAGGGAAATAGACTGACTGGTCCTACCTTACAGGTGTAATAATAATACTGGTTATGAGACTGTTAGAAATATGAACTCCCAGAAAGTTAGAAAGAGACCAAGCTGTTGCAGATGTGAACAGAAGTCAACTATGGAGCATTGATTGCATTGGCTTAAATACATATATTTTTTGATTTGAGAAAATGCTGCACATCTGCTGTTTGAATTTGGCCTTTTGGCTTGTTGCATTACCAAATTTCAATAAATAAAAAGGCACAACTGCACTGAAAGTGTGTTACAAGGAACTTTCATTATGAATGTTTTTTTCAAAAATGTTTCAAAAGGAAAAAAATTACGTCCACCTAAAAGTAAGTTTGCTTACTTACTTTTTATTGCAGAATATTATTAAATGTCTCAGAGTTGTAGCTTGTAGATAGCATTACAGCTACTACTGTAATATCACTGGCCTTTCATAGTAGAACCTAAGAAGTGTCATCTCCTATGATTTTTATTGGATTTCCTCTTTTGCTGTGAGCTGGAAACTTTAAAACACCAATAATGGTTGCTACTGAGGTTTGCCTAGAAACAATTGTTTGCAAACTTGTTTGTTAAGAAATCTTATTCAAAAGCAGTTTAGTTTTCAATGCGAGTGCAGAATCACAACATAATTATTGGCAGCGGTGAGAAACCTTCTTGGAGTCTTATGTCAAGTTTACTTTAAAATCATTGTAGTTCATTCTTGCTGGTGCCAGTATACACCCCTTGTCATTGCCAACAGTTTGAATCAGTGCCACTGATCTGCCATCACTGGCCTTTACAAAGGTAACTGTGTAGAAATTAAAGAAACTTAATTTCTGTACAGTTTTAATTAAGATATATGTATGTGTCTTTTTTTTTGAGAAATGCATCTCATAAGATGAAGGATTTCTCTCAGGGATCCAACTCAAACAGGTAAAAGTACTTTCCATTATATTCTGTAGAAACAATTCTTAATGTTAGAAGTGTTCAGTTTAAAAATTATAGCTAATTATCTAGTAGACACTGCCCATTGTATTGACTATACAAGATTGATGGAAAGTATTATTTTTCACCTCCAAATCTCTTTAATGCTTATAATACAACTTTCCCATTTCCTCTTGCTTTAGAGTCAATGATCAGCTGACTTTGATCTTTTGCTTCATAATTAGAAAAGACTTTGCTTAAAAGTGCTCATCCTGTTACATTTGAATGGTAACATGGGGAACAACGTATATAAGCTGTATATTGAAGACAATATATGGATTCAAATTAATTTAGATTATTATTCATGCTGAAGATGATAAAAATGACTGTCTTTTCTGTATCCATAGGAATTTGATTTCTGGCAAGGGTTCATTTGTGGGGTAAATTATTCCAGAAGAGTCCATGTTAGAGATGCAAAAATTCTGCATAATGAGGCAAACTCATTAATAACACCATCAGTAAATGTAGAGTGAGTTTCTCAATCTTTATTTCACTTTTCAGAGACATAAAGGAATTTTGCTTCTCACATGCCTATTTTTTTAATTGCTAGTAAATGTCCTGTATTAGCAATTGAAAGTAAATAAAATTCAGTAATTTTTCAGTGATAAAAAGCCCATTAAAGTTTACTTTATCCAAATGAGCATTTTTCATATTTTAATTTAATCCACTATCCTTAGCTCATACCCAGTTCATCTATTTGATCTTTTAAATCAAGTATCAGAATGTATGATTAACTGAAGTCAATCCCTGACCTCCAATATGAAACTCCTAAAATGAAAATCTAAGCCTGTATATTACCTTTAAACTTTTATGAAGCCACCTAGCTTATTTCAGGATTGAAATTACAGAGCTTAATAGATTCAAAGCTAATTATAAAGTAATTCTGAGGCAGAACAGAGACAACCAAACCAGATGGAATCCATTACCAATCATACTCCTGAGACTGCCTGGCATTATTAAAATGAATAATATTTCCATGTACCAGTGTCTGTTTCAATCAGTTTCTGTCTGGGCACCACCACTAGAAATACTTCTATGAGCTTTATGTAGAGGTCACCTCCATTCATTGCAGCAATAGGTCCTGGCATACTTGACACTTTCAGCTTAATTAAATGGACAAGTCCAAAAGGAATTTGGAGATTGTAGGATGCTTAAAGAGGGATGAAATCCCAGCAAAATAGTACCGGAGATATTAAAATGAAAAGAAATATAAAAGGCATGTTAACAGCTGATGGGCAAGACAGTGTTACTTTGGATGAACCAAAAAAGAAATTGTTTTCCATGAGGAAGCCCCAAGGAAAACTTTGGAATAAAAGACCGTTTCTTGCTAACACCTGTGTCCCAGTCCCCCACCCCTCACTCTCACCCCTCCATCTTAAGGGAGAGAAAGAATAGGGAAGCAGAGCAGTAAATGCCACTTATAGATTTTGAGCTTCTGGTAAGCTTTCAAAATTCATTTGGGCAGACTAAAAAGTATGTCTCCATTTCTTATTCAGACAGATGTGTCCTTAAGCCATCTGGACTCCAAACAAGCCCACATATATTATCATGTTGTAAGTCCATCCTAATATATCTTGCCTCCCAGCATGGCTGGTTAGTTGAACACTACCCTAACCACTGCTATATTCCAATGCAGAGCTGGCTTGGTTCCACAGGTCCTAGAGCTCATGGAGGGTGGCTGTTTATCTGAAAAGCTCTGCATTGACATAATAGCACAGAAGCAGGTCTAGATCTCTGTGCAAAAAGGAAATTTCATCAGTACAAAATAACTCTTATTATTTTGAAAAATTATCAATATCAGATATGAAACTAGGCATAAAATTGCAGGTTTAATCATCTTGGTAGGAAACAGAAAACATGTTAACAGAGCTATTGATTATTCACATTTATTGTTTAAATATCACAGCTGAAGGGCAGGCTGATGGGGCTGGAGATGTGGAAAACGAGACGTAATTTATAAATGAAAAGAATAATGTCTTAAGTTTCCTGTCTCAACATTGTGTTACTCCCATTGTACACCACTCACTCTTCGTCTTACACACACGCATGCAAACACAACATGGGTTTTAGCAAGCTGCGTTATGAACCTACGGGTTTCAGACAATTCTTCTCATTCATTAAAAATCATGAATGAAAATAGAAATTGGTGTCTTTGACTCATCTACATTACAGTCAGTAAAGCTACTATATGTATATATGGATTTAAAATTAAAAAAAACCAAACAGTAAATTCTATGTGCAGATGACCCTGTTTAAGTTTAGGATCACACAGCAAGATACTCCCTTTAAATACTGATTAACTCATGTAAACTTTTACTCAAATTTAAAGGAGATAGTGTAAAAAAAAAAAAAGAAAATCAATATTATCTTCTGCTTATCATGCTTAGTTTGGATAATGTGTGCTTTGAGCAGGTCTCCTGGTTCCTGCTGTCAACTTCTTGGAGAAAGTCAGAAGAATCTTGAGTTGCTCATTTTGATATACAGTCCATTTAACCCAAAACTCATACTATGTATGCCAGTTATAATTTTCAAATTAGATCATTAGTTAAGGAATTTGAGAAGTAATTTATCAAATACTGTAAAATAACACAGTAAATCCATAGTGATTACCTGTTAAAAAATCACTGGTAAAAGTGCACAAATGGCACTAGGAGTTGATCCCATTCAAGCAGAGAGTTGGAGACTAGACCCTTTTCTTGTAGAGCAGAAACAATGGATTCAAGACTCCTGAGGCTCATACAGGATTCGAAAGTGAAGTCTCTATTTCTGGTGAAGTCTTCTCTGGTCTACTACAGAAAAATCTGCCTCCTGTTCTGTTCTGCAGAGCTCGCCCTCAGGGAAGGATTGAGAGTTCTGAACAAATGGGTGGAGATGCTCATTGTGATGTTCTGTGTCGAATATGTAGACTCCATGTCTGATATTTTCTGCAAGCTAACCTGAAGAACCACCGTCTCCAGCTGTTGAGTCGCAGTGCAATGGCTTCTAGCCTTTGTGTGGGAAGAAAATGTGCTTCATTTAGGAGTCCTAATCCAAGGTGCACCTTTAAACCTGGTTGATTCCCACTCTTATGGGATCACTTTAGCACAAGCAAAACCCCAACTGAAATAAAGGGAAAACAGACTCACCCTAAAAATTATGGAGAAAATTTTACTATGTTTAGGAAAGTATGTTATAGCTGCCCATAGAAAAACTGCAGCAGCACTCAGATTGAGTTGTAAAGGTTCATGTTATCACTTCTCCAGTGTCTTGGACCTTCATTCATCCAAGCTGGGCATTGATCAGAGTGCAATACTAACCAGGAATCCCGTACCCCTGGGTTTCCATTTATTTTGAAGTACTACAGGTGACACGAATTGCCAGCTCAAGGTGCTTCTTTCCCCAGTGACTGTAGCAGGGATTTAGATGACTAGCTCAGACTAGAAGCCTAACTGTTACACAGTGAAGTTAGGCAAGATGAAGCCCAACTCAACTGCACTGAGGCATATCTAGAAGTTTCTTATAAATCTAACAGCCACTGGATGCAATAACACAAAGAGTGAGTAAAAAGCATTTTAGCAATGAGTAAGGATCAAGCTATGTTCCATAAATCCTAAAATTATTCTTAAAGATAAGAATGCTTTCTACTTTTTAGCAAGGCAAAAATAATTATTTAGCTGAAATGGCATGAAAATAAGCTGGTTTTTCTAGTGGCATATTATTGGATTTCTCATTTATGAACTTTAAAATAAATGTATGCAATAAAGCAAACCAACTGAGCAAAGTTCAATATGAAATGTATGACAAGCAGATCCCTTGCCCTTCTTATCAAGCAGATGGAAGACAGGTAGCACTAAAAAAATAATAACAGAGGAATCAAACTGATTAATGTGGCAAAAATTCCTGCACTTGCAGCACTAATGTGTTTATTGGCAGAGATGCAAATATGCATGTAGCCTACTTTCATTTTCCCAGAGCACAACTGAATTAACACTGTAATGTTGCTCAGGGTAACAGACTCCCACCTAAGAGTCCTCCCACGCCACAAGATCAATGGGACCCTGGAAGCTACAGCAGAAAGAAATTGGAACGTGCACCAAATTGTTGAGGCTGATAAAGAAAACACATTTGCCCTTCATGTATTTTTAAAGAGGTTCTTTTTCATTATGACTTGTAAATGGCTCCTCTGTGAATGGCACAGATAAAATTAACATAGGCTTTTTTCCCCCTGCTTTTGGATGTCTGCATAGCTCCTGTCCTGAAGATGCTAGTATTTAAGGATCAAAGATTAAGCTAGTCCACTTCCCCGCTTTGAGTCAAGGTCAAGTATAAATGAACAGCCCCTGACAGATGTTTGCCTTGTATGTTAATCATAAAACCACTCAGCACAGAGATTCAACAGCTTCCCAAACTAGCCCTTTCCCCTGTTTGACAATCCTTACAATTACCAATATCTTCTAACATCTCATCTTATAAACTGTTGAAGCAAATTTAAATTAAACTGATTTTTTTTTTCTAGTCCTGTGCTCTTCAGCTGTGGAATATTACTCATTACTGTCCTCTTTGTTATAATATTTCATATATTTGAAACATTTGATGTCTCTCCCTCTGATTTCCTCCCTGACACTGTTATCCTGCCTTTTCCTTGCCTGCCTTAACAACCCCAGTCCTCTCAGGCTATACAGATTATTTCCAAACTTCCTTTCTTACTGATCTTCTCTGAATTCCTCTTGATTAATTTAAAAATGCTTGAAAGTAATTTTTACATTCCAGAAAGATCTTGGAACAGAATAATTGCTGCCTTAACAATAATGTATCTAACAATGACATCTATCTTTAACACAAAATCAACTAAGTTGAAAATATATTTCCAGACTTTTTATTTCACCACTTTAAGCTTTACTTCTATAGCATTATGTTCAACTAGTTAGTTCTCAATTTGTAATTATGCATTTCATTTTCATTCCTAAATGTGGTATCTCCACTTGATACTACGAAAAATCATATTACTGGTATCACCGTTTCTCCAGTTTACCCACAAAATTTTGAATTCAAATTTTATTCTTTAGAGTGTATTAAACCTTTCCGAGGTCAATATCATTCAGAGATTTTATAAGCATGTACTCTATTTTATCCAAACATGCCACCAGGTACATCCTCCTGATTCAACAACAAACCCTTCATAACTACATTGAGAATGTAGGTTGTCAACCATTTGTGGGCTGAATTTAGAACTCTCTCATCTTTTCTGTCTTCCCCTGACATCTCCATTGCAACGATGGATAGAACCATGTCCAGAGGTATGTTGGGATCAAGATACTGCAACCACCCCTCTTGTATTCATAGACCAGTAAATGATTATTGATGTGACTTGCAAACTGTCAAGAGATGCTTAAACATGATATGAATTCGCAGGTTCTGGATAATTAGAGCTGCACACATTAGTCACAAAAATGGGGAAAAAGAAGTTTGAACTGCTCAGTAGATGAAACGGAGTTTTCTAGATTAGGGTGAGATAAGTCACTCTCTAGACTCTATTTACCCTGTTGACTAGATCATCACTGACTAAAAGGAGAAATTAGGCACTTGGTTTATATGTAGAAGTTTTCGTTTAGGTGTCTTAACCCACCAACTGAATTCTACTCAGTCTCTGAATGTAGATAAATTAGGTAACATTTCTCTCCTTGTAGGATGACTATCTACTAATGATCTTCAAAGTAAACTGATCTCAATTGACCCATTATTTATTTTCCTTTTCATTTATTGTCCATACACCTATGTCACTTCATTGTTGTAAATGCAGTTTTCATATGTTATATGTTCTTCATTGCTTTTTATCAATTTTACTGAAATAATAAGAACACAAGTTGATTCTTATTATCTACTACTGTGAGAACCTAGATGCCTTTTGCCAAATTCCGGAAACTGTACTGATTGCCATCTCAACTTTGGGAATCAGAACCTAACTTCCCCTTAAAAAAACCAAGCAGAACACAAAAACACTTAAGCCCATAACCACATGATGTTGGCATGACAAACAGTCCCAAGATGGCCACTAGTCTGTTTTGCTCATTCTGTGAGCCTGTCTTGAGACCCTGAGGACAGCCATAAAAACGAGGGATTATATAGTAACAAATTGCAATAAATGAGCTGATTTATGTTTACTGTTTATGGAAACCGCCCTCTAAGTCATTTACTGTGAAGCAGTTCAAATTAGTGTCACTTTCTGTAACTTCCTAATGCAGAGTGTGTTCTTGCAATCTTTATAATTCTTATGTATATATGTATGTGTCTGCTTAACTGTATGGAATGATATTGCAGCTAGAACTAGGTTCTTGCCAACAGTTAAATGTGATGCCTCACATCCTAAAATTCTGGGTTTAGTTTCTTAAAATTTTTCTCAAATTTAATTTTTCAGGCCGAAGTTTTCCAAGGCAACCATTTGAAATGGGTTCAATTTCATTAAAAGTTTTCCTCTAGAATATTTCAACAATGCTAATATCAGACAATATGTAGCCCTGTTAAAGAAAATGTTATACACTCTGGTACCTCACTTTGACATTAAGAACTGAGACACTCTAGAGTTAAGAATACACTTTGCTAATGGCATGAAAATGTATCCAAATACATAATTTACTGCAAAAGAGGTCCCTGTTCATGGTCAGCCATGTGGCTAGTAGCCACCTCTATGCTCCGGTTGCTTACTCACTATGCTGAATTGTTACTGCTGAAGGTCTTTAATGAATGGAAAGAGTAAATTTGACTTTTCCTTCAGTCACTCCTTTTAGCTGGTAGAGGCTATTTTAGGAGGGGCTGGTTTTGTGTCTTGCTTTTTTAGACTGAGAGCAGAAAACCTTCTCCCTGTCCTTCCACTGTGGCCCAGGAAGCAGGAGGAGGAATGTAGTGTAGAGTAAGCATGAAAAAAAGAATTTATTTGAATGCCAAAGAAGGTTAGAGGAGACCCAAGGCAAGCTAATATGGCACAGAAGACAGCACTTTGAAAGCACACAGAGCAAAAGGCAATAAGTTTCCCAGCTACTTTTCTTCCCATTCCAAAAGTCCTCTGACCATGATTCTGCTTGTAAGTTAAGAGTGTAATTGATTCATAAGGGCTTTGCACCAATTGGTTTTCATTCCCATGACAGTGTCCTACCTCTATTCTACTAACCCTTTCTATCACCATTACTTCATTAAGGATTTCTACCTGCTCTCTCTTGGAAGATTTCCTTTTCAGTAACAGTAAAAATTATCACAAGGCCAACTTGCCTTGTACGTGTTTCCTGGTAGATATATATGTCAGAATAAGCTAGTATTTCATCTGTGCCTTACATTTCTTCAGGTTTTAAATAAGTCTTCTCAATCGGGATATTATTTTTCAAAACGAAAAGGAATAATATCACAAACTCCCAGTACATGGTGTATTTCCTTCTATATATTACTCATTAATACTCCAATTTGATTTCTGGAAAATATTAAACATTTTTTCAGACAAGATATTCAAAGGAGTTATTGTGGCTTTTCTTTTTACTTTTCAGTTATTATTTGTGTTTTTTAATACTCTTACTCTGGATGTTCTATTCTGGAATCCAGGCAACCGGAAAAGGGAAAGAAAAGAGGTTGTTAAGCTTCCCTATGTGTGAGAACCCATCAAATCTTAGTTGCTTACTGGGTGCCAGAAGCCTGTACTTGCAGGAACTTTATGAAAGTTAAGACAATTGTGATCTCTCTCACACTCACATAGACATGCACATGCACACATGCACACTTTCCCAGTTCACTCCTGTCAGGCTGCCCTGAGTTATCCTGGTTTGTGAAATTAGATAATGTTTCCAGAATGTTGTGTCCTGGCAAATAAAGTTTGTGTCCTGGCAAATAAAGTTTATGTCCTTTGTGCCTGCCTGTTGGGTTCACACTAGTAAAAAGATATCTTTTCTTTCAATAAACTTCTGTAATATTTTCCCACATCACAAACTGTGTCCTTGAAACAATGTGTGATAACACTCTGATGTCTTAAGTATCATAAATTTTGAATTTAATATTGGGGTATAAGATACATTCTAAATCAGCTTCTTATCTTCTGCTTCTAAAATTCTGTTGTTTGGGATTTAGGTTTTTTAATAAACACCTCTTCAGAAGGGCAATCTGTTATCATAAAATTAGGTCTAGTTTCTAGTTCATGACCTGTGGTTGTATATAAAATTAAAGGACACAGCATTAAGTTCACCAAGATGGATGCCGGAAGTATAATTCATATACTGTGAAGTAGCACATATAATACAATCAAACTGCTAACCTTTCTTCTTTGTTCTCATCTTTAAAAAAGAAAGAGGAGGGGATGGCATCTGGGTGTGTGGATTTTGCTTTGTGATTGTTTGATTAGCACAGACAAATATCAATCTTTTGCTGTTCATGCACATACAAATGTCCCATGACAGGATGAAGGGATAAGCCCTGCAGGAAAAGGAAAGGAAGTGAGGAAGTCCCGCAGGAACTTAGAGAAACACAGGTAAGCCAGTATAAGAAAAATGTACAGTCTCATAATGGGAATACTTTAACACTTTTAGTTTACCTTGATCTATGCTGTGGTTTTACATTTGGTCATTATGTTCATTTGGTTAACAACCTTTCAGACAACGTGACAAGCAAGTAAATTATGTTTACTAAACACTTGCATTCTGGCACAGAAGGGGAGCATTGTCCTTGTTTCAGCTGGGATAGAGCTAATTTTCTTTTTAGTAGCTGCTGCATTTTGGATTTAGTATAAGAAGAAGAATGTTGATAATACATACTGTTTCAGTTGTTGCCAAGTAATATTTACATTAGCCAAGGACTTTTTCAGCTTCCCATAGAAGCTGAGAGGGAGCATAGACCGGACAGGCTGGCCAAAGGAATATTCCAGACCACAGATGTCATGCTCAGTGTATAAATGGGGATGGGCTGGGGGGCAAGGATCCACGATCACTGCTTGGGATGGGATGGATAATCAATTGTTGGGTGGTGAGAGTGCATTGTGTTGTATTACTTTATTTTGTATATGCTTTTGCCACTATTATTTATTAATATTGTCATTGTTATTGTTATGGTTGGTTTACGCTTCTGTTACTGTTCTGTTAAACTGTCTTTACCATGAGGTTTTTTTTTCCTTTCCCCTCCTTTTCTCCCTCTTCTCCCTACCCTACTGGGGGGAAGAGGGAGGAGTGAGCGAACAGCTGTAGGGTCCAAGTTGCTAGCTGGGGTTAAACCACGACAAGCATCAACAAGCTTTGCTTTACTTAATAAAAAGGGAAGTAAAAAAATGAATGATCCCATGACAATTGTATATAGTTGTTGAATATAAATGGAGTTTCAGTTTTTTTCGCCAGCATCAATTTTAGTAGACTAAAGAGAGGCAAACATATAAGGAACAATCAAACTCATACATACATGTGTTAGAGGAAGCCATACAAGAGTAATCGTCATGATGAAGAGTATCATGTTGGCCTCTACAGATTACTGTGGGTCATGTGGTAATCATAAGTCTGTATTTTACAGGAAATTCAGTTAATTAAATTTTTAGTCTTTGCATGAGGTGGATCTTTGTCCCTGTATAATCGGAAAAACTTTATTCCTCCCATCAGCGTATACATGTATCTTCACCTTGTGTACACTCCCTTGCCCATGTGCACATACCTATATGTTTCTGAGTTTAGAGAAAATCTGGAGCACACCTGTCTTCAAAACATTTTTTTAATTTATTTTTAAAGACTAAAGAGTGAATTTGAAAATGTAACTTCAGTTCTCATCTAAACTATTTTTTTACTACCATGGATTGTTTCAAAGTACATCGATCCATAAGAGATTCTAAACAACTGCTCATTCAGACATAATGGTAATGTTTCATGTGTTCCCGTGGCTGTTCCTATATCGTACACCACTCTTCTGAATAATGAAAGTAGTAAGACAGAACCGCACTCAGCAATAGCCAAGGGAGGAAAGGTTAGGGGGGCAATCTGGAAAAAAAATTCTTACCAGAGATTATGGCAGATTTGATATAAAAGCGGGCTTGGTATGAGAAACAGAAAATGGAAAATTACTTCTGCAGAATTAACCTAGCCACAAGGGAAGACAGTGGTCCAGCTGCTTTTTTTTGCTATAAACAAAGCGAAATATAAATTGATCAAGCTTTTAGATGTATTCAGGTAAAGGCCATTGCTAATTCTGTGATAATTTCTTTTCAGTTTTAATGTTCTACTGTGACATGCAGTGTTAATTATTTCTTGAAGTATGAAGTTTTACTGAGAGTAAGGTTTATGCGGACCAGAAAAATAGGCACCTGCTGCTCCCATCAAATCCTGCAGTTATTTGTCAACTGTTTCTACAAATACATTACATATGCAACAGAAAGCACAACTGGCAGAACAAAATAGCTGTCTAAAAAGAGAAACAAAGGTACCATTTTGGCAGTCCAATGGCATTCATTTATTTCCCGTTTATTGTCACGTAGCTTTGTCTCCAAGTGTTTGGCAAAAGAAGCAAACCCAAATTCGAGTCATAAATTAAAATCCTATTCCTATATACATATAGGAATACATGTAGTATTTCTCTTCCTTTTCTCCATCATCATCATCTGCAGCAGCTTTTGCACTTTATGACTTAATTATGACATCACATAATAGCTTGCATTAAACCTACTATAATTAACTCTCTCACCAGTGTGAAAAGTATATTTTCTTTCCAAACTGCTTTGACAATATGGTGCATGGACACATAAAATCTGATAAAAATCTGTGGTAGTTTTATATTACAGACAAAAGCCTCCTAGTTCAGAAGGATGAGATCATCAGCGTTATGAAGCACATGTGATTAAATGGATTTATATTTTTTCCCTAGAGTATTTATTTCAGGATGGCTGGCCTACAGTGAAAGAAAGATTACTATTTACTTATATAATTTTCATATGTTTCCACTGTAGAACAGTTTCAGCTGATACCTCAAACAACAGATGAAAATGTGGAATATCTACTGCGGAGTTTACAACCTGATATTGTGTGTGCACTTAGTACAGTGAACACAAGCTGAACAGCATTTTGTGAATTGCCAATTACGTTACATAGGAAGGAATTTTATTAAAAATATTCTAAACTCTTAGTTGAGGTTTACCGTGTGTGTTTACCCTGTTTGCAACTCATGGTACCATCTTTTTTTTTTTTCCCTTGTGTACTTCCAACATGGAGAGTCTTCTGAACTCTGATCTTCCCTTGGCTTAGTTCTCTTCCAATTTTTCTCCTTTCTATTTTAGGGGATTTTTCTGAAGATCTTCCCTACTCCCTCTCTATTTTCTGCAGCTGTTTCATGGGCCACTGTCCTTGAACCTATTATCCTTGTTTCACATAATTTCAGGTTGTATCTCCAAATAAGAACTATCTGTGAGATCTAGTGGCTGAACTGTGTCCAAAAGCATCTTGTCTGCCTTCTGGCACTGTCTTATATAAAATTGCTGTCAGCTGAAGCTCAACATTACTAAAATCTCTCTTAATCTCTCCCACACGAATCTTTCCTTCCTAACTTTCCAAACTGTGATGCCATCTTTCTGCTGACATTTAAAACTCTCCTTTGTCTCAGAGAGCTTTCTGGGCTTTCATGACTGGGATATGTTTTATTTCATCTTCTGTAAAAGCCTTCCCTTGTCTCTAGCTGGATTCTTTCTACTTTAAGTCTCTGATGGTATGGCTGTCCTTTATCTGATCCCAGCAATGCCTTATTCCCATTTTCCACTTGTTTCTCATGTTCAGAACAGAGATTGGCACTCCAGGCTAGGTAAGAATTCAAATACAGATTTTCTATTAAAGAACAAATTTTATAGGCAGCAAAACAAGCAACTGAGAATTTGAATGCGATATTTGGACACCTAGCAGTTATCCAGCTGATTATTGTGTTTGACTGCATGTGAATTGGTCAGGTAGCCAATTCAATGGCAGACAACTGGGAAAAAGTACGCATCAGGGATTGTATGCTAACAATATATGTGGTGGTCTCTAAACACTGGTAGTCCAGATTTTAGTTCCAGGAAGCCTTTGTGACTCTGATTATCAGCTGAGTTTCCACTAGCCTTTTAGTTTCTGCTACTGCTAATCTTCTGGCCTACATGGTGGTCTGGCCTAACAAGATCAACACTCTAGAGACAAGTTCACAGAACAAAACAGTTTGGGGTTTTCTGTTTTTTTCAATCCCTAGAGAAAATTCCAGACGAAATCGCCTTGAAGAGAACATATTTCAGACAGTTTCCTCTTCTGATCATTAACAAGTAAGAGTTACTCTTATCCATGCTCCAGTGTGTTGCCATCATGTTGTTGGACTTCAAACATCATTCCAGCTATGAGATTTGTTATTTTCTTTTCCATTCATCGTTAAAACTCTTATTTTCTGTGATTCATTCCACCAACTCCAAAACCAAAACAAAGCAGCAGAACTGTTAGGTCATTGAAGTGGGATTTGTCTCATCTACCTGTAAACATGTACAATGCAGAGAAGTATACGTGAGCTATAAGGGCAGTGTTTTTGTCAACAGAGGAATATAGACACTTTTAGGCATGATTCATCTGAATTGTTTTATTCATCTGCTTTATATTCAATAAATTTTACTGTGGACAGTGAAGGCAGCGTATGGTTCTGTTTCAGACAAAGGGCTCCTTTGCAGGTATGATAGGTCAAATGATCTGAGCCTTGGTGCTCAGTACTAAAATCAGAGGATATCATGTTAGCCATTGTTTTCCTGGATACCCTTGAGCTATTTGTTATCATTTGTTACTTTGGTATTATGAATTATTCACTTGGTTTGTATGGTACACTGCATTGCACTGTGGGTCCTGCTTCACACGTTAGGCTGTTTGTAATATTATGATAACACTGTGCACTGTGGCATGATAATCAGTAAGCAGACAACAAGTTGAAGAGAATTTAAGATTTGTAGAGGGTTTTTCTCAGGCTTTCCAAGCCCTGAGGAAAAGACAAACAGCACTGGTTCTAATACCTGCAGAGTCTGAACACTTCTGCTCTTAGCTTACAGTATTTCAGGTTCCCTGACAGAGGGTTTGCACCAAGGTTGTTTTAATTCACTCATGGAGGCTGTGCATGTGCAGTTTAATTGTTGGGAGCATTGTAAATTCATAAGTCATATTGTTAAATTCTCTTGCTCCGTGTTTGATATGGAACCTGTTACTGACAGTGGTTCAGTGTTGGATGTGAGCATGAGCTTGTATGAGAACTTCATCATGCTAAACCATACTAGACCTTTTGCAAATGGAGCTCCAGAACCATTGTAAATGAACAATCCTTTTATGTTGAGATTACCTCCTGCTGAATACCTTATACTGATGCTGTAGCTAATTCTCAAGTAAACTAGCCAATTTTTCAGGAGTTCTTTGTGTTTGGAATACCACAATTGATAAAGAAAACATAGTTTGTAAAGCTCTCCCTCTTTTCACTTTTTTTTCATGTTTACTAATGTGTCTGTTAGCATACTGACATCATTAGCATAGGTAGTTGTCATGGTTTGGGCTGAACTGGCCGTTGAAATGAACGACAGATGTTCTCCCCCACCTCTCCCTTCAGGGAAAGAAGGATGAGAAAGAAAGAGACTTATGAGTTTAAAAGAAAACCGAACTACTTTAATGAAATATTAATAATAAAATAATAAAAATATATATACAATATATACAAAACTGTATTGAGCTCCCAGGATGATGACATCATGATGACCATATCACCAGCAGGCACTAGGAAAGTCCCAGACTGGACTCAGTGACGGATGGAAGCTGGATTCCGGATCTGGATTCAGGAATGCACAGATCAGGATCAAAGGCAGATGAACAGACAGTCCTCCTCAGACGTCGGCCATTGAAGGAAGAAGGGGCCTGACCCTTTGATCCCTCAGCTTTTATACTGAGCATGAGGCAGATGGGATGGAATACCCTGTTGGTCAGGTTTGGGTCACCTGTCCTGTCTGCTCCTCCCCACAGGTGGGACCCTTCTACGCTTTTCCGCTTCCGACCCTCCAATGGGGCACATAACAAAGTCAGCTGGTCTTGGTTGTTATGTGGATAAGTATAAGCAGGAGCCTCTCTGCATGCCATTCCTGGTATTAATTATAGACATCAGGCCTTATCACTGCTAGAAGGAGGCAGTGGCTGGATAATATACTGTTAATTTCAGAGAGTTCAGTTAGTTAGAAGAGCCTTAACTGAGAAGTAAAATTACTGAACAGAAACTTGGTTCTGTTTTACCTGAAACCAGGACAGTAGTGTAAAGTTAGCTATTAGGCTCAGCAAGCAACGCACCCATCCTAGGACAGAAGTAATTTTCCTTGAAAGAGCAGTCAGATTATATGAATAAGATTCCTGGATGTTAAATAGCATGACCTCTTGGACATACCTGTCTAAAGGCTCTGATATATTTTTGAAGCAAGTTTACAAGATAAGAGATTATGCAAAGATTTTTTTTTTTTTATTTATTAAGAAGACTTGGATAGAAACCGTCATAGCATGTTTTAGTCCAGTGCTCTGGGCTAATACTAGAGCATTAGTCACTATTCTTGAAAACAGTTTTCTTATGTGTCTATTAATGCAGTAAACATAAAAGCCAGCATTATGGCAAAAAGCATGTTGTTATTAAAATGCTAATATCCAATGTAACTGAACATGAAATTTTATCTAAGATAAGGACCTTGATTTATTCAGCTAAAGAAGGTCTGTGTGTCTAGGCTCATGTTTACCTACTCTGGAAAACTTGGACTAAATGTTTCAGTAGAACTAGGAGATATCATGCCAGTTAATCATGTAAATGTTTTCTTATTTGAGAATCATGAGGTTGACTGAAATAAAATAATGATAGGATTGGATTTTCTGAAATAATTTTGTATGTTTTCAATCATATTACAGTCAACCACATCTGTGACTAATACTGCTCATATGATTCTCTCAGTTTTTCCCCCCCAATACACACAAATCTTCTTCACTCACAATTTTGTTTTCTAATAGACTGATAGTCTTGTCTGGAGCCAAAGAAATTGGGCAAAGGCTTCTTTCCCTGGGAACCATTAAACTGCCTTTAATTAATATCTGCCAAGGCCATTAATGATTTCTCACCATACAGTGACTCATGCTAAAAAAAAAAAAAAAAAGAAAAGAAAAAAGGCTAAAATAGGCCAAGGTAAAACAAACCTAGCAAGCAAACACCCTGCAGTGCATGAGAGATGTTGAAAACCTCCTGTCACAGAAAAACATCACAAAACTCAACCCAAACCATTTAATAAAGCAATAAAAAACAGAACAAAAGCAAAAAATTGACTTGACATACTGCTTCAAGATATAGTTGTCTTTTCAATATTGTAGAGCATATGCTTTTCTATATCTAGTACATTTCTGAAGATAAAAATACTCAAAAGAGTAGGAAAAAATTACTTTCTTCTTGGTTGATGCTTAATTACTTTGCTCAATATTTATTCAACTCAAGCTCAAAACATCTGTAATTATTACCATTACCTCAAAGAGGCTATTTCTGCTGAATAGCCTGTACTTATGGCATGACAGGACCCATCTCCTTGTGGGGCCCATGTGAGATCCAGTCTTTTGTTCCATGTTGTCAGTACAGCCCTGGAGAAGCACTGCAATGTGTTTGCTTAAGAGGTGTTTCCATGGTACATATTGTTCAGTGGCAATACTGAGCCTGGACTGGGGAGCTAATCCACCAGTTGCAAAATTTTTCCTCTGCTTTCCAGCCAGCTAAGCTTCACAGAGGTGAGCTGTCACACCCAGCACTGAGTTCTGCCACTCCAGTCAGATAAAATGGTACCAAGTGTGTCAAAACAAAGGGCAGGAAACCAAAACCAATGGAGGATTTTTATCATAAAAGCCTGGCATTTTTTAAATTTAATTTTTTAAAATTTTCTTCATGGTACTGATTGTAGTAGGATCTTGAATTAGGTGTTGAAATCATGTTTCTTATTCAGATAGCATAGGAGCAGTGGCTGATTCCTTAACTGTAAATAGTCTTATTCTGTTTTAAGTAACTTGATGAACTGGGATTGACATGCCTAGTTTGTAGTCATCTTCCTGCATGAATTTGGGAGCAATCCCCTGAATATTTACTCCCCTCTCCATGAATGTATAGGCCAGTGCTGCACATATTCTTCCCTTTTCTACATATGGGAATTCTCAATAAGGAAAATCTTGAAGACATGTGGGACCATTCAGACTACTCATGAGACACACTTTTAATGTACTGATGGTGTACTTTTTTCCTTAGTCCTCCAGCAGGCTCAGCAGTGGAGAATCCTATCCATATAATGACCTCAGAAGTCCCTACATCAAGCTGACTGTCACCTATCTCTTCTGTGAGTTATAAAACAAAATTCTGATACGCATCTGATTTCTTTTTTATTTGTTACAGTATATGTTTCAGTAAAAGTCTTTGCAAATCAGTAACCTCTATGATAAACTGTTTGTTGTCACTGTACATTTAAATTTAATTTCTCTCATGCTCTTACATTTCAAGAAAAGTCACAATAAATGGCTGCAGTTGGTTTTATTTTCCCTTGTTGTCCTTTATATTTACTCAGTGAAACCCTACCTAGAATTTAAATTTCTTCAAAGGCCTTTGAAGGCAATGTTCCTGCCCTAGCTAACAGATAATCCAGAAACACAAATGAAAATGGCAATGTTCCCTCTTTCACCCAGGAGTCTTCTGGTCTGTTCCAGCCAAAAGCAGGAACTGGCAAGAGAGTCCATGTTTTCTGGTGCAATGCTATTAGCCAGAAAAGAATGTTTAATTAAGTGACTGTGCATCTCTTAGTCTAATTATTTTGTCACATGAATGAGGGGAAGACTGGCTTAGTCATTCTATCAATACTTTGTGGATGAACACTAAGCTATGTAATTGTTGAATGAACCTTGTTTTAAGCACAGAATTCACCTTGAAGAAACCTTAGTCTTTCCACAAAATAAATTCCAAGATTCTCCTTTTGCACTATTATAAGAGTGCACTAAGCAGCATGCTGAAAACAAAAGCTAAGAATATAGCTTTCTGTTTGAGATTTTGTTTGCTGAAATGTGATATTCACTCAGGCCTCTAACTTTGATGTTACAACCCAGGTAAGGAAGTGGTATCCTAAGGGAAAAAGAAAAAGAACTTACGGTGAACTTCATCTGTAGCTATGTAAAGCACAAATGCTTACTAAATATGTGTTCCCTTGGTTTTCCTACAAAAGTTCAGTGCTTCCTTTCTTCTTGGAAAGGTTTCAAAATATGGCCTCAGAGCAGCTTATGCTACGAGGCCATGGACAGCCATGATCAACTTTTGCAATTTTTCATCCAGGCTTTGCAGCCCATAAAGGAAATAGGCTCCATGCCCTTACGGGGCTTCACTGAAGGCATTTCTAGTTTCTCATCACAAAAGTGTTTCAGGGGCCTATGACAGACACTGGAAAAAACTTTGAAGTTTGAATAAGGAATGGATGAGAATCTCTGTGAGGAAGAAGCCATCAGTCCCTCAAGGTCACCACTGCTTGAAGACTGAACTGGGCCAGAGTTAGGCAAAGTGAGAATGATAAACTCCCTTCCCCCGGCTTCTGAGCAACTGACTCTGAGCTGCCTTTACTGATGCCTCACTCCTATATGTAACTATGAAGCACCTGTAAAACTATAATGTCTGCTTCCTGCGGACTTTACAAAGTCTAGTTACCTTCAGCAACCACTGAAGCACTAGTGATGCTACAAATATACTTCCAGAATGGCTCTAGTTTGCCTAAAATAGTTGCAAATAGAC
Organism: Pluvialis apricaria; assembly: GCA_017639485.1. Classification (NCBI taxonomy): domain Eukaryota; kingdom Metazoa; phylum Chordata; class Aves; order Charadriiformes; family Charadriidae; genus Pluvialis; species Pluvialis apricaria. The sequence goes on along the minus strand of CM030007.1, from coordinate 172,787,404 downwards.
TTAGCCTATATACTCAATATTTTGTAATGTAGGGATGATTTTATCCCCTATGTTTATTGGGAAAAATACTGATTACAAGGAGCTCATAATGGGCCAGCAGGTAGGCTGCATGGAGTCCACAGAACTCGTACTCTAAGGTACAGCTATTTCCCAGTCTGTAAGGATTATTCCCATGACAGTTACTACAACTGGGGCATTCTACCCTAAAATATATTTCTAGATAGAAAAGACTTTGTCCATTCTAGAAGTTGCCAAAAGGTTATTGATCCTGGTTCAAGCAGGAGGATGACTTCTGGATGTCCCTTTCTACTGGAACTATTCTACAATTCTGATGATGGAGGACAGTAATGACTAATGTTCCCTGCAGCTTAAGCAGAAAGGGATTTCTTGTTTGATTTTTTTTTGTGTGCACGTTATAAAAGAGCATGTTATAAAAGTATTTCTAACTGAAATTCTACGAGTGAGATTTTTTCAAATATTTCTCTTCTTAAAAATGTTCAGATATAGAAAACAATTGTACTGTTTCATCAACTTTTATGTCTATCACTTGACTGTGACAGCAAATTAGTTTTGTTTCCCAAGACTCCTTAATAGTTCAGATTGCATACTTGATAAAATAAAAACTTTATATATTGCATATATAAGCTCCTTTCAAAATTTAACCAACAACTGAAAACCGTTTTTAGAGAAGAGTAGTTCTTCTTCTCCACTATGTGTGGTGTATCAGCCCTCGAGAAACTCCTCAGCCACCATAGCACAGAGTTCTGATCTGTCTTTACTTCTGATCTGACACAGAAATTTATGATTTTAGCTTATTATTAAGGGGTATTTAAATGTTCCACCTTTCAGTTTCAGGGAAAGGTAATTCTTGTTCTCATTTCAATTATATTTAATGTTACTCACAGGATAAATTTTCACTAGCTGTTGAAGTTATAAAGCACCTGTATAAAATAAATTATAGCCCATGTGATTTTGAAGTATTGGATTTGTAAAATTTTAGTATCGCTTATTTAGAGTATTTCAGGAGAAGGTGAATCAAAGGCATATCACTGTTGTGCGGTGTAGGGGACATTCCTCATTTCAACATAGCCACGCACCTTTCCCTGTGCACTCACAGTGTGTGAAGTCCCAGAGTGGCAGGTGACAGGAGTCGCAGACAACAGGGCAAAGGCAGCATTTCAAGCCAAATGCATAAACTCAGAGGGGACGTAGGTTGGAGGCTTTCCACCTCAGGGTCGAAGGTACAAGTGAGATAAGATTTAGTGGCCAGAGAGGGTGACTACACCTGCAATAAGGAACCCCTAAGAGTGATTTGATACTAAACTATGCTAGAAATGAAGAGGAGAAACATGTGGGTCCTCCTAATTAGAAAATTAAGGCAGTATCCTGGGGGCTAACTGAGGCTTTAACTATTTTGTCTGAAGACTGATAATGTAACCTGCCATGAAAAGCATTTTCCTAAAGGGTTCTTCACCATAACTGGACCTGACCTGAGAGTCCTGTGACTTTTGTTGCACCCTGGTATCTGAGAGCAAAGCGCTTGCTCCATCACTGATTCGGTAGGACAGAGAAACTTCAAACCTCACACTTGATAAACTTTCTTTTTAAATGAAATATATCTTTATACATTTTGTATTCATGTGTTCTATGTTATACAAAAGTACATATTTTATTTCAATATTTGCCTAAATCTATATATATTTAGAATTCTCCCTTCCCAAAGAAGAGGCAACATAACAAAACCAGAAGGGAGTTAGAAGTTTTTGTTAACATTTCTTCACTCCAAGGAAGTGGTGCAGAAGTAAACTCTTCTATGGCACTTTAAATAATCTGCCTCTCTTTCTTGGTAAGATATTGACATTTCTTAACTATTTTGATACAAACCTATATTGTTCCACTGTTCCATCTTTAATAGACACTTGACTTTCCAGGGCACAAGCAGAGTGACATTTTCTTTATCTTGACTTAGGCTTTTACTACAGTAAAGAAACAATCTAACGTTTGGTACATCACCTGAGAAGAGGTTTTCAAAGCAATATTTTTCCTGCCAAATCAGATCAGATATTTACAGGTTGTCACTGAAAATTATGGCAATAACAAGTTTAGGACAAGGCTGATAAATAGATTTTTGTACAAACTCACAAGAAAAACCTCCACGATCACTAAATCATCTGACTCAAGGCCACATAATTGAAAAGATCTGCCTCAAAGTCTTATTTTAGGATGACCAATGAAAAGAAACTTACAAATGAAGCTCAACAATCTGGAATGGTTTGTAAGTAAGGCCAAAAAGGAAACATTTTCTTCAAGGTTATTAAAAATAGATGAATGTTGCATATGGTCATTAGGATTTATTTAAAATTAGCACAGAATTTAATGAGACACACAGGAAAAGTATTAAGTAAATAATCTCATTTTTAACATTCTAGCATTCAGCAGCATTTAAAATTATTCCCTCTGACTTTTCCCAGGTATGTAATATCAGAAAACTCAAGCCCCTCAGGAAACACTTCACATTTTCATTTATTCTATAAATAAATACAGGGTTGCTTTTCTTTGCCTTTGTGCCCAGAAGACTGTATTATTCAGTAGTTTACTTTAGCCACTTAGGACACCTACACATCTGGAAGCTTAAAACTTTGAAACTGTATTGAGCGGATAAACTTTTCAAAGCAGAAAAATTTCAGAGTTTCAACCTGCATGAAAGGCGTTTGACAGCCAGCTGAACATGAGCCAGCAATGTGCTCAGGTGCCCAAGAAGGCCAATGGCATCCTGGCCTGTATCAGAAATAGCATAGCCAGTAGGACTAGAAAAGTGATTGTCTCACTGTACTCGGCACTGGTGAGGCCGCACCTTGAGTACTGTGTTCAATTTTGGGCGCCACAGTATAAGAAGGACATTGAGGTGCTGGAGAGGGTCCAGAGAAGGGCAACAAAGCTGGTGAAGGGTCTTGAGAACAAATTTTATGAGGAGCAGCTGAGGGACTTGAAGTTGTTTAGTCTGAAGAAAAGGAGGCTCAGGGGAGACCTTATTGCAACTACCTGAAAGGAGGTTGTAGAGAGGTGGGCGTTGGTCTCTTCTCACAAGTTACAGCCAACAAGACAAGAGGAAATGGTGTCAAGTTGCACCAGCAGAGGTTTAGGTTAGACATTAGGAAAAACTTCTCCACTGACAGGGTTATCAAAAACTGGAACAGGCTACGCAGGGAAGCGGTTGAATCACCATCCTTGGATGTATTTAAAAGTCATCTAGATATGGTGCTCAGGGACATGGTTTAGGAGTGGGCCCGGTAGAGTTAGATAACAGTTGGACTTGATGATCTTAAAGGTTTTTTCCAGCCATAACGATTCTATGATTCTATGAAGATACAGAACCTAGACCATAAGGCCTGCCTCCTGATAGATATCTCATAGAGACATTCTCTGAATATTCCACATTACGAATCCATGCTTCCTAGCTAACAGTGTCATTAATGGATTGCACGGTAAGGAAAATTGCCTCTCATGTAAAGAAATTAAATAGCTGTCAGAGATGGTATTCAAATGTCTTTTAACCCAGATATCTCTGTAAGAACAAACAACATTTTCTTTTCTTACAGTACTTTTTTCTCTAATGTTAAGTAAGTCAGCCTAAGAATGACAGATGTTTTTTTTCCGAAACTGGAAAACTTTTCTTTGTGTTTCTTCATCTTTTTTTTTTTTTTTTTTGAGTGGTGCTTACACTGCTCTCCCTATGTAACAGGAAGTATCACATAATTTTTGCGAAGGAACACACAAAAGAATACAATATGGAAATAGAGGTTGTTTACAGTTTGCCAAGCAGCACATGGTGTGGGGGTAGAGCTGTTGTTTTGAGACCCAGCAATCAAGCAGGACTCTGAAGATCAAAGTCTCTGTCTTTCCAGCTGCACTGTTTAGGGAGTAGTGGCACACAGATCCCTAAATTCAATGGCTTATTTTTAAATGCAATTCACTTCAGCTGCAAGAAGATTTGACAATCTAATATTGTCTGCATATTTTTGTAGCTTCCTTGAGAACTTCAGGTCTTTAGGTCTATTTCTAGAAAATTCACATTGTTGCATTTTGTTCTGTTTTTCTTTTCCCAGAGGTCTGCTAGACTAGTGCTTGTGTTCAATTGTAAGTGCTGATAAAAGCATAGCATTAGTAGAATCTCTCCTATTCAGACAGGCACAAGTTCTGTCCAGCTGACTGAAAAAAAGAAGTCTGTCTCAGACCTATGGGAGAAAATACTGTAGGGATGATACCATTACACAACTTACTTCAGAAGCTTTAGGGAAGCATTGTGAGTTAGGTACTGCGTAGATAATGGGGAAAGTAAAATTTTCTAATATCAGCACTTAAAATGTAGAAAATGTTTTAAGGTTTAGAAAAAAAAAATATTTCCCTTCGGTTGTGAAGGTTCTACTACACAGAAAGTTCTCACACCGGCAGAAATATCTCGTCTTTAACAGGCAAGAAAAAAAAGCCCACATAAAAAAATACCCTAGGCTCTTCAAAGAAAGAAAGAAATACAAGAGTCCCACATCCTAAAGCTTATTACGTTGAATGAAAATTAACTTTTTAAACACTAATAGATTTTTTTTTTGTGTTTGGCATATATGGTAACTGTCTTTTCTGACATTTAATTCAGGTCATCTAAAGCACCATCTCAGATCACAGCCACACCTTCAGTCTGTTCTGTGTGCAAATGAGTTGAACCATGAAGTGTTTTTCTGCTCCAGAATTTCCTTACTTTACAAAAATCCCAGGTCTCCATTAAAGTTAACTTCTCTACCTTTTGCATTCTTTCCAAAGTACAAAAGAAACACATATGTAGTTAGAGTAACCAATAAGGTACATGGGGTATCCAATAAGGGATAAAAAAATATGATTTAAAAAGGACTACAATTGATTCAACTTCATGCTAGACTTGTATTAGTAGATGTTGAACTGCAGGTAAAAACCCTGCGCAGGGTATGCAGAGTTGGTTCATTACCTTGCTTCAGTTAAGAGCAGAACACAACTTTTACAGCTCTTCTTTCTGTTTCTGTGCATTTCTAAAATGGCCTTATGTTTGTTTCTATTCTTGCTCTCCTCCTCCCTCCTCACAGCAACTTTTTCAGCCTGTCAGCCTTTCAATGTTTGTTTTTAACCTTGCCAATGATGTACAGACTTCAGCCAGTGAAGTCCAAAGCTCCTTCAGTCTCCCCTGCTGTCTGCATGGGCTTAGCCATCGCACTTTAGAGGGTAGATGTACCCAACAACATTTGACATGTAAAAAGATGTAGCCTCCAAGTTTCTGACTGGTCAACAAGATGTTTGTGTGCAATGTATGAAACAAAGATGCTATGCAACCACTTTGCACTTGCAAGTCCAACATATATGGGATCTATCATGGCTGAATCACTTCTTCAATGCCCATGACGCAGAACAAGCCTGATCTCTTTGACTAGATTAGGCTTTCTGCCCAGGTACATCCAGCCCGGCTTGTCACACAAGCATGTCTATCACTTCACCTTGCATGCAGTAGAGCATAATTCTCTGCATGAACAACTGGTAAGGTCTGGGATTTCCAGATTTCTCTAGCCCCTAATAGGACTATTGGGACTACTGCCATTATGTTCACTAAGCTCCCTGGACTCTGTAAATCCCATACAGATGGTCAAAGAAGCCTTACAGTGGTAAATGATACCTTTGAAAATGTGCAGGTAGGGGGACTGCCTTGGAAACAAGTTCGTAGCAACCTTCCCATCTGGACGGTAAGCATTTTCAGCTATGGATTTACCATGCATTTTTGAACTACAGCCAATTTTCCTCAGCTCTTTATTCATCTCCTGTAGTGTACACTGCTGCGTATATATTCTTACAAAGCCATGTCTTGACTAGAGTTACTGCCATTAAACAGTAGAACTCCTTCCAAATCACAGACAGAACTACAAACAGCCTTGAGGAACAGTCAATTGTATCTCAAGGGAAATTAAAAAATCCCCCTGACTTTTACTACCTACATTTAACCTATTTTGTATGGGGTTTTTATGCCATTAAGCACAGGGGAAATAGTGCTGCCAATATTTCAGGCCCTCAGGTTTCCATCAGAAATGGGCTGCTTCAAAAAGTGTATTCAACAGTAAGTATTTAAACTGTACTCAGATCATTATATCAGTATCACAAAATTAGCTCCCAGTGGAAGTCTGAGATTTTTCTCCAGAGGAGGGAACCCCTCTACAGTTCATTAGCTTCTTTTCTATATCGTATTGCAATAGACCAAACAAGCAAAAAAGCACTTAATTAATTTTAAGTTTCCTGAAATAGGTTACGTAATATAAGGCTGTTGATGCACAAAAGTTGTAAAACGTATACATTTAATAAGCGTTGAAAAGAAATTCTAATTATTTTGCTCAGCAAGCAGAAGGTCTTATATTTCAGAAGTGTTTTTCAGCTGTGGATATCCTACTTTATCAAGTGGGAGAAAAAAGTTTCTGAGCATTACCTGACCTTTTGATTTCCATGATTGCAAAAAAAATTATGCTGAAACCTTATGTACCAGGCAAAATGATCCAAAAGACATATCCACCATAGATTTTGCCAGTAGAAAACAGCTGGCAGTTTGAAATCTATCCTGTTCTCTTTTACCACCCCTGAAAACCCACTCTCTTGAAAAGGCTTCATGCTGGGAGGTGTGCAGAGGAGTTTCCATGACTGATTAGCTGGCTGCAAAGCATTATCTGTTTTTTTATGAACTCACAAAATGACGAGGACACAGCAAAAATGTCCACGTTCAATGCCTTGTTCCTGCTATTGCTGCCCCCTTAGTGAGGGAAGGAGAGCTTACAAAAGATGCATACTGACTTCACTTACGTAGTACTCCCTAAAACACGGGCCTGTTTCCTGCTAGCAATGATAATTTGGTGCCAGTTTTGGTAATTAGATCATTTTTACATGCCTTAATAACAGCATTCAGTAGTGTACATTAAGCTCCCACATGGACAACGTCATTAATGCTTTGACTTTTTCCTCCTGAGGAAGCAGTAGGCTGGGTAGTAAAATTAGGAATTAGTCATGTTGCCAGGAAGTAAGAGTTTTATATATGCAGCATAATTTGTTCTGAATATGGACTGCGGTATTTAATTGCAGGGGTTGCAGAAACAAAAGTTCTGAATGAAGACTGAAAAGAATTTCCAAGAAAAACATTAACGTTTTAGACTTTGTTTTAAATTTCTAAATTATTTAATTGACAAAGAAATGTGATCTATCTACAAACTAGGTACAATATTTTCTTGACATTAAAAACTAATTTTACATAAAATTACATATTAAATGCCACTATTTTTTCTTACAACCATGTACTTTTTTTGTCTCCGTCAGCAAAGTTTCACGTGTAAACATGTAAGAAAAGGGTAAGTCCCTATTATTTAGATAAATAACAATCAGTTGCTGAAAAAACTAATACCTGAATGATATTTTAGCTCCATTACATTATGTATTTCTAATAAGTAGGCCAGAATATAAATCTTAGTTCTGAACTCTGGATTCAGGACCTGCACATCATCTTCCTTTTAATTGGCAGAACCCAAGCACTTAAGCATAGAGGTTTGGAGACTGGACTCACTATAGCATTCGGCTCAGAAACATTTTAAAATATGTTCAACCTGCAAACTGGGATGCCGGTGATGGATGGTTCTTCAAAAATTACTTTGTCTTCTTTTCCACTGCTTTCAAAATGTTTGTGCCATTTGTCATGTGTGGCTGCAAGATGGAGCGACTTGGGTTGAGCAGAAAGATCAGACAACCTGGTCATTTCTCTCTTGTTGGAGAAAACTATCTAAAAGCACCACATAGCAAAGGAAGAATGGGCTTATTTTTAATATTGTTCTCATACTGAACCTTCATCCAGCAGAGGATTCAAGCACTAAACAACTAGAAGAAATCTTCCTCATTAAAACCTTATTGATTATAAAATATAGAGGTGCAGACACTGATCAAATTGACCTGAACCTCCTAAAATCCTATTAGAGACATTTTTCAGACTTCTGGGCCCCTAACTCACAGTAATTTTTTGGCCAATTTATCCTTTTGCTGCTCCTTCTGAATTCTCTCTGAAATGTTCAGCAGGTGCAAAATCTCCCTATGCCGGTTGTTAAAGGTGCGATAATTTTTCAACATTCAGCCCTAGTTCTATCCATACCTCCATAGTCTATATTATGAATTACAGATTTCAGTTTAAGGAATCACAGCTTTGTTTTAATGCATAATTGATGTTTAAGGGGAATATAAGCTTCAAAGTTTTGTGGCAGCTAGTTAAAAAATGGTTTCATGTGAATGAGAATCAAGCTGTCTTCCTTTTCTTTGGTTTATATCACTTGTATGGATATCAAATAGACAGGAATGTAAAAGACAGCCTCTAATTTGTCTCTGTGTACTAAACATAAAAGGAAGAAGAAAGCTTTTGCAATTCAGAGCAATTCTGTCAAAAGATTGCTATATACAGGTACTTATTCCGCTTCACTTCTCATTTGCATATGAAATCCTGCTTGACAGATCTCTGAGTGCAGAGTAAATTAGAAAAGTTAACCACTCTTTATCTCTTATTTATGTGCTGCATAGTCTAAAATTACCAAGTTTTCTTCATATACAGTGTGCTAAGGTACAAAATTAGTATAAAAACTAGATCCAGAACATATTTTTTGTATTTGCTTGAAATAAGAGCATAAAAGCATTAGAAACAGTTTTCTTTTTAATTAACCACTGGCATTTTAAAGTGTCAAGATGTATGCTGCAATGGAGAGGTTTTGAACCTACCCTGAAGAGAAAAGACAAATTATTATCTAAAAGTTAATGAACTGAGCTCTGTAATGGACTGGGTAGAGCTAATTGATATGAGGCAATAAGAAAACCTGGCAAAAGTTGAAAGAGAAAAATCTTCAAGCTGATGTAAAGTGACCACTAGGGAAAGTGCCCTGCTGGATCTGTTGTTTGTCAACAGGGAAGGTCTTGTGGGGGATGTGATGGTCGGAGGCCGTCTTGGCAACAGTGACCACGAAATGATAGAGTTCTCAATTCTGGGAGAAGCAAGGAAGGGGGTCAGCAGAACTGCCACCTTGGACTTCCGGAGGGCGGACTTTGGGCTCTTCAGGAGCCTGGTTGAAAAAGTCCCCTGGGAGGCAGTCCTCCAGGCAAAGGAGCCCAGGAAGCCTGGATGTTTTTCAAGAAGGAAGTCCTAAAGGCGCAGGAGCAGGCTGTCCCCATGTGCCGGAAGACAAGCCGTCGGGGAAAAAGACCGGCCTGGCTAAGCAGGGAGCTAGTGTTGCAGCTTAGGGAAAAAAAGAGGATAAATGGCCTTTGGAAAGAAGGGCAGGCCACTTAGGAGGACTACAAAGAGGTAGTGAGGCTATGTAGGGAAAAAATTAGGAAGGCCAAAGCCCAGCTAGAACTAAACCTGGCTTCTGTTGTCAAGGACAACAAAAAAAGTTTCTATAAATATATTGGCAATAAAAAGAGGACTAAGGATAATCTCTGTCCTCTAGTAGACCAGGCTGGTAACGTATTGACCAAGGACGAGGATAAGGCTGAGGTACTTAATGCCGTCTTTGCCTCAGTCTTCAGCAGTAGGACCAGTTGTTCCTTGAGTTCCCTAACCCCTGAGCTAGAATACAGGGATGGGGAGCAGAATGAAGCCCCTGTAATCCAAAGGGAAATGGTGAGGGACCTGCTTCAGCACCTGGAGGTGCACAAATCTATGGGGCCGGATGGGATCCATCCAAGGGTACTGAAGGAGCTGGCGGAAGTGCTCACCAGGCCACTCTGCATCATTTATGAGCAGTCCTGGATAACCGGGGAGGTCCCAGCTGACTGGAGGTTGGCAAATGTGACACCCATCCATAAGAAGGGCCGGAAGGAGGATCCGGGGAACTACAGGCCAGTCAGTCTGACATCGGTGCCTGGGAAGGTCATGGAACAGATCATCCTCAGTGCCATCACACGGCACATGCAGGAGAACAAGGTGATCAGGCCCAGTCAGCATGGGTTTGTGAAAGGCAGGTCATGCCTGTCAAACCTGATCTCCTTCTATGATGAGGTGACCCGCTTAGTGGATGAAGGAAAAGCTGTGGATGTTGTCTACCTGGACTTTTGCAAGGCTTTTGACACCGTCTCCCATAGCATTCTACTGGAGAAACTGGCTGCTCGTGGCCTGGACAGGTGTACCCTTCGCTGGGTAAAAAACTGGTTGGATGGCCGTACCCAGAGAGTGGTGATAAATGGAGTTAAATCCAGTTGGTGTCCAGTGACAAGTGGTGTCCCCCAGGGATCAGTGCTGGGACCGGTTCTCTTTAATATCTTTATTAATGATCTGGATGAGGGGATTGAGTGCACCCTCAGTAAGTTCGCAGACGACACTAAACTGGGGGGGCGTGTTGATCTGCTTGAGGGTAGATTGGCTCTGCAGAGAGATCTGGACAGGCTGGACAGATGGGCTGAGGCCAATGGTATGAGGTTCAACAAGGCCAAGTGTCGGGTCCTGCACTTGGGTCACAACAACCCCATGCAGTGCTACAGACTGGGGGCGGAGTGGCTCGAAAGCTGCCTGGCAGAGAAGGATCTGGGGGTGTTGGTGGACAGCCGGCTGAGTATGAGCCAGCAGTGTGCCCAGGCAGCCAAGAGGGCCAACACCATCCTGGCCTGCATCAGGAATAGTGTAGTGAGCCGGAGTAGGGAAGTAATCATCCCCCTGTACTCGGCACTGGTGAGGCCTCACCTCAAGTACTGTGTTCAGTTTTGGGCCCCTCACTACAAGAAGGACATTGAGGTGCTGGAGCGTGTCCAGAGAAGGGCTACCAGGCTGGTGAGGGGTCTGGAGGACAAGCCTTATGAGGAACAACTGAGGGAGCTGGGGTTGTTTAGCCTGGGGAGGAGGAGGCTGAGGGGTGACCTTATCACCCTCTACAACTACCTGAAGGGAGGTTTTAGAGAGATGGGGGCTGACCTCTTCTCCCACGTGGCAAGTGATAGGACAAGAGGAAACGGGTTCAAGTTATGTCAGGGCAGGTTTAGATTGGATATTAGGAAGCATTTTTTCACTCAAAGGGTTATTAAACATTGGAATGGGCTGCCCAGAGAGGTGGTGGATTCACCATCCCTGGAGGTGTTTAAGAAAACGGTAGATGAGGTGCTTAGGGACATGGTTTAGAAGTGGGTGTTTTTAAATCAGGGTAGGTTAACGGTTGGACTTGATGATCTTAATGGTCCCTTCCAACCTCACTTATTCTATGATTCTATGATTCTATGACCCAGGAGAACTGATGACAGAGAATAAGTCAGACAGTAAGCAAGCAGAAGGGTCTGGCAAGGTTGTCACTAGAGTACCTGTTGAATAAAGTTGTACTGAAGGATTGTTGTATGACTTCTGCAGTATAAAGGAGTATTCCTGTTAGCATAAGGCATTGTCTTATCTCAGTCCATAGAAAAATCAAAGAAGGAAGAATGAAATACATATATTTCAGTTTCAGACACTGTTTTTCTAATTGGACATTTAGCGTGTTCACTTTGAAAAGAAGGCCCAGTAAACTAAGTTTTGGGCTTAATTTCAACAGTATACCCTCTCTTTAATACTTTCTTTGGCTGAAATAGGTAGAACTTTCACATGGTCAGAACTACCATCATCTTGATGGACATAGATATCATTGTGTCTACACTTTTTTTGAAGACTGTGACCTTCTCAGATGCATTTCCAAATTGTAAATCCTTCATCTGAAGAGAATTTTTAAGAAACTCCCACTCCCTCCTGTCCAGACCCATTTATTAATGATATCCTCTCTCTTGTTATTCATAGAATCACAGAAAGGTTTGAGTTGGAAAGGACCTTTAAAGGTCATCTAGTCCAATCCCCCTGCAATGAGCAGGGACATCTTCAACTAGACCAGGTTGCTCAGAGACCCATTCAACTGACCTTGAATGTTTCCAGGGATGGGGTATCTACCACGTCTCTGGTCAACCTGTTCCAGTGTTTCACCACCCTCATTGTAGAAAATGTCTTCCTTACACGTAGTCTGAACCTACCCTTTTTTAGTTTAAAACCATCCTATCACTTCAGGCCCTATTAAAAAGTCTGTCCCCATCTTTCTTATAAGCCCCGTTTAAGTATTGAAAGGCCTCAAGAAGGTCACCCCGGAGTCTTCTCTTCTGCAAGCTGAATAACCCCTACTCTCTCCACCTGTCCTCCCAGGAGAAGAGCTCCAGCACTCTGATAATTTTTTGTCCCTCCTCTGGATCTGCTCCAACAGGTCCATGTCTTTCCTGTGAGGAGGGCTCCAGAGCTGGGTGGAATACTCCAGGTGGGGTCTCACCAAAGTAGAGGGGCAGAATCACCTCCCTAGACCTGCTGGCTGTGCTTCTTTTGATGCAGTTCTGGATACGGTTGGCTTTCTGGGCTGCAACTACAGATTGTTGGCTCATATCCATCTTTTCGTCCACCACTACCCCCAAGTCCTTCCAGATTCCTTGCAGATTCCAGTCTCGGAGTATACGTTTCAAAGTGAGGTATTGTAATGCTGAGAAAAACTGCATAAATCACTTTGTGAAAGTACTCCTAAATGCTCAGGGCTTTTAGTAGTAGCAAAAATGAGAGAATGGATAATCAGATTTCTACTCTTTATTGCATCTAATATGTTGCCCAAATTCTTACTTCAGATAAAAGTAACTGATCCTAATAAAGTTTAAAAAAAATCTGTATATATTCTGTTTTAAGTGAAATGTTTAAAAAGCATCTGAGGTGGGGATAAATATTTGATTTTCTGGGGTTGGAAAAGTCTCCTATGTCTGAGTCATGTTTCTGGTACAAACTCACCACAATCTGGGAAATCTGCATGAGTGCAAACAGACTGGAATTTTCCATAAACCGGTGCCACCATAATGTGCACTGTGTAAAGTTTAGTTTACAAACATTTAGGAAAAAATATTGGAAGTCTGTTACTGGATGAGATCTTTGAAATGTTTCTAAAGAAACTTTTGGCAAAGTAAAAAAGTAGATATGCAGTCATGGATTATCTCCCGCAAAATCTCTTGGTTAAATAATGTCATACCAATTTATAGCAATAAAGAGCTTATGTAAAAAAGAACTTGCCAGTTTCTCTCAAAAAAACCTATTTGATAACGTAAAGTTATCCTGTACATTGAATATTACTAATTTTTGTTGGTTATTTTATTTCAGGAGATGTAATTCATGGAAGTTGATAGAAGTTGAAATAAGTATTGTGAAATTGTTTACAGAGCCACACACGGAAGACTTATGGATAACAGCATGGTGACAAACTCACTTTGGTGCTGTAGAAGAGTTAGACAGTTTCCTCTAATCACAAGATAAAATGAACTTTATGAAATAAAGGCCTGACAATGGAAGATATTTTGGTGCTGATACATGTAAATAGGTGCACAGTGAGATTTTCCAAACACTAAACACAAAAAACACTTAAGTAGTTTAGCTGACTTGAGTCCAGAGCAGTAACCCATGCATGTGACTAATGCAGTCTCAAGTCTTGAGTTATCCAGCACAAAGGTATATGGCAAGTCAGAAGTTTAAACTTAAGCATAAGTTTGGTAGAGCTAGCACAACCCACTGGTGAAAGCGCAGAGCATTACAGACCTTTCAATATACAATTCTAACAGTTTTAATTGTAAAAATGAAAATGCATTTCATTTATAGTTGAGCAAGACACGGTACTAGTCTGATATCAGGTAGAACCAGAACTAAGTTAGTAGCAGCTTAAAACCAGACCCTGAACGTAAATGAATGGTCCCAAACTTAGCAAGTGTTTGAGATGCTGCCTTAATTGTGTTGGGTTCCTTATTTTGACTTTCAGAGCAGTTCATAAACAAAACAGATACATGAGCTCAGTCTACTCACATGAGAGCATCTGTTACCCTAGGCCAAAACTATTCTCTGCTGCCTTTGAATTAGAATCAACAGGAGCTTAAAGTCACGCATATGTATGAGCAGTATGCTGATTTGAAGTCATAATGAGAGTTCCATCATTTAACAAGAAGCCCTGCATGTTTTTAAATATAACTTTAAATATAACTTAAAGTAGCAAATTAATTCTCAGTGTTCAGTGACACACACAAGAGCAGCCAAAAATAGAATAAATGTACTTGTGATTAGCATAAAAATCATGCTAAGAAAGAATATGCTATGGTCAGAAAGATAAAAATGACAGGCCAGTGAGAGCAGTAGGGGGTAATATAATTCTTGTATAAACTATTTCAGGTTTGAGACACTGGATATTTTAAAGGAAAGCTAAACATGCTTCTGAACAATTTTAAATCTGTAGAGTTCAAAAACTGGTGAAATATTGCCGTTTAGAGTCTTGCTCTAAGAAGCAACATAAAGAAGACTTTGACAAAGTAGGTATTGACAAAAACAGCCATGGGATTACTTTAAAAAATGGGAACACAAGCAAATCAGTCATTCCAAACAATCTGCATCTTAAGAGAAATAGCGAATAAACTCACACTTATGAGTTTATAAACTTCGCTTATGCAGGGAAGAAACGAGAAAAGCCAAGGCAGCTTTGGAATTGAACCTGGCAAGGGATGTAAAGACCAATAGGAAGGGTTTCTTTAAGTATATAGGAGACAAAAGGAAAATCAGGGAAAATGTGGGCCCGCTCTTGAATGAGATGGGTGCTGTGGTGACGGATGATGCAGAGAAGGCGGAGTTGCTGAATGCCTTTGCTTCTGTCTTCACTGCTCGGGCCAGCTCTCAGGAGTCACAGACTTTGCAAGTAACAGAGAAAGTCTGGAGAAAGGAAAACTTTCCCTTGGTTGAAGAGGAACAAGTTAAAGAACAATTAAGTAAACTGGACACCCACAAGTCCATGGGGCCTGATGGGATGCACCCGCGAGTGCTGAGGGAGCTAGCAGAAGTCATTGCTGGGCCACTCTCCATCATATTTGAAAGGTCCTGGAGAACAGGGGAGGTGCCTGAGGACTGGAGGAAAGCCAACGTCACTCCAGTCTTTAAAAAGGGCAAGAAGGATGACCCAGGAAACTACAGGCCGGTCAGCCTCACCTCCATCCCTGGAAAGATGATGGAACAGCTCGTTCTGGGGGTCATCTCCAAACATCTGGAGGAAAAGAAGGTTATCGGAAGTAGTCAACATGGATTCACTAAAGGGAAGTCATGTCTGACTAATCTGATAGCCTTCTATGATGGCGTGACTGGATGGGTGGATGAAGGGAGGGCAGTGGATGTTGTCTACCTTGACTTCAGCAAGGCTTTTGACACTGTCTCCCACATCATCCTCACAGACAAGCTTAGGAAGTATGGGTTAGATGAATGGACAGTGGGGTGGATTGAACAGTGGCTGACAGATAGAGCTCAGAGGGTTGTGGTTAGTGGTGCAGAGTCTAGTTGGAGGCCAGTAACTAGTGGGGTCCCTCAGGGGTCAGTACTGGGTCCAGTCCGGTTCAATATATTCATCAATGACCTGGATGAAGGGATAGAGTGTACCATCAGCAAGTTTGCTGATGACACAAAACTGGGAGGGGTGACTGACACGCTGGAAGGCTGTGCTGCCATACAGCGTGACCTGGACAGGCTGGAGAGTTGGGCAGAAAAAAACCTGATGAGGTTCAATAAAGGCAAGTGTAGGGTACTGCATCTGGGGAGCAATAACCCCATGCATCAGTACAGGTTAGGGGCTGACCTCCTGGAGAGCAGCGGTGTGGAAAGGGACCTGGGAGTCCTGGTGGACAACAGGATGACCATGAGCCAGCAATGTGCCCTGGTGGCCAAGAAGGTCAATGGCATCCTGGGGTGTATCAAGAAGAGTGTGGCCAGCAGGTCGAGGGAGGTCATCCTCCCCCTCTACTCTGCCCTGGTGAGGCCGCATCTGGAGTACTGTGTCCAGTTCTGGGCTCCCCAGTTCAAGAAGGACAGGGAACTGCTGGAGAGGGTCCAGCAAAGAGCTACAAAGATGATTAGGGGACTGGAGCATCTTTCTTATGAAGAAAGGCTCAGGGACTTGGGGCTTTTTAGTCTAGAAAAAAGAAGACTCAGGGGGGATCTTATCTATACTTATAAGTACTTAAGGGGAGGGTGCCAGGTAGACGAGAATAGCCTTTTTTCAGTGGTGCCCAGTGATAGGACTAGAGGTAACGGGCACAAACTGGAGCACAGGAAGTTCCATCTTAACATGAGGAGGAACTTCTTTACTCTGAGGGTGGTGGAGCACTGGAACAGGCTGCCCAGAGAGGTTGTGGAGTCTCCCACACTGGAGACATTCAAAACCCGCCTGGATGCCGTCCTGTGCAATGTGCTGTAGGTGTCCCTGCTGTGGCAGGGGGGTTGGATTTAGATGATCTCCAGAGGTCCCTTCCAACCCTGACGATACTGTGATCATACTGTGATCTGTGATCACACAAACCTCTTGCACTGTAGTTCTTAAAAATCATGAAAATTGAAGAGATATGGGAATATGGCAGAAAGAAAAATGTGATATGAACTCTGTTCCCAAGATTTTAGGCAAAAAATCCATCCTACGTTTCTCCTCACTTATTCCCTGGTTCTGCCATTAATGGCTACAATCTTCTCCGCTTTATACGTATATATCATGTTACGAAGCATCAGCTATCCACAAACTGCCGGTCACTCCCATTATGGAGTATTTTATAATAAGGGTGAATTTGATGGTTCCATCTATTTTTTTTTTTCAGATCATTTTAATACTGATTTTGCTGTTGTGTTATAAACACTTTGTCTTGTTTCTTTGAAAACTTAACAGCTTACCATGCAAACAGTTACCGTACAAACAGCATGTAGTGCTCATTACTATGTATAGGTCCATTCAGTAACGTGATAATTCATAGTACAGGGGAAACTTAAAGCAGTAGGTACACAGGGCTTGATCCTGAAAGATTCAGTGTAGTCTGGCTCTCACCCAGTAAAACACCTAAGGACGTATTTACAACATGAATAATTGAATTTTTGACAAGTGACATATTGAAATTAAGCACATGATTAAAGTCCTTGCTGGAGCAACTCCTGAGCGATCAGGACCACCTATGTTTGATAAAGCCATATGTTTGCTGGCAAAGTTGTATGGAGGATCAGGCCTGCTTCTAATACCACTTTTTACTTTAATTGTGTCTTTAATTGTGACGAAGCTTCTCTACATTTGTTTTGGAACATGAAATCTGTGGTTGACCTAGCATCAATGTTCTCTTTCCTTCTCAAGATGTGACACCGCATATAACTATGCCTTCTATCATTATCCCATCTCTTTTCCCATACTCTTCTCTACTTTTCCTCCACATTTATTACTGATGTAAAAACCCCTTTCTAATCCTGTGAAGCAGCTATTCACCGAACAAAGAAAAAGATTTACTACCCTAATTAGAAGTGCTGCATCTGAGTGCTTTCACAGGTGAGAAACTAGAATGATGAAGCATATACCTAATAAAGCTTCTTTAACCTAACAATCACAAAGAGAGTTAAAGAAAATAAACCTCACACTCAAAACTCTAATAGAATACTTGTATTTTGACAACTCAATGGACTTATTTTGGAAGACAGATTTGCATTGGTGACAGAAAAAATGCAAAAATATGTATCCCATGCAGGTTGGACATATTTGCAGAACAGCCTATGTTACAAAAGCATGTTACATTCACCTGCTCTTAGATAACTAAAAGCAAACAAGAAAAATACATATAATTTCCATCCAGAATCATAATCTCCATTCTTTTCTTTTCTAATGCAGATTTATTCCCTCATGTCCCTAGCCTGTCCTGACTTAGTTGATGTCAACAGAGGCTGTTAGATATCCCAAATATCTTGGCTAAGAAGTTTTTGTTTTCCCTAGTATTGCTTCAAGTGTCTTCTTTTTATTGTTTTCAGGAAGAAGAACACCATGAAGGAGATTTAATAATTGTGCGGTGCAAGGGTGAGGAAGCACAATGGCACTTATCAAAACATTCTTGCTGTCCATCTTGGGCCCTGCCATAGAAGATCCCACTCAGCCCAGAGACTTGTAAAAGATAGTGCTACAACTGTCCACGGAGTAAGCATTCTGAGAAAGGGCTTGTGCTCATCATACTGCTGTCAAGTATATGTAGGCCAATAAGAAGGGCAGCAACCATATTTCCACTGGGACTTCACAATTAAAGAGCCTGGAGGTCTGAGAGAAGCTTTTAAGCTCAAGCAAACTTCTTTATATGTCATTTGCCTGTTCCCCTTATATCTTATCCCAAAATTTCCACCTCTGTGAAGGACAACAGGAAGGATTTTCACAGGACAGAATAGGGAATAAATGGGTAGGCTGCAATGGTAAGGTTGGCAGTGAAACGATGTTCATATTTTGCCCTGGAGGCTGAAACAGCTTCCAGTCATCCTGAAGTATGTGCCAAAAGACCTTAGGGAGAACCCAAAATTTCTCCTCTGAGCTTAAAATGCATCTAACTTTACTGGTCCTCATTCTCACAGTGGATTAACCCAGCATGATGCCACGTGAGTGTCTGTTGGTGAAAGGACCTCAAACTTAGTCTCATCGCCATAAGGTGTAATAATAATAAAGCATAAGGCATAGCGTTAAGGAAAAACTGGTTGCATACTTTGCCAATTAGTTGTAGTAGCAAAATTAATCAATAGATAATTAAGGACAGAAAGGAATGGCTTCAATGATGTGATTGTCAGCGCAAACTCGATGGAACTCGATGATCTTCAAGGTCCCTTCCAACCTAAACCATTCTATGATTCTATGATTCTATGAAACCTCCACATGTTTGAATTATTTTCATGGGAGAACATGTGTATTCCAGGTGTCCAATTTTGTAAGTGAATAGATGTGCCTACAGGTATATGGTAAGAATTCACTGTAAGGAATAATTTATTTTGAGCTCATAAAAGTGTGGAATACTGAAAAATAGACATATTCATTTTCCTCCTGTCTGCTGTCTTCTCTTTTAGTTTATTTGGATTATTTCTGGTTTCAGACCAATGAATCGTTTAACTTTTAGAGAAACCTCTGCGGTTTTGACATGAGTTATGTGAAGAACCAGTCAGATTTTGCTGCTGACTGGATTTGACAATTAAGTTCTAAGATCGCAAAATAATATTTAATAACCAGTCAAAATCACTGACCAAAGCTATATGGAAAAATAAATAAAACAATAAATACAGATGCTGCTTAGAACAGTTGTACTTTTGTTCACAACGCTGTATGTAGGCAACATCGTTGTCATTAAATCTGACAATGTTGAAGAAAACATCCTCTAAATGGATACATTTCAGTGCTTTTTGGACTTGAAGAAATATGGTTAGTAAAGTTATTGCTTTTACAAAGTACATGGATGGGTGAGAACAAGGCCGTAACCTATGACAAAGAGCTGGTTCAGCTGATTTTTATTCAAAAGTTTTCATTGTAAGGCTTAGTTGACAGAAAAGGAACAACTAAATACATATGTTTTGCTATAATTAAAACTAGGTATCAGACATGAATGTTGAATAGGTTATGAGGCAGTGTAAACTAAAATAACACCTGAGTGGTTCCTCTAGATTCAGATAATGAGTTCTCTTTGTTGAGGGAACATTTTTCACATGGGTTTCTATGCTCGTGTGTGCATAGATGTTTCATGCTTTCAGTCTGTTATGAATTTGATGGATAAATACTAGCATATTAATTCCTATTTTTTAAAGAAAGTTAACATTTTTATTACTTAAAATATGCAAAACCATTATTACATTTTGTTTGGTGATACATATTTTAAAATAATTTTATGACAGGAAGAACTGAATGAAAAGAAAAGGAGAAAAAAACATGCACTGCTTTCTATGGAGTATCTTCTGGCCTGTGAAAGAATCACAGCATAAAAACAGAGAAAAAAATAAACTAAAAAACAAGTAAGAATTTTATTGTTTTGCGACAATGACAGCACATGAAGTGTGGGTTGTATGGTAAGAGTTACCTTACGAATTTCAGATGGGGAGTTTTTGTCTCCAAGTTAATGCTTTGTCTACAGTGGCATTCAGCTTGAGACTGAAAAACTGAGCATGGGTGTGCATGTAGGTGTCTATAACTAAGCTAGGTGAGCTACGTAAATGATCTGCTACAGTCTTTGGATGTCTAGACAATACGGACAAGGGAACCCAGAAAGTAATTCACCTGAGGAGCCGGGGATGCTGTATTCAGAGAGAACTAAATCCCAATCCGTTGTCTTGGAGTGGGATTCAGCTGCCTAAATAAATTCAGCTGGTGGCATTGCAGGTGCTGCAGGATGTATCACATCTGGGCTGTCTCACCAATATGTAGATTTCCTGTAAGCCCTGCATTGTATCAGGTAGCCTTGTGGCTTGGATTCTGCTGCCATCTAAAATGGCACTAACACCTGTGTTTAGGGAACTGAAGCCTTCCGCAAATCTGCCTTGACTAAAGCTTGGACACATTGGTCACTGGATTTATCACTAGCACATATGTACATATGCATTCATGTAACTTGCTCTGGAGCCAAAGTCATCACAAGTACCCATAAATTGCTAGCTATGTCACAGGACGGGTGGAAAGGGCAGAAATTGGACTAGGAAATTGTTTGTGTTGTCTTCCTTTCCTGCGTGTCCCAAGCACAGACAGTTGTGCAAAGTAGGTGACAGTCAGATCTAGCTTGTTTAATAGCACTGTTCAAGGGAAAAAATTAAGTCTAGCTACCGAATGGGGGTAGGCTGAATAAGCATCAAAATTTGGCAGAAAGCAGAATCCTGATTTCACTGTCAGAATTATCCAAAGAGTCATCTAACAACAATAATCAAAAAGTAAAAATGAAAGAATAATCATACAATTCTAAGAAGCCCTAAATAACCTGCCTGCTTGTGGCCGTCTAGTCTTGATGCTGTGCAATATCCTTAAGGCAATTACAGCTATTTAGTTGTCAAAGTTGGATTCCAGTATGTGGTTGAAGAAATTGGACTGAGATTGGTTTCTCATGTTTCTTTCAGTTGTATAAGGCACGAAAATATGCCTGCTTATTTGGTCTAGTATTTTGCATTCAGGTGAGAGTGAATTTAGCCAATACTTCAGTATAAGAAATAGAAATCATATCACCAAACTCTTGGCCATTTAAGCACTCATTCCTTCCCCTAAACTAGTTTCTAGGTTCCTGAAGTTGTCAATGCAGAGTGATTCTGCCATTCTAAGGCAGCTATCAAACACATTACAATTAAGGGAAAAGCCTTGCCTTGTAAGTCCCATTGAGGAGGTCCTCATAATTTCATGACTTCCCAAATTAACTTTTTAATGATGTGGAGAAGAACACCTTTACATTTTTAGGAACTTTGAGGACAATGTTCTCAGGGCTTGACACTATGCATGGCATAAGGATTTCCCTTGGGCGTGTCAGCCAGTGGATTTAGAATCATAGAATCATAGAATTTTAGAATAGTATAGGTTGGAAAAGACCTTTAAGATCATTGCGTCCAACCATTAATGTAGCACTGCCAAGTCCACCACTAAACCATGTCCCTAAGTGCCACACCTACACGTCTTTTAAATACCTCCAGGGACGGTAACTCGACCACTTCCCTGGGCAGCCTGTTCCAGTGCTTGATGACCCTTTTGGTGAAGAAATTTTTACTAGTATCCAATCTAAACCTACCCTGGCACAACATGAGGCCATTTCCTCTTGTCCTGTTGCTTGTTCCTTGGGAGAAGACACTATCACTCATCTCTCTACAGCCTCCTTTCAGATAGTTTTAGAGAGCAATAAGATCTCCCCTCAGCCTTCTCTTCTCCAGGCTAAACAACCCCAGTTCCCTCAGCCACTCTTCGTAAGACTTGTGCTCTAGACCCTTCACCAGCTTTGTTGGCCTTCTTTGGGCATGCTCCAGCACCTCAATGTCTTTCTTGCAGTGAGGGGCCCAAAACTGAATACAGTATTTGAGGTGCGGCCTCACCAGTACCAAGTACAGGGGGGTGGTCACTTCTCTAGTCCTGCTGGCCACACTATTTCTAGTACAAGCCAGGATGCTATTGGTCTTTTTGGCCACCTGGGCACACTGCTGGCTCATATTCAGCCAGCCCTCGACCAACACCCCCAGGTCCTTTTCTGCCAGGCAGCTTTCCAGCCACTCTCTCCCGAGCCTGTAGCATTGCATGGGGTTGTTGTGACCCAAGTGCAGGACCTGTTGCTTAGCTTTCTTGAACCTCCTACAGTTGGCTTCAGCCCATCTACCCAGCCTTTTCAGAACTCTCTGTAGAGCCTTCTCTCAGATCAACACTCTCGCCCAGCTTGGTGTCGTCTGCAGAGTTACTGAGCGTGCATTGTGTGTATTGCATCAGCTGTTAAGCCAAGGGAGCCAGCTGCAGCAATCCCTTCAGCAGGATCCAACATGCAACCCAGACTTACTGTGAAGGTTTCATCCACTGGTGCATAGATCCAGTTTTGCCCTTCACAGTCATTCTGATAGAAAATAAACTAATTTTTGTTATCTCAAGATGCAGTTAAAAAATCTTTCTACACTATTTTTTTGCACAGTATATGAGTAACTTTTGTATTCAATAAACGTAACAATATCATTTAAACAGCCCCTGCTAGGCTGAGAGATACTGAGCACATTAGATGCAGTTTGTCTGTCTAGACATTTTATAGAAGGCTGACTTAACAGGTCAGTGGTAAATGTAACGGAAATATTTTTAGCAGAAGTTGCTTCAATTTCTTTCCTTCATCAAAAAAAAAAAAGAAAAGAAAAGAAAAGCCTGTTTTGGCAATGAATACACAATCATTACAGTCTTGTAGCTATTTTGTTGCCTACAAAAGATCTTTGTCTTTGAGAAAGTGTAAAGAAACGTGCGGTGAGCCTGAACTTAGAGACACAGTTACTGCCAGTCAGGAAGTCCTGGTTGGGAACATCAAAATTCAGGTTCTAAAAATTAATGGTGACTGTTCAAAACTGCTCTACTGATCAGTCTGTTCTGCTGCATGGCACATATCTTTGTAACAGAAAAAAACATCGTCCTGGCTATTCAGAGAGCAAGGAGAATGATATCTGTCTAGAAGATGTAAGGGACAGAGCCAAAATTTGAGGTCATGAGAGGACAGTGACCCTAAACAGCATATAAAGTGCTCCCAAAATGTTTATATTTGGGAGCTGGACGCCTGTCCTTTCCTTTTTAGGAGCTATGCTTACGGTGCCAGAAATCAGATATTGCCAAGTACCACAGAAACCATGTACTCATTCTGTTTTCCTTTTTTTTCCTTTTCTTCTTGTGCTCTTAACTCCTTCTTGAAAGGAGTACCACATTCTGGCACCAGCCAAATGAGGAATTCAGTATGTGTGTGGGTCCGCCTTCAGTGGGACTACACATTACTAAGACACTGGGGCTGAAGTAGTGTGCTAGATTTGGTCTCAAACACTCACCATCATTGACTCTGACCCAGCAAAGCATTTAAACATGTGCATGATCCTAAGATTTTACTTCCCCCGACCTGAGTGAGACATTAATCACAGGAAGGTATGAACATGGTAAAAAGCATTAACAATTAAGCGTATACACCACTGTTTTGCTGGGCAAAGGCGCAAATGCCTTCTCTTAAACTATTTATAATAGGCCCTAATCCTGTATGTTTGCAGCCCATGAGGGCTCTGGCTTTCAGTTGTCTTACTTTACATATCCAAATGCCTTTCAAAATTCAGTTCTACTCTCTGGGCTAAAATGAATGCTCATAAAAATACGGTAATTAAACACAGTTACAAAGATATGCACAATCCAGGCTGAACAACCACAGGCCCCTTTCCAACTACCTTTTTGTTCTTTCCTCATCATCTGTAATTTTCCTGGCTTCTTATTTATGCTTCTCAGTTATCAAACTGGTTTTGAGCAACCCTGGTAAATTCTTCATAATTTTGTTGCCGTTGCAGACACCCACTACACTTCTCTGATGTGTGAAAAATTACAAACCCAGCAAGGTGAGAAGATTCAGTAATCCATGGAATCACAGCTCTGAATCACAGTTTCCATTGGCTTTGCCAGCTTTTACTCAGGGCAGCGTTCATAAAATAGCCTAAGTAGCAGCAAAAAAAATGTGACTTGACCTAACTGCTCCTGGTCCATAATGAAATTGATGACAGATTTGTGGGGATAATCTTATGAAACAAAGCCCACATTTGTCCTGTTAATATTGGGAGATGTTGACCTCTAGAGCAGCTGTGCTTCAAACGTCATACACATTAATATTTTCTGAAAGGCTTTGTGAAATATGTCTGTGTTCTTTTTAAAGAATTTCATTGCCAAACCTGCAAGTCAGTTGACTAGATATGGGTGGGGTTTTTTTACAAAAATATAATATTTTCATGCAAATCTTTTAATGCCATCTGGCAGAATTATTTTCAAAATGCACACAGTTTGCTATCTTACATTATCTTTTACTGCATGTAGCCCTTTTTATCTGTTGTCAAGCAGCACCAAGTTCTAGATCTCTAACTAGCCATCCAAACAGAAGATAGATGTAATGAACAGTAGATGTTATGTATCAAATGTGAGCATATAATGGTCTAAACCTTGCTAATCACTTCAGAACCCAAAAATATTTATTGGAAACAGCAGTCATGGTGAAAAACTTCCACTGATATTGTCAAATTAGCAGGTTAATTAGTGGTTAGAAAGGGGCAAAAATACTTTGCCGAGTCCTTTGTAGCAATACTGCACTGTAGCTCTTCAACTGCTATGAAGTTTGGCTTATTTATCCCAGGTAAGAATCAAGCTCTGATGCATGTGTCTGAAGCTTCAAATGAGGCTTCTCATGATCTGGGGAGTATTCATATTATAGAATAATATGAATATATAGAATAATATATTATTACAATAGATAATGAGTATAGAATAATATAGTATTCATATTACGTGTTCAAGATAAAGATGTAGTGTGTTACATGAGAACCAATCTAGTCTTCTGAGGCTCCAAAAACAGCCAATAGATAGATACGCTTCTCCAAAGAAAGATTCAGAGGATTCAGCTGGGTTTCTGCACTGAAGCATCCTCTCAAGGAGCTCTTTTCCCTCCATTGCTTACACAGGCAGCCCAGAAAGACAGGAAAAGCAGCGAAACAAGATGTGTGAAATTATGTGCTGAAACCATCGGCTGTCAGCGCTACTTCTAACCCACCAGGGCTCAGGAGAACATTGTACATCACAGTGGGGTGAGGGACAAATAGGAATAAATGCTCACAGGCATCTATGAACTGCTTGTCAAACAAAAAGGAGGGAGGGAAGAGGGAAGAAAAACTCCAATTCTTTCTTTCTTCCATTAATGGGAGCTTTGTGAAATGCTTTATTTGACAAAGATTCAATAACATTATTTCTTTGGTTTTACTTCTCATGGGCTCATTGTCAACTGTGGTGGGCTTTTGTCCTCTTTTTTTTGATTTTGTTTTGGCTTTTTTTTTATAATGTCATCCTTACTCAATGACATAAATCCCACTATTAACTAGATCTCAGGACCTCACACTCAGATTTGCTCAAAAGAGGCCCACAATGGGAAAAGTAACTAATAACAGATCATGATTGTGGTGCATACTAATGTTTGGGACAGGCTGCCACCCGCTGATCACTGACTAGTGTCCAAGTCTAGAAGAACAGATGTGCATACCAAACATGGTTAGAGAAATCAGAACCAGAAGAGAAAGGGAAATAAAAATGGAACTCATCAACAAGAAAGAGAAGGAAAGCATACTACACACCCTCATGGGGAATCAGAAATTCCTAATATTTTAAGATTACATTAGATTTTAATGTATTATACTCTCTCTATGTTCTATAAGTTTTAGGGCTTGCCCTTGTTTTTTCATCCTGTGTAAGAGGATGCGTGGCTGCATACTTTGCACGCTTGCGCCCAGATTTATAGAGGAGTGCACTGTAACTACTTTTCATAAGCCAAGCATTCTGTGAAATGGCAACAGATTTTATAAACTGAATTAATAACACCCAATTGCCTCTTGTCATCTATCAAGTTGTTTATAGATACTGTATGCTAACAGGTATGCAAATATCGCTAAAGCATTTTTGGAAAACAAAAATTGGTCTGGAGCTACAGGAAAAGGAAGTAAATCTATTTACTTGTAGGTCTCACTTGATTATGACAAAATATTTAAATCATAATTCTGAAGGGATTTCCAGAGAAGCTCCTCAGCAAAAGCAAGCATTCGAGTGTTGCCTCTGACTTTGAATCACATGCTAAGAATTTTGCCTCCTCTGCTCACATCACGTGCCAGCAGAAGCTTTACTGAAACCAGCAGGATGACTCATGAATTAAAGACTTTTTCAGTATGAGTAAAAGTAGCTTTTGATCTTTACTTCAGCTGTTTTTGTCGATACCCAGATGGACCATTATTTCCTTAGTCTTCAGTTAGCATTGATTAGTCTATCAAAACTTCTGTATGTGAATGACTTGAGTGAAAATCATCTTTAACACACGATCTTTTACATAATTTCATTTAATTTAAATATACAAGTAGTCCTACTGACTTCAGTGGAATTACCCACGCAAGCCTGTGAGCATATATATGTCCTTATGATGAGAGCCTAATTGTAGGAGATTTAAAAGAGAAAAATCTAAAAATTCAGTGTGATTGAAGTGATATATAAATTTTCATTTCTACCTGGTCAGAACCATTGGAACTAAAACAAAGAAAGAGAAAAGTGTTTTCTGTAGAGATTCTTAGGGTAAACATAGCGATCCTCCAGAAATGCAGCAACAGTTAAGGTCAGACTTCCAGAAATCAAAATGTCAACAATAATTTACTTGCTAAATTCATTGTACCACATCTCTTCATCAAGAAGGGACTCTTCTCAGAGGCCTGCTCTAAGAGAGGTAGTAACAAGCAGTAGGACATCAAAGCCCATTATAGACAGTCATTATATTCATAAATACACCTCACTTCACAATATATCTATATATAACTTAAAATTATTTTGTTTTGCTGAAACATATTACGTACACTATTTGAAGTATCATTGTTCTTATCTTTGTATTCATAGGCTTTTCCAAATCAGTTTTTTCCCCAAAGGTTTTTGTTGTTGTTGTTGTTGTTGTTGTTTTCTCTTCATGTTAAATTAATAAAATCCAAAAGCACAGGTTTCTTGGAAAATTTGGAAATGAAAATTAGTTGTAGAACATGCTGGTGTCAGCAGGTCCCATTTCCTTAAGGTGACCTCTGGTCCAAGCCCTACTAAATGCAATGAGAACATTTCAGTCACTTAAGCAGCCTTTGAAGTAGACAATGTCAGAACAGTGTAAAAGCAAATAGATATTTATGTATCGTTTGGAGTTAGCACAACATTATACTGTTTCCCAGCTGCATACAGTTGCTCTCAGGCAATAAATCACAGTACAAAAAATGAAATTTAATGTTGAGTTGACCTGAGACAATTTTTTTTTTGTGTATCTTCAACAAACTGAAATATATAGCAATTTGGAAATCAAAGTCAAGAATACCAATGTGAATGCCATCATGATTTTTCAAAAGCTTCTCAAAAACTATTACTATTTCAGCTTTTTTTCCAAACTTTGAATGAAAACAAATAATAAGATTTCATTCATGGCAGGAATAATAATGTTCACTAAATCTTAGTAAAAATTATAACAGACTGTGCTATGATGACAGTACATGATAACATAGCTAAATAGATAAAAGGTAGCATAGCTAAACGATAACACCCCTTTAGAATTTGAAATCAAAGTATTAAATAAGAAGCCTACCTTCTTTGTTCACTCTTCAGTCACCTTTTCACAAGCTATGAGTTCTTTAAACACGGAGCATCCTTAAGAATTTACAGTATTTCACCATTTGATTGCACTGAAGTAATTACAATCTTTTTATTTATTTATTTGGGAAAATATAATAAAAAATAGAATTTAGGATGTCAAAATTATAAATAATGAATAATAATGAAAAAGAGTTGTAATGAAGGTAGAACCTGAACACAGCTGAGTGAACTATATTATTTATGCCTGATACAATAAGCAAGAAGAAAAGTTCCAATTGCCTTAGTCTCTTTCTCTTTTTTTTTAATAACAATATTCCTATCAAAAATTATCATGTTGATTGGGGGATCTTTATTCCATAACGCTTCTGAAGTGCTTTGTTCATAGCTCTTGCCTTACAATCATCATCATCATCATCACTTTATCAGCATGGTATATGATTCCTGATTAAAGATCAAGATTGGGTTTGCACATATTTTATAACTTTAATGGAATCCTGATTTTCTTCTTCTAAAACCTCAGCCTTTACTGTTATACACACATGCATTACAATTATCCCATTCAAATATATAGAATTTCAAGGATGGAGAAGAGTGGCCAGAAACACATAGAGAAAAGAATTTTTTCTTGTTATGACAGTCCTGAGCTGGCCATATGAAGATACTATTTCATTTTCTGTTCAGGTCAAATAACCATGTTATGCATTTTTAAAACATAAAATAAGGATAAGATTTTCTTTCTTCTGTTTTGCCCGATTTTCTTTCTCCTGTTCTACTTAATTCCAGTGGGGATTGTTTGTGCATGATTTCCCATTCCAGGGCCTTACAAACTTAGAAGTCAGATATCACACTGTCATTTTCTCTTTTAAATAAGAGTTTCTGCACACCTGTGTTTGCACGGGAACCAACAGATGCTGCCATTTACAGTGACAAGATGCTGCCATTCTGGTGCCGTGTGGTGTCTTCTCTTGGTATGTGGCTGAAGTCTCTCCAGTTTGCAATTCTTTGCTAGACCTGCTACATGCCTGTCTGTCTGTACTAGTGTTGCCTAAAATACCTGTTCTCTAAGCAGTAACTTAGTAAAGCCCTGTATAGTGCACAGGAATTCTTGCTTCTATGCATTCTATCTCAAAGCAAATACATAATCTTACAGCGTAATAAGGTGAAAAAGGTATGAGTAGATTTCAGTCTTCCCTATTTAAAATATGATATAAGGTATAATAGAATAAATAAACCTTTTGATTATGCTTTATTTTCTGCCAATTTTAATACTTTACAACGCTTTATAAATTATTACTCCAATGTAATGGAGCCTTGAAAGCATTATTCCCAATATTACTTTATGCTTTCTAGCCCAATAACCAGTATAACTCTGGTGCAGAATCATCCAGGTGCTGTGTAGCTATTGTCAGAAGCTTTTGTGATGGGACTTCAAGTCAGCCAAAGCTCTGAGTTGAAACTCTTCAAATATTGTTTTTAAAGTGAGTGTTTTAAAGAACTGAAACTAATACCGTTTTCACCAGTCTTGCTCTCTAAACCATTGACTTTCCAGCAGCTTTCAGCTGAAGCAAACTGTACACAGTCCTTTTTGGTTCCTTTGCAATAATTCCTTCTTTCCTCTCAAGATTTAAGTCTCTGCTGTTGTTCCTTCTTCCCTTCTTGCCATGCTTGTTTCACGTTATCTGCCCCACTCAGAGAAGGTAAATGGACTGCCTTCTGCTCTGCTGCCAGCCGCTGTGCATTAGGAACTTACATACTGTATTCAGGATATAGGCCTTTAGCCAACAAATAAGATAGTTATGCCATCCATCACAATGTAGACTGAGGTAAACTTTACCTTTTTCTGGGCAAATCTGAGACAGACAAATTTTCTGACAGAAAATTCAGCCTTCTGCTCCAAGTCCAATCTCAAAAATCTGGTCTGTGCTTTCATGGTCCTTGGCTAAGTCTTTGAACTCACATACCATCCAGCCTCTTAGGAAGACAGCTAACTAATCTGAGAAAACAAAAAATCAGGGACAAAAAAGAAAATCTGATGTCACCCATATATGCAATAATAGGGCTTTCAATACCCACTGAAACTTATTTGCAAAATACTATTCTAGTGATACAGACATTACTAATGTGAACTTGTCTCTTGAAAAGATAAGTCTACCTCCTTACCCAATTTACATTACTTTTCAGATCACTGTGAGCTTGTCTTATTGCAATCCAGTGCTTATGAGTGTAATTACATGTTGCTTGTGTATGTTACTGATTTTTTTTTCATAGTGAGTATTTTAGCACAAGATAAAGCAAAAGCAGGAACTTTTAACAAGTTGTATTTGAGACAAAAAATATTTTGTTGGCCACACCAGCAGTAGGAGCAAAGGTGGCAGTTTAGCTTATTGCTAACCAACCTATTTTAATTGCTGAGTTCCAGGATATGCTGGAGGAAATTACTTTTAGCTGGGGATCCATTGTGCTTGCAAAATGGAAGCTAAGGGCTTACATCAGTATTTACATTTTTAATCAAATTTTGCATGAAAATGTACATGAACAATGTTTTAAGTTTCTAGCAACCATGTGCCTCAGTGACATACTTTCTTCTCCACTGTGGTTATGAGACCAGAAGTGCATTTTATGCATAGAAGAAAGGATGAAAACACTCTCTGATTTAAAAGAGCATCAAGATATTCTTGGCAGTGCTGGTGATTCTGAGAACAAAAAAACTATACCTATTATTCTATTAAATGCAAACTGTGCTTTGCATTGTAAATCAAGAAAGATAAAGGAACAGGTTCAACCAATAAAGGTTTACTGCCATGAAAAGCCATATAGTATACCGTAGTCTGTGACAGAAAACAAGCACCAGTATATAAGACCATAATGAATCAGTTGGTTGAGACATTGGTGAGTTACAACACAAGGGTTTTATCAGAACAGAAACTGCACAATAAAATAGTCCAATTAGTCAACAAGTACTTAGAAACCTGCATATTTTTCATAAGAATAAACATTATTGAATCCTCAGTCAAGATAGGCAAATAGTGAAAATGTTTCTAGCAGTATTCAAATGACATTTTTAATGAATACTCTGGTTATATTACACTTTTTTTTTTCTGTCAGTGAACATTCTGTTGCAAACATTCAAGGAAAGTGAAGTTCAAATCATGGCAATGATTCCTATGTGAACAAAAGTGTTTAGCACATATGAATATTGAGCTAAGACATTGCACAGTTATCTAAGTGTTGGAGAAAAACTATGCTGTAGATATGCTCTAAGCAACCAACACGTCCTCAACTGTAAATAGGCACAATAAATAAGCAGTGTAAGAGATTTGCAAATGTATTTATCAATAATTTTATATGTTTGGTTATCCAGATTATTAACAGTTAAACTGAAAGCATTATCCATAAGCATGTAAAGGGGCTAAACTCATCAAACCAATCCTTTGGTATACATCATTTGTTTATTGGTATTCCAAATCTAAAATTGTGATTGAGTTCTCAAGTAGTTAAGCCACTGAAGGATATTTAGCACCTGAGTGCTTGTGTTGCCAGATTCAGTAATTGCCTTCCAGCTCTGTGCTGATTTAAGTTTCTCCCTCTCTCTCTGGCTATTAAAGAAGGCTCTTTTGAGAGGGCAATGCCTATCTTTGACCTGCCTGTCTCCACTGATTGTAGAGGAACCCAACGGACAGCAGCCTCCTATCTCAAATACCTATAGCAATTCAATGGTAGATGATTTGCTGATGCTACTCTACTGCAGCAAGGGACTGGACTTCTCCTTTGATTTGGATGGGTGCGGGATCTGTCCCGTTACACTGAGAATACCAGAGTTCTCAGGATGTACTCAGGCAGGAAAACATTATACTGTAAAAAATTACTGGGAGGGTTTCATCAGCCAAATCTGGCAAAATCTCAGCAACTCAAAGACATTCCTGTTAGACATGGAATGTAATACTGCTGATTAGATTTTGATGAAATGCTCCGTGTCCTCGTCTGCTGAGGAATGTCCTTGTGCTCATGCTTTAAAAATACAAACATCATAGCTGCTATCAGTGATGAAACGTAGCAGATATTTGCTTAAAGCCTTTGTTCTTTAGCTTCCTAAAAGATCTATATTCTAATTTCCCATATATTGTATCTATCTTCATAGCGTTATATTTGTTCCAATATTCTATCAGAACCTACAGCATGGATTTAGGAAATTTTACTGAGTTACATACGAAAATGAACACATCTGTTTTGTAAGTGGCTGTCCATCTTGGCATCAAGCCATGGCTATTCAAAGGTTTTATTACAAGCAGACACTGAACTAGATGTCTGTACAAATTGCTAAAATTTATGCTTCATTTAAGTACACAAAAATCTAAATAGCTTGCTGGAATAGAAAAGTTTTACTAGGGAAAGTAAAATATGTGTACTGTGTTTATTTCAGAGTTATTTCATTATTCATGCTTAATTTAAAAAAGAATATGTACAGAAGTATTGAACAGAAGATAAGGTTCTCTTAATAAAAGACTCTGGGCAAGATTTCAAAGTTATTGACTATAAATCACTCAAAAAAAAAGGCCTACTTTTATGAATTTGAGTGTCCAGAATTTGCTGAAGATTATTTTGAGGTGTCTCAAATTGGCTTCTCAATCATTTTTGAAACTGTTACTTCTTAGGACTACAAAAGCCTCCACTGAAATTAAATGATATCTTACAACTGCTTAGTACAGGTTATCAGTTTTTAAACATCCTTTACAAAAGACAACTTTGAACTCCTTGATAGTATTAGTATATAATTTACTTCCTAGGATCAAAATAATAGCTGAAATGATTATGCAAGAATGCCTTTTTTAAGTTGTAAATGTTCAGTATGAAGAAGGAAGCAACTGGGTACATGGAAATTGCCATTGTTGCAATTTTCTCTGATTCCAGAATCTTACAGAAAAACATCAAACTAACTAACTGAGCTATTTTAGAAGATCTTTTACACTACATTTTAAATAGAATTTCAAAAATTCAATCTTTTTTAAACAAATTTGTACCTAGCCATCTGCATTGCAGATTTTACAGGGGTATTTAGCTTAGAACTTACCGATGACCTAATTAAATGAACATCTATATTAATTGAGCGGATGAGCAAAACTTTCATAATGACATTTTCAACTTTGTTATGGATGTGGATCCCTGAAGGGGATCAAATTGATGTGATTCACCTCAGACTGGGCTAGGCTTATCAGCTGCTCTGTATAATCCCATTCTTTAGTGATGTCCATCCTCCAGCAGGACTTGATTCCTTAGCATATACATCATTGACTTCATTGAATATTTCAAAATCTAAGGTTTTGACTTTTGAGAGTAACAAAGCAACAGAGCTCTCCTACTTCCTCCTACCTACTCATCTATTGGGATACAGCTTCTCTTCCTACGGAAATCCTCTTTAACCAGTTCTCACAAGCCTAAAATATAAAGGCTTTTTCCTGCATCCATTCTAATAGGTGGATATAGAAAAAGTGCTGTAATTTTTCCTGGGTTACTGCTGAAATACTTGTTTCTAAAGAAAATTTTGGACAGGCAGGAAGAATTTTTGGTGGTAAGAACAGTGGAGTGACATTAAACAAGAAGAAAGGAAAAGGATGAATGGGATAGACCCATGATATTCAGATTTATTTGAGCAGCAAAATAACTCTAGGTCTTTACATTTTTATTTCTTGGCTAGTAGGCATGTCCTAAAAGAATAAATAAGAGAAGACAGAACTAAATTGACATGTAGCCATCATTATTCTGAATCTTTACCTGTCTGTCTCTTTCTCTGTTTAAACTGTTCATAGATTTCAAGCATTTGAGAAGAAGATTTATGTTTTACCAAGATTTTGCAGCAAACAAGAGACAGAAACATAAATCTTTATATGGTTCTGTGGATACTATCTCAATAATACAGCCACGGAATTTGAAGACATTTACAAGTAACAATCTGGTTTCCTGAAATACTGTCTTACCTTGATTATTAGGTAGGTTACTTTCTTCCACAAATCTATTTCTTGTCACAGGAATGGAATATGATCCATGATTAGAAAAAGTAATAAGCTAAAACTGTAAAAAACTAATAGAAATCTCTTTTCTGAGTCCAAAAATCATCCAATGCATGGCACAATTTAAAAATGGACAAATTTAAGATGGATATTCTGTGTGAAGCTTCATGAACAATAGACTAGGCAATCTTAATGTCAAACCTAACCTGTCTTTATGTTGCTCAAAAAAATGTGTATACAGAGAGACAAATGGACCAGAAATATTTTTTTCTTTGGAGTTTTCTTTTCATGAAAATTACAGGGAAAAATCTTTCCTTTTGGAGTCCTTCTAATATTGACCAAATAAACAAGAGGCTAAATTCACAAAGTAGGAGTAGAATTGATCAGTCCTTAATGACATTCACAGTTGTGAAATCTCAACCCTACAGGTGGACCCTGGAGACCAAGCCACATATTTCTTAACCAGTGGATAAATGCCTTTCTGGACAGGTCTTTCTCAGTCCTCCTTAACATTCAGAGGTTTACTGGAGAACAGACTGAAGCACACATTGCCTTACCTTCCTTATAATGGTTCTGAAAAACTAAAGTAGAGAAATATCCTCTGTGGAAGAACAAAGCCAAGAACAGCTCTGGCAGAAGGCAGTGAGAACAAATACATTTTTTTCTGAAAGGTGGGAGGCTGAGCTTGGTCTTCTTAGTGGTGAACGAGGTCCCTTGGAACAGACCAAGCCTAGTTATGGTCTAGTTAAATGGTCTGGTTAAATCAAGACCACCTCCTTCTGTAGGAGTTTTGTGGATATTGAAACATTTTCTGGGGAGGGGTGGGGGTGTGTGAAGCGGGAAGGCCATAAGTGAACAGTTACCTTCTACTTAATTTTGCTACAAGTGTCAGAACTACTTGCCAAGAGGAAAAAAAGTACCCTACCAAAATTTCACAATTCCAACCATAGCCAGATTCTGGGGCATATATTTGTTGTGCTTACTGTCTTCTATATGATATTTATTACATACCATCTCTCATTTTCAAAAGGTAACACGTCTTAGTGTTTTATTAAGTGAGGTACAGTCTCTCTAAATATAAGCTTTTAACCATTGAAAATGGGTGTCTTTGGGTAAGGAATAATGCAGCTGACTGTATATGCCAATACTGGTTTTAGAAAGAAGCGTGAATAATATTTGATTTAAAATGCAGAGAAACACGTAGGCCAGCAAGATGCAATTACGACAACTTGCAATTTGCTATGGTTAACAATGTTTTTGCTCATTTGAAAAAGGGTGTGGAGTTTTTAATGATTACAAGTAACCAGGGCTATGGCTTTATATTCCAGCTGAGAGATGGCATTTCCAGCAGGAAATGTTGTCTCCTGCATGCTGGAATAGTCTTCTATCACCAGTTTCATAGAGATAAGAGTGACAACTAGTGAATCATTAACACTTCCAACATTTTTTCTGGGGATGAAAATGGTGGTGAAGGACTTGTTATTATTCTCCCAACCAGCACTTAGATAATCCTGTTAAAGATCTGATGAAATTTCAGTCTTAAATAGTTTAACAGTATTACACGACAAGATTAAATATTACATAATTATATTAAGTGTGTCTGGTGTGTCTAACTTTTTAATTTTGATAATGCATCTGGTATAAGGCTCTGACAAAATACAAGGCTCCTCCAACAAAATGCAAGCTATTCATTCTTTTTCAATAACAGTACGATATAAAGAAAGTGCAAGACCTGAATTCTCTTCTTCTTTCACATTGTTTTCTCCTTATTAAAGAATTAAAAAACAAATCCTTTGGGTCTTATTAAACATATAGGATCTTTTTGTTTTCATGAAACTATAGTCAACACATTCTCACCGTGGAAGAGATTGAAGGGGATATTTCTGATCATTAAAAATTATTCTTTTGTAAGACTGGCTGAAAAGCAACTCCAGTTCTTCCTCCATTTTAACAGGCTTTAGACATCGTTTCATGAGTCTAGTATTGCTTTAAGGTTTAAATGAACACAACTTTCCTTTGCTGTTACTTTAACATCATCAAAAAAGTGTTGGCACTGAAATACTTTTTTGCTGCAAACCAGGTTCTTTTACTTCTTTGTTGTTCAAAGAAAATGAGGCAGCCAAAATCCATATGCAGACCAGGATGGTGACCTGTAGTTTCCATATCTACTGAATTTTAGTACTCAAAGGCAGATGGATTTTATTGTAAGAATCTATCTGTTTTTCCAAGGTAGTAAAGGTGTCTAATTCTGACAAGTCACAACAGACCACAGCATAACTTCATTAATTCATGTTGTAAGGAAAGTAAATCTTCCAAATTTTTAAATCAAAGGCATATTTTAGTTGCAGTCCTGTGAAGATTGTAATTTAAAATATATTACAGTTATCAGAACAAAATACTACAGTTTTCCAGTAGTCTACATTTTCAGCTTATGGTGTTGATGTGATTGCATGTCAAATTCAGCAAAAACACTAGATTGACACAGTGTGCCAGATCAGAACACTACACCTATTGTAAAACAGAACTTGTAATCAGGAGATAGCTTTTTAATATGAATTAAAAATTAGCTATCAGTAAAGACAAGATTTATCCCTATTTATATCAGCTAAGATCTGCCA
This sequence comes from Pluvialis apricaria, assembly GCA_017639485.1. Taxonomy (NCBI): domain Eukaryota; kingdom Metazoa; phylum Chordata; class Aves; order Charadriiformes; family Charadriidae; genus Pluvialis; species Pluvialis apricaria. The sequence goes on along the minus strand of CM030007.1, from coordinate 172,751,038 downwards.
TTCAGTTTCATCAAAATGTATTATATGCTGATTGGGATAATTTCTGGGTAGAATTTTCAAAAGCCACTGGGACTAAAATGATGGTTAGATTTGTATGGACTTTCCTAAAAGCAAAGTAGGAAACTGAACACCTTTTAGGGTGCTGAATTCCACCTAGTTGCATGCCCAGATGATCTTAGGTATCAGTGATACTTCTCCTTTTAGAAACTATTGGAAAAATGTGGGGGTGTGTGGGGATAGCAGAGCATCACTGCCTTTATTCCACCTCAAATACTGCTGATATTCAGTCTTTAGAGTTACAAAGCAAGAGACTCTTGCCCAAAGAGTAGTGAAGGCTTTAATATCCTTCAGAGTGGTAAAAGACATTCTTACTGCCCTTCTTGACTACCTGTTCCAGAGCTAGATGTGTTCAGCTGTAGAGTGAATTGATTCTGTCCAACATCAGTAAGGACTTCTTAATGACAGGACTTTAAAACTCTAATTAGTTTTCCAAAATGCACTATCTTGTATATTCAGGCTTCCCCAGATCTGGGCCTCGTCTTGAATATTTCCATGTGTACGCTGGTTTATATAAATGCTATAGAGTAACATAGACTACAGCACATTACAATACTCATTGCTTATAAAAGAGAGAAAACTATATCCAGAGTGACAAAAGGAGAGAAAAGAGGTTAACAGCAAGCTAATTTATAAGTAAGAGCGTTGCTCAAAGGTATCACAGTAAGAACAACAGTTCAACTCCTTCAGTAACAGAAAAAAAAACACTCAGAGAAATTTCTCAAGAGGGTCTTAATGTTGAAGCCTTCAGAAACTTAAAGTCTGACAAATATTATCATGCAACTGGTACATCTTCTTTTCAAAAAAAGCAGATACTCTACACCCCAAAATATCCCAAACACAATTGTGTTTCAATCGGTAGTAATCACTGTCTTTTTAACACTGGTCAGGAATTCTTCACTTTTTGTTTTCATGAAGATACGTTTACTAAAGTGTCCAGGGGCTAGGTCTCATGAAAAACTTTGACTTGTACTTTTTGGACACCACTTTGTGTAGCTTTCAAGAGCATGGCCTACAGCAGGATCAAAAACCCACGTGGTAATGGTGTACGGGTATATCTGCCTCAGACAGTCAGCTATTCCCTTCAGCCAAGCTCTGAGCACTGCAGAGCATATAACCTCTTACACAGCATCGTGCAAACCCTGCTAACTAGCTTCTTCAACAGTTTTGCTTTCTGTCTAACTAACATAACTGGAAAGCGTGGCCTACTGCTTGCACTTGTCCATGAGGGGACCTCTCATGTATCACATGTCTGGGAATCGTTCAGCCCCTCTTGTTGGAATAGTCCCCGTCATCATGATAGCTAAGATACAACAGAAGCTGTGCCTGAAATCTTGCACAATTCCAGTACTTAGGTAAGACAGAAGTGGACAACTCCATGCTATGCAATTTTTGAGCCCAAAATCTGTTCCTGAAGGTAGAGGCAACTGTTACGTGAAATACCTAAGCAGTATTCACCTATTTCTTTTTTAAATGGTTAGTTCTATATTCATAAATTCCAGAGCATCCCTTAATTTTTTGACTTCTAGCTATTCTCTCTACATAATAATCTGACAGAAGTGGCTCTTCTCTTTGAAATTCATGTCATCTGAAGTATCTGATTTCTTCTAACAGTTCTGCAGATAGAAATTTCCCTATTCAAGTTTGCCTAAATACACACGAGGAAAGATAAATGTAAAATTTAAATTTTGATTTTGTGTGGGCTTATGTCTCTCATTAAAGTCATTTCAACATTCATTTATTCATCTTCCCAGAATTCTTGTAGGGTAGACAAGTATTATAATCCTTTTTATAGATGAAAAACTTTTATGCTTTCAAACAAGTTAGTCACTCACCCAGAAAGTTTTATAGACCTATGAATAGAATCTGGACATCCTACCTCACAGTCAGGGCTTTCACTTAAATGTTATCTTCCCTTTCCTAGTGTCAAAAAAAAAAAAAAAAAAAAAGAAGAGAAACCTAGAAAGAATATATACAAATGCCTGGCAATATTTCCTCAACTGTATTGTGTATTGCTGAATAAGAAAATAAATCAGAGGGTAAAGTAAAACAAAAGTCTTTCTATTGAGCTACAGGGGAGGTCCAGATGATCTCCTATTGTATTTGGAACATACCTACAGAACTCACCAGATGGGGCTGAGGTCCTTACGTCCGTGCTGTATGTGTTCCAGGATGCTCCGCTTTGAACTGTCTCCAGTCTGGTCCCATGCACTAAGAGTCCTCAGCAGCTGATGTGCTTTATATGTAATTTGGAAATGCACCTTCTGGCTCGTTTTACCCAAATAAAATCCAGTTTGTCTGCTCTGAGTCCTCATGCAATAAGAACTAAAGCTCAGCACATGGGGACAGCCAGGATATTTGCTTTGGTGTGCTTCAGATTCAAGTAAAAACGCTAAAGCAGATATATCCATTTTATTTGTTTTACTAGTTAGGTACTAAATCTGGTTTGCTTTGTAGTAGCCTGACCTTGGGATTGGAAGAGATTTTGGGAATTGCCTCTCTCTTCTCCACTAGCCATGAAAATGACAGCTCTGGGATTTTGAGCAGCAAATTGTACACCTCTCTTCCCAGTCTGCACTCGTATCTCTGAGCTCTACAGGACCTGCATCCTAATTCCTCTTCTCCAAAAGGAAGAGAAGCAGCAACTTGTCCTTGAGCTGACTGTATCTGGAAGCAGCTGTATTGGCAGCTACCATTTTTTAAACATTTAAATCTTGTCTTGTTAATGAAAAAGTTAATGGGATCAAGGGATAATCCCAAAGTCCTAAAGTCTGTATTGTTTGACATTATAGTCACTGAACAAAGAAAATTAGAAGAATTACCATAACAACAAAATGTTGAAATAGATGATGAGCATCAGGATGTCCAAAAGGGGACAGTGATGTGAAGGACTTCTGCTCTGAACATCCTCTGCAGCAGCCTGCAGAAGTGCACCTGCACACAGACTGGCGGTTGCTGCAGCACACAGATGAATGCTATCACTGCTTTCATCTGATTCATATCAAGCTTTTGCTGGAAGTCTTTCTATGGCATCCATTATGAAGAGCTGTGCCTTTATGGGACAATAAAAAACTTAGTGGCACAACTAAACCATTAAACTGATGGCTTCAAAGGATTTCAACCAAGCAAGACTTTACCTTAGGCCTCAAAACCCACGGAAATATAATTTCTATGATGTTCTTCGTTCTGTATATGTACAAAATCAGAAAGAATAGCAATGTGTGTGGCAGGACTCTGCTACACCTGGTACATTCCACAGGTGCGCTAAAAAAGAGTAATAACACACCTGGAATTTGTGTCCTTTCAAGTGGCATTGTCTCCAGTATTCCTTGGTTTTGACCAAAATTAGTAATGGATGCAACAGAGAAAAGAATGGAATTACAGGTCATTGTTTATAAAGAAATTATGTTCAGTAAATGGCATTTTAAAAAATTTTGGCACATGAAAAAAGCTTAAGGAATGAGATGCGATTGCCACATTCTGTGTGGAACATCAATTGTATAGAGATGGAAGAATGTTTTTGTTCTTGTCTGGATATACCATTGTACGATACTACCCCTGTAGCTGCCTAATTTACAGAGAAAATAACAACGTAGGATAATATAATTCCACTTGAATGATTTCTCCTGGGAAAGAAGCTTTCTGTCTTCACTTATCTTCAAGTCCTGCAGAAGAAGGACTAAAACCATGTGAAGCAAGTTCTGTTGAAATCTATAAAACTACTATTATATTACATGTTAAATATATACATGCTTATAGTACTGGGATTTGTAGTGTTAATATGGTGTTCTGGGCCGACACAGAAAAAATATTTTTGCCAAAGCAACTGTTGCAAAAAAATACAACCAAACAAAACCAAATTTAATTAATATATCCTATATATGCCAAATTTATTGGATTAAAAGAATTTGTTACCCTAACAAAAAAAAAACAAAACACCCCAAATCCAACAAAAAAAACCCAACAAAACTAAACATCTCCTTCCCTCCCAAGTCTCTGGTGATTTGTAGGGTTTTTTAAAAGAAGCTATGGAATATTTTATCATAATTTATGCAATTTCAAAAAAGTTCAGGACAACTTTGTTTTGAAACTTATTTCAGTTTTATTTTAAATGTATTTATAAACAATTTTGTATTGCTCTAATTTTTCTTATCTTGCCATTACCTGAAAATAAATATTTAAAATACATATGTACATTTAAATACATAATACTGGAAAATCACAACTTTAGTTTTAAATACCATGAGTGTAGATATTGAATAATCCAAATAGTACTACAATACCTTGTATAATAATAATAGAATGAATTTAATTTCTGCAAAACATTTGGATGGGAAACAGTATCATTCTTACTTTATATAGATCTTGTTATTTCTTTTCATTTCACACTCACGTCTAGATATTCTATATTTCTTCTATGCCTTAGATATGAAAGGTACTTTTAAAACTTTTCAGAAAATAGATTGAGGAGAAATTTGCTGATTCTTGTGACTGTCTTATCAGTCTGATTGACACTGCAACGTGAAATTGCTTTTGTTATGACATCTTATGTTGTCACAGACATTACAGACAAAAGAATGCAGGAATTCAGGGTTCAGGATGCCTCTCAGGAAGCCACACAGTAATTAGCTTTTAATCGATAGAAGCAAAATAAAAAACCCCAGACTGTTTATATAAGTTATATTCAGAAAAAGGAAATATTTCTGTTAGGAAGGAACAAACGAGGAGTCTATGAAGACATTGTGAAACAGCAAAGCACCGTTCTGAGCAGAATATGCATAGTAAAAGCTGAGTTGAAGCTCTATGCACACATCTAAAAGACAAACAAAATACTTCTGTTCTTTCAGTTTAATGATTAGGGAATTGAGGGAACTGTGGGTTTTAATCCCTCATATGGAGAAAAATTTGGGGTAAGGCTGGCTGGCTACCTCCTAGAAACGCACACGGGCACACAGTACGAAGCAAGCACAAGGAGCATGAAGTTTCCTCCAGCCATATTTCCCACTCCAGGTCCCAATCAGGCACTCAGACTGCAATGACAAGGGGCATCTTTGGTTACCACGTAAAAGTGAATGAGGCAGTGGCACACTAATTCAGTACTTTTGTTTCTTCTAGAACAGATAGGCGATAAACAATACAGGAATTTTCTGCAGTGAAAAGAAAATATGTCCTCCAGATTTTGTAATTTTTTCTCTTTGCATAGGTTGACAGTGCTGCTTCGTCCCTGTTTAGGAAGGCTAAGAAACTATAAGCCAATAAACACCTATAGTCCAAGTCTTCTTGATACTTTTTCATTTTGTTCACCTGATACAGGATGCCCATCTCCTCTAGATCTAGAGTGGGTGCTGCTCACTCTATCAGGTAATGGGCTACGTTCTTATTTAATTTTGCACTGGGTAGTAAAATCTTTCTGAAGCCATTTAGAAAAAATAAAGATACTGAAGGTGACACAATCCAGTAAAAGGATCTACCCAAGCTGAATAGGAAAGATAACAGCAAAGCATGAAGTATAACAAAATAAGTCAATAAACATAATGTTGGCCTTACAGTATTAACTCTGTTGTCTTTAGAGGCTAAGTTAGGCACCAAGTCTGTTTGAGAAAGCCTGTGCTATTAATTTTTCCAGGAACTTGCCCAAAGTCTGTCCTCCCTAACTTCAGCTACAGAAAGCTCTGCTCTTTGCGGGTAGGCTTGGGAAGTGGTAAAAGAAAATGGACAATCACAATCATTATTTATATAGCTCTTTAAGTTTATTCAGGACTGTACAGTATGCTGTTATGAGAGCCTCTGGCCAGGAAATCTTACAGTTAAACAGCATGAGCTTGAAACAATATGTGCAATTATGCAAATAAACACAGAGTGGCTTAAAGGGCCAGATGGTGTGAATCAGCCAAGTCTTATACACTTAAGTGGGACTCAGGCAGTTTACAGCAGTTGAGAATCTGCCCCGAGATCTCTACAGATGGGAGGCTTTGCAGAACATCTGTGTTTGCAGCTGTTTTGTGAGAAAGGGATGAGAAGTCACTGGGAGAATGCTGTCCAGGCACACAAGGAAGAACAAAAATCATTAAAAACAGAGAAAGTAAACAAAGTTCACATAGTGGGAAGGAGGAATTCACGTAGTGTGATTAGGGATGCAGTTACAGCCACACTTAGTGACTTTAGATGACGTAATACATTACTGTTTTCTTGTCAAGTGGTAGTCTATTTTGGAATCTTTTAGAAGTTTACCATTTGAAGGAAAAAAAATGAAAAATTGCCATATTTTCTACAGTAGATTTTGTTGGGTTTTGTTTTCCTAGAATGTATGGAAACTTGTATCTTCAAACGTTTTACAGCCGACACACTGCAGGAAAAATTAATAATAAAAAGGGCAAGTGACTGAACCATTTTTAAAAAGAAAAAACCTACACATCCTCTTGGACATATGGATGCTCTGGATTTTTCTGTATGGAGCTGCTCCATACTGTCTGCTAATGCACATGGCCAGCCAGAAAGCACCTCATGAGTTCACGTAGGCACACCCCAGGTGTGGGCACCTCGTTGTCTCACCCGTACTGCTGGTCAGCTGGCTGGAATGCTGCTGGGAGGGACGAAGCCCTGTCTGGCCTAGACAGGTTGAAATGGTGATGGGGCAACTTCTGGCAGGACCAGGGTTTGACTACTGCTGTTGCCACTGCAAGGTCTCTCTCCACTGTTAAAAATTTTTGAGCTTCATTTGTAGCTCCTTTTCAAGCTTTTTTTTTTTTTTTTTTTTTTTTTGTTTGTTTCGAAAAACTTTTGGTAATTCCCTGGTTACCTTTTAATCTGTCTGGTGGTTGTCTTGCCCTCCAGTGTAATCTGTTTCGAGCAAACGTCCCCACAATCTCTTTTGGATATTCCATTCACACACACTGACATTCCCATGTTAGCAGGCGTTGTTATGCACATCATTTCTCCAAGCACAGGCCATGCAAGCATCCCTACAGACTCTGGGATCCCTACAGAACATCTTGGGATGGTTCATAGTCATCCAAACATGAGCTCCCAATGCAATGCAGGAGCAAAAGGGCTCAGCTAAACCTTGAATTTATAGGCAGTTACTAAAGAACAACAGAGAAGCTATTTTGCTGTTGGATTAGTCTAGAAATCTGAGTTCAGCTCTACACTTCATCCCAAATTCAAGAAAAGTAGTGAAAAAACTAATGAGTTTTCAGACCTTAACCACAAGAATGGCCATTGCATTGAAATGCATGACCTGAAAGGAAACCTATCTGGAGACAGTCTGCTTAGAGAAGGCTGATCTCGAAGTTTAAATATGCATACAGAGGAAAAAGAAGATCTAGGAAATAAAGACTTAATTTCAGCAGAAGGAAGCTGAAGTTAATCCAAGATCAGATTAGAGAAAGGGCAAATGTTTCAGGTGAGAGTCTCACAATCCTTTCTCTTTAAACAGCTTTGTTCTGAACAACTGGCTTTTCTTTTATAAACAACATTTAAGCACCAAAGTAAAAAAATATCCTGAGAAATAGGCTTTTTTTTTAAAAAAAACCAGAACACTGTATATAAATTTGCATTCCACTTTTTTTCAAATCTTGATCATAAAACTTGGTAGTATATATATCTAAGTTTTCTATGGTACAAATATATGTATATAGTAGCTGAAGTCACAGAAATAAAATTATTATCTTGTGTAAGTGTATACAAGTCCACACATTACACTTACTAGAGCTGAATGGAAAATGGAAATAAAGTGTGCTCGGATAACTTATTACCAAAAAAACCCAAAACAAAACAACCACAAAAAATCACGTAAAATTTTAGCAACTCCATTTTCTTATTAAATGTTAAAGCTGTTGTACTCAGCAGCATGTCATCCACAAACCTTAAAAAAAGAATCGTTGCTAATTAGGAGTATAGCTGGTGAATACAAGTGTAATTATTTCAAGCCTCCTACAAAAATCCTCTTAATTGAAAAAAAAAGTTAGGAGCTCAGACGAAAATTTAAAGAATTGATAAATAATTGACATATGGGCTGATTTGACTAAACAGAGATTAACATTAAAGAACTGGATTGACTAGATGAATGTCACTAAATAGACAGCAAATTAAGGAGGCACTAAATACATGTAGGTAGCAAAAAAGTAGTGGGAGGAAGAGAAATGCTTGCTTTTTGTTCTGACATCAGCTCACTGAAGAAGCTGGGTATAGGCAAGGCTGCTATACAACCTACATACTTCTTCAAGATCAAGAAAGATTATTCATCTCTCTTTCTGAAAGGTAAAAATCTCAGAGTTTGCGAGGTGGGTTTTTTTTTCATCTTAAATAGTACTTTGATGAGTTTCCCATTTATTTTTCTCAATTAACTAATGAATTTATCTTCAAAAATTATTTTCATATGTGAACAATTGAGTTCTTTCTAACAGGTGAATGAAGTGAATAGGGAGTGCTGAGGTTGCCTAAGGAAAGAGCTATTATGGGAAGCAGGTTGTCAAAGGGTACAGCAATCTGCTGATTAAAGTACATGATGCCACTGAATGCAGCCACAGGAATTCCACTTGTTCAAATCAAGAAGTGTGTGTTTTCCCAGACCATTCACCTTTTGGACTTTTAAGTTCTTATTTTCCCAATGCAGGAGTTTAATCTTCTACTCCACCCTCCCACATTAGGAAGACAAATAGTGAAATATCTGCCATGATAAAATCAGTCATTTCCCAGCCCACTTTGTACTAGCGTTAACAAAAAAATCTACCTTTGTCCTTAGCGTGAGCAGGGAAGTAGATTAAAAAAAAACAAATGAAGTTTAAAAAGTAGAGTTAAAAACAGCACTGTAACTTAATAATGGTTGTATTCACTTTTTAGTCAATAATTAGGTCTCAATAAAGGGCAACGACAAATTCTCAGTCAGTACTTATAGAACAGCAATTGCTTGGCCATGGAGCGGAAGGAAGAGGAAAGAAGGCATTGTGACTGCACAGAAGCATAAGTCCTCTGTGCCAGCCACACCAGTAGTCAGCATATCGCAGAAGTCATACAAACCTAGAGCAGAACCTCTACCCCAGTCTTTTTTTTTTAATTTTTCAGGAACTTATCTACAATTCCATCTTCTAATGAATATGTTCCCAGACAACTCTGATCTTCAGCTCATGACAAGTCATCTCCAATACATGGATTATTCTCACAGAATTTTCAGTCTGTGCAACAAGTTGAACAGTGCGAGAAAACTATCATAAATTCACATGGATGCTGGGAACAGTTACAAAAACTATCAGCTCCAAAGTAGTACCTTTAAGACTCACTTCTTGTGTGCAAACCCAGACCTTGTTTCAGAACATCACTGTGCATCTGTTCTGTTTTTTCTTCTAGGAGAAATTCCTTTCTGTTTTTTTTTTGGGCACAGGCACAAACTTGTTCACAAGTGGGCATCATAATAAACCAGGGATCAGTTTGAAATTTTTGTCTGAAATAAGGATAAAAACTGGGGGGGGGGCGGGGCTATAGGGAGGAGGAACATGTAGAAGCGTTGCCTTTGGCCATGTGGGGAGAGGTAAAGACCAGTGGTCTTCTGTTCACTCTCCAAAATTGGCAGCTGAAGTCTCTCCGTCTGCCTCTCTGTGTCTCTTTGTCTGTCTGTCTCTCTCTCTCTCTCTCTGAAGTGGATGACGTCTAACAGAGTGCCCAAGCTAAGACAGTCTGCTGCCAATAAGTCCCTGATAGATCATATTAGTGTAGACAAAGTGCCACGTGAGTGGCTGCTTAATTAGCCAGGCAAAAGAAATAGATCCACAGACACATACCTGGAAAAGCAACGCTTGCTTACTTTGCCAAAAATACTGCAGCAAGGTAAACACCAGGGAGAGCAAACTGACGTGCCTCAAGAACAATATTGGCACAACAAATACCAATAAGCAGATTTGGAAAGAGGAATGAAGCTAAAGATGAGGCAAGTTTTCCAATAACCTTCAAACAGAGAAGTATCCCTGCTCCAGAAGCTCTACTCTTTTCAAGGTGAAGTTTGCTATATTTGTGTGGGGGATTATATGAAGCCTGTGACAATGGCAAACTGGAAAAGATGCTGGACTAGAAGACCCTGTGAGTCTTATACAGAACTCTTTTAGCAAAGGACTTTGATATTGAATATAAGGGGGGACTTGCTAGTATTAATTTTCATTAGGCTCTGTAATAGTACCAAATTTAAGCTGGGGAAATGCATTTACTTTTTACATTAAAACTACAGCTGGATAAAGCAGCTCTGAGAGTTACACATTGGAAACTTTTTCAGGAGGGATTTGTGATCGGATGAAATTTCTTCAGTTGGGTAAAATTGCTCCTTTTGGAATTCATATCTCTCTTTATTTTTCATGTGTGTTTTTTCTGTCTTGCCTGTCCTTTGTGTCTTGACTACAACACAGTTCACTGGACCTTGCCAAAACGAACTGTTAATCAGTTTCTCTCTCTTTTTCATCATGCTTCCCTTCAGGTCAAAGATTAAACTTACTGAGATTTTATTGAGGCATAAGTTGTTGGAAGAGAAGAATTGGATTTTCTCTAGAGCTAGGACCTTAAAATTTGACACAAATATGGCTCACTATGATTGTAAAAATGTAAACTCTATGCCATTTGATTCTAATTGTTCTTCATTGAAAACGAATGTAAAAGGATTAGATTTAATATAGCACTTTGGTGACAATTACACAAATTATGCATAAGTAGGGCTGTGGAATTTTGCTATGAAAAAGAAGGGGTAACATAAGAGTGATACAGCTTTAGGTGCTGCCTGTTAGAAAGAAAATAATAATGTGTTAAATAGGATTTATGAAAATCAGATTACAAGACTTTCAAGTTAGGCAGCTTTCCAGAGGTGCGAAGAATAATGGCCCTCTTTATATCAAAGTAATCAGCTTTTGCACTTACACAAAGTCCATTTACTAACTCTTGTAGGAAATGTTCCATTTTGCTGCCCACCTCAGATAATTACTTTAAAGTTAAAGGAATAGATTAGTGGAAAATAATCATTCTAATGCTTACTAGCTTGCTTGAGCTTTGGTAAAGATGCAAACCATCCATCAATAGGGAATAAAATACATTGTCACAGCATTAAATCTTCTTTTAAAAATCTCTGAAACAATAAAACAATGGTAGCAATGTAAAGCTGCTTGAAGTCTTGATAAAACTTAAGTATAATTTAAAATAGAAAACTAAGAATTGAAGACTCGATTTTCCGTAGTCAAGGGTTAGATATAATAAGACGACAGCATCTTTGCAGAATAGTGCTGCAATGCCTCTGAGCAGAATCCTGATGCCTGAATTAATCAGGAGAGGTAGATTCTTGAAAATAGCAGTCCACAAATCTCACACACTGAGAGGGAAGCCACCTGGAGTAAAGCACTGGGAAATGATAAATGTGGCTGAAATCTGTCCTTTCACAACTGACGCAGAATTAAAGGGAACGGCTATCTCCTGATGGGCATCCTAAGCTTTGCTTTTCCAGGTCACATTTTCATTCTTTACTCTTCAGGGGCCAGAAAGGGGGATACAAGGCAATAGTTTGAAATCTGGAATGGATTTTTTCTTATCTCCTTTCAGCTACTTGAAACCTAGCATACAGTCCGAGGCAGCTGTTTAGGGTCTCTCTAAACACAGGGCAGAGAAGAGAACTTTCCTTCCACCTGGCTTAGACACCATCTTGGAGATACTCAAAATTCTGCTGGATAGGGCCCACAGCAACTAGACCTGACTTCAATGCTAATCCTGCTTTGAGCTGGGGACCTCTGCAGGTCCTTTTCACAAATTACTTTGTGAGTCTATGACCCTGGGATAGGATAGCCCACATAGTATCCCCAGGATGGGGCTCTGCATAGAAGCTCTGGAATGGCTTGTTTCTGTTGTACTCAAAGTGAGCCAAGACAATGCCTTTGAGAGTAAATGTTGCTATCTGACAAAAGACGTGCTCTCTGTACCCAGGAAGCAGAAGAGAATGGAGGAAGTAAACATCTTAGCAATCAGAGTCTGCAGGTCAGGGGGTGGAGAATTGAAGGCAATGACTCCTGCTCCTGAAAGGGGTTCTGCTCTCCTCTCTCTTACCTGCTGCCAGAGCACATGTTCTGGCTGCTTCATCAGCTGCAGTGACAGTCAGCTTGGCTTTTCAGGACCCAAAACCAGACAAAATATCTGTTTGTCTGACACCACGCATAGTTTATTATAGCCATATCTGCCTTCTTTGTCTACTCAGAGCTGGCCACATGTAAGCTCACCCTTAAAATCAACTTAAGATCTATTTACCTTTATTGAAGCTGGGTCAGGATAAAGGAATTATGTCAATTCACTCACGAAAACACAGAGGGAAGGGATGCCTACAAGCCCAGAATCTGAGTTGTCCTACGGAGGGAGTTAAATCCAGGAAAGGACAGAGGTACTTGCCAATCCTACTTTCTGTCCTAATACAAAAAGCAGCTCAATTCCAACGCCTCCCCTCTGGGCATTCTGGGTTTGTTCCGAGACCCCTGTCTGAGAATATCTTCTGCAAGGACTGCGACACTGGTTTTTAAGTCTCAGCCCAGTTCCTTCGTCTGTAGTCTAAATTCTAAGCTTTGCTGGAGCAAGGGACCGAATCCAGTTTTTTCGGTTCAAATGCAAAATCTTTCAGTACTGAGAGCAAGCAATGGGATGTCTGCTGTGACCATGAGCTCTACTGGCAGAGCCTGCCTTGGGTGTGCATCCTGTGCACTGGTCTATCCATATGACTCACATGTAGACAAAAATAAGACACCTACTAAGCATTTACAAAATCCCAAATATACACCTATGGCATAAAATACAGCATTACCTTAAGTGCAACCTCTGGCCCCTCAAATCGTTGTTTCAAAGTGGAAGCTGATGACCACCTCCTGAAGTCTTAAAATAGGCCTGTTCAGGGCACAGAAGGGTTCTATGGTTACAGTCTCTTCCGCAACTGATCCAAAACCCAGCCTGTGAATGTCTAGGGGAATGTAAGGTATAATTACTCCAGAGAGACAATGGCAATGATGACACAAAAACTTTAAATACTCACAGTGCCTTTCTTACTTATATGCCTGCAGCTGTCATCTACTCTTTCAAGATGAACACAACTCCGAAGTGTGGCTCTTAGTGGCTTAGCAAAAATGGAAATTTTGGTGAAGTCTGGGTCACGGGCACTCTATTAATAAAGTTAGACTTCAAACTAGCACTTTGTATTATTTTTTTTATCATTCTAATGACATTTTTAACTTTTTGTTCTTCTTTACAATAGCTTAATGACAGTTTCCTGAGTGATTGTGAAAGACCCTAAGCTAATTAGTACATTCAGCAGATTTTTAGCTTTAACTAGCTTTTGTAGATTCTCCCTCATTATTTCCTCCAGATTTGTAATGGTTCATGACATTAACTTTGATTCCCTTGGGTTTGTTTCTTCTTATACATTCTAATATTTGCTTAGCTTGTACAAATAGCTGTGATATTTGCCTTGAAAATTCCTCATCCTAAATTAAAATGGCCTGCTGATTCGCTATTTCACATTAAAAGCTTTTAAAGGAATTAGCACCTGGGCTAGGAAAAGCCACACAGTTAACATAAGAGTAAACCTAAACCTTTCCAGAGGTTAAAGAAACTTGTGTATGTTTTGAGGTTTTATTTATTTGTCATTTAGGTGCCTTTGCAGTGCTTTCTGCTTTTAGGAAAGAGTCACAGGCAAACACAAAATGGAAATGACTATGTCACCGAATTTTCTGAGCTTATTAAACCAGGAAACACAGAAACACAGGAGAAAGTCTGTTCCTGTAAGACACCCAGGAGAATCTGCCTGATAAAGTTATTTTTTATGCTTATTGTCATTGTATTAAGCACAAATAATGAAACTATTTGGTACTTCTTTGAATCTCTTGGGCTTTTGAAGTTTAACATCTATATATGATAACTTCACTTACTCTATTTATTTACCCTTTTCAGGACACTGCTTATTTTGATTTCTTTTTTCTTTCTCTGGACAATTTATATTTTTAGCTCAATCTATAGTCTGATCTGGCTTACCTTCCAGGGCCCTGAGGGCATGACCAGCATCCTTGCCCAGCATTCCCTGGCACCCCAGCCCCTGGGAGCCTGCAACCCTTTGTAGTCCCTGCACATTACCATTGATCAAGAGACATCATGCTGACATGAGGGAGAAATGCGACCACTTACAATGGTCATGCAACCAGTGTCTTACTGTAAGCACTTTTTTTATCATTTACACTTGTTTAAGATCTTTCAGTTCGAATGCTTTCCATCATTTTATATTATCACCAAAACTGACCCTGATAAATGACGGGTAGATAGAAGACGAAAGTGTAATGTCATAAAAGAAGAAATCACCGGATATTGACAATGTAAGTTTTTATTAACTGGTGATCGGAAAAATAAAAATGTGGGTTTGTTTCTTTATTTTACATAATGAGTTGATCAAAGTGTTCTCTATGGTTCTGCAGACAGGGAAGGAGGGGAGCAAAAACAGACACCAGGAAGAGAAGCAATTATTTCTAAAATAGCTGCAGCTAAAATGGAGTAACAAGAAGACAGGCTGGGTTTACAGTAAAGAAAATGAAGGCAACCCAAAAATGAAACAAAGGTTTTCGGTGTCTGCCCAAATCTTACGGGCTTTGTTATTTTGTCTTGGCTAAACTGCTGCTTCGCATTCTAAAATAATGTTTCCGTTGTTGTGCTTTGCTTTAAAGGTATCTGACTGCATTGTTTTGTCCAAACCCTCATTGAACAGCCTTTGTCGATCATTCAGGAGGCCACTGTTTGGCTCCTTCTCCCACTGCACACGTGAATTTTTAAGCTTTATCGAGTCTCAGTGAAGTCCAATCACTGAGTCTGTCTTTGGGCTTTTAAATATGGTGTCTTGGAGGTCCTCTGTTTAACATCAGTCTTGAGGACTAGGAATTTCTAATCTAACTGCCAAGGTTCTAGGACTAATGCCTCTCTTCCAGACATATACCTGAGGACACCCATTTTCCAGAAGTCCAGCCGTGTGATTACCATGATTTACAATACACATCTCCAAGGATACAGAGTAATTGAAGCTCTTGAAAGTCAAGGGTCTCAACAATTTCTACTACTGTTTTCACAATTACTGCCAGAACAAAAATACAAAGCAGAAAAATCATACACCCTCCTCTTCCTTATTTTCCTCACTATGAGGAAAATGTATGGGACTTTGTCAAGAGGTCTTCTGAGATGTGCAAGATAACCCTCCTTAGCTGTGTCGTGTTATTCCCTTATTTCCCTTGTTTGTCATCAGTGACCTTCTAGTCTATCGTGAAGCCTCCTTACTTTAATGTCAGTTTTTCAGTTGAGTATGATCGATCTCAACAGCTGTCCAAAATGTATAATTGCTTAATCTTGATTGGCTCCTTCTTTACCACATTGACTGTATAGCCTTGGCAAATCTATTAAAAAATGCATGAATCTCAGCAGTTCACCCGTCTGATTCTGATTTATCCACATGAAATAAACATGCTAGCGTATTACTTATCTGTACCCTGCTCACAGGTGGAGTATCTTGAGAAAGGTGTTAAACCTTTGAGGACAGATAACAAACAGAGCAAGGTCAGGAAGAGAATTTCAAGGTTATACTGAAAGGTTAATTCAGTATACTGTATTACACTTTATACTGCATTAGAAAAATTCAAAAACCTCCCTTTCTCTTCATGCATTGTGAAAATGAGCAGAAAAGAACTCTATAGTGGTCAAGATTACTGCTTGTAGGTGATGATTGATGAAACAGTGAGTTGAAGCTTATCGCAATGACGAATATTTAATATAACATCATGAAAGTTAACAAACGTGAGAAGAAAGACCTTGGAAGGGACCAGGAGAGAAGCATTCTAATTCAGGCTGCTATCACACTTGAATTAATTACTGATCTTAACTGAAATGCTCCAGTGCTGTTGTGTTGCAGCCCAAGTCTCTTAAGGGATCAGTTACCAACAGAGTGATCGTCAGCCAAGGGAAGTTCATTTCTCCCTACTGAACAAACCATTGATTTTCCAGGGTTTTTTTTTGATACAGGATAATATCCTGGCTCCACTGAAGAAACTAAGAGGTTTACTATTGTCTTCGCTGCAAATAGGGCTTCTCGCTCAAATTTCAGACATTTAGTGGGACAAGAACTATTATTTCGGAATATGGGGAAAGTGCCTTATACAAGGCACCCAGTAGATCTCAGATGGCTCCCAGCTTGCAAGAGGGGTAAAAAGTGTTCCTCCTTCTTTGACATGTAAGCAAGACTAGCATCACAGGGTCATTTTCCAGCCTTAGTAGTTGCTATGAAGGAGAATTTGGGTACACGATTCCCTAGGGAAGGCAGGGTCTCGCTCTGAGTCACCTAGGAATGTGTATGAAGTGGTATGGAAACATGTTGTGATAAGAAAGCGGGTGAACTCCAGCCTATGATGAGCTGCTACAAGAGAAAGAGGAAAGATGGCAGAGAGAAGGAAGTTGCTTACATGTGGTTTTAGTATGGCTTGTCGAAATTAAACCCCAGTAGCACTTTTTTGAAGAATCACTTTAAGGGGATCTCCATATGATTATGATCTTTACAGTACTCTAAATACGAATAATAGTTTACTGAGAAATAGGAGATATTAGGTACGTTCCTTCAAAGTGCTTCTAACCTCAACAATAATAAACATAGAAAGGCAAGAGGAATTAATTTACTATCAGTTCTCCAGCATTACATTTTGCCTGGTTGTCAATAGAACGTATTTTATAGAGCTCCTGGACAAAAGCTCTGAGGCTGAAAAAAAATATCTGTGTGAGAATGACATGCTAGAATGAGATTCAGCATATTTTCACTTGTGACTTAAAATGCGATTGTATGTTAGTCCTAGTGCAGTTTTTAGTCCACTTTTAATTAACTGATTTTTGGCAGTGCTCTATTTCATCTCCTCCCAACATCCTGCTTCCCTAAGTAAAGCCCTAGCTAATAATCACAACGATAATTTTCTAAATTTAACTCTTGTTTTTTCAAGTAATTACTATAGCAGAGGGAATTGGAGATGGATTTTTAGGACAAATATAGAGGAAAAGAGAGAGGAATGTCTAAACTTTCTGGAGGATAAAAGCTGCTTTGAGCTTGAGAGGGAGACAGTGATTAAAAGAACTGTCACAGTAGTGGGCAGAGTCAAGGGGTTTAGGAAAGTGGGTGTAGCTGATAGAGCACAGATCCTTAGAAAGAAGGCAAGATGAAGATTTATCCAGCAGCAGCCTGGTACAAAGCTGTAAAGGAGAAGTTTGGCAAGGACTACCGTAAACCAGAATGTATTTAGAGAATTTCTCCATTTCAGATTTTAATAGCAAAATTTGCATGCAGCACATACATACACAGAAAAAAATCCCTGTCCTCTTTGAAATTAAACCTGGCTACTGTTTTGCATGAAAAGTTGCAGATTTTTGGGTGAGTTTTCAAGTTTCTGCTTGGTATTTTTATCATTAGTGTCTGAAACAATGCATTGAAAGAAGGGAGAGAAAAAAATAGAACATTTGAATTTCATCTGCTGCTTTCACTCACCTTTTATCATCATATTTAGCAATTACATAAGACTGTAACTGAGCTATGCCAGCCATCAAAACAATGTTACAAATATCTGAAATAACAGGAACTCTCTTGGAAAAGGTCTCATTCCTTTAGGGAACAATAGAGCTTAAGTGTGACGGTAATTGAGGTTAACTGGAATTAGTGCTCAGCATTTTGAAATCCTAAACAAGAACATAGAAGTCTAAAAACTGGCATTTAATTTTGAAAACTTTTGCTTTTAGCTGAAGTCCTCTGACACCTTTTTACAGGAAATTTTGTGACAACAATGTCTTACTATGTCTTTGGCAACTTTGGCATAGGTTTGCTAGTGTATACTATGGCATCTATTTTAGGCACACCTACATATGAAAGAACAGCAGAGAGTGCATATTTATTGATGTGTTTGTTTTGCAGAAAAACATAGTTTGATGCAGAAATGTAGTGGAAATTAACAGCCCTGTGAATCATATTTCATGATGGAAGCCAATGTCTAGCAACTAAATATTTTTTTTCCTTCCCTATCAAACAATGACTCAGGAAAGCCATGTTCCTCAGAATTTTTCCGGTTAGATTTGATGGTCATACTTTTAGCTTTCCAGTCTTGTAAAGCATCATCAAAGGTAGTAGTAATAATTATTTTTCATTGAATATTCATAAAACCATAGCCACTGGTGCGGTACAATACGTATTCCAGGTTGTCCTGTATTTATTAAAAGTTAAACATTCCATTATACTTCTTACCTGAAATGCTCAAGGAATAATGTAAGTGTGTGGGTAATACAGGGTAATGACAGTCAAAAAGCTAATTCCTCTATAATATGAAAATAGCTTCCAATAAAATGAAAAGTCTCTCACAGGTGACTAGGTGAAAACACTCAGAGGAAAGGCTGTGTTGTTGTAACAAAACTTAGAGTGAAAAAAAGTAAAGGCACTAGAGATTGTATTTCTTCAGTAGAAATTGTTTGGAGTGTTGACCTGAAGAACTGCAGTGATAGCATACCATTGAATTCCAGAGAAAAACACAACAAATCCTTACAGAACATCTGTATCAACACAACAGAATTTCAATATTCTAGAAACTGATGCTCATCTCATTAGAAAGCAAATAGTTTCACAAGCCCACAAATGTGCTCTAATTTTCAGTGGATTTTTTATGAATTGACTTATTTTTTATAATTAATCCGGCCAAGACTGCAGCTATGGTTTCAGTCTAATCACCCCTAACCAGGATTTAGAAAATGCACATGAGCAAAATAATACATTTCTCTTCCCTATAAGAAGAAATGTGATTGTATTTTTGATATCTAAATTTTAAAAACAATTAGTTTACATAGAAACTATATGCTGCCCAGGTATCCTTATATCTATTTCCTTCAAGAGAGGGATGCCTACCATCATTTATAATAAGCTAGTGCTGCCACCTATAGTAAAAGAGACCTTGCCCTTTAGCCTTATGTCAAGCACAGTGTAAATTGAGTTATATTAGAAAGAAAAGAATATATAGAATTACAAAGGGGAATCAGAAGGTGTGTGGCGGTTCACTGAAAGTTGTAAATGAAATCTATGTGCAACAAGAATAGTAGTAATAGTAGTACTAGCATTTTATGTATATTAATTTCTCTTCACATTTACATGAAGAGAAAGATAATCATAGGGACAGATTGCTTAGACCAATCTTGAAATCTCTGCCATTTCAAGTCTTTAAAAAACAAGTCAGACAAACATCTGTCAACCATGATCCTATCTTGAAGAAAGGAATAGTAACATTTCAAGGTTTTCTGTAGCCTTAGTTTGTGATTTCACAAAATTACTTGCAGCAATATTACCTTGATGCCTTCCTGCTCTTATCTGCATCTGCCCTTCATTTCTCCTTCCTTGACCCCATTTTAGCTTACAATCTCTAGTCTAGTTTATATGACCATACCTGGAACAAACTCGCAGAAACCTGAAACAAAAACAAATCTTCAAAACAAATGTATTTTTTAAAAACAGGTGCACTTTAAACTGCTAGTGTTACTGAATAATTTGTCTTTCAAAATCACGGCCTGCACTTCTGTGATGCTGTGATTTTCTACAATAATTTCATAGGAGTACAGGAATTCTGAATTGCTACAATGCATTCTGAGCCATCCCATTGTCCTACAACAAGGATCACGTAGAGCTATTTACTCTGTGAACAGCATGGTTAGTAACAACAAAATCCAGCCTATATCCATCCCATAGACCAGAAACTGTATCTTGCGAACCATTTGTACAAAGAACACATTATATAGTTCTTTTTGCAAACTGAAAAGATAAACAAAATGGGACAGCAGGTCTTGTTCAACAAGGCGTTTCAGCAGATGTCTAATTTAAAGCATATGAGCAATTCCAAAATCAAAGCACCTGCTTGTACGCATAAGGATTTTGTTGAATATCCTGCAGTAGTAGGAATGAAGTAAGTGAAGGATGCCATAGCAACAGGAACTCAGAAAGCTCTTTCTGAGGAATGGGGAATTTGCAGCACTTTTCCATATTTAATGCAGGTCTCTATGTTTATTTTCCAAATGCAATTTGCAAGAAATTGACTAAGTCTTTTAATTAGGGTATTCACAGATAGTGTTCCCCAACAGTCCTGAATTCTTAGTGTGGAAACAGCAGGCCATAATCATTCTATTGACTTCATGCATTAGTTATAAAGCAAAAGAATAAAGAAGTTGTTTTTTCTAAGTAAGCAAGGTACATCAGCTGACCAGTAACTGCCATATTAGTAGATTTTTAAGCCTCAAGCTTGTCATCAGTTACAAGAAGTAATAGCACAGAATATTCCTTGGAAATTTGCAAAATCTGGGAAGGCAAGATGCTCAGTGTACCTCATAATAGTGGCTGAAAGAGCACCATGCCTGTGTATCATTACTATAATTTTGTGTATATTTGTGTGGGAATAGAAATATACTTAGCTTGTATGCTTTTTCATGCCAGCATTCTTGTTATTCTTGAAGTCAGTAACAGATACTTTTACTTTGCTGTCCTTTGGTAAAAGCACACAAGAATACAAAGTTTGTCTTTGATATGTATTGCTGGTGATCCATTGCACCTAAATCATCTAAACAGTTATCATACTCCCTCTATAATAATTGGAGAGGGATTGGAAACTTCAGTCCATCCGCATATAAGTGTCTTAGATGGGATGACGTTTTCTGTCTGTTCCTGTA
The DNA here is from genome assembly GCA_017639485.1 of Pluvialis apricaria. Classification (NCBI taxonomy): domain Eukaryota; kingdom Metazoa; phylum Chordata; class Aves; order Charadriiformes; family Charadriidae; genus Pluvialis; species Pluvialis apricaria. The sequence goes on along the minus strand of CM030007.1, from coordinate 172,730,236 downwards.
CATCGACTGTTGAAGAAGACTAGATGACCACCTAAAAATGGATGCCTAAATTTTAGGCCTAGGAAAAATATGCAGACATCATATCTGGACATTTCTTTAGTCATTGCTTCGCCTTTGCAATGGTATTGCCATACCTGTGCAGAGAAATCCTTTAACCCCACAGGGACTTTTGGGCACAAATGAAAGTTCACTAATAAGTGTGTAAGGTTTATATGGATTACCTTTTTATTTGTGGCATTTTCTTAAATACTTTGGAAACAGTGTTTTTTGGTGGTAGCTATTTTGTATATATGCATGTAGATTTTTGCTCAGATGGCCAATTGGCTAGAAAAATCTGATTGAAATTAACATGAATGCAGTAAGTACCATGAGGCATACCTTTGCCTTCACTAATAAAGAAAATAACAATGCACCTGTGTGAAATGAGATGCTGTTTATCTGTGAACGTCTGAATGGACTGAAGGCATGAATAACAGCACTACCACTTTTCAATACATTAATGGGAGAAAGCTGTCACAACGTCTTTATTTTTGTTGCTTTTTTTCACTTCAGCTAATGTGTTATTTTCAAAATCTTTATATTTTCTCTTGCAGCTCTTACCCATGCAATTAAATAAGAAATACAGGTGAAAAGGTATTAATTTACTAACAATGAGATGTAAAGTTAAAATCAGAATTAGATTCTGGTGAAATTAACTGGTGAAAGAGTAGACAATATGATAAAATGAACTTAATGGCATTATATTGCAGAGAAAAGGAAAAAAAAAAAAAAGAAAAGCTACATTTAGGTGAATTAAACCCAGACCTGCAGAGATTTGTGCACCTCCTTACTTTCCGATGTGGGGGAGTCCTTTGACTATCCATGTGAGTTGAGGAAGCATATGAGTGGCTATTCATTGCTTCAGAGTCTTAAAGACTGCCTTTGTAAAAAATGCTGTTCGCTCCTCAGGGGGACTGGCACCACTTAAGTCTTCAAAATATGTCTCAAATGCTGTGTAGAGCTAGATAGCATTTTATTAGAGAAGAGCTGGAATTTAGCTTTTTTTCTGCATTAGTATCAAACAGAATTATTTACCCCGCATTTCATAAAACAGTCATTGCCATGCTGTTTCCATTTCCACTGGGGCTGAATTTTCACCTAAAGGTCCCTCCACTAGCTCCTTGTACAAAAGCTAATTTCATTACAGTTTTAAAACTGCACTAGAAACATCTTATTAAAATGAAACAGAAACTCCACATCAGTCAAACTTAACACTAATTTGGCCTGTGTTGCCCCTCACGATGAACCCTATGAGTGACTTGGAAAAATACTGGCTTTTATATATTACCATGGGTAATTGTCTTGCAATACATGATTTTTTTTTTATTTATTTTAAGAACTGTACCAGTGGTCAGCATTTGTCCTTTCATAAAGTGCTTTCACTCTGTACCAAGATGTGGGATGTCTGTCTCTCCTAGACTCTTTTATCCTTGCAAAACAAGGTTTGACAGTGCTTATATGAAGGTGTAACATGGGATAACATCAAATAGTCTGCATTCTAAAACTGGAGACATGAATTGTGATTAATCTGTGTCAGAGATTAAGTTTACAAACATGGGTAGGTCTGTTAATCACACTACTAGTTACAGTGTCCTTCTCTGGCCTCAGTAAAAATGTTGCTCACTTAACAGAGAAGCAGAAGAGTATACAAGGCAAAGTTGTCCCAAATCACAGTAGTCAAACACAGTGGTGTTCTGGTCATAATACGAAAATAACTCTTTTTTGGCAAGTGTCTCCCCATATGTATCTTCCTGAAACTTTACATATGCAAATATTCTCCCCCAAAAGTCACACTATCAAGTAGTATTTGAGTCTGCTGGAACTGCTGGAGTCCAGTCAGACACTGCTTCAACCAGCTTTGTTGTTGTGCAAAGGGCACATGATAGGTGGTTGCAGAATTGGCATCTCTGTGGGGAGATCATTGTTATTTTTAAATAAAGTCCATTTTCTCAATGGAATCTTAATTTGGAAACACTCACTCAAGTTACAGCTCCTGTGTGGAACCCAGTAAACTATATTTAAGTCTTAAAACAACACAGACAATTGAAAATGTGCCTGATACAGCAAAAGCTATTTTTGACAATTGGATAATTGCAGTCTGTCTTCACTGACCAACATATAACCGAGAGTTGAAAGGACAGCCATGCATATATATATAAATCTCAAACATGAATATTTAAAGAGGAAAATCTACTAAAAAGTAAGTGTAAAATTCCCAGTTTGATTTCCTCAGCCTTATCCAGATGTGGTAAAAGATTGTTAAAATAATTAGGATTAAACATCTATTCACCGGTATAATTTTTTTTTTTTTTAACTCAGTGTTCCTATGTCTGATTAGGCCTTCAAAAAAAGCAGTGAATTAAAATTTAAGACATTAAAGGGGCCTCTCCACTAAATCTAATAGGAATCTCTACTTAATTCATTGCAGGTCTGACCTGCAGCATCTGCTTGACCCTACCTAGCTTCAGGTGCCCAAATGAAGCACCTAAACTCAAAGCATATTGTCTATAACTCCTTATCTAGTCAAAGAAGATACACATACAATTTTATGTATGCTGATATTCCCCCTCCACTCACTTTATAATGACTATGCCAGTATCTTAGGCACACCAATTAGATATGTAAAGTTAGATGGGATGAAAAAGAGTGTATGTAAATAATTTGATGCAAAGCACTCTTACACATCTGCTCTTCCTTCTCCTCTGATACTCCCTGCTCCACCACTTATTTCAAAATGCCAGAAATGTGCTTTAGTGATGGATAAGTTAAACCCGAAGCTGACAATAGAATTATCACACTAACAAAAAAAAAAAAAAATACTGTTGTTCCACAAGTTTTGTGATATCTATTCCACATGGTTAAGTGAACATATTCAGTTCTTCTCTATGTATCAAACCAGAGAGAATAACAAAGTTTTTCTTCTGAAAAAGAAAAAATAGGAGACTGTAATGGTTTAGTGTCTTAAAAATTCCTTTCTGCAAACTTGGCTTTACATTTTCACATCAACACAGAGTGAAAACAAAAAAAATATGGATCACATTATTCTTACCAGACATATCTTAAGATCATAAAATCACCATGTAAACCAGTTGTTAGGAAAGACCTAATAAAGCCAGGGGGTCAGAAACACACAAAGATTTTGTAACATGCAGCACCACCCCCTTAACATGTTAGTGAGAATTTTCTGTGTAATAAGAACTGTTTCTCTTGTCAATAAGCTCTAAAAATTCACTACAAAATAAAATTTAAAAAAAATGTGGGAGAAAACCCCACAGATTTTTTTTCTTGCTCATAAAAAGGCAGAATGTTCTTCAAAATGTTTTGTTTAAAATGTTGATATTTGTAAGATCCTGTGCATTTGTTATGAATGTGATACCTTGTTCTTATGTATATCCTACTTCTTTAATCAGTTTCTATCTATTAGCTTGTGAATGCAGGCATCAGTTTCAAATCTGTTGCTGAGTTTGGGTGTGGATCAGGACTCACTAATAGGTAGGCTGATATGAGCAAATATATGGCAATATATGAGAACTGCATATCCAATATTTGTATGCTGCATACATGAAGTATAGCATATATTTTAATGATACGGTATTTTATTTTTCAGGTTAATTTTATCTCCACAATAACAGCAAAATAAAATTAATGTCATACACTTATTATCTAGACTCAATCCTGCGAACATTGTTTTCATGGCATTTAACTTAGTTCTCTTATAGTTTAATCAAGGCATGAACTCATAAGTACTTGACAAACAAGTGAAGTTAAGAACAAGTATATGCAAGTTTGAAGACTGAAACAGCGTGTGTTGGCAGGGTCAAGCATGGTACTTTTGCTGTGTAGATCTGTGAGTATGTGCCATTGATTACGTCACAAAAGCACAGAGATTTTCCAGCCTGAGAACTATTAAAAACAACAAAAATACCCATGACAGTTGATATATGATAGTTAACAAGCTCCATTCTAAAAGCACAAATGAAAGAGTATCAAAATAAAAAGCAAGCAATGTTCTAGACATGCAGCAAATGCAATGACTTTTAAACACATGGCATCATTCAGATTCTTGTTCAAACCTCATTGGTACATGTGTAAGTTTAAATCAAACTACAAAGTTAGTTTCCAAAATGATTGACATAAACCATGGTTCGTTGTCTGGGGTAAAAATATATATTCTCTAAGACATATATTAAGGAACTCTGGGAACACTGGAACTACTGTTTAGTACTTCAGCATCAAAATACAACTTAAGCACTCACGCAGCTATTTGTACCTAGTCACTTTTTTTTACACATGGTTTAAGCTAAGTAGACAAATTTTCAATGCATCAGCTTCAGAAAAAAATGAGTTCTACAACTGATGCATTGATATCTTCTCTGTCAAGCAGATGTCATTCCATAAGCCTATCCTAATCCTGTAGTCAGACAAGGAATTGATTTTTCTTTTTTAAAGCAGCCTTAGACATAGCTTAAGGGTAAAAGTGTCAGAATTATGTTATCTTCAATATATATTTCTCAAGTATTTCAGAACAGGTATGAAATATGTTATAAGTCACAATTCCCCAAAGGTAAGGTTGTACATGAAGATCGTTTACTAAATGAGGGCCCAATAGTATACTATGAAACATCCGAAAATACACTCTCAGCTGGTGCAAACTTTTGTAACTCATATTAAAATGAACTGACATCTTCCTTGCTTGGGAGAAAAAAAAGGTATAATAGTAAGTCACAGAATGGTGCATTAGTTGGTTGTTGGTATTGTCCTTGGGTGTGTCTTCAGTAACTACTGCACATCTGAGATGTTACCATCACAAAATGGGTCCAAATTCTTAGGCAGTGTGTTTTCCTTCTTTTTCATAACATAACTTTCTGATAACTTTATGGAAAAGAATTAAGAGTCATTCCCAATAGACGTAAGGGTAAGTGGGAGAAAAATTGCTGTGGTAATTCAGCTCAACATAGCACGGAGGGAACTAACTGTAAGGCAGTAGATTGGTCACTGGGAAGGTTTGAAATGTAGGGATTAGTCTGCAAAAAAAAAAATTCATTTCAGAAATTCAAACAGAAGCGTCGAACATTAAACATTGATAAAATTATGATCAGGAGTTACCCATATGAGATTTTGTCAAAGGCTTGTATTTTCTTTTATCAGTTAATGGGGCTATATATCAGCTATGAAATAATTCTTTCAGAAATAATTTTGAGCACAGAAAGGAAGAGTACATCCAGTCACAGGAAACATTAGTGAAAATAGCACATATTAAGTTGTTTTAGGTTGATGCTTAGTAGCCACATTCTTAGTAAACAGGCAATTCTCATGAGGTCATTTTCTTTATTACTTGGCTTAGTCCCTGAAATGCCACAAACTAGCAAGTAGTACTTAAAGCAATCTGATCTAAAGCTGTATTTTCCTCCTGCAGATGTTTTTAGAACATTTCAGTGAAGTTGAGGAAATCGACTGTGGTCATGGTTGTTAGCTTGGGAAAAAGGAAAGGAAAAACAAAGCAATTTGTTTAACTAGAAAGGGAATGTATTTATACTAATGCATGTTTCTTGAATAAAACTGATCTCACTGGTCTTGCTGTCAGACAAAAAGCCAATTCTTTTGACAATCAAACTTCTTACTCTACTCCTGTCTCCCTCTGTTATGCAGTATATTCACATTTTAGTACAGTATTGTGCTCATCCCATCTGTACGCCTCAGCAAAACCAGTACTTGCAGAGAGGAATGCCTCCTCCATTTTCTGTGAGCAAGGTGAAGAAATGAGGTATGAAGATAGCCCCTACTTCCATTCAGTTTGTCAAGGTTTAAATGACTACAAAAATGAAGACATCGGACAAAACAGTCCCAATGCATTACCTTCTTTTGGAGAAAATGAATAAAGTCTCCTGAAAATAAATAATTTGTTTAAAGGGATTTTTCCACTGAAATTCTGCATTTTCATGGATACTTGCTAAGGGAGATGTCAAAAGCTATGATTTTAAAATGACATAGAGGTACCAGAAAATTGTACCTTGCATTTTTTCACTATGAAAGGAAATGACATTTTACTTCTGATGTCGTGATTTGCAGTTGAGTAAAGTGACTAGATTCTTTACAACTAACAAACACGGAGGAAAAACTGCAAGTGCAATTTGTTTAATATCTGAGAAAATCTGGCTACATGTGACTATGCCAAGGTGATATTGTATTGCATATATGCAAAGTTTAAGAAATTAGTTCATCTAGATTATTGATAAATTAAAGATAAGATGTAAGTTTATGCACACTGGGGCATCTCCCACAGTTTACACTAGACCAGACAGAGGAGACGGGCACTTTAGAAGCAAAAAGGTGTTCCAGATAACAAGAGGAGAATGGAGGAAGGCATTTAACATTAACGAATGAAGGCAAAAAGTTGCAAAGAGAAGTACAAAAATAGATTGTGTTCACTGGAAGCGGAGATTTAGATAAGGATAGAACCATGAATACACTTAAGAACTGAGAATGGGTTATTTGAACTGCATATGGAATGAAGGAAAAAAGAAGGAAGAAAGAGATCGCAGGAGAGTGGGATAGAATTGTGGTGGTAAGGGTAAAAAGAAAGAGTAGATTCTCAAATAACTGAAGAAGGAAAAGTAAATATATATGCAGAGAACCTAAACATGAAGAAAATAAAGCAGAGGTGCTAAGGAATTTTTTTTTAATAATAAAATGATGACTGACACTATCTAATAAGCAGATCTTCCATGAGGAACAATTATTTTAGAAGACAAAGCTTGGTTTAAAAAAACAACTTGTAAAGGTTTCTTATTGTCTCATTTTTGAGAGGAAAGAAGTTACAAAATAGCTTTGATAAATAAGAGGGATTGATTTTGCTTTAGAAAAGCCAGAAATAACAACTTGATTCATGGTTATTACTATATCTTGTGCCATGACTAGGACAGTACATTTACCACAGTACATTTTGTGAAACAACTCCAAAACAATCAACCAACCAAAAATACCACAGATTGTTTAGAATATGCTGTGGAACTGATTGGAAGTATGTTTGTGTCAAATTATGAAACCCATCTTTTATGGATTAGAACATCTGAGACTGTGGGCCAAAGGCCATTGAGCATCTTGTCCCTTCTGCAAAAAAATATTTTCTACTAGAAGAAACATTGAATTTTAGTGATTGCAAGTCGAGAAGCTAACCACTGCTAAAAAAAGGAAGTGATGGAGCTGGGAGCTTTCTTCATAAACCTATGAGAAATGAGTGACAGAAACTGCTTTAAAACATTATTTTCCTTAATACAGAGAACAAAGACAACAAGAAATGGACCAGACTAAGAAGGCAGGAAATGCTTCCGGGTTTATGAATGCTTACCAAATCCAAAACTTGTAGGAGAGAAGTCGGGATGTTGCATTAAAGGTAGCTCTCCACTGGTACTTACACTTGGTGAGAAATTCCTTTGTTAAATGTCCCTATTGGACATACTGTCCCCAAATGGTTTAGCCTGAAACCACAGTTTCATCTGAACACTAACAGCATTTGTACAAGCCTATGTACAGCTTATGTCAAGTTTGAAGCTCTGATATCAGGTAGCATGACAGCAAGTATGGTGTGAAAGATCTGATACCAGCTTTCCTGAATTCTCCACACCATAGCTCTTCACTGTGCACCATGTGACCTTGTACACAAATAACCTTTCCACTCAGATGAGTCTTTCTGTCTAGACCATGAGAAGCAGTTTCTCTGGTGTGTGTATGCACAGCCCTCTGCATCCTTTGCTAGTGGATGAGGCATCCAGAGCAACACTTGTGTGTCACAGGTTGCCTGCTCCTTCACTGGCGAAGGCTGTGAACAGGCTAAGCATCCGGGAATGGACTCAGTGAAATGGGGTTGTGATTATACGGAAAGTAAGATTGTAATGAGTAAGATTAAAGAGGAAGAGATTCCCAATATATCTTGGTATCATGTATTTACCTCTCTTCTCTAACAGGGTCTGGCGTGTCTTCATACCTTCCTGAATGCTTTAATGCTTTCTTGCTTCACCCACTCACTGTCCAGTGACGCACAACCTGTGGTCCATTGCTGCTCAAATTATGTCTTCCTTGATCCTCTGAATCCTTTTGTTATGTGGGTTTGCATGTTTGCTGCTCGACAGGAGACAAGTGGAAGGGGAGGAGGCAGGGCAGAAAGTTGCTGTATAAACAATTGCCATGGCTCAGGGGAGTGAAACTTCCTAAGGGCAGAGGAGATGGGGCTAAGCTGCCTGATCAGAGCCTGCAGGAAGGACACCACTGCTGTAAAAACCTCCCTCCCTGCACTAAGCCAAGAGCTGCTGTTCTGGACCCTTCCCACCTACCTATCAGGGGCCCTCTCCCCCATGCTTAGGCTTTTGGCAAAAATGCTTTATTCAGAAGTGACCATGCCTTTTCTCCTTTCTGACAGACCGTCAAGATCCCAAGACCTACAATCCCTGCCCCACAGGGTTCTCACAGCCAGATCTCTGGTCTCTCCAAGTAACACCATCTGTGCTCACTCAAAGAGCGCAGACCCTACTCCTTGTATCCTTACCCTTTGTGCACCCCTTCCCTCCCCACTCTTCCCGGCTTGATGCTAGGTTCTCAGTACCCCTGGATCCACTCTCCTTGTCCCAGCTGTCTGCCATCCCTTGCAAAAGATTTCCATATTAAGAAAGTAGCTGTAAGCAAAGGTCAAAACCTAGGGGGGGTAGCATCTGCTACTGAACAGAAATGGGTCATCAAAACTGTTCATATGAAAGTAAGACTACTCCCTGAAAAAGCCAACATAACCCGTAACTAGTAAGGAGGTGAACAAGGGAAAGGCTGGGGGTGGGTGTACCATCATGGCCAAGAACTTTTAAAATCATGAGTTGGGACAGAGGTGGAAGGCCAACCCGGGGTAAGAATGAAAGAACAGACCGGCACAGTGCAATTGTGGTAGGTGCCTGTTACAGCCTGCCTGATCCAGAAAAGGAAGCAGATGTCTTCTTCAGGCAGCCTAAAATACAGGGGCAGGCACAGTGTCTGCTGTTGTGGAGAAAACCCGAAAGGCCCAAATATTCATTGTTCGGTCCAGAGCCTGTAGCCTGTAGCCACTAGCCCCATTTAGGTATCTGCATTAGAGCCCTGTGCTCTGTAGAAGGAAGTCTCTTTTCCAGGTAAGGCTGACCTTCTTCCCTGCCCACTCGCCCATACTGGCTGACTTGGAAGAAAGAGTCCTCCCCAAAGCAAGAAGTCTTACTGCCCAACAGACTGCACTTGATTCCTGCCAGCAAACCTGCTCCAGTGTGGGCTTCTCTCTCCATGGGGTCACAGGTCCTGCCAGGAGCCTGAGAAACCCCAAGCTAGGAAGAAGTAACTTGTTTATTTTGTCTAGGGGTCTTAGTAGTAAGGTTAGTGAGGGAAAGCACCAAAAAGAGTTTGCTGTCATTTCAGAGAGAAAAGAGCTGTCCTAGCTTGCAAAACACTGATTTCCAAATGTTAAAAGGCGATGTATTAGCTTGTATGTTCTTTCTGTTCCAGTCAGTGCTTTTACCTGATACTTCCATTTGTGCAATGGTTAATTGTATATCAAATCCATCTTTCTTCTCATGTTGTCCAAAAAAGGGGATTTTCACTAACTCATACGACTGATCTCTCAGGATTATTTATTGATTGAGAGTTGGATTAGAACTGTTTTGATCTATAGTGAACCTGAACCCTGAGAACGAACACACTGAATTATCTTCTGATGTTGCTGGTGAAGTCTTTGTTCTATTTCTAAACCACTGTGATAGAATATCCCTGTTAATGCTAGTCAGATGTTTCATGAACTCTTCACACCTGAAACACTCATGATGGATCATCAGTTAGTATTTTAATTTCTTATTTCTTTCAGCTTGTGGGATTGATGCTGCTGATACTTTTCTCATTATTGTTATTATTATTATTATTAATAAAGCAAGCTTCTGCTACAGGAATGAAATTCTGTGATCAAAAAGCCTCTAAAAGAATATCTAATGAATTCAGCTGATGACTGAGAGTATGTGAGCTATAGATGTGTCAAAGGATTAAGAGGAAAGCAACGGTGCTTGACTTCCCTGATTCATTCAGTGACAGATGTTAGATTCAAGGAGGAGGGGGATGTTAGAAATAAGCATTTATTTATTCATTCCACAGTCTCCTGCAGCAAAAAAATACAGTAGTGACAGTGTTCACCCACACTGAACAGCTTAGAAATGCCAATTTATGCTTAAAAAAAAAGCTGATTGTTCTGTTAACATGGAAACCTTTCATAGCACAATAAAGGAAAAAATCATCTACTTCCAGGGGCTTACCAGCTACACAGTATGACACATACCATAGCACATTACTGCAAGTTTTATTTATTCCAACTTGAAGGTCGGGATGGCAGATATTTTTGCAGAGCTGCAAGCCTAGGACTCACGCTGACCCTTTCCAGAGAGCTGACTGTGGCCCAGTATATTAGAATTCTCTATAAATAAAACCAGCGCTTCTGGGCAAAGGGGCGCATTTTATCCTGAATGTAGATGTTACATCTAGATCAATGACCCTCCCACCTCTCCAGTCTCTTCCTGGAATTAAAGCTGCCACAGGAGGTGTCACTAATAAAATTACATCAGTGCAAGGTCAATTATAATTCCCTCGCTCTCTTCAGTCTCTGCAGAGCCAGGACAGGATGGTCACATGGCTTCAGCATTCAGTAGCTCCTTCCCTTGGTATATTTTGTGATGTCAAAGTTCCACTTCCATTGTACCACTGTAAACTTTCATGATCTTGTTGGGGGGGAGCGAAGGGTGCATTTGAAAGAAAGCCATTCCACCATGATCATTCCTTTTTTTTCCCCCTAAGATTTTTTGAACAGATGAACAAATGTTTGGCAGAGAGAAAGGTCTTCAAATCTTACATCTCAGCACTTGCAGGAACCTGTCCTTTGCTGGCCAGCCATGCCCTCACCCTCATCTGAAGACCAGCCCAGGACAGTGAGCTTGGGGAGACCATGAGGCTGCCCCCTGGCAGGCCTGGGATGAGAGGAGCTCCAGGGGGCAGCTGATACCCACCACTGAATACCGCTGGCTGCCAGCTTGGGGAACGGTGCTGGTGGTGGCATGGTACATGAGCTTTGAGCACCCATGCAGCCTCCACCATAGCTCTGAGTTATGAACAGGCAGCAATATCAAATCTGATGCTTCCAACGGTCGGGGGAGATCTGTAATTATCTGCTTAGACCTTTACATTACCACACAGCTATGATACAGGTGATAATGACAACTAACTGTGATCTCCTTTGCTCTTCCTTCCCATCTCTTCTTTCTCCTCCTTCACCAGCCATGAACATGTAGTGGTGCTCCAGCGAGGCTCTGCCTAATTGGGCAGGATTGTCCCAATAGGATAATCTGCTGGGGCGATGTGAATGTGTTCCCAAAGCAACAGCTTTCTGTTTGTATTTAAAAATTTTAAATCTTCTTTTTCCTGGGATCATCAAAATCAGGTACTTGGTGCCTCTCCATAGGAAAGCACCCATCTTTAAATATGTCATTATGAGTGTGATTTCTTACAGAAAATCACTATTTTTAAATCCAGGCAACATCTTTTTGTATACCTGATTATTTCTTTTCATTATTCTTGGAGGACACATACAATGGCTGTCTTTTGTTAGCTATGTAGGTTTATTCTTCATCAAAAATTGTCATTTGCTCTGTAGTTTTATATATTCATTATTCCACCATTCGCTCTGTAGCTTTATATATTCATTAAAAGGTCTCCGAAACGCACTATCAAAATGTCAAGCACCTTGTGGCTCTGATTCACGTCTGCTCAACATTCAGGAATTAGCTGTAGCAAACCTCCTGTGAACTTTTAATTGCAGCTGGTTCAAACTTTGTGCTCTCTCTGTCTGTCTACAAACATCTTTTGATACTGTTCTGTGAGGCATTTGAAAGTGGAATCTTTTCTTTCTGTAGCAAATAAACACTGTTCTTTCCATTTCCCTGACTGGCTGAAAGTGCTGTCAGTGCCCTGGAGGATCAATTAGAAACTATTTCATTTCTGTGACTAAAAAAAGATAATCTGCACTCTTTCCCTACTGAAAAAAAACAAAAAAGAATTAAAAACCTAATTTACCTCAGTGTTCCTTTCTGCATTAACCAGAGCTAGGGTTCTGGCTCCTAACTAGGAGAGTTTTAATTCAAATTTCATCTCTCAGTAAGCTTGTGTGCAGTCAGTGCGGTGTGACAGCATGGCCATGAACAGCCCACCCCTTAGATCACCAGTCCAAACAATGCCCCAGAACTGGTTTGCAATAGGACTAACCCTGGATTGTGTCTGACCTCAATATACAAGCAACAGAGCGTCACTGAGTGTGTGTAACTACGTGACATGCCAGCATTGGTGTACATGTGCAGACTCCCATATCTCTCATTCCTTAGCATGGCTTTTTCTTTTCAACCTCAGTGTATCCGATCAGCTACATCCATCTTTTGTGAGGAAAATATGTCTGATTCGGATTAAGTTGGCATGTTCTTTGCTGTCCAGCTCTGATTGCCATCCAGATCTCCTTGCTACAGCACCATTGCATCGCAGAAACTCAAAATGTGTGTTTTTCTCAGGTAGATATTTACATCACTGTACCCTCAAACTCCATCTTTGAACATCCCATAGCTCTCAGACCTCTTATATACGAAGTGTTCATGTTAGTGATAAACTTCATATATCCCCAAGCATTTAACTCACTCTGGCCATGACAGCAGGAGCCCTGTGGCTGCAATACACTTGCAGACATGATTCCTCAGAGCTTTGACTCAGAATCTCTAACATTTCGTCTGTGGAGACTTGATAGGTTACTGGATCCAGATATCCATCCATCCTTTTGCTACTGCTTAGCCACTGCACATCACAGGCTGGCATGTTATCTTAAATCAACAACAAGCTTATTTCATGCTGGTACACCAGTCTATGAAGTATGGCAGGTAGAGAAATGACCTTCTTCCCTTTTGCTTCCAGGAAGAACTGAGCAGAAAGCTCGGGATCAGGGAGGGGTGACACTTTAAACTATGCATGAATCTATGAAGGTGGTGACTCAGTCTTTAGTTTCAAACTTGTCAGTAGGGTTACATCCTGGCAACTTATACTGCCTCAAATCCTCCTTCTTCACATTTCTCTGCTTTACAATATACGTTTTTGTTCTTTACTGTCATCATTAAAACAATCTTCTGCAACGTGTCTTAAATCCTCCTTAACATTTTTCCATTTGAGTTTCAGTGCTGCCTGGGACCTGAGTGGGCTTCTGAGCACTTGCTCAGACACATCTATGATTTGACAATGAAAGCTAACCTTTGGTGGTTCAGCATTTGCAAACGTGTGCAAGTCTATTTCAGACTGAATTTGCTGCAGGGATAATGTTGAAATTAACTTGAGGCTAGGCCATTGATTTCAGTGAAATGGCGGTTCACCCTTAACATCTATATATAATTTCACTCAGAAATAAAAAGAGAACACTTATTAATCTGGTCTTTCTAGCCCCTTATCTGTGGCCACTAAGTCCGTTTCCTAAATCAGTTTCATCCAGCTACCTAACATGTAGATGCTTTCTCTAAGGGTTGAATGACTGACCCTTTTTACTGATGATCAAAGTCTTAACTCAGCTCTGATACTGCTTTTTGACCAATACTAGGTGTACTACTGCCCTTGAAAGAGCTGGCTGAAGAGAGTAAGGTCCTGTATACCAAAGTTAGATACTCTTTCTGTAGCATGGTGATTTTTGAACAACACACCTGATCAACAACATCTTAAGGAATGAACAAGACATCTCTGATCATGTCTGTCGACTGGAAATTAGGAAATCACAGAGACTCATGAGACATACACAGAACTTGTGATAGAGCATAAACATCCCTGAGTGAAGCAGCCACCCGGAAGTATAAATGAAGGATTTAATTATTCTCTGCTGTGAGCCAGCATATTATTAGTAATAGCTGCTCAAGAACTTTATCCTAGGCAAAAAGGGAGCAGCTGTTTCCCCAGAAGAGATTTCTGTGGTACACATTGTGGAAGGTTTTGGAAACAGAGATTGTCAGTCATAGAAAATAGAAAACAAACCAAGGAAAGGAAAGCTTCTTCAGACTTAAAACTGGGTGTCCATGATAAAATCTGTAGCCGATAGTGCAGTAGAGGACATTACAGTCTTTGAGAAAAGAAGTGGCCTCCATGTAGAGAAGAAACTCAGAGCTATATATACAACTGCTTGTCATGTATTTTGATACTATAAATTCCTGAGTTACAACTAATTAGCAGAGATTATGGCAGGTGAGATGCCGTCTCTGTGAAGTGGCTTACATGGGTCCTAGCAGTGTCTGGTGGTCACGTCTGTCGTGTCAAATTGACAGACTAGAACCAGTTCTCTTGTTGTGCAGTTATTATCTTTTAGCACAACAGTATTCCCTTTCCCCTTCATCTGCATGGTTTCAAGAATAGTTTAAAATACTGATATCCTGAACCACTTGCATGCTGGTTGAGAAAATGAAGACCATGAGGAAGGAAGGTGTACAAGGAGCTCCTCTTATAGAGGAACAGTGATGGAAGCACATACAGATCTTCCAGCTGGAAGAGAAATAGAGCACACTGAGTCCCTGAAATTGGGAGGAGAGGAGAAGAGAAAAAAGGCCAAAACTTGTGTTTGTGAAGCTAGTGCCCAGCCCTGCTTTGAGAAGTTATGAAGAGTGACCTCTAATAAATAATCTACTAGAAAATAACACATAGAACTTTTCCTGTACTGGTAAATATTCTTCAAAAAGGTAAGTAATTTTCCACTTCACAACATTACTGAGTCAGCCTCTTGTTGTTTCTCAAATGCAGTGGGAATATAGAGACTGAAGGACTAATTACATAGTTTCTCTTCCCATGTATCTACCTTTCTTTTTGCTAGTATGCAAGCAGAAATTTAAGTGTAAGTCTAAGGATCATCAGACCTAGTTAAAATAAAAATCTCTCTGCAGTCAATACTGCTATTTTGAAAAGGTCTTCTCGCATATTAAGCATTTGGTGTGGAATTTAAGCCTTGGCAAGTCTCCTATTGGTCTCATTTATTTCAGACACATATACTAAGCAGAAAAACACTTTTCAGTGAGGAAGGAAGTGAACTGGAAATATAACTATGAATAAAGCCCTAAATATTCTTCCTACAAGATTTCCCTTTTGTATTTGAGGTTTTAGACTGAAAACTGTGTTTTTTTCCTTCTCCAAAAAGTTGTATTTATTTTATGTGACGCTTTCTTCAAAGCTCGCTTCTGATATTTGAAAGAATCTTCCTGCAGACATTTTAAATTCAAACCTGATTAACTCGGTCTTTTTGATTTCTTTTTTGATTGCCTACAGGTACATGACCCATTCCAATTAACTACTACAGATGATAAAAATAATCATCTTATTAGCTAGCAGCCACAGCTACCATGGTACCCTCATTTAGTACACTATAAGAAAGTCTTGCAGAAATGAGAAACTTTAGAGAAGTTTTAAACACACACAAATTATGGGAAATGTGAGAGCAACTCCCATCTCTACAAAATTTCTTTTATAGCTAAATTTCATAATGACTGAGCACCACGATCTCCTAGAGAGGAGACCAGAATATGGAAAGGAGATGTACTACTGTATGCAATTCCTAGTTATCAGCAAAAAACTAAACAAACTTAGAACTAAAAAGACACATCTAAAAGTAGATACAGCCAGCCAAGTGAGATTGCTTTTGACCAACTGCATGCCATCCAAGTGTGCGGAAATGTACCTGTGTTATTATTAGAAAAAATTAAAAGGCCAAGCACTCATTTGTATGTGATAAATTTCTAAAAAACACATTTTTGATTCAAAAGTAAGTATGTCAGACATTAAAGTATAGTTGTTTACATGTTTCCATTTAATTTGGGGAATGATTTGGAAAAGGAGGTACATCCTCTCCATCAGACAGGGGGAAAACTTCAAGGTCTGTGTCAGGCAGCAATGTTGCCCTCTCAGACAGTGAAGATCGCTCTATTTCACGATCATCTAAAAAAAGAATTAGACTATGGAAAATTTTGGAAATGTCACAGCCTTTTTTTTTGTTGTTGTTATCTTTAGAATGAGTCAGTTCTGAGGGTTTTTCATTTACAAATTGCAAATGCGAGAGAAAAGGTGAAAAAAGGTTTAAAAAGTGTCAAGCACTTTGGAAACTAAGAGAAATCATCTTAGTTTGACTACACAACATTAAAAAAAAAGCCACACATTGCCACCAGCTAGAAATATCAACTATTCTCAAAGCCTTTTGTGCAGCAGAAAGAAGGGATGGGTTAGAAAGCCAGGGTAATGTCCCTGAATTGGGAGATAGTGTCTGTCAAAGAGCTCTCTCAGTGCTGCTGGAGAATTGCTGCCTGTACACCGGAAACAGATGTCTGTCTAAAAATACAGGGGATCATAAAGGAGATGCTTTTCAAAGTTCTTAAGCTATTCACTTTTTTTCCCCTCAGTATCGAAGCTGAAAATGCCTCCTCTTGTTTGACTTATGGGAAGTATAAGTCTATGTATGAAGAAAACTATCAGTTCTGCTTTAAGTTAATTTCCTCTTTCTAATCACGATACATATCAAGATGACAACAAGCATTCCCCAAAAAATCAGGGACTAAATCCATTACCATCTGAGGAAAACTGCTTGACATTTGTGGCATTTAAACCACATTCTCAAATGTAGTCAAGGGATGTGGTGGGAAGTGATGGCTCTCAGTGAAAGAAAGTAATAGGTCACAGCAACATTGGTTATAAAGGACAGTGCAGGGATGCTCAATATCTTACACAATGTGTCTTAAATTGCTGACCACCACATTTTGCACTAGTGAAAAATGATAAAATATTATCCCTTTTTCTTTCCTCTTAATCATTAATAGCACAAAACATGGTCACCTAAGGATGTTACTCCTTTGCATAGGCTAACGTCAGTGTTGTTTTTCATTTTTCACAGATCTTCTGGACGAACCTGTAATGAAATAAGTCAAAATTTGGAGGTATATCTTTAGGTTTGGGACTGCAGTTTCTACAGCCTTACTTTACACCAATAGTGCAATACTTAAAGTTATTTCATTTTTTAGCTGTTTTCTGAAGAGACTAATCTTCCCAACCTATATGAATACAACAGAAGTCTGTGGCAGATGTGTTTTGTGATGAAGTAGAGGTTTAAAGCAGTGGATTCTGACTCGTGTGCACAGAGACAGTGAATAAGGCAGTTCTGTGACTCAGGGTCGAGAGTGATTACACTGGTGGTATAATTTTGAAAATGCTGCATGGAAAATTTTGAATCTCTTAGCCAAGAACACTTGCTATGACTGCTGGACCACCTAAAATAAATCTCTCTCTTGCTTGACAGGCTTAAAAGCTCAATTGATTGCTGTGAACTCTAAGAAGAAATATCAGACGTTCATGTAGATCATGGAACAGATCCTCCTAGAAGGAGGATCCTAAAGTACATGGAGGACAGGGAGGTGATCCAAGACAGCCAGCTTGGCTTCACCAAGGGCAAGTCTTGCCTTACCAACCTAGTGGCCTTCTATGATGGACTGACTACATCAGAGGATAAGGGAAGAGCTACGTCTATCTGGATGCCATCTATCTGGATTGCTGTAAGGCCTTTGACACAGCCCTCCACAACATCCTTCTCCCTAAATTGGAGAGATATGGATTTGATGGATGGACTGTTTAGTGGATGAGGAATTGGTTGGATGGTCGTATCCAGAGGGTAGTGGTCAACAGCTCAATGTCCAGATGAAGATCCAGTGGTGTCCCTCAGGGGTCCATATTGGGCCCAGTACTGTTTAATATCTTCATCAGTGACACAGACAGTGGGATCGAGTGCACCCTCAGCAAGGTTGCAGATGACGCTAAGCTGGGTGGTGTGGTTGACATGCCTGAGGGATGGGATGCCATGCAGAGGGACCTGGACAACCTCAAGAAATGGGCCCATGTGGACCTCGTGAGTTTCAACAAGGCCAGGTGTGAGGTCCTGCACCTGGGTCAGGGCAAAGCCCAGTATCAAAACAGGTTGAGGAATGAAGGGATTGAGAGCAGCCCCGAGGAGGAGGACTTGGGAGTACTGGTGGATGAAAAGCTGGACATAAGCCAACAATGTGCACTCGCAGCCCACAAACTGTATCCCAGGCAGCATCAAAAGAAGCGTGGCCATCAGGTCAAAGGAGGTGATTCTGCTCCTCTACTATGCTCTCATAAGACCCCGCCTGGAGTACTGCATCCAGCTCTGGAGCCCTCAGAACAGGAAAGATATGGACCTGTTGGAACGGGTCCAGAGGAGGGCCACACAAATGATCAGAGGGATGGAACACCTCTCCTGTGAGGACAGGCTGAGAAAGTTGGGGTTGTTCAGCCTGGAGAAGAGAAGATTCTGGGGAGACCTTACTGTGCCTTTTCAATACTTAAAGGGGGCTTATAAGAAAGATGGGGACAGATTTTTTAGCAGGGCCTGTTGTGATAGGATGAGGGGTAATAGTTTTAAAATAAAAGGGGGTAGATTTAGATTGGATATAAGGAAGACATTTTTTACGATGAGGGTGGTGAAACACTGGAACCGGTTGCCCAGAGAAGTGGTTAATGCCCCATCCCTGGAAACATTTAAGGTAAGGTTGGACGGAGCTCTGAGCAACCTGATCTAGCTGAAGATGTCCCTGCTTATTGCAGGGGGGTTGGACTGGATGACCTTTAAAGGTCCCTTACAATCCAAACTATTCTATGATTCTGTGTAGACACTTTACCTATTTAGTTACATTGAAGTACTGCTGCTGCTTGTTTTCTCCTCAACTGTCTCCTGAATGACCATCTTAAACCCCTTTCCTTGGCAGTCCGGAAAAATATACTTGTGCTAAGCAAGTTCTTCATATCAAAGATGAACACATCAGGTTCTAAGGAAAAAGAATGGCGTTACAGTAGTCCATTGTCCTGACTAGGTTTTATAACACCCGTAATATTTATCACATTAAGCGTTATCAATAGGAATAATTCTGTTTTGGTAATAATAGCAGTTTCCATAATATTCTGTGTTAACATCCATTCTTCAGTCTCAGCAGTGTGGGATATACCTCTTTTATAGTGGGTTGTTTTGGTTTTTTTTAATTGGCAGCATTATAGAATCTGTCTCTTTATTAAAGCCATATGAATCTTATTGCAGAAAAAGAGCTATTTGGATAGATGCTTTTGCAGCCATTTTTTCATTACTTGTGCCTTCTTAGCAGACACATGCTTTATTTGGTATTTTGTCAGGATTTGAAAGCATCTTGCCAAAAAAAAAAGGGTATTTTTCTGTCATTGTGTATGTACAGTCCAAATCACAGTCCTTGCTATTGTTTTGGTTGATGTTTCAAGCTGTACTGGGTCAAGTTCCAGTGGCAGTTGATATTTTATTCTTTAATGTGGGCAGGCGCGGTAAGAAAAAGGTATGGAATGATATCACAAAAACTATCTGTAAAGACAGGTCACATCTCTCTGAAGACATAGTGGAACCAGTGAGCTACTAATATTCACTGTATTTTTAAAGCATGTGTTTAAAGCCGTATCTATCTCACTGCTCAATACTTTAGCGTAACAAGAAAAAGGAGGAAAGTATTTTAATGATGAGACCAAGAATCAATTGCTTTTCCGTCAGGCTTGATCTGTATTGGGAAGATAGATTGAGATGCTCCAAAATGTTGACATAATATCTTTGAACAGAAATCAAAGTTGAAATAAAACACTAAAGTAACTAGAGTTTGAAATGGGAAGATGACAAAGTCCTTACTGATTGCCATATTGAAGTAGAGGAAAGACCTTTATTTTTAGCTGTGCTTGTGTTTGAGCTTTCATTCCTAGATGCACTTTTTAGAGGCTGCTCAGCTGTACTCGTTTGGCTATATTCTCCAGTAAATAAAAGTGGTTATATCTCCACAGTATCAAAGCAAAACCACTAAATTAGTTATAGGATTTATGTTGGATTTCTGGTAATATAGGAGGAAATGAGATTCGGTTTGTAGATTGTGGCACCTAATGCAGGAATCTTTAAGTAGACTTTCAGACCTACCTTGAGCAAGGTGTGTAGGCTGTCATTGCACTGCAGAGATCTATATTATGCTGAGAGTTTAGATGCCAGTGTGTAAGCATAAAATTTAGGTGTCTTAAGCTTTAAACTAAATTTTAGCCATGCTGTTTTACTTAGGTTATTAACCTTGAAACTGAAAAGTGATAATTTCAGACAGTCATGCAAAAAGCCGCTGGTTCAATTAAGGAGGGGTAAATCAAAAGTTGCTTGGGATTCTTGTGTGGACTTGTGTGAGCCTGGATTTAATAATTTTTGGCTGTCATGAGATTTGCTTACTTCAACTTTTTCTGTGACTGAAAAAAAAGTAATTGACAAAGGACTTGAATATTGATGGAAAGACTGGCTTTCAGGCTATATATCAGGCTTTCAGACTACAGCTGATCAAAAGAATGTATACATACACCCAGGAGGTGTTTGGAGCAATGCTAGCTGACTTGGTCCCAATCACCACAGGACCTATTCTAACAATTTAGCTTTATAAACTGGTCACTTCAGGGCCTGGGAATATCTCTTTGTACTCTTTTAGTTTATTTCTGTAGATACAGCTTATATGCTTCTCTAGCAACTTATTTATAGCAATGTATAAAATCATGAGTGTTCACATGCTATGGTTGAAGATGCATATTTTGATACAACAAAACAAGCCTACTAATAAATCTTTCCTATACTCTGTAAAGAAAAAGAGCAAGATTGAGACCCAATCTAGATGTACAAGATTAAATATTGTAGAAGAATGCTGTAATTGAGGATCAATGCTACGGAGAGATCAGTACTGTCAAGAGAGCAGCGGGAAAGGGAGGGATCAGAGTTTAGAAGGAAAGATCTTGGAAAATATCCAATGCTCAATTACTTCAGCAAAGTCAGGATATCACTGCTATAATCCAGTTTTCTCTATAGCCCTAAATTGATGAGAAATAGAAGAGAAGATGCCTAAAATGTGGGTAACTTTGAACACAATTTTTCTTATGAGATATCCAGTAATTACAGGAATTTAATTTATAACATTTTTCACATTGATTATTTCTCTACCCTCCTCATTCAATTGCTTTGGATTTTTTTTTTCCAAGTCTTTTAATACTTTATTTCCCAAGTTGTACTTAGTTGGAAGGACAGCATAGTTACCAATGTATATTTCTGTTCTCCTGAACTGGAGCAATTAAAACTCACTTCACTTTCAATTTCTGTGCATTGTGTAGACATCTGTCAACATTACCTACCTGGATTTTCTTTTCTCTCCTGCAGTTTTAAAGTGTATTTATTTTTACTATTTGAAATTTCGCAGGACTTTGAGCAAGGTCTGAATGCTGAGGGGAGAGAATATCTTTCACAGGATCAGGATAACAGAATGGTTGAGGTCGGAAGGGACCTCTGGAGGTCATCTTGTCCTGTCCCTCCCTGCTCAAGTAGGCCTACCTAGAGACAGTTGCCCAAGATCATGTCTAGATGGCTTTTAAATATCTCCAAGGTGAAAAAGTCCACAACCTCTCTGGGCAACCTGTTCCAGTGCTCTGTCACCCTCACAGTAAAAAAGTGTTTCCTGATTTTCAGAGGGAAACTCCTGTGTTTGTTGTGCCTATTACATCTGGTCCTGTCACTGGACACCACTGAAAAGAGCCTTGCTGCATCCTCTTTGCACCTGCCCTTCCATTTTTTATATACATTGATAAGACCACCCCTGAGCCTTCTCTTCTCCAGGCTGAACAGTCCCAGCTCTCTTACCCTTTCCTCATATGTGAAGTGCTCAGTCCCTTAATCATCCTTGTGGACTTTCATTGCACTGTCCCCAATATGTCCATGTTGTTCTTGTACTGAGGGGCCCAGAACTGGACACAGTACTCCTGGGATGGCATTGCAGCACTGCTTAAAGGGGAAGGATCCCCTCCCTTGACCTGCTGGCAATACTTTTTCTAATGCAGGTGAGGATACCATTTGACTTCTTTGCCACAAAGGGCACATTGCTGGCTCACATTCAACCTGGTGTCCACCAGGACCCCCATGTCCTTTTCTGCCAAGCTGCTTTCCTGGTGGGTGGTCCCTGGCGCGTATCAGTGCATGGGGTGGTTCTTTCTCAGGTGCAGGACTTTGCAATTTCCCTTGTTGAACTTCATGAGGTTCCTGGCTGCCCATTTGTCCAGCCTGTCATAGTCCCTCTGGATGGCAGCAGAACCCTCTGGAGTATTGGCTACCCCCCGCAACTTAGTGTTTGCAAACTTGCTGAGAGTACATTCTGCCATATCATCTTGATCATTAATGAAGATGTTAAACAGGACTGAATCCAGCATTGATTCCTGGCCTCCAATTAGATTTTGTGCCACTGTTCACCACCCTCTGGGCCCAGCCATCCAACCAGTTTTCAATCCATCTCACTGCCTGCTCGTCCATCTATGACTTCCCATTGGTGAAGCCATGCTGATAACTTCTGATGATTTCTCACTCTTAATGTGCCTGGAAGTAGTTTCCAGTATCGCTTTTCCAGGGACTGAGGTAAGGCTGTCCAGCCTGCAGTTTCCTGGGTCCTACTTCTTGACCTTCTTGAAGACAGGGGTGACATTTGCTTTCCTCAGGTACTTCTCCCAGCTTCCATGATCAATCAAAGATTATTGAGAGTGGCCTCGCAATCATCAGCCAGCTGCCTTGGTACTTGTGGGTCCGTCTCATCAGGGCCCATGGACTTACGTATGCCCAGTTTTCTTAAGTATTCCCTGACCTGATCCTGTTCCACCAAGGGTACATCTTTGCTGTTCCAGACTTTCCCCTGGTCTCTGGAACCTGGGATTCCTGAAGGCCAGTCTTGCTGGTAAAGACTGAGGCAAAGAAGGTATTCAGTACTTTCATCTTTTCCGTGTCCTGTGTAACCAGGTCCCCATCTCATTGAGCGATAAGCCCACATTTCCCCTAGTCTTCCTTTTGTCTCCTATGTTTTCTACATTTCTTAATTCCAAACACTGAAGGGTCCATCTATATGGTCCTGTGCACTATCATAAATCTCACCTTAGGAAAGGGTTGCAATGCAAGAATGTATCCGGGAATAGTGTATTGACTGCTGCCTCTGAATATGAAGCCCCAACAGGTAGCAAACTGCCAGCTATAGCACAGCCCTGGGATCTGGTTTCTTGCTTTGTGACTGCAAGTGCCATATCCTGCTACATCAGGGTCATGATATCCTGCACAAGGAGGGGTTATCATATCACAAATGGTTACATGTCTTGCTGTCTGAGTGCCAGGGCAACCTGACAGAACTGTGGAAGTTGTAGGAGTTCTGGTGATGATAAATGGTCTCACCTCAACATACACAGGTCCCACTCTGACCCTCCTGATACCACACTACCATGATACTTAGCACCATTACAGATAGTGGAGGACCAGACCGGCAGGCTTGCAGGGCAGGTCTGCAGGTGCTGGGTGGTACGTCCTGGGCATGTCTGCCACAGAGATGCTTTCTGGGCATCTATCCCAGCTTACGGAAGGCTGTGGACTGGGGCCAGCCAAGACGTGTAGTTGGAAGGTATTACCCACAACATATTGCTTGTCTTAGATATCTCCTGTATTATAAACATGGTGGTCAATGAGCAGTGCAGGATTGAAAAGAATAGCAGGAGAGGTGCAGAAAAGGAGATGTTTCAAAGCATTTTGCTTTGGCAGGCCTGGCCTGCTCTGAGGCGGGTGACATCAATACATCAGATCCTATCAACTTGGTTTTCATCAGAATTTATTTTATTTATGTTCATTAAAAAAAAGGCAAACAAAAAAAGACAGCACAGTTGTGGTACTTCTGGTCAGTGCTGGGTTTTTTTCAGTGAGCTTGGTTTGGTAGTTAGAGAAATATCAGTCTGTTAACACTCTAATAACTAATCAGTGACATCGGTATGACCTTGGTTACTAATAACTTGAAAGCAGAAACCTCTGTGGAATCCAGGTCCTTAGGTGAAATAAATACAGTGGTGGTGGCACTGCCTTGATTGAATATGATAGTTTGTGTTAGTTAAGAATATCCCCAATACAGACGTTTGTTGTGTATATGGCATTGCTTGCAAAAAAATAATTTGTTAGAGCAAGGTGTTAGTTTTCACATAATGTATACAACAGTTTTCCTTTTAAAGTAATGAAAAAGTAAATTAAACTTTATGGAGTGGAATGGAATATAGGCTTTAAATTAGCAGGAAAATAATTCTTAATAGCTTTGTCAACTCAAACAGTAGTACCAGTTCACAAAACCTCTATCATGCTAATGCTACCCATTAATTTGGCCAATGCTTAAAAGGCAAAAAGGTTGACAGATGCCCCCATAGTTTCTTTAGTTTTGTTTTTATATAAAAGAAAAATTAAAAAATCTATGCATATGTTCCAACTGCTACAAGTAATGGTATTTATTAGGTGAAGATTGTTTAATTAATTTTTAAGCCCCTGATTATCATTAAGATAGAGATGATGCAGACACTTTCAGTGACTATTACTTGTATTTATTTTAAAATAAGTTGTTTATTTAATGATGTGATCTTAAAACTTATAGTCAGATAGTTTAAATTTTCTGAAACTCTTTATTGAAGAGCAAGTTACATGTAAAAAATGAACATAATATTGTTTCCTTATAAATATATCCTTTTTGGGGGGGGGGAGGTATTCAAAAATACTTCACAAAGAAAGCGGAAAAAGTGCTCAGGGATTTTCTTTAGTGGTTTTCACTGGGTCTTGTCACTTGGCTCCAGAGTTTGATTTCAGAAAAAAAAATATTACCTGGTTCAGCTATCATCTCTGGAAGAAACTATTGATTTTTCATGAAACTGTAAGTTTTTAGTGCTGGAACTTGACAAAAAAAAATTGCTTATCTTGTTTTTAGGAGTATTGTGTACTGAGACATTCATTAGACTGTGAGGACATGCTTCAGGAGTTTCATATCAAGAAATGATTTAATATTCTGCCTCCAAATCCTCCTGTTCTTAATCCTTAAAATTGTAGAATTTATATCTACTTGTCCTTGTAAAGCAGTAGTGAAAAAAATATTGTAAAAAGCATTGGAAGGATTGCAAAAACCTGATAAATTATGAGTCTCTTAAGACTGAACTTCAGGCTAATTCTATTTATCAGTTTAAAGAGTTTTATGAACTGATTTTTAAAAGTAGTTATATTGGTACTAAAATCAGCTATTGAATTGCAGATGATGCTAACTGAATTGTCTAACCGCTATGAAATTTCTTTTCTTTGAAGGATAAATATATAATGTGACAATAAAAATGCCAAAAAAATTACCATTGTCTCTAAATTATGTGTAGTTGTTCCTTATTTCCATGACTCAATCTTCAGCCTCTTTGCCATAACACCCCAAAATTTACATTCCGTGATCATATCCTGCTCTAATGCAATGTTGTCACAGTGGAAAAAGGATGAATAAAACTGATTTTGGAAAAAAGTACCTTGTGATGCAAGGAGATAGAAGTCCCTACTAACATGATGTTTGACCATTTAATCCTTCAAAACTTGACTGCACAAAAAGTTTTGAAACAAAATGGGCTCCAGTTTTTGGTTTGTTTTTTTTTTTGTTTGTTTGTTTGTTTGGGGTTTTTTTTAAGTAGTATTTTTTTCAGTGTTGCAAACAACATGAAGATTTCATTTAGGTTTCAAAAACCGAAGGCAAGTTTGGCCATTAGGATCTCCGCATTTTCTGAAATCTCTGGGTTAGTACCTTTGAATTCTTTCCAGAAAATCCTTATTTTCCACATTAATTGTCTTACCAGTTTTATGAACAATGAATGAGTTACATGTAGTATTGTCCACCATTGCAGAGAAAGGTACACAACTTTTCTAGCTTGTTTTTTGGTTTTTTTTTTTAAACAAACAAACACACAAGCATTCTTGTTAAGACTAGAAACACATTTTGAGAATACCTGATATTTTGGAACAGTTTCAACATTTGCCTCTAGTGCAGAACGCTTTGTGAGGCGTACTCTCAGAAATACCTGGAGGTGCAAGTATGAGAATACCTGGCACATCTACACAGAAGTCTCAGCTTTATCGTACATATGGCAGCACGTTCACAAGTGCAGTACAGATGGGCCCCAGCATGCATTGGCCAGACCTCTGACCATCTGCCCTCAAAGTGATATCCCCAGAGCTGTGTCCAACAGGAAATTTTCCAGGGTGTAAGTGGGTAGTTTACTTCTTAGGTTCTTTTCAAAAGACAATTAGGATTTTGGAACAGGCTAACTTCAACAGCAGAAAACAATGAGCTCAGTGTGGAGGTGGGAGCCTCTGTTTGGGAGTGTACCAGGTTTTGGTCTGCCTCTAGCTAGCTCAAGGATGTAATAGATACCACCTTAATTTCTGGTAGTTCAGCACATCTTTGAGTTTTTGCCTGAAGGCAAATGCTGTTTTCAGAACTTTTTTAGAGGTAGGAATACAGATGACAAACTTGCTGTGTGTAGATTTGTGTTTATTTCACAAAAAATCTTGGTCTGCAGAAAATGCTATACATCTATATAGTAGATTTGTGACAAATATTTTGGTTTTTATTTTAAATGCACATTTGAATCATAGCTTGCTGCCTTAACGTATTAAGAACAAAATTTTTGTGGCATAGCACTCCACTAACCTTCCTCTGAAACATAATGTGCTCATTTTCACGTTTTCCACAAAAATCTGTCAAAATAGAAATTTCAGCAGTGTTCCAGAAAGCCATCTTTCATCCTAGAACAAGCACACACGAACACCTGCTCTTCCATGTTGGAAAAGTCTCAGAGGCAAGAAAAGAGGCTCTCATGTGAATCCAAGGATTACTCAGCAATGCCTGCTGCTGTCTTGAGCAAACACATTAGTCTGTTGCTTAAAACAGATGCAGGTCACGTTCTCTGGGCCAACAAGCGCAGACAAGACTGTTGAATTGCCATCTGTGCTTAATCTGTCACTAAAGAGCAAACAAGGGTGTTCCAGCCTTTCAAAGGAAACGCTGACTGGTAGGAACATGTGCCGCATTAGAAGGCCCTCCAGTAACAGGGCTTTCTTCAGTTGTGCCTTCTGTTTGATTGCTTTCTTAATTCTTTCTCCAAGGCACTTAGCTTTATTCTGACATTTTACAAGGCTGCTCATCTTATTTAGTATGTTCTTTTCTCTCTCTCTCTTTTTTTTTTTTTAAGACTTTTTTAAAAATTGTTTTTATTCCTGAGGTAAAAAGGGATCCGTCATGTAATCCTAATTTTAAAAAGAATTCTTCTCTGTAAAATGATAATCCAAACAGAAATATGCCCCGGTAAACCCTCTTTCTGAGCACTGAACGAATTAATTTTAGCCGTAAAATATTTTCAAATAATCAAGAGATTTATAGTCAATTAATCTAAAAATTGGGTGCTTATTTGGCCAAGATAGCTATCTTAATCAGTATAGGCATTTATTTAAAAGAATAAATGGTAAAAAAAAAAAAAAAAAAAATCCCCTTGAAGATTTTTTTCCCAGTATTATACAGAAGTTACGTAATTTCTGGACATGTCTGTTCTAATTAGCCATCTTGTTAAAGAAATCCTGTTTTTTAAAACATGATTTAACAAAGTACATGCTTAGGGATGTAAAAATGCACAAGAAGTACTTTCAAGCTACTTTATTTTAATATATTATCTGAAGGTTTTTTTAGAGACAATTCACACTGGAGCCTGTTTTCAGGAGAAATGTTCTGCCAAAACCATTAGTTTGCCAGTGGGTATTTTAGTTCTCTTTTCTACACTAGAGATACTTCTGTGGATTAAAAGTAGACTCTACCCTGCCAAAATCCATCTCTTCTGTGACTCTCTCCTACATATACACTAATTCATGCAGCTCCATCTTATTGCCCATCACCAAAGAAAGGATGTAATTTCACAAACCGTGTATTATGACTCAGCTACTGTAGCAACTAGAAAAACATATTAAATTACTTTCTCTCTAGGGGCAAGACATCTCTTTGATAATTAGGCGAGGCGGCAGAGAAAGTTGGTGAAAACAAGTTCAAGATAAATCTCCCTGGATTTTAAATAATGTGAATGAGATGTATATCTTGTATGAAGTGATAGTGTTCCACTGATTTAAATGATATCCTTATTAATACAGCCTGAGAATTAAACTCCATGTGTTTTGGGTTATTGTAATTTATGTAACAAACTACTTAGCTACCTGCTGTCATGGGCTGGGCGGTGGGGGCAGGGAGAGAAGATAAAATATAAATAGTCAGGCAGTTTAGTTCCCCAGGTGGTTAGAGGGCCTTCCGGTGGAGTCACTGAAATAGGAGGAGGAGAATAATTCTATTGCACCATCCCTTCTGCTGGAAATCTACAGCAAACTGGACAATTTCTTAGCCTTTAAAAAGGCTGCATGAGCTTGGTTACCTACAAAAGAAGAAAAATTATGAAAAGAAAGACTTCTGAGGAGAATAGTTGGGTTTTTTTTTTCACTCTGCCAGTGCATGAAGTCCTCACGAATCTCTTGTAATCTCATAAGTTTTCTGGCCAAGCACCCACTTTTTCTGAAACTTACTGTTATATTTCAGTATGCCTCTATCTCCTCAGACAACTGATTATAAGTAGGTTTTCTTCTACATTTAAGAGCAGAGACATCCCTAGCCTGTATTTTACTGAGCCTAAAAGGAAGAAGATTCAGCCCTAGAATGGTAACAGGTTTTTTTATATGCAGCTTTGCCAAATTCAGTGGCATATTACATCAACTATAGGCACCTCTATAAATATGTCTCTGTGGATTTTTTTTCAGCTTATGGGCGTAAAATCATCACTGTATTTCATATTCACTACAGTTTTGTGCTCCCAAGTTCTATTCTATAGAAGCAATGACACTAAAAAATCAGTGTGTGATTTTTTTTTAAGTCTCTAAAACATTTCTAAAGCAGTTTTTATGCACTCATTTTGATATATCCAGAACACATGGTAGTGCAATATAATGGTCATTTTGAGCACTCTTTTGGGATGTAGGATGTAACTTGATCCTGGTCTTACCATGTGTAGATAATTCAGTTTCCCCAAAGTCATGCTTACAGAAATGAAAAAAATGAAAAATTATTTAGAAACAAAACCAAAATATGTTCTCTTTTGCTCTTAGCAGAATCTCCCCTCTGTCACAATTGTTTTTTTTTAAACAACGACAGTTTGTCAGTGTGACCCTGAACTATGTTCCAATTTTGATAAACTGTGTTTTCAAGCAGGAAAATGCTCTGTTGGACTCTTTGACTAGCTCTGCATGCTCGAGCTGAGCAGATGGAAAGCTACTTCTACTACTCCCACCAGCAGCAAGATTCAGGGGCTTGATGCTTTTCACTTCCCAGGAATTTTTACTGGCTTAAAATTTTTCTCCTCCCACTCCCAACCCTCAATCCTCGTTGGGGCTGAAACCATCTTTTCTTCTGTTTTTCAGTTCTTGCTTCTTAGTAACGGTTAAAAATACTCCCCACCTCAAATAAGAGCTGGGATGACCCCAAGATACACAGACACCTGTGTTTCTCTTGCAGCGTGCATCCAGGGCTTTCTAAACAATTTATGAATGGATTAAAGACTCTGAGATATCAAGTAATATCAAGTAAAAGAGCACTATTTTAGAAAAATCAAAGTTCAAAGTAGTTTGGCAATTCATTTATCATTCAGCGTGCCAGGACTGGAGTGGAGATGAAAACTCAGGTTTTACATAGCTGTGGGCACATTATTCATGTTTTACTGAATTATTTTGTCTCTTAAGTATCAAACTATTAAGGCTATTACACTATTTAGGATTTGTCTTAAGAGGACTGTCCCTTCGATGCCCAAATAATGTAACACCTTAGTGCCCAGGTGTCATTTGTCAGGGAAACTGAAAGGGTACCTTGAAGTTGTAACCTGGTCCTTTCAGACCACTGTCACTCGGTGCGAAAGAGCTCTGCTGAACAAAGAAGGGTTTCAGTGCAAGGAAGGAAAGCTTGGATCTGACAAAAACCTACAAAACCCTTTTTCTGCAAAAGGCCTGCCACTTACTTCGGGAAAATCGCCCGTTAAACTTAACAACGCTGAAATGCCTCTGCTCCCCTTATTTTGCAGCACGCTGAGCGCGCTGGGGTTGTGCCGCCGCTGGAAAAGACCCGCAGCCGAGCTGTAAGGAAGAGGCAGCGAGAGGCGGTGCTACCGGAGCTGGCAGCGGGAGCGATCTCTTTCCCACCGCCGCCTCCGCCCCCCCCGCCCCCGACGGCGGCCGCCCCCGCCCGCCCGGCGCCCGGCAATTCCCGCGGGCGCAGCGCCACCGGCCGGGAGCGGGACGGAGCCGCCGCCGCCGCTCGCCAGCAGCCGCCGTTCGCCAGCCCCGTTGCCCGGGAATCGGCACAACTCTTTCCGGAAAGCTATGGCAAAATGTAGGGGGCTGGGAGGGAGGATATTTGTTCATACACAGAAAAAGAAGAAGAAGGAAAAAAAAACAAACAACAACACACCAAAAACAAAACAACCGAAACAGAGCACACATTTAATTTCGTTAATGCACCCTCATCTGTTGTGTCACCATGATGGCTCCATAACTACTCAAAGATTTCCATCCAGATTTTTCACATTCAAAAGGATTTTAAAAGATAAGTAGATAATTTAAGCCACAGTTTTGATCCCATCGTAGAAGAAACGGTACAGTAGTGGGATCTCAAGTTTGTCACAGCTAAGTATCGCACCCTGGCCAGTCCTCTGACTAAAAGCATCATAACTCATGGGTCTGTATGGCTTGTTCTTACCTAGATGACCAAAATTTTCCATGGGCATCTTAAATAGTAGATATTTAAATACTGCATCTTGCTAATATCTCCATAATGCACACATTAGTCTGCCAAAATGCTGCACCAACCTGAATACCTCAGAAATCACCTTTTGCTCTCAGGGCTAAAACTAGCCATGCTCTGGATGAGGCATGGAGCTGAACTTGGTGTGACCTGGAGAACGTATCTTATATTTGCAGGACTGAAGCTCATTTTTTCTTTTCTTCTGTGTCTGGACCCTGTTCTTAAAGCCCCTTAGGGGACGACTGACATTGTAGATGTCTAAAGTTAGGTGGGATGATTTCCATCTCAGGTTTAGGTATGAAAACCTTAGCACAGACCAAGGTTGTTTATTCTATCTGGTATACAGCTGTGTTCTTCAGAATATGTTTTTATTCAGGTGTAATTTCCTGCAGGGAAACAATTACTTCATACGTGTGCAGTTTTTGTTGGTAGTTCACTAGTTTGTAATTTTAAGCGCTGCCTATTATCAATGGTGATTCTCACTGTAATACCCCACCTTCAGGTGTTTGTAACTTTACCAGATTGAGCATGGGACTAAAATTTTCCATGTTGGATATCTTCTTCAGGTGTACCTTTTGGGAAACTTTTAGTCAAATTTATTTTAGCTGCTTCTGAGAACAAGACTCTGAAAAGGTGTCATGTCCCTGTTAAAAATCTCTATGGCTCTTCTTTTTCAACCTCCTATACTTTAGAGCAGGAACTCGATGTTGAACTGAAGAATGGCTTTTTGTTTAGGGCATACCTCTTCTGTTGTGAATGAAAAAAAAATCGCTCATTTTTCTTCCATTTATGAATCTTTAAAGAAAGTGCAGTTTAGTTATTACTATAGAGGACTTGCGAAGGTTTAGCAGTTTGACTGCATGAGGATTTCACCTGCTCTGGGCACACACGTGCTATCCACGCAGGCACACACATACCAGCAGGTATTCCAGCGTGGGGTTGGAAGGGGTTCATAAGGATTTGGGCAGCTCTGATCTTTTACAGGCTGAGCTGGGGCTGGGGTCTAAACTCAGAGCAGGAAGTTTACTTCTGTTCTGTGTGAGCTTGTGCTTCTACCAAGTAATGTAGAAGGAGAAAATATTTAATTTGAACCTGGAGGGTAGAAAAGATGGATGAAACAAGGAAAGGAAGGATATACAGATTGGAACAAAGACACTGAAGCTGCATCTGTATTAGTAGATAAATGGGCTTCTGAACTGACACAGTATAGCTTATTTCTATATAGCTCAAATCCCTTCCCACCCAAAATAGGATGTCCATATCCAGACGGCTGGCTTTGAGTGATCTCCAGCCCATGCTAACTCCAGGTATCGCCTAGAAGAGCACTAGTACACTGTCATGGTTTAACCCCAGCCGGCAATTAGAACCACACAGCTGCTTGCTCACCCCCACCTTTTCTGCCCCAAGAAGTGCGGGGGAGGAAGAGGAAAAAAAAGGAGGAGAAAGGGAGAAAAAAATTCCTGGGTTGAGATAAAGGCAGTTTAATAGAAAGAATAACAGAAAATGAAAATAACAATAATAATAACACAGGTTGGTCTCACCACCCAGTGAACTGGCACCATCCTGAACAGTGATTGTGGATGGCCGATCCCTGGCTAACCCCCATTTATATACTAAGCATGACATCTGTGGTATGGGATATTTCATTGGCCAGCTCATCCTTCTGTCTATTCTTCTATGGGAAGTTGAAAAAAGTCCTTGAATAGTGTAAATATCATTTAGCAACAACTAAAAACAATAGGTATTATTGACATGCCTTTCACAGCAATCACAAGAAAGAACATGAACTCTTTCCCACTGAAACCACGGCATACATTCAGGCCAAAATGATGCCAGAGTCCACGTTAATGGTATGGAGAGCTGCACAACAGTCCCTTGAGCATTTTAGTTTTCTAGTATAGATGAAGGCTTATGGTGGAGGTGAGGTGGGAACAGGGAAAACATTCAGCTGCTCTGTCTGGGAATATTAGACATGAAGGCTGAGGAAGGGGTCTAACTGAAAAATGGGAGACTGGGAGAGAGCTGGCTTTAGAGAAAGTGCTTACCATGAATGAAGAGTTCCTGGATGGGGAAGGCTGGGATCAGAAAGTAATTTAATTGCAGTCTTTGTAGACAACTATATCACTTTCAAATGCTGTATACTTGTCTCCTAAACATCTGTCAAAACAAGGTGCCCAAATCTCTATTTTGGTGTAGCAATAACAGCAGTCAACACAGAATGATAATCAGTCTAGTGCTTTGCAGTCCCAGATTAGATTTCATGGATTTTGAAGGATGTTATATTTTTTTATTTTTGTAATGATATCAATACATAATAGAGTATAAATCATGTGGATGTCTCATTTGCAAAAAAAAAAAAAAAATTACATTTTTTGGATTTCTTTTAAGCATATCATTAACCCTGCAATTTCTTAAATTTATGGGGCTTAATTTGGAAATAATTACGAGCACTGTTTAATGTTTACATTTCAGATGTATATTCTAAGCCACACCTCCCATTTAAACTATAATTCCTGCAGGAATTTTATTGCTTTTCAAAAAGTTCATTCATGATCGCTAGGAAGGTAAATGCAAAGGAGGACTATTATGCAATCATTAACGGTGCGGAGCTGTGTTTTCAGTAGAAATCAGTTTATTAGAGTAGTGATTAACAACTACTTTGCGTTGCCAAGGGAGAAAAACACAGCCAAGGCAAAGTGCTTACAGAGTCACACAATGGCTGAGGTTGGAAGGTCCCTTTGGAGACTGCTGCGTCAAACCCTCCTGGTCAAAACAAGGTCTGCTAGAGCAGGTTTCCTAGGACCGTGCCTAGTCCGGTATTGAAGATCCAGAGAGGGACACTCCACAGCCTTTCTGGGCAATTGGTCTCAGTGCTTGACCACCCTCCCTGAGGTCGTCAGTATTTTTCATATTTAAATGGAATTGCTTGTATTTCAATTTGTGCCTGTTGCTACTTATCCCTTCACTGGACACCACTGAGAAGAGACTGACTATTTTCTTTACTGCCCTCATTAGGCATTTCTACACGTTCATAAGATCCTGCTCAGCCTTCTCTTCTCCAGGCTGAGCAGTCCCAGCTCTCTCAGCAACTCATATGTCAGATGCTCTAATCCCCTAACCACCTTCCTGGCCTCCACAGGACTGTCTCCATTATATCCATGTCTCCAGATCTAACATAGTCTGACTTTCTCTCAATAGCTTTTTTGCATCAGAGAAATGTGAAAGTGGAATAAGTATGGGTTCATCCAAGAGCTTCTCTTTAAAAGGATCTCTAAATAGTCCTGTTCCATTTTATTTGGCAGCATTCTCAAGGGATGTGAAGGGTCCTTCAAGTGCCCATCCTTACACCCAGCATAGAGTCACTCACTTGTCACAGTGTGACAAGAGGTTGGTTCAAGAGATCAGGCCAACAGCAGCAACAAGACTTCAGAAGTCACTGTGATATCAGAGCTGCAGAATAAACCGTCAAGGAGACATGGTGCTTAGCTGAATTATCCCTGGTGATGTAGTAGCCTTACCCAGGAGTTAGCTGACTATTGCTCTGAATCTGTCAATAACCTGCGTGGTCATAGCTGTTTCATATCAATACATCTGTTACCAACACTGTCCTAGAGACACTGTGTGGTGAATTTCTAAGATGATTGCACTACAAAGAATCAAAGAAGAGAATCTCAAAGTTTCTCTGAAGGTGGGGATGATACTGTTCCCTCACCATTTAATAGCTCAGTGATTTTAATACTTAGGATTCAGGAGACCTAAGTGTCCATTCTTCCTTAATCCATTCTCTTGACTCTATACAACTTTGTAGTAACATAAATTGCAAGCCGGAGCACAGATAGAAATCCAGATAACTTATCTCTTGAGGTGATAAGCTAAACTAGTGTCTGCAAGGTTGTTCTCAGCTTATTTTTTGTTATTGTTTGCATGTAATACCTAAAACGAAACACCATTCTGGAGCAGAAGGTCATAAGTAGTTCTGTCAATGTCACATTCAGTAAATGAAGAATAGGACTTTGTTTTCTAGCACCACTATCAGGAAATAAGAAATAGTAAAAATAGCCTTGCTGCTTCATTAGCGTACAATAAACAGATATTGTCAGGTCTGTGGAGGGCCATTAATGGCATTCATAGCAATACCCTGTTGGCCTCATTTATCAAATTGTGTATATATTTAATTATGTACAGTAAAAATATTAGTGATTTAGATTTTTATGTAATGAGCTTTTTAATGTAAATGTTAACACCAAGCTGATCTTTATGAACCTTCAGCTGTCATTAGAAGTACTTATTCAGACACAGTTCAGAATAAATTCATGTTTTAGGAAGTGTGCATTTTGGGAGGCATTGAAAAATCTTATTTGGGAGGCTTAAGAAATGTTATCGTTATACGTAAATAATTCACATTCTCATGCTGTTGATGTGCCACATATTTGAAAGTATTTACACCTCAGCTTGAAATTGTTAGATACTGGCTGTCTGGAGAACTTATCTTAAATGTAAAAGGTAGTTTGATCAACAAGATCAATTCAGAATGTTGCCATAAAGTTAGTGTTGCTTCAGCTTCTTACTTGAGAGCACTTTAGAACAAACTATTTTGTTGTATTAGCTCACATTAAAAAAATAAAAGAGGAAAATAAGAAGTTGATATTTTCTCTCGGATACTGCTTTTCACTGAGTTCTGTATGTCTGGCTCATACCCTCTTGGGAACCTATAATAGATAATCCCTTTAGCAGAATTTTCCCAGACTCTTTACTGTTGTAAGAACATCTTCATTTTCTAACTTTTTTTCTTTCTCTTACCCACAACAAAACCAAACCAAACCAAAATTTTCCTTGTACTCTTAAGATAAAATGGTATTCACAGACAGCACTCACCTAACAAATGTAGTTTCTTTTGTCAGAAGATGAAACTGTCAAAAATGCAATAAGCTTTTTTCCCTAGAGGCATTTTAGAGAGAAATTCAATATTTAAACCGTGCTTTGCTATATCATTGAGCAGTACCACAGAGTTGCTTTTCCCAATTATATCACAAAAGCAGACGAAACAGACAAAACAATCAGATATTCAAAATTTAGGCTTTAGAAAGTTTTATTGCCAGATTACAAGCACTTCTGAAAGATTAATTTTTTTATATAAAAATGGCAGAAGTAGTTCTGAGGAAAGGCATTTCAATTTTATAACTGAGCTCATAATCAGGATCTGTTAAAACAATCATCTCCTGCATGGCAACACCTGAGCAATACAATGTCAATGATCCATCACTGAAGTCAAGATGACACACAATCTGTAGATTGTGAATGGGGAAAATACGCTGTAATAAATTTAAACTAGTTCAATTGTATAGCAAAATTATAAATATCTTGTACTACCTGTGGTGTATTGCATTCTCTTCTTTTCTAGTACAATAACAAAATAGAGAAAGGAATAAGTAATTCCAGCTTCACGGGGCACTGTTATTTCAATGACCAAAGAATTATTAAGTAAAGACACCAAATTTATCTTTTTTTCTGAATTTTGAATACTAATTCATATTGCTTGCAATATCAATTCCATTGTTCTATGATAACATTATGAACTGTTTGCTAGACTGTGATTATGTAATACTACAGGTCTGTGCAAGTAGAAAAACAATTAAAAAAATTTAAAAAAATACAAAAAATCCCAGTATAACACATGGAAGTCTGAACTTCCTGTTACTTTTCAAAATGAAGTCAGTGAAGATCTAACACGTAATAAAGTCAGCATTGTGCTACATCACTGTTCATTTTAACAGAAACCAGTAGCTGATATGCTTGCTTCAAATTTCATATCAGCTATGATACCTTCTTACACACCAAAATCTATAGATTTCTCTTTTCTATTGTCAGAACGAGCAGTTTTATTTCTGTCATTTTTCACAAACCAGATATTTTTCAGCACATTGGAACTGAAATTTGCATCAAGATAAATACCCCAGTACAGATTGGGTTAATAGAATACTCTGAACAAAATGTCAATTTGTGAGTGATTGCTAGCATCATGTAATTTGTAATTCTGTCCAAGTATTTCTCCAGACAGAGTCACTCTTACATACAACCAAAAGTTAATTAAGAGGGAGAAATACGAAAAAAAATTCCTCTTCTAATCTCAAGAAGTCTTAGAGACCATCTTGATAGGGAAAGTCACTTAAAAAAAAAATAATCAGACAAATCTCTCCTTATCCATAAAGGGAAAGAAAGATTTTTATCTTCATCTTATAATATAAAAACAAATAAGAAGATTTGAATAGAAACATTCTGAATGAGAATGTGAAATACTTGAGAACTAAATTTGAAATGCTTTTGCTGAAACTCTTTTTTCTGGTCTTGTGACACTCCAGTTCTTGTTAACCTTCAAACCTTGAAAATAATAGAATAATATAGAATTGAGTGAATTAAAGTAGAGTAGAGTAGAGTAGAGTAAAGTAGAGTAGAGTGGAACTGAACTGAACGAAACCAAACCGAACCGAACCAATTGGAAGGGGCCTAAAATGATCATCTATTCCAACTGCTGGACCACTTCAGGGCTGACCAAAAGTTAAAGCATGTTGTTAAGGTCATTGTCCAAATGCCTCTTAAACACTGACAGGGCACAGAACACCTCTCTAGGAAGCCTGTTCCAGTGTTTGACAACTCTCTCAGTAAAGAAATGCTTCCTAATATCAAGTCTGAACCTCTTCCAGCACAGCTTTGAACCATTCCCACTGGACACCAGGGAGAAGAGATCAGCATGTCCCTCTCCACTTTCCCTCCTTGGGAAGCTGTAGAGAGCAATGAGGTCACCCCTCAGCCTCCTTTTCTCCAAACTAGACAAGCCCAAAGTCCTTCAGTCACTATTCATAGGACATTCCTTCCAGCCCTTTCACCAGCTTTGTTACCCTCCTCTGGATGCATTCAAGGACCTTCACATCCTTCTAAATTTGTGGGCCCCAGAACTGCACACGGTACTCAAGGTGAGGTCACACCAACGCTGAATACAGCAGGATAATCCCCTCTTTTGACTGTCTGGTTATACTGTGTTTGACGCACCCCAGGATGCGGTTTGCCCTCTGGGCTGCCAGGGCACACTGCTGGCTCACAGTGAGCCTGCTGCCGACCAGCACCCACAGACCCCTTTCTGCAGGGCTGCTCCCCAGCCGCTCCTCTCCTAATTTATACTTGTGCCCAGCATTACTCTGTCCTAGGTGCAGAATCCAGCACTTTGACCTGTTGGATTTCATCCCATGAATCATAGCCCAATTCTCCAATCCATCTAGATCCCTTTTGATAAGCCTAAAGGGTTTATTGAGCTTTTATTGCCTTTCAAAGGCAGAAATATACCAAAAGGGGATAGTATAATGAGGCTATAAACCTTACATGTATTCAAATTATTTTCTTCATGATTAGCAAAGTTTCAAGTCATTCTTAGAGGCACTAAAAAGATTGACAATTACACTGATTTAGGAATAAATTTAGTAACGTGTTTTTCAATTAAGTAAGGGTTTGAAAAGTCTAATATGAAGTAGCAGCTTCTGCTAGTTAGTTTATGGCATATCAGACCTTTTCTTCTTGCTTTACTCTCTCTCTCCCTACACCAGCCTATCCCTTTAAAGTCTATTATATCATCTCATGGGCTATGTGAAGATATGGGAGCTAAAAATGAGGATTTCTGCCAAATAAGAGATTTGCAGACTGCTATATGTTCAAGTTCTAACATTTGAGAGGGTTTCTATTAACTAACAGTGAAGCAGAATGTGAAGGGGGCAGAGCAAAAAGTATTAAAGCATTATGAGATTTAAAGATGAATTTCAGTAAGAGTATTTGGGATTTTTAAAAAATTCATTGGAGAAAAGAACCCTAAGGGAAAAAATACATCCACTATGGCCACTTAATTCTACATATGGTATTTGAGAAATTTAAATACATATATTTATATCTACAACTATATACTTATACATAGTTGTTTTACACAGAAAGTATATTGATACCTATAGCAAAATTGTATTTAATATCAATTTTATTTCTCTTTTTGTTTTTAGTGGGTTGTTTCACTAGAAACATGAATAGTTGAATACTTCTACAACTAGCTGAGTTTTAGGCCTTATCTCAACTTAGACCAAAGTTAGAAAAGGCTTATGTCACCCTACGCTATCTTGGTCTGTCCACAAATATAAAGGTCAGAGACACAGTCTTTCCCACTAACTCAAATTTTCCTTCTCCCCCTTTTAAATCCCTAGCCTACATCAGCATCATTCTCTCTTAAGTAGTCTCTTAAGCCAAGAGGTTTTGACTACTACTTTTCTTTTACGATGTCTAGTAGACATATATGACTCCTTCACCTTGAGATGGAAGTACTAATGTGTATGTGATGGTTTCCATGGCTATAGTTTCAGTCATCTTAAAAAGTGAAGCTAGGGCATATCACCAAGCGTCTTTCTCTTCTTGACCTTTGGTAACAGCAAAATGATATGAGCATTCATGACCAGTCAAGGTGCATGGTCTGTGAGTTGGCTGCTGTGGCCCAAATGTGATTTTTTGGTCTTTTTCTCTTATTTTGGAGCTGCATTTATTTTGCTTATATTATATAATATATACATATATGCAAATACACACTCTAGCCATGGATAAGCAGGTTTTAATGTCTGTTTATATCAGAAAGTATATTTATCTAACAAACACTCTTTCTTTTTTTTAATGTCCCAAAAAAGCCTCCCTTCTAATGTGTGCTTAAATATATGTTGTGGTTTTTGGTTTTAACCATCTAGTAAGGCCTACTGTTTTCAGTAGAACACAGCAATGCATTTAAAAGCTTTCCTGAATGGGACATATGTACCCAAGGGGAACACAGAGTCTCTAAAAGATAAATGTCTGGGGTTGCGGTTTTGGCTACTTTGGCATATGCAGTGCTAACCATTTCGTTTTTCTGGTTTTTATTCCGCCAGCCCTATCTCAGTGTCTGTGAATCACCAGGCAGTAGGCAGCAGGGTTAGAAGTACAGGTATGTATTTATTTAGGGAGCTGAATGTCAAGAGCTTGCCTGCTCTTAATAGCTGATGCTTTCCTTGTGCTGCCACTCCACTTTAAGTTTCGCGGTAGATATCATCTTGGCACTCCCAGCCTTGCCAGGCAGGCTGTGTGCTCTCCTCCTCTTCCTCTTCTGCAGATGTGCCTTCGTCCTTCTGGGCTGTGGAAGGGAGAGGGACCATGAGAGGGAAGTCCTCACCCGCAGCACTGTAGTTACTGCTTTCTCCAGACATTGCAGCTGCCGCTTCCTCCTCGTTTCTCCATGGGTATTCATGTTGGTCCATGATGTACTGGCTGGTGTTGTGGGGCGCGCGCATCCCTGGCAGACAGATCCCTGCCATGTTCATGGGGCGGAGGCGCACGCTTGCCTCTTCCAGCACCTCTGCCATCAGGTAAAAGATCCTGACCGTGTGATGCTTCTTCCTGTCCCAGGGGTCCACTTCCTCTCGGCCACCGCTGCTCTGCTCACCCACCTGGTCTTGGTGGAGGGGCTTGGTGCATTGGTGGTGGTGGTTGCTCCTACGATAGTGACCCTGCCAGCGTGCCTTCCCAGGCTGCTCATGCTGTGGCCCATGCACAGGAAACCTGTGCTGGCAACGCTGCCTCCTGCAGCCATTTGAGGAAGATGCACAAGGGCACTGCTCCATGAGGTGTTTCTCTTTCTCCTGTTGCCCTAGCTTGTAGTGTCTCTTAAAATACCGCTTTCTCCTGTGCTGCCGTCGTCGTTTCTGTCGTCTTCTGCCCCTGCCAGCCCTGTTGCGCCATTGGAGGAAGCGGGACATGTTGTTCACCTCCGCCTGCTGCTGCTGTCTTTGCCTGTTGCCATGGCGCTCACCCTGCCATACCTCCCTGTGCTGCCCAGGATTGACTGCAGCCAGCAGTGTGGCATGTCTGGGTGGTCTGTGCCAGGGGTGTTCTCTTCTGCTGGGGTCTGGCTCTGCAACAAGTGCAGCACCCCTGTCCCCATGGTGCATTTTCAGCTGCGAGGCCTGAGAGGGAGCCTTGTAACATGCCCACCTCATGCTGAGACTCTGCTGCCCTGAGGAGGGTGTTCACCTGGGGTGGCCTGGGGGCAAAGTGACAGACTGCCTTGCCACCCTGCCTGGTGGAACCAGCGGGGCATGTTTGTGACATAGGGGTGATGGCTGTGACAAGGGCACCAGCCTTTGTGACCTCAGCCTCAGTCAGCTGGGGGCAGAGGGAGCATCTGCACCTCGCTCCTGCATAAGCCCAGGCCCCAGGCCGGGTCTAGCTTTATTGTTATTCAGTCTTAATTTTTACTTGCCTTAAAGCACCTTGTAAAAGTGAGTGAATGTTATTCTGGCCATGTGGTGGAGGAAGATATGGAGGGACTAAGTAAATTTCACAAGCTCAAACAGAAAGTCAACGCTGCCAAAAAGCCCTTCTTGCTCTCCTGACTCAAAATCCTGCACCCAGTTCTTTATAGCACCTGTTGAAATTAATTCCTATCTTTTTATTGTGAAAGGTAGCAAGATGGATAGCAGGCCTATCTCAAGATTAGTTTTCTACACATACTGTATTTACATCACACCAGGTGCTATCCGTAGCATGGCTTTTGTTGGCTTCCTGGGGTACAGAATAAATAAATAAATAAATACATTTGTCTGCTATAGTGACAGAAAAAGCTTCATAAAAGACAGCTAGGTTGAAGACAGGTGTTATGCACTTATTTATGGAAAAACAAGTGGTATGTCCTCATTCTCACCACATAAAAATAAGGGTAGGGTATTTTTGTGGCTGTGTTTGTCTCTGTGGAAGTTCACAAGGCCTGTGTAGCTAAGAAGAAGTAGGGATTTATTGGTTTAGTGCCCCTCTCCATCCACTGATACTGCCAGATGAGGTTTAATCTGTGTCCA
The DNA here is from genome assembly GCA_017639485.1 of Pluvialis apricaria. NCBI lineage: Eukaryota > Metazoa > Chordata > Aves > Charadriiformes > Charadriidae > Pluvialis > Pluvialis apricaria. The sequence goes on along the minus strand of CM030007.1, from coordinate 172,688,457 downwards.
TCTTTTGCTGAGAGATGTCATCAAGGGCTCTGAATTTTCATACTTAGTGATTAGAGCATCTGTATGGTATTACACCCTGAGACATAAATTGTACTGATGGCATTTCTAGTCCATGTATTTAAATAGGTATTAATTAATATTTATTAAATATAAAATATTTTTTTGCAATAATCTATACAAAAAGGATTTTTTCATTTTTTTATTTTCTAGACTGATTTTTAAAAACAAAAACATCCACACAAAGTTCCATTGTTTTTCTTTTGAAAGAGTTTCGCATTCCTTCAGCTTACTGTGTCCAGTTCTGGGCTCCCCGGTTCAAGAAGGACAGGGAACTGCTGGAGAGAGTCCAGCAAAGGGCTACAAAGATGATTAGGGGTTTGGAGCATCTTTCTTATGAAGAAAGGCTCAGGGGCTTGGGTCTTTTTAGTCTAGAGAAAAGAAGACTGAGGGGGCATCTTATCAATACTTATAAATACTTAAGGGGAGGGTGCCAGGTAGATGTCTTTTTTTCAGTGGTGCCCAGTGATAGGACTAGAGGTAACAGGCACAAACTTGAGCACAGGAAGTTCCATCTTAACATGAGGAGGAACTTATTTCCTTTGAGGGTGGCAGAGCACTGGCACAGGCTGCCCAGGGAGGTTGTGGAGTCTCCCACACTGGAGACATTCAAAACCCGCCTGGACGCTGTCCTGTGCAACTGCTGTAGGTGTCCCTGCTGTGGCAGGGGGGTTGGACTGGATGATCTCCAGACGTCCCTTCCAACCCTGACCATTCTGTGATTTTGTGATTCTGTGATTCTCTGATTTCGTTAAAGATGAAAGGAAAAAAAATGTGCATAGGATTACGCTTACCAAACATACACAAAGTCGCATCTACCCTTAATGTTAGGTTTTGGTATTATCAAGTGTTACTATTTATCAACACACGATGGCAGTAGTAGTCCATGAAATGATTAACTGACAATGCACATTAGTAAGCCGAACTATCTCATGCCTTTTTTTCTACTGATAGCTACAGATTTTGCAGATTTTGCTTATGAATCTTGACAGTTGCTGAGCTCAGCTCCACAGAGGAATGAAAAAAAAGAAAAGAAATAAAAAGAAAAAACAGTCTTTGCTTAATCAAGGTGTCCCTAACTGTTATTCCAGATACTGTTTGTGATCTCAAACTTGATGTATAAACTGGCAGTCTGGTCCTTAACCATAGCGACTTTTTGGAAAGCTTTCTCTGGCTTATCGTGTTAACTGTAGCAGGTTCTGCAGATATTCTTTACCTGCTGGTGAGATTGTAGCATTTTGGGGATCTTCCCAAATCAAAAGAAAGATTTCTTTAGCAGCCCATTCAGCTAATAATGCTCTCTTATCTGTAATCAATTAATTTTAAATGAGGTATCAAAAGTTCTTGCTGGAGAGACGTAAAGGTTTCCTGTATTGACTAAGCAAATACAATTTTTTTGTCGCTTCCACTTCAATATGCCAAGAAAAAGCCTTTTAGACATGTAAAAGAGGTTTAATACTCACAGTGATCAGTTTGTCTGCATTTGATATCATTACTTATCTTCTTGAACACACTGACAGCTTCAACCTTTGTGCAGAATGTGTCTGCGTGGATTTCCTTTCACATGAACTGTTTGATAGAAACTAGACATTTAACATCAGCTCCCTGTAACTTACATTAATTGCACAGTGCTGAACAGTTGAGATTCTCATGGGTCTCCTAAGTTGTTAGATTGGTCCTGTGGCTGAAGGCACATTTGCACTGATCAATGAATGATGCTACTGAGACAACCCCGTATCCTCCTGGCTCCAGAAGCTGGCAGCAGAAGTAGCTGCATCTCTGCAAAAAACCTTGGTTAACAGGATTTACTGAGAGGACCACAAGGGTAACATAGCTACGCTGTTTCAGACACCTGATGCCCACTCAGCACAGTTCAGTCTACCAGGCCAAGAAATTATTTACAAATTATTTAGTCGTCCTGCAACAGTCCCAGCAGACGGTCTCAAAAGATGTCAAACGCATGGCTGCTGCACTGAACTGTCTATAAAATGTAACAACAATCTTGTTCTTTTAAAAACAACACTGGTTTAACTTTTGTGATTCACTAACAGAGCTTTTTTTTCAAAGCTCGTGGACTTTCTAGCAGAGAGGGACTTGCAGAAATTACCCCTGAAGAGAGAGGGCTCTCTCCACTTCCAGGACTTTGCCACATGTCTAGACAGGAGTGGTGGAAAACAGCCACAGATTGGCCCGTATACGACTCAAACAGGTAACCTTGGCATTATTAGTGCTAACCTCTGAACTATTTTCTGGAATGGGAAGAGCATCAACTGTATTACCTCTGGTAACACGTTCATGCTATAAGGGTAGTGTAAGGCCTGTTCAATTAAGGAATTCAGGGCAGAACATACGTTTTCAGACTGTGGATTCAGAATAAGTGGAAATGCCCTCCTGCAACCTGGAAAACAGGATGAGGCAAGTCTGAAGACTTGATGCCATGCTCACTGTGTTGTAGTAACTGACTGGTGGGAGCTGCAGCTGTTTTGGTTATGTTCCGTGGCACTAAGGTCCTGCAGCGTAGAAGGCATCAGACACTTCATCTGGTGTCCCACTCTGGAGCCAGCAAGTCAAACACTGCAGGTGTTTTCTGCAGGCACCCAAATTCTGTGTTATAAGAGTAGAATAGTGCACAAAGGGTCAAGGGAGAGAGGTAAGGAACTGAATCCAGCAAAGTACAGCCAATTTCCTCAAATAGGGCCTGGCTACAGAAAAGCTGGAAATCTCTATTTGTTCAGGTTTGGCTTTTTTAAAATTAATTTTTTGTTTTCAGTTTTTTATTCTTAACAGACTTTCCAGGTTCTTGCCCCAATATTGAATATTTGGCAAAGAGAACTATCTGCAAATCTAACACATTTTTTTTGTCACTCAGGTACTTAGACTCTGCATAGAAAGGATATACATGCTTTTCACTCTGGAGGGGCAGAGAACTAAAATTAAAGCAGTACACCTGTCTTCCTGTGTTGAAAATGTACTCCTTTGGATCCCATGAATTAATTTTGAAACAATTATTTGATGTTAGGGTGGCCTAGGTCTGGGTTTGCTCCTCAAAATTCCGCCTGATTCAGTTGCTGGGAGAAGAGTTTAAATTTTCAACTTCAGAGAAATAAGATTCTCTCCCTTTATTGTGTCCTTCTGGCTTCCTCGCTTTTTCAAACCCACCCACCTGGGAACACACCCTTTTACCTATCATGAGTTTTCAATCTTATTGCCTGAAATTTAGGTTAGCGTTCTTTTTAATAAATGACGACCCCAAATCTCATATACATTGCTCTTGAAATAATTACAGAAACTCATGCAAACACCATTTTTAAATGCAATCAAATAAGAGTGAGGATACTGTTCTTGCAGATGTCAATAATATGAATAATGAAAGTAGTAGGCTCAGTGGCAGCGAACAGAAGAAATTACTATTTTTGTGTAAACATCCACTCACAATATAAAGGGGATCACAACTGATATTCTGTGTGTACAATGAATAAAATTGAGAATGTAGTGAGTGTGCTTGGCCTTGTGAACGTGCACCAAAATATTGTGCTTATTGATGTTTTTGTTTGCTTGTTTGTTTGTTTTCCCTAGGAAGCACAGACTTATAGTATAGGCACAGGACTGGGTACAGTCTATAATGCTTACTTTTTTCCATTACACATTTTTTTCAAGGCTCGTCGCTGTTCTGGTTTTATCTATCTTTTGCTAAAATCAATCAGGTTCATGCACATTCACTTTGCAAAAGTAGTGTGAAGATAACTCAAGTAGAAAATTTCTAAAGGCTTTTCTCTAACAAAAGTCAGTGGAAAATAACAGCTACACTAGTGCTCATGGCCTTGATAATATTCCCCGGGAGTCTTCACAGTCATTGGAAACAAAAGTCAGTAAGAATAGAGCTGTCTAGTTTCTGCATCTCCAGAGCTATTTTTATTTCCTGTGTATGCCAGGCATGGCATTTCTGACCACAGGACACATTCTATGAGCTTTTGTCTGCTTCTCCTTTGTTGCAGTTTTGGTACAATTTCTTTTGGTGAAATTTCACTTTGACTTTTAGACTGTCTCACACTTTCACAGTTGCAGAAGTCAGAATGTTTCTTTTCCCTAACACAGGCATACACTTGGCATATACTTGAATGGGGAAGTTGCAAGACTGCTTGAAAGACAAGCACAGGCTTAGACTTTATGTTTGGCAGTGCTGTTGCAGGAGAGAGAGAAACTAAGGCTTGGGCAGAGCAGGTAGCATGTGTACCCTGCATGATGAACACCTCTCGCAAACCTCTGAAGAATGGAATTTGTTAACGGGCTTCAGGAGGTCTGTTCACATGAAGCAGGTCTGCACCTAAGCATCACAGCTGAGTTCCATGAGACTTGGTCTGATTTGTAATGTGGAACAAAGACGGAAGTTCAGAGAAACCACACAAGAAGAAAAACATATACACAGAAACTGTGAACTACCTGGCTAGTTTTCTGCAACTGGATGAGGTCTGCATTATATTAGTATAGCTGACCACTATACAAGGGATGGAGCTCTGGTCTGTGATTTTGGAGCTTTCTTCCAAGGCAGAGTTTAGAGAGATTATATTCCATTTAGTATTTCTTGACTTCTGGAGTACAATACTTGATTTTTATCTACCACAGAAATTTCTCCTTTTTTTGGCATATCCTTTCCTCACTGTCCCTGATCTGAGAGTAGCCTGCAACTCAGTCTTCAAATTGCAGGTAAGCACCATAGTATATGCTTGGGGGGCAGGTATCTGAACACCCACACTCCTTTATATATTCCTCACTCCCTCCTCAACACTTACATTTTTATCTTTCTCAGAGCACACGTGCTCCGCTGGGAACATGAAGAGCTGGTGATGGCATGAGTGGTGCGGTGTGAATGGAAAGGAATGGCTAGAATCTCTTTCGCATAAAAATGCATGCAGCTAGAGTCAAAGACTTCTGAGGTTTTGCTGTTCCCCCTCCGCTTTGCAGCAAGACAGGAGAGAACCAGAATAATCTCTCTCTGCTCTCAACCTTGCTTTCTTCCTTTTTTGCTTCATCATGCCATTCCATGTTCTGTCCTTGCCTCAGCTCACCTCCTTCCTTTCAGCTCAGTCCCACAAGTTCTTTGGCAGCACAGTTCCTTCTGTTGCATTATATTCTGTAACCCCCTTGAAATCTATCTGTCCATTTTCTCTTCCGTGGTAGGCAAGTCACTCATTCAAACCTAGGGGTTCTTTTACTTACACCTCCATTTTCTGGAGAGGAAAGAGCTTCGCAATCAGAGTGTGAGGTAACCAGCTGAGGTTGACATACTTACACAGATTTTATAGGTAATGAAACACATCTGGCTATAAAAATGTTCCTGTTTTGCAGGGATCTAATATTCGTGTTAATTAGATTGCCATAAAATGTTGTGATAGAGAGTCATTCTCTTACAATATTGCAATACAGAGTCTTTTGCTGCTGGTCCATACCTTCTAGGCACTGGGAAAACAGTTTACTTGAACCGGAGTGTAAGGCAATGTCTGTACCTATGTTAACTGTATGAACTTGACTAGCTAGTTCTCTTTGGAAGCCTTTGAAGATAAATTTGCACTTCAATATTAGGACTCTTAGAATTAAGCTTGCCTGTGTGGCACTGGCCATATCTGTGAGATCTCTGAAAGATGTGTTAATACTGCAGGCGAAATGGCCAAATTAGGCAATGTTCAACCTATCAGGAGCATGAGTGCACAGACATTTAAACCCAACACAGAATCACGGTTGTTTTTCCAAGCGTGTCCCAAAGCCTGCCTAAAGATTGTGTCTGAACTTAGCCTTATGCCCAAGCAATGCAGATGCACAGAAGGGGATGGTGGGTGCAAAATCTGGCTGGTATTTAGAAAGCAATGCATATGTACTCTAAGAGATCATAATCTTTTAGAGACAGTATCCACTATCAGTGCAACACATTGACAGAGCCAGAGATTTCAAAGAAAGCAACAGCCTGGTAGGATAAATGATGTTTTTCCTCCTCAATATTAGTTTTCATTTGATTGACAAAACAATATAAAGCTGGTTATTTATGTATAGATTGACAGAACAGGGAAACTGAGTCCCAAGGAAAGACAAAATGGCTGCAGAACAAGGCAGTGTAGATTCTGTGTATTTAGGGATGTATTGCACGTCATCCCTTTGACCACTAGAGACAGTCCTGGAGGTTCAGATTTTAGGCCTGAAGCAACATCTGTAGCTTGGAGGTGGGTTTTGGGGGTGTGTGTGGTGGTTTTTTTTCAATCATTGCCTTTCAGTTACTATTAGAGAGAAGAGAACTGAAGGATGGAAGAAAAGTATTGTCTCATCTCTAAGAGCATGTATCTAAGAACAACTCAAGTCTTCGGAAGGAGATGTTAAAATGAAGATAGCTGTTGTTCTACAGCTTGTTCTGCATAAGTGTCGGAAAACTAAGAAAAGTTATTTTAAACAGAAGTGAAGGATCCAGCTGTTATGTTTGTTTTGGAATTCTTTTGTCTATCTAGATTTCAAGTAAGACTGTCAAATTGGTAGAAGTATGGTCATCAAGGCAGACATTGCAGCCTGCTGTATTTCCTCACCTCTGTTTTTAGCCTGTCTGAGGCTGTTGCATACAAACCTGCTGTCCATGTTCCCAGTGTGTTCTCTTCCAGAAAGCAGTGAGGGTGAAGAATGTGGTCTCTGTGAACAGAGTTTCCATTGCCTGGCTCAACAGAAATTTAGCAAGTCAACTTCACTTACATTTTAAATGAGCATGTATATTCAGTTAGATGAAAGGAAGCTTTGATATTAAACAAATATCGATTTGTGTAAATGGAAGGATTTGTTACGTTTTATGGGGATTTTTTTGGCTGAAGTTTTTCATCAAACCTTTATCACTGAAAATGCACAGGTGTTATTTGCTGCTTGTCACTGGAGAACAGAATGAGCAAGTAGCTGCATTCTATCTAGTGTAGATTTTTTGGGGGGGTTACTCCCTAGAAAAATATATTAAAGCTCCCCCACAAATGGAGGAGAGTTTTGCAAGCTATTGAGAGGCAGGGAATTTCCTAATCTTGAACTGGTATGACTTTTAAACAGTAAAGCAGAAAAGCTCAGTGAAATTGCTTGAAATAATTAGAAGTCAAGCCATGGCGCCACAAGGATATTCATTACTTGGGTCTCTGAATTCTAGTTCTCAGTATATTGACGTGCAGTATTTTGTGTGAATGTGAAAATATATCAAGGGGAGTTTTTTTCCACTTCTTATGCAGAATAAAGTTCGGTATTTATCAAATAAGCTATTTTTCATGAGGTTTTTATTTGCCATATAATCTGGCAGGCAAGTTTATCAAAGATACAGAAGACAGCTTTGGGCCTCATCAGCATTACAAAGACTAATTATTACTGCAAAAGTATAAATAAATGGTTTATGTACTTTTTGGGGGTAATTTGATACAAGTTTAATCTCTATATTTCATTATTCATTCAAGGAAAGATTCTGTTTGCTAAAGAAAACATACTTTTTGGAATACTGATAGTACTTTTCCAAAATGAAGGGATGTTTAAGGAAAGAAGTAGAAAAATGGATGTGTCTCTGAGAAAAAAAAATTAATTAAATGAAAATGAGATAAATATTCAATTGTGTACATGTATTTCATTTCTTTGTTTATTATGTTATAGATTTTGACAAATAAAATTATTTTACTTTAGAATTCATACATTAGAGCTGTATAATTCAGCATAAAATTTTGCATTTACATTGATCTTTTATTGCCTTCAGTACAGTTTTTGTAGTAAAATATTTTTCTTGGTATACAACTTGCAGTTGGATAGATAATGTCTTTCAGCATTTCATATTATTCTTTGTATCTCAGTAATCAACTTCATTACTAATAGAAATATTTACCAAATAAATGAGATTTGAAAAAATGCATCTTAGTGTAGCAGTGAGTTAATAATTTGTCTTTAAAGATTCTTATAGCATATGACAGTATTGGCTTCTGTCAAAGCTTAGATGAGGTTACCAACTGGCAAACGGGGTAGACACATATATGCATAAGGTGTTCTGCTCAGGTTGATGGGATTACCGTCCAGTCTGATGTCTTCAAGAGCCCTACGTACGTAAGTAAAATCTCTCATTTTGCAGAAAGTGTCTTCGTGCATCTCTTGAATGTTGTTGTTCTAAAAAAAAACCACCAAACTATCAGAATAGTTGCTTGAAAGCAATTTTTTACTCTTTGAAGAACAATTTATGGATGTATTTTCAGTGCCTAGAGAGACACTTGTTTGAACCCAGGAGACCTGATTGTCGCTGCAAGTCATCAACAGAGAAATCTCCCAAGCAGTAGGAAAATTTCTTGACCAGTGCAAAGATTCAAAACTGAGTAACTCAGACCATGCAGCAGAGACAGGCTTTGCAGTAGGGGCCTGGTAGAAGTATAGAGCATTTTCATTTGCAGGATCATATTCAAGAGCCTTATCAATGCAAATTGGAATGAGCACAGGCCAGTCCAAAAGTCATAGAACCATAATTATCATCCTGACAGCTTGATACGCCTCAACCTCCAAAGGCACAAATCTGCAATTTGACCTGTGACAAATTTCTTTCCCCCAGGCCCTCTCCCATTAGCTTAGCCCACATCTGTATATATACAGGGAAAATTGAATGCTTTAGGTTTTATTCCTTTGATTTAAATTCCTCTTATATACCTTATCTTCACTGAGCTTTTGTTCTTGAAGTGAACCATTTTCAACAATGAACTGCTAGAATACAATAATTTCTGGAAATTAAGACTAAAAAGGTCATCTCCCAAAATGAGGACTGTCTGAAAATTCTTCCCTTTTCCATTCCTTTGCTAGTCGGAAATTGGTGTGGTAAAGTCCAGCTCACTAGCTTTGGCCTGTAGCACACAGCACTGAATATTTAACTTACAGGCATGAGCAGGTGAAAAAAATAGTAACCAGGTGTTTCTATAGATTTATTTATTCATAGATAGAGGTCAAATTATGTATGGTACACCAGGTTATTTATTCAAAGGTTTTTTTCTGTATTATCTAATAAATAAAAACAACTTCTGATAATCAAAACTCAGCACTGGTACAAGAGGAGATAAAGGGAAAGAAGCAGAGATAGAAAAGGTTAAAAGGAAGAATTCAGAAACAAAAGTTTAGGTAAAAGCAAATACGAAAAAAAGGATTCGGAAAGATGATGGATGGGATGTTCCAAAACAGTCAAATGGAAAAGTTTGGCTGAAAAAATGTTAGCAACTGGAAACTACCTTTATTAGGAAAACTAAATGCACTGGGTATAGATACAACCAATATATAAAGCATCTTTCTTTGAGTATCTAGAAGTATTCCTGCTGGAAGATTTGTATAAGCACTGTGAGGGATTTCTGTCTTTGAAGTCTCTTAGACTACTGTTGCTCCTGACAGCTGTGAATCTAACTTTAATCTGTACTAACACTAAATCTAGACTTTTATGTTTGAAAAATACTGTATTACAAGTTCTAGTAAAGCTTAGCTGAGCTAAATTTTACGTCTTTCAAATACTGCATTCACTAGTTAATTGTATGTTTCAAATAGTTTGTTTAGTCACATAAGTACACTTTTGGATAAACAGAAGAAACAAAACAAGACAATAGTTACCCTTTCCAGTTTTACTTACTATTTGAACATGATATATAGAGCTGTTACTTTTGTAGCCTACCTGAAGATGAAGAGTTTGGAGGCTTTCAGGGAGTGGCAAAGGAATGTGGTCCAAGTTATTATCAGTGATGTAAAGATGCTGCAGTTTATGCAGATCCTAGAGGATGAAGGAGAAAGTTAGGGGAAAATGACAGACATTTTTGAAAATCTCTAGCAAGTTTGAAATTTATCACTACAATGAGCACTGCTGGATACTAATGCATTTTGTTTCAGCATGATGTGGTTGAAAAAGCAGAAATTCAAAGACAGTCATGAACTGTCATCTGCACAGGCTGAGAAGTGTTGCTATCAAAGATTAGATGTTTGGATTAAAATGAAGGACAAAATTTATTTGAAATGCCTCAAGACTTAATAATTCGAGATGTAATTTCATGTTGCTCTAATGTGAAAATACTGCATCTCCCAGTCATTATGCAGAAAGGCTTCCTATTCTGTCTGTTTTCTTGCTTTTGTGACAAGCTTACTCAATTTTGCAGAAGTGTATTGGTGCTGAAGCAAATTACAACTGCATAAGAAATGCCTGAGCTAAAAATAAATTTCTCATTGCATTTGAAAAGCTAAATCACTTTCTCCTTTGATTAGTGGAATAAGCAGCTTCGTCTGGTAATTATTACAATAGTAAGATATGAACTTGGCTAGGTCAATAAAGCTCAATAGAATACTCTCATTTTGCCCCCTTTCTACACACAGAAGTTGCCATGGTACCTAACTACTTCTTTGAGTGAAGTGTCCTAGTTTAATTCCAACTGACAGAACTCTGAGATGTCAGGGAAAATATGGAAGACAAAGGCTGAGACTCCTCAGGTGAGTGCAGAAGAAAAGGGTTCTAAGCCAGAGTCTCAATTTGGGGGACTGATTTTTGCCCATCATTCCTATTTCCAACATCTGCCTTATGCTGGGCTAGGAGAAAATATCTGATTCAGTAATTGCGGTTGGTTGCTTCACTAAGAACCTGTCTTCCAAAGGAGGAATTCAGAGATGGCTGGTTACAACTACCTTCTAAGTTGCAATTGAATAGTGCATATGAGCCAGGTCTACCATGAAAACCTAGCCCATATTCTATAATGAATTCAGATTTCACATGCAATTAGAAGCAGTACATGGCTGCTTCTATCCACCAAAAATCTTGAGGAAGGACAATCACACAGAGCTTCCAATTTCCCTGCTTTTCAGGATGGAAAGAAAGTATATCTTGCATAATTTAGCAAGATATATGGCAGGGTAAGTCTGAAGCAGTGACATCCACAGCTTTGCCCTTCCCTCTTGCCTACTTGTAAGGGAACATCGAGCATCTTTCTGAGTCTTGCTAGTCATGTGGGTAGCTGGTTCATAGATACAAACATAGCATGCCATCGCATGTGCTGTGTGGATCTTTGTAAAGAAGAATAAAAAGGGGTCTCATGTCCAGCTGATAGTGCTCATACATCTTGCTCCATCTTTATAGATTGCCCAGCAGCCAGCTCAGTCATGGTGGCTATAATCTTAACAGTTTTAGTCCTGTAGAGGAACACTTGAGTGCTCTTCTGACCACATCCTTTGGAGAGAAGAAGAAAAGATTTTCCTGTCAAACCCACACTTACTTTAAATGCTTCATTACGTATTCCTTTGCGACCAAGTCTGTTCTTACTAACATCAATGAATGTTAAGGTAGATGGTAACTCAGGGAGTTGCCTTATCCTATTGTCCCGGAGCACCAGCTCATCAAGTTGGGGCAATCTCCGGAAGGCATCTTCATGGATGTCTGATATAAAGTTTGCAGTCAAATCAATCTTCTTTAAGTTGTCTGGCACAGAAATAAGATATAACAAGCATGTAAGAATGTATTTCCTGAAAGTTTCAAAAAAGAAAAAGGCAAATGGGTTATTTACATTACAGGTGAAATGTCTTGAGTCAGATCCATTCCTGACCCACTGTGACAGCGCTCGCTCTCTGTATGTAATGCAATAATCTGTATTTGAATGGTTCTTCTAAGGAAGGGGACCAACATCTTCTCATCCTGTCTAGAATTGTCTGTGTCATTCTTCATACATCTTTCAGTGAAAGATTTTAAAGTTAATAATTTTAAAATATCTGTACATTCTGGGAATCTTTCAAATGGTTATCTTTTGGAAAAATAACATTTAAAGGGAAATAAACATATTCTCTACCACCTTGCTCCACATATTTCTTTATTTTCAATGTTTTCATAGACATAAGGAATTTGATATATAAACTTCTTTCTAAAATACACTCAAACACTTTTTCCAGTCAAAAAAAAGAAAATGAATCTTGGTTTTGGCCAAAAAAAAGAAAAATGTCTAAATATCAGTGCACTAATATGCATTAATTTTAAATATATTATTCTATAGCTTACTTCTATTTTCCACCCAGAATGTTTTTCATGGTTATTTTATTTTATTCTGTTATTTTATTCTTATGCTAGCAGTATATTTTGACCTAAATAAATTTGCTCTCTTCTCGGTATTTATTCCCCTTGGGTTTTTTGTATACCAATTGCATTCCTTCCCAATCTTCATCTTGGTTTGAGCAAGCCAAACCATTATAGTTTTCTTTCATAAAAGGATCTTTGCATTCCCCTGAATTATTGTAGTAATCATTTTGGCACTGATTCCACATTTTTCCTCATGAAATCAATAAGCATTATTAAAACAAAGTTAGGTCTAAAACAAAAAAAACAAAGTATGTAGCTTGATATTCAGGCTGGTGAGTGTATAGCAGTCCCTATCCCTAAACAGGGTAGGCTTAACACTTCCTGAAAAATCAGGTATCTTTAAGAATCTCAAGTAGGAAATGTGAAAACATAAGCTACCTAAACCACCAATTTTGACCAGGTTTAGGCCACAAATGGCTTTGGATTAGCTGTATTCATTTACTGAAGATTTTACTAGATAATTCTTGAGTAAACCAATGAACATATACTTTAAAGGTAAAATTTAAAGGTAAAATTCCTTTCACACATATACTTTGCAAATATTTGAAAGTATGTGTACATGAGAATTTGGCTTTTTTAGGAAAACAGTACTTTCTAGTATGCTACAACGTTCCATGAAGTTTGGGTTTTTTTCTACATTTGCAAAGCTGATTACAAGTAACAGCAAAAAGACAGATGAATGTTGTTATTTCTAATAATTTAAAAATTTGACAGAGAATCTACATTTACATTCAAAAGTAGCAAACCACTTTTCTATATGTGCATTTATGTGTATTCCTACCATCATCAAACATTACATAAAATTAATCACTATGTCTTAGAATAGTATGAGCCAGAAATTATAGAAATTAAAGCTAATTGCAACAGCACTTCTATCCATACTTAAGTTAGCAAAGTCATTCCTGTTGATCTTCCTGATTCTGTTGTAGCGTGAGTAGAAATAAGTTGTTTTCTTAGGCAATGGTGGAACAGCATCAAGATCATGATCATCACAGTAGACTGTGGTCCCAAGACATGTACACAAAAGGCAAGTGGGAAGGCCTATCAAAGAATTTAAAAGAAAACTGTATGTTACAAAAAAAATATACAAAATTATACGTAAAGTACCACAATGAAATGCTCACTTAAGCACATAATGATAAGATTTTGCTGATGATAAAGTTCACTCCCATTCTGTTTTGATCACCACATCATATAATTGCAGCAAGAAAGTGATTAAATTCTGCTTAAAAATCAATTTTTTTCTGCCTATGCCTATTAGAAGGTCATTTAACTTGCTTTGATACAGCGTTTGTCAGACTATAACAACAGAATATTAGGTGAGAGCAGCTAACCAAAGACCAATTTCCCCCTAAGCTGGCAAGTGTGCCGTTCCATCTAGATGGGGAAAGAACAGCTGATGACTGAAACTTGTTATGAGTTCCCAAGGGTGGTTCTGTAAATAGTACTTCTGAATAATTTGTAAGGAGATTAATATTTTCCTACAGAGCTACGGGGAAGAACCTCAGTTTCCTTTGCATGTTGTTTAATTATGTTTTCTGATTCAGAAATTCAGAATCATTAAAAATTTCTCTATCAGTCTGAGTTAAGGTAACTTGAACACCATGCTAACAAAACATTTGGTTACCACCAGAAGTTCATGAATATGAAAAATTAAACCATTTCATCTCAGTCAAAAACTGCATGAATACCATGAATTCAGAAGTTTCTTTTAATGATCCTGTTCAAAATTGGTGAGAATTGTGTCACTGACTGGTTTGTCTGAATGTAATTTTTCAGTAGGAAAAGTTATTAGTTGCTATGTGTGTTGAATTTTTGATACAACTTTTCTTTGATTATGGGTATAAATCAGCATATCTGTTTCTCATCTTTTAATCCCATAGAAATACTTTCCTGTTTCATGTTTTCTTCCTCCTTGTAGCAGATGGTTGATTGTTCTAGTTACTTTATAAAATAGTAGCATAATTAATGAGCATGAAAATGTTTTTCTTGCAGAAGAATGTTTTTCTCCAGATCAGTTGGAGGCTACATCAGGCTACATGGAAAATTTGCCTTCTTAATCTACATTAATTACTAACAAGTAGCAGTAACTGACTGAAGGTGGGCTATATATGCGGTGTCTTTTCAGGCAAGGTGACCCGAGTACTCTTTTATTTGAGAATCTCTACTTGGACATCCAGGAGTAACATTTCTGGAGACATGAGACTCTCCTTATACTTTCCCTAACTTCTTCCACAGGACAGTTTAAATTAGTTACAGGGAGCAAGCCTGACACAGGGAAAAAAATAAATTGTCACACCTTGAACCATTCCAGCAAATCTAGGCCTAAATGAATGCAGAGTTTAGGATGGCTGATATTTTTTCAAAATATTGCAACATAGTACGTGAAGAGAGTTTCCCCTTCTGCACTATTTCGGATCTTGGAGGAGCGGTATTTGTCACCTATGGCTGGTGTAGACTGAAAAATTATAGAGGTATGGGAAGGATTCAAAAAGATATCAACAACAAAAAAGAATTCGGCTTGATGTTCCTCAGCCTTGTAGTCTTCTATCCAGTATCAAGCCAAGAACAGCAGCATCTGACAGAAAAATATGTTGCTGAAAAAAAATAAAGTAATAAAAAAAATCTGATTTGATATGTTACAGACTTGAGCCTCCCATGCATCTCTTTAGTTGATGCACTGGTCGATTTGCATTCAGTGCTCAAAAATGTTGACAGATACAGAATTCATAATACATAATATTTACATGAAATGTTTTGTAACATCCTGCAGCTTTCAAAATTGAAGGAAATTGTGTGGGTTTTTTCAGACCTCTCCTGGGAAAGCCTCATTTCCATTTTTATTTGTTTTGACATCAGTGTATTTTTTTTGCCTGGTCAAGGCTCACTGGTAATATGTATGAAAACAAGACTAGGAATGATTAATTTCTCTTCACTGAATACACAATTTGGGAAGCATGAACTCTTCCTCACCCCCTTGGCCCTCCATTTCATTTGTCTTCTATGACACTCAGTTATAGTGTTAAGTATAGTAAAAAGTAGGCTTTTCCTGTTGTTGTATGTTGCTAACCACACAACACAAAGAACCATCACAGCAGTGGATAACTCTAGTAAGCTTCCACTGCAAGAGTTTAGAGTAGCTGCTAACAAATGCCAATTATTAACATCACAAAGTTTGTGTGGGAGAGGGACAGATTGTGTTTTAGAACTTTAGTTCCCCTGTGAGATGTAGAAAGTTCTTACTTCACCATAGCTTGTCAAAAGAACAGAAAATCAACTTCACCAAAATTTCTAAATAGTTCCCTTTCCTTAAGTTTCATAGTTTCTAGTTTTCATGGTCAAAAATTGTTCAAAATTTTAATTATATTTTGTATGACCACATTTATAAAAATCATGTAACAAATCATTATAAAATAAAGATAGTTGGTAATAATACTGAAATCTAAGCCAATAAAAAAGTACTGGTAACATTCGCCAACAATTAGCAAATTTTTAAGTTGTAAGTGTTTATGTGTTAACAACATTTTATTTGAAAAAAATCTTCATTGGTGCGCTGTCATTTTCATAGTGAAATTGTGTGCAAACATTTTGAATAGGCACCTATCTGACTTCAGAGCATTCAAGATAAGCATATTATACATCTCTACAGTAACAGACATAAAGAAATTATCTACCTCCTCTTCAGTAAGACAGGCAGACATTCATAAGCAAGCAAAGTGGGCTCACTCAAAGCAAAGCTACACATGTGAAACTCATTGCTCTTTTCTACTAACCATCTTGAGTTTGGGGTCCAAGAACACCAGACCCCTGTGCTGAAGATCCATCAATTAATTTTGGAGTTGATGCTTCCTCATCAGGTTCTTCTGTCAATGGTACAGAAGAGTAACTTTCTTGAATTATAGAAGGTAGTGCTGTCCCAATCTCTGTCTACGGAAAAATTAAGAGGAAACAAGAAATATTACTGTTTACTTCCACTGGCAGCTGTTTCTCTTCCAGTTATTCGTATTGTCCCACTAGAGGTCATATATGTTCTGAGGTTTAGTGCTTGAGCTGCGTTTTGTCCGGCAACTATAATGAATTTTGATGGTGTGTAAAGAATTCATGAAACTTCAACATGCTCATTCACTTTTTATCTCAGTGTTTTAAATGTTTTTTTGTATGCACAGATGCATGCACACTGCACATACTTTATTCTCAAGAACATATACTAACAAAATGCTTTTTCCGTACTTATTTAAAGTTCAATTAGATTTGTGATAAAAATTGATATATTCTGTGTGACAAACGAAAATTTGTTGTGAAGTATCAAAAAGATGCAAGTCATTTGACCATAAAGTTTTAAATTGTACCAGCATAAATCCAAATCCAAAGTAGCTGTTCAGGCTCTGTTTTAAGAATGCTAACATGCTTTAAAAATTATGGGGGCCCAGGAGTGGTCAAACAACATTGTCTCATATGGGGAAATCAAGATACAGTGGTAAAGTAACTTGCAAAGGTCACACAACTAAAGTGGATTGTCAGTGTCTGGGTGATTAAAGTCAACGACTGCCTTTTTGCAAACTTAGGCCCTTCTGCAACAAGCCTGGCAAGTCTGTAATACTCTTTTTATGAGGGGTGACATGATGCAAGAAAATTGCTACAACTTCATTTTTATCTTGAAGTTCTCATATAGCAAAATCAACTGAATGCATCTTTAGAATTAGAGTTAACACAATAAAATTCACTGGTTTGACTAATTACATTGAGCGGAGAATAAAAAATAAGATTTCGAGTTTCATGAAAGGAACTGCTAAATTGTATAGGATTTTTCTTAATCAAGATTAAAATCCCCGACAATGAATTAGTGTCCTTTGCAGATCTGAGGTACTGCTTACAAGTTAGGTAATACATCCACCTCTGTGGGTGCTGCAGCCCTGTGCTGCAGTCAACACTCTTTAGCCTGTATCTAAGGCATGATCAAAAGTAGGAGTTTTGTCACAGTATCTTTATCCCAAGCGCGAAGGCACAGAAGCTTAAAATTATGCTTTAGTAAAGATTTTGCTCCACTTCTAGCACAACACCACCATAAAACTATTGAATCCTGAGTTTTTCACCTGATCAAACCTTTCACTCTTTGAGATCAGCCACCATTTACTGCTGGTTTTGCTGTCCCCATGGAGAACCAATTGTTGAAATCACTCACACTAGTGCTCATAAATTCTAGTTGTAAAAGACAAGTAAAAGTAGATTGCATCCAGACTGGACAGGTGGTTAGGATTTTTTAAATTAGGCTTTCTATGTAGACTATACAAGCTAAAGGAACTAACACACCTGAGATCTGGGTCCCAAACATGAGCAAAGCTTTTGCTATATTCTGATCCCTATTTGAATCTCTTAGCTTAACTATATAATATTCAGCAAGTAGTGCTATTTTTGTCTTATTATTCCTAGACAGGATAGGTTTTAAATATATTTATGTGAAATGTCTATATACATTCATATGTGTGTATATATTTACCACAATTTTGAAAGAAAACACTTTATAGTTCATAATAGATTCTCTGGATCTTGCGGTGTAGCTATATATCATTACTAGCAGTATTAAGCATTATGTTCCTAAACTGCCTGAGAACACCTAAATAACCATCTAAAATCTACCTTTTGCACAGAAATAATTTGGTTTAAGTTATATAGTGGTCATAGGTTCAAATATTTTACATCAATTAGTTTCACTGAAGACAGAGAATATGGAAGCAATGAAAAACCAGGAAGCACTCTGAAACTCACAAACTGAGATTTTCACTGAGCACCCTTCAGGTTCTCTGTATATTCTTTAGTCGCATTCCAATAAGCCATACTAAGTAGGGTTTATGAATAAAACTGCCCTGATACAGTTACTAGGATCATAACTTTGCAAAACGCACGGTGATCAAGTGAGCAAAATGAACTTCAGCTGAACTGTGACTGAGTAACCTGTTGGTGTAAGTAAGAGTGAGGATGTACCTTGTTGCTTCGTGCAGACAAATACATGATGTTCCCATCTGCAGCACTGACAGTAAGACAGCTTAACCAGGAATGGACTTGGGGACAAATCAAAAGAAGACTTTGGGAACAAAGGAAATGGGACAGATGTTCTCCGAATGGAGGAAGCCTAGAGGGAGAAATGCATTCCACACTTTTATTGACCCGGGGTAGTACTGCACTAAAGTGCTTGCACATGCGGTTTACTTCTTCACCGTTTTTGTGGAAATCAGATGAGTCCCTGTCCTGAACTTTGGAACAAAATCTAGGGGTTTCGAGACCTATTAATGGCTTTGTATGCATCTTTTGTGGCAGTTCTGCTGAAAATAATATTCTGGAGAAGAGCTTTTTCAAGATACAGTTTGTAAATAGGCTTCAGATCGAAGATAATGTTCCTTTCATTTGCCATGGGATTTGGGTCATCTATGCTGACTGCCACTTTTCTGAATATTTGAGGACATACTTTATGGAACTTACTAGCTTGGGATCTGTGATTTGCTTTATGCTTTCTCAGGTGTTCTTAGTTGATTAATCACTGTAGCTGTTGGATACCAAAGCAGAGGTATTAATTTCTAGTAATTGTGTTCCTAGACTGTTGTGTCTCCTTTATGTTATCTAGTTTTGGAAATACGCAGTTGAAAGACTCTCCATAGTTTCCTTGCCGATGTGATAAATCTGGATTTTAGAGAAACTGTTCCAAGCAGTTAGTTAGCATTATCTATTGTCTCCTGCACCAGTTGTGACTGTCATAAAAAATACCAGTTATTACAGTGAATTTAATGATGTTGCCATTTTTACACTGGTAACAGAGTAGGAATTCATTGATACAGGTGTATTACATATCAGACCCCGAGCATGAGCAGTATTTCCTTGCTGTACACAGGTTGGACTTGAACCAATAACTTAGAGGTAAAAGTCTGTTTCCCATTATCAGCCATCTGATCCGTGCAGCTTTCTATCTTTTACATATTTGATAAATCACGCAAGATTGTAACAAGACAAAGATGTTCCTTGGATTATATACTGCACAGAATGGACCTTTGTCTTCCAGATGTTTGTTTATTTTTGGCAACATGCACTTTACTGAAAAATTGAAAGAGAAATGATTCTACATCACTCAATGGTATTACTCTCCATAAGGTTTTTGGGGGGGTTGGGACTGGGGGTGGGGTTGTATTTCCTTTGCTACTCTAAGTAATATTCTTTATGAAAAATCACAAAGCAGGAAGAATATTGTAGAGAAATACAGTAAAACATGTTTCTCTTTGCCAATAGTTGCAAGTCTTCAAATCATAAGCAGCCTTCCAAGCCAGAAAACACTGAAAGGGGATCACACCACCTACCTTTAACTATCTAACTATGTGGTTAATAGTTACCCTACTCTGTCTTTGGAACCTATCAAGAGATTTAGAGAATACCAGTGCAGAATACTAGCCACAGAATATGCCGTAAACAGAGTAATATATTTCCTAAGATTGCATGGAGTATTTATTTCGCTCCTGTATTTATCCAATGTGACTACATTTACAAATGAAACTGCATAATGTGGATGGCCAATTTAGAAGCACTTTCAGACCAGGAAGTTACAAAAGTCAAGACCACAGAAACCTAAACATATCAATGATCGATAAAATACAATTGGTAAAAGTAAATTCGTAACTTTAGTCATCTATAAACTAGGAATCTAGTCTATGCTATGTCCTTTCACAGTCAGCAGAGAATGAGACAAAACTTCTCTGAAAAGCAGCTCCAGCCACTGACCACAGATGCTTCTTTTAGGATGGGCTCTTTAGGTATGTATCTCTCACCACTGGCTGAAAAGTAGGTGAGACAAACGAAGATATTTTTAAGATTAGAAAAGGCTCAGGATGTTGAGCTCTGAAAATAAAGTTAGATTAAAGAGTGTCTGTGGGCTAGGAGTCAGTAGGGGTGGAACAGAATAGAAATGTGGGTAAGAGTAAGCTACATGAGGATTATGAACCCACATAATCGATGCAAGGTAATAAAATACAGAAAATAAATAGATTTAAAGAGATAAACAGCAAGGCTGGAAGTCATCAGTTGCCACATTTTACTTCTGAAGTGGTGTAATTCCAGTGGCAGATGTTTTGTCTATTGTTTTATGTCTACATCTTTTAGGATCAAAGTTGATATATTACATGCAATAAATTTAAATCCAGGGAAAAATTTGAAGTGTGTCCTGTTTCAGTGCTTCTTTTACTGCAAAAAAAGTTTACTTTAAAAAAAAAACAAAAGTTCAGAACTTAAAAAGAGACATTATAAGCTTGAAGGGACAGTTGTACCACACAATGACCCATCAAAAAGACCTAGTTTCCCCCACAGCTGTTCTGAAACTACCAAAGGCTTACAAGAATATGTCTAATTATGGTAGAGGTTTTTGGTTTGTTTTCCTTTCCAAAAATGGTTCATACTTGCTTCTTCTTGAATTTTGCATTTAAGGTCTTCTTCTCTCCTATTGTTCTATCTCAAAGATAAATAGATCTGTGAGCCACTGCATGCTAATGCAATATCTACTTAGATTGCAAATTCTGTAGCTCAGATACATTGGCATTTTCTTTTAAAGAGCTACATAAATAAGTTGTGTGGAAAAATGAGGGCAATAAAACCCATGGAGATCTTGAGGAAGGGGAAGGTGTTATTCGTCTACAAAATTTCGAAGTAAACTAATTTTACCTACTCACACTCATTCCCTCAGATTTTAATCACTTCCATGTCTATGCCCGCATACTCCCACATACCTAAATGTGTGTGCCCGAGTGGTCTGGCCAGGATCACTTGTGTTCAACACAGAAAACAAGGGACAAAAACTACTGAGTCCTTTTAGTGCCTCTGGTGTTATTCTTGACAAGCGCTGAAAACTAACCTTTGGACAAGTTTTTATCTCCTTTAAGAATCGCTGTTTGGTATGGGGCAGTCTTTTTCCTCAGAGTCTTGGATATTCCAGCATCCATGAATCTTATGCCAGGTTGCTGCCCATTGTCTCATTTTCCTCACTGGGAATGTGATTTCATGATGGCTAACGTGGAAAGGAACGGTATATATTGTATACTACAACCTTTTTTCCTGTCTGCTGGTGGTAGGATGAAGGGTCTTCACCAAGAAGTCATCTGTGCTGCAATGTTATCAGTGTGCAGGACATCTGATTTTGGCATAAACAACACATTCCTCAGTTTTGCTGCTGGGAACAGCGTTCTGGAAGTGGTGCAGTTGGGTACAGTGTCCTTCATTTTCAATGTGGGCCATTCTTTTAACCCTTTAAGCCTTCTAATTTTTTTTAAATTATTTTGTTGTTTCTGCTGTGTCAGACCAACCTTAATATTTAAGTTACAGAGCTTTAGAGTCATAACCCAGTTCTCTAGAAATTAATATCTGTGGCTTCTGCTTTGGAAAATATAGGTAGACTCTGAGGTTCTTATAATTAGTCTTAGAAAGAGAAGTAGTCTTTTTAGCACCTTCACCATAGAATATTCTAAAGCTTCTTGTCTCAAAAGTAAGTGTATCTATGTCACGTCTGATTTTAGTTGCGTAAAAACATTTGTATTGCACAGCATTGATACAGAGCTATTACTTAATAATTCTGTTTTCTGGGAATGAAGAAAGTCTATATAATTGAGCTAATCTGGATTTCCATGAGTACAAATGAAGTCAAAGTCCCATTCCAGCACTGTATTTGAAATTACAGTATTTATTTATAACATTCTGCTTTGAGGGCCATGTAATATCTTAGTTAGCCTACAGCAGATGGTTTTCTTTGGAACAGGCTGAAGTTTTGCAAGACATAAAATTTCAAAGAGAAATATGCCGGTTTTAGAAATCAGAACAGGGCTTTTGCCTTTGCACTATTACAAAGCACAAAAGGACTGAAAACTATTCCCAGCTATTTAATGAAGATTTCCACAGGAGCTCCTGCTGATCCAAGCCACAAAGTAGACATACACAGCCAGACAAAGCTGGAGATCACTCAGATGACCACAGTATCTACCAGGAACTTTCTCAACCCTCAGACCTGTAGTAAGGAGCTGCCTCAGTTGGACTTCCAGAGCTCACTGTAAGGGAGGGTTCAGGGTCTCAAGCGTATTTCCTCACGCAGTCCAGGAAGACTGGGCACTGCTGGAGCTGAACGTGCTTTTGCCCCGTTCACCAGCCTGGCTTTTCTTAAGTGCACTGTGATTGCTTTGAATCCAAACCAGAACCAAAGAGTGTTAGAAACAGCAAGGACTGGATTAATTTCATTTAACTTCAGATATTAAATTTAAGGGTCTTATTTAGTACCTTAGTCTCCTTACACTACTGGTGCAGACAGTGGAAGAAGAATCACTTCCTGAGGTTGGTTCAGCACACATATGTTGTGAATCAACTTCCTGAGGTGCCTGTCCATCTTCCTTTGGCTGTAAAGAAGGCCATATAGAGGCAACCATATTTTTTACCAGACATCAAGGCCAAAGTTTGCCGTCAGATCTGATCTTCCTCTCATTTCTACAGCTTATAGTTCAAAGACATTTAATCTGATTTCATCCAATCCAGTACATGGATGTAGCCTGCAGTGATACAGATGTAGCATTCACAAGCTGCTGTATCTTCAGAACTAGAGAAGTCTCTAATAGTTTAGGTTTGTCTTCACAGTGCGGACTGTTATGCTATATAGAAACATCCTGTCAGTGTAAGATCAGTTAACAATCATTTAGTGACAGGCCCAGGACATGAATATGGTGCACAGAAGAAAGCGCTGAAGACAGGGGCATGGGTGTGATGCATTTCCTGCCACTGGGATGGACATTCTGCATCATAACAATAAGCATTGCTGCACAACTCTAAAAATAAGGAACACCAATATCAAAAAAGGAATAATAATAAGGGAACTTTTTTTTTTCCTGCATATTAATCTTTTGTACTTCCTACTTTTTCTTCAACTTGTGGTCTGAACTCTATGTCCAGGATCAATAGCTGCAGCTATTTTATCCACAGCTCCTATTTCCCCTTCTATTAATAGGAGCTAAGCTGGGAGTGGAAGCTGAAAAGCAGAAACTGGAAACTGGTTCAAGCTTAGATCTCCTGTAAAGAAAACCAGAGCCAAAACCACTTTTGAGAAATAACATTCAAACTAAATTTTCAATCCCAAAAGCTGTCTGTGATGTCACAATAGGGATTGTGCTGCTATGAAATATATTAATTTACTGCAGTACACTTCTATACTATTTTTTTCTTTAAACAAAGCAAAAAAAGTGGTACAAATCATTAAAAACAACAGGTAGGCTGATAATGGTGAGCGGTCCACCAAGTCTTTAAGCATCTAACAAGATATTAGGGGAATCGAGGAATCTAGGAAAAGAAATTCAGTGAAGTTTTACCTAGTTAATTCGGATGCCTGATACATGTGCAGCTAAGGATTTAGGCAGAAATGTCATTAGGTCTTTACAGTTGTGCATGTTCCAAAGAATTTATTGAGCTGTCTCAAATTTAAGGCTATTGGTGTAGGGAATGAGGCATTCCTGCATCTAAGTAATTCAAAGAACCCATCTGCTAAATTTACACAACTGTTTTACTCCGTTTCAGTTCAGATGAAAAAAAAGGTGCTGATTCTCCATCCATCCAAGAAGCAAGACAGCTGAGACGTAAGTTGCTAGCTTGAGGAGGCTGACACCCCAATAACCTATGTTCCAGAAGACATCTTAATCATCAAATGTCCAGAGGAGAGTTTGGGTGATATGTTGAAACAAAGTCAGAACACATCCAAAGAGGCAAAACTCATGGCAGGAGAAGGAAAACAAGCCAAAGGACACATGGTTATGTAGCCTAATATGAAAGGAACTGAGACCTGGAAGCTTTTTCAAAGGATTGTTAATGTCCCATGTGTTAAATAAACACTAAACATGAACAAAGACAGAAATGACTCGGAGCAGACTCAGAAGAGAACCACAATACTCCCCCCTCTGGGTTCTGTGCCAAACCACACTCTGGATTATGTTTTGATTGGCTCTAAAATGATTCTTATCTTAAATGATTTTTAAATGGAATAGAAATGCATGTTATTTAAATTGACAGTGTTCAGAAAAAGTACGTAGGTATGGGTATAATTTAGGAATTTGGGGTAAGTTTCTAAAATATCTGTATCCTTGTTTCATACCCCATGTCTGTAGGGATGATGCACATTACTTCTTTCTGGAAGAAGCCACAAAACTGAAAGTCTGGAGAAAAAAAATTAAGTGACCAGGGAAATCGAGGTAGCAAGCATCTACTGTGAAAGATTTATGTAATCTCACTGTAGGCTTTCAGCTGTCACCTCTCTCACAGGAATTTCAAACATTGTGACAGTTACTCTTAAGCAATGAGCCCTAGATGGACCCATTTAGGTGTTTGCAGACCAAGACAACTACCTAGAGAATCTCACCCGGTCTGAGGCAAGAGGAAGGATGTAGCTACTCTGTTCAGCTAAGGTAGTGGTAACTAATGGCACGCCCAGTATCAGTTTTACGTGCTTAAGAATGTCTTAGCTGATACACGTTGTCTTTATAACATTTCAGATAGCTAGGTGGGTGAGACAAGTTCTTTTTGGATTGTTGTACTAAAACTTAGGGACTAACATGCTATTTCGAATCCTTCCTTTTCATCTTGTGGTATTTGCTTTTGCTATATGACAAAATAGTTGAAACATCACTCAGGTATTTCATGACTACTTTTTAATCCACAGAAATGTTTACGTTTCGTGAAGACATCTGTACAGAAGCCTATGGAATTAGTTATGAACAACCAAGTGAATGTAAGAGCTGTAGTCAAAGCTCTTCTGAACCAGTAGAAAATTTCCTATTTGGGGATA
Organism: Pluvialis apricaria; assembly: GCA_017639485.1. Classification (NCBI taxonomy): domain Eukaryota; kingdom Metazoa; phylum Chordata; class Aves; order Charadriiformes; family Charadriidae; genus Pluvialis; species Pluvialis apricaria. Next base: position 172,663,459 of record CM030007.1, on the reverse strand, counting down.
AATCTTCAAATGGTAAATTTAATTCTCTTATCAACTATGTAATTATCTGACTTCTACATTACTTGTATCAATTCATAAGTTTTTTTAAAGTGTATACGACCTGTTCTGAAAAGTCATTGCATATCCACCTTGAAGTCTCTTATTTAATCATATACCTGCCACAAAGATAGAAACAGCAGTGTAAGCCTCTTGCAACTCTGCAGAATGGCAAGAGGCAGTTCTTGCACAAGCAAGATCCATCCTCATGTGTGTTATGACAGTAGCAGAGATGCTTTGTGTGTATGTGCACATATGTATAAGTGAATGTGTGTGTATGACTCCAGTTCTGAGATTTGTGTAGGCACCTGAATATCCTGTCTTCAGTTTGATTCAAATCCAACAAGTTAGTGCAGTATATAAATATTAGGCCTTCACAGTGCTTGTTTCTGATTTTGTGGATCGTACTTTCCAGCTCATCTCTTCTGTGTACACAGACCTGGACCAACCTATGTTCAACTCACTTGTTTTGCTGCTAGGATAGCTCCCTTACTTCTCAGCCTCACTGATAGCCTGCGTTCTTGATGAAAATATTTTCCTGATGCTCCTATATTTTCACTTTTTATTTTTCTAACATAGCTTTTCCTACATGAAAGAAAATGGGCTGGTCACGTATAACAGACACTGTAATCAAAAGTTCACAATATGATTTTATTAGACATCAGTAGCTGATGTACATAGAAATCTCTCTATGTTTTTGTTTGTTTGTTTTTCTCATGCACTATCCAAACAAAGTTTTAATTTCAAAGAGGGAAAAGCTCTGAGCCTTTGGTTTTACCAGCTAGGAGCTTACACAAGAATGCTTTTGACAGCCTGGTTTGATTGTATCCATTTCAAAGAAGGAAGCCTGTCTTTGTACATGTTTGCAGAGGAGCTGGGACAATGAAGAGCCAGTCTTGACTGGAGCCTCTGAACCCTATCGTGATATAAATATTCATTGAAAATAATAATGAAACTTACTGTGAAGAAAAGGGCGATACAGCAGCTCATGTTTATATTGCTGTAACTGTCAGTTTCAGAAGATAAATCCAACACAAAGCTTGTACACTACCTTACAGTAACATTCCTTTGCAGACTCTTTCTCTTTTAGGACCTTGGGATTTCTTCCTTGGTAACAGGTTTTCCTTTTAAATTGCCTTTTTTCACCATTATCTGTGAAAAGTTGATACTGTTCTCTCTAAAGTCTCTGTACTCACTTTATTTCTGAGTGATATATTACTTAAGGTTTTTTTTTCAGTAGCAATTTGCCTTTGGATGCAAAGCTTTGGCTTGGTCTTCCATGTCTCACACCCTGGGAACTTGGAAATCACAGGTTTTATAGCCCAGATTTGACCCGTCTAACACATGACAAGGCATAGCTTTGATTGAGGATTCAATACAATTCTCCCAAGTAATTCATAGCTACAATTATTTTTCCCATGCAAAACCTTTGAATTAATTTTTTTTTCCATGTACACGTATTGAATACATTAAAAGAATGCAAGAAATGAAACACATGTGCTGATGTTAGCAGGCAATGCTAGATAACCTCTGATTTCCGTTGTTAAGTAACTTTTCCAAACCTTAAAGTTAGTCTAAAATCTATGAAAAAAAAAGACAGATTTCAAATGGAAAAATATCAACTGCCATTATCTAGATAAAATGTTCTCAGAAAAATATTTGCAAGCCAATGAAGTGTGTGTGTATATACACACATACACTTCGTTTTTGGTATACATACTTCACAAGGAAGAATACTTCCAGAGTATGAGAAGTAGAAAAGAAGTCATGAACTTGGACTCAGTCACTCTTCATTAACATTATTAATATGAAATCTTGGTGCTAAGCCTGAGACAGGTGCCTAGGGTCCATCTAAACTTATTGGAGGAAGACAGATGTATTGGGTTTGGCTGGGATGGAGTTGACTTCCCCCATGGCAGCCTTTGTAGTGCTGTACTTTGTATTTGTAGCTACAATGCTGTTGATAACACACCAGTGTTTTGGCTACTGCTGAGCAGTGCTCACACAGCATCAGGGCTGTCTCTCCAACCCCCCTCCCCACCCCAAGGCTGGTAGGCTAGGGGTGGGCAAGAGGTTGGGAGGAGACATAGCTAGGACAATTGACCCAAAATGACCAAAGATATACTCCATACCATACGGCAGCATGCTCAGCAATAAAAGCTAAGAGAAAGGAGGAGGGAGTTGGAGGGTGGGCTTTGTTATTAAGGTGTCTGTTTCCCAAAGCGTCCACTGGGCCCTGCTTCCCAGGAAGTGATTGGACATCACCTGCTGATGGCAAGTAGAGAATATATCTTTTTGCTTTGCTTTACTTCTGGGTGCAACCTTTGCTTTTCTTCATTAAATTGACTTTACGTTGATGCATGAGTTTTTAATCTTAGTTTCTCCCCTGGTCTCTCTGAGGAGGGGGAGTGAGAAGGCAGCTTGATGGGCACCTGACAGACAGCCAAGGTCAAACCACCACAATAGATACCCCAAGAGAATGAGTCATACTTGTCTTGGAGGGTGGTCTTGGGATGCAATGCCTAATTTTAGCCAGATAGAATTAGTGGGCGGAATCCTTCCCTAATTACCTCTAGGTTTTTCCTCATTTTTATGGTTACACATTGAATAAGCAATCACAGTACCCAATGGGTAACATTCTGCAAAGGACATACTGCCATAGGTGCTTCAGTTTAATTCCTTAAGCCACACAGGTGCCTAATTCCCATTGAAATCAACAGGGGCAAAACACCGAATGCATCTGAAGCCCTAGAACCAGTCAGTTTCCTGCATCTGCTGAAAATTAGTTGGACGCATAACTGGAAAAGTTTGCATTTCTCCAATAAGTCTAAAAATGTGTTAAACAGAATGGTTTATATTTGCACATAACTGAATTTTAAAATCTTAAACTGAAGACGGCAACAACAGAAAATGCTATTTCATTTTTTCTCCACTATTTCAGAAGGCTAAAGACAGGTTTCAGAGTTTTCTATCAGAAAATGCAGGCTTTAAATCAGGCCCTAAAGAGTTACTCTACACAGCCTAGATCTAGTGAAGGCCTGCTGTTTATCTGGGTCTCTGTGGTATTGCTCATCATTTAAGCTATGCATAATAAAAACTAACCTGTGACCTTGCATAAATACTGGGTTTTACACATAGAGCCACTTGTGTAGTTCACATCTTTATGAGAACAGAATTTAGAGAAGAAAGTCATAACCACGATCAAGAAATCAAATGTATTCTGTTTAAAACTTGAGTGATGACAATAATATTCAGTATCTGAAAGATAACTTGCAAGACTGACATGCATGTCTATAAAACTGTTTGACTTGTACAGCACTGACCACTGAGTTCTCCTGGGTTTAGGGAAATTGTAAATGCTTAGGTTTCTTTTGGGTGGTACATGGAAAAAGGAATGTAAGCAAAAAAAGATTTTGGCTAAACATCTAGTAAAAAAGGGTTCTCACAGGGAGGTCCATCCATATGCAAAGTAACATTCCTTTCAACTGCTGTGATGGATGATCTTCACTTGATGAATTTTAAGAAGGCTGTCTGAAGAACTCAGTAATGGGAGAAAATCCTGCTCTGGAAAAGCAGTTTACAACTCAAAATGAAAAGACTTTTTGGACTCTGCCTGTTCTATTCTTCCAGAAAGAATGCAACCTGTGATAGGGCCTGTTGTGTCTTTTCCTGTTGGGTGCAATGTTGATCATCCTGAATTTCCTTTCAGCTGGGAAAGAACCACAGGAGCCTTGCCTTGTCTCTGTCCTTCACTCAGAAACTTGTAAAGGGGCCACACCATGCTTCAGTGCCATAGGACCTCACAGAGAGAGCACAGTACAAGAGTCCCACCTACCATTCAATGCATTACTAAGAAATTTACTGTTTGAATGAGAAAATCTCTGTGGTGAAGCACATATGAAATAGCCTCTCTCGTTTCTGGGAAGGAAGGGAAATTTCTGTAGGACTGATAAAGGCTTCATTTTTTAAAGCAAAGAAAAACAGGAACCGTGATTTATTAGACAATGTGAAATAGAGAGAGCATATGTATCCAGTGACTAAAAGTTGGGGTGACTTTATCAGGGAAGAAACCTCAAGTGCATGGGTTTGTAAAGAGCTTTGATACTGCATGGCACAGGGAAGCAAGCCAAAGGCAAAGTAATTTCTTTAGAGAAAAGTTCTTCTCAGTCCTTCTTAGATGAGAAAATTTATTTCCTCCAAACTGTAAGGTTCTGACTTAGTACAAATTTTGAGATGATTTTTCTCTCTTCAGTTCTCCAGGTTTGGGATATATTTATTCTTAAATTGTCTCTGTACTTTGATTTCAAGGCTGCTATCCAATTTTGATCTCACCTTGATGAAAGACTACTTCCGTTCCCTCCTGCTGCAATCATGAATCACTCAAAGGAACGTATTTTCATAATTATGTACTGTTACATGAAAAATTTCTAAAATATTATGTGCAATAGCAAAAAAAAACCCCACATTATTATTTAAATGTTATATTTTTCACTCAGCTTTTATTGCATTTAATCCTGAATCATACAGTGCATATATCACCTTCAGGGAAGTTGTGCCCATGTCCAAGCAGAAGAGTGGGATTAAACTTAATGTAGCCTTTTGGTAATGTAGAGAAATACAGGAATGTAGGATGGGAAGGAGGCATTTAAGTCAACAAATTGACTCCCTTGCTTGTACAGGCAACATATCTCACGATCTCATACAATGACAGAATTTCAACAGCTTTTCTTCAGTAATCTTATTTTCCTATTTTTCAGTTAAAGTGCTTTCCCTTTCTTATTTACTTCCTTCTTCCCACTTTCCTAACAGAAACAGAAGACACTAGCATTTATAGCCTGAAACACTTGTATTGAACATATCTATTACTATAAGAAACAAACTCAGGAAACAGCATTTTACAGCCTCCTTTAACAGGGAATGCTGGATGTCCTATCCCAGCTGCCTCTGTGCCTTATCCGGACAGAAAAATCACAAGGACAATCTCCAGCAGATTTTGTGGCAATGCAAGGAGACCTGAGAGAAGCATGGTAGGATTCACCTGCTCTCAAAGAGTACCACAAAAAAAAAAAAAAAAATCAGGAAATATTTTGGCCACTTTTTTAGATTAGGGAAAATGTGAATGAACTACAGCACCTGCCTAGACGCGATCCTGTCCAACTTGCTCTAGGTGAACCTGCTTTGGCGGGGGGGGGGGGGTGGACTAGATGATCTCCAGAGGTCCCTTCCAGCCCCTACTATTCTGCGATTAACACAGAAAACTGTTGATCAACCAAAGGCAAGAGCAACCACATGAGCAGGTTTGTCTGATAAATGTTTTCATGGCCACCAAAAACTCACCCTTAGCCACTGCATTTGTGCACTTTGGAAAAATAGAATAAATGAAGTTCTGATTACCTCTAATTGGTCAGACTGCTCGTTTTCATCATAGACAAATGGGTGAGGCAGCTCTCCAAGTGGTATATCATAGAAATCAGAATCATAAATTATAGTATCAGTGATAGGCGCAGCTCCAGCAGACTTGAAGATAAAAAATCCCAGAAAAATATTTACAAAGGTCTGCATTCTGCTTTCTTTTCTGAAAGAGAAGAAAATGGACAAAATGTGGACAATCTGGTATTTGCAAGGAATCTATGAAAATTTAATCTCATGAATACAGTATTTCTATGTATGCAACGATATTTCTGATGGATAACTCATATTTATTCATGATGAATCAATGGTTTGTTCTGTTTTGCTCCATGAAGAGTCCCTGGATCTGAGAATTTACGCACACTACTTTGGCCATACTAATATTTAGATAATTTAGGAAAGACCTATTAAGTTCTATTGGTATAAAAATAAACTGACCTCAATGAGAAAGTACCTGAAAAGGTGAAAGGAAGATATATATTAATATTTTTCCTGTTTTATCTAACTTCCCCCACTTCCACTGCACCATTAGAAAAGAATTTCTGAGAAACTAGCCAAAAGCTAAATTACTATGCTATTTGTGTCTATCACAATGGACAATCTTTTGAAATGTACAACAATGTAATTTTGTCTTTCTCCTCCACTATAAAAAAAAAAAATATTAGAAAACATTAGGACCTCTTTCTTGTCTCTGGATGAGCATAATCAAAACACTTTTCACCCAGTAGCTGTTTTGCCAGAATATAATTTTAATTTGTTGAATGGTGTGGCATATTTGGACCATCTCTTTTGCAAAGATCTGGAGAGCAAAATAAAAAGTAGTCTGTGTTCTCCATAACCCTATAAGTGACAGTACGCTGCATTCCTTCATTATTCAATCAACACAATTTTTAAAGTAGTGAGAAACGGTAACATAGTACAGTCACCTGTTCTCCTCGGAGAACAGAATTGTACAATTCAATTATCACCCACTCAAAGGTTCCATGTTTTAGTAAAATGGTAGAAAATTCATTCTAGGCTTGAATATTAGTGTTTATGCATTCTCTATTCCTTATACTTGAGGTATTCACTATTATCATATAAGATGCCTGACACAAGGCTCTATTCAGCATTCTTTACTTACACCTTGATTTAGCTACGGCTCCCACTAATTTCAGGAAAAGCACAGACAGTGATAATGAACAGTGCATAAGTCTAGTAAATTGTACTTCTGATATGATGCCATAATACACACACTTAAATATTTAATTTTTAAACTGTAACCACTTAAAACCAATTAAGTATAAGAAACGTACGAAACATTTTTTCGAATGTGTGTGCTGAGCAACAAGCTGAATATTACCTTCATGAAAAGAGGTCTTTATGAAGCTAGTTTAAGCATGAGGATATGAAATTCCTCTGGGGATGGTCAGCAACACAAGGCGTTCATTTTTCCCTCATTTGCTTTATTCAAAAAGACTTTTCAGCTGCTGCTGGGAGAAGCTAGAGTCACTTGGGCTTGTCTTTGAGAAGACTTAGTTAAATTACACCTTTCAGTATTAGCTTCCAATATTACTAAAGGTATTCTGCTTCATTACAAAAAAAATGAAATGAAATAAAATGAAATAAGAATGCAACTAGTCTCTCAAATAAACTGAAGCATATTGTCTTCTGTCTTTGTATTTTCTGCTGCCTATTTTTGACAGGACTGGTTTTGGTCTTGCTTTTCTTTTACATGTCATTTATCCCAAATGATTCAGCTATAAAGGATGTTAACTATTAACCTAAAATGTAACACTAACATATCTGGTGTAATTTTTCCTCTGAATAAACAATTCCTAAATAAAAAAATATTTATATTTCAAAAATGTTTTCATTTCACATTGCCTATAAATAAAAGGGTTTTAAAGGGCATAGGGCTTGATAAGTATTTAATTTTGTACATATACAGACAAAACTAGCAAATATAATGATGACTTCTATGAAAAAGAATTATTTACCTATGACTATAATCTCTACACTAACTTGCAGAGTTTTCATGTCTCTGTGCTTCCCTTATGTGTAATATATTGGAACACACTGTAATGATATTGGCATCTGCAGTAGCTCTAAGATCAAATATTTTGATGAAGATTATGTACTCGTCTCACAGGAAGGAACTAAGACATATCCAGGGAAAAATAAATAGTCTCCTCAATCTGCAGCCTTTGAATCAGTATTATGCATGATAAAATAAAGCAAATACTATAAAAATATTTCCAGCATTAAAAATCCAATTAACTGTTCTAAGAGAGAAGTACCAAAACTTACCTTTAGCTTCCAATCTCTCAAATGGGATGGAGTTATGCAGAATGCAGAGCCGGTGGTATTAGACCCCGACCAATGGCAGTGGCATTCTGGGGCTGTGGGAGGTGGTACAGCTTCTACCCTCAACTGGGGACTTGAGCCCAGGGAGTTTCTCAGACTTCAAACACCTTTGTATTTATTTTGCTGAATCAAATCTTAGCAAGGTCAAACAAAGGTGTGTTGTAAGAAAATGGCACTTATTTCACGTCACAGCTTTTTACCCTTTCCCCTCAAATTTCTTACGGCTCCTACCAACATACTAATAACATTCTCAGTTGCATTCTGGAAACAATCTTTTGTGTGTCCTGATAATCTAGAAGTGTATATTTTCCAACATCTAAAATAAAAGCTTAAGCAAATTGGTTTACATATGAATCATACGAATATTTTTTCTTATGTGTAACATTTCTATTTTGGTACTCATTGTATGTGATAATGTTTAATGAATTTCCATCTGCTGTGGGTATTTTCTGGTATGTATTTAGAGATACTTTTCTTCCTTTACTTTTCTATAAGTACTTACAAGACAATACTCATAAGATCTACAGTTTCCTGAATGTTTTCCTTCTGAAGGGGAAATACCACTTCCTATTAAGGATGATATATTCCTATTATAGCAGATATGAACTGCTATGATATGCTGCAAATGACAGGCATACACAGTAGTATCATGCAGTTTATTACACCAGAAAAAGGTTTTACAATGTTAGCAGAAGTCAAGGTATCTCTTCTCCTTATCTATGGTATTTTCTTTATTATCAGTTCCAACTTAATTCTGGACTTACTTTCATATTACAGGTATTTTGTACAACACACAACTATTAATTTGAACTTTTTAATCATTCCTCCAATGCTTCAATAATATATACCTCCTAATACTGTCAATGTCCTATATTAATGGTTAGGAAAAGGCAAAACCTATTCCTTATCTATGGAGAAATATGATTAATGTAGAAGATCCCAAAGTTCTAAGCAAACCTGATTCCCTTTTCTTTATATAATTTCCACATTAATCTTTTTCCAATAAAAAAACATCCTAGGAGGCTCATTTGTATGAAAGAACAAAAGCATGTTAAGAATTTTAAGCCAGCTCTCAATAATGTGAATGTCCAACATTAAACTTCTAGTGCTAGCCTAGGGAATCCAAGACATATGAAAGGATTTGGCAGATAGGTAGGTCAAAGGGTAGAAGAGCAACCGCTCTGCTAGCAGATCAGTAGAGGGTAGGGTATTGTAGGACATATCAAATGGCACTAGGTATCATGTATTATTTTGGCAGTTGAGTCAAATTTGCAGTGCCTTACAGTATTATGACCACTCCTGGATGACAGACATCTTTCTAAGGAAGGTTCAGCATGATTTGCTTCTATGAAAACAGGGGCATTGATCATTAAATCAGGTATTTCTGATTTCTGTATTCACAGTCCCTTCCCACTGTAAAAGCAGCTTCTGCCATGAAGAATCAGGGCAATAAGTACAGTGGGAGCACTGCACTACTGTGTCTTGTTGCTTTTTCTTCAGGTCAGTAGCTTCAGCCTCAGTTTACTCTGTAAGTTAGTGATCTAGTTGCTTTCAATGCCTATTTATGCTCCTTTCTGGCAACAAAGCAAATAGTTGTATCTTCTGCAGCAAAATGCATCATTTCACCTTCTTACTGCTACTGTGAATTTTTATGCTGCTCCACGTGTTGAAGTAATTAACGTTTCTTCACTTTTAAGTGTTTCATTTGCTGCTGTGTTTGGTGATTTAAGTTTTACTCTACTAAATCCTCACTCTGAAATGTCTTCATTTACAAAACATATTTGCTCTAGACAGGCCTAGCATTCATTGATTTCACTTGTACAAAAGACACAAATGTTGTATTCTTTATTGAACGAAAACTCTTATCTACAACAAATTCTTCATATCTATATTAATGTTTTTTCTTTATTCTTATGCAACTAAGTTGATTTAGACATACTATGACATAGGGCCTGAAACTGTTGTATCTTTTCGTCTGTAGGTTTGCTTTTTTTGTTTTATTAAGACTACAATATGCTTTGCTGGTCTTGTTTTCCAGAAACACTAAGCAAGTAAAATTAATTGAATTCTATTTTTTGGTAGAGCTACGGAAACTTATCTGAAAAAAAGATTTATTTTATGCAAAGCATTTTACAATCTCATGAGTATAATGGCACACAAATTTTGCCAATAAGGGTCAAACAGAGAAAACAGTTTTGTTTGTCTTAATTTATGCTTTAAAGAACCAGAACTTGGAGACTGAGTGGTATACCTGTAGGGGCCATGACTTAGTTAATGCTGGAATTAGTGTTTGGCATTTTGTTTTAGGTTGGATACTAGATGTCCTGATGTTATCAATCCTAGATTAGCCAGAAACCCAAGAGACCCAATATTTAAGCAGTTTGAGAATAGTATGCCATTAGCAGCAAAGGAGAAGAAAGACTACTTATAGCTCTTGTGGTGTTGCTGAGCAGAAAGACAAGCATTTAAAAAAAGCTCACAGAAAATCTGTGTTTGAGCTAAGAACTGATTCAGATCACTGCCTTGTGCTTTCTGAATCCTGTTATCACAGAAGATAATGAAATTCCTGAGTATGACTAAAAGACATTTGGGAGTGAGCTTTTCATGTCCTCTAATTAGTCCCATCACTGACACTTGGTTTTTTTCCAGATCCTCTGGCGTTGTGAAGTTTAAGTTACTGTCTTGAAAACTTCCTTAGTTGTCCCTAAATCTGGCTGTCTGACTTACTAACTTGGGCTTGATTAAAAGCTCACTAAAGTTAATGGAGAGTTCCTTCGCATTCAGTGGTTTTTGAAGCATGATTTCAGTTGGAAGTATATCCAGCTGTGGTCATTGCCTAACACATTCCTAGCTCAAATGCATCCCCATTGTATAATCGCTGGTGGTGCTAAATGAATTAATTTATTCCCTTGTTTTTTGAGAGGGCTTTGTTTCCATTTCAGTTCTCTGAGTTCTTGGAGGTGCAATGACTCCTAACTGTGTTCTTGAACTCAGTGCCAAAGCCTCAGGGTTGTCTATTCTTGTTTTTCCAAAAACTTGATTATAAAGCACTGAGCCTTTGATTCAGACTGTCAGCATCCACTTGACAAAAATATAATTTTTTTTTTTTTGCTTTTTTTCTTTTGGGCCTCACAGATTCATCCCCAGGAACTTGTGATAAGAAGGAATGTGTGGGAAAAATACTAGCTTTGCCATAAAATGAAAAATCCTGTCTGACCCTGAGAAAGAGTTTGTGTCTCATACCTTCTCAGTCTACCAGCCTGAACAGAATTACAGGTCTTTAGTCTGCTGCATCAGCTCTGGAAAGTTCTAATGCTGATTGTTAACAAGGAGGCAAGATAACATCTAGCTTTGGAAGGAGTCACAGGAGAGTCCCAAAATGGGTCATTCATTTGGTTGTTTCTACTTGGCGTCTGGCTAAAAGGCACTCCCAGTCTGAAACTATAGAGTAAGAGCAATAAATGAAGATGTTGACGTATTTTCATATAAAACAATAGTAACAAAATGAAAGATCACCTTCTCCTGGGCCTGGGGCCAGTCCACATAAGGGAGAGGAAATACATGAGTTTTCCAGTACTGGTGACAGTAAGTTCAGCTGCTTGGGCTACACAGTCTCTTAAAAAGACACATTGGGTTTCCTTCAACTCTTTTCCACATTCTGTGGTGAGAAGTGTATCTGCCAGATGAACAAAATGGGGTCACTCGCACTATGTAACAAGGACAATTGTGTTTTGGTCATATGTGGGAGGTCCATAAATATTAATTTCTCAAGGTATGCTATGTCTCACAACAAAAATGCAGGTAACATTAACATGTTAATGCTAACGTTAGTCCGTTAATATTAATGTTAGTATGAGGAAGCAGATGTGGGGCACTTACAAAAGACAGCGGCAAAAAATAGTCCATTTTAATTGATATAAAGCACTGGGTGTAAGCCAAAGACTATAAAATAGGCTCACCAAGCTGGGGCAAGAGCCATCTATTCCGAATAAAGTTGTTATGAGAATGTCATCTCAGTGGGCATATGAAACATCAGTCCTAAACTTGGCAGTTTACTTACATATTTAAACTTATGCAAGAATTATTTTTAGAAAAAGCAAGTTTGTATTGTTTCCCTAAAAGACCTGTATAATATGTAGCTTATTTTTCATATACTAGGAAGGAATTCATAGTTGAAGTAATAAAATGCCATACATCATTGTGTCACTTTGGTTAGTGATCTATATATACTATCTAATTTTTGAAATTTTTGCTCCTTTTTAAATGATTATAAACTGTTACCTATTTAGGTCAGGTTTCAGATTATTTGGTGGCACACATGTAACCTTTATTAATAAAACGCCCACAATGAATGCTTGTTTTCTTTGACTTTACTGTTGAGAAGAGACTGCAAAACAGATGTAACTCCTTCCACATACATTCTAAACTATTTGGAAAGACACCTATTATTGTGAAATTGTAAAAATTTTATTTTAGAATTTAAAATATGATTTTTCAACCAATACCCTCTAACCTGCATATATGTACTACAACCAAATCCAATTGGATAGTTTTTAGTTTTCTGAATAAAAGTAGTATTTAGCACTCCAAACTGTCCCCACTGAATGTTCATGAAGAACTTTACTAAGATGCATAGGAATGAACTTTCCCTTTTTACACCCGAATCCGTCTTGACATCCTACTTCCCTCAGGCCTTTAATGATAGAATCCTCCAACATTTTCACGAATGTTATATGCTGTACCAGAAAGTCTGCTTCATGTCCAAACAGATGCTTTTTCTCAGCTTGTTCTTGGTGTGTGACATTATTATTTACTGAATCATTATTTATGATTTATTTTTCAGTTTGAAATATGTGACCAGAATTATATTGAACAAAGAGAAACCACAATGTAAAATCCTGCAATCACTGAAGTTAGCTGCAATCAAGTTCAGGGCTAAAATTCAGGCCAGTATTTTAGAGTGTTTCCTTCTGAGATACTGAACACCCTGACTCGTCTTTCTGTTTGTTTGTTTGTCCTGAAGGCATAGTAAGAGGACAGAGAGGTAGGAAGATGCTTTGATACATCGCTTCCCTGTCTCAGTATCACTTGCATTTCATGAATTGCTGGACTGTGGAACCTCGTTAACCCTAGGACCCTGGGAAAAGCAGTGCATCATATGAGCCTCGCTGGGACCAGGGAACAAAGGCTGGAGAACAGAAAAATAAATGTCTCAGAGAGAAGGGGAAAGGAAGGAAATCGTGTCTGCAGAAGGGATTAGCATTTCCATTTTGCTCATCAAAGTTAAACAAAGTACAAAAGAAGGATTTAGAGTGCTCCAACTGTTCCATCCCTTGTGCAAACCACCATAAACAGGAGGAAAAAGAGAGTTAAACAGAAAATGTGAGCTAGCTACAATTCTTTTTACTAGTAAGGTCTTGTTTAGGTTTAATTATTTCTGCATAAACAGTGAATGCAGGGAAGCAAAAAAGCTTTTTAATGACTCATGGAACTAACTAAAAACACATTACATATGGATCAACTCAAGTGCCTTATTTCTCACCTCAGTTTGCCTGATTTTCGGTTCTCAATGGCAAATTCCCTTTCAGTTCACATGCCCTTCGAAGCTGTTATTCTTTTCCTTTAAAGTTACTTTTATTGTCACCTCTTACTTCCATGGTTGATGTAGGCAGATTAAAGTGTCAGATCTTGTAGTATAAGACTTTTTTCCTGTCATTCAAATATGAATTGTTGCTCATTTGTACTACCTGTCCAGCTGCTTTTTTTTTCTTATCTTCCACAAAAAAGATTGCATGCCTTTTTGAAATTTGTCAGATGTGTGCTGGTTCTGGTTAATATTGACTACTAACAGTGACATCTCAGAATATTTTCATACATTCTGGTCTACCAAACTGTGATGCTTTTCTAAATGATCACCCACAATATTGTTTTCTTGCATATGTAAAGCCCATATCGATTTAGACTCCGATTCATCATTTCATTCAGTATATCTGGAATTTCTTAGTTGTTAAGAACAAAGCATTAGCTTTAACAGGCACCATGCACATTTAGAGTAAAATCAAACAACAAATTCATAGTTACAACAGGAATGGAGGGCTCCCACTTTTCTTTTAGAAAGGTTGATTTAGAACCTGCAATATCTGCTTCTGAAATTATTAAACTTTGTTGCAAACTATGAACATGATCCAAAAGCTATTACTTTTAAACATCTTTAGCCAGGATTGCTGGCATGACTGTCCTGTAAAATTCAAAGATCCTCCTTAAATACATTTCCAATTTTACCTCTCTAACATTTGTTTGTACAATCAGCCTGTAAGTTAAATCCATCACAGCACGCTGTTCGCTCTTTCTGTATGTTATAAATTTTCAAGCAGATGAAAAGCTTGTCAGATCATTACTAAATATTATATATGAATAAACCATATGTTTAGCTTAGAAAAGCACTTAGAAAATCAGAGAAATCTGATTATTCAAACTCTGCTAAACCAGGTCTGAAATAGCCTTGATAATAAATTGTAGTCCTTGCACTTGTTTTTCTTTGATTCAAAAGTCTCAAGAGAATACATTTTTCTCAGGATATTTAGTAATTTCAGTTTGGACACAACTGGCAGGTACTAATCTAAATTGTGGCTGGTGCTTAAGATAGCATTTTTCCTTGTCCCATGTAAGTATGCAGAGGAGAGGTGGAGAGATGTATTTTCTGAAGATTTGCTGGAGAAATTATAATGGGTCAGGTTTTTTTCTACCTTGCTACTAATTCTCCCATACTTTTCAAATTAGTTGGGTAAAAACAAATGTGCATTTTATGCTTCACTGGTCTATCAGTTATGTGTACACACACAGATATATGACGGTTATACTGTAGCTTGTTAATGAAGGCAGTCTCAGGAATTCCCACTGAGGCCAAATATGGGAGTCAGAGCTTCAGACTCACATACTTGGGCTATATTCCACTCACATTAAACAGACTGCCGTTCTTCTAAAACCAAATTTACAGTTTGCTGTTTAAGAGGTATAATTTGCATCAGTTTTGAGAAAGAGTTGGGAAAGGAATCTCTGTTCTTTCTTTAATCATAGCCGAACATAAGATAGCACTGCTGAGTATGCAAGCATGTGGTGTAGCAGAATGGTTTTTATTAACATCCAGAGCTATTGTCTGCTGTTCCAGCCCAGCCTGTGGACTGGTTGGTGTTAGACCCTTTCAGGAAAATGCAGTTCCTGGCCCCAGAGATGGAAAACTTCTGAGTGTTTTTGCTTAGCTAAACAAGTACAGTTCAGAGCCGGGTTATCATATTTATCGCTAAAAGATGTATGATGTTTTGCTTGGGATGGAAAAATAAACCAGAAACAAGGTTCAATAAGACAAGAATTTGGAACTGACTAGAGCACAGGCTTCATATTGTGTATTGTATGTTGACATACCCATTTATTCAAAAGAAATGGTGAAGACTATTATATTATACTTATTTCTTGGGTAGAGACTGTAAAAGATTTTATGTGGCATAATGAGGGTCATAATGTACACAATATCCTGAGCAAATTTGAAATTGAGGACATGAATTAAAGTTCATTTTCTCATCAGCTAAATTTTACCCAGTTCTCTCTAATGTTTGAATATGAAATTGTAAGTGTGTTCGTAGGTTTGCATTTTGTACTGCATATATTGCAGAGGTTTATACCCTCTACGTATGTTTCTGAAATGTTCAAAAAGTGCTTCTAAGGAGGATAGCATGACTGTTTGCATTCAAATGCTTTCATGTAATCCTACAGTTGTAACATAAAAATGATCTCTACTTTCATTGCATTTGTTACAAAATGCATGAATATTAATTACTTGTAGTATCTTAAATTTTACATTAGTACAACTCACTAGCAAGTAATTCTCATCTACAGTGATCCAAAGAATTCATAATTACTCCAACCTGCAGAACATAATCTGAAAATTATTAATGCAGTGTATAAAGTAGTCATTATCATACATTGCTCAGGCACCACTGTGTCAGACATGCAGCTGGCATTCACGTTATCATGATACCAGTTGCATCCTTCAATGGCATTTATGCATTGTCTCCTTTTGATTGCTTCTTCTAGCAGTAGCCAAGTTAGTGGCTCTGAGGGCATTGATCTCAAGGGAAGCTCTACTGACATTATTCTACGTTGCTCTGGTCTGGTATTTGGGAAATATATTCATACTCTTAATCTTAATCTCTTGTGGAATCAAGGATTGAATATAAGAGTGTTTAACCCTCGAAGAAGAAAACTAGACAAATGCTTATTGTAAAGCTGGGATACAAACAGTAAACAGCTCTCTTTTGCTCCCCCAGCTATCTTTACAGACATGTTTTCAAACAAATAAAAAAAAGATTTTAATCCTAAAAGTTATTCTAAATTTTTTTTTTTAATTATTGTTATCGTATTCCAAAAGCCAGGAATAAAACGTATATGGTATTGGAATATATTTCATAGGATTTTATAAAATACTAAAATTCTAAACCTACTTGTAGGGGGTTTAATATATGCTGGCCTGCAAGGCTTTCTTTTTCTAATTAATTTCCTAGAAGTATATACATTGTAGAACAGAGCTGCAGTGATAGTTGAAAGTGATTGTAGCAAAATAGATCTGCCACTATATCCAGGGCTCAGCTGAACTTCAGCAAGAGTGCTATTGCCAGTCCAACTGACTGTCTACAACTTGTTTTCTTCCCATTAATCTAATAACACGGAAATGATTTTTTGAAATTACATATGTTTTCACAGAGTAAGTTGTTGGGGATTCTTTTTTAGCAAAAGTCTTTTTTTTTTCATAACAGTGTCATTCTATGGGAAGATTTCTGTCAACTAGCAGTTTCTGATTTTGAAATATTTGATTTAAAACAAACAAAAGGCCATGGTCCAGGCTTGCTCCGCAGTGGCAGGAGTAGCACCAAGAGTTTTAGAAAAGCTGTAGAGGTGGGGAGCAGCTTTACCACCATCGCCCATGGGATGACTCGTGCCACCATGGGGTGGGAAGAGGAGGAAGGGAGAAGGCACACCAGCTTTAATAGCCTTCCTTACTGCTCCACCTAGCAAAAGACAGCATTCACAGGTTAGTTCATCTGACAAAGGAAAGACTTCACAGATGCATGTAGGTAGCTTGAGTGATACAATGGCTATATCCACACCAGCACTAGGTCATCTGATGGGGAGCGACCAGGCTGAAACCAAAGGTTTATTTCCCGGTAGACATTCTGAGAGAGTATGGATCCTGTTAGATGATCCAACCCCAACTACAACACAGCATTTCAAGGCCTCTCCATCTTTTGGATGCCTGGTTCCAGTTGACAGCAGCCAGCCATCTTTGACTGGCACAGTAGAGAGGTATAGGAGGAACCGTGGCACTCAGCAGAGAGCGTGGGAGGTGGATGCTGCGGTCAGGGAGCGCGGGGCACAAGTGCCTGAGCCAGTCACGGAGTGAGACAGACACAGCTGGACTGTGCCATGGCTAACACAGCCTGACTCCAGGACCTCTGGCACTGTAAATAAGAGACACACCACCCTTCAGCCAATATTTCTGTTTATTTGTTTTGACTTTCTGCTTTAAACTGTTTCTTTTCTAAGTAGACTTGGGAACATATCTTTTGAGACAGTAATGTGCAAAGAATGTGAGAATCTAGATTTTTCTCATAGGCTTTAAGGACAAATATTAATTTTCTTTAGCTGTTAGAATTACAATGGTGTTTTCTCTACTATCTATAAAATTATGTGACTGTAAACAATAATTGAAATGCAATGTTAACCAGACCTCTATTTCTATCAATTAAATATTTAGAAAACATCTCTAAAAAAATATTAGCTTGCAGAAAATATCAACCCAGATATCAGTTCAGCAAAAGTGCAGATTGCTGTTAGCATGACAATAAAGGAAATTATTGATTGAAGAGCGACGTGTGAATTTATGTACCACTTTACAGGTCAGATATTAGTCATATTTTTAAAGGCAAGTATCCAAGAAAAATACCTAAATTAATAATTTCATTATTTTTGGATCAACTGAAGTAGTAAAATATTGCTTTTCATTTTTTATTTGAAATGTATGTGGTGTTTTCCAAAAGTGTTTTTCTAATTGGTGCACACACACATACACATATGTACACACACATAGAGACACACAAACAGATCCTGGTAGCTTCACAGAACCTCAAGATAGTGTAATCAAATGGCCTAAAAACATCTGATTTGCAGGATTGTCTTTTAGGGGAGGTTGTTTGTTTGTTTTGCTTCATTGCCTGCACAATGTGACTCTCACTGCTTAAAATTAAACTGCAATCAACATTTGCTCAGCTCACCATCTGCAACAAGTTACCATGTGGCCTCTGCTCTGTAAGCTCTGTCATCTCTCTGTTGCCATTAACAGAAACAGGATCAGAGTTAGCTGATGAAAGACCTTTTATCTAGCACAGCCAATACAGCTAAAATACAGGTAAAATTCTTTGCTGAGTGAAATTTCACTCATCCAAAGTGAATCATGCAGTAGAGGCAAACGAAGACTCAAACACTACATGTAAGCAAGTGTTGGGAAAATACTCAAGGACTGGATAAGACACGTAAGGGAAAAGACAAGTTTTAGGGTTCAAAGTAACTTCAGACGTAGTGTGTCTTAGTGTTATCTCAAGATTGCTAATGTCCCATTTTGACACAAAGCTGTACCGATGAATGTCTGAGGAAATCATTCATGGAGAAGTTTCAGCTTGTGCAAGTTTCCTGAACTCAGGAAGCCCAGATTAATCCAGATTCATGCAGCTTTAGACTGAGGGAATTACTCCAGCTCTGGTGCAAAAGAAAATTCTTCATCCAAGAACAAGGGGAACAGTGTTAAACTTCATTGTATAAATGGTGCGTTCTTTCTGTTTCTGTCCTTTGATGAGCAACGTGGTGATTATAGTGCTGTTTGCCCAGATGCCCACAGTTATTTTGCTGATTCCTTTTGTAAGTCAGTTAGTCCACTGTAAGTAACCTGAAAAAAAAATAAATCTGCTGGCACCATGGCAAAAAAGCCTACATCAGCCATGCATAAATTCAGGTGGGAACTTAAAAGTTCTCTAAGTTTTCAATAGATTCTGGAGCAAATGTGCAGTAACAGTGAAAAGCCTTTGGTGGTTTTAGTGTAAAATCCCAGGAATATATGAATGGGATTATGAGATAGCAAATAACTGAGAAGTCCTACATGAAGATTAGAAGCTTGAATTTCATCAGCTGGAGAAAGGGAGCAAGTGGAAATGTTCAGATCTAGCCTGATGTGGTCAAAATGATATGCAAGGATGATGATGTGAAACTGTACATTTTTAATGTATGAAGCATATCTGAATGATCATGTGTAAGGAGCAAGAAGGAAAAAAATAGGAGTTGATGTACTGGAGACCAGAAGTAAGAGATTCTAATAATTAAGTTTTATAAAAATTCTGACAAAAGTCATGCATAGGGATAGTAGTTAAGGCATAGGAAACAGTATGGCATGTAGTGACAAAATTCAGACCACAGCAGGAAGAAGGAGGGTTCCAAAAGAGTGGGAGAGAAATTAATAGTAGTAAGGGAGACACATAGATAACATTATGGAGAATTACAGAAGAAAAAGAGTAAGCTTCATGTTTCCCAATTACAAATTCTAGTTTCTTTAATATAGCCTTCAGCAGGAGATTGCAGAATCCTTACCACAGAAGTTAAAGATCAAGTAGCGTGAATAAATTGACTTGTCTAAGGAAATGAGCAATGGGAGATCAGCCGGACATGGAAGAGAATGAAGGAAGGACTATGACCTACTGAAGAATGACATGAGATGTAAGAGGAGACACAGGAATGGATGTTACTGCTAAACCCATAAATAAGATGCTGAAATAAGTTGCTCACACGATCATTTTCTGGAAGGAAAACAGAAATTTCAGTTTATCTCTGTTCTGAAGACATGTAAGTGTGCATCTCATTTGTAATCTCTAATAATGATAGATTACGCCTTCTCCTTAGTAAAGTCTGAGGGACACAGCCTCAGCTGGCAAAAATAATCAGATTTTCATGTCAGAGTGCAGATTATTTGAAAGTTGAGCCCTGAACATTTTATGGTGGTTTAATGCTAACTAATATACAAGCATGATATGCCAAAACTAAATATAAATTAAAGAACAGTGCGGTATGACCTGTAAAACTCCATTACTGAACTAAAGCCATTTCTAGGGTAAACCATTTGGAGCCCATGGTGAGCTTGGTCTGCTGGAGAAAGTCCTTGCTTTCATTTACACCTCTGAAACACCATTAACAAAGGCAGATTTTGTCCCACATGCTACTTTAAACAGAACGCGAGGGCAGTAAAAAAGCCAGACATTTCTATCATTAAAAAGAATCCTGCTGAGGGGACCGGTCTGTTTTTGGTTGCTACTGTATAGTGCCAATGACTGTCACTGTATCAGCTGCTAGAGAGAAAAGTTTGTTCCTGTAGGACTTTCTGAGATAGAGTTTGAAACGGTTTCATTTAAATAACTCTGGGTACTATGTCTGCAACTTCAGATCATTGAATAAAGATAATATATTGTCTGAGAAGAAGAATAACCAAAGGCAGCAAAAACTTTCCCTTTGGCGGTTATTTTTTTCCCTTTTACTCCATGAAACATGAGAACTTTTATTATATAAAACTGTGCTTTCTTGTGAATTTTTCCTTTAGGCTTGCCAATGAGAGATGATGATTTAATTTTTTCCAGATATTCAGTTGATTTAATATAATTTCTTTCATGTGGAACAGAATGGGATAAATGGGCACAGGTCCTAGAATATCTATTCTTTTTCACTAATCCTTAAGGGTACATTTCATGGAATCACAACATATTTTTGGCATTCAATTCTTGCACTAATTACCTAGTGTTTGATTATAAGACCGTTTGTTGAAGATCATATGGTGTTTGTCTTGTGTGCTTAGCCCTGGATTTTTTCTTTGTTGTAATGGACCGAGATGCATGCTTGAATTGAAAATGCTATTTAAGACAGACATATTTGAATAACAACCCCCCTTGCCCAGGTTCTCTAGACACAGCTGTTACTATTGTGAACCCAGAAGCTTTCATGTACCTCATTCTCATTTCATTTCTCTTGGATTGTTTCCGGCATAGCTTGAAGCCTTGATTATGGTTAAAAGCTTCATTTTTCCCTAACTAAAACCAGTTTCATGAAAGTCTTCATTTCATAATATCTTTTATTCACTTTTTTGCCTCTTCTTCTACCCTGTGTCTTAAGTGTATGCAGTATGTTTCTTTTGTGTGCTACACACATATTTAATTGGAAAACAACGTACTGAAATGAACATATGTATCGCTCAATCATGTGCTATTGACACAAAGAACAACCCTACCACTGTGGGATTCTGGCAACAAGATGTGTAGATGTGGAGAGGGAATGCATGATCCAGAACAACTTTATTTTTCTTTAACTAGATTGTGTATTGAAATAAAAATGCTGTTGTGCTAAGGTCGAGCCAAAAAGCAATACTGTGGGTATGAGTTTGATACGAGAGCTATTGAGTCCTTTCTTCTCAGTTTTTCCTCCTGTTTGTCACTGAAATTCAGCCGTCAAAGTTAATCTCTTTTTGCACTGTTCTAGATATTGTTAAAGTAGAAAAGGACTTAGGCAAACATACAATTTTCTTTTTACTCCTTTCTTTTCCCTTCATTTTCTAATAGGAGCCCATAAGGTCACCCTCACTGTCTGGGAACAACTCCTTCACTGACTTCATAGACCAGGATGAGGGAACAGCTGAATTTTGTTGCTATCACTGTCATGGCTGCTTCAAAACAGTGCTGCTGTTTTTACCGTCGATTTGTTGACCAGAATCCATTTGGGACCAAAGTAACCCAATCTATCCATGTAATAAGCAATTCACTCTGAGATTCCTGGAACCCCAAAGGATGTAAAAGCAGATGTTTATCTGCCATTAAAAAAAAAAAAAAGGCTGAAAAATGTTTATCTGGAAAGGTAACCCATTCTCCAGTGAAAAAAATCCTGCTAGTTGCATTTCTGATATTCTGCAATCTGAATTTAAATTTAATCAAGATTAAGTATCTAGTTGTCTACCTGACATGAATAAAATGAACATACAAAGCCATCCCATTTACAAGAGTAGAGATGTCAAAGATTTTACGATTAACCAGTGTTGGGACTGTACTAAGAACTTCTTTAAACATTGTATTTATATTCGTCCAATATTGACTTTTCTCCCTCAGCACAGGCAGTTTTTTTTCTGGTACTCCTAAGAAAAATGAGGACTTTTTCATTGCATGATGTTAAGTGGAGACTAGCAAGAAGCAAAACTTTGCTCTTGAGCTTGTAGTACATCTGAGCCATGATTCAGCACCTGAAAGTATTTAAGGGGCCATAGCACTTCTGAAAAACCCAACAAGTTAGAGGGCCACTGAAAATTAGTAGACCATGGATCTTATATCAACCAGTGTCTGAAACATTAGCTGATAAAACTAAGCACATGGAGAAGCATATGTTTTACAGGATAAAGGTTAAGCCTGAGAACACTGCAGAGTTGATTTGCCAGCTGACATTGTCTCTTCATGTGGTTTCCAACAAATCTTTAACGAAATTCATGGTTGTGGCATATTACCATATTCCTTCTGGAGTTCATTCTAAAAGACAACTCCACATCAGCATGAAACAGTGCACAGAATACAGCAATGCATGATCCGAAGAAAGCCCATGGGTGTTATTTTCACATCGGCACAGTTTCTTTGTGTTTGGACAGGGTTCAAATGTTGGATTATGTATTAATCACAGTGCTTTAGACAGTATTACAAATATTAAACACTTACTATTAGCTGTTGTTGTCCTGCCAGTTCCTAAAAGAAGTAATGCTGCACTGGGCTGAGGCATTATAAGTCTCGGGTTTTAGGAAAGACCACAGCACTGGAACAAGAGGCATTGTGCACCAGTAGTTTCCAAGCTTCTGGGCTCTCAGGTTGCCTCCCGAAAAGCATCTGATGTATTTGTGTTTCCTTCCCCCTTCTTTTATTCTTATGCAAAGGGATGCCCAAAAAGACATCTCTCAAGCTTCCTTCTTTTCCAAATTAGTCTTATTTTCCTTCTTTCTCTTTTATCCCCCCATCCCAAATTCTTTCTTTTCCCTCCCTAGTCTTTCATCTTCTCACTTCTAGTATTTAACTTCCTTTGTCTCCTTCTTTGTCAAATTGTGGTTATATTGGCTATATGACAAATGACAAATACAGTTGTTTTGTTACTTGGACAGATACTGGCTGCAACAAAAGCCTTTTCATATGTCTGGGAGTACTATGTAAAACTGATGTTAACTACAGCTGAAGTTCCTGCACAGATTTTGGAGATCTTTAATAATTCTCCCTAAACAGGTAGTTTTTCCACAGTTACAATACTGTAAAAGTAGATATATATGTGTGTGTATATATATATATATATTCCACTTTTTTCAAGTGGAAAGTATCATCAATGTGGCAAAGTCTAATACACCTTTCTAAGTAAAGAATACCACCCACAACCACTTAGGTTGTAATCTATTAACTGATTTCCTGTTTGTTTGTATGACCAGGTTTTATCACTTCACTTTCCACACTGTTTGTATCTGCTCACAGTTCAGCAACAACTGACAATGTAACTCCATGACCTAGTGATGCAGAGTGGGAAGCATCACCTAATCCTGGTCAAGGGCTGTATGAGCTAGCTAATTTGCAGTGCTTTCAGCTTTTTTTACCTGTAGAAGGCACAGGGTTTCAGCATGTCCCACTCATCCTTAGACAAGTTTAGAAGCTTTGGTCTGAGGGCTTACTCTCTTAACAGAACAGGAATTTCAGAGAATCATAGAATCTTTTTGGCTGGAAGAGACCTTTAAGATTAAGTCCAACCATTAACGTACCACTGCCAAATTACCGCTAAGCCATGTCCCTCAGCACTACATCTACACGTCTTTTAAATACCTCCAGGGATGGTGACTCAGCCACTTCCCTGGGCAGCCTGTTCCAGTGCTTGACAACACTTTTGGTGAAGAAATTTCTCTTAATATGCAATCCGAACTTCTGCTGGTGCAACTTGAGGCCATTTCCTCTTGTTCTATTGCCTGTTACTTGGGAGAAGAGACTGACCCCCACCTCGCTACCACCTCCTTTCAGGTAGTTGTAGAGAGCAATAAGGTCTTCCCTCAGCCTCCTTTTCTCTAGGCTGAACAACCCCAGTTCCCTCACCGCTCATCATAAGACTTGTGTTCTCTCGGTTTCCGTTCCCAGCAATCAAGACTGCAGTAGACTGCAGTCACCAGCTCAGGCGATCCTCTGTTCTTCAGGCATTTTGTTGAACTTGAAAACAATCTTAAAATTAAAATATGTGTCTCTACACACACACACAGAGCAGGGACAACTTAGAAATTTTAAGTGATTTCACTTCAGTGGGATGCAAATATTCAATAAGAAATATGTCTTCTAGAAGGTCAATGTGAACAGTTTTATCTAAAACATTTCAAATTGTCTGCTAATGGTAAGATATGCTTGTTCAGTTTATTTTCTTTTAAATAAGGCACATGAATTCATCAGAACTGTTCTGGAAATGGTTTCTGAAATGATGAAAAAGTTAATGAAAACTGTAGGAGTATTTGACATATTCTCCCTGAAAACAGTAACAGCTTTCAAAGGAGATGCACTTTTTTCTTTTTTTTTTTTTTAAACAAAGGATATGTTTACATGAGCTTTCAGCAACACTTATAATTGCTGGGCTGTGCCTGAACTGCTGTGCTTAAACAGTTTTTGGAGACTTGGAGGAGCTGACCAATGACGGTTTAGACCTGATCACAATGGTCAGTATAGAAAGAAAAATAATGTCACAAACCCATTCATGTGACCAACCCACTGTTTACCTCTGAGAAGGTAAACAAGAAGTGACAAATCATTACGCATTTGAAAATGCAGAAAACTGCAAATGTTGAGTCAGTCAGTGCACTCAAAAGAATCAGTTTTTTGGGGAAAAAAAGTTTCCATTTCTGCATTCACAGCTTTCCACTGGTTTGTCTCTCTGAATTTCCTCTGGTTTTATGTCTTAGCAGCAAACTGCCCAAGCTTCATGCATAGGTTTCCAAAGATCTCTCTCCCATCCGCACCAATGATTTGAGCTAACATGACCCAAGAGGCAGCTGTGGTAGATCATCATTACATGGGCCCAGTGACAAGTGGCACTAAACCAGGTGAGGCTGAGGTAATGACGATGTTAAAATTCTGTTCCCCAAGTCACCAATTATAAAGAATTTCAGCTTTGGTTAAAAAACAGTGGAATTTTTAATCCTGTTCCACATGGATAAAGTATGATTTTATAAACCCTGTGAATGCTTAAAATCCAAAAGTTAATTAAGAAGAATTCCCTATTTTTAGGTTGACTTTTTTTTTTCCCACATTTTGTTTAGACATCCCAATCTAAGAGGCTTGTCTCATGTCTTCAGTCACCAGGGGCTGCCATGAAAATTTCCCCAGCCAAACCAGGATCCTTCCTTCCCTTGCCCCTCATTCAGCCTCCGGACTCCCTTGTGGGAAGGGAAGTACAAGAACTGTGTTGTCTTTTCTCCAGGTAGTTCGTGGACATTTAGATAGTTCAATCTGTGTGGATGGCTGCTTGAAGAAAACATGAAAAGAAGCGAGGCTACTACTGGAGAAGAGAAGCCTCTGGGGACACCCTACTGTGGCCTTCCAGTACTTAAAGGGGGCCTACAGGAAAGATGGGGAGGGACTCTTTATCAGGCAGTGTAGTGATAAGATGCGCAGTAACGGTTTTAAACTGAAAGAGAGCAGATTTAAATTAGATATTAAGAAGAAATTCTTTACTCTGAGGGTGGTGAGACACTGGAACAAGTTGCCCAGAGAAGTTGTGGATGCTCCATCCCTCGAAGTGTTCAAAGCCAGGCTGGATGGGGCTTTGAGCAACCTGGTCTAGTGGTAGGTGTCCCTGTCAAGGGCAGGGGCTTGTGAAACTAGATGATCTTTAAGGTCCCTTCCAACTCTAACCATTCTACTATTCTGTGATTCTAAGTATATTTGACCTCCAGAGTGCATGCAGCTCCCACCTGAAGGGGATTGTTTGCTGACACTGATATAAGATGAGGCTGTGGACTTGTCTCCTAATTTCTTCTTGACACATTTAAGGTTAAGGTCTGTTGTAACAGAAATTATATTTCAGGGAGCAGTTCTGTTCAGTAGACTGCTGACAGAAAGCATGGCTGATATGACAAGGATTTAGGGTTTTTTTTCTAAATTTGGTGGAATAGTTATAGGGACCTAATGTGCCAAGCAGAATGCATCAGGTGGGCTTTTGGACTTCAGTTAAGTATTAGGATCCTCCAAGTTTTTCTACATCATTGTTGGTCCTTGGCCAGACAGAGGTAATTGTTGCCTCTCTATGTTTCTCACTTATACAAATATCTGCACGTAGTTGTAAGTCTGACAGTTTGCCCCAATTACATCTTCATCTCCATCTGCCTTGCACTGCATAATTTTCTGTTTCACATGTTTGTGATAAAATAGGCTTCATTTAGTTGTTGAACCCCTTTCTTGCCTTGATTCCTACCACTCAATTCAACCTCTTCCTAACCCTGAGCTGCTGGCCACCTGCTTCAACTCCTAAGACATAAGGTCTACAGGCTGTAATTCCTCCATCAACCCAGATGGCCCGTGTTAGAACAGGACTTATCCTACTCCATCCTTCACACTACTAACATTGGGAAAAATCCCAGTATTGAGGTAGTATTAAACCACCAGGAATAAGCCCCAGGAGAACATCAGGAGGTGGGCAGTAGACGTCTAAATACAAGAAAAGCAGGCACCACAGAAAGCCTTGAATCTCTGGGAATGCTGTATTTCCTGTACAGGCATCTTGCGCAAACATTGCCAACAATTGTAGTTGAAAGAGCACAGAAAAGGAGGCCTGTACGCAGAGCTTACAAAAATAGGAAAATACACAAGTCTTATTAATGCTTTGAGGAGAATAAGAAGCATGCATAATATTACAGATGAAATCATTCTTAATGTTCTTTAATAAATGGAAAGTCTGTTATGTGATACCAGACAGAATGCAAATGTAAAAAAATGAACAACAGGGGAAAAAAGTAAAGCATGAAAATCTTGGCTTGAGAACAGAAAATTGTCTTTTCTGTTTGTTTGTTTGATGGTCAGACCAATATAAAATTGTTTATGTTTATTTGACTAAGAATTGAACATTTTCGTTTTATTTTCTTATTGAAACAGAAAATAAACTTCACACCATGTTTATGTGTTGTATTTTAAATTGAATGTTAAAGAACTTACATCGAACCAAAACAAACACATAAATTACTAGCTTTTTAAAAGACCCGAACCACCATGACATTCAGAGAAAATCTTCACAAACAGCTTTCATTTCCCCATTTGGCCAGTAATTCAGAGGCAGGGAATTTGGGGTCCCTGTGCCTGGTAGCTTTCTCAGAGAAGATATTTTAGGTGTAACTTCAGCAGAGTAGCTCCTGCCTATTCTGCTGCTAAGCAGTGTTGGGAAGGGTTGCTATCAATCTTTTTTGTTTGAAGTAATTCCAATCTTTAAAAGAAACAAATCTTAGGATTCACAAAACAGTGTGAACCTCTAGTCTGGTGCTCAAAACAGCCTCCTCAGAGGAAAAAAATCTACACGCCAATTCACTGTGTTTCTGATTCAGATAAGGACTTGAGCCTAGATCCTATAATGCAATGAAGGCTATCCTCGCTGCCAGAGTAGAGAATCGGTGGATTATTTCAAGTCCTGAAACAAAGCAGAGCATCACAAGGAGATTACCCTCCTTGAAATAGGCTTCCTAGTAGTAGGAGTACAATTTCAGACAAATTCTAGGGTTTCATTGCCTGGAGAAGAGCATATCATGGTACATGGATGTCTTAGAAACAGGATTATTAAATAAGAAGCATGATCACTGTTTTAATTTTTTTTTCTTTCCTGTGGCTGAAACTACTTGCATTTTTTTTCTGAATTTACTAGTAATTCAGAAAAACTGTGATAGAGATTTTAATGAATAAATGATTTATTGAAAAAGCTTAGCTTCCCTGAGAGCTGCTGATTCCACATGTAACTTTCATTGCCCCAGCCCCTAATTAGGAACAGCTTTTGTTTGCGGAAGATGTGATTCCAGTTTCTTCACTAATTTTCTTACAAAAAAGACTGGGGGCAGGGAGGGGGAGCCTCGGAAAAGATATTTCCAGATATACCCTATCTACAGGACAGCATCAGCCTGGGTCCCTGCACGCGCGTGGGAGGAGGTGTGAACACTGTGAGCCGTGGGGCATGCTGTTCTGCTGTGGTACGTGTGCGGCAGTCGGGCCGGCGCTTCCCCTGGAGAAAACCAGATGCAGCTGAACCGCCAGGAAACAGATGAGATCAGAACAACCATTAGCACAGCATGCATAAATATGCTTAAGCTAGAAACCACTGAAGAAACAAAACTAAACCAAGCTCATAGGTTGGCCAAATGCATATGCTACAGAAACCAAGACAAAAACAGTAAGAATAACCAGGCTGTTGACAACAGTGTAGGGTGAGTAAGAAACAATTGTATTGGGAAGGGTTTCAAATTCACTACAGTACAGATTTGTTTGAACTAGCACTGACAGAGCAAGCACAGTACTAAGAAGCAATATTACCTCCACTAATGGGGAAGAAGGTAAATTAGGTGAGGCAGAACATGATGCAAATGATGGATATTGCTTCATACGCTTGGCCTGAAGTGGCTAGTAACAGTCCTGAGTATCATTACACACACAGTGTAGTGCCTTGTAGAGCTACCCTTTATGTTTAAATAGGTAAACATTTCTGGAGAAAAAAATGCAATTATGGAGGAGACTTTTAGTCAAGAGGAGTACGGTTACTTGCTGACTTCAACAATGCAAAGATTCTCTGCCACACATGGCAGAAGTGGGATATCAGCTGTTCAACAACCAACACAGCAGTTTAGGTGTTACAGTAATCTGATTCCAGACAGATAATGAAACTAGCTGCAATATAACATCAGCGAATAGTTTTTCTAGGCTGTAAAAATGACAGCAAGCATTTGTGGCAAACATTGGAAACCATGTGGATGCAGCAAGAGTGAATGAAAATCCCTGCATCGACACCAGATATGTGTTGGAGTTATTAACTAAAAACATGCAAACTGGCTTTCTAGTTGTCTTCCAAATTTTTACCTCTTAGTGTTTGTGTTTCTTCCTTCAAGTGTCATACAAGCTGCTATGGTCATTGGCAACTCTGCAGATGATTGTTGTGGTGGTGGTTTCCTTTAAAAACATCGCAGAAGAAAGTGGTAGCAAACTGTTTGACATATCGAGAAAGAAACAGAAAATGCCAGAGAAGAGTATGGAGCAGGGAGATTCATGCATATGGCTGAATTTTTAACTATGCTGGCAGCATCTATAAAGGATTTTTCTTCCTGCAGAGCCAGCTGTGTTATAAAACCCCACAGTCTTTTGATAGATCCAGCATCCAGCCTCCAATCAAGCTGGCAGATGTGCCAGAAACCTCTGGGTACTTCCCAGTTCTTCAGCCTCTCACTTTGCTTTAATGCTTTTCTTTACAGAGCAACTGTCTGTACCCTGGGCTGAGGTGATAGCACATCTGTGTTAATGACTGTGATTTCAAAATTAACTCCTACATAATACGCATTTCTGGCAAAGCACTAGGTGTTTGTGGTTTGGTTAGTGATTTACCACAACTGAAGTGTGCTTAAGGTGACCTGCTTCATTCTCAACTTCTCATACTTGTAAACCTCTGTGTTTCTGTACATGCTATTCCATTCAAAACTGTTTGTGATGTGCTGACAATTAAGTAAAACAAATGTCTTTATGAAGGCAGCTGTGTGTTCAGACAGGAGAGTTAAGAAGTCCGTTCCTCCCTCCTTGCAGTGGAAGAGACTGCAATTTTTTCTGAACCAGGAAATATCAGTGGGGAGTTTTAGACTAATCTTGGATTAGGAAGAATTAACACCAGACTTTCAAGCACAGTGATGATTTTTACATAGTTTTAGGGATGCTATTCATAGGGAAAAGGACATTGTGTTTTACATTTTACTTTATAGTCTTCTGGCATAACGAATGGATTGAATGAGGTGTGGCTGAAGGCCCGCATTGTTTAGTTCCACACAATAATGCAATTTAGGCCTGCTATTGTAATCTGAGGGGAAATTTCACCAACTTTCCCAGAATGTGTAAGAACACTAAGACTGTTGCAAATAGAGACATGCATGCAGTAAAGCAGCTCAAACCCCAACTAGGGTTGATTTATCTTGTGAAGGTTACTACAGGAACATAACTATTTTTCATTCTACTTCGTACTGCTGGTTCTGGGAGAGGGAATCAAGATAGGACAAACTAGCCTAAATGAGGATACTGAGGATTTGCTTTTTATTAAACAGTTCCCAGATGTGGAGTCAGTGGGTGGCATCAAAGGTGTGGAACACAGAGCACTTGGCAGCTGCAGCTCTTCAGCCCAATCAAAGTTTGTTCAAGGATGTATCATGAATTTTTGCCTTCACTCAGATTAACTGGCATTTGACAAGGACAAGTCTTGAGCTTCAGTCTGCACGGGTCCAAAGATTTTTCCATAAGATAGTACTGACCTTTGAAGAACTAATTTATAATGCTTTCCACCCTAGCGTGGATTGGAAAAATCCATTAATATCAAGCCAGCTAGTGGAAAATAACTACTAAAAGTGATTTCATCAGATTATGTGCCCCTGATTTCATCACATAAGGCCCCTATCAAGAACATTGAGTACTTTGATGCTCCGGTGTCCCTATATGATTTTACATACCATCCCTTCTCATATATAAACTTGAAATCTCTTTGGGGAAAGGTTAGTCTTTTCTGGTTTAATATCTATATAGTGCCTAAGAGTGTGATAATTTTTGGCTGGAACTTCAAGATAGTTTGCTGTACAATCAGTTAGAACTGTAAATAATGTTAATAATATACATATATATCTGTGGATATTCACTTTGGTGTATGTATATTTGTTCTGTGTTAAAACTAGAAATTAATTTCCAAATAAAAGCAGATAATTATTGTTATAATTTAATTAGTAGTATTGTCACATATTTTTCTTCCAAAAAATAAATTACTATGCTATTATTGAATAAAGAACGTAGGTAAACATGCATACATATTGTAGAGACTTTTAAAATCTGTATTTTTTCATACAGGTTGAACATAGAGGTACAGAAAATATTTTGCTAGAAGGGCAGGAGTTTCTCAGCAATCACATAAAAAGAACTGCAAAAATAAACATTTTTGGGATAGGATTTCTGAGTGGGTTATTTCTATGCTGAGTTTCTATACTGGGTTGTTTCCACAAGCACACTGGAGCTGAATAAAGCCTGATTTTCATATAAAAAGAGATTGAATGTTAGAAATTGCAGATCTCAACCCTTTTAAAAATCTACCTTGAAGAAAATGCTTCATCTTCAAAGAAAAAACTATACCATATGCATAGCCTTTAAATGCTTGTTACTGAGACCAGTCTTAAAATGTTAGAAATAGATGCAAGCTATTGATAAGCAACTAATTGCTTCTATCTACAAATACAAGAAGAATAAAATAATATGGCTGATAGTTAGTCTGTTAAGCTAGCCATCAGAAATAAAAATTTCATACTCTCCCAGTGAATAGTTGACTCTAATATTCAAGTTGTGTATTGAAATCCCAATATTATCTTATAAAAATAGAAAAAAAAACCCAACCAGATGTCATAAAAAGATGCCCGCTAATATAACCCTTGTTAGTGAATTGTGAATGTGCTGTATTCTAAATACCTGGACTTCTCTAAAATCCAGTGTTATTATATACGTGAATATGAGTCAGCAGACAGCTAAATACTGCTCTGAGTTGATCGTACTTGCTTAAACTGATACAATTCCTCTGCAAATGTTTGGCTAGTTCAGTAAATAATTTGGAGAGGATGTATCTCTTAATTTCTTAATTCTCTCTTTATCACCATTATATTAACTAGCCATTCCAACTTTTGTGAAGCGTGTAGTCTGTGAAATATGTAATCATTACTGTTCTTGGTTTTATCTCTGTGGAAACTAAAATAAACCAAATATTCAATGACTATTCCAAAGCTACAGAAAGCAATGGTGTCAAAACTAGAAATGGAAGACTGACAAATGAAACAGCAGAAAATCGGCACTTTGATAGAACAAGATTTCATCTCATGTTCCTTTGTCCCTGGATTTGAGTTGGATCAGTGTATTCCAACTCTGAAATCATACACTGAATGAATCCATACAACAATATATATTAAGTATATTGCTTTGGACTCTGAGCTTCATATACATCATTAATGCCTTACATCACAGGGTGACAACAATTTATGAGCTATTTATATGTTAAGTGGTTGTTCACCATTAGTCACTCTCTTAAAAAAGACAGTGGCAGCTCTGATAACTAGTGGTCATGCAATTCATGATTTCCCTAGCATATATGTTCAGCCAAGTGCACCCAAATTCTATGTGTTAGTTACTATGTAACACAATAAGGAAATATAATTTGTCTGTAGCAATGATGTTAACAGGATAGACATTGTAACATTTGACAATAAAGAGAGAGTAGACAAGAATTTGCTTCAGAATATTTGGTATCTGACACACGATTTTCAATATATTTGCAGCAGGAATCCTTAGGTAAAGTGTTAAGCACATGTTTCATGTCCATCCAAACTTTCTTCTGAAAGAAGAATGATCTTTTCAGCTGTAGAAAAGATGCAAGCAAAGAAAAAAAATAAAGTCACAATAAAGATGTTACTTCTTGATTTATGAGTTAGAACAAGTTTCATTCCAGCAAAACTTGTATCTTAGCACTCTCACAGAACAAGAGTGACACTGTGATATCTTTATATGACAACAGCTTGAAGTAGTCGGAAACATATCATGATGTCCAATGGAATTGGAGGTTGAATTTCATTTCCATCCAGGCGAAGGTATCGGAGGCGAGGGATGTTGCCATAAAAACCATAATCTTCTGCTATGGCAATTGAGACTGGGCATATTTCAGTACCATTAACACCTGAAAATATAGATCAACATGTTAGGTAATTTCCATCGGAAAGGTTCATGAAGATAAAATTCATTTAGAAATCAAATAAAACAGACTTCCACTGATATTTGTATGGGAGACACTGAGTCCAATCAGAGTTGGAAAATGCCAAATTAGCAATTAACTGCTTTATTGATCAAGCAAAAAATCAACTTAACATAATGTAATCTAGATCAGTGAATCACATGTTTAATATACTGCAATTATGAATAAAGGCCACTAGATGCATAATTTTACCTTGGACAGAGGAAACTAATTTAGAGAACTACTAGGTTACTATTCATTGAGAAATAACTCTCTCCTCTCAGAGAGAGCAGAACAAGGTTAGTGTTGAGGGGTTTCAAACACCTTACTGCAATGAAAGTACATTAATTTTAGCTGTTAATATTCCCCGATGAAGATCTTGCATTCAAAATGATAACAGTATTGAATCAGAGGAGCTTTTCGTGTAGTGTCTGTAATTTTTAACATCTGTACTTTTCTGTTCTTTCACATTCTTCAGTACAGTTGGTTTTAATTGCAAGAACATAACTTGTGCAATGGAATATTTTTCTTCCTAATGTGAAAGCAAACAAGTCCTTAAAATTCTTTATAAATAACACATAGATTGTTTTGTTTCAGGTAAAATTTGAAACTATGGCTTAAATCATTACCTGTTTTCATATGAATTAAATAGATTGGGTTTTTTACATTGTCTCCCCAAAGTTACCTCTACACTGTCACTTGGCTAAAATGCTTTTCACATCTTGTCTTCAGTTGCTGAACAGTGAGGTTGCTGCTGCCCTATTTCAGCCTCAATATGGCCTTATTCTATAAAACACTGAAGCAATGTTTGTTTATCAAAGATGTCGAATTCCTTTCACTAAATGATGGTATTTAGTGATTGGTCTGACTGCTTGAGGATCTTGTTGGCCTCAGACTACCTGCAAAAAGTGGTTTGATGGAGAATGCGTGTGTAACAGATTTTTTTTTAAGCACATATTTTTAACAGCTCAGAAATAGGAAGAGAAAAGATTTCTACCAAAATTTTTCCCCCATTATACTTAGCAATGCTAATATGCACACATCTTTTGATTACAATTCCCAAAATCAGTTAAATGCTATGATGAAAAAAACCCAACTGATTCTGCCCCCCAAAAAAATACCCTGCCCTATTTTGAAAAACTGCCCCAATGTTTGCAACATCTTGGAAATGGACTTTATCCTTGTCATGAAAACTAGATAAATACATCCAGTTGGCCAAGGCCTAAAACTTTTATCATATCCATGATATCAAAATGTCTTTGCCTATGTTATGAAATTTGATTAATGTTTGTAAAGTATTTGATATTCTTGGAAGAAACAAGCTACAACTTTTTTTTTCATGTGTAAACCTATGAAGCAGGAAGCTTGAGAGTGAAGTTTCATTATGAAAGTAGTTATTAAAAGTTTAACAAATGAATCAACACCACATAGCAGAAAATATCTGCCTTTTCAGGTCAGCACTACTGTCCATAGGACACAATAAGTCTTCAAGGGTGTTCTAAATCTCTGTGTTCTCTGACCTAGAAACCATCCCACTGCACTAGTTTTCACTGGGTTAATTACTCCAACATTAAAGTGAGGCAGCAGTTATCTAATCACAGGCCACCTATGAAGAAATTATTTCCTCATTATGTGTGTTATGAAGTGGTTTGGGTTTTTATTGTTCTCTTCCCATGAACGGTAAATCCTACCCAAGCTATCAGAGGAGTAAAAGCCTCTCTCTTTTCTCTTTTCTTGCAATCCTGTTTATGGTATATTGCTGGATTTTGCTTAAGCAGGAGAGACAGGGCAATCCATGTACATGGGTACAATTCACCCTACCCAAACTGATCCATGTAGAGGGTGTCAGTCTAAGTAAACCATTTAGACTCAATGTATAAACTCTGCAGAGAGATGAACACTTTCAAAAGGTGATTCACGGCTCCTTAAGATGGGATGATTTTCCATCTGCAATTGCATATCTGTTTCCATTAATTGATTAGGTGGTCTGTATGACTAACCCAAACTAGATACAAAAATCTAGTTAATTCAAAGAAAATTAATTCCACCTGTTGTCAACAGTATTGTTAAGTGGTGTAATATTTAAAAATGAGACTCTGGAGCTGCTGTAAGGGAAAACTGACAAAGAGGTTTTCATTAATGGTTAATACTGTATGTCTGCTGAAGAACCACAGAAGATCCTGTTTCTTTTCCAGTAAAACTCATAATTTAGAGCATTCAGAAAGTAAGTTGATCTAGAAGATAGATGTGTTCTGACATATATGAGTGTGAGGGTATTTCTGTTCTATTCTTGTAACCTCTAGCTGCACTCACTGTAGTCCAACTTGAGTAGTTAGACTCCCTTCCTCCTTCTCACATAATATTTAACTGCAGCAGCCATGGATCAGCCTGGAAATCTGTACATTTCTGGGCTGTTCTAGCAAAGAAGTCAGTACCAGCTGCAGCGCAGGGGCCTGACAATAAGTCAGGATCTGTAACTTCAACCATTTCTTTCCAAATATCCTGTAATGAGTTCTGATAGTCTTGCATTGCTACTTGGCCCAAGGACTTCTCCCTTTCCCTAGACATGGAATATTATCTGAAAGGAGCTATCCCAATCTCCTGGTGCTCTTCTAGGGCACCTTACTGTTCACTCCCCTTTATCGCTCCTTTGATAGCACTGTAATACCACCTTCTTGCCCTTGCTCACTCACTGCATCATCATTTCATGCCTTCCCCTCTTTTTGCTTCCTCTAACACTCCCTTTTGCATCATTTGACATCTCCTCAGAGCCTCGTATGTGTATCTCATAAATGAATGTGTAAACATGTGTGTTTTAAAATGCCCTGGAACAAGTGTGGTGCATATCTGTTGTAGCCATAATTAGTTTTGGTTTTATGTTGATTTTGCTTCCAACTTTCAAGTACTTTTTTTCCTCTGTGCATTGAGAACCTTGGGGAAGGGACCATAGGTGTAATCCTGGTTCCACTGAGACCAATGATCAGGCTAACATTGACTTCACTGGGCTTCAGGATATTGCCTTCTATCTTCATGAACAGTCTCTGGAAAAATAAAGCCTTGGACTTATATGAAGAACTGATGTTACACAATAACATACAATAAAAAGTAGGCAAATAGTATTTGCAAATTTCTAAATTTTGGTGTCTGAGCTCTTGCAATGCCAGCGGTGTAGCTATGAACCACCAAGAGAAAATAAAGCAACAATTGGCAGGTGTGCAGGGGTATCTGAGAATTAATATTATAAAAAGGGCTTGTACTACACATGTAAAAGTAAACTTTCAGGAGGACTCTTCTTTGGAGAAACCAGATCTAGGCTTTTACAGTTATTTTTCTTTCAAATCTTTTACATTGGTTATCTTAAAGTAATGACTCATCATCAACTTTCTGCATTTAAGAAAGCAAAAACAATCTGCAGAATTAATGTCGCATCTTACTAGTGCTGCCTTATGGAATTACATTCTTTGTTTGTGATCCTAAAGGCCCTTAGAGATATCATCCATCAGAGCAGTGTTTCATGAAGATTTTGTCATCATCCTTTACCTCTTCAACAATTATGCTATGTGGTAGAATGTGCCTTAATTAATACCTGCATTTAATTTAAGGTGTCAGGTTTACTTTTTAAATATTTTTTCCTACTTTATATGTAGTTACTAAGAATAAAAGCTTTTTTTTTTTTTTAATTAAGAGCAGTGTTGTGCTTAAGTAAGCAATGAATTTTGAAAAGTGGTAAAGACATTAAGGAATATAAGGCTTGTGGAAAACTATTGTGATTTAGGCTCATGGATACCTATGTGTCATTGGAAAACAGGACCTGAGTTTGCACATGCTACACAGGTTGATTTGCATGGTTTTAACCTTTTAAAAACTTATTTAGGAAAGGAAGATAATTTGGCAGCTTTTTAAATACTACCTTGACACAAAACACCTCTTAAACTGGACAGGTTACATTCCATTGATTTCAATTTAGTGTCCACTTAAAGTGACAGGAGATAAAGTCTGCACCTGAGGCCCTGCAGTGAATTAATTAAAATAAATCCCTTTGCAACCAGGAGGCAATGAAATATGTTTAGTAACAACATATGTCATAAGCCCTAACTCTAATTAACTGTTAGACTTCTCGCTAGGCACTTAAATATGTGCCAGTTGTACAAAACTGATTTTTCTTTACAAGGTTTCGTACTTTTTTTTTTTTTTCCAAAATGCAATGAATTAAGCTAAATTTTTAATAGGTATCTTCCTTTGACATGTCCTTGTTTCATACAAAATCCAAGCCATTATTTTTAGTATATTTGTGAACTATAGTCACACAAAACGGGAGTAAGGGACTATTTATTCAATTAAATCACCCTGACAGGAAGACAAATGTGGAGACTTGTTTACCTTCTGCGCAGTGATAAATAAAAAGTCATCATTTTGATTTTGGCTTTTGCCATGAAACAAAGGATTTAAGATCTGTAGGATTTACTAGGCAGATGCCCAGTGTCCCCAACCACCACATCCCTGCTTTACCTGTATGAATCTAGAAGCAGTGCTAGAAGCACAAATAGGA
The DNA here is from genome assembly GCA_017639485.1 of Pluvialis apricaria. Taxonomy (NCBI): domain Eukaryota; kingdom Metazoa; phylum Chordata; class Aves; order Charadriiformes; family Charadriidae; genus Pluvialis; species Pluvialis apricaria. The sequence goes on along the minus strand of CM030007.1, from coordinate 172,625,973 downwards.
GGTGAGAACAGGCTTCTGTTGCTGTGGGTACAAAACCTTGTCTCATTTATACAAAACAGAAAACGTTAAAAGACACTTGGGGAGATAAATCTTAGTAGGGCAAGCTTCTGTAAAGTCAGTGAAAAGATTTTTCATAAAGACTAAACCCAAGTGTCAGCATTTTGAGCACAGTAAACAAAAGATGGGGAGGATACTCAAGCCTGAAATATTTAATATCCACATTATGGTTCATCATATTTGAAATAGATTATGTCGAATACAGCCAACATTTTATTTTGTTTTAAGGGTACCTCAACTTAAGCTCCTACTGCATAATTTAGGTGAGCAGAGAGAGAGTCAGAAGAACTGAGCATACAGCAGTTCTGTTTCCTTAGTGAAGTCTCTAAGGTGCTCAGGAAATTTGAACATCTAACAGTCATACAGATGTGGATTGAATATACTAACTTGTTGCACCCATTTTTTTATTATTGTTTCTTGCTTATTTACTTCTGGCCTTTCTGTGGGAAACTTAATTTGTTCCCATGAAATGGTTCCTGGTGTGTATATAGTAAAATGTGAATGCACAAATTCTCCTTAATGCGCCCATATTTGTGATCTGCTTGCAAAGTGTTCTTTCTGTTTGCATATGAACATTTTCCACATGTGGTATTACTTCCATGCACATAATTGGTTGTCGTATTTTAGACCTGACCTGAAAACTAGCCTGTGGGAGGTCCTCTCGGTCATGTCCCTATAATATACAGCACATTTTTAATCTCCATATTTCAAAGAGCATTTTTTGTAGTTAAGTAAACATTTTAAAATAATTATGTCTTGGTAGGATCCAACACTGACAATACACACTTACTTTTTATTCTGTTGTGATCAAGGTGAAGGTGCTCGAGATGAGCATTGATCGGTGGAATTTTAGTGAGCTGGTTGTGAGACAGCTGTAGATCTAGAATAGATGAAACATTAAACCCGTTTGGGGGAATACCGTCATCAGATAATTTATTGTAGTTCAGTCTAAGGAAAGTCACATTGGGTATTGCACTGAAGTAGTTTTCTGGTATCACCTCGATGGAGTTGTTGTCCAAAAACAGCTGCAGTGTGTTAGCTGGAATGCTTAAAGGCATTTTCTTGAGTGAATTTTTTGCTATGTTGAGTTGCATAAGATTGTTGAGTCCTTGGAAGGTGTCACTTTGAAGAGCGCTGTCCAACAAACTGTTCTGGTGCAGATCTAACATAGTAAGGTTTTCCAAGTTGCTGAAGACTCCTTCTGGGATTCTGGAGATTTTGTTTCTAGCCAGTCTTAGCTGTTCCAGGCCCACCGGTAATGGGGCAGGCACTTCTTCCAATTCATTATCTTCAAGGAATAAGTAAAGCAGCCTTTTCAGCTTGCTCAGTGCACCACTCTCAATTCCACTGTTAGTGATCTTATTCTTGTTTAGATTTATCCATCTCAGATGAGTGGCATTCGCAAAAGGCTTCTCTGAAACTGTTTCAATTAGATTGTTTTGAAGATAAAGATACCAAATTCTTGCTGGGATTGCAGGGATTTCTTTAAGTCCTTTGTTATCACAATATAATGCATTGGGGAAACTAGGAGGACAGAAGCACTCTCGTGGACACTCAGAAGTGTAGCGAGACCAATGGTCAGGACCCAGCTCATCATAAACTTGTCTCACAGTTCGAGCCCACACAAAATTGACCAAGAACAAGAGCAAAAAGCTTGTATAAATGTTTAGAGTCATTGTCTGCCTTGGAAGGGGAGAAAAACAGTTAGCTGTCTCTCAACAGAACTCTCTAAAAGCAAACTAGATTAACAAAGCAGTATTACATAGAAAATAGTACTTCTTTTATAAACAGCCAAATTCTGTCCTCTGTAGTATTATCTATGGCATGTTAAGGAAAAACAGAATAGTAATATAAGAGTTATAAACAATTCAGTGCCCTATGTTGAAGAACATTTTCCTGATTCAGCTAGACTCCACATTCACCAGTTTTAAGACAAGTTTAACTGATGTTTATGCAAGTGTCATTTCAAAGAACCTGAAACCATGGATCATTTTCCTGACAGTGCTTCTTATAAATGTATTTAATTTTTCCTGTACAGAGCTATAAACTACTTTATATAATGTACCATCTTCAGTAAAGCTATCCATACCATGATGATATAAATACTATTGTACTCAGCATTCCTCCTTTTAAAATTAATCATACCCTCTTTTCTGTTTTTCCTCTCTATTAAATTATAATGGCATCTGGATCAGATTTTCCAGGGTCTTTTCTCATCACAGAAAAGTGAAAGATCAAAGAGTGTTTTAACAGCTGTTTGTTGGGCATGGTCTTAAAAAGCTTGAAGGGAATATGTTTGAGTAATCCATTCTCCTCCCTCATTCACTGTCTCATATCCAAAGTTATGAATTTCCTTCTCTAAAGCAAACAGCCAAAACAAATGCCTGAGCTAAATGACACAAAAAGTAAGTTCTAATCAAATTATATCATATACACTCTTGCATCTTGCATGTATTTTACCTACTTAATTATTTGCTTTGTTTAGTCTTTTCCACCATTAAATGATGAACAAAATAATCGATGATAATTTACTCCAAAACAAAACATTTGTGTAGCACAAAAACGGTGCTTCACAAACTCTGTTATCTTGCTTGCTTTCTCATGAAGATTAGCAAGCATTTTGCAATGCAGAGGCAAGAGACTGATAGCTGAAATTTCCGGTCAAAATTAGGAGGTTAGGTTTGGCAAAAAATAGTATTTAAATAAAAAGTAAATTCTCTCATAATGTTGGTGCACCAGTAAGGTTAAGAGCTCAGTTAAGTTGCTACATATCATATGTAGTCATTTAATAGTTTTCAACATTGTTATTAGCAGCAACAAGTGCAGTATCCTACAGATCTTCCAGCCTCAGAAACTGCTACCTGGAAGCATTCCAAAAAAGAACACATAAAATATTTCTAAAGAATAACATCTCTAATTTACACAGTGAAATGGCACCTTCTCACTGTGTAAATATTCATAACCTTAATAACATTTTAAAAAAGAAATATAAAGTAATTTACCTTGTTAGTCAAGTTCCTGGAGCTATCTGAAGCCAGTTAGAAATCACTGTAAATTCACAGCCTTTGGCTGCTAACCACTCTGTTTGCTTCCTGTTCTCCTAAGAATTAATAGCATATAAAACTTGAAGTACATGCTAGTATTCCCAGATGTATTACTATACGCACCTTATTAGCTATTGTTTCTAATTTGACATTGCTTCAGAGTTTGGGCTTACCTCAGCTTTCTTGGATCTTCTTCTCTTTCTATTGGTCACTGTTGTTAGACTGTAATAGCTTGAGTCAGGCTACAAGCCGTGTTCTATGAATACAGCCTAATATATACGCATCAGTGGCTACAGCTTTTAACCCCTAAAATAACTAAGGCACCTCAGCACCTAGACAGGAAAAGACAGGAAATTCTAACTTTAATGTCAAGTAGCCACAGAGCGGAAGGCATTTGATTTTTATGTTTTAGCAGATAAGAGGAACTGGTCTAGATGAAACAGGTAACACAAAACGTACTTTTATTCAAAATTTTTGTCAGAAGATACTTTACATGCAAAGCTCGCTTACATCATAATTCATTCTCATAATACCTGAACTGGCCACAAAAAATTAAAAACAGTGCCATCTGTTTCTACGGAAATATTTTATTTGATTTTTATCAAATGCAGATGCTGCCATGCCATCTAAAGACATAATTCTTGATTAGGAGAAGAAGATAGCAAAAGCATTTGCTAAGAATTTTTTAATAACATATTTTCATTTCTTTAAAGATTAAACCATACCTTTTCTTTTTTGTTCAGAGAGATATTTACATATATTTCTACAAAGTTATCATGCTCTCCAGTGCCTCCTGCAGTGACGTCTGGCTTTAATTATCAAGGCACCAATTAATTATCTTGTTTTATTATTGATCTAAAGTAAACTCTTTCCAGCTAACTTGCTATCCAAGGCATAGACACATATTTCTCACATTAAGTATTTTGGAGGTTTTTGGTTTTCTTTTTTTAGTCCAAACTTAAAGTAACAACTTAATATCAGAAAAACTATCCACTTTTAAAGCCAGAACAATGGCATAACTATATTAAGGAAACAGCTAATGAAAATATGGAAAAAAGAAAACATATCCTGGTGTCTTTTCTGAGTTTATATCAGTTTAAAAACTTAATTATCTAATTAATTCTGTTTCATCTAATTTATTTTAACAATAAAACCTCTAATAACTTATTTCATAATGTTTAATACTTTGCTTCCTAAACTAGGAATGTCTCAAAAGAAGTTTAGAAGTAGAGTAGGCAAAAAGATAAGTAATCAAAAAAAGGGAAAGCAACCCTTAAGTACATGGGCAGCTTCCACTGACTTCAGCAAGGCTAATGTTAAACACGTCATAAATTTTTTTTCATAAGTATGTGGTTGTACTGCCTTGATTTTTGTTTAGGAAAAAATACATCTTCACTACCAGTAATTTTTACATGGCTTAAGTATGTACTTAAAAATAAAACAAGTGCTTAAGTGTTTCACTCTGCTAGAACTCCAGACCCTTCAACACCTCTTAGAGATTCTTGGAGCTTCCTTGTAAGCCAGGTATAAAATTGATTCCTTCATGCATACTAAGCTGAATATTTCAAAAGTTTAAATTAGATGACATTAATTTACATCTATACCTAAAACTAAAGCTTCTATCTTTAAGCAAATCTACTAATTATGAGTGCAAAAATTAGATGTAATGTATTAACCTTTTCATTATGAGTGTCACTTTAAACACCTAGGCCTTAAAACATTTCCTTTGACCTCTCGCAACAGACGTGGTACCACACATTAATGATGAGGAGGCTTACCAGCTGCAGTCCACGGAAGAGAGGTGGGGAGAGGCAGAGACACCACTGTATGAAGGTTAAAATAGTTGTGCATTCTGCTGTGAGTCATTTAAGGAGGCTTCACAAAGAAAAATGCATGTATGATCCCTGTATAGCCAGACAGCGCAATGTAAAACTGGTTTGCATTAGTGCTCAATCTTCACAGAGTGTGTAGAGAGCATATGGAGGCACTGAGGTCTGTTCACCATTAAAGAAAAACCTAAGACCTTCATGAAAGTTATACTGAAGAGTTTAAAATAGTGAGTCCTGGTGACAGATATCTGTTGTGACACACTTAAATGCAAGTTGCCAGATGTTGCACGTTTAAAAAAAAAAGAAAATTTGATTTATCTTATGTTTCACGGGGGTCTGAATTTACCCTTTAACCTGCTGATCATGTACAGATGTTCATTGTGTTATCACAGAAGTAACTGGCACAGGGACTTGCCCATTACCTTGTGACAGGCAGCGGGACTGTTTGTATGAACTATTGCTCAGCAAAGGAGAGGCACGTCAGTCTGCCCTTTGAGGATTTGGAGGCCAGGTCTTTGATCCTTTTCAAACACATATGCTGCCATCCCATTCAAAGAAGCAGTTCTTCACTTGGAGAAGAAAACAGCAAGAACATTTGCTGAGACTTTCTCAATAATGTGAATTTCCATGTCTTCTGATGAAAACAAAGAGCAGAAAAAAATGGCAAGAAACATCCTCAAAATCAGGAGGAAAGGGTGTGATGACTGTAATATGTATTCTCACGTGCACTCAAAAATTCTGGAAAGATCTCTGCAGGAACAAGTGATTGCTTGGGTGCCTAAGCAGACTTTGCAGAAAGGCCTGCTTTCCATGAAACCTTCAAGATTAAACACATATTCTCCACCATGCACTTGTTTTGTTCAGTCCTCCATCATCTGGTGTTACTATTTCTTATTTAAAGGGTGCAATATATGGTGATAAAGTTTTACAGACTAATAAAAGTCCACGGCCAAGATTTTCAAAAATGACTAATGGTTTGGGAGGCTTTTTGCTCTGAGTATCCAACCTGAGACACTTTCCAGGGCCTTATTTTCAGTAAGAGGCGGCTAAGAATTTTGTGTTAATAAGGTCATTTTTAACTTGTGAAGCTATTGATTTCACTTTGTGAAACACAAACTGCTCCTGAGATCATGAACAATCTCCCAAAAAGTAACAGTATGCAAGGTATTTGCATGACAATAAAAGGAAGTGGAAAAATTATTACAGTAAAAATACTATGAATGCCCACTCTGTGAATTTTGGAGACCTTTTAAAAGATACTGCTGGGAGTATTCTAGTTTGAGGAAGATGTCTCAAGCTAGAAGAAGTCTCAAGGGTTTTTCATCCATATGTCTCCTGACAATCCACATTGTTAATCAATGTAATAAGAGAATCTGTATTTAAAGAAATCGAAAAGTGAAGAGCACCAACAACCACAGAGGGTGGTAACATCTCCTTGAGCCCAGTAATGTACATGCTTGAGACTAGAACAGTCCAAAAGCTTGAGAAAGAATAGCAGGGCTAAAAAAGATAGACTATAAAGACCCTTTGGGAGGAGACATGGACAACTGGGAGTGCTGCAAGAGCTGTTGTTCTGGTTCAGCATCGAAGTTGCTGACAGTGAAAAAATGTGTTGCTTTCTTTCAGTAATGGCTGCCATATGTCTCAGATTTAATACGAAGCAAGGTCTGTTAAACATCAAGCATGTGTATAGTTCATCACCAGCAAACCCAGGAATATACTGCAAGCAGAGCTAATTCACCAGCCCTGTGGATTTCTCCATTTAGTGAAGGCTGCAATCCAATGTGCCTAATTTGGGCGCTACTATACTAAAATGCTAGGTGTTTTGCTCCAAAGGACAATCAGTTTATCTGAAACATGCTCTTAAGTTCCCTTCATGATGACTAGAGAAAAAGTGATGCTTCAAAACCTGAAGAAGAGAGTAAGTTCAGTTTACGTACCCTTCACCATATACTCTACCGGTAGCTCCAGACAGCCATGCACACCACTTAAAGTGGGTGTTCACATTTACTCAGGGTTCAGTCTGCCTCTTTCACTTCTGAAGACTGGCATGTAGTGGTGATTGCTCTCTCTTTTTTGCATTGCTGCTTGAGACAGAGAGTAGGAAGCTCTGAGTTTTACTCAGTCAGAAGGGAAAAGCTTTTATTTCCAAACAGTTCCCTGATCACCAGACAGTGATATATCCCAATTAATAATATCTGATACGCCTTTTAAAAAGGAGCTGCAAAAGGTCGGCAAGACCAAAGAGTCTAAAATAAAGCAGATGAGTGAGCCCTTCAGGCTAGCCCAAGAGACAGTGCAGACAGATCAAAGGGGCCAGCACAGATGTTCCAGACCCTGCTCCTAGGGACACATTTTACCCAACATAATTCCTGGTGAAAAAAAAAAAAACAAATCAAAAAACTGAGAAGCAGGAAATCTGCACCTCTCCTAGAAGCCTAGAATTGCCTGCTTAGACCTCTAAGTGGGCGAAATTGCGTATTTCTTTTAAATAGGTGTTTCTGTGTATATGCAGGCAGCTAAAGTATAAGGAGTTTACCTGGGGAGCTTTCAGATTAGATTAAGAGACATTGTTTAAAGGAATCCTGGAAAATAGTTGGGCTGGCTTAATTTGTGAAATGTAAATGTCACCTGACCCCTTGTTTATGCAGGATTTAGGAAGATGGGATCCTATTATAAAAGTCCAGAAACAAAATTCTAGCAGTTTACTTTCTGCACATCTTCACTCCCTTGTAAAAACCACAGTGTGAACTGAGTAGCTCAGCTTAAAATATCCTTGCAGAGCAACACATTTCAGAACAGAACAACTATGGAAAAGGGCTCAGCTTTTATGGGAAATATAGTGCTCTCCTGAATATGCTTCATTAAGGAATTTTTTGGCTGTCTGTTCCCTTTCTCTCTCTATTTTGGACTCTTAACCATGGGGACACCATAAAGGTTCCATGACACAAAGCCAAGATCCGGTATTTATCTTGGCTAGCTAGGTTTAGTTTACCTACTATGTAAACGTGGCTGTCAATCTCTTACCTGAATTTGTTTTCATGCTTTCAACAATTTCAACACTGAAACAAATCTTTCCTACCCTGGGACCTGATTTTTAAAATGCTAGATGTACAACCATATATGCTAAACGTACCTTAAATTAAATATCTAACATGCACTTATCTATTACACACATACATTGAGTTCTTGGGCCTGCATGTGGCTATTTAGATAATTAATATTTTCCAGCCAACTAATGGTAAATTAAAACATGAATTAATCATTCGATGCCCATTCTGTAGATCTGCAGTTTTGAAAAGTAAACCATCATGGATTACATATTCTAAGATAGCATAAAGGTAGTGAAAACAGGCTGTGAAGTTTTAGTCGTACTTTTGTTCTCTTATTTTGTTCTGTTGTTAAAAAAGTCTAAAAACATTTGAATTTGTCTTCATTTTAGATGCCTACAATAGGGTGATGAATTCAATGAAGCTTACAGAAAGATCTGTCCTCTAAAATAAATGACAAGGGTCTCATAAAAGAGTACTCCCACAACTTAATGAAAAAAAATATTTTAGTCCCCTTAGTAAAAAAGCTCTGCTATACTGATTCTGCCAGATGAGAAACTCAAGGTTCAGGTGCTTTTTAAGTATTAAAAAGAAAAGCCAAATGGCATAAGCTATATGAAGACCCAGCCCTTATTTTATTTTCCATTAATTGCAGTATTTCTTGGTCTAATTTTTAATGCAGACACTCTTGGGAAATACAGAAATTAAACATTAGAATATGTGAATATTTTTCTTAAACTGTCAACTTGGTCATAATTTTCAAGAGTTGGCATTTCCCAAGGCACTCAAGTTTTCTTCCAGTGTCCTGACTTGAAACTAGAATCTCACTCACCATGAATATTCCACTCACTAATAATCCTTTCAGACGGAACATGTTGAAACTAAGTCTTTACGCTATAATGAAAGTCCTCAACACCCAGCACTTTGGTGCCGACTGACACCACCTTTTTCTTTGCAGACAGCTCTGGAACCCAGCTCCAGGGAGAATTCATGCATCTATCCCTATCCAAGCACAGTGCAGCACGCCAGAGGTCCTAAACAATCACAGTTGTGTTCCAACACTGCTTACTCTTATCTTAGATGATTCCACACTCATCATGATGGCTGCTGTGAATCCCAGAGGTAAATGCTTAGTTCCTTTCTGCATTCTGTGTGTAATATACACCTCATCTCAGGGCTGTGATTTTCGTTAGGAGCGACATATCTGTCATCCTTTAGAATCTAGAGCGCAAATGAAAATACTACAGGGAATTACTGTTCTTACCCAAACTTAGGAACCTGAGTAAAAACATCTCATTTTTGACCATGGGATCACAAACCCTTTTTGAAATCAATGTGACATTGCACATAATTTTGTGAACTTATTAGTCTTACTGTTTTGGTTTTTTTGGCAGCAAAATTGTCATGATGCTGAAGTCTAAATATGGAGTTCAGGAAACATTTCTTTATCTAGTTTGGAAACCAGTCAACAGAGTAAGATGGACAGCAGATGCACACAAGGAGATTCTGGAAAGTTGATGAAAACAGGAATTTTGAAAGACAGCACTTAGTCTTATTTATTTTGTACAACTTATTATTAGATTCGTTTCTAAGGTATGAAATTTTTAAGGACTTCCAGTACTTCTGTCTGAAGCTTATGCATGTTTCAATAAAACCATTAACCTCAATAGAAATGTATTTTTATAGATGTTATTCAATATATTGCAAATTGTTTTTGCAGTTTTTGTAATATGTGCTCTAGTCAGGTTCGCCAGATAACACTGCTGTCTTGCATGCTTTACCCCACACTAGGAGACAAGGGATAAAGACAAAAATGGTCTTTTGCACAGTGTAGCTGCCCATATAGATAAATCTAGCAGCTCATTCTCTTTTCAGGTCCAAAAGCTACGTGTTAACTCAATCACCCTCGTTGCCATAAACCCTTGTGCTAACTGAGCAATACAAGAACTGACTGAGCTGCAGCAGGAAGGGTAACAGGGGCAGCAGCCTCCATACTAGCATGGAACTCCTGGAATGGAAGCTCTCCAGGTCAGTGATATAGTAGTATCTTTCTCTGCTGAGCGCTGGTGCATCAACCCCAGCAAGGAATCTGTCTATCTATTAAGAAAATGTGCGCTACCTGCCTTTCAGGCAGGGCAGTTATGCCCAAAGTTGGACCCAGCAAACAGCTCCTCAAGAGATATGTGATATGTGAGGTTTTGCATGTCTGATGAAGGAGAGAAGCCTGAAGTCATTAAATTCTGTATTATTAAGCAGCTAGTTGTGTTTTCTGGCAAGGAAACATGCTATAATTCACATTGTTATCCCAGACAGTTTGCATTCATGCACGTCCCTTGGGGAACAAGAAAAACCAACACTGGCAGGGTCTGATTCTGAGAAGATAGTTGGGTCATTTTTCCCACCTCTGTTGCTGAGATACTATAGGAGGGATCTCTCTGCAACTATAAAAACATGGCCTATATGTTAATCAGAATGATCTTATGGTGCTTTAACTGTTACAACCAGATCTGACAGAAGGTGTAGGCAGCACTTGTAAACCATTTCAAACAACGTGGCATTCTTTTCATGAACATTTAAAAATATTTTTAAACATCTCATAACAATGGAATTAGACATGGTTCTGAAGATTGCTTTCTTGGAGGGAATAAAAAACTCCATGGTCCTTTATATCTTTCCTTGTGAGGTGGGCTTGCTTTTCCCTCTTTTGCCAGAACAGTAGTACTTTTTTTCCAAAGTAAACCTTTCCTTTTGTTCAGAAGTCGTGCATTTGGCCAAATCTCTGTGCTTCTACACTATCATCTGGACTATAAATAACATTTCTCCTTTCATGTGTTTGCTTCATTTCTTCACTGCCTTCTAATTAAGACTTTATTTTTTCTGCTTTTCTTTAACAATTTCAGAATAAAAAGATAAGCTGTACCACAGAGGTACTGCATGAGTGGGATTATACTTAAATAATAATTATTCAGGTAATCAAGACTTCTTATAAATGCTATGTGTTCTGATCTGCAGATTAAGATTTTCAATTCTGAAAAGAAAGATAACTCCTCCCAAAAAAACAGGTAGATGGTGTTACACACACTAAGAATCATGGTTTATAACACCGAAGAGTAGCAATACGTAATTTTTCAGATATGCTGCTGCTCACTGAAATCCTCAACTCCTGATTATATGCCTATACCTTCATATACATTGATGGAGGGATACAGATACCAACAAAAAAACCAAAACAGCTAGAACCCTAAGGGTCCACAAAAGCTATCAAACTGAGGATAACTTAAAATATCCAGACTGAAATCTTCAGGGCAAAGTGCTTATGTGATTCAGTGAGCACAGCCTTAAGCAATTCAGTCTCACCTCTGAAGTCATTCAAGTTGGGCACTTCAGGCAGGTCACCTCTCAGAGAGGACTGGTAGGGTCCTTCTTGTGGTTCCAGCATGTGGAGATATGGGCACAACTATTTCCTGTCTAACCCACAACCACAACTTTATCTCAGAAGCTGCAGAGTATAGTGTGATTAAAAGTACTTCAGCTTCTTCTTTTAAGGCTTTTTTGTTTTGCATAATGAATGGATAATTTGCCCAGGCAGCTGAACCTGACATTCCTTTATTCAAGATGAGTGTCCTGAAGTACAGAGTTAACACTCCTTTCTCTGTGCTAACTAATGTTGAACTGTTCATACTATGTAGAAAAGATTTAAGAGATTTTTATCCATGAAAGCTCCATAGGCTACCAATTAAGTTATTTTCTTACAGGCTGAGAGTCTTTTCTTCAATATCTAAATCTAAAAAAAGTTCAGAACTAAAATGTCCTCCGTGAGCATTCAGTCCACTGGGATGGTAGCTCATAGACTGTTTCCTTTATTTTGTGTAGACATCTAAGCATGTTTGTCAGTGCTGTCCCACATGGAAGAATTACGTGGGATGGATCTCTGACTTCACTGCCAGCACTGAGCAGCTCACAAGTATCAAAATGGGAACAGGTTTGCACAAGCCAGCTGCAGACATTTGGGCATCAAAAGAAAGTTTCCACGGTCTTTACCTATGGAATCTATATCCAAATGTTAGCTGAGTTATGATTTTGTATGCATCATGGGACTCTGAATTATGGACTGGAACTTGAAACAATAAATTTTCCACGTGAATTTAATGCAAAGGTCTTCAGCTGTAGAGTTGGTTATTAAAATTGATATTGTCCCCCATTGGTTACTTGTATTCTTAGAACCACAGATTCACAGAAATCATAAATAAGTTTGAAGGAACATCTGAATGTTGTTTAGTTCAACCTCCTTCTAAAAATAAGGTTAACTTCAAAGCCAGATCAGTTCCTCAGGGCACTGCCCATGCAAGTTCTGAAAATCTCCAAGGATGGAGAGTGCACAGCCTCCTTGGGCAACCTATGTCAGTGCTTTACATGCTCATTGTGAAGAATTTCTTTGTATGTCCAGACTGAATTTCTCTTCTCGGAACTCTTCCTTTGCCTTCTTGTCCTTTCATTGCACGCCTCTGAATCTGGCTTCTTTTTCTATAGTGCTCTTTTAGGCAGTGGAAGACTGCAATAAATCACGGGACTAAGGCATATGGCATACTCAGAGAGGCTAAGGGAAGTGACTTGGCATAGCCTGGAAAGGAGAAGGCTGAGGGAAGTTCTCTTTGCAACCTTCCATCTTAGTGGCTCTCTGTTGAATTTCATTTTGCTTTATAACTTCTCAGTCTTTACCATCTTCAGTTTATGCTTATTGCAGCTTTACACATAACAATTCAGACTGCCTTTCTTAATGAAGTTTTGCCTTCTTGTTCCTAGTTTTCAAAATATTTTTTTTTATGCTAAGCAATTCCCTATTTATTCCCTTTCATTAAAACTGAAGGTTTGCAAGTAGGGATGGGACCCTGCCAGGTTCCTTACATTAGGACAGCTGTAATCAGCCACCACTCACTCCTATCTTGATTCATTTGGCTGTGCTGGACTCTATAAAACAGTAGATGGCATGTAGGATTTATGCTTCCAGTGTATGTCCAGACATTCATTTGAGTCACTGCCTGTTCCTTCTAGGGAATTTCTGTAATTTAATTTAATTTTATATCAAAAATTCTTTTAAATCAGACAATACTTGCTTATTTGAAAGGTGACTCTAACTTTGTGAATGGCTGTACAACATACTTGCAGACCAGTTCCTGAAATTTCATAGGTAAAGTTTTTGTCTGTTGATATTTTATATTGTTGCTGTAATACTGCTTTTCATTACATTAGTAGCAAACTTTCTTCTCCACGTCTGCTTTCAAATTCATGTCTTTCCAAAAGATCTTGATTTTAGTAAATTCTTCCATATGAAACTTCACATGAAAGTGTCATGACAAATTTACCCATTTTGACCTGAAAGAAGGAGGGACACCTATTTTAGGTAAATTTTATAGCTATATTGAAGGCTGCATATTATGTAGCCCTAAACAGAGTTAAATTCAAGCTAATTTATCCAGTCCACTGTCTTCATACCACTGCAGCTGTGTTATTATCTGTTCACGTCTGCCTCCTTTTAAGTAACGTTTGCACCTGTACACATAAGTGTTTTATAATATGATCAGGTTAGATGGGAACAGTGATATATGCATCATGTTTTTCAGTATCCACAATGCTGGGGGCTTTATAACCAAGATCTATCACCTTCCCTTCCAGGAAGAGCAGAAACTGCAAGTTACAGTGACTCAGTTGTCGAGGCTCTTGTCCTGTGAAGTATTCCCAAGCACCTACATTTCTACCTTGTGCCTAGAAAACAACTCATGTAGCTTTCATAAACTGAGAACTAAGGTATGTGTATGTTGTTGCCTATTTGTTTCTGCATGATGTAGATATTGGGAGCTTAAACAGTCTTTGTAGTGATTTAAACCAGTTCATTAATGCAGAAGAAGGAACCTGTGCTTCTGTGTCTCACAATATGAAAGCGGAGGTACAGTGTCCCATTTCTCCTTTAGCAGAAGGACCTCATGTTCTATTGTTTTCACAGATAGTGTGAAAAGCAAGCTGTGCAATGTTATCTCTCCCCACCTAACTGGAATTTCTGAACCACAGGAAAGAGTTGTTCAAGATAAAAATGTACTGCCAAATGCCATTTTCTCTTAGTTGTCCAAGTGCTCACTGCAAGGTGAAGGCTCCTCAGTTTCTAAGGGAGGTCATTGGTACTGTTTGATATTTTGACAGCGGGCTTCCTTCTACTCTGCCCCTTGAAGAGAACCTCAAAATGCTTCGTGAGCATCTTTAGATGTTTTATTTGCAACATATGGGTATGCAGAAATTACCCTCATCAACAGGTTTTAATCTGTCCTGAGGTAGACTATTCTCAGTCTCACTGTTCACACTGTTTCATTTTTCATAAAGATAACTGGTTTGCTGAAACAAACTGAAAAGAAGAAAGCATTTCTGTCCCGTTTGCTAGATCGCAGATATGTGGTGACACATCTCAGAATTTGTGTTCTAGAGGTGTTCAGTGTGTTTTCCCGTGATGGGAACAGTTGGGTTAAAAACTCTCTGGAAATTTTTGAATGGCATTTCCTATATCTTTTTCTATTCCTTGTGGGTTTTTTTTCATGAACTTCTTCCTTCTTCTGTGTTATAATGCCTAGGTGCTATTCCATAGTTATTCCCGCTCTGATGTGTTCAGAAAGCCCCAGCTTTAGACCTCATTCTTCTATGAAAATTCTGGCTTACTTATAATAAAGGTTACTTTCAATCCTTCCTGTACGTGTATAAGAAAAGCAATAACACTTATGAATTCCAAAATGACAAAAATGAGGAGGGAAATATTTCTATTGTCTCCTGCACCTCTCTCTTTGTTTTAGCCCCAGGTTTCTTTGTGAATTGTGTATAGATTCTGAACATCTGGAGTTGGCAATGTGCCGACAAAATGGATTGGTGAGGGTTTTTGTTTTGTTTTGTTTTGTTTTTCAGAGGTGATAGTTTCTGCTTTTGCTGTAGAAACTAGAAGAGTTTCTGTTTGAGTGTTTAATAGTCTAGTAGTTGAAAAGAAAATAGTACCCGTGGGATGATCTGTGTTTGCAAGCAAGCCATTTGCGGCTCTCAGTTACTAACACATTTATTTTAGTGTGTGTTCCAGGATGCTGACAATATTTGGACTATTCATTCCCAGATAGAATATACTACCATGTCTCTACCATGAGTAACTAGGGCTGCATTTTACTCATTGCCTGTGGCTTCTGAGAGATTTCATTGTTCTTTTGACAATGCTGAGAAATTAATTTGCACTATATCATAACACTGTGGCTCCCATACTGCAAACTCCATAAGGCATCAATTTAATGGCCAACACAAATGCAGTGGGGTACGTTAAATTATATGTTTACAAACATATTGAAACTTGAAAGTAGAGAAAACAGTTTATTTAACCTTACAATAAATTTTAATAATAATATAATAGCTTAGATTATCTTGTCTTAACCTGAAGGGTGGTTTTTTTTTTTTCATTTATAGAAGACTGAAACATAGTTGACAATGATATGGACACAAAAATACTATTTGCTATGTTTTATTTTCTACAATCTGGTTAAAAGTAGCATGCAAGTAATTGAATTAAAATGTTTGTATATATGACTTATTTTGAAATAAAAATTATACCAGCAATGGATAAAAATCTTACCATGAAAGTTTAAATGAAAGTATGACAAAAAGAAGAGTAAACAACTTTTTAACCTGAAAAATGTTTGTTTCCCTGTTATCTTTCACATATTCCATTAATTTAATAATGTCATGGGGTCTAAAAACATATTTTAATATATCTTAAATTGTTCTTAGATTTTTAAATCATTTTTTTCCTTTGCAATTGATAACAATGTGAAAAAGGCTTGAATAATTAAGAAAGTTGGATTGGTTGGAGAGGAATCTTGTATTTACACAGGCTAGCCCATACTGCTCAGCACGCTGATGAAACCCACCTGACTTTCGTGTAAGTCTGGTACCATCTGGCATGTATGGCATGCATGGACATAGATTTCTGCAAAGTTGAATGCTTTTCATCAACTTACCTAGCCAGATGAAGGCAAATTTTGAACCACGTTTGGTCATTCTTGTGCTTTCTAAATACAACCGTTTGTAAAAATATGCACACGTTTCCTTAAGGTTGCCAAGTCCATGCTAAATATTAACAAAGAGAATGGATAATATGCAGATTGACACTTTTTTTAAGGCATATCCTAATTTTAAAGAGCTATCATTTTAATTCCTGTGGGTACTGCCCCTAGAAGGGAACTGGATGCTCCCAGGTATCTCACTCCAGTGAAATCTCAGCAGCCACCCGAAGGCAGTTGTACATCTCCTGTGGCAGGTCAGCCCGAGTGATATTGTTTCCATCCAGGCGCAAATGTGTGATCTTGGAATAGGTCGTTGGCCCGACAACCTTACAGAAGCTGCTCAAAGGGAACTCTGAAACAGAGGGAACATGAATGAGGGAAAGCATGAATAATCAGGACAAATAGGAGAAACCCATTATTTTTCTGGTTTTTAAATATTATTTGGAAACTGTGACCTTAAATTTATTCTACCATTTTTCAATATTTTACATGTACACTGATGTAATTTCCTATGAGCTTACTGGAACTTGAGGGGCTTCTGTTAGAAGACATTCTTTCCATTAGTTGTGAGAGGTTCAGAATTTCAAGACTGAGCTTTTGAAGTCCCATGTGCTCCCAGTACCCATTTATTTTTAAGACTTCAGATTTTAGATAGAGGTCTAATCTGGCATTTAGAAAAAAAGAAAAAAAAAGAGTCTCCATTAAAACCGATGATGTAGATGGAGGAATCAATCATGCGGCATACATTATGATGGAAGGGTAAAACTGTGATACACAAGATATAGAAGGAAGTTTCTGGAGAAATTGAAACCATTATATGACCTTACCCTTAACAACAGGTAGTCCAATGGGTGTCTGTGTCAAGTATTATTTTGCATATTTCATTTTGGTTTACTAGTTTCAAAATGAAATTTGGGGCTGGACTTGGGGAGGAGATTTACATATAAATTGTATAGTTGAACCTTTCCAGAACAGCAGGATTAGAAGGTGAGCATAACTGTAAAAAAAGTATTTATAAAAATACCTGAAGTTATTGTAATTTATATATCATGATATATATAGTCTCTATTCCTTTGACGGGTTATTTGGTTCACGTAACACCAGACAGGTCTTGAATGGAAAACTCTGTCTTGTATCTTATGAGCAGTATTAACTGTAAACTAGAAATTACACGAAGAAGAGAAATTCTGTACTCAGTGTACATAAGCACACACACATACATGTTATAGACCATTGTCATACATCTGTCCTCAAGAGAGAATGTATGTGAATAAATTTGATGTCCCTGCATACTACACTGTATTTCTGCAGAGAGGGTCCTTCATTCTCACCTGTGTTTCCTTTGAGTCAGACAGAGAATTAGTCTGTTGAAAAGCTCTATCACTACTAAAGAAGCAGTCTGAGAGGCTTGTTCTTCTACGGGCCATTGACATCACACAGAAAATATTTTAAAGGGACTCCTTCAACAAACCCCTTTACCAGTATGGGGACAAATTTATATCTTCAGTTGCTTTTATGTAGCAAAGGACTAGCTCTCATAATTTCTGAGAAATCAAGGAAGTGTTCTGAAATCAGATGCCATTTCAACTACCGATCATAGGTCATTCATGGACTTTTGAAAACACCAGCTTATATATCTTTTCTGGATGGATATTTAACTCATCTAAAAAAATGTGATAACTTATATCGTGTTGTAGTACTAAAGGAAGTGGAGAAAGTATCTTTCATATCTTGACTTTAACTTCAATTGGACTCTTTCAGAACTGGCATTACAGTAATCTGCTATCTTTGATGAAACATGGCTTATGTAAACTAAGTATAAATTTACACCCATTGTACAGGCAGCTCTTTAAAGCATGAGAGCCTAGGTAATTTTTTGGACGCAGAGATACGATGTTGAGGAATGGGTGAAGATTTGTGTATCTTTCACAAAATAAGTTGTTTTGAGTATGGATTAAAGAAATGTATTTCAAATGTTAGATCTTGATCAACAATTTGATTAAAGCAAGTCAAAACAATTTCCTAGATTTGTATATTGTACAGCCTTCTTTTGGAAGGATGAGAGATAAAAATGCACCCTTAACAGCACATTTATTGGGCAGTCCATGTTGCAATATAGCATAATTTTAAGCCTGCAGACCAATTCTGACACTATTCTGATTCAGAATGTCCCATCTGAAGTGAACTGATTATTTTTGTAAGATGGGATCATATAATCTAAGAGATGTTTGTAGGATTAGATCTGTGTGGAATTTTGCTGAATAAAACCGTAAGTTCCTGAGACCTTGAACTCAATTGCTTGGCCTACAGGCTATATCATTAACTATTTATGTCCATTTTTCTGCAAATAGTTTGGGTATAATTTGTAAAGATTAAAATAACCATGAATTCTAACATAGATTTTGTTTTCATTTTCTTGTCATTCAGGAAATACATGGTAAGTGTATTTTTGTTGAGGAGAGACATTTAAAAACTTTCTAAATTTACTTATTTATTTTTTTCATATTGTTGCTTTTGAGCATAAACACTAACATTTGGCTGTAAAACAAGGTGCGCTCATACAAGTTAGGTAGATCCCTAACTACTCAAAGGATGTCAACTTCACGCATTTAAACTACAAAATTTATCTGTGTTACCAAAATACTAATCTGTGATGACTGTTTATGAGACTGAAACCACTTTGGAAGTAGATACAGATCTAGTCCTCACAGAAATCAAAGGAACTCTGTCGTGGACTTCAGTGGGATTTGGCTCCAATATTTGGTGTACACTGCTCACATTTGGGCATTAACTTTTTATATGCTTCATCTAATTGTCAGTTGTTAGAAGTGTATTAAGAATGTTTGTTTTCTAATGGCAGTCTCCGCTAGCAGAAAATAAGATAAGTGGGTCTTGCGAATGCACTTGGTCTTTTGTTACCTATATGATCTGTATGGGAACTGCAATCAGTGAGACTAGAGCACTGTTGCATAAAATATGTCAGTACCTTACTTCCTCCTTTATTACGCTTATTAGTATTGCAGGTGTTAAAATGTCTTCCTGAATTTATAATATTCAGGGTCAGGGGCAGTGTACCTAGAATTTTGCCATTAGTGGGGCATTCATATTTTCCCAACACAGAATTCCTGCAAGAGTCAGACACTGAGACAATAAGAAGGATTGGATAAAAACTGGATTTTCACCTGCACAATTATTTTCTTACTGAAAATTCTGCGTCGCCATAAGAAATTCTGATATTCTAACAAACTACCTGACTATTTGAGATATCTGGGAAAAAAAAAATAAAGCAAGAGCAGGCATGACCTCTCCTCTCCTCTCCTCTCCTCTCCTCTCCTCTCCTCTCCTCTCCTCTCCTCTCCTCTCCTCTCCTCTCCTCTCCTCTCCTCTCCTCTCCTCTCCTCTCCTCTCCTCTCCTCTCCTCTCCTCTCCTCTCCTCTCCTCTCCTCTCCTGTCCCTCTCCTCTCCCTCTCCCTCTCCCTCTCCCTCTCCCTCTCCCTCTCCCTCTCCCTCTCCCTCTCCCTCTCCCTCTCCTCTCCTCTCCTCCCTATGCAGCAAAATGAGAGCATAGAAACACTTATTTTTTAAACAGAATTATTTTTTTTACTATAGACTAGGTGAGAGTATATCCCTTGTACATCAGGAGTGTAAGCAGTTTTTAGCTGAGAGGGAGATTAACTGTACAAAGGTTCCTTGTTCAGGCCTGCCATACAGTGGGCAATCCTAATCTGAAGTCCCATAGTCATCCTTGCTGGTCTGTGGTCCCACAGAAATCATATCTGAGTCATTTCTGCCCAGGCCCTTGTAAAAAAACCTTTTAGGATTGGTGGAGTGAGCCAGACAAAAGACCATAAAGCACCGCCCCATCTAACTCTGTTTAGAATAAGTACAATTATGGCACCAATACTGAGCCAGCCGATGGACTGGAGCAGAATATGTGGCCCTTTAACTGTCCTTTGGAACATTTTCACATTCCCCTCTATTATTCACATGGTATCTTTTTTCTGGGGTTTCATGTGGAAACAACTCTTTCCTTAATCCTGTACAAGTACAAATGAAATAGGGAGAAATCTGTCTTCGGACCCTCTTCTTGTATCACTGAACCTCTTTGATTCCTGTACTTTTTTCATCCTGCAGAGTCTTTTTTTGCCTTGAGGAGACTGTGAAACATATATATATATATGTATGTATGTAATGTTAATGGCATCTTAAAGCATGGCAGCAAACCACTGTTGTTATTAAGCAGAAAATTCTACCCTTAAATTACAAATACTAAGAGATATTAGAAGAAGAAATTTCAATGTAGAAGTTACAGTTTAGGTTTGAGGTATGGAGAAAACAAAGGCTTTTATAAATTTTCCATGGTCCTATGCTAGCTTGGAGATCCAACTAACACCAAGTACAGTAGATTGAGTGTACAGCTAATACCTAATTTACATTCAACAGAATGGGTGTGCTTCAATTTATCACAGGTGAAGACAGAACATACTGAAGTGAAGCCAATTCTGCTACAAACTTTTTCATGCATATATTCATCAACTCTTGTTCAAAAAGCTCAAAGTCACTCAAATGAGGATATTTCTCAAACAAGTAATATTTTTATGTATGGCAATGCATAATGACTGGAGCAAGCCCAGGATGAAACTCAGGGACAATAATTTAGAGACATATTTCCTTTCTTTCTGATAATATCAAAAGGGTTGGAACCAGATTATTCTTCCTTAGACATATATAATAATTAATAAATAAATTAAATTGACAAATAATTAATTGATAGCCTAAATGTACCTAAGAAAAAGGGAGACAGTAGCAAATGAAGAACTCTGGAGAAATAGATTTGTTAGGTTTCAGTATAAGTGAAAACTTGACGCTATGTAAGCATAATCTGAAAGAGTATACCTTTTGTACATTTTAGGATGTTATCATTACCCCTAGTACAGAAGTCTTCCTCTCACAGTAGAAGCGTACCATGGGCCATGGTATGCAAGGGAAGCTGGCCCTGTTTACAATCGCCCTTATACAAATCTCTAGCAAATGATAATATTTTATTAACAAAAAAACCTCGTCATTTGTTTGTAGCTCAAATACTCAAAGGTCAATCAAGTCAATTTGTGTAAGTACTCACAGCTGTAGGTCAGGTGTAATGAATAGTGAACTGCAAAGACTGATCAACCTGTAGCTGCTACTTCATTAAACTGAAATTCTTATCGCTAACTAAATTTTGTTCCACGTTGCCAGTTAGCATCTTAGGCAACACAATATTATGCCTGTGAAATTAGATAGTCGAGAAAATTTCTAAGTCTTCTAGATTTTATGGTTAAGCAAAAAACAGTAAAACAGTTCTCTTGCATCAGTCCATATGGTAGCAATGACAGCGCAGCAGTAGCCGGTGCACACTCACTCCTCACACCATCCTCCTCTGCTGCTAACCAGTACCCTGGAAATACAGCTCTCATCACAAAATTAAATTGTCATCACAATTGCTCAGAAGTCCTTGGAAATGTGAATGGAAAGCAAAGTTGGTACCTGGGTATCTTGCAGAAGGCTCAGAACAACCATTCTAAGCAAGGAAACTTGCCTCGTATATCTCATGAGAAATTAAACATCATGATAGTTATCTCTTTTAGGAGAAGAAGAGTATCTGATAGAGTTCTACAAGTTGCTGTATGTGTTGCCTCAGGTAGGAAGCATTAACTCATTATTTTCCCTCATCAAAACAAGGAACTGAGATGGAATAGGAAAAAGAATCATAATTTTGAGGAAAATATGAAGCATAGTAAATACGAAATATTTCAAAAGGTCTTGCCCTCTGCCTGGTAAAATCAGCACTGAAATTTTGGCTTTAAAGACTACGTCTGTATGGAGTTAGCTGTGTATGGAATAGCTAACACTGATAACCTAAATCCCTGGTTGTTACAAGCAGGCAAACAGAAGAGAGGGTTTTATGGTTTATTTTAAGACAGCTAGCAAGATCATGTAAGTCTTCCCGCAGAAACACTGTTATGTTTGACAGGTCTGCCTCTCCCTCAGGGACCACCACTGACAGAGGTGCAGCTGGAGAGCTTCTGACATGGTGGTGAGGCCTCTACAGCTCTCCAACACTTCCTTCCCACCCCAGGATTAGGACAGCCTTGTAAAAGCCCTGTCTCAGTAGAAATCTCTATGATCTCATGCAAGGTGTGACATTTATTGACTTCAGAAAGAATATTTTCTCAAATCATGCTTGAATGGAGACAAGCGTGCCACCTGATCATATGATATGGGAAATGAGAACAAAAAGAAGAAACAACAGGGGCAGCTTTTTGGATTTCATGATGGGTTTGGAGGGATTCTGCATGAGAGAAGGGACAAAAGAGAAAAAAGCAGCTGCTTTGTTGTATTCTTTTCACTGTGTCTTGTGCCTGATACCTTATGAATTTGTAGTCTTCTCCCTCTCTCCTCCCTCCAGCACTTTCACTACCAGCCTTCTGAAAGGTTACACATACCATAGTCAGATCCTCAGCTGATGTCTGTCTCTTTTTGCTGGCTTATGTTCCACACTGATTAAACTTTTCCCACTGTTTTTTCCTCAATTGTGTAAATCAACTCCATTGGCTTCAATGGAGTTACTCCAATTTACATGAGATGAGAATTTGGCCAATGGTACCCACATTAGTATGAAAACAGAAACTTGTGTCTTTAATGTTAATTTGAGTAGCTATCAGATAAATGTCTGTCTTTTAACATTAATGTGGACAACAGTCAGAGAAATGTCAGTGTGCTAACAGTCTAACCAGTACCATTTCTTCAGACTGATTGATCTAACCTTTCGGATACTTGCATTGGCCATAAGTGTCCAGACTGTGGTAAATAATACTGAAAATATGCAAGTTTAACTCACTGTTAATTTTGTTGACTTGGAGGTAGAAGTTTTCAAGGTTCTCACTGACTGTTGGAATGCTCTTCAGCTGATTGAAGGACAGATCCAACTCAACCAGTGATGTGATATTGAAGACATTGCCTGGTATTCCAGAATCTGTTAATTTATTGTGGGATAAACGTAAATATTGCAGGGCTTTAAAACCTTGGAAATACTCATCAGGAACATTGGAGATCTGGTTATTATCAAAATACAGCATGAGTAAGGAGTGAGGCAGTCCTGTCGGTAGCTTTGTAAGACGATTGAAGCTTAAGTCAAGATACAAAAGTGAATTCAGGCCTTTAAAAGCCCCAGAAATAGAATCTGCTTTCAGCTGGTTGTTCTGGAGGTGAATGACGGTCAGATTCACCAGCCCCTCAAGTGCACTGGGATTGACTTTTGTGATCTTGTTGTGACTTAATTGCAGGTCATCCAGAGTTTTGGGGAGTGGTCCAACAGCTTCAGTCAAATTGTTGTAATTAATGTGAAGTTTCTTCAGATGCTTTAGTTTAGAGAAGACTCTTCCCTTAATTTTTGAATTTTCCAAATGGTTGTGATCTAGGATCAGCCACTGTAGGTCTGTTACATTATCAAATGTGTTCTCTTCAATGCCCTCAATCATATTGTTTCGAAGATAAAGGTATTTTATTCCACTTGGTACAATCGGAATGGTTTTCAGTTTAAGATTGTCACAATACATGGCAGTAGGGTAGCTTAAAGGACAATTACATTCTGGGGCACAGACTGCTGAGGATGGCCCAAAAGGATCATAACCGTAATCATCTCCAGGACCATAGTCATATTGGCAAAAAATGCCACTAATCAATAACAGGAAGATGGGTAGGGAGTTTAAAGTCATCTTTGCAATGTGTCGTGTCCCTGTATGGTGAAAGAGAATAAAAAAGTTATAACTTTAATTTTTTCTCTCTTTCAGCAATATTTGAAATTTTACCACATAAATGTTATAATTAAAAACTGATTAATTTAGACTTCTTTTTTAAAGCTATAAATTAAGATAAAATACGTTAGTTTGTTAGTACTGCATTGTTACTACTATAAATTTACAGTGCCTGTCTTGTCATAATCTGTATTTGTAATGCAAAATTACAGGCCATTCTGCTGTTGTAATTAAAACATTCTTTATATCTTCCTGCATTCATTCATTAAGTCACAAGAACGATGATAAAGTCCAAGTTTTTTAAACTTGGCACAGAAGTTTTCAGTTTTGCTGAAGGCCGTGT
Source organism: Pluvialis apricaria (assembly GCA_017639485.1). Lineage (NCBI taxonomy): Eukaryota > Metazoa > Chordata > Aves > Charadriiformes > Charadriidae > Pluvialis > Pluvialis apricaria. The sequence continues at coordinate 172,601,779 of CM030007.1, read as the reverse complement.
TCAGAGGCAGTCCTGCCATTTAAACTCTATCAAGCATTCCTAATATACTGAATTGCCTTATATCTAAAGAACATGTGGCAACTTGACTTAAGTTAGAAAAAACCAGGAAAGTTACAAACTGAGGGTAATGATCTGCTGCCTAGTGTGTTGTTAAGATGCTTGTAGCTTGAAATATCTTCTTCTTATAGGCCACGTTCAGTAGAGCATGATCCACTAAGTATCATATTCACCTGAAGAACAAACTAATAGAAATATATAACATATTCTCCTGGACATGTCAAACAACCAGCACTGCATATGTGTGCACGAGTATACTCTATCTGTTATGGATCTACAGTGGATCTGAAATGACCAAATTTCAAATAGCGCAAACGTTCTTGCAAATTCTGTGTATAATGTGTTGATTACATTGTACGACCATTCTAAATCAACAGAACAATAAAGCACTGGCTTCACATAGCTGGTCTTTCAGTTCCCATAGAGTAAAAGGACGTTCAGTGTCCTTGGGGATGTTCTGCTGTGATCCAATATGGGTGGTCTCACCTTACTTTTTAATGGCATACTTTTCTCATCAGGTACTCCACAAAAATCTAATCTGTGAACATTAGCATCTTGCTTTATTTCTTACTACTGAGATAGATGTTGTATTGGAAAAGTGGGTGTAGCATCACTGGAGTCAGTGACCTTACTTTGATTTTCACCAGTAAAAGACAAGGCTCAGTATACTCAACTACTGTTCAGAGAGTGAGACAATTAAGAAAATCCTTAAAACCCTTTTGTTCCCAGGTAATTTCAGAAAATGCATGAAGCCTGTAAACAGAACACCAGACATTCATCTCAGGTCTGGGCAATCTTCCAGCAAAGTTAGTCTTGTTATTGACATTGATTAGTACATAGTGTTAAAATGCAGGGCCGTAGCTGGAAATTCTTCCCTAATTCTAAATTTCCTTGCTTTTATTGACTAGATAAAAGCTGCATCACATTCTAGTCAGCTAATAATCTCAACTAAGGCACCTCTAGGCCAGGCCTATTGATCTCATGCAGTACAGCATGAAGATTTTTTTAAAAATGTCCACATGTTATCTCCAGCCAATCACCCACAAAGTCCCTCTGCTGGATATCAAGCTGCTGTCCCCTGAATAAGGAGGACGATTGCCTATCATCTATTGTTGGTCCCATCACATTTAGCTAATTACAAGCCATAGGGCAGAGCAGTCATTGAAATATGAGTTATCAATGTAACTTTCTTTGTCTGTTCTTCATTACTGCATGAGAACATGAAAACTCAACCTTCAGTCCCCTGCTGGTATAAATAAGTACAGCTCTTCTGAAAGCAAAGACACTATAGTGACAAAATTCAGCTCAAAATTTGGTCCTACCTAGGTACTAAACATTAAGGATGTGGGACTAACTGCTTCCATATTCAAAGTATAAGACAGAGTGTCTTATTGGACTACACTCTTTGGCCTTACAGTGACATTTTTATACATCTGCATTATTTTATAGTCTTACTGATAAAGTAGCATAAACATCCTATTTTAAATTTAAATCTATTGTTCTTTCAGTTGCAAATTATGTTTGTAATGCTAAATTTTACTATTGGTATCATAGGCTGATAGTTCTTTTAAATAGTATACAATTTTTAACTGCTCTGCAGAACCCTGGAAGTAATTTGAAAAGTTAGATTGCAAGTGTTGAATTGTTTTATCAACATTTTAAAATGCAGATGACAATTCTGTAATGCAAGGACATATGAGCATGTGTGACAAAATAGAACAGTAAAGTAAATATGCCGTGTAGTTGTTTTATTCGTGGCTTTCTCATTCACATATCTAAACGTTTCTCTGTCAGAAGTATAAAAGGTAAATAGATCATGCTTGTTTGTTACACTGAACTGTATGATTTCAAAAGATAAAATCAGAATATGTTCTTAGATGTTTATCTTATAACATAACCAGGTTTGAACTAATTGCCCATGTTTGTTCTAATCCGTTATGTTGTAAAATACCTGTGAAAATATTTGTGAAGTTGCTCCGGCAACTTGCCAAAACATACTAAATGGCAAATCCACGATTTTGGAAAAATGGTTACTACAGTAGACAAACTACTCAAACTATTTTGGACCTAGTCTATACTACCTTAATTCTAAAGCTGTTGTGAAACAAAATAAATATAAGTTTATCATTCAATCAGCCTTAAACTAAATATACCTTAATTCTGCAGCATAACACTTTACACAGTGTGCAAAAGATGTAATTTTTAAAAGTTTCAATACTATATTTAAAATGTGCTTTAAAATTAACTAAATATTTCAAAATGCCTATAATTTTCCTTTCATTGTTTGCTTGATTAATTATTTAAATATTAGGTTACCTTATCTTTTTGGGAAATGAAGCAAAATTATTTAACAAATGGAATCTGTGGAGCTCTTACTAGTAGATTATGAATGAATAAGTAAGCAGTGAGTACTCTTAAAAATTTCTTTGTACTGTAGATCAACTCTTCTTTTGAAATAGAACAAAACAGACTAAAAAAGTGCAATACTGATGCACAAAATATGTGAAGTTGTTTTAAGGAAACTGAGAAAGCGAATCCACTAAGCAACTGTTGATTTGTGTTCAATTTACAAATTGGCAAACTTATCCTGACATGTTTTCATGTTCCCATTACAGCTACATTTAAATAGCTGAACATTACAGTTAAAACATGCAGCAGCACTTACCTTACTGCCTTGAAGCTGCTTTCCTTAATTCCCAGAGCAGATGCAATAAGGGACTGTATCGACCAATATATGCTGTAAACAGTGTCAGGAGGTAAAAGTCTGCCAGATCCTCTGTGTTACAAGAGAAAAAAAAAAAAAAAGAAAAGGAAAAAAAAAGCCCTAGTCACGCTGTTCTCTGAAGCTGCTATGTCATCATGGTGATCTTGTGGTGTGGCATGTACAAAAATGCAGCTCTGTAATGAAGTGCAGGTGGATACCATATTTTGTACAAGGACAACCCATCTGTTATTCCTGTGGGATGGGAGAATGATCAATGTTTCACAAACCTGAGAAAGTTTAGACCACTAGCCATAGCCTTATACAAGGATTTTTTTTTTTATTTTATTTTAGAGGGAAAACATTTTAGATTGTAAAACAAATTACAAACAGACTTTTGTTTTCCAACTTATTTTATACTGCTAGACATGAGCTAACAAATAGCACTCAGACCTCAACGCTGCTGTGCTTCTTCAGCCAAGTGACTCATTCATTTTTCTGCCTTTTTTTTTAACTATCTTATGTCCGCGGTAAAATATTCTTAATAAAAGTTTTAGCTTAAGGATCACAACCAAAGAGGCAGGATTATCTTTGAATTATAACCCTTTCCACAACATTGAATACCGAGTTCAAAGGGTCTTCTGCAAAGCATTGGAATTTATTTGGTCTGGAGATTTTCTTTGGTGATTGAATGCATGTTTGTTTAATAAAAACACATCCCAGGAATGGTTTTTCAGCAGTTACTGTAAACTCACTTTATACATTTGTTCATTTTTGCACTTACAGCTTTCGCCTGCTTTTCAGAATCTGGAACTACTCAGCTTTACGTTGTCTGTTTCTTATTCCATGGATGTAGTTCAAGAATGCATCTTAAGGCTTGGATGAGATGTTATTTTCACCAGGCAATGCCAAAAAATAATGCACTAAGACAGTAACTGTTTAAAGTGGGTCTTAATGTTTCCATAAGAATCTTCCCTTATCTCTAAATGGTGGATGCCTTCCCTTTTTGTGGGACGCAAGTTCTTTCTTGTAAAGTTGCATGGGGATGAATGTGAAATGTGCATATTGGAAGCATGCACAAGTTCTTTTAAAGTGTCTTGTGAATTTAGCTGCATTTAACGGTAATTGTTGTGGGTACAGATCAAGTTTCTTGTCTGTTGTCAACTGGCTATCTTTATGAAAAGTCATGGTACCGGATGTGGCTGGGCTGGAGAACCCTAGCATCTTCCTGAAGAAGAGGAACCTGGATGAGGGCTTCCCCCAAAATCTGCTGCTGATGCATCCGGGCCACCATGCCTTTGCAGGTTGCTGGGAGCAGGGAAAGGCCTGACATAATTCGGTGCCCTTTGCTGAGAACAGGAAAGGTGCCAAACGACTGCGGACCTCTGTGCTTCTGCAATCACAGAATTAGCAAACAAATTTGCTCAAGACAGAGTGCCAAGTGCCAGTGCAGCTCATAGAGAGTGAATGTTACTTTTTTGATGTTCTGACATCATTCCTGTCCCCCTGGCATGGGAAAACCATTTACATGTTAGGAAACAGATGCTGATGACAGACGATAACTTCATTACTATGTGAATGATGCAAAAAAGTGAATGTGAAGCAGTGGGATTATCATAGTGAATTAAGCTGAGTAGGTGAAGATGTATATCAGAACTAGAAACGTAGAAGTGGACAAAGCTGCTGTTATTCTGCGTGTGGACAAATGGAGACCAGATGGAGTTTCTCATGCACAGTATGATACTTATCTGAAAATTACTTCATTAGTTTCAGCTGACCAAGGAAAACCTAAACTGTAGCCTTTACTGCAATTGAGGCAACAAGCAAACAAGACAGAGGATTCAGCAAGAGATCAACTGGAATAAGGAAAGGATTTTTGAACACAGAAAGAGATGCCCTGTGAGGCAATGCTGAGGTTTGCTCTGTGGGAAAAGTTACAGAGAGCTGAGCAATAGAGCGTAATGTTTGTAAAGAGAATCTTAAGATTCATGGGAAAGGCACTAGTTGTGATTTCTCTGATTAAAGATTTGTTTTGAAGGACAAGCTCAATATTATAATAAATTAATACATATTTTGATCTTTCAGTAATAGATGTAGTTTTACATCTGCAGTACAAATAGAATTGAACATTGGGTGCAAATACGGGATAGCGCAGGCCTAACATATTTTTGGCACAGTTATATTTATGCACCAGTTGTTTATTACATTGATTTCTGTAGGTCCAGTATACATCTTTTTCCTCATTCTATTAACAGAAATACAAAGCAAGCATATCTTCACAACTTGTAGAAAAATCTTATTAAACAAACATGATGATATTTTGCAATTAACATATGGTAGCAAACTGGGTCACTTAAAGTTCAGCTGAGATTTTTCCATTCATGTAGTTCCCGTCTTGCTGGCTGTTTTAAATTAGCTATGTAAATTGCACAGTCAAGATGAAGAATCATGTGCCTTCCAAGGATAAGATATAAACCAATAGATTTTCCCTTTTCTTTAATAAGAATTTTGGCATCTCTCCACTCTGTTATTTAATTTTTCCCCTTCAGCATCACTTTGTATGCTTTCCTAATCCTACTGTTGTGAGTCGTGAAGCACCCACCTCATGAACGTCTGTTTGGGAGAGCAGGTAGGGACTAAAGCCCACCAAATGGAGATATGGATTCCTATTCAGCAAAGGGTGGGAAAGTGGGTGCATCATTTCTTCTTTCTGGCCCTATTTTGTGGTTTTTTGGGGGTGTTTCTTTGGTAGCTCTCAGAAGTCATTAAATGGCATGTGAACATAGTTTAGCTCCTTTCCACAGAATACACAAAACTGTGTAAATTCACCTATAACATTTATGTTGAAATCTAGTTATGAATATTCTTCATATCTGATAATGTCAGGACATATTAATATTTCAACTGCACTCCTAATTAAGCCATCTCAGGGTTTTTTTTCTCAAAAATTAATTTTCTGTCTTATTCCTTATTTACTCATTTTTCTTTAATGGGAAATGTGGTCAAAACCTGTTCTCATCTAGTTTTCCTCAGCTTGTGATACATGAACAGAAATATTCCTTTTATTTAATTCAAATCGCCTTTCTTGTTAATTCATATTTTCATGGATGGAGATAGCCAAGAATTCTGGTAGGTTGCAGAGAAAGAGTCTCAAAGCAGAGCTCACTGCAAGTATAACACTTCACAGTGGGTGAGATCTAGTTTTCAAATATTGTTGAGTTACAGTGCCACTATTTTCCCGCTTCATTCAACAGTGATATGTCTTCTGCCTTTTCTCTGCTGTAAAACTATCCTCTTTATAACTTCTACGCACTTCTGCATAAATGGGAACTCCTCCTAATCTCTTTGCTTTTAATCCCCTTTTTCCCAAAAGGCTCAAGTTACTAAAACCTAATAGATATCATCTAAACCAACAGCTTCCCTTTAATCTTAAAACTGTGTATACATCTGGTATGTAGAATTTTACCTCAAGAACCAAGAGATTTGGGTGCCTAAAACTGTAGGATATCTGGGTCGTAGAAGCATATAGCCCCAGAAAAAGTGCTTGTGGACCTTTTCACATTGTCATGTAAAATGATTAGTGAGTTTTTGCACCGATCACACATGATTTAAGTTAAATACTGCTCTCAAGATGAAATGAAGGCTAGTTCATTTGAATCGGCTATCTGCAGCAGAAGGTAAAGAAATTTCCATTAAGGGGAAAGGCCATTCCATGGGCACCATACAGCAAGCCACTTAATTAAGAGGAAGTGTAGTGTTTATGCATGATGTTTTCCATATCTCTGAATAGTAAATATATAGCCTGTTAGCCTATATATAGTGAATACACAAAAATATGATATTGGCTCACATCACCAGTAACAATTAGATAAATGTTTTTGTGAAGTCCTGCAGTACTTTTTGAAAATATTACTTAAGGCTGACTCATATCAAATGAGTTCCACTAAAAACAATTCAGTTCCAGATTCTGAAGGCTGTAGGTGCTTATTATTTTTCATCTGAAAACTTTCATTTCTCCAAATTGAAATTTTATTTGTTCAGCCTCTACACTGCACTTACATGTTAAATGGAAAGTGTGAGAGCACATACTATAAGCATTACAAAGTTTGCGGTGATCCAAATCCTGTTTTTCCTTTCTCCTAAAAAGGAAATAACAGCTTTGGAAATTTACAAAAATGGTAATAGTGGTACAAAATATTAGCAGACCACAACAGATATTTTAGTCGAGCATGAATCTTTGTTTTTGTTGTTTTGAAAAATTGCTCACTGTTTTGCTTCAAACTTGACAGCGTCTATATTCTAGTGCTATTAGCCTCCTCTCCATTGCTTTTCAGACTGTTTTTCTACTAGACTTCACTTAAATGGATTCAAATTGTCAATGGCAAAATTCCTCTGCTTTGATTCAAAGCTTGATCAAACCTCTTTCATGACAAGAACTGCACAGATGAAGGCAAGAGGCTTTTTTTAGAACAGATTCCTAAATATATGTACTGTACTTTGTGTTATAGCATTTAAAATGTGCAGGTCTATGTATAAGAGAAAGTAAGTCAGGTGGCTCTGACACATGAACCAATTCAAATGATTCCTAATGTAAAGAATGTAAGAGGATCTCAAGGAGTTGTTGAATTTGTGGGAAAGTTGTGGTTACAGGTAAAAATTATAGTAGCAGCTCTACATTTTAAACAGTACAGATAATTTATAGGAAAAGAGGTGGACTTGGCAAACTTGGCTAGCTCACTGCCTGTTGTTTGTATATACTAATGCTGTACCAACATAGACCTTCTTTGAAATCATTGGGTGCTAAACATCTTCCCCTAATCTGAACATTAGCAATGTCTGTCTGCTTTCAGATCACTGCTGTTTAAGGTCAGAAGGGATCTTGCATCATCTACCGTGACCTGCTGTGTAACATGAACCATTAAACTTCATCCTGTTACTGCTGTACTGAGTTCAGCAAAACACCTTTGCTCGCAAATGCTCCAGGCAACATATAACCATGATCTAAGATATGAAAGGTTTGGCAGTTTTCTAGTTTGATGTAAAAATCTGTTGATTTTTGCCCAGACTGGTTTCAGGATCTGGCAGGTTATGATGGGCACTCAGCACTCTCCTGTCTGTGGGCAGAGGGATTCATCTTGAGGAAGCAGCCGACACCATTTAGACTGCCAGTTGAATAAGGCTTATTTATTGCAGCGTTCATCCTTGTGTCTGCTAATGTGTACTTGCAGGCAGCACCCAGAAGTAGAGGGCTGGTTCCCAGGCTGGTAGGAAGGAGGGTCTGCTCAATTAGCACAGACCCAGGGCATCCCCACTCAGTACATTAGTTGTCTTCTGTTTCTCCTTGAAGCACAAACACCAGGAAACTTTAGGTTTACGAACTCAACAGGGTTGCTGGCTGGTACAGGAACACTAGCTTCCATCTCTCAGGGTGTAGGGTGAGGTCCCGGGGAGTTGACTGCTTCTGTTTGTGCACGCAGCTACAGTGGGCAGCATCTGCTAGGACTGTCTCCTGTATGAGACCCCAGTGGGAGTGGGAACTGCTGCCTCCTGCACAGCTGGTTTACTGCATCATGGTTCTTCTTCATGAGACAGTCTTCCAGTGAGTTCCTGTAACTGCAACTCTTTGCCTAAAGTAATATAGCAGTATGGGGCTATATGGTTGTTTTAGGTATTCCTGCAAGGAGCAGGGAGTTGGAGTCGATAATCCTTATGGGTCCCTACCAACTCGAAACACTCTATGATTCTGTGATTCTATGCAGAAAGCAGCAGTCTGGTGTGCAGCCACATACCCCTTAGCTTTGAACATGGTGTCCAGACTGTGCACATAGCATCTGGGCTTCTGCCAGGCGATGCAACCCTCAACTGGAGTGTATCCACATGGTGATAAATTGCCTTTTCCATGAAGATGGGACAGTTTGGGAGCTAGTTAATGTGCAGGTTTTTTAAAGTACCATTCATTGTCATTTTTAAAATGAAACACCTTGGGAAAATCTACTGCTACTAGAGAAGACCTTGTTATCCACCAAGTTTACAACCTCATGAACAAGTAAAGGCTAGCTAGATAATATTTAGTATATCATTAGTTATTCATTAATATATATTATAACATTAGTTGTCACTTAATTCATTAGAAACTGAATGCTGTATGAGATTTTTACATTATTTTTCCTGGGACTGATGGCAGGTTAATAGCCTTGAAATATAGTATCTACCTACTTGTAGTCCATGAACACCAACAATGCACTGGTGTTATGGTATTCCCAGGCTCATGAAAATTGACTGTAAAGGAACCAAAGGTCTCTTACACAGCTTCCTAAGACATTTAGGTACAAATTTTTATGACAATTCAATTTAAAAGTATTTATCACTAACAAATATTATTTAGTTTTTTCCCTTTGGAAAGAATATGATGATCCTCATATGATAAAGTTACATCAGTCTGATGAAAGTACATCAGTCTACTCTCCAAATGTAGAGGAAACAATGTTTACTAATCTTCTTTTACCATATTTAATTTCTACCCATTATTTTGTGTCTGTTTAGTTGCGGTTCTATAACATTACAAGAATTTATTTTCCTCATCATATACTTCACCTTCTAAATATCTTCAGCCATGCTATCTGTGAATCTGTCACTGATATCTTCAGTGCAACTCAGTTTCATTTTTGTATTATTACTAGTATGTACAGAGACACTATTAAATATGCTTTACATTTCCTCATTCTTCGTGTGTCATACTTTTTTTTTTCATGTCCAATCGTGTTCCACTTTTTTACTGAAACAAGCAATCTTATGGCTAAAAGTGGCCTTTTTTGGTTGCAAAACCAGGGAGGGAAGGTATCTGAGGACAATTTCTTAAATTATTTTTAAGTATAGGTATTATTATTTTTCTTCTAATTTTTTCCTCCCAGACAAATTTGCTCATCTTTTTCCTGTTTGGGGACACTGAGCTCCTCTGAAATACTGGCTGGAAATATGCTTTTGACCATATTAAATGGTCAGCTTCAGCAACCACCAGATTCCAATCCTGTGATTAACTTGTCTTTATTAATCATAAGGAGGTCCAGAGTGGATTTACCTCATGTTGTATGCAATACCTTTGTCTTAAGAATTGTGTGGTGTTGAGAAACTCTATGAATGCTTTATTATTGGTTGCATGGCACTGCTAGCAACATCTCACAAAATAAAATTTTCAGTTAGAAAAGCTATTTATTTCATAAGTTACTCAGCCTTATATTTCATGAAGATTATTTCCACTGCTCTGTGAGATACAGACTCTTTCTTTTATAAATGGTCTCAGGTGCTGTATCTCACACTTCTGTCTTGCGAGACAGCAAACATAGGTGTCTACCTCTGTGCTAGGAGTCCAAGTACTCCTCATGATCAGTGGAGATCTAGTAAATAGAGTTATGGAGCCTAGGGAGTGGTTTGTTTGAGATGCTCTAAGGTATTCAGCTCATCTGTATAGGTTATGAGAAAGGACTTAAAGACCTGTCCCCTTGAGAGGGAGTTGATGACAAAGCCCAGTACTCCACAGTGCCTAATAACAAGGCATCTGCATTCAGGCAATTAATTGCCTGTTGACAAGGGGCTTCAGTCAGCTGCGATGCAAAGGCATCTACTGCTGTCTGACATTGCCTGGACTGCCCAGCATATCCAAGTGGGGCTGGCTGCTATGACTCGGGATCTTGAGGAAACCTGTCATGTCCTGAAATAGTGACAGGAGGCCAGGCACATGTAAGCAATCTAGAATGATATTAGACACTTATGTTTTGGCACTTGAATTGTGCCCTTGGAGCTCCAGTCCAGGAGATAGTCATTCTCCTAAGTGAGGCAATATCCTCACTTTGTGTATACTGTCTGAACGGTATTTTCTCCAACAGCTGTCTCTGTAGACTTCTCTTAGTTGAGCATTCAGCACAATGCCTGCAAAGAAATGTCACAGAAATAGAGCCAAGCAAAATGAGATGTGCAAACCTGGAGACAGTCATGATTTATTCCTCTACAGGTATTTTCCATTTTCTTACCACTTCTAAAAAACATAATAATAAAAAGAGCCAAAACAAGGAATTTTTTTAAAGGTCAAATAAAAATCTAGAAAACAGTCCTCTGTTTCCATTAGATCATCACCTGAATCCTCACTGAACAGTTTTTTTTTCATTTTAGTTAGGAAAAGATTTTCAATAAATTTCATGTATAATTGTATAAGTTACAGACATTGGAAAGGACAGAAACAATTGAAGAGATTTTGCATCACAAGCTTTCATAGGCTTATTTTCAATTGAAACAAGAGTGCTTAAGATCTAATTTGCTCTCCACCCAACCCAAAAAGGGACAAGCTGCACCAACATTTCCCTCATCCTGTGTTCATTAAGGAGAATACACCACTTTCCAAGTATTCTTGTTCACCTCCCATAGATTTTAGACCTCTGTCTACTTAGCCTGACTCTTTTTTCTTTACCTTTTTGTATTTTTTGGACCTCAGTAAGCACTTAGCAATTGTACTTGGATAATTATGTATCTGTATATTTATACACGTCTGACTGTTTGTTAGATGGCAAACTGATTTGGACCAAAACCTGGAATCAACATCTATCCCTTTAGCTTCCCAGTATTCTTTTTCATGTTTTCTTAATATTTCAAGTTACTTTTCCTTATATGGATACATTGCGCTACAAAACAGAATAATATTTTCAAAGATGATGCACCTTTTTTGAATAGCAGTATGAAGCTAACCTAGAGGGAATTTCTTTCCTTCTCTCTTCAAATGCTCAGTTGTACTTTCTTTTGGATTGTAGGTGTGGAAAGTCAAACATTGCAATCAAATATTGTAACTCCTCCAAACTCTCAGTCAGATCAGGACTCCATGTTATCAGCTATTCAAAGATACAAAAAGACAGAGATAGGCTTAGCCATGAAGGGATGAAGAAAGCACTAAAACTGACTGAGAAGAAAAAATAGGAAAGCATTCAGATAGCAAACAGGTAAAAGCATTGTCAATGTTTGGGTAGATGAATGCAAAATATTAATGTCACCACACTGAAGATTATTGTATATAAGCAAACGGATGACTTACCTCCCCTTTAGGGTCTACCTACACTAGTAAATCACATAGAGGCCCTGGCACTGGCAAGTCATTTTTTACAGTATTAAGTTAAAATGAGCTTTTCCATTATTTTAGCCTGAACTGAAAAATTCCTAGCCATGGTTTGGGACTTACCACTGTCAACAGAGAGTTTAAATGAAGCCACCTGGTTTCATGGGGTAAGATAGCCTTACAGTAGAGATGGGGCTAAGTCATGCTAGTTGTTCCAGAGCTGGAAAATGGCATGATTTCACTTAATAATACAGATGCAGCTTTAGACTCTGAAATATAACCTGAGCCATCAATAAGAAAACAGAGATTCAGGTCCTAAGATCTGCTGAAATTAGCTGATCCACAATTTGAATTTTATCAAATCATAATTTCATTGTTTTCACCATTTTCTCAAAAATTATATGTGTTTGCATGTGTGTGAGGGTGCATATGTCACCCTTGCTTTACACTGAAGTTTTGAAGAAGTTACATGGATTATTTTTAATTTTCAAAAGAGAAACAAATATGTTCCAGAAACAAGATCCGATTCCAAGTTTTAGCAGAGTAATAATTTTTAAGTGGAAAAGCTGGTTTTGCATAGAACTGCTGACACAAACTTAGCTACAGCAGTACCAGTGAGCCACACTATAATTTAGGTCATGTTTCTATCCCGTAGATAACTTCAATAATATGCCTAGCCAGTTGCGGTATAGCAAAATCCATTGCTCCTATTCCAGTCTCATGAAAGCAGAGTGAGACCTTCTTGTTTCCACAGCTGAGCATCACATATTTTTACTAACTTTGCTCATGAATGGAAAGGTTTTACACTGTGTTTTAGTAATGAAATCTTTGCTTTTATTATGGAACTTTTAGCACAATGATTGAATAACCCTGAGAGTACCTAGTGTCAGAAAACAATATAAACAGGGCAATCGCATTAGAAACACCCATACTTTCTGTAAAAGAGTTTTGGTGAGGCTTTCGTGCTTTGCTCCTATCCCACTGAGGTTTACTCTTACCCCTTTCTGGAACTTAGTAAGAGGTTTTTTTGAGGCATGCAAATGTTGATGAATAAGCAAGGCTCGTTCTGAGCACATGTGTGAGCCTGCATCTTCATGCCCCTACATCCAGACCCATCAGCTATTTGTGTTGTCTCAGACTGGTAACTTTTCTAGGGAACCCATGTGAGGGTCATTCTTTCAAGCAAGTGGGGAATACATGTGCAGGTGATAGCCCACAAGATTTTGATTCAAAACATGGTGAAGGGAAGAAGGTGTTTGCTTTACCAATGAGGATGATATCTTTCTCCTGAAAGCCACCACTAATGACCTGTCACATATTCACATGTCAAAACATTTTTGGAAATGTGCCCTCCAGGGTCTTGGAAAACAGCGTTTGTGTTCCTAATTCACTCAGGTGGTACTAAACATTTCACTCCATGCCTATGTGCCTCTCAGCCTAGTAAATGTCACCTTGTCTATGTCTGAACTGTCCGTTAAGCTTGGAGCTGAAAGTGTCCTCAGGGAAGAACTCATTTATTTCCCACATTTCAAGCCTGCAAACAAGGCCATTGGAGTGACTGGGGAATTCTGCAAGGTCTGTATGAGGCAACACACCACGTTGTGGGCCCTGAACACACCAACAGGCTCTGATTGCCCCAACCAGTCTCATCCACGTTCTCCAGCCATGCTGCCTCCACCCATTGGTGCAGCAGCTGTATTTAAGCTGCACCCCCAGCCCTAGCTGTGTTGTGGGTATGCTGGGCCTGGTTTTATACCTGACATTATCATATTGACTTGATATCTGAGCTTGACTTTGGACCTGCCTCCTCAGTGGACATCTGTCACTGGATGGTTGGCCAACCCTGGTTACACTCACCAAACCAGCTCTGCTCTTCTTCATTAGGTGCTGTGGGACTGTGCACCTTGCTCATGAGGTTGCTGCCCTGGCTTGTGTAACCGCTAACTCACAGCTTGCCTTCTCTTGCACAGCTGTCCTCTTTTGCTCAACCCCGACAATAAGCTCAGGGAAAGGACAAGGACCCGAGTTTAAATGTATCTCCTGGGACAATGAGTGGTAGATGTCTAGGTAGCGAGAGGGTCCAGAAGAGTATGGTCATGCCAGCAAGAGCCTCCTGGTGTACTCAGGGCCCTGGTACTGCCGATGGAATTACAGAATGGTTTGCATTGGAAGGAACCTTTAAAAATCATATAGTCTAATCCCCCTGCCATAAGCAGAGACATGTTTTGTGAAATGAGGTTTTTCAAAGCCCTGTCCGGCCTGGTCTTGAACACTTCCACTGATGCATCCAATGGGCATACACGACTCCTCTGGGCAACCTGTTCCAGTGCCTCACCACCCTTAATATAAAGAATGTCTTCCTTGCATCCAACCTGAATCTACCCTCTTTCAGTTTAAAACTGCTGCCCCTTGTCCTGTCACAACAGGCTCTGGTAAAAAAACTCTCTATCCCTCTTATAAGCCTCCTTTGGATATATTGAAAGGCTGCAATAAGGTCTCCCTGGAGTCTTCCCTTCTTTAGGTTGAAAAACCCCAATTGTCTCAGCCTTTCTTCTTAGGAGAGGTGTCCCAGCCCTCTGACCATTCTCGTGGCCTTCCTCTGGACCTGGTCTAACAGGCCCATGTCTTTCTTATGCTGGGGGCCCCAGAGCTGGATGCGGTACTGCAGGTGGGGTCTCATGAGAGCTGAGTAGAGGGGCAGAATCACCATCCTTGACCTGCTGGTCATGCTTCTTTTTATGCAGCCCAGGATGTGACTGGCTTTCTGGGTTGCAAGTGCACATTGCAGGCTCATATCCAATTTTTCATCCAGCAATATCTCTAAGTCCTTCTCTGCAGGGCTTATCTCAATCCATTCATCACCCAGTCCATACTGATACTGGGATTGACTCGACCTTCATGAGGTTCACATACGTTCATGTACTACCGCACATGCTCTCATACTAGCCTAGAAACTGTCAGTGAGGTAGCCAAGTGGCTAGAAAGCTCTTTTATCTCCTCTCTCTCACTAGAACTGTTAGGGATGGTAGAGGGGGTTGGGAGGCATCCTCAGCTTCTTCTTCTGTAGGGCAGAGCATTGGTAAATGGGACATGTTTTCTCCAATTCTTATTCCTGCGGTCTTTTCCTTTTTCAACTCTGCAGAATAGTCTGAAATCATTGCGCAGTTGTATTTTTCTATAGTGTAAGCACATTCCCGATGCCTAAGATGTAAGGAACACAAAAATCCTGTGGGTCAGAATTCTGACAAGGAAGTTAAAAGGAAATATTACCATTTCAGACTAATTTAGTCCTTTGACAGCAGTAAGAAGTCTAACTACTTAACTTTTTCCATAACAATCCAATTATCTGCACCCGTTAAACAGAAATTCACACAATTTTCTCTATCTCCCTGTAACCTAAAATTGCAGTGGCTCCTACTATATACCAAAAATGATTGGCATATCTTTAAAGAATTTGGTGCTGGAAATGAGCAGTAAGGGATAGAAAAGAAAAAAAAAAAGCCAAACAAACTAGAAGGTTAATTCTTTCGTTTAATTTTGGTGTTGGCATGATGAAATATTAAATGGCCTGAGGTTTAGGATCTCTCAATCGCTCTCTGTTAGCCAACACTTCAAAGACAGTGCTTTGTTTCAAGACTTCATTGCAACATATCCACTTTCTCCTTCCACACGAGAATGATGTGTATGGACAAACCTCTGAAGGATTATTCCCCGAAGTGAATAAGCCTTTTGAAGCATTTCAGTTGTCTAGAGTTTCTGGCACAGCCAAGCAATATTTAGAATGATTTTGTCTTTCACGTCAAGATTATTTTATGCATTTTGAAATTTCTTTTTTTTTTTTTCTGAACTCTGGAATTTGGTTCATTCTTTATAATCTTTTGATTCCTGCAAAGAGTCAATACCTTGAAATTAAAAGATGAAAGGATTCATCAGCAGAATACTACATGATTAGCTTAATTGGTTCCGAGTTTTCCTGTTGAAAGGGCTTTCTAACATGGATTTAGTAGCAGACACATGGTCCCTATTTTCCATGCCTTTTTATTAGGATTTGAACACTTTAAAAAAGTTGCTGTGTGGAGAAGCACTAGCCTAATTCATCTCAATTAAAGTCTTCATCTGGAAGCAATAATGTAATGTCCAAACCTGAAGTTTTTAAAAATAGTAACAAAATTCTTGAGGCTTTTTCATTCAAATATAGTATGGACTTTTATACATTAGTTGAAAATAAATAGATATAAGTATGATTTATCATAAATTGTGTATTCAATGGCGTTGAGTCAATGACATAAAGAGTGGGACAAATACAACTCCTGGAATTTTGCTTGATTTCATGTGAGATATGAAAATACAAAGTTCTATAAATTGTAACCATTTATACAGAATAAAGCAGTACATATTCTGCTGTCCATTCTGCCAAATTCTAGGAGCAACAAAAAATACTGATTAATACTTGCGCGTATAAGCAAAATATCATGCCATTTATCACCAGAAATTATAATTTGCAAGTATTCATCTTCTCTCCATCTGGGTGTGAGCCAAAGACAGTACCTGGGACAATTCTTTGGAGGAGACTTTTCTGGATGGAGGTGATTTAGATAGGTTTGTTTGTTTTTTTGTTTAAAAACTGCCTTTGTATTTAGACAGTGGATAGCATCTTTTGTTTAATTTCCTTTCAAAATTGAGTGCCCATCTGTAGCTTTCAGTTCCTCTGACTGAAAACATTGGAACTATTCATGTGCGTAAATGCTTGCAGATGCGAGGCCTACAATGTTTGTTATTTTCCAAAAACTTCTCTTCTTCCCTGCTTGTTGCAGCCATACATGCGGATTCAGAAACATGACTACCACTGCTTCTCATCACACTGCAGATTCTTTGATTTTGTTGTTATTTCCCTTTATTTCTTACTTTTTAATCTTGCTATAAACTAAAACAATATGTGCACATATATGTAAGATTAAAGCAATACCATTTTTTCATAGTTTTATCCATTCTTTTTCCCACAGATGTAAGTTAATTTAAGTTCCAGTTTAAGCAGGCAGTAACAGAGCATTAACATTCTTCGGATCTGCTGACTTAAGACACTCACACAGAGGTAATCTCCCAAGCTTTCAAGCAGCATAATGTACACACTGAGTAAGAGAACAGCCTGACAAAACAATTTGGAAGAAACCACAGCTTTGTATCTCAGAAAGGAAAGTGTGGAGTTTAACAGGCAAGACATGCAGTCCTCCATAGTGCTTGCATCCAGACTGATCCTCAGGCACTTATGGTACACGAACAGCCCTGAACTTCCAGAGCAGGAAGCAGGGCAGGAGACCAAAGGCTGTTTTATGTCACTTTAAATGTATCCATTGATGAGTCTAGCTGATTGAGTGTTTGTGTTGAGTTCAATTCAAACACTAAAACACTTTTTGTGCCTTTTCAGGAGATGCACGGATACTTTGTTCTGTTGCAGCTGGAGCGGCTGGAGCACAGTTAGGGTAATGCTTTACGCTAAAATTTATCAAATATTTTCAGTTCCACTATTACAGTTTGAAGTCAATGCACTTAATATTGAACATCTCACAGCTCATGTTTCCCCTTCAGTGCTATGCAAACTTCTCACTAACATGATCCTTAATTTCTTTTTCTTTTTATTGAATAAACTACTTCCAACTAAATTAGAACCGACTAAAGCCCTTTGGTGGTTTAAAATTTGGAATGGAAAAAACCCAACCAGCTAGCAATAGCTTGGTAATAATCGTGGAAAATAAGGCCACGTCTTTTGAAAAAAAAAAATTACAGCAATGTACAGTCCCTCTAGCAAAACAGATTTCAGAGAAACGTGTACATTCAGAAAGGATGAGCAAAATAACATCAATGTGCGAAGCAAGGATATTTGACTGTGGATGTATAAAAAGGCTATTGACTTCACAGCTACGCAGTATAATTTTTTTTTTTTTAAATGAAAGTGAAACAGCAGAGTAAGTATGTGAATTTGCATAGCTTCTTTTCATAAAGCCTCATAAACATCTTTCCTCCTGGTTTTCACAATTTGTGAACAGTACCTTTGTTGCTGTCCCTCAGTGACACTAGATGGCACTTCAGAGTAGTGGTGGGATCAGAAAGTCTTTTGTAATCTTTTCTAGTTATTTTGCATATGATATTATAGAGGCATTAAATTAACGCTAGCATTGAACAAAATTAATTTCTCAGCTTTCTGCTAAATTGTATATGTGACTCTGAAGCAGATAATACTGTCTGTTTAAAAGAAGTAGCAAACATAAGCAGAAAGAGATTATAAAAAAGCGGTTCACTGGTAGGTCAAAAAAGCCAGGTTATGGGTCAAAGAGATGTTTTTAGAGGATTTGAGAAGCAGTTTGAGAAGGCAACTGAAAAAAAACTATAGGCTGGGAAATCAGAGCAACATGTTGTTGCCAGAGATTTAAGAGATGATCCTTTCCCGGAAATGAAATTAATTTGATGTCGTTTGTACATCACCAATACGAGAGCTGTCCATAACCTAGTGTACTTTAGGAGAAACCAGCCAGCTCCCTTCTGGGCTTAAAAGACAAGCATATATGAAGGGACTAATTGATTTATAGTTAAGTTTTGAAAAATAACATTTTTTAGCAATATAGTTTTCCTAACAACAAAAAATGTGCATGTATTTTTGGAAAGCCTAAACCTGAGGGATAAAACATTAATTAAAAAAAGAAAAAAAAATTGAAATGTACTACAACAGCAAAACAATAAGTTCACAGTATTGCCATCAAACTGCAGTAAAAACTTAAAGAAGTATTGCTTCTTTAAGACATCATTTTCATTTACAACTTATTTAGTCAATTCAGCAGAAGATAGGAGGGACTATTTTCTTTAGTTAAAAACGTCTTACAGGAATTTTAATTAACATTCTAATAAGATTTATGAATGGAGGAAAATTAATACATTTAGATATCAAAAATAGCAGAAAATATTGTCCATAATTCTGAAAATGTCTTTAAATAAGAAAAAGGAAATTTCAAGCATTTACTCAGTCATGTTCTTAAGTGGTGTGATGAATCATAGGCATTATTAATTTAAGATGGCAGAAAATATATTGTTGCCTCTAATTTTATTATTCCGTCTTCTTTATCACAAAAAGATAGAATTTTTCAAATATTATTAGAAAAATAGTTTTAAAAGCAAAGGCAAGCAAGTACGATTATTTTAGTTTGGACTTGTTATAATTTTATATTCGGTGGAAGAAATAAGAAGCCTCTGTATGTCGGTTAAATCATTCTTGCAGTTGAGGATCTGTAACTACACCTGTATATTCTCATATCTCTTGTTTCCGACAGCTTGAATTTTCAGGTTATTGGTATATGTTTTGTTCCAGATTCCCTAGGAGAGTCTATTCTCACACCCAAGAGACAGTCACATGCTTGCCTGCAGTGACCCCTCTGTGGCCCAGGGACGCAGGAAGCAATAAGATGCCTTAGGTTGCAGCAGGAAACAAGGTTCTATTCCTTTATGTGTTTGAGTCCTACAGGTTATTTTGTGACTGTTTACTGCCTTTATACTTGATGGAGGGATCGGAGATGCACTGTTGGGCCTAAAGGCTTCCTACTTTAGCTCTCTTATTTCTTTCGACCCAACTGTTTATAGTTTGCTTGTGTTTGTTCTTTTTTCCTTTCTTTTATGGAATATAGAATTGTAGAATGATTTGGGTTGGAAGGGACCTTAAAGATCATCTAGTTCCAACCCCCGTGCCATGGACAGGGACACCTTCCACTAGACCAGGTTACTCAAAAGCCTCATCCAACCTGACCCTGAACACCTCTAGAGATGAGGCATCTACAACTTCCCTGGATGACCTGCTCCAGTGTCTCACCAGCCTCAGGGTAAAGAATTTCTTCCTAATGTCTAATCTACATCTATCCTCTTTCAGTTTAAAACCATTACCCCTCATCCTATCACTACACTCCCTGATAAAGAGTCCCTCCCCACCTTTCCTGTAGGCGCCCTTTATTTCTTTTATTTCTTTTTTTGTTTTAAGTGGAAGAGCCATCTGTTCTGTATTTATATGAAAAGGAATTTTAAAAGTATTGGGCTTCCCGCTGCTTTGAAGTCTTTGCAGATGCTGTGTGTGGATTGGATTTAGGATAGGGTCCTGTCAGTCAGAAATTGTAGGTATGGCTGCACAATTTATGGAAAACCAACAGTGTTTTTACCTTTTGAATTTGTCATGATCTTGCTGAAGATGTTACAGGATTTGCTTGTTCTGTTTTATTGTGCAGGACTGTGAATTGGGAAAGTCTTGTTATCTTTGCAGCCCTTCGTTGTTAGTGGGGAATGTATTTCATGAGGAATAGCTTGTGCTTTAGCGCAGAGGGCAGCAAGCTTGGTATGGACATACCATAGGTATTACAGAGGAGGATCAGGCTCAGATATTTTCTTCTGGACTTTAAGTTGCTTCTGGTTTGAAAGAAAAGCCTTAGTATAGAGAGATTTTAAAGCAGTGCAGGGAGAAATGGGAGGTTTGTGTATATGTTTATATGAAGTTTTATGTAATAAGTAATTATCATTTATTGCATAAATCTCTTCCTCTAAGTTGTATCTATATCTGCTCATTTGAACCATGTATGTACAAACCCTTGTAGAGTTGTCCAAGCTAAGACAATGTCTTTGTTCTTTATTGAAATGCCAGTGCTTAGCTTCCTGCACGAAGTCTCTGAATAATAGCAGTTATCCAACCAAGAATCAAAAGGAAAAAATCTACCTGCTGATTTTCTGGAGGGTTTTCCGCTCCAGTAACAGAAGGATATCATGTACTGTTATTTTTATTTAAAGATAGTGCTCAGGAAATATGAAACCCAGAAGAAAAAAGCAGATGCAAATGGGGGTAATCATTTGCTACTACACAAAGAAGATAGCTAACAAGAGTGCAAACGCTTTCTGTATAATGACTTTAGTGATTTATAATTGTTTCCAATTATTTACTACCTGAATAAATGATGTGAATAAAGAGAACATATTAATTTTCTAGAAAAAATACCTGTGAGTGTTAGGCATGAAAAAGTTTCTCAAGGCAAGAGAATTTCACACAGCTTGCTCTTACTTTAGCTATCACTGTGCCAAAGATGTTCAATTTTCAAGACAAACATAATTAAAGTTGTGACACACTATGTTACGCTATCAAAACAGAAAATAAAGACAAACGCCTTGGAGTTTGCCTGTATTACATTATTCTTTAATATAAATGACATATAAGTTTTACAAATTAGAGAGATTGACCTTGGAGTATTAAGAGGCTGCAGAAGATTCTTTTAAGGTGACTTTTTTATTGAGTATATGTTTAGCTTTGTAGATTGACAGTAGAAATGTGCAGCCTACCTTTGATGTGCTTGCTAGCCACTGGTATGGGTTGAAGAATCCCAATTTGCAGAGGGCTTCAAATCACTCTAAGAAGATACTCCTATGAATGATGTCCCAGCAATGTCCAGCTAGGCCTTGCAGTTATTTCACTTCATATTTTACTATACTTATGATTTTGCTTACAATCTAGATTCCACAAATTCTTCAGATGGGGAGCCTGCATATCTCTACTTGACAATTAAAAACTTTGTTTAAAAAACAAAAACAGTAAAGGATGCTGACAATTGTACAATGCAGAACAAGTGAACAGTGAACTGCTATTATTTTTGGTTTAGATACATACACGGATTGATACCAATGACTAAACCCTAATACTATACTCTGCAAGGCAGTCTCACTGAAGTCATTAAAACTGCTCCTGTGACTAAGGTGAGAGGGATTTGCCCTAGAAAAATTTAATCATTGAGCTCCAGACATAGCTTACAGGTTTTGTACTGCAGACTACTCATTATTTTTTTCAATAGGATTATGTAAGGCTAATCCTGAACAGCATTGCTCTAGAAGAATGGCAAACTTAAAAGAACTAAGTGTACAATATGAATTGATTTTATTTTTCCCAAAATAAAGACATTAGCAACAACTTTATTTGCCTCTACTAAATAGATACATTCAGAATTAGCTTAGTGTTATAGTGGATATTTTTAAACCTCCAGGGCTTGAAATAAATTTAAAGGAGGTAACTCTCACCTTCTCAAGTCTCAAGATGATTTGAGAGTCCTTTATCCCTCTACGAATTTTTTGTTTGTGGCTACAAAAATAACCTCAACCACTATCTTTTTTTTTTTTTTATATCATAGCTTGACAAATATTTACTCCGAATCTCATATACAGTGGAATCTGAAAACCTGTAGCATTCAGAAAACTGAAAAATACCACAGAAAGCATGCTGGAAAAGAAGGCTGAAATAAGTCAGTTTAAAGCACAGTTGGCAATTCTTTTTGATGGTATGCTTGATCTTGTACATCTGTAATGATTCATTTATTCTACATCAATGGACCCTCTCCACTTTAAAGTGAAGTTTCTGGTATTTGGCATTAATTGTTAGCGACAATTTTTTGAACAGGCCTATTACAACAGGTACTTTAGCTGAAACACAACCAAGCCCCTTCTTTAGTCATCTATTTGTAATTTCCAATCTGTACTGCAGAGCGTTCATGGATACATCGGAAAGCAGAGGGCTGGATTTCCCAGTACTGCACGGGGTTGCTGAAGAGACTCACGCCAGAATAGCTAGCCTTTTTGGTGTTGTAGCCAAGAGGGCAAAAGTCGTTGATACCAACTGAAGCAATTTTGTTGTTATGAAGATAGACCACCTGAAAAGCATAGAAGTACAAAAGTGAGAAATAGGGCTACCGTGGCAAATAAGATAAATGATTTGATGTCAAATACTTGGTGTATATTGTGCAATGTTATACAGAGTAACAATATATCCTTTTTTCTAAACAAATGCTTGATTCTACTCACCTTTCGAAATACCTAGAGTATTCCCAATTAGAAATAATTACTACAGAAAAAGCAGAAACTGTGCAAGGCAATCTAATAACATTATTATCATTTTGATCATAGTGTAATCAAAAAAGGAGTCAAAGATGTGGAATTACTAGTACAATGCTGTGGTTCAGAAGCATGCACTGTATATATAGAATGTATTTGGTGCTAACTGGTTTCTCTCCAGCTCTAATGCTTTCACTCTCATGAGTGCAACTGTATAGAACTCAGAGCCAAAGTAATCACTAATGATGATTTAAAATAGCTGATGAATATTACTTTGCTCCAGAGTTACTGTTTCTGATGATTTTTCCCAAGCTATATGCAAGTGGTGATTTACATTTGGGAGTCTTCAGTTTTTGGGAACTTTCCTTCCTGTAAAATGTTAGTCTGAGTGAAGACATATTTTAATTTGTTCCAAGAAGCCATATTTCTAGCTATCCAGCCTCACAGACCTCAAAAATACTGCTGATGTGAAATGCATATTGCATCTCTTTGCCCTCCTGAAGTCATAGCTCTGCGAGATACCAAAGGGAAGGTTCTTGGTAAAGGTTGCAAAATGTCGCTGAGTAGGATTAAAAAAAATTCCACAGAAGAAATGTTCTTCTAGAGCATCTTTTGAGTAAAGAGAAAATCAAAGTACACAAACAATTCCATATTTCTGGCCCCCTCTAAGACACACAGAGATATGAATGCACACCTCCAGATGTATACAGCTCCATAGCCACACCCATACAAAAATCAGATTGAGTCTTCCTGTTTGCAACTTTTCCATGCTTGTTCAAGAGTTTATGAAATTTGCATCGTTACCTTTAGCACAAATACTGTATATGTTTCTGTTCAAGACTGAATAGCCACACAAATACCACTCAGAATCTTTCAACTGTTGCTTTCTGAGGCAGTATGACAAACTTTACCTGGATATATTTGTGTTCACCCAGCCCACCAGGTACTCTGACAAGTTCATTGTTGTTCAAATGGAGCTCTCTCAGATGAGGTACATTGTTAAGAGAGCCATTTTCAACTGAAGAAATACTGTTGAAGCTGAGACCCAATCTGAAAAGGAAACAAACGAAAATATGTTAAACTTGTTCCCATAACCATCTTTCTTAGGTTTGTTACTTCTATACACTACTCTTGTAGAACAGATGAGGTTAATTTTCAGAATTAAGCATGAGGAACAGAGTCACCATGGAGAAATTGTTTAGATACACATATTTAAATAAGTTTGACATCTGATGTCATCATGATCGCATTCAACTTGTGCCCATGGTGCTGTATACTTTCATGAGCTATATGATTAATCCCACTGTAAGTATGTGCTGTGCACCTCCATAGGCACCAGTCTTTAAAAGACGAATAAGAGTTTCTTGCATGACTTCAGGAGTAATGACTGTTTGACATTCTTCGTCAAACTACATAACCCAGAACTCTTAAGTTCAAATGTTCACCACATCCTTCTAAGACACTTATGTAGTTAGAACCATGTTACAGACTGGAAACAGGAGCTGACCCATACATAATGATCTGTTCAGCAGGACCCAGAACTGGGATGGACACATTTCTCCTGGGTTCCAGTCCAGCGTTTTCACCACAAAATCATCCTTCCTGCTTTATACAGGAAAATACATCCTTCCTGCTTTATACATTTCTTTTTTACTTGAACAATTTATGTCCAATTTGAAAAACCTGGTCCTATCTGTGTATTTCTATGTTAATACTATTTCAGTTTGCAACTACCAAACTACAGAATTTTTTCAAGAGAATTTCATGAGTTACAATGCTCTGTGTTGCAGTAAGCCGTTCAGTGGTAATTCTGCAGGAGCTGTCATCGTCAAGAGTGTTGTCTTTTGAGAAAATTATTTCTATAAAGGCTAAACCTACTTCATCTAGTTTGTTTTATCTTTTTTCTTTCAGTAATCTTTTTTTGATTTTGAGGGAAAAAAATGCTCTGACGTTTATTAACAACTGAATCAATTGACAAATTTAATATAGGTAATCAGAATCCTTGTGATATAATAATTTTCTATGGATGAATACTTTTAAATAAAGTCTGATTCACAGTAATCTACTACTTGTAATTCTTTGTGGCTTGTGCCAGCTTCAAAAGTCAGAATCTGGACCTGATATAAAATCACAGAAATAAAAATCCTTTTTTGATCTTTATGGCAGAGATGTTTCCAGAAATAATGCTGTCCAAGAATGGAATCACATTTTATAATTTTCCTTCTAAAAATAGACAGTCAAAGAAAGATCTTGCTGGCTAGTATTATATATAATACAAATAGTCATAATCATACTCATTTAAACATTGTAATGTTATCAAAGTATTAAATGATAAAGGAGAGCTTAATGAGGTCTCCCACTGACATCAACAGGAATTTATTTCACTCAGAAATCAATTCACAGTATCCCATATCTTTGCTAGAATTTGGTCAGGAAGAATTTTTATTTAAAAGTTATTGGAACAAAATTCCTTTTTGAGTAGACTACATCAAGATTTAGTAAAGCTTGGGGGATTTTATCCTAGAGAGCAATTTTGTCTGAAGATCTACAGAATGTCTACTTAGGACTTCAGTAATGGGTGCTTATAGTGAATGTCTTTAAAAGGATTGGAAAAAAAACCCCAACATTTTGGCAGAAGGCTTATAAATTCTTATTTGACACGTATCTAAATATATGCTCACTATGTAAGCAGGTCTATAAGCAGATGTGTCACACCTAGAGAGACCAGCATGAAAAAAGCAAGTTAGATTTTCATATTGGTCTGTTGAAGCAAAAGTAACTTCTTTACACACCATAAGAATAGACAAGACCAATTTGGGATTAGCTTATGAAGGGAAACTCTTTTAGGGAAAGAGTAAAATTGGAGGAGTGTAGAAAAGTGGACCTAACTCCCTCAAGCAGTGAAATTATATGTAATTACATCTCGTCTAAATGTGTTGCAAACAAACTCTCAGTCACTCCAGGCTGTGTTTACAAATGAAATAAGACAATATTAGTGTGTAAAATACAGGGTGGTTAAGAGTGTTAGGAAAGAATATGGTCTCCATCTCTCTTTTTTTTCCCATGGGAACAAAAACAGAAGAATTTGAAAAATCACTCTTGCTTACTATATTGACGTACTATTTCCTTTTGTGTTAGTGAATAGATAACATATTTCCAGTGTTTTAGTTGGTCTAGCCACAGTGTTCTAAATCATTGAAATGCATCATCAAAAATGTAACTAAAAACTTAAGAAATTCACAAATGTTTTTTTCACTTTCTTTGCCTTCAGCAACCCTACTTGCCCATTCCCACTTTTTTGTTATATGCTCTTCAACAAACTTCGTGTTGCTTAACATCATTATTCAGGGCTTGATGCAACTTCCACTGTACGGAGCTAGACCTTTCCAGTAAACTTTAATATGCTATAGACTTTATAAACATCAGCTGTGTAATGTGGACTTCCTCCTGTGGAGCTCATTCCTGCATGAACCCAACAAAGTCTTTGTTGGGTTTACATTAAGATTTTTTTTTTTCCACTACAGCACTATATGAAGACTTTCGGAACACTTAAGTGTAATTTTACAAGGAAAACAAACACACAAAAAGGACAAATATTGGAGGTCTGCTAGAACTCGGGAATTCAAAAGAGGATGAGAAGAGATTTACACTGAGCTCTTTTACAGTTCAAAACACCTTAACGTTGTCAGAAAAGTGACACGTTTCTCAAAGCCTAACTGTGCTTTAGGGCAACTATTAGACTGTTGAGTATGTGTTGACATGATCCAGGAGGAGGTGGTCTGACCCCATACTGATGTTCCTAAAGTTTTAGATGTGTAAATAAAAGCTACTTTTTGGTAACCTGTTTGTGTGCCATAAGGGGCATGCTGCCCCTTAGATTTATCCCATACGCTGTCCTGGAGATCCCCTGTAGCTCTCCTTTCTTCATCTGTCTGCTCTGCTGTGTTCAGTGCCCTCCTTTTTTTGCCAAATTTGTATTTTGCCTTACTTTTTGACTTTTCTGACTATGCTTAGGTTGCCTGCTTAAGCACAGGCCAGAAAGCGATTTAGAACTTTGCTCCTGCTCTGAGCAGCTCCGCTTTTCCACACCACGATCAACAGAGTATCTGGTTTCTCCACACAGTACAGCCACAATGGAAACAGCCCAAGGTTAGATATTTTTAGTAGTCCGTCAGCACTTGCTGCATAAAACTTTATGTCTTAAGAAGGACTTCCAACAATATTGTCCATGTGATGTTGCCTGTATTGTTTTCCAAGTGTGAATGTGAAAATTGGGTCATCTGCAGGACAACTGACTCACCCACACCTCCCTCCTCCAGTAGATTACTCTCTACCTGAGTAGTTATGATCTAATTTTGGTTTTGGAAGTTTTCTTTATCCTTCCTCTGGAGGATGTCACATTTTATACTAAGCCTCTATCATTAACGATAACTGCTTCATTGCCCCCTAGCCTATAATTATGGTATTTATATTTTTTCATTAAAATCCAGGAGCAGACTTTTTTTGAGTGGGGATGAATCTGTGATCAAATATGAACACCAAACATGAACTGAAATGCTTTATTTTACAAGCTTGAGAAAGCTATTCTAAGTCTTATCACCTGGAATTGCCAGATTCGAAATACCTGTTAAGTTACTATATAATTTATTGCATTAAATTGCTGTCCAAGCTACTATAAACAGAGGTAAATTTAACTCCTGTTGCTCAGTAATCTTTCTTTGATTTCTCTTTTCTGCCTTCTTTATGACAAGCAGAATGATTAAGAAGATTAAACAGAATGATTAAGGTGAAGATCGAGGAATTAGATCCAGTAATCTGATTAACGGTCTTATAGATCAATTAAGCTTCTATTTTCGTAGAAAAGTCTTAAAATAGTATAGCATAGTATTAAAATACCTTGTATTAACGGCCCATTTTACTATTTTAGCATGTTATCTAATGTGAACTAATTCACAAATAATTCTGTATGTCTATAACTGCTCTTCGGGAATTCTCCTTACTTTTTCCTACAGTTAGAGACACTTATTCAACAACGTGCTCACAGATCACCCTGAAAAAATGACACTTTTTATTTTATTTCTACGATTATTTTTTGTCAGTTTCTTGGACTCATTGCAGATTTGCCTTTCTTACGAAACAGAGGAATTGCAAGCAATTTTGGTTCCCATGTGCTTTTTTCCTCAGTTTCCAGAGGAAATTGCATGAGCAATGCAGGGTCCCAAGAAAACTGCATAAATCAAAGATGGAAATACAATGAAAGCAGCATGACATAATTAAAAAATCTAATTGTTCTCTCTATCTTTCTTTTTTTTTTTTTTTTTTTTTTTTTTTATCAAAGAAACAGTTGTCCTGGGTATACATCACCCATAATTGAAAACAGCTGGAAATTGTTAGAAAAAAACAAGTGTTTTGCTCTCTTAAGTCAGTACACAAGACCTTAGAAGCTTTTCCTGCAAGATTATATGCTGCTTCAATGATGATAACACACATGAAACCTAGAATGATGTTTTCTGATTGTGTGTGTGGTGGTTACAATTTCAACTAATATTTTATGTGAAAAGAAGAAATTAATTCTTACTTTGCCAAGTTGGTGAGTCCAGACAGACCTTCAGCATCAATTTTGCTGATTTTGTTGCCATCAAGGTGAAGTTCAGTAAGGGATGGAGGAAGACCTGAAAGAGGGAACAGCATCAAATTACTCTGATAAAACTATATTAAATTTTTGTAAAGGATTTGTGTTACACTGAGGCTCTTTTACAGTAACAAAAACATTTTTACTAGACATGGCCAAGAACATTTCATTGAATGAAGCAAGGAACTTTCACAATCAGGGAAACTGAAAACAGCTAGTAACAATTTGTTTGGCATGAAATAAGACCAAGCTCCTAACGTCATCATGAAACAGTTTACTCTTAAAAAAAAAAAACCTAAATGAAATTCTTCTCCGATATGAATTCGAGCTTTCATGATTATCTAAATGGGACATATATAATAGTGTAATAGAAAGAGTCTTCATTTTAGCCAGACTATGCATATACATAAATCTATAAACATTTGGCACCTAGATATTTAACAAGAGCAGAAAATGAGATTACAAAAATGAGGTAAAATAATTTTAATGTTATTTTAGGTAGCGCATATACTAGTTTGCAAATTCTGTTTATCAGGAAAAAATAATTGGAACCAAATATTTTAACTATCCGAGGTCCCTCAAAGGAACATCCAAAACAGGAAATGTGGGAAGAAAGAAATAACAACTAGTATTAACTTTCAAAAACTTTTCAGCTATTTCAAAACAATCTGCTGGCTAAAGTATGAATAAAGTCAATGTAATTTCCTCTGGATGGGAACCATTCTGGTTTGTTTTGTTTTGTGTTTTTGTTTGGTTGGTTTTTTTTTTTTTAATAGGTTATATCAAAGTTGCTCTTATTTTGTAGCAATTTGCAATGAAGTACTTTTAAAAATAGCAAATGTTTCTCTTTTGTGTAAGAATAGTATTTTTGGCTTCAAATCCACAGACTTGTGGAGCGTTGATTTTATGTTTGTAGAACATCAGTTAATTCTACATGAGTTTACATCTGCATAATGTCGATCAGGCTCACAAAACAGGGTTGGAGGATAAAAACATTCTTCCTCGTTATATTTCAGCTAAGAGATAAGAAATGTAAAATAACATAAACTGGCTTGGTTTTGTCAGTGCACCTCTTGTGGAGCTTCTCATAATAGAAACCCAAATTTTCCAAACCAAAAAAAGTCAACAGATGAAAAAATGAAGTAGTCAAGTAATGGATACTCTGACTGACTCAAAAGGCTTCTGTAATTTATTTTTTTTTCCCAGTTGACAAGAGTCATTATATTATACCTGTACAAATCTCTGAAATAGTCATTTAATTTCTTACCTTTTGGGATGCTAGTAATGTTGGTGTCTGCAATACGGATGTAGGAGAGCCTCTTCATCCCCTGAAAAGCTCCATTTTCAATGCCTGAACTCTTGATTGGATTGGTGCCTAGTTCTGCCAACAAAACATGGTTGTGAGCTGTGCTGCAGTGTAGGTACCTATATCCTTCAGGTCAAAGCTAATTCGGAGGTACAATTTATTGGAGCATTTCTTGGCTTTCTACATAAAATCACTGATTGAACTAAAAACAACATCTTGAAAAAACACTGAGTTGATTTTGTTACAATTTCTCATGCTCATACCTAAGACAATCACTTGATTCAGTCCGTTAAAGACAGCTTTCCTCAACTTGGAGATCTCGTTCTCATGAGCCCGTATCTCCTGAAGAGACTTCGGCATGTTTTCTGGGAGTTCCTTCAGGTTGTTCTTGGACAGGTAAAGTCTTTCCAGTTTCTTCAGAGGAGCAAAAGCTAACGGGCTTATTTTGCTGATTTTGTTGTTAACAAGGATCAATGCCTGTGGAGTAATAATGAAGGAGATCTCAGGTGACCACTGGAGAAATTGTTTTAGGAATTAAACATTAAAAACTGGTTATTGTTTTCTAGTGTCTTCCAATGTCTTTTGATAGCCAATCTAGTGAGCTGAAGAAAGTGCAATGCAGTACTAAAACAAATAGATTAAGAACTTCTGAAAGCAGTGAAAGGTAAAAAAAAGCCTACATTACACACACAAGTGTTATTTCATTGCTGAGGTATATGCAGCTTCTGTTAATATCCATAATTTATATCCAAGAATAAGTACAACCCTTCCACCTGACAGCTGTGAAGAATAAGTCATTCACATAAATCCAACATTATCAGGTTTATTTGCTTTTTTTTTTTTTTTCTGGTTTCATCTATTCTGAGGATACTTGTATACCTTACCAATCATCACACAACCATCCTAACCAATTTTTCCTGAACAGAAAATTCTATGACTCAATACAGTGAAGGCATAGCCTAGCTCAATAAAAATATGTATATCATCACCTCTTTGCTGTTAGTCTTACAGACTGCACTTATTAGATTTCTGTCTGATAACAACCTCATTTTTGCACACATGTAAGCTGTTGTTTTGATAAGCATAACTTGGTATGGAAGGGGAGCAATCTGAAGTGTCATACTCTAAGCCCTGCAGTTAAGCATCATGGACTGTATTCATTCTGCCTACTAAGTAGGTGCCTACTCTATAGCTCTCTATACTGTCAGGAAAGAAAGGCCTCCATAAAAGCTCTGTTACCTGTTATAGTTTGTCCCCGTATTATTCTGAAATTTTACATTATTGCTAACTCTCTTTTTGATTAACCAGCCATGACACAAAAAGGGAGAAGAAAGTCCCATTACTGTCAGAGCAGTAATGCAGCTAATGGAAAGGTTTTCAGACATGATACATATGAGAATGAATCTTATCATTTCATCTGTTTGCTGTCTACTCACTAGACTTACAGTACTGCATGTTTGTGCAGTGAATTAGGTAGAATGGGCTGTATCAATATCTATTTATATTTATTACTAGAGAATAGCTACAGAACACCTTTGTTCACTAACTCTGTTATGCTATTTTCAGAAACAGAAGACAACAGTTGTTGCTAAACCACAAACTTTTGTATTGCATATACTATAGTTAACATTCATTGTGTTTTAACACACTTTTAATATTTTCAGAATTACACTTTAGTCTGTGTCTTGGAGGAGAACTGAGCATTCAGCTCATTCCACAATCAGTTCGGTATTAAAACAGTTCCAGGAAGTGTATCAGCATCTTTGACAGCACCTCTCTATCATGAAAACTGAAAGAGAGGTGAGAAGATAGTTTAGAATGGTATTGGATGTGTGTTTTTTCCCTAATGGACTCCCCTTGCAGGTCATCCCGAGCAAAGCAAGCAGCGTGTTCTGTATGTGGTTTCACTGAGTATGCATAAAGTTGAGCATATCTGGTTTTAATTTTGCATGCTAGCTAGCAATAACACATTTGCAAGAGGAGGTAGAAAAGGTCACTCACAGTTCAGTAGAGTATTTCCTTAACAATAAGCCTCTCCCAAAATAAATATATTGGTCAGTGGAAGCCACGGCACCAAGTCTCTTTTATTTGAGCCTGAGCTATAAGAACCGCCATGAGAACACATGGGGTACAAATGGGGTGTGTTTTCCTGAGTCATCATTGCCAGAATTGTGATACAGATGTAGATTCTAAACCATAGCGTAATACATCTGCCTGCACAATATTAGGGCATGGGAAACAATCCAGCTATTATGAGGGGTACAGCTTGAATTATGCAGATGAATGTCTGTCATTGTTTTTATCATAATAGTTCAATAACTGAATGTGCTACTGCTAATTACATTCTTCCTCCTTTTTTTTTTTTTTTTTGGTCTTATTTTTACCATGGATTTCTTTTCCATAGATCTTTAAGTCAACATTCAATAAATTTAGACTCATCTTATCAGCACTTGACATTTTTATCCTGCATCCTGCTTTGTACTGCTTGGTCATTTATTTCAGCTAAAAGTCTGCCTTATCTTTTTTTGTTTTTCATTTGTTTGGTTTTTTTTTTTAACTTTGTTGCCTGTTAGATAAAAAATGTTTGGGCTATGATTATCACAGCTGATGGACTGATGTGAAATATTTCTTGCTGGAAATAGATAGATATACATTCAGCTAGGCACTGCAATGTAAATATTGTCTGAGTGGTTGATGTTAAGAGGATTGTTACAGCTCTTCAGAGCAGAACTGATAGTCCCGACCAAACCCAGAAATTATCTAGGTATCTAGGACTAATCTGTTCTGCTTTGACAGTGCTTTCTCCTGAATATGATCATGTTATCTTGGGGAAACACACAAAACTGTTGTTTTATTCAAAGATTCAGAAAGTCTCTCACTTGGAAATGATGGTTTCTATCAAAGGTATGCTTAAAAATACTGATTTCACAGTGGGAACATATGTATAGCGGTATAAAGTGGGAAGGTATCACAAGCCTGTAGTTTTAAACTTTTTTGTACTAGAATATCAATTCCCACTTACACCCCACTCTGCGAGTCCCTGCTCCTGGTATTTTAAACCAGGACTATTTTTCCACACTGTTGCACAGCTGTAAAGAAAAAAAAATAAACCCACACATCAAAATTTGCAAGAGAAGTTTTACTGTCTCCCAGAGCAACAGTGAATGATGAGGATAACACACCAGCATAGCACCTGGCAAGCCATAACCCTTGGGTTCCTTTCCCACTTCACAATAACTGTATTATATGCAAGACTTAAAGAATGAAGTTATTAGCCTTGGAGCACTGCTGTTTACTTTCCTCAGAATGTGCCCCGTATGGTTTGCATGTAACAAAAGTTAAACCAAACCAAAATAAAATAAAATGAAAAACTCAGGGGAATTTAGAGGTCAGTGAAAACAGGAACTAGAGGAGAAAAACCTAGGGAAAACATCTGCAGGCAGTGCTATTGAGGAAGGGATGTTAGGCAAAAACATGCCACATGGCCTAACTATCCTGAATAAAGCCCAGATGGCATGATGGGATATTGTATTCACCTTGCCAAAGGACATATAAAAATTTTGTACAGGGAGTACTTGGAGGGAAAAATAGGGGTCAACATGAAAGTGCTGAAAGTGCTGGAGCCCTTGGCCACAGACTTGAGATGCTACCAGTATGATTTGGCAGACTGAAGAAACGTGACAGCCTAGGACAGAGCCACAGGAATTGGTACTTTTATTCAAAAATCTGTCTTCTTCCACACTTCCATTTTTGGTGGAGAAAATGATATTTCTTTTAAAATAAATGTAGCCTCCCCCCCAAAAAAAATTTAAAAATTGAGGCATATCACCAATTCACAATAGAAAAGGCTGAACACACCAACGCACAGCTTTCAGCATGACTTGGTATGGGTGCTACGATATTTAGTTATAGGTAAGAAAAGAGGCAAGAGAGAAAGAGAAAACAAAGAGGCACAAATACATAAAGTATTAGTCATCACTTAGTAAGGCTTAACAGGTTCATAGCTATTTCCTATGGATAAGAGAAAAATTAGGTTCCATCCTCATTTGCTTGAGATAAAGCTCCCATGTCATATATAGTGTGTAAACATGGCACTGTAAACGTTGACTCTGTTATAATATGGCACTGTGGTAATACCTATAGACCACCTTATCATGACCAGCAGTTTGCGGTGCTCAGAGAAGGAAAAAAAAAAATCAAAGCTTTGCTCCAAAGATGGCTTGCTTTTTACTGAAACACCTCTGATATTAGTGTAGTAAGGGAAAAAAAAAAAGTACTGTATGACAGGAATAGATGTTGGCTCAGTTAAAGTAAGTAGGAGTCTGGCCATTTAGCTCCCTCTGGCCTGGTTTCTACCTCAAATATTTATTCCCCAAACAAAAAGGAGGATTCACAATTCAGGAAAATTTTGGAACACTTGTTGGCAGGCTTTTGTCAAAATACACCCTGACAAACTGCAGAGGGAGTGTGTAGAGTCATGCAGGAACTAGCATAGGTTTGTTCTTCTTGGAGTTACCAAAACTTACAATTTTTGCCCTGTCTGGGGGTGGGGAGCCAGGGATTGTATTTTTTTTTTTTGGTGTAACTTCATTATGTGAGAATTTCAGGGGATTGTTCTGAAGGGTTTTCATCCCTACTTCCGTTCTTCTTAGTTTAGAATAGGTTAAAGTGACAACTTTGCCAAAATCAGAAGTGAACTGTAAAATGATGAGCAAATTGTTATCAGACGTAATACATGGTGATACATCTGTTTTGCCAGCTGGGGATGGTACTCTTACCTAACATTAAATCTTTAATGATGCATGTGTCCTTCAGGGTTTAAACTGAAAAGTTAATCTGCTGACCCAATGGAATTTCTTTAATTTCCTGGGTTATGTATTCCATTATTACCTGGTTTTTATTACAGTTCTGCTAGGAACAGTAATGCCTTAAGAATTGTAAGCTCAGGAGTCAGGCTTCCAAATAAAAATAATAATAAATTTGGCTTTTTTTGTTTGCCTTATGGTTTTAGCTGTTAAGTCATACTCATAACCTAGACATATAGTCCAGTTTCTCTGCCAAATTATTAGGAGCGGGTGTACATTTAGGAAAAAGAAAAAAAAAACCAACAAAGAACACCAAAAATATATAAAACAGAATTTGACTTTCTCCTCTAATTGTGTTACACCAAGAGACAGAATTCTACAAAATAAGCACTCATTTTTAAATTCATTTAAAAAATCATAAACATTGGTAAACTTGAAGGCACCAAGAGTCCCTGAATCCAAGGAGGTCTCTGAACACAATTCCAGATGTTATTTCTCCTGAAGGCTCCCTGATCTATAGTTAGGGCAGGAAAGGGTAAAGGTGTAGTAAAACATCATGGTGGAATTTTCTTTATTTGTTCTTACTTGAAGTCTTTGGTAGGGTTTGGTAGTAACCCTACCAAACTTAGGATCAAGTGGACATAGCTAAGAAAGCTAGGGAAAAAGGGATGACATAGAAACAAGAGGGAAGAGACGAATGAACTGTGAGGGAAGGAGAAGGCAAGGCATTGAAACAACAGCCTGTCAGTATAAATGAAAGATGACTGTGGAAAGCTGTTTGATCACATCCACAGCACCTTGTTGAATAATCTCACAATGCCAAGAAGCCTGCTGCAAATCTACTTTGCACGGAGTTTGAGCTCTCACTGATAAGTATTGTGTAATACGACTTGCACAGATGACCAGGGAACAGCTGGCTCTACATTTTCCTGCTCCAACAAGAAATAATCCTAATGCTCTAAAGTTCTGCAGAATCTTTCAACCCTGTCTTTGTCTACTGAGGCAAGCATTTTGGTCATTCATTTTATCACAATTTGCTTGTGTATTTTATTGATGTATTCTATATGTCCTTTTTCATTAGCTTAGTACACTGACTATCTCCAAAATTTTAAGGACCTTGAAGTTTCTTCTGTTGTTTTCCTCACATGAAAAGATCTTTACCCTTTGCACATTTGCATGTTTTGCATGTGTGTTGTGTGTTGCACTTGGCTTGTTTCGGTGGAAAATTTCATTGTGTGTTAGGCACAATGCAAAGGAGAGTCTGAGGAAATGCGAGTGCTCTAAGGGAGTGCTGCATTTCAGAAAGATTAACTTTTTTTTTCTCAGAATATTTGTTAGAAACCTACAGCCGCATCAAGTGGAAATAAAACATTTTAAAAATGGTATCTCTCACTCCTGTTAAGAATGTCTGCCATTGATGGTGGTGGGAATTGAGTTCAGAGGTAGAAACTGGACAGAGATATCCGTCTCTGTTTTTTTACAGCATGCTGGTGGTTACCGATTCTTCATTCTGTGATTTGCAAAGCATTATCTTTATTTAACGTCTCTTTTAGTTACTCCTGGGAAAAGGGAACTGAAGCTCTAATGAGTCATCAGAAGACTGTGTTCTTTCATTAATATTTTTTGATCTGTTAGGAGCATTTCTGTATCCCTGGAAGATGTTCTTAGACTTTTCTTCAGTTAATTTGGGCTCTTGTCATTCCATAGGGAGCCTTCTTTTGACAAAAAAAAGAGTGCATGAAACTTTTCTAATGCAATACATTATTTTTCCACTTGATATTACTACAAAGAGTGCTTCAGTTTATTTGTCCGTACATTTAGTGTTGATAATCCCCTAGTGCGGATATGGTCATAACCTTAAGTCCCAAGTTTAAATCTTTTATCTTTTTCATGCAGGTCTTTTCTTTCAATATGAGTACAACTGGTTTTAGCACTGTTGTATGCACAACCTTGGCTTTGCATAGTTCTGCCAGCTTAAATTAAGCAATGATGTTCTGTTTGATTTCAGACCAATGGCACATTCGTCTTCTTTTGCTGTACTAGCACTGTGCCATTGCAAAATTCCTGTTGGAAAAGGACACAGTCACTATTCTGTTGTTTGTACTGTTCATATAGTGATCTAATACACAGTAGTTTCTTTTACCTCTATTTCCAAGTGCCAGGCATTATGCTGATTTGCTTTGGTTTTGCCACACAGCGTGCAACACCATGGGCTGTTTTTGTAGACTCCTCCTTCGCTCTGCATGAAGGCTTACTCATGTAGTGTTTTGGATTTTTTATTGTGTCCATGGGGTCAAAGTACTGTACTCTATCCAGAAGTGTCAGTCTGCCTGGAAAATCCTGACAGTTTCATAGAAGATTTTTTTTCCTGGCTTCTCCAACAGCACCTCACTGATTGTTTTGCCACAGGTCTAAATCATAAGCAAGTTTTTTTACAGAATATCAGACAGTCTTCTGAAACCGCAAAACTCAGTACTCAGCCCTAAAAAAAGACTGTCTTAAATTTTTTCCCTATTCTCCCAAATCCTTTGGTAAAAATATCTCTTATCTTTCATTTTTAAATAGTGTGAAAACTCACTTAGTTTTTGTAGCACAACTTGAATAGTTTAGACACTTTTTCCAGGATAAATTTAAAACTATCAAGTGCACCAAAACTGTTGACCCTGGTGTTTTCTGGCAGGCATCTATTATTTGCAGATAAATATTCCCTGAGTTGTATCCTTTTCTAATTGCTTGCCATATTTCCACAGCTGCAAATTTTAACTGCTCTTTTACCTACTCAGAAAAATATTCTGATACAAAGAGTATTTTTGTAGGTACTAATTACTATTCTTTCATTTCTTTTTCACTCAGAGCATAAGCAGTTACATTTGTGCTGGAAGAGAAGCCACAGGCAAGTTTCTTTTCTCCTTATTTTGTCTGGTTTTCAGTACAAGTTGAACTTTAAGTTCAACCCAACTTGCTTATGAAAATCTCCTCTAAAACTATTACACCTGGGGTTGGTGATGTCTGTAGGAATTAGGAAGGAATTTAAAAGGAATATTAAAAAGGAATGAACTGAATACACTGTTCATTTTTTTCAAGATCTATGAAAATTGGTATTTAAGGAATTAGTCTCTTAAGTGATCATTTCATGCAAGAGGTTAACTGCAGTTGCTCATACTTTTAGATTTTGAAACAATAACAGTAATAATTTATGTAAATCTTCCTGTTTTAGTAGAGTATAAGAAGGTTTAGTAAAGTCTAAGAAGTCTAGAAACTTTTGAACATCACACTCTCAAGTGTAACACTAACACAAGCCATGTTTATCAGGGAATATGATTAAAAAGCATACACATTATATATATATTTTTATATCTCTCTCTCTCACACACACACATATCTCCTTAAAACAAAAGTGACAATGGAGCTCTGCCAATAACAAAGCTTTTGGGTTATATTTATCTAAAACCAATATTCCCCATTCACTATGACTCTGAAGAATATTTAATTGCAAGGTTGGGAATGGGAATCTTTCCCAGATATTACACAAGAGTAAGAATGATGCCTGCTGAGACTAAAGATGGTGCCTAGTTACATAAACGTACTGCATGACTAAATTATTATTTTGGGGAGGAGATGAGAGGATTGTTTTTTGTTCTTGAGTAAATCTTGGAAAACTGTATTGTTTTGAAAGTAATTTGTTAAAATGTATGTTACTGTTGTCACTTTTCTGTATGATTTCCACTGGCCCCTAAGCATGTACTGGGTACTTTTGGGAGCAAGATAAACAAATATTCTCTTCCCCGAAGAATTACCTATTTAATTCACTATTAAATTATATCTACTGTAACAAAAGAAAGAAAAAAAATCCATAGAGTTAACCTCAAGGAGATGCCATAGTTCACAACAGCTTAACTCATGGCAGGATGTATAACAGACACCTGAGCTGAGTGCCAAGTAGGCAGAAGTCACTGGGGTCAGTGCTTTTCATCTGCAATACATGCACGGATCCATTTCATGCAGTGTCATGAAGAAGGATTTTGAAAAGATTAATTTCACTGACAAGACTTTTCTCCTTTTTGGTACCTTGCAGATGATCTTCACTGAGAATGCAGAACTTCTCTCAAGGGTGGAAGAAAACTAAGACAAATGGGGCAGGAATTAGGGTGTCCAATCTGTTCAGCAGCGAAACACAGGAATCAAAAAAAATTTTGGGGCACAAGTCTTCCCATTCTAAAACCAAGTCAGATGAAATGTGACATAGGAATACCTACTTCTCTGTGTTGACTCTAGAGGTTATCTGTGTGATTAGCTCAGGTATAGACATCTATGCTAAAATTAGATAACATGAACCTCATCATGATTTACTCATGGAGGTCCCCCCACTATGGAAAGCCTGGCATTGTGCCTATTCCAAGACTTTTTTTTAAACTTTTCTTCTTGATGTTGCATTAAAACAAAAATTTAAGAGGGAATTTTGAAGTAATTAAGGAAATAAATGTTAATAGGATTTTTTTCTCCAACTATGAGTGCCTGAAAGCAAACTTCTGTTTGAAACAGTGCTTGTTTGGGTGATGGCATTGGCATAATGAATGGATAAAAAGTGGGAGTTGGCTTCTTGGTTGTGAATGAAAACAATAGAACAGAAAGAGGTTATAAAGAGCCAGGAAAGCAAAGCCAAGTACTTTATATTGGTTATAATCAAAAAAGATCAAACACAATAATACACAGAATAAATTGAGTTGGTGAAAGGCTAGAAAATTAATATTTCAGAAATATGCCTGAGTGGAGGTATTACTTTCAAAGCAGAGAAGTAATAGCCTTTTTCTGATCTGGAAAGAAAGAAATATTTCAACAAAATTGAGGCAAGACTATGAGGTATGAATTTTAAGATGTTGATGAAAAGTATAGAAATAAAGGAGGAGGACCTCAGACAGAGAAACAAAAATTTGGAAACAGGGGAAGGTAGTTGTCTGATGGAAACTTGGAAAAGAAGAGGTGAACCAGAAAAAAAGGCAGTCACAGAAACCAGTGAAGGAAAATATTTCAGCAAAGTGGAAAACAGACAGCAGTGTTGGAAGAGGCTGGCAGGTAAAGGAGGATGAGGATGGAGTTTTGCTAGGAGAAGGTTATTGCAAAAACACATTTTCATTGTAGTGCAGGGGGCAGAAGATTGATTTGAAAGACTCAAACTAAAATTAGTACAGAAAAACTGCTGAAAAACTTGGTATATACAAATTTCTGTGAGCTCAGAGTTGGAAGGGGAAGGAATACAGTAAGATGTGAATGAAGTGGAAGGGTTAAGATGGATCTGCTTTTTAAACAGAAATAGACATTATGCCAAAGGGACTGAAAACGTAAATAAATAGGTGAGAGAAATTATGGTGGAGACCAGGGGACTGAATGGATGGGACATGGGTATGAATAGCTGAAAAGAGATGAGAAACTTCTGTGGTATGAGAAGTAAGTTTGCAGGAGAGGAATGGGAAAGGAAATAAGTAGTCTGGGCTGGTGGAGAAAGATCACAGAGTATTTAATCAGTTTTCCTTAAAAACCTGAGTACCAGGCCAAAATCACATTTTCTCCGCATTTTTTTTTTGGCAAATGTTTGTTCATTTATACACTTACATGAAGATTCTTCAAGTTCTTGAAGTCTCCTTCTTTAATTTCAGTGATTTTGTTGTTCTGTAAGTCCAGCAGAGTTGTGTCAGGAGGAAGGTCTCTTGGCACTTTTTCCAAACCTAGGGACAGTGAAAAGAATACACAATTGGCTTTGAAAGAAACTTTGAATAGGGGTCAATACTTTT
Organism: Pluvialis apricaria; assembly: GCA_017639485.1. NCBI lineage: Eukaryota > Metazoa > Chordata > Aves > Charadriiformes > Charadriidae > Pluvialis > Pluvialis apricaria. The sequence goes on along the minus strand of CM030007.1, from coordinate 172,561,502 downwards.
CTTAGCAGCGTTTACCTTTCAGTAAACACCATTTCTAGAACTCATTTCCTGAAGAAGCTTATGAAGACTTATCTGAAAGTATTTCTGTCTCCAGCCAGTCAAAGGGAGCTTTATTTTGCTATGTCAAATCAAAATTTATTTATTCACATTTCCATTATGCCCTTTTCTGAAAATATATCTGAGTTATAGCTTGAAGCAAAGGATTGAGTTTGGGAAAATTATTTCTAACACATTTAATTCCACTGAATTGTGTGAATAAAAATTGCTTTCAGAAAGAGGTATGGTATTTATTAATTTCACTGCGTGTTAGCTTTTGTGGACAGAGGACATTTCCTGCTATTTAAAAGGTAGTAGGCTTTTTCGAAAGAAGTACGATAGTTAATTATAATCATTTCCAGAAAAAATAGTTTGTTTGACAGTAACTGAATAACTTGCAGTAAAGTCCACCTTAAAAAAAACCAATCCACCTCCCCCCTTTTCTTTCATCTGAAACTATGTCCAAGTTTTCTGGAGAACAAATCTCTTGGTTTCCCTACAACTGCCAAAAGAACATCAGACAGTTTAAATTAAAGACTCTCTTTGGGACTATTTTCTGAATAGCTGATATGTAAGTCCGATGAAGTCATGGAAATGAAATTATTTAGTGTTAAATAACACTTGCTTTACCCAGCTTTCCTTTCATACTGTGACTTGGAATAGAGCAAATCTCTTATAGTCATTCTGATTTACCACAAAATTAAAATGTTCTTTTCTAACTAGTTTTTTTTTTTTTTTAACAGAATGTGAAATGCTAAATGAATGGTTGGTAGGAAAAATTTATAGACACTAATAAAGTCTCTATATGAGCATCTAACAGAAGTGGACTTCTCTGGATAGAACAGTCTTTTTACCAGTAAAGTTTTTAACAAATATTTCTGAAGCTATATTTGAATTCTCCTGGGCAAGATTTCACTGCAAGTATCACCAGTGTCTCCCCAGTATGATGGCGGACTGCATGATATTTTTCTCAGATGAAAGATATATACCTATATGTATTATTTTTTTAAGGCTATATATTTTAATCTCAAGCATGGCATTGCAAACACAGTGAGATATGCTTGCCCAGAGATAAGATATGTTTTACCCACAATGGTTGTGGAGTCTCCATCTTTGGAGATATTCAAAAGTTGGACTGGACACAGCCCTAAGCAACCTGATCTAGTTGACCTTGCTTTAGCAGGAGGGTGGACTAGACAATCTCAAGAGGTGACCTCCAAACTCAACAGTTCCATGATTCTGTAATGTTTAAAGTTCCTCACAAATGTGTTTTCACACCTGGAATGTAGGCTTCTCTGTCAAAACCCAATGTCAAGCAAAACCCCTTCTCTTTCAGTCTTTTTTAGAATATATATATATGTGTAGAGCAAAAAAAGATGGGTGGCTCTGATTTGGAAGGGTTATGGCAAACCATGAAAAGAATATATGTTTGGTACTATATTTAATCCTTTTAACCTACATAAAAAGCACTATTCTATAGTTACTACTATAAAACTTTACCATAAACTCTAGAGAGGCCACAGTGATGTGTACTGGAGCTTTTTACTACAATTAGTGATGTACTAAGAATTCTTTATGGATATGACTATACTCTTAAAAATATCTGCATGCAAATGAGGCCTCCAATTCATCTTTAGGTGCCTGGTCTGAATCTTCCAAAGTGTTGAGCATCTCACAGATCCCACTGATGTCTCTTACTGCTGTTCAGTACTTAGCAAATTCTGGAAACAAGATTGCTCTTTTAGTTATACATATATGGGTGCAGGAGACCTAAACTCTTGAAAAGTGTTTGCTTCTTTTAATCTTACTTTTGAATTGATAATATTAGTCTGTACAGAACATATTTTTTTGTCCTACCATTACAAAAGTTTGGTTTCTGAACTTAAAAAACATCCTAGCTACTCTTTCAAATTTATTTTCCCACCCATACGTTGTCTAACATTAGCTAAAAAATTATTAAAATATTTGGATCTGATATTTAATAAAACTGAATACACTATAGATTAACCTGGATGAGTTTTAATCACACCAGCATCCAAAAGTTTTAAGAAGCACAATCATCTAGCCTGGGACTAATTAGTAAAAGTTTCTACCGTACATAAAATGACAAGAGCCAAAGCTCACATCTCATCCTGTTTACCTTACTGATACTCAGTGCATGAATATATGATACAGATTAAGATTCTTCACATTACTAAAATAATCTCTCCTAATTCAGGCGTGGACTTCATTTTTACTGAAGGCAGTTGCAAAACCCTCATTACTTTCAGAAGTGTAGGACTAGAGTTCCAAATATATAAAAATGTGATACCATATAATTTGTATGTTGGTTGTCTTTGGACAGTTTCTGTCCTCAGTGGACAGGAATGATGTCAGCAGCTAAAAATTCTCTCCCAAAAAGCACTGCTTTTTCAAGATCATAACTTTGTTATAAGAAGTTTTTACAGTTTAGCAACTTTTATAGCATTTTTCACATATAAATATAAAAAAATTTGTTTATTTATTTGTTTTCAAAGTAATACTATTTTCTGGCTGTCAGTACATTTATATTAGTAGACTGGTATCTGTAAATAAGTGCTTATGGCAGAAACTAGGGCACATGAGAGCTATACAGCCGTCCTTTATATGGTGCCCTTGGAACATACCTTGTAAGAACACTTGGATTGCCACTGAAGGGCTAATTTTCCAGAAACTAAACTTCAAACTAGATTTCCACCTGTATATTTCAAGCCTGATATGTCAGCTTGTAAGACCTCAAGTGTTATCCCTGCATAAGGTAGAATTGACAATTTCTCAGAGCAATGAAGTTAAACTTTAAATGTTTTATATTAGAATGATAAGAAAAATTTAATAATCCGATATCTATCTGTGAAATGTGATTTAGAAAAGCTTCCTATCTTGCACTAGAAACTAGAAGGATGTACAATACAATAAGTAGCTTTGCATGCAATGAATATAATTGCCATCCCTTAAAGTGTTAAACTTGTTTTATTACCTATCTCATATATATTCTGTTATGCATTTCCTGAAGCTGTTTTTAAAAATGTTGCAGAAAACAGCTATAGAAATTATATTTGATTTTTTTTCTTCCCTTGTCTGAGTCTTGAAGAGCAAAGCATAGAGGAGTACTGGAGGCACCCGGGTGCTGGAGAGACATAGCATTATCATTAAGCAGTTTAGTACATCCTTCAGCTGAAAGCTACAACAACTGGAACTCTCCAGTGGAGGAAGAGTTTATAAATGGGTGGATCTGGACACTGCCTTGTAAAATCAGCAGCTACATAATTCAGGACTAAACCGTGTTTGAGGTATGAACTGTATCCAAGTGTTTCACCACTTGTCACATCTACATGGGCTTCAAGAGCCATGCTTCAGCTTGCAGGTCCAGGTCTCTATATAGGCAGATGTACCTCCAGATAGATAAATGTAGGAGGAGCATTGGTGTAGTGCAAACTAGTCCCTGTGCTGGAGATTCCATGCCTGGAGAGCAAACTTTCAAACCTCTCTGATCAGGACAGGTCAATAGACAGCAAATTCAGATGAATGGGAGAGCCTGAACTAACACGACAGCATGACAGAATTTGAACTGAATTGAGAAAATTGTAATCCCACTCAAACTTGAAATGCCTCTTGGCTCCTGGGATAGAATTACTATTTCCCAGGAGGATTTTTTGATTCCTCTGTCTGGGAGGCTGAGAAGTTTAGAGGGGAACTGTGGGCTGTCCTTACTACTCATTTCTGAGAAACTCAAGTGATGCCAATCTACTTCTGAAGCCACGTTGTACAGTATGACTGCATGTTCACCTACAGCTGCCTTCCAGTGAAATTTATGTAATACCAACTGAAAGGGGAATTGGTGTTGGAAAACATCAATTGAGTCACCTCTCAACCTTTTTAAGAACAGTTTACACAAGTATTCCAGCTCTTGCCTGTGACTTTTTCTACATTAAAGCTTGCTTCTTAAAAAGCCATATGAAAATCTCTCATAGCAGTCTGACTTTTTATGTGAATAATCGGTGCTACACAGTTTGGTATTCAGTTACCTGGAAATATTTCAGGCCTCTGGTTTCTGAGATTAACTTATAACTGATTAAAGATTTAAATTCTTCTGCCTTTCCCACTGTATGCTAAATTGAAGACACATACATCTTTATTTGTTTTGGTTAAATAAAACTAAGTCAGTTATTATTTAAGTTGGTAAATACTTTTTGAAAAAATTCTACTTGTTTACAAATAAGTAGAAACAGTAAAGCTCCACCCTTCCAAAATCCTTGTTTACACTGAAATTAAGAGCCTAAAGATTCTGGAAATATAAGAGATTTAATAAACCCATTCATGTATGCTTAGCCATAACAACCATTTCGATTTGCACTTAAGTATTTGTTTGGGAGAAGTCATGACTTCCTTATAGAAGTTGAACAGCCATCAGTTCCCGCAGCACAGGTATCTGTGTTATTCCCTGCAGATTTCTATAAGTAGAAATTTTCTTCTCTTCTACATTATCAGCCTGTAGCACTCAGCTATTCCCACCAGTGCACATGTATGTGTGTAAAAATGCACACATATGAAAACACATAAACAACAGAATATGCAATAGAACTACAAAATGGGGGGAAAAAAAGTGTGCAAGCTTGGAATATTTTCTTTTGTTAGTCAGGATCAGCTGAACTTTTATTATCCCTGGCAGAAGTTTTTCTAACTTTTCCGTACACTAGTCACTACATTACAGAATTTTGGAATAACAAACACAATCAAAATGTATTCATCAAAATCCAGCAGGGCTGGATCATCAAGGGATTTCTTTCATGCAGACAACAAGGGCCCACACTCACTTTTGGAATCACTGAAAGGCTCATCTACAGTCAGCTAGATGTTTGGTGGGGAGAAGTTAACAGGACCAGGAATCTTCCCTTAATGGGAGGATGGAGAAGAAGGTAACTTGGCAGGATTCAGGCTTGTCTCTGTGGAATCCTGTCTATGTGGGGTGTAGTTTTTTCTCATAATTTCTTAAGCAAATTACAGTGTCTGGCTGTTTAGCTGTGATTGTCTCACCTCCAGGAGAGGACAGAAGGCTGATGCGTCTGGAGATTTTATGAGACCAGAAATTAGGCAGAGAAGAGCCAAGGTCGGTATAATTCTGCCATTACCCAGTCCCTGAGAGAGCAGCAACCAGTGGCTAGCCATCTCCTGTGTAGCACTGCACCAGCCCAACTAGGATATGCTGCCATTTAGCCAGACAAACAGGTGTAGGAGATGTAGCGAGGATTTGGGAACAGCATGAGGACTAAGGGAGGTTAAGGGGTTTGATATAAAATACAGGCTTTATTGCTTTTGCAGCTGAGGGAATGACCTGCTCGGCTACAGGAGCTGTGATCAAGCAGCCGTGGAATTGTTGAACCCACAAAAAGAGAAGGGTGGCTTTTGAACCCTCCTCGCTATGAAGGGGTTTCAGCCCACTGCTCCAGTTTCTCAGAAGTAAGAGCCACAAGTTAGTCTGCAACTTGGCATGGCGCCACGTTTCTGCTGAAGCTGTACGACTATGCAGAAAAGGAATGTAAGATTTATGGGGCCAGTGAGGGAGACTAAGCAAATGGGAGTCTGAGTCTGTAGCCCAGAGATGAGGACACTTCCCTGAGAATTGCATCCTTACAACACTGGGACCACATAGCCAAATAACAAATATATATGCACATTGCCAGTAATAAACAACTTTAACAACGCAACAGAGCTTGTGGTTTGATTTTTTTGTCTGTTTGTTTGCGGTATCCGGTTTTTTTTTTCCTCCACCTATCTGTTTTACAACAAGCAGGGATGGGGCTTATTTCTCTGAATAAACCTTCCCTTCCCCAGCTGGAGAGAAGGGGCCAAAAGGCAGAGAGACATCTGAATGCTGTAGCTCAGATACACGTGTTATTACATTGCAACACTCACAATTATTATCACAGGGGCCATAAAATGGGGCTCTTTTCAAGACTCCTTCAGTTTCCACAAACAGCTGCTGCCAGCTGAGGAATTTGGGCTGAGCTACATGTAATTCCCAACCGTGATCATCAGCGGCTGCTCTCCCGGCAGAGACAGCCTCTCCAGCAGCTGCCTGTGCTGCCTGTGCACGCTGCTGTGGGCTCTCCCCTGCTCTGAGTCCAGCTCTGCGCCGTCCCACTGATGGCCAGCAACCCTCCCCCGGGGGTGAATGCCCTTAGTAATGCCCTGAGTGGACTCTGGGGCAAATGAGGCAAATGACGAGCCTACAGGGTCAGGATACTTGGTCATGGAAAATAACAGGACTCAAGGACTGCTTTCTGGAAGGATGGCAAGTTGCTTAACACAGCTTTGAATGCTTTGACTTAGAAAAGTTCACTGATGCTTTCCCAGGCGATGTTCTTCAGTATTTACTGGAAATTTATTCTCTATTGTGTGGGATTTGCAAATAGGACTAATTTCATTATTTGCGTCCTACCGTCCATAAAATAAGAAACAATTGTCTTTCTTTACAGAGAAGTATCTAACAGCCTCCTTCTTCCACTTCCAAAGTAAAAGTTTGTTCTCCACCTTCCCCTTGCTTTCTATGAAATCAGCAGTAATAATTTAAAAAAAAAGAACTTTAAAAAAGGCCTGAAAAATTAGAGAATTATTTATCTCAAGTGGTTTTTCTAAGATATAAAAAAAACCACTGTCCATTGGAATGCATAAGATTCTTAAAACACATCTTTTTAAAGGGCATTCACAACCATTTTTCGGACTTATTTTCTGCTCTCCAATCTGTAACAGTCATGTTCCATTCAGATCCATTTTGGACTTATTTGTATCACAGATTATTATTTTTGTATACCTCTGACCCTTCCCATAGGAAAAAACAAGAAACTGAACTCCATTCCCTGCTGAGGTGGCCTCTCACAAAGGTAGACCTACTGACATGTTACTACACTGGGGTTTTTTCCAAACATTTACAACATTGCTTCCCAGAACAGTGAGGAACACAGAAAAATAGAAACAAAATCACGCATTATGATCAAATGCATAATTCTCCATTATCACAGAATCACAGAATGGTCAGGGTTGGAAGGGACCTCTGGGGATCATCTAGTCCAACCCCCCTGCCACAGCAGGGTCGCCTACAGCAGTTGCACAGGACAGCATCCAGGCGGGTTTTGAATGTCTCCAATGTGGGAGACTCCACAACCTCTCTGGGCAGCCTGTGCCAGTGCTCTGCCCCCCTCAAAGGAAAGAAGTTCCTCCTCATGTTAAGATGGAACTTCCTGTGCTCAAGTTTGTGCCTGTTACCTCTTGTCCTACCACTGGGCACCACTGAAAAAAAGACTGTTTCCATCTACCTGGCACCCTCCCTTTAAGTATTTATAAGTATTGATAAGATCCCCCCTCAGTCTTCTTTTCTCTAGACTAAAAAGGCCCAAGTCCATCAGCCTTTCCTCAGAAGAAAGACACTCCAAACCCCTAATCATCTTAATAGCCTTTTGCTGGACTCTCTCCAGCAGTTCCCTGTCCTTCTTGAACCGGGGAGCCCAGGACTGGACACAGTACTCCAGATGCAGCCTCACCAGGGCAGAGTAGAGGAGGAGGAGGATCTCCCTTGACCTGCTGGCCACACTCTTCTTGATGCACCCCAGGATGCCATTGGCCTTCTTGGCCACCAGGGCATATTGCTGGCTCATGGTCATCCTGTTGTCCACCAGGACTCCCAGGTCCCTTTCCACACCGCTGCTCTCCAGGAGGTCAGCCCCTAACCTGTACTGATGCATGGGGTTATTCCTCCCCAGATGCAGTACCCTACATTTGCCCTTGTTGAATTTCATTAGGTCCCTCTCTGCCCAACTCTCCAGCCTGTCCAGGTCACACTGTATGGTGGCACAGCCTTCCGGCACGTCAGCCACCCCTCTCAGTTTTGTGTCATCAGCAAACTTGCTGATGGTACATTCTATGCCTTCATCCAGGTCATTGATGAATATATTGAACAGGACTGGACCCAGTACTGACCCCTGAGGGACACCACTTGTTACTGGCCTCCAACTGGACTCTGCACCACTAACCACAACCCTCTGAGCTCTATCTGTCAGCCACTGCTCAATCCACCCCACTGTCCACTCATCTAACCCACACTTCCTAAGCTTGCCTGTGAGGATGATGTGGGAGACAGTGTCGAAAGCCTTGCTGAAGTCATGGTAGACCACATCCACTGCCTTACCTTATTCACCCATCCAGTCACGCCATCGTAGAAAGCTATCAGATTAGTCAGACATGACTTTCCCTTGGTGAATCCATGTTGACTACTTCTGATAACCTTCTTTTCCTCCGAATGCTTGGAGGTGATGCCCAGAACAAGCTGTTCCATCATCTTTCCAGGGATGGAAGTGAGGCTGACCAACCTGTAGTTTCCCGGGTCATCCTTCTCGCCCTTTTTGAAGACTGGAGTGACATTGGCTTTCCTCCAGTCCTCAGACACCTCCCCTGTTCTCCAGGACCTTTCAAATATAATGGAGAGCCACCCAGCAATGACTTCTGCCAGCTCCCTCAGCACTCGCAGATGCATCCCATCAGGACCGATGGACTTGTGGGTATCCAGTTTACTTAATTGTTCTTTAACTTGTTCTTCTTCAACCAACGGAAAGTCATGCTTCCTCCAGACTTTCTCTGTTACCTGCAAAGTCTGGGACTCCCAAGAGCTGGCCCGAGCAGTGAAGACAGAAGCAAAGAAGGCATTCAGCAACTCTGCCTTCTCTGCATCATCCGTCACCACAGCACCCATCTCATTCAAGAGCGGGCCCACATTTTCCCTGGTTTTCCTTTTGCCTCCTATATACTTAAAGAAGCCCTTCCTATTGGCCTTGGCATCCCTCACCAGGTTCAATTCCAAGGCTGCCTTGGCTTTCCTCGTTTCATCCCTGCATACCCTGACAGCCTTCTTATACTCGTCCCAAGCGATCAGCCCCTTCTTCCACATACTGTAAGCTCCCTTCTTCCACCTGAGCTTTTCCAGAAGCTCCCTGCTCAGCCATGCAGGTCTCCTTCCCTTGCCTGATTTCTTGCTCTTAGGGATGCACCGATCCTGAGCTTGGAGGAAGTGATGCTTAAATATCAGCCAGCTCTCTTGAGCTCCCCTACCCTCTAGAGCCCTCTCCCAAGGGATTTCTCTAAGCCATTCCTTGAAGAGATCAAAGTTAGCCCTCCTGAAGGCTAAGGTTTCAACCCTACTTGTCATTTTGTGCATACTGCACTTAATGCTGAACTCTATCTTCTCATGATCACTGCAGCCAAGTCTGTTCCCAGCCTTAACATCCTCCACCAGTATTTGTTTGTCAGTACTAGGTCCAGTAGCACACCTCTCCTTGGGGGTTCCTACACCACCTGAGTCAAAAAGTTATCATCAATGCACTGGAGGAACTTACTGGACTGCACATGCCTAGCTGTGTAGCCTTCCCAGCAGATATCAGGGTAACTGAAATCCCCCATGAGAACTAAGGCCTGCGATTGTGAGGCGATTCTCACTTATCTGTAGAAGGCCTCATCACGTTCCCCATCCTCATCAGGTGGCCTGTAATAAACACCCACAACAGTGTCTCTCATGTTATGTTACCCTGCCCCTTGATCCTTACCCACAAGCTCTCAACTTGCAGGGTTTCACCCCCCACCCCCCCCCCCCCCCCAGTGAGAGCTCAATACATTCTGGTTGCTCTCTCACATAAAGAGATACGATAGTACTAAGAATTATAAAGGTCCTAGCAAAGCTTTAAAAATTAGTGCATTGCTATAACTGCTCTTTTCCATTTCCACCCATTCTGTGTAGTGAACACATATTTCTAAGTATAACGGATATTGCAAGCTACAGATGTTATGAATTATTTTTCAGTGCTAGTCACATTTTTGGTATGGATAGATTCAGCCTCCTGGCTCCAAAAGCTAATACCTAAGAGTAATGATATATTCTTGAAACTAAAAATCAAGCAACTTCCATTTCTGTGTTCTTTCTAACTGACTTTTCATTTCAAAGGTCTGGAAGGTATATGCCTTCTCAAGAAGCACAGAAGTATTTTAGAAAGGCAGAAAAATATTCTGAAATAATCATGAGACTTCGGGTATTAAGACATTAAGTAAAAAAAAATAAAATGTGAGTTTTCTGAACTCCTAGAATTGCCAGCTTTACATTTCCCACTGTCATGGTTACAGACATAAAACATCCCATCAGAGAACAGCAACTGCTGTGTGCGATTCACACAATCTGCCAGCACCATGTGCGCAATGGCTTTAGTCAAAGTGGATGCAGTGCAGATGTACTATCTATGAGTACTCATGCATTAAGGTGAAACATTTGTTTCTTAAGAGTATTTGCAGTAGTCAGAAAAGAGAAAAGAGCATTTCAATGACTCAGAAAAGTAAGCATTATCTAACAAATTACATTTTGACTTATCCTTTGGTGTAATATAATTTGATGTTTGCCTGGTTCACAGTTTAAGCAGCAGGAAACAGATACCAGTTTAAGGGTAGCTCCCTCAATCTTTACTTTGGGATTTACCAGAATTAGCACTAACCTAATGGAGTAGCCATAAAGAGTCATCGGGGGGGCATCTTCTCTGGTTTCAAGTAAACTTACCCTTTCCTCTTCTGACCGCATGGTCATTGCACAGTCCTAGTTTTATTATGACTTGAGGGCAGAGATGTGTTCCTGGTTATTTCGGGCACTTCTAAACATAACATGGCCATTTTTCATAAATGTAGGATTGTTTTCAACCTACTTTCATGCAAGCAAACAATGGAAGGAGCTGCTGTGACTGTGTCTGGACATAGTGAATAACATTTAAATAAATGTTGAGAACATAAATAAATGTTTCCTCTTTCTACTCGATGATGTTGTATATATCCTTGTAACTTTTAGATATTTTGGCTTTGTTATTTGTTTATTTTGTTAGTCATTTAGTGACCTTCCCCAGGTCAGCTGTCAGGTAACAGTCATCTCCTTCAATCCAGAGGATGTAAACTCTCTGCCATAGAGTGAAAGAATAAAGAAGAGAAAATAAGTTTTGCCCCCTAACCCTGAAAATACTAAAATTTCCATTCAATTATTATCTTAAGTTACTCCTGTATCCGCAACTTTCTGCACATCTCCTTTTCTAACCATTATTGTTATAGCTTCCCTTGAAAATGCAAGATTTTCCCTTCCATGTTCATATTGTACCTTCTTTTCTCAAAAGTTTTCCTACCGTGTCTATCTTCCTGGTCTTCTTCCATTGGCTTTCTCCTCTTTCATTTTTGTTCTAGTATCTGCTCAGTATCTATTATCTGCCTTTTTTTTCCTTTATGGGCTGCTGCTACTATACAAACTTTATTAGCACCATTCGCCTTTCCTTTCCCATTCTTACTTCCCAGTGGTAAAGAATTAGTACAATCTTCCCAACCTGAATGTGTGGAAAACAAAGCTGAAGACCTAATTCAACTTCTGGAAAGAAATGGTATCAGAGCTGAATGATAACATAGCTTTTTAGTCTGGTTGTGCTAACTCATGTATGACTGCTCCTACACCTCTTAGGTAGAGATATTCAGCAAAAGGTTTGGTTATTGCACCACTACAAACACTGTTCTTCCATGTCACCCTAAAATATGAATTCATTGAGAACCTTTTTAGTTTCTGAGGCCCACACTGGAGCAGTAGAAGGGAAAACTTGCCCTCCAGCATAGAAACTGATGTCATCCTAGGCTTTCACATTTTAGATGGTGCAGGAGGTGAAGGCAGAAACTGGTTCTGGGATGACCTACTGCACATTTCTATTGTGCTGCCAATATATTACAGAAACAGACTGTAGCCGCATTTACACTTGCACGTGTTTTAAATGTTTTAGAATTTCTGTAAATAATCTGTCCATTTGTTGTTTTGCCATTAAATCCCTAAAGTTGCCATGAAATTAGGTGGGCAGAAAAGGTTTCTTGCTTTCGCTGCTTTTTAAAAGATAAGTATTTATTGTGTTCCCGTTCTTATTGAAATTAAAACTGCAAACATCCTCTCCTTAACAGATTTTTATAGCAAGTCAAAGCACTCCAAATTGATCCCAGGAAACAAACACAAAGCTGTTATGGGATGCTCTCCTGGGTGCCCTCTGACTGTGCATGCAGAGAGCAGAGAAATTCTTTAAATACTGCTTTTCACCTTTTTCATTCCCTATTGACTGCCTAAGAAGTTTGCAGCAGAGTTGCCTATACAGCAAATGTAACCCTGCTAACAACAGGGTCATTTGTACAGAGCTGTTTGAGTCCCGTAATTGGTCCCATACGTTGAAAATTACAACTCAGTACCTCCCACCGCCCCAGAAAAGGCCATGCAGGCATGGTCCTTGGTCTTAAGGCCCCTTTATGTCTGCGTTCATTGTTTCCATCTCTTTGCTTGCAGAGAAGCCAATGCGCAAGTTCTACTCCATCTATCTACTTCGCTTTTATAGTGGACGTAGTGGGACAATAATGCTCTGTGTGAATGAGCCCTTAAATATAACACAATCGAAGAGGCCTAGAATTCCAGCATTTGTCAATGTTGTTTGTCAGGGCAGGCATATAAAGCAGGAGAAATAAGTTTAAATAAATTTGCAATGTATTTTGAAGGATATATCCTTAGATTTGAAATTTAGGAAAAGATAAAAATATATTCAGAAAACTACTCCTTTTTTTCTGTAACCTGATTATCTGCTTTTGGCCCACTTCCTTTTAATCACATGACAGATCCAGGACACGGGTAATGCAAAATAGAGACCAGTGAGTCCAGAGATGATAAGGAGGGGACACTCTCAAATCCAGGTTAGAGAGAGGTGTTTTGAAAATCTGTTTAAAACTAGAATCTTTTCTAAATACCATGGTAACGACTCTGAGAGCAGAGTTTTCCTGAGTAGTTGGAGGCTAGTGTTAGTAGTTCCTTGCTGTTATTGGTGGCTTCATGTAGGACCCAAAATCCTAGGTGTCCTCCCTGTTGGCAGTGGATTCTCAGTGAACATTTGGAAGGAGCCTTTGGACTCCTTAGCTTTTCCTAAGTCTTTGTTGGGAACCTCTTGCAGTTGAATAGCACAGGCTTTATGTTGTGAGAACATGGATCATTTTTAAATATTTATATGTCTTACCAAATAATACACCCTATAAATGTGTTAAGAACATAATACACGTACTATAGATATCCATAACACTAGTAGGTGTCAGCCAGTGATTATTTAGTATATTTTAAGCACTGTAATCACCTGCTATGACTTGTAATGATTGATTTACATTTGACTGCTATCCATCAGATATTTATCTGTGCATTGGGAAATTTTAGAAATAAACCCTTGTCACAGTGCAAACCAGAAAACAGTCATTTCTTGTACCACTTAGACGGCAGTCAGGATTTCATTCCTGTCACTAGGCTTTCTTAAATGGCATTTCCTAGTCAGAAGCAAGCAAATAAATCCCTCCTCCCCCCCCCCCCCAAAAAAAAAAAAACCACCAAAAAAAGAAAACATACAGGCTTGGTAACTGCTACCTTGGAGTAAGCAGCTAATAAAGAAGGGATGTATTTAGAGTGGATTAATTTTCACCTAGAATCATGTTTATCAACTGGAACTGGAACATCAGCAATTCAGGTTGCAATGCAACAAGACCTGTCTTTTACTGTTACACTGGCAAAAGCTAATGACTTTTTGTTAATATAAAGCAGTCTACATCCAGGCCAATATATTTTTTTCTTGACAACCTTTCAAGAGTGTTTTCTAATTACTGGGTTCCTGAATTCTTAATTTTTCAGGATGTACTGAGTACAGGGCTTTAATTCATGCTTTCTTTAACTTCCAAGGCATCCAAAAAAATTGCATCTAAGCAGAATATATACAAAATTTTTAATAATCCATAGCATAGTAACCTGAGTGTGTTTTTTCCATGCTTTAATTTTATCACACATAAATTCATTAATCTGAAAGTAAGTTGTATAGCCTCAAGTAGTCACTGAGGCATTGTGGTGGCAGTTTAATTCTCCAAGAGTGCTGTATCCTTTCTGTCACTGACATTCACCTTAGACAGGATGAACTGTCCCATAGGGTGACTGCCTAACTGTCCCTATGGCTGTGAAAGGAGCCCAGATCACTCTTAGATAGCTAACATCACCTGAGATCACTCCTATATTAGAGACAATACCTGTAATACTCCATATAGGTCCTCCAGTCTTATCTCCAACATGTAAGAGTATTACAATTCAGCCAGTTAGCATACGGAAAGCCCAATGACTTGTGGTTGATGACAGCATAACTTATGTTTGGCTAAATAATGTTGTCCAAAAAGGCATTTAGTCTTAACAGTTTTAAGGACACGGTATTGTGATGCACAGGCTACTCTCAGTATAAGTGACAATATACTTTCCCAGATTTCATGGTTCCATTTTTATTGATAATATTTTTGTTAAATGATCCAGTTCCATGGGGTCAGGGGTTTTCATGAGGGTATCAGCTTTTATTAAGCATAAAAGGAATAAGTCTCTATTTCTTATTGTTAGAAGGAAAAAAAATGCATAAAACATGGAATAACTTGTCCTAAAGGCTCAGCAATTACAATGTAGATTAACAAAACTTTTTTATTTATAAACTATATTTGTTAATGTCTGGCCATTAAAAGATCCATCCTTTCTCTTACTACATCTTTAGAAACCTGTAAGATTTTGAGCTAAACATTTAGCTTTAAAAATTTTGGTTTTGAAAGACTGGTAAAAATTCAAATAATGGCAGGGATTCTAAAGCTAGGTACGCAATAGTAAGTAATCCTATCTGTTTTCTTGAACTCGTAAAATGACTGAGACTGATTACTGATGAGGTATGTATTATTTTTCTTTAAAAAGATTTTATATTGACAACAGAAGTTCAAATCAAGGTATATCCCAAAGGAGATAGTTTCCTTTGTAATGAGAAATGAGGTTCCCAAATGGAGTAATGATCAGAAAATGGGTGTTCAGATGTTTCTGGAAGATTTTATACAATGAGATAAATCATCTTTTGTCAACAAATAAATTAGCTGTTGTCAGGTTACCATGGTTCAGGTGTTGAAGAGCCATCAGTTAATACAGTTCAGACACTGTACGTGCTCAGATAAACTGCCTCATGTTACCGGATCCCTGGAATAATGCTTTACATGTCTTTGAGCTTTTCACCCACTGATCTCAAAGTGCTTTTCAAACACACACTCCAACACCCATGCTGAGCTTTAATACACCCTTCTTTACTTTACAGCTGGAGAAACCCTGCATTTCTGAGCTGTGAATAAAATTCCAACTTAAGCTGTAATACTGCTTGAACTTTGATTACTGACATCCATCTCTCGCACCCTTTTTGGAGACCACAAAACGTCCATGGATGCTCACAGCAAGAGGGCTGGAGGGACCCCCTTATGTCCTGTGAAGTCTCCAAGGAAGGCGATCTCATTGTATCCTGCAGAACACAGACACTGCTTGCTTCAAAAGGGGCTGCCAGACTTCTCTGAAGGTGAAATAAAGCTCTGGCCACCATGCCTGAACACTCCTATGGAGCATTTACATTCACTGCAGGGCTGAGTAATGACACACGCGTCCTCCTGCCTACCAGGGCACTCTGGGAGGAACCTTTTCTTCAGACTCCCTTTGGGAAGATGAGACTTTAAATGGAACGGTTAATCCTTGCTAGGGCTTTTACAAGGCATGTTTGCCTGGCCAAGTGACTGTACATCTTCCCTGTATTTATTACTTTAATACATGAAGAGCTGACTCTGACCGGCTATATCAGCTACTCCCCACCTGTAGTGTGTGCTAATAAGGAAGATGTTTGTGATTTCTATGGAAAGTCTGACTATAGCAGAGCAATGCCTTATACTGAGGCATGATTAAAAAGTGAACCCGTGGCTCCCTTTTAGTAACAGGAGGCAGATTCAGAAAAGGCAGTGCTTTTATAAAGATACCGTGGTGGCCTTCCTTGATGAGATACTTGAGTCTGTTGCACAAAGGTAATACATCTCATATCAGGCAGGCACATGTGGCTCTGCTCTCCATCTGTCAGTAACCACAGCTCAGAGAGAATTCTTCTTCAGGGTGTGAGAAGACGGCGTTCTCCTTCCTGCTAACTCAGCTCTTGGCTTGGAGGCAAAATAAATTAATTCGGAGGTATGTGCTTAGGGAAGATGTGACTGAAGCTTAAAAGTACAGGAATGCAAAAATTCAGCTGACAAGTGTGTAATTGGACCACTGGGCATTTTTTTCACTGTTTTTATTGAATTTTGATTTCTTTTTTTTTTTTTTTTAATTTTTCCTACCCAGTGCTCATGAGACAAAGGGCAAACCTGATCTCTGGACCCTGGATGTGACAGTTCTCCTGTGGTTTATTCACATAACTTTGTGTCAGACAGTTGGCTTTTTCCTGATGAAGCTAGAGTTTACAAATAGCAAATGCCCCTTTGGGAACAAAAAGAGTCATGCCGAGGAACAGGAGACCTCTCCATAAGTAGCCCATGTTAGGGTCCTCCAGTTGCCTTGCTCTGACATGCCCTCTGTACCCAGGGGCACGTGGCTGCAAAGAGCCCTCCTTCCATGCCAGAGAGTGAGTGGAAGAAAGGATCCTGATCCAAATTTCAACTTTCCTTTGTGGGACTTAATTTAGTAAGCTCTTAATATATCGCTGGGAGGAGTCTTGTTATTGCCTGCAGTTTTTCTTCAATTAGTGCCCGTGGGACTGGATGACTAAATTTGATAATTTCGGGAGACAGAGGTAGCTAATTTGGTTGGGATGGAAAAGCCCAGAGGTGAAGGGAGAGGCAGCCCAGGAGAAGTGGTTTGCAGGGAGATGGAACTGTCATTTCTGGTTTCATGGCTCCAGTGGGCACATTGCCTTCCTGGTCACTGCACCCCAAGCACCCTTCATCCCACAGCCCAGCAGCATGCCCGGTCACCCTGGCAGGACCTCCACAGTTTGCAATTTGCAACAACATTTTGAGCTTTTGGGGCCAGCTCCCAGCTTTCCTCCAGTCAGTAGGTAAATCTGAGCCTGAGTCACTCAGAAACGGATTCAAGGTTGGAAGAGAGGAGAGTGGAGAGCAGATTTGCCTGCAAGCAGGCAGCACACACAGCTGTCCTGTCCCTGCTGGCAGGGGTGGCCATAGGACCCATGCCTTGGTGATCCTCCCACTTGGGCCACGACCCATCAGGGACAGCTGTAGCCACATCTGACAAGGATGGATGAAACTTAATGCCAAGGCTGGGGAACTCTGAATGATTATTACTTCCTTGAGCTCTGCCAGGGAAATATTATTTATTTTTCAGGGCTGCATATTTTAAGCTCAGGGAGATCTCTCTTCCTTCATGCCCAGAGGATGAATGTTATCAGCTCAGCCACTTCAAAAGCACAATCTTTTCATTGCAGTATCTGCAGCATGCGGGTTTAAACCAAGCTCAAAATATATCTCTTTCTTATCACCTCTCTTGAAATTATCTGGGAAACACAGACCTGGGGCCTTAATTGCAGTATTTCTGAGTCTCCTTGGCAGTATGGGATTCTATTAATCCAGAAGTATCTGTAGGCAGTGGACTGCAGTGCAACCCTTTGGAAAGGAGTGTAAAGGAGTGTGTGAAGGAAGACTGAATGATCATGGGAGCAAGTATGGCAACAAAGGGTCCCTGTGTGAATATTGCTACTTTTTTACCAAGTTAAAACTCCTTACATTCTGCAGAATTTAAGCAGACTGGGGACAAGATCCCAAAATAACTTAAATTCTGTCAGCATTAGCCACTGTAACAACAATAAAATCTAAGACCTTCATGGCATGTGGGGCAACCTCCTCTCCATTCCTCACCTCATGTTTGCTACTATCTGGCACTTAAATGGTAAAAAAAGAAAATATCTTTCAACAGGGACAGTACTGTAAAAGCTTTATGAATGCATGGCTAGGTTAGTCCGTGCTCATTTGTGCAACTTGGCTTGCATTATTCACTGGGTCTTTGCCAAACGTATCTGTTGCATAATTATGTGGCTTGCTTTAATAAATTCACAGAAGTTTCTAGGGATGTAACTAATGTTTCCCCCTCCTTTCTGTAATCATGCAACACCCACCACAATGAGACTCAGGTCCTAATTGGTGAATTTGTGCCATGATTTACAGTAACTATCAAAGTCAATGCTACAATATAGGAAAATAGAAACACCCAGCTATACATTTAAACAGCTGAGAGAAGACTTAAAAAAAAATAAATTCTATAAAATCATAAGAGAAGTTATTTGTCTGTCCACTGAATAAATTGCCTAATTTCTTTGTGACAAAAAACAATTTTAATTGATTTTCTGCACCGCACACTGACTTAGACTGAATAATACTGGCTTTAACCAAAAGCAGTCTCACTGAAGCCAACTTCATTACTTGAGATTTCTGCATGTGAAAGTCAAATACAGTGATGGCAGGCGTGGCTTCACATCCTGCTGGTCTGACTGTGCAGACAAGCCCTTGTACGTGAGGGAGTAAGGGGAGTTTGTGAGAAAGGTTCTCATGGTTTCAGCTTGAACAGTGTCTAAGAAAGATATTTAATAAGGAACTCCAAAATGTGTTCATTGTTTTGGAGTGTTTCCAGCCCCTTTTCTCCAAAGAACTGGTTGCAGCTTATATGATTCAGGGCTGGTTATTCCATGCTCATGTATTCCAATGGAAATGGGATGATTTCTATGTTGAGGTACTAGACAGTATGATTAAGGGTGTTGGAGCTTGGACCATGCAATTTAGAACCTTTTAAAATGTTTCCATCCCCACATCTGACCTCACTGAATTTATTTAATATGCATTTGAAGGAATAGCCTTGAAAAGCTATTTTCTCTGCAACAGAAATCTGTGTTTTTTCAAAGAACAAATGAAATGTACATACACAAAACATACATTAAAAAATCAAACATTCTTCATGGTCACAACAAATGTCCATCTTGTCAGGGCTTTATGGCCTACATCTTATAGTACATTCTAGTTAACAGTAGCAGTAACACATTTCTTTGACAAAAAACTAGTTACGGAGTGGCAGTGCACATCAGCCTCCCCACCTCAGCTGCAAGCCTGTGGCTAGAATGTAAGCATATACCCTATGAAGATATTCTTGGGCTTACCTAGGTCAGAGCACTGCACCACGCGAAGATGGCACTGGCAGCGGAAGGGGCACACTGGTCCAAATCCAGATATGACGGGATCATCCGTTGGAGGCATATCGGCTGACCCTTCATCCTCCAGCATAAAGTCAAAGAGGCCCTGCTGGTGGAACGGCTTGGCCAAGCATGCTGGCAGCAGTAGGACAAAGAGAAGAGCCAGCCTCATGGCTTAGTTCATCGACTCCAGGCAGAACCTAAGGACCAAAGCAGGAGATTTACAACAAAAGTAGCAGTTTCCCATAGTTGCATAGTTCCTGCCGAAGGAGGTCCAGCATATCCACCAATTGCATAACTGTTCCTTTCAGTAAATGAAAACTGAATTGTGAAAATAGGACAGTTATGTGATAGGAGTCTGGTAACTGCTTGTCAATAGTGGGTTGTTTTTTTTTAAACAGAGCAGTTTAAGGGCAACTGTAAACACATCTGTTTGCATATTTAGAGTAATATTTATTAGGAACAGGCAGCGCTGTCAACTTTGTTATGCAAAACAGTCAAAACAATAAGCCACATTTTCCATGTCTGTTTTCTGCCAACGTAACAGTCTATTTGATTTCATTAGCATTTGTTTCATAGCAATGGGTTTGTCTCCTGGGGACAAACCTGAGGTTCCCAAACTCACTGTAATGCAGTATTTCATGTCTTGAGAAATATTTTATTAAAGTGCCAGCTTGCTGTGTGTTTTAAATTATAGCCTAGTAAAACTGACTGAGAAAGAGTGGGATCTAGTGACAGGGTGGAGAGAGAAGGGAAGATCTTTAGTTGTTTAAATGAGCTATACTTCTTTCCTAGTTTAAACAGCACAATAAAATGGAATACTATGTTGTGTTATATTGGATGTTCTTGGCTTGCTTTCGAAATCTTTGGCTAGGGGATTTTATGATATAAAAAAGGCACCCTGAAAATCCTCCACTTTGCACTGCATATGCATATGAATTGATGCTTGTAGCATTGTCAGCACACTTTCTAATGGGACTTCAGGGCCTCATTCTGCAGATATTCATGTTCAGGAGCAACTTTACGCAAGTATGTATTGCCATAGACATTAACAAGGAAAACTGCTTAAATACATGTTCTCAGGACCTAGGCCTAAATGCATTTCAACACACTGTACATTGTGCTACCTGTGTTGTTGTGCGCTGAGGAGAAATTACAGAACAGCTGTTTGCAGGTTTCGTATTAAGGCTGTATAGATCAGCTAATTTTCTGAAAATTATTTTCTTTTACTATTTATTTTATATAAGGAAGCTTGTCTTTCACAAACTTTTGTTGGTCTAAAAACAGCCCACAATAAAAAGCATGAAGAAACCTGCCTTCAAGTTGCCAAGTGATGGAAAGGCAAACTTGTCATTTATTTAGAAGCCTTTTCTTAAAATGGATGGCATAGTCCTGAATACAGACCTTGCTCTTTGTAATGAAAGCAAAAATCTTCACTTTCTTCTTCAGGTCAGGTCAGTAACTTCTAAAATGCCTTTTCTGGGCACTAGCTGGGATTACTTTTTTCCTAGTAGAAATTATCTAACAGTTAGGGGCATGGTATAGCATTTCTCAGCTCCATATTGACTAATGGAAAGTAAAAACTGGGGGAGAGGCAGAGGAATAGGACTGTCTCCATCTCTGCATTGACTTATGGAACCTACCAGGTAGATGACTAACATGGGCAGCTGATGTTGTGAAAGTGCCTAACACTCTAGGAAGACGCCTCTCTCTCTAGAATACCACATCCAGGTACTCTAACAGGAGTGGTTAGTATAAAAAAAAGAGCTAAATAAATAAAAAACACAGGTCTGGAATTAGATACAATCTATATTGTGCCTGGGTTCAATTTCCTTTATGGATTTCTGCCTACGGATGCCAATAATGCAACTCTGCAGAAACATTTAGGGCTCAGTCTTGAGGGGATAATAAGGTTACCTTATGAAATACCCTAGTGTTTTAGAATCATAACTTACAATTCCGTCATCTACCTAACAGGAAGACAGGTATCTAACATCTTCAGATGGCCCAAAGGCTTCAAAGTGACTTCACATGAAGTAAAGCACTATTTCTGTTGAGAGACTGTTAAGAGATGTAGTTGGTTTCTTAATTGGACCTGAAAGTATTTTCTATTCCTGGAGCAGACATACTACCTACTGCATGCACTGAGGAGTTTTGCAGACCCCAATGTAATCTAGAGAGTCAGATCATTTTAGCATGTCCTGTTAGCCCAACTCAGGGCTGCTGCAAACTCGTGCCATGTAGCAGAGGCAGGCTGTGTCCCCATGTGGGCCATCCTCCTGCTCTGACCCCCCACTGACATTGGGGCTGGGTCCTGTCCCCAGCAACACCCCCACGATGCATGCAGAGTACACACAGACAAGTAAGGATGTCACAGCAAAGTGGTATTAATACATGGTGGTGAGTTCTTACCACGGTTTACACTAAAACAAGATTTTTGAAATAATCATTATTACGTATGAATTATTGTAATACAACAATGTAATTTATTAATAGTCTGAAACAGAAAGACAAATCTGCTAAATTGTCACCATTCATCGTAATTAGCTGCCTTGTGAAAATGATCAATAAAACATTACCCCAGTACAAATTATTTTTCAGAATGTACATTAGCATCAATAAACATTGGGAATGCTGCACACCAACCCTGGCATGGCACTGTCAATCAGTACTTTTTAAAGAGCTTCCCCAGCTCTTTTTTACATATTCATATATTTTAAAAATATTTTTAAATATTTAAAATTGCTTGTATTATCCACCCCCCCCACCCCCCGGGTCACTGCTGAAGCACCGTCCATCCCAAGAATGTACAAGCAGGATTTTATCCTGGAGTTAAATTACTACCCCTCAAAAAAACCCCAAAACAATGCAAAGGCATTTTGGAAGTGTCTTCACACTATCCTTCTTGTTCACATTAAAATTAATGATTTCACTTATCTCAGTTAAACCCTGTAGTAGGCCTTTTACTTTGGTCTCTGTTTTGTCAAAACTATAATGAAATCAGTAAGAGCTGTGTATAAAGGAAAACTGTAGGACAACAAAGGATATCAAGGATCTAATCTGAGGACACAACAGAGAAAATAGCACACACAAGCTACATATTAATCAGGAAACAGGAATAGATATGTGTCCGCATATCTTTATTCGTATATGTATTCTTACTGCAGGCACACACATCTGTTCCTATTGTTTGCATGTGTAAATGAACATAAACAGTTACAGAAAAAATATATACAAAACTGTACTAGTAAGAAATGTTTACATTTCACTTACCAAAAAAAAAACAGAGAGGGGAAAAAAATCTGAATTCTTAAAGGTCTGTGAAACAATATTTATGTCTGCAGGACATAACTGTTTAAATTTGCGTTAATTATGTGTTTACAATGAGGAAGACTTTTCCACAAACAGAGGAAACTATACCATAGACTTGGCTACATTTCAGTTTAAAATACCACTGGAAATGTGCTTCATCAGTTCACGTCACCACTGTATTGGTGGTCTTCTTGTCAGTTTACCTTAATATTAAGTTTTAAATATTAGTTCACCTACTGTCAGAAATCTCTCAAAATGCCACAAAAGATGAGTTAAACAATATGTGCAGTTTCAAAAAAAGTCCCCTACATTATATGTTTTACCCATTTTGTGTAATAAAGTCTAGATATGCAAACATAGGAGTTGGAAGTTTTAAAGAGATTCAAACTCTCTTAACAGGAGTTTCAACTCCAGGAATTTTGTTTTCTACGATTTCATTCATAGGAACCGTCTTTAAATGTGAGTCCCTTGTTTGTACACTGTTACATAGCACTTTCTAACATTACAAAGGCATTACAAATGCTGAGCCCGTTTAACTAACTACTACATTTTTTTTTTTTCTCTGAAATTGAAATTATATTCATTAATGTCTGGAATATACATGAAGAAAACCGAATGAAAAAGAAATCACAAAGTGCAGTTTAAAACAGAAATGTAAGAACTCACGCATTTTTTACACTCACTCCATCACCGATTCTAAACACTGGATTGCAAACAGAGAATATACTGCTGCAAAAGTTTACAGTCAGGAAAAAGAAAGGACTATAGCAGTGCTTATACAAATCAAAACAAGAGACAGAGCAGTCAAATAAACAGTAGGAAATCTGCACAGTCCTTGAGAATGCATTCTCATGTTCCCAAGAAACAAAAGTGCTGGATACAAAACTTAACATTGCTAGACATTTAGTAGGATTTTTTCCTTCCTTCTCTTAAAATTCAGCTAGTTCTTGCCGTAGACTTGCCTGAAGTTTTATTAGTGCAGCATAGTTCAGGAGAATTACTGAAAACCGTACCTTTTAATCCAGGGATTTGCAACAGGAGCTCTCAAAGCTGAGATGTAATTAAACTAAATATTCAACCCAGGCAAAAGGCTTTGCAGGTGTGGAAAGGAGGAGGGGGTAAGTTCAGCTCAGTGACTGTCACTTGGTGGAAAACCCTCCTGCTTCTATTCCATAGCACAGTTAAAAAATAAGGTTTCTCTCAATGAACACAATCCAGGCTGACACCCACATTAGATCATATGGTAATGATATGTCTCCTGTATTGTAGCCAGAAACTTTATCAGCTCTTTTGCTTTCTTTTCCTCCTTTTTCTTTTTCATTTGCTTTATTTCTTTTTCATATGTTTAGAATCCCAAACTACTTGTACACTATAACACAGATGCTTAGCTGTAATTCATCTTACTTACTTTATTTATGTCCCTACAACATATACTTAGGAAAGTTTTCTTGGTTTTAACTGTGTTTTTTTTTCTGACTCATTACTGAGAAAAATTTTTGGCTGTTCCTCTTGTTTATAGTATTTGTAATTCAAGGAAACGACATAAAATTAATCTTGGACGTAGTCAAAGTGGAGATTAATATCAGAAAAAGGGGGTAGCTTTAGGTAAAACTATTTAAACAGATATCAACCTGCCTTTGCTTATGCTATAATCATTGTCAAACCAAGTAGTATATAGTGTAATATACTATAATCCTGTCTAATAATAGAGTTTTTATGTATTTCTTCAAACTACAGCATGTTTTTGATATATATGAAAATCATGTTTTCATTAGTAGAACAATTCTAACATTTGTGGTTAGAACTGTTTTATATAAACTTTGCTTTTTTTTACTGCTTTCTCACCAGGACAGCAAAGCAGAGGGGAAATTAGCTTTAACTGGGTTTTTTTTGGGGTGGCTTTTTATTGTTGTTTTTTGCTTTTTTTTTTTTAAGAGACAGTGGAGACTTTTTAAAGCATGAAAGGAAAAAATGTATCTGACTCATTGTTCAGATTTATATTTTATTTTAGTAATTTCTGTTTCGATGCAAATATCAGTGGAAGCTAAAATGCAGTTTCTCTATTCCTGAGCAATTTTAAAAGTCTAGCAAACTGAAAGGAGTGCAAATACAATAATTGCTATTTATTTAGTAATCCAAACACATTGTGAACATGTGTAGCTTCCCTGTGCTGTTAGCTGTCCTATCTAAATACTGGAGGCTTGTGTCTCTGTGTTTTGACTTGTATCCTTTTATTTCTGCCCCTAGGCTAAGACCAGGTGCAAATCTGGAATTAAAGCCTGTAAAATGTGAAATGGTGTTTAAAAGAATTCTGAATTTTTAGAAACACAGTGAACTCTTGAAATTTTAGCTATTCTCTTCATTTAATTTCAAGAAGAGCCACTAAAGCAGCTCTTATAATTGCTCACCTTAGGTGGAAGAAAACATGGTAGAATAATTGACTGCTAGTTTGGTCAGTGTAGCACAAAGGTGTAATCAGACATCTTACATTACAGCTTCTTTATATAGTTCACTCTAAAAGTTAAGGATCATTTATTCACCCTTAGTCTATGAGCTAACTTCTTTCCCCTGCCTCTCCACTGGATTCAAGACTGCTAATGATTTTTGTTGTGACATTTTTCTACATATGATTAGTGGTGTTCCAAGCTTTCATGCTTACAACAAAGCCTTATCTTTGTCCAGAAGTGTCGCCATGAGGCTTGCTGAAATCTTGGCTGCATCTTAGTAATGTCAGTTATTTGAACCTTGGTCACCAGCTGCATCTGGTGTTTAAAAACATTTCAAAGCAAGATTTTGATGAGGAACAGGTCAGGGTGAACTTGTTGTCAGTTTGCTTCACAAAACCCATTCATATCCTTTCCCAGTGAAATCATAATACATTTGTTCTGATATCTGTTATGGGGTTGAAAGGTGTTATAATTTAATAGCTTAGTCATCTCTTTAGAGGTGCAGGAGGGGATGGACAGCCACCTCTCCTTCTTTTTTGTTGTAGGTATTAGGGAGAGTCAAACAAAAACATGAAGATCAGGGTGGGAGCAGGTGGAGCACACGGTGCCTGCTGGGTGGACTGGGGGCTCCCAGTCTGCCTGCAGAGGAACTGCTGCCCGTAGAGGGAAAATTTTCCTGCTTTTTCTGTCATAAAGTCCATCCGAAGAAGCTCAGAGGGCAAAAGGAACCCTTTAGGAAAGGAATCACCTTTAGGGATTACGAAAACTCTTACGCTGCCTGTTGACACCCAAAGGTAGAAGCGGTATGTGGTAGGCATCCAAGCGCTTCTGAAATGCAAAGTGGAGTATGTGGAGTACTAAGCAACTGAATGCGAGAGGACTTACGACACTGAATATTGGTGCAGTACCCTATTAATTGTTTTCAGTCATTTGTGTGCATTTATGGGAATGTGGGATCCTTTTTGTAACAAGTATTCCTTTAATCCCACTAACTCTTTGCCCCCTGCTATGTCACTAGGAAGGTAAACAACTTTTTTTAAAAAAACACCCATAAACCATATTAAGTCATTATGTAATTTTAAGGCCCATGACCATACACAGGGTCTAGCACCAATAAACTCTCCTTCTCAGTCTGACCTACTTTGACTACATCTTAGTCAATACAAAAAAATTCACGATTAGAACAATCTTGGTTTCTACTGGGGGGTTGGAACTCGATGATCTTCAAGGTCCCTTCCAACCTAAACCATTCTATGATTCTATGATTCTATATGATTTTATTACTCCAATTTAACAAACTTACAGGGTTACATGCTGCTCCAAATACAGATTCCCAGAAAGTTACAGGCAACTGCATGTTAATGTTATTTATATAACAGTCTTTTTATTAAATTTTGATGGATAGCATCTGCTTCATTTGCTCACAGCTTATTTTGTGGACCTTTCAAAGGGCAGTGGTGGCAGAGGAGACAGGAAGCCTGCCTGCTGTTGACTTCTCTGCCTGGGTCCAATGGAAGTCTCTGCAGGAAGGAGATGAGCAGCTGCCCTGTAAGGAGCAAACATACCCTGGGGGAAGAGCTCCTGGAGCGCGGGGCTGGGCTAGGAGAGAGGCACGTCCCGCAGGAGCCCAGTGCTGCCAGCACAGGTTGCAGACTCTTCAGAAGAATGGGGAGCCGACACAATCTGCCCCTGGGAGGTGGAAAGGAAGGCTGTTTTTTTAGGGAGCCTGAGAAAAAGAAAAAAAGGTAGCATTTGTTTCAATCCAGACTGTTACTGGTATAAAATCGAAGCAAGAGGACAGGATCTGTCCTGCAGGAACATGGTGACCCAGAGATTCAGGTTCTTCCTCATTCTAAGTTTCCACTACAGAAAAAGGCATTCTTCTTGGGCTGCCTTCTAATAGTTCCCAGCTTTGATGATCAAAGACTGGTTAGCGTTACTGTGGTTGTTGTGGTAAGGAAGAGGGGCAGGCAAATCTGCCTCAAAGTCCTCATGAATCAGCTAGGTAAGTGCCAATCCCCATCAGGAAGGGATGAAACCAGATCTCCTCTTTGGCTGCCTCTCAGGGGCCTTCTTCATGTCCTCTATCTTTATATCACATGCCTGGGCTTTACTAGCTCCCTAGCATGGCATCCTCCACGTTCTCTAATATGCTACTGCCTGTCTCTCCTTTCTACACTATATATAATAATTTCTTCCAATCACCTGTAGTAATCTGTTATTTACCATAGCAATGGAGTTCCTCTACTAAAAATGTGAGTAAATATTGACCCAAGCTTAGTAAACATTGATCCAGGTAAATATTGACCCAGGCACAGCCTGACAAGGTAGCTAAAGAGACAGAAATGTAATTTCTGGATATTCTGAGTATCAAAGTTTCCTTCAGTGCTCTGTGACCTCATAAATTATAGTCCTGAACTTCTTGACATTTCTACAGATCAAAAGAACCAATGTATCAGATTTTGGACATGTGCTACCAGTAGCATTACTTTTATACAGCTATAAAAGCATTTCTTTTATAACTGTTTGAACAAAATGAAACAAAACTTCAAAAGAGAGAGCCCTCTCTTTGGAGAAATAGTCTCTTCCATCACCATCTGTCTTCCTTTCTCTCCCTTTCCCACTCTGCATGAGTATGTGTACACCCCGTGCACCCCTCACGGTCATCTCCCTGCTCACTTCTGAAGGGAGTCTGTGGGATCTACAAGTCACTCTAGGAAACAAATTAAAATTGTTCTCAGCTGAAGTATCCAATGCACGATCATGTCCTTTACTTTGGTCTCTTTTCTTTGGAAAGGCTAATCTGTTCCTGTGCTGGACATTGGCTTTCCTTTCCACTGGCATTTCTATTCTCTCCTGAATCAAATTATTTTGTCCAGGTGTATCCAGCAGCTGCAGGAGCTAACCACATATCCGTGTAGCCTTACTACTCACTATGATTTCAAAGTGGTGATCCCCAGAATTCAGTACTGGGGCCAGTTCTGTTCAATATCTTTATCAATGGTCTGGATGAGGGGATTGAGTGCACCCTCAATAAGTTTGACGACATCAAGTTGGGTGGGAGTGTTGATCTGCTTGAGGGTAGGATGGCTCTACAGAGGGATCTGGACAGGCTGGATTGATGGGCTGAGGCCAATGCATGAGGTTCAAGAAGGTTAAGTGCCAGGTCCTGCACTTGGTTCACAACAACCCCATGCAACATTGCAGGCTTGGGGAAGAGTGGCTGGAAAGCTGTCCCACAGAAAAGGACCTCAGGGTGTTTGCCAACAGCCACCTGAATATGACCCAGCAGTGTGCCCAGGTGGCCCAAAAAGACCAATAGCATCCTGGCTTGTATCAGAAACAGTGTGGCCAGCGGGACTAGGGGAGTGATCGTCCCCCTGTACTTGGCACTGGTGAAGCCGCACGTTGAATACTGTGTTCAGTTTTGAGCCCCTCAATGCAAGAAAGACATTGAGGTGCCAGAGCCCAAAGAAAGCCAACAAAGCTGGTGAAGGGTCTAGAGAACAAGTCTTATGTGGAGTAGCTAAGGGAACTGGGGTTGTTTAGCCTGGTTAAAAAAGGAGGCTGAGGGGAGACTGTATCACTCTACAACTACCTGAAAGGAGATTGTAACGAGGTGGGGGTCAGTCTCTTCTCCCAAGTAATAGGCAATAGGACAAGAAGAAATGACCTCAAGTTGCACCAGGGACGGTTTAGATTGGATATTAAGAAAAATTTCTTCACCAAAAGGGTTGTCAAGCACTGGAACAGGCTGCCCAGGGAAGTGGTTGAGTCACCATCCCTGGAGGTATTTAAAAGACATGTAGAATCATAGAATCATAGGATCGTTTTGGTTGGAAGAGACCTTTAAGATCAACGAGTCCAACTGTTAACCTAACACTGCCAAGTTACCGCTAAACCATGTCCCTCGGCACTACATCTACAAATCTTTTTTTGTAAATGTAGTGCTGAGGGACATGGTTTAATGGTGGACTTGGCAGTGTTAGGTTAACAGTTGGACTTGATGATCTAAAGGGTTTTTTCTAACCTAAATGATTCTATGATTCTATGAAATGCTCTGAACTTAACTTCCATCCTTGAGGAGGAAGCCTGTCCTAACTATTCCTCACAATTTTGTAGTGTAGACATACATTCTGAGACCACTGTTAACTCTCTCCCTCAAAAATGCAACAAATAGGTAAAATTAGATTTTGTATTAGTCCTCCTAGCTCCTAGCCATCCTAGAAACAAAGTGAGAGAAAAGTAAAAGTGATCATGGACCAAAGACACCAGAACCTCACTTTGACTTTACCTCTTCACCTTTAATGAATGGTGAAGAAAACATATGCAAAAACATTTGCTATCATACATACTGATATACCTCTGTATTAGTACTCAGGTGCTCCATTTGCTGTGTGTCAATGATAGACAGCATTACATTTTCTCCTGCCTGGCTTCTGCATGAGCGTCAGCAGTCTCCTACCCTCCAGAAAATCTCTTACATGAAGAAAAGAGTGTGCTGGCAGATGCCCCTCACCAAAGGTACCAGGAGGCCACAACTCCCTATGGAGAAGACCTTCCCAAGAAAGAGTGTCACTGGGACTGTGGGCCACGAAAGAAGCGATGACTGGAGAGGAGAGAGGATTAGTTTAGGTAAGAGGAGATGAAATTTCAAGTGAGCAGCTGTTTCATCAGATTTTGACCTCCCTTTATATTTTGCAGTATCTTGGGTTGGAGTCCAACCATTTTCAAGGTTCAGATGAAAAATCCAAATCTTAATTCTCATTTTGATGGCCCTTAGGTCATGCTCTGGACAAGACTCATCATCCCAGCTGGATTACACAATGCCCTAGAAAAGGATGACAGTAATTCATGCAAATGTTGGAACTATACTCCTTGCATGTCCTCTGTTAGTCAGGGGTTATGAACCAGCATTCAAAATGAGACACATCCTGTGCAGCTCTGTACAGCCTATTCCCAGATTATGAAAAACACGTGAATAGGCAGGTCATCCTGGATTTCCAATTTAGTCATCACAAAGAGTAAACTTTTTCAGGGAGAGCTAGTGACGGTGTTACTGAGGAAAGTCCTGAAAAAAAGAGTGGAATATGAAAAAAGGACCTTTACAGTAGGGTTTGTGTCTGTGTGTCTGTATTAAAACGCTCATTTTTGTATGTTGGCAATCTGCTGAGGAAATAAATAATTTCTAACTTCAGCTAAACATGCGAAACTGTGACTTTGAAGATATAAGCTATGACATCACAAAACTTACCAGTTTTGTTTGGACTGTGTGATCTCACTATAGAGAGGAACTGTTGAGAATCTTAAGGTGGATGGTGATGAGTTACATGTGAACCAACCCTGTCTAAACAGGGTGTGTCCTCTGGGGTTCAAATGAAAAGGATGTGCTTTTCATAACTCTTGAACCTTTGAAGTAACTCACTGCAACTGAATCAATTTAAAAACATGATAAAGAAAAATAATGATACAGGATCAGAGTCCAAATAGCATAGACAATATCTAGCATTCAGGATGGAGAAGGGATCACGAGAACACTATACACTGTATTCAAATTTTACCTGATTTGAAGACATGGAAAAGTAGAATACGAGTTTCTTCAAGAACGGTGAAATGGATATTCATAAAAAAAGGGCAACAAGAAGCTTTTAAATTCATTTTCACACAATCATAGCTCAGAAATTAAAAAAAAAAAAAAAAAGAAAAAAGAAGGTCTTGAATATTTTTAAATGTTTTTCTACCAACATAGAATCAGATTTCTTCCACTTCCAAGGTCACTTGGAATTAGGGTCATCAGTCATTAAATACTTACAGGTTACAGTATTGTTCAGGGAACAGTTTTCAAAATATCCATTGCATTTCATTAAGTATTTGAAGAGTCATTCACTTTAACTTGGCATTAACCAGATATAGGCTTTCTTTTGACTACTATTTAAAGCATATTCTACTTGTAGTCTTATAAATAAGCTCTTCAAAGGATTCCTCTGATCAAGTAATTGCACTGACATTCCTCAACAGTAATTGTCCACAGTCAACTCAGATAAAACATAGTGAGGTTTTCTAAACAAAACAGAGTTTAATTCTACATGTAAAAACTTTTACTGTGATGGCAATTCCCTCAGCTATTGAATTATAGTGTAATGTTTACTCTATTGGTAATTAGAAAAAATGAAGGCTATCCTTTTTCTGCATTATTCATTGTTTTATTTCCTTCTTTACAACATGTTTTTCAGTTAATTCTTTGTTCCATACTGTGTTCCTGAAGCAACCTTCTCTTCCAAATAGACCAGCTCTATTTTAATTTAGAGGACAGCATACATGTCCATTGTGTTGCAGCTGAATAAAAGCTAAACTATACTTTGATTATGAATATTCTCGATTTGCATTTGTTTGTCTCACTTTTGGATTTTTGATTTATTTTTTTTTTAATCTGCGTATGTAATAGATGAATTTATGAGCATGCTGGGACACACCCCCAGGAAACATAAATCATACCAGCTTATTGAAATTGCAGCATCCTGTGATTTATGCCATTTCAAAATTTAGCCCACTGAATTTCTTGACTCATCTTCTTCTATAATACACCAGGAACACAAACCCTTGAAGATCTAAGTCAAGATTTGGAAAAGTGACTAAGTTTTCCAAAATATCTCTAAGAAGTCTGATTTTCAAAGAGCAGGTTTTGAAAATCAGGTATTGCATAACGCACTGGAGGACGGACACATAAAACAGCCAGGCACCCACACCAACTAACCACTTTTGAAAATCTCAGTATAGTGAACTGGTTAGAATCTACCAACTAAATTTAAGGATGGAGTTATTTTGCCTTACATGTGAAAATTAAATAGGATGTTTCAAAATGAATGTATCATCTTTTTATAACAAGATGTATAGCTTGCCTCTGAAGAAGCCACACATATGTTTGCAAGCAAAAATCTATTCAGAGACTGTTCTTCATTTATAAAACCAAAACCAGTGCAAATTGGATCTTGAGACTTGGACAGGTTGGAACAGTCTATTTGTCATGTCATTAAAGGTCTTCCACTGTGTTCTTGCACCCTGTGTCTCATCCAAATTGTTTGAATCAGCCTCGCAAGAGAAATTACCTATCTTTCAGTCAGAATTAAAAATTCAACTCTCTGAGGCGTTGACACTGTATGTAACCCATTCACAGCCTGCAATGCCATTTTTGTGTCAACTTAAAATGAGAAACATTTGGCAAAAGGAACAATGGAATTAAGTCACAAAAATAAATAATTATTTTTCAAATTATAGGATAGCAGAAAGAAAAACAAGTTTTAAAAATACATCCAAGAAAATTCTAATAATTTAGAAGACTTCACAGAATCTTTCAAGCCTCACAAAAGTCTTACTTTTGTGGCTTTACTGTTGGTTTTTTTTTTCACCTATCCAACTATGGATACAATTCAGGTTATATTTTAGTTTAAAGGGCACCTGCTATTTATTCTGAAGTGCCTGTCTAGTAATCATAATCTATTTTTCAAGTGCACATCCAGGATAGAAACCTACATGGTTTACAGAGAGTCCATTTTGCAATCTCTCTTCTTCTTCCGGGTCCCAGAGATGTTGCATTCCCCCAGTTCCAACAGAATAAACCTCTGGATTATGGATTACAGCAGTCTTGCAGGAATAAATTAGGGTTACTTAGGGCTGACTAATACTTTTTTTTTTGTTCTGCGGCCTTGAAGCACTAAACTTGAAGTCACCTGAAGTCACTGGGATCTCTTATACCCTTCGTTATAAGCATTACCAGGACATGCAGGAGATGGCATTGCTGGGCTGAGAGTCTCAATGGTCTGACCAGTCTGATGAGCTCAAGAATTCAACTATAATGACAACAAAACATGTGGCTTTGAGGGTAGGTCTCTATTTCACCCCTTGCTTCCACTTTACATTGCCTTATTTCTCAGTGTGTTCTGACTCCTCTCCACAAACATTACTGGCCAGCCATTTTATATGAATTTAGTATAGAGTTATGGAGTTCCTACCATCTACTGAAATTCCCCCTCCTTTCCTGCAAGTCTCCTCACAACCTCTCATATTTTGTGTTCATTGAGACAATTTGGTGCTATTTTCCAAAGCAAGCAGCTTCTTCACATAGTTTCTTTTTCAAATAGTGAATTGATAATTTATTATGGTATGTTTCAGATGAAAGGAGAACAAAATTGGTGGCACTAAAAAAGTACAAAATGTATGAAATGTAACTGCCAAATTTGCTGGAGACAGCAAAATGGTTTTTGTAGTTTTTAAAAGTGTTTGAATCTTGAAAGAAGGTTCAGCCTGTCTGAGAGTATTATTTTTATAAGGCTTCTCTTATAAGATTATACCTCAGGATATTTTATTTTTAAAAAAATGAAACCATAATATGACCTTCTGTTTATAATAAAAGATCAGTGGCTGTACAAGATGAAAATTCACATTCTTGTATTTCAGGTCTCAAGCTTCTAAAAATAATGTCAGATATCTTTCATCAAGGAAAAACAGAATTAAGTTACTGCTTTATAATGAAAGTTTGTACAATATTTATTGTAGCTTTAATTAGTTTCCCTAGCAGTCTGATAATTGTTTGGCCTGTTCTGAAAAAAATGTGAATTTTGCCTTTTACATATTCCCACTTTTCACCAAAACAAATGTTTAAGTGTGTATTTTCATCTTTTCCAGTTAAAAAGTGATGTGCACTTAAGGATTTACCATTTTGTACTCTAAAGGAGAAGGAATTGCCGTTTGATACTGAGGAGAGATAAGCCTTGTGCTGGGTGCTAAGTGGGACTATTAAAAATATTGTGATGACCGTATGATTCCTATGACTATAAACTCTTGAGTCAGGGCAGCTGGCAATTATACAACAAATTAGTACAAAATGTGATTTAATTAAATATGACATCTCTAGACATCCAGAGTACCTTACCCTCTTTTTTTCCTAATTTCATTTTGTTTGTATAAAGCTGGTGAACAGAAGTGACTGATGGGACATATGCAAGAGCTTTACCAATCTCTGACCAACAGTATGCCCTTTGCCCAGACTTCCCAGGCTTATCT
This sequence comes from Pluvialis apricaria, assembly GCA_017639485.1. Lineage (NCBI taxonomy): Eukaryota > Metazoa > Chordata > Aves > Charadriiformes > Charadriidae > Pluvialis > Pluvialis apricaria. Next base: position 172,527,511 of record CM030007.1, on the reverse strand, counting down.
TAAGTATAAAAGCTTGATTTTGGTTTAGATCTACTGCTTACTGAATTTTGGATTTCTGGGTTAGTTTTTCTGAAATCCAAGAGGTAGTCTAAGACCCATCAACTCATGATTACATAAGGCGCAGAAAACTGTGCATCAGTTTCATAATTCTTCCAGTTTCTTTCCTTTTGGAGAACAGTGTACTCAATACAGTCAGTAACTAGACACAAGGATATTCTCTATAGCCATGAGCAATGGCTTTATATCCACATGTATTTTTGTTTAGAAGCTTAAGAATTAAATTATTTTATCAGACTATCCTTTTACTTGTCTTTATAATGACCCAGCTCTTTGAAGAGAAAAAGACCCAAAGTCATCAGATAAGAAATCTGATTGTCCGAATTGTGCGTATGAAAAAGTCGAAAAGTAGTTAACAGGAAACAAAATTGGTTTTGTATAGTATTTTTAAAACAGCCAACACAATCAAATGGAAAATTAACAGAAAATTATATTCTTACTATAGAGCTCTGTTCTACATCCTGTTCCATGTAAAAATTCTGATGAAAGAATCTCATTCATTATTTGGTTCTCTTGGGTTTTGAGTAATTTCTGTAAAAGAACATTTATTTTATTTCTATTTAACTCAATAAGATTTTTCAATAAGAGTGACTGTAAATTGGAGTCCCACGTCTCTTTTATTTAAATGTACATTAGTCATTAACCAGCTATATATTACATAGTAAATATGACATAGTGTTTACAGGGTTGCCAAGCATAAGGGAGTGGTTTCCTTCCGTGTTCATTAATTTCCAGGGAAAAAAGTATATTCTATCTAAGGTAAGCTAACGCAATTAATTTCACACAAATGTCGTGAGTTGCAGGTCTGTAAAAACTGTCACAAGTGTGACAAATGTTCTTTTGATGCTGATATGCTTTTGAGCCGATAACCCAGCAGCACTTTACAGTGTATAAACTGCATGCTACATCTGCGAAGCAGAATCTCCAGCACATATTTTCTCAGTAGTGGTATTCCACTGGAAGCTTGTGACAAAGTGCAGCATGAAAAATCACACTAATAGTAGCAACGTAGCAGAGAAAACAAAGGAGATCGTTTAGTCCACCCTCCTGTTGTGAGACGGCATCAAGTGAAACACCTCTCAGAGATGCTGATTCTCCCACTGTGGCTGTTTCTGTTCCCTGTGCCCAGGCAGATCCAGGAGGGCTCCACTTCCCAGCACTGGATCCTGTTACTCAGCTCTACTGATGGTGAAAGCTCTACTGATGATTAAAGCTTTCCCAATATCAAACATGAGCCTCTGCTGTAAATAAAGCTAATTACTCTTTATTCTACTTCTTGTGGGACAATTTGTCCCAGTCTTCTTCCTAGCAACCTTTTGCATACTTGAAGAGTGTCATCATTTCCTTCCTAAGAACTCTCTACACAACTGCTGATTCTCTAACCTTTTTCTCTTGTCACACTTTTTTTCCCAATCTTCTGATGATTCATTTATTCTCACACAGATTCTCTTCATTTAATCTTAAAATGGGGTACCTAATGCTTTATATGAGTTTCATCAGAGCCTAGAAGTGTGGAGCAATCATCATCTGTGCCTTGTCTGCTACACTAGAAAGTCTTGTGCTTTTATCTCTGTGGAAATATTTATTGACAATAAAAAAATTTCAAAAGGATTGACTCTTGGTCTAGTTACCTTTTCCTTTAAAGTGATTAAATCTCTTCTGATTTTTAGCCTTGAAAAATTGAAAGGCAAACCTGGTTTTGGATGAATAGCCCTACTTTGAAAAAAATTCTGTCACTGTGTTATGTTCTCTTACATGTCTTCAAAACAGATGAAAAAGAGCAAACCACCACCTTCATATCCAATACAAAGGCACCGTACCACCTACCATGTGGAAATTACAAATTATCTCAGATGACTTACAGGCTGCCCAGAGAGGTTGTGGAGTCTCCCACACTGGAGACATTCAAAACCCGCCTGGACGCCGTCCTGAGCAACTGCTGTAGGTGTCCCTGCTGTGGCAGGGGGGTTGGACAGGATGATCTCCAGACGTCCCTTCCAACCCTGACCATTCTGTAATTCTGTGACTTTATGACATCTTGTAGCTTGGTTTCCCCTTTTGCAGAAGAATGATGACACTGACTTTCTATGAAAAGTGTTCTTGAGCTTACAAAGGATTTCTACATCTTGGTGGCATTATAATCACATTTTAAAGAATTGTGAGGTGGATTATTCGAATGCCTGGCTTTCCCTCACAGTCTTTGATGACCTTACTGACAGTAATGAAAAAAGATCTACATCCAGTGGATAATTTTCCTATTTCAGAATCCAACAAAATAGTTCACGAATCAAACACGTGACTACATATTCTGAAACAAGAAGGAAGATTGGACACATAATCTTCTAGTTAAAGCAGTGTAAAAAGTGACCATTTTGAATTGCTGGATTTTCTGTAGACTTCAGGATTGGCTGAATCAACAAACATGAGCTCAGCTGTTGAAAGGCTAATGTCTAAATACCCTCTTCAGGGTTGATGGTGAATATCAGCGCCAAAGCTCTGAAAACTATCCTAAAACTAGGGGTAGTAATATTTTATTTTGGTTGCTTTCGTCTATTTTTTTGTACTTATTTGTATGGGCACATCAATTAATGTAAGCAGAACCCAGCAAAAGCAGCTCTGATCAGACTGGAGCCAAACTCCATTGTGTCTTGGAGGCACCGTAAGAGATCAGCAACAAAAGTATATGTATAATCTGGATGTTATTTCTAAACACTGTTCTGCATTTAACAGAGAATGAATGAAACTGGACATCTACTTTGAATGTAGCAGATCTTTCTGAGACTGTGCAAACAAAAGTCATGCACAAAAATTACTGTTTTCTTTGAAGGATTCTGGACTTGGATTTCTTCAGTTTGTCTGGTGTAAATATTGCATATTAAAATATAATATAAAGCTATGTTCAACCTACTATAATTGGGTTTACAGCTGTCATTTAAGTTTGATTGATTTAGTTCCTCTTACCCTTGCAGAGATCATTTCTAAATGTTTCATGGGAAGTACATATTATTTCAGAGAAATCTTGTGGTCTGTTTAATTTGGTCCAAACAAAAGATTCCTATCTTTTCATGTGTCTGAAGTAAGAAATTACAGAGTAAATTTGCAATGCCATTGAGCCTGGGGTTTCCTCTTCACTGGTACAATAAAAAAGTGGATGTAAATTTTATAGCAACCCATTTCACATGAACCAGTTACTGAGGGAACATATTAACACTGGGACAGACAATGATGTGATTTGTAGACATGAAAGAATAACCAGGCAACTTTAAAATTGCAATTCAACAGGACTGTAGAGTCGTATAGAGACAGCAGAGTTTTTTCTGGCACTGAAGAGACTGGTTGCAATCCAGATATTTTCTTGTGAAAGCCATTCTTGGAGGGTGGATATGGAAAAGGCAAAGTAGTTATATTCATTATATTTTGTATTAAATGCCACTATGTAAGACATTCCAGTATGCAAAAATGTGTATCTCTTGAATATCTGAAAAGATTATGCTCTAGTACATAGTGCTACAAATAATGACTGGTATCTGGGAATGAGCATCTCTTGTGAAAAAAAATGTCACTCATATAAGGTTGATTGGGAATGAATAAAAATATTAAACATAATAGATGGGAAAATCAAAAACATAAGACAGAAAAAAGGGGAAGGAGAGTGCTAGATGGAGAAAGATTAAAATTCAAGCTACGCCTATTACTCGCCAGACTGAATCACTTAAAGTTTTCCTCCCCTAGCACATATATTTTTCTGACATCTTTTCCCATTATTCACCAACGAGACTTAAGAAATATGTATGCTTGAACACTCCCACAGGGTTATACTTCTTTCTACTTTCTCTCACGCTGAGAAATTTCTTCAGTCGCTTCTAGAAAAAAAAGGAACCTGTATTATTACAAGGCAAATTCTATGTTCAAAGTTTCTTAATTTCTTTTTTAAAATTTCTAAATGACACGTAGAGTGGATTGAACACTGGAATAATATCATTAAGCACTACACTCCTTTCAAGTTTGTATGTCACACAGAAGCTACTGAAAGCAATCTGGCTGCTCACTGACTGCTGCCCGACAGCCCTTTACCTGAATATTTCAGCTGGGCGGCCCTGGTGTAGTTCTAGGGTTATGCAGAGTATGATAAGAGCAGAAGAGTAAAGGCTGTCCCAGGCATGTCGGAAAGCTTGTATAGCTTACCTAGGATGGGCCCAGACAGAAGCACAAGGCTCACGGGCATTCATAAAGTAGCAGGCAAATCTGTTTACTAGATATGCACTACTTGGGTTTTGGGTTTTTTTTATAAGGTTTTTTACTCAAATATTTATTTCCTTTATTTGACAAATTTTTATTTCCTTTATTTAACAAATAATGATGGTCTTTGGAGCAAGTCATTCAATAAGTGAGGGTTTTTCCCTCCCAATTCATCCAGCTCTGCACATAATTTAAAAGAAAACTTTCTTTTTTTCTTTTGAGAAGAAACAGGAAGTTCTAAATGCTTATTTAACAGAGGGCAATGAACGCTTCCCAGTATGATGTAAAAGTAAAATAAATACCATTCTCAGTCACATATTGTTCAGACAGACACAGTATAAATAGATTATATGAGAGGCCGTGAGAAAATTGCCTGCATTAATGGGCTGAGATACAAAAATTGTTTGAATAGCATTAGTGTAGTGCATTTACTCAAGGGTGTTTTCATTATTCTCCAGATACACCTCTTTTGCCTTATGGTAGAATACTGAAAAATAAGAATTTTTTTTTTTTCTCCCAAATAGTTTGGAAGGAAATTCCGTGTGATATTCTGAATAAGAAATACTGTAACACAGAGGTTTTTTTGCCACTGTTCTTTATCAACAACCATTACGGTAGAAAAGACTTAGAAACACATTTTCCAAAATAAGTGTCAATGATCAGAAATAAACATTTTCCTCTAAACCCAAAATTTTTTACCAAATTCTGCTTTTTTTTTTTCATTTTAAAGGTTCTTTTGACAAACTTTTGTTTGAGTAGGTGCTTAAACTTAAAGGACTTAGCAAACTCCTTCATCTTACTGCACACAAGGGAATTATTTTCTTCCTTAATTTCAGTGTATGTTGGATATGACCATAAATAAATAGGTCAATTTTGTGCATCAACTCAGTTGTGTTTGCTCAGTGGGAGATGTGGGAATTCAGCACTTCTAAAATGAGACCACATATCTGGATACAAGTATGCATTTTGGGAACTGTATTAGAAAATTTAAGCTACTGTGAAATCGTGTATGAATAAAACATTACAGGAAGAGTAACAAGATATTTCACATACTGAAAAAGTGTTGGCTCACATACACTTTAATAAAGGTTTGTATTTTACTTCTGCAGAACACATTTAGAAGAACCACTAATTTCACTAATACGGACTTTGTCCAGACTGCATTTTTCTCCACTAATGGTAAGAAACTATTTAGTCTTTCCTAGCTCCGGTATCTAATACTTTATCTTTCCTCGGCATGGAATTGGTCTGACGTTCTTCGTGTAGGGAATATTTGGGAAATAGCATGTAATATACTGCTGTTCATTAGTTGCCGCTGAGTTTTATTTTATTAGCATACATGCAGAGTATCAGAGTAGGCAGAGTATCAGGCACTGCTAGTGAATTAACATTCAGTGTATTAGCCAGACAGAATGCACAGGCTTCTTGGCAGCATTCCTCTTTCTTAATAATACCACTTATAGCTTTTTAATGTACTCGGAGTACTTCTAAATATCAAACAGAATAGGTTTATATGCCAGAAAACATACTTCTGTCATCTGAAACGTTGAAACAATAAAAAGTTTGAAGTTATAAAGCTTTTGATTCTCTGACTAGAAGTGTTTCTTAACAGGTATTTATCTAGTAACAAGAAAATAAGGCTTAGCTGTCATTTCAGGTCTCTAGGAGCTATGCTATAAATGATAATATTAAAATGATATGTATTCAAGTGACATTTGAAAGACTGATTTTTCTGTTCCATCCATGTGATCTTTTTGAAATATGCCATTAGTTTGCACTTAGCGGCACCCATGGAAGTACAGGGATGTTGATGAAAGCAACAACTAGAAAACAACAAGAATCACTGAATTCAAGTAACATTCTTGGCAAATAACTTGTCTTTCAAAAATGGATCACTTCTGCCTTTGAATTGTTCACTGTCAGTGATTTTAAAATATATCAACATTTGTTGCAATTTCTGCTGAGCAAAGGGATGAGAAATTATTGGAGGTAACATTCAGATACTCATTTCAACCAACTTCCACATGTACATAAGTTCAGTAAAAACAAATACTGAACCCAAAAGGAAAATAATTTACACCTTGTTTGGATACTTGAAAATATTTTGCACTCATATACACCCAAATGTAGTGATAACTCAGAACTCAATTCAGTTTAAATAGTTTTTATTTACAGTAGGTGTGTGAAATTTCCGACTCACACGTTTTCATACAGAGATTTCTATAGACAGGTGCTAACTCTTGTGAACAACTTTACATTTTCTAAATATGCTTACAGCTGTTTGAGATTTTGGATATGATTCATGAAGACAAGCAATCTCTAGGATCCTACAGATAAATTATTGCTTGCATTATTATGGGTTAAAATTATACCTTATAAGATGGTCATAAATATTAGTCAACCCACTAACTGTAAATATTAGGTAACATACTGGTCTTGACATGCACGTTCATATTTCTTGATACACCTTGTAGATACGTCCAAGTGTGGATGTAATATGGAACTGAAATTGTTAGCAGGGAATAATTTTATTCTCCAATAAAAAACATAGCTATAATGTAAACCATCTATTATTAGATATATTGTCTGAACTCTTAACTCAGTACTGGTTTGCTCATTACTAAAAAAAACTGCTGGACCAAACTCTTGAAGTCTGCTTCTTGAGCGCAATAGCCAACAGTAAATAATGAGAAGGGGCCAAGAAGTTACAGGGCCTGTAACAACCTCATAAAACCTGTCTGTTCCAGACATCGAAACATATCCCAGAACTCCCAATTATGAAAAAAATAGGAAAATCTTCTTTATACTTGACTCTTTGATGCTATTTCCTAAACAAACAACCATCATCACTTGCTAACCATCCATGTCTTTTGTGCAATGATTCCTGGCTTATGGGTAAGAAGCACAGTTTCTTCTTTTATGAAGAAACCTGCAGCTGGGAGGGATGCAAAGTCATCTGTTCCCACCTGGAGCTGGAGGACAAGGCGAGCTGTAGCCACATCCCACCCCAGATACCCTTGCTCAGCCCAGGGCACTCAGTGAAGGAGGTCCTACAGCTCTCCAGGCAGCTGACTCCAGCAGCACTGAGGTGACCTTTCCTAGGCAGTTGGAAAGGATTTTTTCCCGCAGTCTACCCATAAGCTTTCTTGCTGCAGCAAAGCCCATCACTTCCTCTTCTACCACTGCTGAAAAGAAAACGAGCTAGTCCATTTGGTAATCTTGGTAGTTTGTAGGCCTTTGTCTTTTGTCTGTGCAGAACTTTCTTTTCTAGCCCCCAGTTCTGTCAGTGTTTCTTCACAGACCATGATTTCTTGTCTTCTGATCTTTCCCAGCACAGTCTCTGGATTTTTCCATAGGTCCACACTGTTACTAAAATGCAGTGCTCAAAACTGGACTCCAGTTGATGCTTTCCTAATGCTGACTATATCTGTAGGTTATAAAAATTATTTTGTATACCTCACAGGTACTATTCCTGTATATATATCACAGACAATTTTTCTTTTTTATTTTTATTTTTACCTTTTCTCCTATAGCATGACATAGCTGACTCATGCCAAGTTTATTTTTTGCAGAATTAGTACCAAGTCATTTGCCCTCTATCCTGTGTTTGTGCTGTTGTTAGTTCTGTGTATGTCTGGACTATTTCACACAATGGAATCCTGCTTGACTGATAATTTGGGCATTTTCCTCATGGTTTCCTAACAGCTGAGTAGACCATTGATCAGATTATTTCTCTTTATTTTACCCAAGAGCTGGTGAATTTTTCTTCAGACTACTGTGAGCACATCACTGTTGGTTTAAAAAAGGTGCTCTAAGTAAAGAGTTGAATTTACATCCAGGTCTTTAACATATAAATATTTCAGCTGTGTACTGCTAGTACAGACATCAACTGTCAAGGTATATCTTAGTCCTAGAAGCATGTTATTTTTTGACATTTAAATTTGGCCAGTCACAATTTTGTTCTCCAGTTTCTTTCAAAGTTGTCGTGGTTTAGGCCAAATCGGCCACTGGGGACACAGGGGACCCCAGATGGGACCGACAGATGCTCCCCTCTACCCCTCTTCAAAGAGAGAGGCAGAGGAGGGAAAAAGAGGCTTATGAGTTTAGAAGGAACTAAACTACTTTAATGAAATATTAATAATAAAAATAAAAGGAAATAATGAAATATATACAAAACCATATCAAGCTCCCAGGATGACAATCACAACATTGGCTGGCACTGGGGGAGTCCCAGGCTGGACAGGAACTGTATTCTGGATCTGGATTCAGGACTGGGATCAAAGGCAGACGAACAGACAGAGTCCTCCTCAGATGTCGGCCATTAAAGAAAAAGAGCCAGAGCTGACCCTTTGATCCCTCAGCTTTTATACTGAACATGAGGCAGATGGGATGGAATACCCTGTTGGTCAGTTTTGGGTCACCTGTCCTGTCCGCTCCTCCCTGCAGGTGGGACCCCACTGCGCTTTTCTGCTTCTGACCCTCCGACGGGGCAAGTAACCAAGTTGGTTGGCCTTGGTTGTTGTAGCAATAAGTATAAGCAAGAGCCTCTCTGCATACCATGCCTGGGCATCAGCTATAAACATAGGTCTTATCACTCTGAGAGCGAACATTGTCTGCACAATATGCTGTTAATTTCAGTAGTTAGAAGAGGTCTAGCTAAGAAGCAAAGTTACTGAACAAAATTGGTCCTGTTTTACCTCAAACCAGGACAAAAGGCATGGTAAAATGCTGAAAGCTGAAAAGGTAAGAGCCAGGGGTGTCCCAAAAATCTTGATTTCCTGGCTGTGAATGAAGAAGTCTGGTCTGGGGCACAGCTCGGGACTGCTCCTGGGAGCAGTGCCGATGCCCTGCGCCGGGGGACCCCTTTGGCAGCACACACAGGGGGTGCATTCACCTGCGGGGTGAGCGAGGCAAGCTGCCTAGGGTTGCCTGGGGATGCCATGCTGCATCTGCAGAAGGTGGATGAAGTGAAGCTGCTGCACTCGCAGCCGTGATGGCACCAGGCACAGCCAGGGGTCTGGTCCACCATCCCACGCTCTCTGGGGTCCCTTCACACATGCAGTAAAGTGCAAGCTAAGTACTCAAAGGATTAGAGCCTAATTCACACTTTCTGGGCAATTAAGAACAGGCAATTTGGAAGTTTTTGTATTCATTTTTATTAGGTGCCAACTGCTTTTTTACAGCTATTTTGGAATGATAGCCTACTTCCATAGGCCATCCAAAAAAATTAAAATGTGAAAAGACAGATGGAAGGTTGCAAACCATTCATGATTTCGTGTAATATATGATATGCGTAGATAAATTCAGCTGATAAGACAATAAGATGCCTGGCTTAACACGTTTAGACCTGCAAACATGCTGTCTCTATAAACTTCATTTGAAAATGTTTTGCTGTTAATCCTGCTGAACCTGCATGAAATCATTTGAAAATAGACACAAAAGGAAAGTGAGTTTACTAAACAGTGTTTGGGGTTGCTAACTAAAATTATATTAGCATTCTGTGTGCTCCCTTAACACTAATTAGAGAACAAACAGCTGACAAGCTAAAAATGGAGTTAAAAAATTGGGAAATATTAACAGAAGGCAAGTGAAACGCAGTTTTACTCATCTCTACTCTCAAGAGTCATAAAGTACAACTAGCACTATGACAGTTCCTTAAATATTTAGTAGAATAATGCAATTTATGCATGAGAGAGTATAAATATAAATATAAATGCAGTCAGAAAATGCTACAAGAAGAAAAAAAGGAATTTTATTTTAAGCCAGAAGAATGGGGATGTTCCATTGTCCTCTTTTCCATTGGGGGTTGTTTTGCATATGCAGATATCAGCAGGGGACCTCGGCCTCTCTATGGGTGTAGTGGTCTGCTCTGTTTTGTCATTTTTAGGCCTGGTGCCATAGGAAGTGAGCTATTTCATCATTTGTGCCAAACATTTTTGATACTGACTAGTGATTCAGAGTTCTCTGTCACTAAACACAGATTTTTATCATTTCACCTTTTCCAATATATACACAGACAGCTTTCCATTGTTTTCTGTTGCTATGGGAAATGGGGTTATTTCATTTTTCAACTATAGGAAAAAAGAAACAAGAAATCAAAAATTGCAAAGCTAACAAAAATGGAAGGGGACTGAAACTTCCCTTGACTTCTTGAAGTTGAGTAGACTTCAAATGAATATTGCCCCTTTAAGGCCAATTTTCTTCCTTATGTCCAGTGAGGAGCATTAATAGTAGTTAACATAGTGAAACAGGTCTTGGGTTTGTGCTATGTTCCAAGTGAGTATAATGATCAGAGGTTCAATTTCTTCCTTATCAAGAAAGGAGCCAAGATAATAGCACTACTACCCAAACCTGAGACACTGAGTTTGCTGCTCAAAAGGAGACTGAAGTTGCATTCCTGTGAGAAAAAAAAAAAAAAAACAACCAAAAACAACAAAACCCTAACCAAAGGTTATTAAAAAAACTTTTGTCACAGCAAAAGTGCTTCTTTCAGAGTAGGGCCAAGGGCATTTCTGAGTCTGCGGGAGGAGGGGAATGCCAGCAGCAGTGACAACCACTGTAAAAATCCCCTACCCGCCATTCCAGAAGAGTCAACTTTGGTTTCCTTTGCAGCTACCTCAGGCTTCACATCTAATTGCACAACCTTTTCTTTTTTGTTCAGAAAAACAGCATAGTATCTTTTTTAAAAAAATATGTGAACTGAGGACAAATTGGCAGCCTTAATTATAAATGTTCTGCCTGTCTGTTTACTCGTTTAAAATATTTCTTGATGAAATAGAAAGACATTTTGTGCCTCAATAGCATGAGTACAATATTCATTGTTTTGAATGACTTGGATGTAGGAGGATTGTCTGACCAGCTGTAATTTGAAGAGCATATGGGAAAGCACTCTCTAAGGAATAACATGATATCTTTAGACAAAAAGGTGGTTTCGAATGAAACTTTCAGATGATTCCTGCATATTAGTAGTCAGATCTCAAGCCAGTCGGTAGACATGAAGGCAGAAAGTCCAGTAAAGACAGCAGCATAGGCACAAGTTCTTTGCAAAACCTGTATTGTCCAAAGCCAAATGGAAAATGTACTGTTCTCACTACTTATACAGCATTTCACCTCTTAGAAAAGCTAGTAGTACTGTGGTTCAGATGCTGCTTTATCATGAGACAGTTGGGTTTGCAGAGCTTTTTATACTGAAGACAAAGAGGGAGGTGTCTGCTGCTGTTTTTAGGAACTCCTTCTAGTCTATTTGCTTATATACAGTTGCTGAACTCCAAGTTCTCAAAAAGAAAGGAGATTTTTGATGGAAAACCATTAAAAAATAAAGGTAAGGATAAAATGTCAAAAAAGAATAAGAAAAAAAACCACCTTGGTATAAAGGCAGAAACTGATAACAGGAATTCCTATTTACTTGGTCTCAAACTAGCAAAATTTATTCTTCTCAGGCCTGAATTTGGACTCACTATATTAAAGCCCTTGGTCTAAGTAAGAAGGGATGTTGGTGGCAGAAGGGAGCAAATCACTGACACAGAAACAGATTGTTGATCCTCGAGCCAACCCAGGAACCTGTTGCTGTGACATGAGGGGGAGGAGGAGGCAGAAGATGAAGCAGCTGCAGTGTGGCGGAATACCACTCTCCAAAAGGTGTGAAGAAATGGGGAGAGTTGCTAGTGGAGAGTTGTGTCCTCTAAGGGCACCAGAAGCCCTCTGTTGCATTATGTTAAACCTCACAGCCTCATACTGAACGACTGTATTAAATGTGGATAGTTGTTAGATACTCAAAGACAAGAATTTCCAAGGTGCTAAGCTCTTATTGCTACCAGCTGACTTCACAAGACTTGTGGATGGCACGTGGCTAAGTGAGAAGGAGTATCAAATTAAGCAAAAATATCTAAAAATAATAAACCACAAATAACCCCCTCTGAAAGTGCAGTCTTTTCCTCTCTTCCCTCATTTCTTCAGAAACATAAGAGGAATCATATCTACTGCCATCTTTCACACATACCAGTATGAAAACCATTACTAGAGGTGTGCTTCATTTGTCACATGAATGTTGCATTTCGGTGTCAGAGGTCTTTATTCTGTCTTTAAAATCCCATTAAAATGTTTCCAAACAGTGATGCTGGAGAGTGTACAGGAACTGGGAAAAACAGAGGAGAGAAAGTGAGGAAAAGAAAAAAGTTATTGTACCACCAAGTACTGTTTCCTCTCCTGTCAGCTAGAAGTGCCATTCTTGCTAAATGGATTGAAGGAGGGGGGTATTAGTTTGCTCAACAGTATTCAGTTTTCTTGCTTTTACTAACCTCTTTGATTACTTTCTTAACAAATTCTACCAAAAGCAGTTCTCTCAAATCACTAGTTTAGGCTTCAAATATTGCTTTAAAATTCCAAAGTCTGAAAAAATATCCAGTTTAGTTGTACTGCCTTTCTGTCAGAAGAGTGATTTTGAAATTTATTTCCAAGTATCCAAAAATGAACTTTTCTTTAAGGATTAAGTGAAACAAATATGAGGACATTATTCTTACTGTAATTAATAAAATACTAGAATTTTTCTTTTCTTCTTGTAGTGCCTCTCTTTTTTTAGTGCCTCTTGTCAAAGAGTTTTGATAGTCATAAAGATAGTAACCACGCATATGTGCACAGATTCGGGCAAAGCTGCCTACTGGCAGATAGTATACTAGCCTATCTGTAAATTGCATAATTTCTGCAATATTCTTCCATCTTAAAATGATTATTCCAATCTGTGTTATTTCTGAGTAACATTGTTACCATGGTTTCTTTTTTTCCCCCTTGTGGAGCTGTGTGACTACATAGCTACAGGTATCCAGGCACACTGCTTACACTATTGAATGACATTTAAATAATTACAATTTTAAATGTACTTCAAACTATCTTCGCAAGCAGTAAGGTAGAGGAAAAAATGCCAAGCCAAAAGCCTTCTCAAGTTTTTCAAAACTATATGCAGATTTAAAATTTTTGTAAAAAATAGCTGACATAGGAATTCCAAGAGATGAGTTTGCCAAAGAATCCCTTTTATAAAATGGAAATATTTAAGCTGCTTAGTTCAGATAGAAGAACATACATAGTTAGACATACAGAATTCCAATTATTCTATTGCTGTAGCTTACAATATGCATCTTAATTAATAGCAGATTGATATTTGTTCCTGGGACGTCACTGAGTTCCCCAACCCAGCCTATCATGATGACCTACAGAGGTAGTAATGTGGCCCCTCTCAGTTCTTTGAGGGAGGCAGTGAAGACATTAAACTAGATGTGGAGCAGGTACTGGTTTCTATTTAGCATCCAGGAGCTAACTGTACACTTTTAAAATAAAGATACAGAAGACAGACCTCATCTCCCTGAGAAGGTGAGTGATTTGCTCAGTAGTACTTGCACTCACTGAGATCTAAGACCACTCATAGCTTCCCCATTCCACTAAAAACGGTTTATTGAAGAGCAAGAGTAGTTCCAACTCAGTCTTTCTGGCTGGGCAAAGCTTTAAGCAATATCTTGGAAATCAGGGTACATAATCTTGAATCCCGTCAAACTGAAAAGCATAAATCTAAGTCTTCCAATTTCATAGTTGCCAAAAAAAAAAAACCACAACCAACCCCAAACAAAAACCAACAATGAAAAAAAGGTCTAACTTCTTCTAACTTCTTATTGGAATCAACAATATGTCTCAGGTTTGCTCAGAGCATACCTACAAGGCTGGGTTTCCCAAAGACACTGGAAGACTTTTTTCCAAGTGACAGTTGGGTTTTGGCATGAGCTAAATTTTGAGCAGTTGTTTCAGTCAAGGATGTGTCTGCACAGAGAAAGCACATTCTGTGATACCTAAGAAATTTCTGTATGTTGCTTGATGGACTTTTTATATCTATAGTCAGATAGGGCACCGGCCATGACAGAAAAAACAGCTT